>OU906954.1:0-1360833 GCA_918317495.1 Synanthedon vespiformis | reverse complement strand
AGTCCATTTATTTTTATTTTCCCTAAACATGTGACCCATCCACTTCCACTTGAGCTTTTTAGTTTTAATTACAATATCTTCCACTCTTGTTAATTGTCTTATTGCGCTCTAAGGGTTAATTGACACCATCTCTTAGTTGTAACAAGTGGTATATTATATATGTCTAGATGAAATAGTGTCGGCCTGCAACGATCCCGCCTTGCACACCGTTCAGACCGTGGGCCGTCTGAGCGCAGTCGCTGCGAGGCGCGTCTGGGCCAATCTCGCCTACAGAGTCAACGAACTCAGGAATTCAGGTGAGACTCTTTACAAAAATCTTGGCATCCCCTACAAAATCGAACATAAAATTAAGTATGTTGTTATTTCATATTTAGTCTTGTGATTTGTTTGGTAGTCACCGTTCCCAGCACTAACCTCGCGGGCAAAGTCTTTTAAATTTCAAAACTTCAGAGCCAACTAAGTTGCGGACGTTAGGTGGCGCTGAACTCGTGCACAGAGCCAATGAATAAATTGAAAACGTCGACCTCCCAACAGGTATTGAGCTGGACGTGCGTCGCTATATAACCGCGCTGTTGGCAGCACTGCACCTGGCGAAGGTCACCGGCGATCAACGCCAAGCCGAGGAGCAGCAGCACCACCAACACAACGACACCGAAAGAGTATCGCAAACGCCGCCATCTAGCGACAGTGCGCCCGAACAAACGCAAGAGTCAGTGCCCACCACCGCCTCCACGGTCAAAGCTACACCCGAAGCGAAATCGAAGGCTACGAAAAAGAATTAATATACTTATAAATATACATATATTTTTTTCTATAAATTTTCTATACATATAAGAGAAAAGCCTCAATATACAAGGTGTATTGTGAATGGTTTTATTTAGTATTAAAAATCACTTTTTTGAATGTTTTGAATCTGTATTGAAGCACCGATGTTGTCTGTAGACAATATTTTTTTAAAAGATTTTCATGTATTTATTAAAATTAAGAATAAAGGTTTTGTAATAAAAAGTAAAACAACACGTTTTATTGTTAATATTAATTTGTTCATTCGTTTATAGGGAATATTAATTTCATTTATAGGGAACATTCTATTGTATAATAGCTGTTGCACGCGACTTAGTCCGCCTAAAATATAAGCCTATGTATGAAGAACTATGAAATAATTTTTAAAATAGGTGCAGTAGTTTTTCCTTAAAAATAAAAATACGATTTCTGTTTATTAAACAATATTAGTATAAAAATCCTTACTAATATTATAAATGTGAATGTGAGTGTTTGTTTGTTTGCTACGCTTTCACGCAAAAAGTACTGAACCGATCACCATTCGATGAATATCTGCATACACGTCAACTGCTGCCAGGCCAATTTGAGTGTTGGGCGCTAAATCAGTTCAAGAAAAGCGCTAGATTCCGCTAAAAAGTGTGATTAGAAAAAACGCTAGATTATGATTTTATTTTTAAATTAGGAGTTAAATTAAATACGTTCCACATAACAACCAAAAAATTACGTGCTTTTAGGCATAGTTTTTCGTTATTTCTAATACCTATAGTTTTCGTTAGGACAAAAAATGGCTTTTCCTTTATGGAACGCAAGGCACGATAGAATTAAACCATAAAGTATTTTAATAAATTTTCATTTATTAAGTAATCTAAAGAACAATTATACAAATATTACCTAATTTAGTTATATACCATAAAGTATATCAAGTATTTTTATAAATTTTCATTTATTAAATAATCTAAACAAATTGATACAAATAGTAATTTAAAGCTCATCAGCCGAATTGTCTTCCTCTGCATCGTCGGTTGCAAGTCCCAGAACTAGATGGACCAAGGATGGTTGTGGTTCTGTGATATCCAAGTTTTATTCAACTTGTTTGTGCTATGCAAGGTTGCTCGGGGAATCCCCGCAATAAGATGATAAAGTTGTGTGGTGTTGCCATAAATACATTTTCAATCATCCTGAATTAGTTTAAAAACATTCAGTAGGAATAACGTTCGGTTAAATAGTTATAAATAATAAGTACCATTAGTATATTGACATGTGAAGTGCTCCAAATGAGGAATTTCTCCGTATATCGGGATAAGGATAAGTAAGTCTTATGTAAGTATGGAAAAATCTATTGTTTTAAATAATTTATAAATTGCTACATATTTTTTATGACTAAAACTTATATGAAAATTCGAATTGCTGTTTCTTCCACCAGCGTTCAATTCTTTCAGTTTTAGTTCATTTGCGGAGCAACAGAGGCGACGAATGACGATAGGAGTAATTGTTGGTTATGGGTTCAGATTTTGGTAGCAGAGTTAAAAGACGTAAATGTAATTTAAGAAATATTTATTATGACTAAAAAAACACAGAGATACAATACATTCATTTTATAACCAAAAAACAATATTGTTTATTTTTTTAAAACAAAAGACAAAATCATTATTTTTAAATAAAGAAACAGAAACAATAACAGAACAGGTTATAATATATATACAGTACTCTGAAGGAGTATGTATATGAGTGTATTGAGTGAATTATTCCAACAGTTATTATTATCCAACATAATAATAACTGTTATAATTATAATTATAATTAGTTATAATTATCCAAAATAATCAAGAGATAAAAATAATGTTTTGTGCTGTGAACAGAGGCGCTTTCGGGCGCTTCAGCATTTTTGTTTTGGCATTTTATAGCCTGGTAACCACTGAGGCACTGACCTGTATAATCACTATAAGCAGTGGACATGCTGCTGTCAAATTATCTATTTGAAAAACGCAATTTTAGCGCTGTAGGCTAGTTATAGTTGTAGTTGGAGCGCAAGTACATGAGTACTTGCGCTCCAACTACAACTATAACTAGCGATGTCCGCAGACACTACTATACTTATCTATGGAATAAAAATACGCAAAAGTCAAAATTAGGTCTCCGTACTTTCGTACGGCGCAGTTTCAAAATGGTATGGGTACACGAAATTATCTGTAATTTGTATTGGACAGCCAGGGACAGCCAGTTTATTTTTTGAAACTTTATCGCCTGGTAACTAGATCTTTAAGCCAAGGCGCTGTAGTATATGTGTATGTAGTATTGCCAATGGAATTACATTGTTTAAAATTTCATCAACCAAATAAAGTGTTAACAACAAAGATATAAATAATTTAGTTTTTATTGGTCGTTTTCTTTGTGGGGAATTGGATCTTTCTTCTCCCCAAAATGAAATTTGACAAGAGTTCTTGCTTGGGAAATTTCAAATTGAACAATTTACTTTGGCAACTGGCAACCCTGTTTTATTTATATTTTTATTTTACAAATTACTTTTAAAGGGCTATCACACCTTACAATTTGAACGTTTCCAATTTAGGAAATCGAAAGGTGTGATCGCAGAAAGAACAGATCGGATTCAATTTAGAGAGTTCTAACTCTCTGTTTCCTTAAATTGAATACTGTGATCGCGGCGTTTCAATTTAGGAAGTTTAGGGATGTCCACTTAAAAAATACATCGATGTTTTTTGTCGATGCGATACAAAGAGGCTATGCATCGGTTAGAAACATTGATGTTTTCTCAAAATCGAGTACACTAGCTGCTGCCTGCGACTTCGCCCACGTAACGCGTGACACGTTAATATGCAAAATGGTTAATTATTTCGTTACCTTTTTAAAATAAAAATTGAAACATAAATAACATAGGTCATTTTTTTTTTTTATTAGAGATGGGTTTGCTCTTGGCCAACAACCAGCTGGGTAGCAAGGGAGAGGCCTAAGATGTAGCGAGCTCACCCAGAAGATGCCTATATTTATATTTTATAACGTTACGAGGACGAAGTCGGGCACTAAAATAACTACTTAAATGAAGAAATACCTATTTAAATGAAATAGGTAATAAAATAATATACTAAATAAATAGGTAACACAATCAAGATTCTTGATTGCAATTGATTTCGTTAAAATACCAGTAACTCGTTATATACCTAACTAGTAATTTCCTAAAGTTTTATTGTTCATAAAGTTGTCAATTTTATTTGTAGAATCTAGAAAGAGAACCGACAAACGTTGCCGCCTTATGACAGTGCAAATGAATTTAGACCTTAAGTCGTAGTATGTATGTATGTATGTATGTATGTATGTATGTATGTTCCTCCATAACTCTTAAACGAATTAACTGACTTTCACGAAACTTTGGTAGATAAACATTTAGACGTACAGGACACCAGCTAGTTTTGTAAATAAATGAAGATTCTAATACCGACCTTTGTGCGCAGCAATAGTGTTCAATGTTGCTTGCTTGCGCTGCTATTTTACTAATAAATATTATGTAGGTATATAAAAAGTCGTCATTAGTCAAGATCAAAAGAGTGAGCTTTCTGTACGGAAACATTTCAAATACCAATTCATTCATTGTTATAGGTTTATGATTTTTATAAATAATACAATGAACTATCTCTGACTTATAAATAAAGCTAACTTAGTTACAGTAACTACATACATATTTAATACGATATATCGATACAAAGCGAAGTATCGGGCATCCCTACTGCGTTCACAAGTGTTGCCACATTTGTGGAGGCAAAAATCCGTACCGCCTTTCACTGTTTCCTAAATTGAATTCGATGTAGGAAATGCTTATCGCACTATTCAATTTGAACGTTTTCTATTTAGGAATCTAAGTAGAGAGCTCGTGATCACACTACGCTAAATTGATTTCTAAATCGAAGATTTAAAGTTGAAAATGGATAAACTCTAAATTGAATCCAATCTGTTCTAACTGCGATCACACCTTTCGATTTACTAAACTGTAACATCGAAGTTTTATGACTGTTGCGGAAGCGGCAGCTCTGAACTCTACCTATTCTCTACTTTGTACTAATTCAATTAAATAGAAATGCCACAATAAAAGTTATAAAGTTTTTTAATATTTTCTAAAATATATGAAACTACAAGAGCAAAATTTGTTTGAAATTCTTTAGAATTTAATTATACCGAGTGAAGTATTACTTATATATCGTATATCGATTTGTAGATATCAAAAATTTGTATAATCCATACTATCCATACTTACTAATATTATAAATGCGAAACCTTTTCACGCCTTAACTACTCAACCGAATTTTGCATACACAATACACGTTGTCAGGGATACAGGAAAGGACATAGGGTACCTTTCTTCAAAAAAAAGTACTGTTCCTGAGTAATCGTCTAAAAATATAAATAATAGGGCGCTACCGTCGTCACAGTAATAACGATGTCAGGCGTTATTACTCATATATTTTCTTTTTCAACGCGGATGAAGTCGCGGGCACCAGCTAGTAATATAATATTTGGTTTAAACTTAAAAAAATAAAATCAATAACTATTTGTAAATATAATTATTCATCTTAGATATAAAATCAAAATCAAAATTTAATTCATAACAAGGCTTATTTATCATTTAGTCATTTATAGGTATGACATGCATGCTAAAAATCTGTAATGTATACCGAGAAATCCGTATTCTGGCAACACTCTTCGATTTAGAAATCTGTTTAGCGTAGTGTGATCACGAGCTCTCTACTCAGATTCCTAAATAGGAAATGTTCAAATTGTAAGGTGTGATAGCCCTTTTACTTGTTTCATGTTTGTTTATATTTCTGTAGTAGGTATGTATGGATGGATCGTCTATATAGCCTTCTCTCTTCTCATTAGTACTCGTACTCTCTGCTCTAGTTATATCCTTTGGTTCACATTCAATTCAATTGAGTATTAAAATAAGTCTCATTGCAGTGAAAATAAGTTCAAAACTGTAAGCAAAAAGGTTGGTGATTTGTACTTATTATTTACCTATTATTTTATTTGTATAATATGATTGATTTACTCATAATTATAAGATTCGATGACGACTTTACTTTTTGTTTATTTTTTCATATTTATTTATTTATTACTTACTAGCTGACGATTGAATGATTCGTTGATAAAAAAATTTCAAGGTCATCAAATTAAAGACTGTTTTCTTCCTAAAACTCGAAGATTAAAACTTGGATGTTTAATAAAAGTTTTAGTCCATTTTGTTACCCAAAACGAATTTTATCGAAGATAAGAGCCGGACAGATTTATTTTTAGACCTAAAAAACCCCTAACCCTAGATTTTCGTCAAAATCGTTAGAGCCGTTTGTAATATCTTCATTGCATACAAGAATTCCTCGTTTATTAGCCTTATATAATAATAATAATATAAAACGAAGTCCTCCGCCGCGACTGTATGTTCGCGATAAACTCAAAAACTACTGTGCCGATTTTCATGCTCTTTTCACCAATGGATAGAGTGGTTCTCGATGAAGGTTTTAGTGTATAATTTAAGTTACGCGGGCGACGTCACGGGCAACAGCTAGTAAGATAAGATAAGGTATACTTTCTTCATTGATTTATCATCGAATATGTTTTTAGATGGCACCACAGACATCCTCTATGTTTGAGGCAGTTGGTGATATGTATAATAAAGTCAAAGGTAAACTTATTTTTAAAATTTTTAATTAAGCGTAACCAGAGTAGTCTATTAAGTGAAATTTGAATTCCAGGATATAACAGCTACGTAGATTGGGCTTTGTCAACTGCAGAAACTGGATTTAGATTCGTTGGGACCGCAGCAGGATCATACGTGCCAAAGTCTTTTGACGATGTTACTGGTTCTATAAGAGAGTTAAAGCGAACAGTCACAGTTTTTAATGACCTACCAGATGTCATTGCAAAATCAACAAAACGAGCACTCGGTCTTGATAAAGAGAATAAGGAGTCGAACAGTTTTAATTTCTTAAAATTTGACATTAAAATATACTTCAATATTGACAACAATGACACAAAAAAAAAATAAAAAATAAACAAAATGTGTTTGAAGTTAGACTACAAAAGGGTTACTTTTTTGTAATTAAATTTTAATCTTAATAATGAATGAGTATTTTATATTAATGAATTAATCTAACCAAAAGTGTTGTCACTTTGATTTTTTTTTGTAATTTGGTATAAAAATAATAAATATTTTTCATCTAATTTATTTCCTTTTAAATTTAAGCATAATTTATTTAAATAATAATTCTTTTTTTTTTCAATACTTGTTAAAGGAAGATAATGAAGGAATAAAGGTTTTGTAATAAAAAAAAACAACATATATCATTATTAATATTAATTTAATCGTATTAAAACGTTAGACGTATGTATTTTATGCGTTTATAGGAATTATTCTGTTGTTTATTATATTTAGGCCTGTCTAATAAATTATTCATCTTGATATGATTGGGATTGTTTATTATATTTAATACAAATTAATAAGGCATAAAGTATATATGATAAAACTATGAAAGCTACTTTACATTTTAAGTTTTTATCAAAGCTTAAGTACACGGTTTATACATCTGTTGTCACCATATAAATTTAAAGAATCTAAAAAGATGGGACACGTAGGAAAATGTAGATAATAGTAAAAAACATTTATTTATCAGTATCGTGTGGATAATGAAATAATTTTGCATTTATCAGAGAGATAACGCTGCAAAATCGATATCGAAGATAATTTTATTATAACATGGTAAGTATACTTATTCATTTTAGTACTAAAGACAGACATTTATTTAAATATTTAACAAAAATTAAACTTGTCTGACACTTGTGTCTGACACTGACAAAAAAAATCCCAATTAATATACACTGTCTTATTTTTAGATATGTATTTGGGCAGACTTAACTATGCAAGATAGGTTTTAGAAATCATTAACAGAAATTCGAGCTTTTTTGTGGCCTATTAATTTTAAAACAATTAGTTAATAATAACTATTTAACAATTACACGAATATTTAATGAGTAAATATTGTATAATATTCAACGCGTTTACATCATAGTTACTGTATATTGTCAAGTTTTCTAGCCTCTGTGCTGTGTGGAACATTTTTATAGGAATATCTTATTAAGTAGGTATATAGACAAAAGGAAGTTTTAAATTGGACATTTTTGGCTCAAATTGTTGGCGATTTCATATGAACTGGAATATAAAAGGTTTGAATTATAAGCTCTACAAATTGGTAATCGCTTAACGGCCATTTTGGTTTTTTTAGTTGCGGATGACGTCACGCGAGTTTTAAATTGTGACAATGTTGTTTGTATATTGTTGTAGGGACTATACAGAGAGTACAGACATAAACATGACCTTATTAACATACATGCAATCATTTTGATTCTGTCTTTATATTACATATACAAAAGCTAGATTAAAAATAAAGTGGAATAGGTAATAATTTTAAGAAGAAAAACGAGACAAAATTAGGAAAACATGTAATTTTTGGCTCTGCGAAATTAAAAGCAAGTAAAATAATAATAATATTTTGAGATGTATGGCATTATAGCGATAAATAAACGAGGTTCTTTAATAATGTCTTCCGGCTGAGCATAAACAAATATATAAGTACAATACGAAGAAAAGAGACATCCCAGGAGGTTCGGAATAGCCACCTGTTGCATGAAATTACAGCTAATAATTTTATAATAATAGAAATTGTGCAGTTATTTTGATATGAGTTTTTACTACTTTTTACCTTTCACCCAAACCTTATATGTCATTCTGAAACCATATACCTACTTATATCATAATATATAATTTAAGATTTAAATCATAGACGTGCCTTCACACAAAAATATATTTCAAAATGGCTTAGACTTGAAGGGGATAAATTTTATTGTACCTAAGTATTCCTTTTGCATCCTATTGTTTTTACAAATTAAGGTTTTTTTATTTAAATTCAGATTATTACCTTTACCTACATAATGTATAAAAATTGTGGGAAAAACACAAGAATCCTCCACATTGATCCTTTTAAATTTTTCATTTTTAGCAGAATTTTTTTTTTAATAGTGTTTACCTATATAAAATTCCTTAAATAAAATACATAATATTTAAAAAAAACAATATCTAGTGAATGAATATAACACTTAGAAGAAATAATTATTTTTAAGTAGGTGAAGTGTTAAGTACTCTGCCATTTTTATATAACATTTTAATTTAATACGCAAACAATTTGAATCACACAAAACATTGTTCAAAAACAATCTAAATAACACGTGCACTTTAAAATTACATAATACATAGGTAATATAATATAATGGATATACATATACATTTTATTTCTACGAAGTTTACCGTTAAAAATGGAAGATTTTTGCCCGCCAAGTAGACGGCTCGGAGTTATGCACACGCGCGTGAGCTTAACCCAAGCCATGGTCTTCGAAGAATCCTTGGGGAGCTTCCTCCTGCAACAAGGAATAATCACTGAGCCAGTGTCGCTCGTGGGCGTGTTAAGACCCGCGGAGTTATTCCGTTTTGTCTACGGCGTATAGACAGAACGATCGCTTTTCGGTAAAAAAAAAGTGTCACCCTGTATAATCTAACTCGATATTACCACCGAGCATAGACTACACAGAACGTAGTCTCTTGACAATTCATCAAGCAACGTCTCAAACTGTACTGTAAACGCAGGCCCTGCCTGACCACCAATGCTTCGTCTTACCTCAGCCATTAGATATAGTTTTTTGACGCCATCATGACCTTCGAAATATCTATTAAATTTATTTATATATACATCTAGATAGACTAGCTCTTTTGATTTGCATTAGAGCTCTTAAGTACTCGCCAATTTAATTTTCTGCAATCTCCTCTTCGGTAGAAGTAGGTAACCTCTTAAAAATTGCAAATTATTCAAAATTTTTGTACATTTTTGACTTATTGGCCTAATAAAATAAAACAGAAGATAAATAAGAAAACGTATATAATTACATTTTACAATATTGCAATAGGTTTTTAAAACAAGACAACAAATTATATATTAAACATTTACAGATTAGATTAGATAGAGTATTCACAAAAATACACAGAGAAAAATGCCATCTACCTATACAATTAATTTTAAAATTGGTATGTACCCAAACTGTTAAATTAGGAAGACAACTTCAAATTATTTCAAGTGCCCAATTTGAATCCTGACCCCATCTCGAAGTTTCGGCCAATATTTCTACAATTCATAAAAACTCAATTTTTGACCCAGACAGTTCCGACTGTTTTGATTTGCTAAAATCTCAGAAACAACTTCCAAGTTTTAAAATCGTTTTCACACTAAACAGTATCTCTGTGGACCGCCAAAAGATAAATGAAATAATTTTTTTTTATTTAAATTCTGACATGTTTAAGATTTCCCTGTCCTATCCTAAAATTCATTACCTATCCTTACCATAGGTTGTTTCATCTTGTTTACTATCTATGGCATGGATATGAGAATTTTCAAAGAACTCTTCTATTGGTCTATTTTTTATTTTGAGGCCGTGGAAGAGCAAAATCCAAATAGGAAACTATTAGACAGATTTAAGACTATCGTAAATTGCATAGAAAATGTGTTTTTTATATCGTACACTCTAATAAAATCAATAAAATAGTTACTTAGGTACTTATATTATTACTAATACGAATATTATTTTTATTTTTAAATTCTCACTTATCAAGAGCAGTTTTGCAGAAGGTAACGATAACGATTGGTCAGTTACGGAATAGTTAAGAATCCTTCATTCTTATTAAATTAATTCGATGTTTGAGTTTAAAAAATAGTACACACTTAAATAGGTAACAAAATTAAATATATTTCAGCCATATAAAACCAACATAAAAATTTTGATTATAAATAAGGCTGGCTAAACACTGGGTGCAACGGAAATATCCTCAATTCTACTAGAAAGACGCAAAAACGGGGCTTTATAAGCTTGATGTGTGTGTCTGTCTGTGGCATCTCCTCAGAAATAAAACAGAAATACAATAACCTTAATAATATCATAATACTCTTTAATATTGGCTAATGGGCAGCCAGCCTTTAAAGTAACAAAATATGTTCGCATATTTACAAGAATATATATATATTTTTGTTTATTGCTATTTGATTTCACCACAGCATAGTTGGCAGTATTTTTTCCTTTATCTTTACTAATGCGACACACTTAAATTAAGCAGGTACTTACCATCTATAGGTATATAAAAATCTATAGTACTTACAGTTAAATGCCATCAAAGACATCGTTTGATGAACTTCAGAAAATATGTATCACTGAAGTTTTAAAATATATAATTCTTAATGAAAAGGTAGCCTACTATTTACCCATTTCCAGAGAAGGTCTATTCCCACTAGTTCAAGTGGTTGAACTAGTAGGAAATTTTTAGTCTCACATTACATTAATTAATTCATCTACTGGGAACAAAAAGTCCCAGTAGTTCAATTTTGCAAATGCAAAAATTCCGATATCATTTTTGGAATTTTGCATTTAGTATGCAAACGAATACAATACACATTTTCTGACCAATCACCACAAGGAATAGATACCGATGGATTAGAGCACAGATGTGATAAGTACATTTCTAAAAAAAAAGTTAAGAACAGAGTCTACCGTTATAAATAACATAAATTTTGTTGTGCGCAATAGTGGCAAGCATATAGCTCAAGACTATTAATTAATATCTTCACTAGATGGACTATATAGATAATTAAAATCTCTGTATACTGTGTTCTAGGCCATCGATATACCTAAAGTTATATATAAAAAAATATATGTTATGTTGTATAGGATGTCTCCTGGTTGGCGACTGAAGTTCTGGATGGACACTCCTAAAGGAGCCCCACATCTCTCAGCGCCGCGTCCACGGTCTCGTCCTAACACAATTTATTTAACACATAATATACATCAATCAGACCATCCATGTAAAGGGAAAAATATTTTTACAGGTCGCTTTCTTACAAAACCCCTTATTTTGTGTAACACCTAACTGATTACTGTTTTCCTGAATTCTCAAGATTCTCAAGGAAAAGCCTTGAGGCACGGCGAAATTGTCATAGATTTCAAGGAACATCAATAAAATAAATAAAAATTGTAAACTTGTTGATTCTGGGAATGGTGATCCAACATTCTTTATAAGACTTATTGAAGAGATTCGACCAAGTGTTAATGACAGGTTTTTGTAGAAGGGACGAAGGCCTCAGCAACTAACGCAAACTTTGTGCACCCTTACACCTTAAAGACTGTGCACTTGGCATATAAAATTGACCTGCTCCTTTGCACACTGAGTGCGTTCACTTATTGTACTTGCCCAAATATAGTACTAGTTTAATTCCTACAAAACCCTAAAATACATTTTTCACTCCAGAATCGCAAGCAAGCAGAAGAGGATTGGATTAACTTTTCCAATCCTCTTCTGCTTGCTTGCGATTTTTCAATTCAATTTTATCATCTTTTTATAAAGTTTTAGAAAAAAGGTACTGGCATTTTTAAAAAACCTAGTCAACTCAGCTCAAAATTTGGTATGTTTCATTTATTATGTCTTTCAAAGAACTGTTAACTTTTGAATAATAAGATTTATAAGTTATTTTCGGCTATAAAACTAACATGAAATGCGAAACACTTGAATCACATAAGCCCATCTTGTAAGCAATTAATTTTTTTTTTAACAAAGAAGATAAAATTTAATCTACAAATGAATAATTAAATATCTACCTTCTTTGTTGTTTCAAACGTCCAACACCACATGGAAGGATGATAACGAGTCCGTAGCATAAGTGTTAAATATACTTTATAGTAGTTATAGCTTCGACACATTTGCTATATATACTGATTGCTACTTTAAACATTAAGGGCCGGCGCACACATGGCGAAGCGCAACGCAGAGAATTTTGCACTGTGAATGGATATTCTCCTAGAGCAGGGATGAGACTTGAAGTGATGGCGATCTACATCAAATCCCATAGATACTTAAGATATATACTTAGTTAGATCCCATAGATATGTGGGATACTTAAGTAGTGTAGGTAGATATAGTTTCTTAGGTATAGGTCAGATGTTTCCAGAATAATACAAGTAATTTGATTTGATTTTGAATCCGAGCGAATCAAAGACGTCGCGCTGATAAAGATAAAACAAGATAAAAGATAAGATACGACTGATTTTCCATTTTATTTCAACGCCAGCAATATCCCTAATAGTTTCGACAGTGAAAAATGCTCTACGCTCACCACATGTGCGCCGACCCTTAAAGTTATGTCATAGATATTTTAGGAGAATATAATGATATACGTATGTTATGTATATTATTAAACTCATGCTACGGATATGAAGGTTAGATGCATGTACATGCAAGAAAACAGATGTTTAGTTAGATAACAAATATATTTCCATAATGTTACAGTCATTAAAATGCATTAAAAAACCAAAACTTTGTATAGAGAAAAACGCTTTATATCTTTTTTCTTTTAATATACTCACAGATATGACGTATGAATCTGGTATTGGCTAAATTATTGACATTGTAATTTTTTTTGTGACTCACTTCAATTTTATTTAGAGTTTAAATATTTTTTTTCTCAATTATGCCACAATAAAACACTATTTAACTCCGAAATGTCTAATAATAATGATTTGAGACGTAGTTTTTAATAAAAATGTATATTATATTATGCTATTCCCCAAATACTTATGGTAATGCTTATTTGAAAACAATATTATTTAATGTAAATTTTAAGATAATTTTATAAGAAAATAAATAAATAACCAAATATAAAATTCTATTTATATTGCCCATTATAGAAATTAGTGAATTTTGTAAAAATATTAAAAAAAAATTCACTATGAATAAAAGCCTTTTGAAAAACTTGTAAATAATTTTATTTAAAATTATACGTCAATCAAAATAAAAAATAAAGCGCTGTTCCCTATACAATGTAGGCATATAATATATATATAATTGACAATCTTGTAAACTACACAAATACAAAGCATAGTACAATACTAAGTTTTTTTTTTGTTTACGGCTTACATCTAAACCCGCCACCTACTCTATCTGCTGTTTCTATATCAATATAATGAATAATGAATTTCTAATAAAAAAAATATACCTATTAGGCAATGCAAACTTTTTCATACATCTTTCTGTTCAATTAAGAATATCTTAAGACTACCATTAAAAATTCTCCTAAGGAGAACCTACGTTATGTTGTTATATGTTAATGATTTCATATATTTTTCATATATGAAAGGCGTTTTTGAAAAAACAACTACTAAATGTTAAAACAGCTACAAATAACTATCTACTTATATTACAATTACTATAGGCCTTCAAAAGGTAGATCTACTGAAACCTTCTAACCATTTAATAAATAATGTACCTTTTTTAATAATACCCTTTTAACAATAATAAAAATAAAATGTTTTTTTTTTAATAAATAACATGAAAATTTTATTTATGCGTTTTTTTGGAAATGTAATGTAACATTACCTCAAGATAGTTACAACATACAACACCGATTTTTATAATTGAATTGCTATGTCCTAGTTGATGCAAAGCAGTTAAGTTTACAACATTTTAAACTTCATTTATATAAATTTAATTTATGTATAAAGATAAAACAGTTTCGCTCGAATGGACTGAATGTGATATTTTGAATTAATCTAATATAAATAAAGTTCAAAATGATAATGTACCATTGAAAAAAGCAACAATGATATACAAGTGCGGCTGCGAGTGATTGAAGCAAAGCAAATAGCTCAAACTCAAAACAAACGAGGAATTTATAAAACTACACATAATATATTAGAAATAGTAAAGAGGTAAAACTCAGTGTTGAAGGTTCAGTGCAAAAGTCCATCGTTCAGGTCCTGCCAGTCACCAGTGCATGCATACGTCACAACAAAACATTAAAAGAAAGTTAGCCGAGTGCAGAGGAGATTCACACCAAGGTTTATATTTTATTATTAGTGATGTGCCGGATCGTTAAAAATGTATATCCGCGGATACGGATACGGATCTTAACTTTTTTTTTACTCATTCGGTGTCGGTGCGCGTGACCTGAGGGCCTAGTGCGAGTTTTATTCATACATTTGGTACCTTTATAGTGCAAGTGTCAAGTGGCGGGCGTCAACTATCGTTTCATTGGGGCCTAGTGCGAGTTTTACTCTATCAAACGCGTCGAACGAGTAAATGTTAATTTGTATGGGAATGTAGCAGCGCTACCGTGGCTCGTGTAGCACTACTTCATTCCCGTACAAACTGACGTTTACGCTTTCGAAGCGTTTGATAGAGTAAAACTCGCATTAGGCCCAACCCTGAAACGATAGTTGACGCCCGACACTTGACACTTGCATTAGAAAGATGCCAAATATTTGATTTTAAGAAAATAATCTTAATGGAATTTATGAGTTCATTGCTATCTAATCACCTACCTATATATAGAAATTCATCTATGAATTAAAAATTAATTAGGTAAATGATCCGTAAAAAGATCCCCCAAAAAAGTAACGGATACAGCTCTTTCTTCTCCCTCGGATATCCCGGATATCCGGCACATCACTAATTATTATATATAACTTAACGCTTTTACTTATTTAAAATAGCCAAAAATATCTATTTTTTAGACTATACGCCATGAGTATACTGTTTATTTGTTAAGCGTTAAGATATATTGAGAAAAAATGCAATTAAATTTGATATTATTTGTGCAATTGAAATAGCAATTTCATAAGCACTTTATAATAATTATTATAAAAGTTGTTTTTTAATTATTATATTTTTTGCATTGATAGCAATTTATTATTAAATAATAGATTAGTTACATATGTACTATATTTTTATTTAATAAAAACATTTATATAGATTAATTAAATGCCAATGGCTTAAATTTTAAGAAAAAAATTTCAAAAATTACCTTAAATATTTGTTTTTTTTTTAATTTACTAATAGGCACTAATGAAGCTTCTAATTTTAAGTTTTTCTTAAAAAGGTTTTTTTTTTCTATTTAAATATCATTTAGATATGTTTTGTTAATTATTACGAATTGTTTTATAAGTGAAAAAGAAGAAAATAAATAGATAAATGTGAAT
This sequence comes from Synanthedon vespiformis, assembly GCA_918317495.1. NCBI lineage: Eukaryota > Metazoa > Arthropoda > Insecta > Lepidoptera > Sesiidae > Synanthedon > Synanthedon vespiformis. Next base: position 1,344,930 of record OU906954.1, on the reverse strand, counting down.
TGGTGCAATGTCACACATTATATTATGTGTTTTTGGTATTCGTCAATATGCAGTGCCCTACACGATATAATATAATAATTATATAAGAATAAAACCCCTAATAATAATAATGAAAAGGCACTACGTAGGCCACTGTACTATAACTGGTCCACTCAACATACTAACATATTGTAATAATTATGTTACAGGAAAAATGAATGCAAATTTTTTCAAGTGTTTTTCAAGTGTTCAAATTTTTTTTCAATCATGTATTTGCAATCTCTATCTATATGTTACAAATATATGACATTTTTAAGCCAATAAATTGGCTTAATAGAGCTTGTTAAATTCTCAAGAGAATATTTTCAAATAGACAAAGAAAATTAGAACTTTTGGTCTTCAATTAGAAAGAAAAAAATTATTTTGACAGTAAAAAATTGTGCAATATTTTTTATTTTTAATAACTTTTCTGGACCAATAATTCGTTTTAAAGCTGTAAAATCAAAAGAAAAGTAGATTTTTAATCTATTGCCATAAGTTTGTCAAATAATTCAAGTACATACGTTCAATAGAATGTACTCGAATTTCAATCAGGTCTAATAATATAATATATTAAAAAAAATGAATTATATATACAAACGATTCTCAAGATTTTATAGAATTTTCTTCACATGTAATGTTTTATTTTATTATTTGGTGTATTGATCATCATATCATCATAATACACGAAATAAGAATATCTTGCATTTGCTTATTTTGCACTATTCATTTTTCTAGTAACACTACTACCTAACATAGACTACAAACCTAATTAAGAAGAAATAGCAAGTTCAAGACTAGACCGAGTTCGAGACTATTTTAGACCTATATATATATCACTTTAGTTATTAGAAATACAAAATAAAACTAAACTAATTTTATCCAAACAATGGTCAAATTTTACAGAAATACAAATATGTAGTACAATACATATTTAAATATACCTCAATATGGACCTGGTCATTTGCTATACAGGCAGTCTGTAGATTTTCAAAATCTATGAAATTTTTTCATATATTTTATATTTATTGGTCTAATGGCCTGTATTATCCATCTTAGATTCATAACTATAAAAAAATCCTGACATTCCTATTACAATGCTTTAGTAGCCACTATATTTATTTATTTATTTTATTTAAAACAGACTGTCTGATACCAGCAAAGCGTGGTTAGTGCTAAAATACAAATATCTTCTCGCCCGTAACACAATCATTCAAATCTGAAAACTCGATAATTCTTTCCACCCTCATCGAACAATACAAAAATTGTGATATGTTTTTAAACAAGCTCATTGTCCTGACTACTGACCTCTTGCAACAGATCCTGTGCGGCGATTGCTTTCAAAACATTCTTTTTACTTGTCTCCTGGAGCTCTCCGCCCAACACCAGCTCGTCGAGGATGAAGTATGCCTTCTCAAAGTTGAAGATTATATCCAGTTCGCACACCTAGAAAAGTAGATAATACTATCTTATTATTATGTCTAGTTTAAAACAAGAGATTTTTTTAATATTACAACATTAGGGGCTGGTATTTCAACTGTAACTAGGTGTTTTTAGGAATAAAATTTAAGTGAGGCTTAACTTTACTATAGTGTATTTTATCTTTCACTGAACACGAATTCATTCCTGAGTAAGCTTAGCTTTATGGTAAAGTGAAGCTTAATTAAGTGTAAGACTAAAGTAAAGACTGAAATACGGGCCCTTAGACACAGGTGTGGATAGATGTGGAATTTCACAATTTTTGAAATGTTACAATAGACAGGCTAACGGTCCATTCGATGGTAGGTGGTTACTGTCGCCTATAACACCCTGGCTGGCATCCCTTACTGAAAAACAACAGCATAAATGCTGTTATTTACTGCCGCAAGACTATCTAAATGACTGTGAAACACTGTGTGCCCTGACACTACAAATCCAGACCAAAGCCAACATTGACCCTGCCGGGAATGAAACCCGGGACCCCTGAAAGAGATCATATACCTAGTATACATTATTAGAAATTTTAAATGATTGCTTAAAAAATGGTCTGAATTCCCAATTTTATTAAATTCATTGCCTTGTACTTTCAAAGTTACTTTCAAAATCAAATGTGGTAATTATTGAAATAACATTAAATATTATAGTAATAGAATATGTTAGTACTTACACTGCCAAAATATTTATCCAAAAGTTCTACATAGCGATGTATTAACTCCAATGTGAGAAGTTCATTGTCCTCTTGTTCCATTGCACAGCAAAAATATAGGGATGCATATCTGCAAATTTAAGGGCAATAATATATATTACAAAAATACTACAATAAACCTGTAAAATATAGTCATTAACCTTTCGTATTTCTAAGTGCAGATTTGTGCTTAAATTTAAACACAGTCTGTGTGTCAAAAAGACAATTCATTTCTTTTAAACAGTTTCAGACGCTGTTTAAATTTGAGCTTAGACTCGCTGGGGACTTAAAACTCGCTATGTGAGTCCAAGCTATTTATTGGTTTTTCTTCAAAAATACTAGGAGTTAATGTAAAAAAAACTTCTTAAAATTCAAAATTCAAAAACCACCTTGAAATGTGGAGATATGCAATTCAAAAGCCGTGGACTCGAGTGACGAGTCTATTCTACTCATTCATATGGCCGACAATTCACCACATTAGTTCAACATACTATACTGCTGGCCATTCACATGAGACTTGAAATTTTTGGTGTGACAATGAATGTGTTAACATCAGAAATAACAGTAGTGCAAACTTTATTACAACTTCATGAAGTTTATAGCTGTCAGAACAGATTTAGTGAGTGATACAGATATGAAATTATAAAGTGGGTCAGCACTGTTGTTAAAATAGATTAATCAAATAGAATACAGACCTTTTGTAAACAACTTTAACATCCTTCCATTCGAGAAAAGAACACATTTTAGGCTTCCTCGCCAAAACCGTAGTAATCAATTCACGTGTTATTTTCTTCTTTAGTTTGTCAGGGTGCGCCACATACCATTTCTGCAACCTTAGCTTGCCCTGTCGGCTGAACAATAACATGAATTGCATCTGAAAATAATGTTTTTCAATTAGTACAAGTTTTAATACGTAAGGTCAATGGTAGATTAATCCACAAATTAATTCTAGAGTATACATACCATTTTCGATTACTTATAAAATAAGTCAGTCTAGATAGAAGTTACAAAGTGGAATGGAATTGTGTTAGTTGCAATATTATATCAATCAATTTTTCCTTTTCCTTTTTTTATCATCGTTTTTCTCTAAATTAGTTTACAATAAAGTAAATATCACAAGAAAATCAATAAAATGAAACACACACATAAATTAATTATCACACATCACATCACAGCACACTACACAGTCAAAATCAAGTCAAGTCAAGTCGTGTCATACCATAGACTTACATACATATATTAATCATATCAGAGATGCAACACAGTATATATAGTTATAAAGAATATTTAATTAATATCTCAAATCTCATAACTTTGTATATTAGTATTAAAATGTGTTGAATTTTTTTAAGCACGTCGCAAAGATTCAAGATGTGATATCATTACATCAACAGTAAGAGAGTTTAATAAATTATTTATAAGATATCGTACAATTTCGTTTGAATTTATTTTGCATTGAGACACAGAACACTATATACTCTTCTTCTTCTTCTTCTTCTTTTTTAGGTTAAATGGCAATGCGGCTCATTTTAAAATGGCCATTATCTGCCAGTGTCAAGTTAAAATAGCAATTTGTAATAGCCTCTTTTTTAAAAAAAAAGAGGCAAAATTGAAATCAAAATCAAAAGTAGCGAACTCAAGTCTAGTCAGTCAAGTCAAGTCAGTCAAGTCTAAATTTCTCTTGTTAGTATTCCAAAACAGGTCCGTCAAGTCCAAAGCAGTCAGGTCAAGTCCACTATATACTCAAAAGGAGGTTAGGTAGGTAGATGACAGCTGACAGCAGTTGACAGCCAGCAATTGACACTTGACAATAGATTTGTTTGATTTAATATGTAATGTAATAAATATTTATTTTAAATTTTTCAATTTTGTGGTTTTTGCTAATTGTTTTAATTATAAAAAATATATGATTTAATTAATTACTATATTATGTCATATCATATGAAAAATAACGTTCGAAAGTGTTAATTTATAAACATACTGCAGGATTCAATAGTGTTTTCAAAATGGTTAGTAAATGCAATATGTCGTTTTAAATTTATATCAAATTTTGCCATTAAAAAAATACTATTTGATAAGATAATAAATCTTAATTATAGAGAGAAAATCCTTCACTATTATGTGGGTTTGCTTTAGTATGTGGGTATAGACTTTCTTTCGTTTCCGTCTTAAACTTTGAAATTGTGGATGTGTCCGCGACCCAAAATATGGTGTTTCTTTTTATTATTTACATAACATAACCTTTTTCCTTCCACCTGATCTGATCTAGAGTGACACTTTTTTGCTACTTAGCAAAAAGGTCCTCTCAGAATTATATAACTGAGATATGTGGTGTTTTCGTTACAGGCATCAGCAAGTGGTCCAGGAACCGGAAGCGGTGAATGCGAAGGAGAGGACCAAGATGACTCTTCTTCTTCAGATTCCATTGATGTGCATGAAGCCACGGTGGCGTTCAATGCACTCAACGTGCAAGGTAATTCTGAGGTAATTATATGTTTTGCAATACACTTAAGTAGGTACCTCAGTTCTAAAGTGAACACTTCAATCATTGTATGTTCCCTTTTTGCTTTGGCATTGCTAGTGTTACTGGACTGGGGATGGTAGCCATTTACTATCATGTCAACCGTCAGACTGTTTAAAAGTAAACCAACGATTGGGTCTGTAAATCCTTACTAATATTATACACTAGCTGTACGATTTCGTCCGCATAGAAAAGTATAAAACGCCATCTACCGTATTTTGGATAGATGGCGCTATCTCCCGGCCCAAGCAGCTAGTATTTACTTTTATTTTAGATTTCCCATAGGAATGAAGCATTTTCTCGCGGTAAAATGTATCCTATGTTCATCACGGATAATGTCAGCTTCTAATGTTAAAAGAATTTTTCAAATCGATCCAGTAATTTCGGAGCCTATTCTATACAAACAAACAAACAATCAAATCTTTCCTCTTTATAATATTAGTATAGATAAATGTGAATGTGAGTTTGTTTGTTATGCTCTCATGCAAAAACTACTGAACCAATTACCATGAAATTTTGCATACACGTTTTTTGCGACACCAGAAAAGACAAAGGGTACCTATCATCAAAGAAAAAAGTACTGTTTGTAAAAAGTGAATGATGTCATTGATCTATCGTTAGTTAGATCTACCAAATATTATTTTTTTCCTCTGTCCATGTTCACATTTAATTTTTATAGGCCATCTGTGGTCCTGCTCATTTTTAAGTCAAACACTGCTTGTTTGTTGCATATTTTAACTCAAAAGTAAAATAATTGATATTAAGATTAAAAAAAATAAATAAAAAATCTGTTGTTTTTGTTATCTATAAGTGGACATTTTTTTATTAGGTTAAGTTTGTTTACTCACCACTATTATTAAGTAATTATACCTGTAAATTTTCCTAAAATAAAATAAATAAATAAATAAAAAATAAAAGATGAAAATAATTTTTTAATGTTTTTATTTAAAATGTCTTATGTAATGTCACAGAGGGTAGTTACTCTCTGTGTACTTCATTTACTACGTTTATGGTCTAATAACACGGTAATTGGTTATCTAAATATTTCACTCTACATTTCCAGGACAAAGAAAGTGAGGATGAATTATCTGCGTTTAGACAACAATGGCAAAGGGAGTTGGAGGGGACTCCGACACCACAGACAGATGCTAATTCACAGAAGGTGGCTGAGCCGGAAACTGAGGAGGAAAAGGTGTACAATGTTGTATAGACACGAAGGAAGAAAGAAAGGAAATAAAAAAAAAAAAAATCTCAATTATTTTTTTTGCTCAATCTCTAATTTCAGTATAATTATTTTTACTTTCCCAGGCCAAGCAGTTGTTTCTGCGCGGAGTAGAATACGAACGCAGCGGGAAACTATACGAAGCGATCCAGAACTACAAGAGAGCTATGCAAATACTTCCCGATGTGGAGTTCAGGCTTTACGAGAGCTCCGAACTAAGGACTGACACACCAGAAGGTGATCAGAAGAAATCTTTATAGTGCGCTTGTCTCAAAAAACTCAAGTATGGCTAGACCGATTTTAATTATGTTTTCTCATATAGAAAGAGGGATAAACGGGGAAGGTTTATATAAGTATAATAACAACTGCACCTTGGGCAAAAGTCAGGGGCGGAGTCTTTTTTGTCTTGATTATATGTTTTAACTTTTATTTTCAATTAACTATAGGTAATAACAGTAATCAGAAAAAGACAAAGTTTTGAACGTGATATAAAAAAAATAACGGTAACAGTTCATGACGTAATCAGTATGAACCCTTTTTATTTAAAAAATGTACTCGATTCTGTTCTATACTGACTTCATTTTGAAAGAAAAAGAAAAATCGTACCAATAACCGTTTGGTAGTTACGATTTCACAGACACACACACTCACACACACATTTCAACTTATAACACCCCGTTTTTATGTCGGGCGGCGGGTGTTAAAAAAATACTAGTATAAATATTGTTGTAATAATTTCATTCGTTGAAATATGACAGCGGAGGCGGTGAACGAGGAAGAGTCAAATGTGCGGAAAGAGAACGCGAGCGATGACGAAGACGAAGATGCCGTCGAAGGTGAGGACCTGCTGCAGCGGCTGCAGAGGATCGTCGCCAGAAAAGGTGTCATATGTGAGCCAGCCACACCCACCAAGGTGAACACAAAAATATAAAAATAATGTTTACAATGTTCCATACAAATTACAAAAAACATCACCCAGAATTATTAGTACAATGGAGATGCCACGCGCATTATTTTCTATAAGTGATGCAATGGACGAGACGACGTAAATTAAAACAATATCCACAATAATGCTACACACGATGCGATATTATTATCACAGATCTACGGAAATGCGTGCGGCCGGGCGCCCCGCTAGTGATATGGCCTATTATTTATTTATTTATTTAATAAAGTACACAATTTAGAATTTAGAACAAACAACCGAGTCACTAAAATTACGCATACTCACGTACAAATAGCACACAATGACAACCGACCCGGCGCGGCGTACCCGCTTGCACGCACACTCACGTACAAATAGCACACAATGACAACCGACCCGGCGCGGCGTACCCGCTTGCACGCACACTCACGTACAAATAGCACACAATGACAACCGACCCGGCGCGGCGTACCCGCTTGCACGCACACTCACGTACAAATAGCACACAATGACAACCGACCCGGCGCGGCGTACCCACTTGCACGCACACTCACGTACAAATAGCACACAATGACAACCGACCCGGCGCGGCGTACCCACTTGCACGCACACTCACGTACAAATAGCACACAATGACAACCGACCCGGCGCGGCGTACCCACTTGCACGCACACTCACGTACAAATAGCACACAATGACAACCGACCCGGCGCGGCGTACCCACTTGCACGCACACTCACGTACAAATAGCACACAATGACAACCGACCCGGCGCGGCGTACCCACTTGCACGCACACTCACGTACAAATAGCACACAATGACAACCGACCCGGCGTACCCACTTACACGCACACAACTGCCGGACTAATAGCATTTGTTCGCTCGCTTGTTGTTTGCGACGAAACACGTGATTGAATTCCGAGACACGCTCTATTCTTTAGCAGTGCCATTCTCTAGCGGGGCCGCGCGCATTTCCAAAGATCCGTGGATATTATCAAACACTAGATTGAACACAGGCACCGAAACATTTATTTGTGTGCGTGCGTGTGTGTTGGTTAATTGCTCTAAGACACCATCACTCTGTTAGCGGAATCTATTAACAATAAACTGTTGTGTGTATAACAGGGTGGTCACCTATCGTGGTTGCCATACGAGCTGATACTCCTGGTACTCCGGTGGGTGGTCAGCTCCGATCTGGACGCTACCTCCCTCGAACGGGTTTCCGCCGTGTGTAGAGGGCTTTATGTGACCGCAAGAGACAATGACATTTGGCGATCACTCTGTCTCAAGTGAGTATATATAATCACAACTTTATTATTTATTTCTCTAATTTCTCCTGAGCGAATCCCTGGGATTGACTTTATAGAACACGATTCTTTTGTAGTACATTGAATTTATTTTCTAAGATCCGAATAGAACGCCGCATCTGTTCAGAGTGGATGAAAAGTATTTTATATGAAATTTAATATATTAAAGGCTTTATACTTTCGTTTGGTGTGTAATTTGTTTATTAAACAAACGAATGAAATGTTTATTGTTTAAAAAAAAATCATATCAAATTTTCTCTGGCAACCCATTCGCGATATATTACAACTTACCTAATATAATAAATTTCATGTCATATAAAACACTTTTCTTCTATTAAAACAGATGAATTATTTGGACTCTCTACTATTATGTTAGGTTACGACGTTAGTGACAGTGAGTTTCGTTTTTTGAGTATATAACAAATTTGAACCTTAGGACTTGGGGCGTTGAGTGCGGAATTCCTCGCGCGCAAGGATTCGTCTCGTGGCGTGAGATGTACGTGGATCGGCCCCGGATCCACCTGCACGGCTGCTACATCAGCAAGACCTCGTATCTCCGCCACGGGGAGAACTCCTTCCAGGACGCCTTCTACAGGCCCTGGTACCTCGTCGACTACTACAGATATCTCAGGTCCACTTTTATTCTGGTTTAGAAAATCAAATGTCCCACAGACAGGAGCCGTACCAGCATAATGTGGGTCTCACCCCATAATGTGGGTCTGACCCCTCAAAAGGCTGCCAATAAATTGCAACAAAGTGATTGTGTGAAACACTATTGTGTACATACCTCGATCTAACATTCAGTAGGAACCTTTATTTCATTATTCGATTGATGCATAATATATTTGTGTGACTAAACTATTTATTTATTAAATAAATAATAATGAACATGGTGTTCACAATCCAACATTGCCTTTGTAAACACACTGCTTTTTTTGGCATTTTCTTTGAATAAATTGTCCTTTAATTTTCAATTAGGTTAGTGCGTTTTTCATTTCATTTTCAGTTCAGTTAATCTCTTTTAATATTTATATAGACAAATAGTCTATTTTAAGTCTTACTTTATAGACACTGCAGTTGGCTCGAAGGACCGTGTCACTTGTAAATCAAAATTAATAAACCCTTGACAGGTTCTTCTCCGAGGGAACGGTGCTGATGTGGACGACTGCGGAGGAGCCGGGCGCGTGCGTGGCTCAACTGCGCCAGAGGACGGCGCGTCCAGCGTTGGGCATCCTGCGAGGCCACTACCGCCTCGTGGGCGACAGGGTCGTCGTGGTCATCAGGAAACCCGGCGCTGACAGAAGACCGCCGCAATCATCCCACACCAGGTTCAGGCCCAGGAAGAAGGAGCCGTTCGAGCAGCACGATCACATATTTCACATGGTAACTTTGCCTATTTTTTTTTTCATTAATAACTTCAGCCAATCTAGACTTGCGTCTAGAAAGAAGAGGAACAAACACTTTCAAGGTCATTAGGCATGACAGGCCATACTTGACAAATTGACATCGATACAGTCTCGGAGTCTTTATCTTATTAAAAAAAAATTAAAAAGGGCTATTTTAAATTGCAATTTTTTTAAATGACACTGGCAAAAGATTAAAGAGCCAAGACATTAAAAGAGAAGATGAAGAAGATAATTTCTAAAAAAAGGCATATACTAAGAACAGCCACCTTAAATCAAGTCATGGAAGATTTGTATGAGCTTCAGCTGCGTTGCGTCCGCGGACGTCGCAATTGGCAGCTGTCGTGGCGTACGTACGCCGGGTCCACGCAAATAGATTACAGCCACCTTAATTCAAGTGTTGGGACGATTTGCAGGAGCTGCAGCTGCGGTGCGTCCGCGGGCGACGCAACTGGCAGCTGTCGTGGCGTACGTACGCCGTGTCAACGCGGCGCGACCACTGGACGCACTTCGACCTCTGCTCCTCCAAGTTTCCGCCGTTCGCCTTCAGCAGAGTCAGGGGCTACACGGCGCTGGCGGACGCGCCTCTCTAGCTCAACTCACCTCGACAATTGTTACGGCCAACCTCGGCCAGATACCGAGGTAATGGCGGATAAAGAGAAAGGTACACCTCAGTGCTTGGTAGTTGATAAAGATTTTTTAAAGTAATAAATAAGATTTTTTTAATATATAAATATATTTACATATAAGAAAGATTTAAATTGTTATTATTATTTTTTTATTGTTTAATTGAACTTTTACACTTTTCATTTCACTTATAGGTTACGGCTGTAAGAAAACTAAAAATAGGTTTCGAATTTTTAATTATCATAATCTCCATCAACTACCGAGAAGTACCAAAATAGTTTTCTCTGCTTCTGTCCGTACGTAGGACGAGACGAAGTTCGTCATGTCCCTGAACAATTTAAAATTTAATTGTTGACGACTTTTCTTAATTTGAGATTTAAATTGCGAGCTTGTTCTTAATTTAAAATGTTTTTGATAGATATAGCCTTAGCCAGAAGACAGAACCTCTTACAGAAGACCACTTCGTATGAGGTTCCAGTGGTCGAGTATCGAACTTCAGACCCCTTTTCTCAATTGTATTTATGTATTGTAATATACAATACATAAATACAAAAAAAAAAACTTTTCTCCTCTTACCTGCCGAGTGGTGTAATTAAATTTTGAATCTATTTTTTCTTGAATTGCCTCTCACTATGGAAACAAATTCAAAGACACATTCACGTGAAAAATGATTAAACATACAGGGTGTTATTGAAGTGAATTGTTGTAAAAAAAAAAAGAATATAGATGGCTCATACTTGGTAGCTTACTCTTTTGTACAATCTACTTTAATGTTATAAAATTAATTAAGTATAAGATTAATTATTTGCAATGAAATTGCATAAAATGCTTGATGGTGCTGTGTAAGTCCACGGCTTAGTCTTTAGTTCAATTGGTCATTAATTTGGGTCTAGCTAGACCAAAAAAGTCATTAAAAGACCCAAAAGTGTGTGCGGTCCCTTATATTACAACGGTTTTGACAGTCTATTAATTACCTAAGGACATTTTTGACATCCCATAAGATTTTTCAAAGTCATGCAGAAATTTTGAGAATCCTCTGAAACCTTATTTGATTAATAATAATCCCATTAAAACACGTGTTATATGTTTTTATTAAAACATTTCTTATTCTTATATCATCAAGTTTAGTGAACCGTCCGCCTGCCTGTCAATAACGACTTTTTCTTTAAAAAAAATATATGCAAAATGTATTTATGACAATGTATAAGAAAAATGTTCCCTTTCGCTTTATTACCGTTTTTAATGTTTTCAACACTCACTGTGTTGTGAATAATTTAGCACTTAATTTGAAATATTTAGATTAACTTGAATTAAAACAGTCAAATACGGTCTTTATTTTTATATATATGTTGTATGAAATTATTTATTTATATTAAGTGCAAAAGTTGGTACATAAATATTTGCTTTTGATAAATTCTGTGATTACTTCATGGTGTCAAAATTAGTCGCGTTCGCCCGACAGGTATAACTTGACAACTTAAAATATGAAATATTATTTTAACTGATAAAGTACAAAATACACATAACTCTCTAGTTTGGACTTAATTATTTTATCGATTGTCTATATTATTATTTTTTAATTACCTAAAAGTGCTCGAAGTTGTCAAGTTATATAAAAAAGGTCTAATGAAGCAGGCATGGTTCTATTGTTATTTATTTGTGTAGAAATAAGTTGAAAACAATAAAATAAAAAGTCTATTAATATTGCCATGAATTTAATTGACTAATTGTTTAAAAAACACGTGTACGTGACGCTTTGAAGTTAGTGTTAAGTATTTGGGATTTAAATAAAGCTGGAAAATTATGTTGTTAGTTATTTTTATTCGAGTTTAAGCCTTAGTAATTATTCTCACACAAGAACTTGTGTAAAAAAGATAGAAATAGAAACATTAATAGATTATTTTCATATCTGTTAAATCTTAAAGTGGCTTAACACGTTCCTTGGGGCCCCTTTAGCCGCCCGAGTCGGATTTATCCGACAATTATTTTCGTGTCGATTTCGCCAGAGTTGGATATATACGACAAATTCCTGTACTTGTATGTTTTATAATCATTGTGTTGCTTTCTCTTAAAAATATATCGGTTTACGAGATAATCCGTTAATTATGGTCACACGACAGAATTATTGCATTGCAGTAAGGTAAAATTGTTTTTGATAAAAACAAACACGTAATTTTTTCAAGACAAAATTTATTATAAAAAAATGTAAATATAAAAAAGCTGTCACAGCTTAGCAATTATGTAAATGCATTTATAAAAAAGAAAGCTCTCACTTGGAATGTTTACATTTCAATTGAAACTAGAAAAACGTCGCTAGTAAAAAAACATTAATTTGTATCCTTTTTGCTTTAAGCACATATTTGACCTACTTAAATTAATAATAATAATAATAACATTAATAACATAGATAAATGAGTCTTTTGATTAATATCAAATTTTAATAAAAGCAATATAAAAAAATAACATAAAAATAAAATGTAATTAACAAATGACAATAATCTCATGGAATGTTAGCTAAAATTAATTAATATTATAAAAGAAATCTCATATTTTATTAGCTTTAATGTAAAAATGATTTATCACTTCTGGGTCAAAATATTATACATTATACTTAATTAAAATATTTTTTGGCATTTTTATCAGCCATTAATTGACAAACAATTATTATTAACTTTGCAGACATTAGTGTAACAAATTAGAGAATAAAGCCAAAGCCTTTCTGTCAAAAAGTTAAAGCGTTATCCGTCAGTTCGTTTCATTTTTTCCACATTATGCATCGAAGTATTACAAACCAAAGATTTAAATCGAGAGATGCGCCCTTACTAGCGAAACTGTGTTACAAAATACATAATTATACTTTTGTCTAAACACACTTGTAAACACAGATAACACATTCCTTACTTGAAACGTGACTGCGATAGCGACGATCTCTTCAAGCGACCTTCTTATGTTTTTAGTAAGGCGCGATTAGTGTGCATCTTCGATTTAAATCTTTGACTACAACTATGGAATTTGCGTAACAGAAGCCAAAGTATCTATAAAACGATAAGCGCTAGGTGCTGTAAAAGCGCTGGGAAGTTGTGAGAGGTTTCAGTTGAGCAGTGGCATGTCTGCTATAATTTTCCTGTATCGGATCAACATCGGCTTGTAAATGGCTTCCGCGTCGCCGTAAGGTGTCGCCACTGGCGCGACTTTCAATTCTGAACCTAGATAGTCGGAAATCAAATTAAAAAAAAAAAAAAAAAAAACAAGTGCAGTGTTTGACGACACGTTTGGTCTACTATATACGTGGTTATAATCGATTTTTTAATTAGATGGACTAAAATGACAGCTGAAATAGGCCTTTTATTTTTTTAATGTTGCAAGCATGAAGCGTAGGTTGTAAAAAAAAAAAAACAATCTATACACAACAGTACCCTAGAGACTCGAGACGCGGGACGGGAAGAGCGACTGAGTCTACCAATAGCGTGTCGCGAAGTGCGGGAGGGGAAGAGCGACTGAGTCTACCAATAGCGTGTCGCGAAGTGCGGGAGGGGAAGAGCGACTGAGTCTACCAATAACGTGTCGGCACGCGTTATTGGCACGCGTTTTTAAACACCTAAAAATAGAATTCTGCGCACATTTGCCGAGAAGTCTTTATTCGCTGCACGAACTATAACAATGGTGTTAAAAGAACAAGAGTACTGACCAGTTAGTTGGTGTCCAGTAGATGAGCTCCACAGGTCTGCAGCCCGAAGCGCCGCACCCAACAGAGCGGCGTTACAGTGTTGCTCCTGCAAGTTAAAAACCTGCACTTATTCACTCTTCAACCGCCGCCAGAGTCGGATTTATCCGACAATCATGTCGATTCCGCCAGATTTGGATATATACGGAATATTTTTTTACCTGGACATACACCGGCGTGTTGAAGACGTCTGCGAATATTTGCAACAATTGTTTGTTTACGGAAGCGCCCCCTGTCGCTATTACTCGAGACGATTCCTCTGAAAGACATACGTAATATATGCATAAGTTTAGCTTCAAAAATAATAGAATATCACGACACTTTTATCAATTTAATATATTAACTATAAGCGTCATAAACTAGGTTTTTGCCCGCGACTTCGTTCGTACGCGTCCGATCGCTACAAAACTTCACGGGATCACCCCCGCTGGACTAATCTGAAGATTGTCTGAAATTTTCATCAAAATTGATTCAGCGGTTTCCGAGTCCATACACACAAACAGATCGCCTTTTATATATTAAGAAAAAAGATAGACAGATCAATCAAGCAGTAACTCGGTTCCGGAATTGAAAACGGTTACGATATTATCTTGGGCTATTGGAAAAGTTAGTGGGCGGTTTGAGGTGAAAGCGCTTACGCATAGTGAGGCCCATGTCGTCGGCGTGCGCGCGCCTCGCCAACGCCTGGCCCTCTAGGAGCGCACGCGCCTCCACCTGCGGCTGCGGCGAGCGCACCGCCGACCCGCTGCCGTCCACGAGGCGCTGCGCACGCGCACGACGCGGCACTATCTCAGCCGTGTCGTAGTACACACCTACCAACAAAGTGCATCGTTAACATACGATATATAAATAAAATAGCCTTTATTTTCTACTACTTACACTAGTTTTCACTTAATACAATTTTAACTAGACTTATAACAATTTAACTTGAACTTATCTTAACTTTAACTGTAACTACGATCTAACCTAAAATTTTTAACTTCAACTTTAAGTATAATTCAACCTTAAATTTTACTTCAAGTACAATTTAACTTTAAATTTTAACTTTAAGTACAATTTCCTTAACATATGATAGTCACTGCTAACTGACAGTTAGCCTCAATACATTTGTTTTAAGGAGGTCTGTATGTCACCGCTGGCAAATATCTATACTAATATTATAAAGAGGAAAAATTTGTTTGTTTGTTTGTATAGAATAGGCTCCGAAACTAATGGACCGATTTGAAAAATTATTTTACCATTAGAAGCCTTACATTATCTGTAATGAACATAGGATACTTTTTACTGCGGGAAAATGCTTCATTCCTACGGGAAAGCTAATATAAAAGTAAACACTAGCGGCTTCTATCCAGAATCAGGTGAAGCGACTAACATGACAACTGCTTGGTGATATTTTTTCCATTATAGACAACGAAAATCATAATTACAATACACTAATTATTGTAAGCTTGATGGCATTCGAACGCGTCATCGTTCCACTCTTGTTAAGGAAATTTTACTCACCCATATATCCCCGGTTCCCTCTGACTGTGGCGTTCAATAGTTCGTTGAAAGCGTCCCAGCTGGTGCCGGCCAATCGGTCTCTGTGGTTCTGCCTTGTGAGTGAGCCGTTGGCGAAACACAAGAGAGCCATAAACGGCGCATCCGGCGTCGGCCCCACGAGTATGTGTCCAGCTGGAGGAGCCGCCGCAGTCTGCAGTCCCAGCAGTAGCGTGTCGCTAGTGCCGAGACTGAGGCCCACCCAACCAGCTTTGAGACGAAGACCTGCAATCAATTTATTAACTTCACTACATACCTACATATAAAACAAAATCCTCCACCGCGTCTGCAACTCAAGTGCAAAGATTTTCATGCTGTTCTCACCAATGGATAGAGTATGGTTCTCGAGTCTATACTAATATTATAAAGAGGAAAGATTTGATTGTTTGTTTGTTTTTTTATATTGATTTTTTTATTTATTTTATGTTTGTTATCTCATAACTTTCGACTGGGTGAAACAATTTTGATGATTCTTTTTTTATTTGAAATCTGATGCTTCCCGTGTGGTCCCATTTCAATTTGGTCCAGTTCTGACAATGGCGTATATGAGAAAAGACCATGAGACTGTTTGAAGTCGGTTTATTTTTTGTTAAAAAGAGTTATTCTAGTGTATAAACAGTTTTATCTCCGCTCGGATAAGTGGTAAACCGACATCGTCATAATGTTATTTATTTATTTACCGATAAGATATGAACTTGTAGATTTAAAACATATTATGTCAATCTTGTAAGAGTTGTACTCAATTATATAAGTGTTTGGTCTTATCATAAAGTAAACAACTTAGTGTCAGCGATTGAATTATACTATTTTTTTTTTTTGATAAAGAGTGATAGGCTGGCTTATTAGACAATTACGAACTTAATATTAATACTTTTTTTTCATAGATAAATGATTGGTCTCGCTACGCTCGACTAGATACGGCCCTACCTAACAACAATAGCTCCGTGAATGCGCCAACTTTTTATTGTAGTGTCACTATTTATCACATTTTACACAGTTCAATTATATTTTTACACAGTTTCACAACGCAAATTGGCAGTTTATTATGTCCAAAATTTAATAAAACATTCGGAACGTACATATATCACAGACAGTTTGCAGTGTGACTAGCTCGGTTACGCCGAATCTGTTGCTGATGGAAACATTCTGACATACCATTATGGAACGCCACCAAGGTAAGGTAAGGGTATACTTATAGTATTTGTTGCCGCATTTGTAGAGTACGGCGGCTGTATCTAGTCGAGCGCACCGAGACCAATCAAATATCTTAGTTTTTTTTTCTTAGTCCAATATTCAATGCTGCGATTTAAGCACGTTTTATAAAATAATAAAAAAAAAAAAAACAAAAATAAATACAAAACACAATTCCCTTAGATATATCTATACGAAGAAGGAGGTAGGAAAGGGAGACAGGAAGAGGGCAGATAATCCACTCACCAGCAAGTGCTGAACAGTTGTCACCGGTGAATGCGAATACTCGACAATCTGCCCTGAAGCCGTATCGCTTCACGAAATAATTGGACACCGTCGCCACTTCTGTGGAACTCGGTACGGGAACTCCCAGTTTTTCCTCTAAACTTTCGTCACCACACGCCTGGAAATTTATATAAACACTTTAGTAACATGTATTATTTACAATGGTTGGCCAGAAATGAAAGGAAAACATTGTTTTCGGAATTATTTACTACTAGCTGGTGCTCGCGATTTCGTCTGCGTTCTCTATAGCCTTTTCGTATTGGATAGTCCACTTATCGAAGAAGGCTATAGGCTATAGAGAACGCGGACAAGTCGCGGGGACCAGCTAGTAAAAGATAATATTGTTAGTCACCTTTAAAGCGTCCTTATTCCACTCGAGTTTATGTATGTCGAGGAGATTCATGCCGGATCCGTCGCTGTAGTCGATCGGGGCAATTTGGCCGACGAAGAGAGAGCAAGCGAACGAGGAGACCAGAGAGATCCGCGCCGTTGCGGAATAAACGCGTTGGCGAGTGCGGAACATTTTGCGGATCTGAGGGCCAGTGAAGCGTTCGTACGCCCTCGAACCCGTCACTTCAGCTAGTGCCTACCAAATAATAAATTCCACACATACCACACAGCCCCATCTACTTCCACAGTGAGCAACTAATGCTTGCATTATGGATACCAGACAGACATTTGATATATAAATACAAAACATCCATGACTCCAATTTACTCCAAGGGTAATTTGCCCCTAGCGGGATTCGAACCCGTGACCGTTTGGTTACTAGCTACTAGACCAAACGTTTCATTTTAATAATTATTTTTAAAATGGGACGACAGCATGCATAACATGTGGCATGCTTCTTTAAACATTAGTCACAGTAGTTGCAGTATCTATATTGTAGCTGACTGCAGATTTCTTATCATAATAGCAGATGAATTCTAATAAAATTTATTGTAAGTCTGTTTACAAGTTACTTTCCAGATGACGCTTACAATAAAAATACTGATCTAATATTTTTATTGTAAGCGTCATCTGGAAGCCTTTTATAATGTTAATCAAGGTTATATCTGCAGATTTTAAATAAAAAAAGCAAATAATTGAGTCATAATTTAAATAATGCCTCACCTAAACATCTTATGCATAAATAACGATAACAAGTTAATAATAATAAAATAATAATAGTTAGGTAAAGTTTCAACTGAAGTAGTGCCTCAAGGCACCATGCTTGGGCCCGTTAGCTGCATTTTTGAAAATATTGTATTTGCAAATAAAACCATGCAAAACTACTAAGAACACACAACAAATACTTACGAATTGGGATCTTCCACTGTGTTTCCTGCAAAACCAGCCTTACAGAAAACTACATGTAATAGAAAAAGTGTGGTGTTGAGTGTTTTTGTTTTATATCACTATGTACAAGAAAGGATATGTTTGTAATAGTAACGACTAAAGAGTATACTACACACACCTCAGGCCCTCCCATGGCTTCTTCAAGTGCTCTACAATCAGCACTAGTGCTAGAGTCCATCCACACTGGAGAGTCCGAAACAAAAGCCGTGGCTAATTGTGTGTGAAGAAAGTCATCTGGTGAGAGGTTGTTGAGTCGTGTTTCTGCATCTTTCGACCACCAAACTGATCCATGTTGCTGTAAACAGATTTTTTATTATTTACATTGTAATTTATAGGAAATATATTTAGTTGGATCATACATTAAATTAAAAAATATCCTATGTTCAGTTTACATTTTTTATTAATTTATATTTTTTGGTGTGGTGGAAGTCCACAAATGTATTATAGTGAAAATATGCTTTATTATTTAAATTTGAAATCAAAAAGTCAACACATAATAGGAAATATATATCACTATCCAATCCTAATCCCTTATTTATCCTTTGCTTGTGTAAATATTGATAGTCTACCATCAAGTCATAATGATA
The DNA here is from genome assembly GCA_918317495.1 of Synanthedon vespiformis. Taxonomy (NCBI): domain Eukaryota; kingdom Metazoa; phylum Arthropoda; class Insecta; order Lepidoptera; family Sesiidae; genus Synanthedon; species Synanthedon vespiformis. Next base: position 1,326,078 of record OU906954.1, on the reverse strand, counting down.
AGCTATCTGATGAGTGTCACATCACATAAAATTAATAAACACATTATGTAGGTACCTATACAAAATCTGATAGTTTTTCAATTTTCAAAGAAAATACCTGAGCAGCTCCAGAAAGTGCCTCTATTGTTGAAAAGTCAACTCCTTCTACTATGAGACGGTCCATGACCATGTCCAAAGCTTTGACCCATAGCAGTGGAGGTGCTGTTACCTCACCCAGCTCCCCGCGAACCACACCTCCTGATGTTCTGAAGTACCATTTTACAATTTCATATAAATTTTCTAATTTAACAACTCTTAAAATATATTAGGATATTTGAATATTGGCCGATTAAAAATATAGTAGTTTTTAAATAGAGAAAAGAAGGAAATTTATGGTGGAGAAAGTTTTATGTCCATCGTTTTGTAAGATACTTATGTATTGAGAAGTTTTTTTTGAAAGATTATATTTATTATAAATAGCTAGGCACAATGGAAGAATAAATTTATGTTGAGGAAAAATAAGAAAGTTTTATTAGTTAATATATTATGGGTCCTCTTGAAAAGCAAGAAGTAAAGTAGAAGAAAGATTTTCACAAGAATTTCTAATGTAGAGTTATTAATACTTATTATGAGGACAGAAAACTAAAATTAATTAATAAAAATCAATTGCCACTTGTAGGACTTGATGGAAGCATCACTTGACGACAGCACGACTGATTTTGCTGATTTTTTTGTTGTGTACATATTTGTTTTATAGGTTTGTATGAAAGAAAACTTTTAGAAAATCACAAGAAAAGTCAGAAATTTGGATGTAATGTTTATATGAAATTTACTACAGGGCAACAACCGACAATTCAGCTAGTTTAAAATATAGATCAAATCTAGTTATAGTCATTGAAACGACTTTATTATTTGTGTTGAAAGTGTTACAGGCAGTGTAGCATGAAGTATTTATTGAGATAATTACCGCAATTAGCGATTTTACTGTATAACTGTGTTTCCTGTGTGAGTTGTTAAAAACTGCTACCTATATAAATAAAAAGGCAATGTGTTGTATGTTCCCTATAGACTCCAAAACCGTTGCACCAAATTTGATGAAATTTTCAGACAATCTTCAAATTAGTCTAGCGTGTAATCCTGTGAAGTTAGGTAACGAGCAGACGCGGACGAAGTCGCGGGCACTTACTAGTGTTATACTAGGTGGTATCACTCACCTGAACTCCGGCAGATCATTATCAAATTCCACATCAGCCTCATGAAGTATTTCATAGTTCTCATTAATTACCACTGCTTTTAGCTGAAAAGAATTTAATTCCATTAATTTCAAGTTTTCTATATTAAAAATTACAAGTAACTAATCTTGATACTTTTTAATATTGTCCTGGATTTCACGTATCTAAATAAAAAAAAGCTATTCACTTTAATTTTTGCAATTATCCTTACATATTATGAAACAAAGTCATCTGCCGCGTCTATCTGTCTGTTCGCGATAAACTCAAAAACTACTGCACCGATTTTCATGCTGTTTTCACCAATGGATAGAGTGGTTCTCGAGGAAAGTTTTAGTATATAATTTACAAAGTTACGCGGGCGAAGTCGCGAACAGCAGCTAGTTTTCTATATATCATTGTTGGAAACTACCGGACGAAGATTAATTTCCCTGTGTATTTATTATGATGTTTGATTTTAAGATTCATTTGACTTAAATTTATTTTCTTCTAACTAACTGATTAAACCAAATATTCTGTTATATTATAAATGGCCAGAAGTATCAATACTGATCCTACTATCTCCACAAATGTTATGATAACTATTATATTGTATTGTAACAAATGTAACAATAGAGTGAGTGGCATTCCAAATCATGCAACCTTTTGTCTGTTTATAGCATACCATTGAAGTATATTACTGTATCTTTATTACTTTCAAAATACACTGGACCACAAAGAACGGAAAGAGGGTCCGTTAGAAAATCTTAAATATCTTCAAAAGTACCTGACCTAGGTTTTATGAAATAAACACTAAATTAAAGCTAAACTAAATATTTTTTTATTTTTATTTAAGCACATTAAAATATTCTTTAATTTAGTCTTTATTTCATAAAGCTAGGTCAGGTACTTTTGAAGATATTGAAGATTTTCTAACGGACCCTCTTTCCGTTCTTTGCGGTTCATTGTAGTTACAAACTGTAAGGCATTGCCATAGAATCTATATTATTGCTTTGTATACCGATGGGGTAGAAGAGTTCTCGAGAAAGGGAATGCCCTGCGACCAGGTGTACGGACAACCTGAAAGGCTTCACAGGAAGCAGCTGTACACGAAGGACAGAAGACCGTTCATGGTGCCGAGCCTTGAGAAGGAGAGGCCTACATACACCAGCGGAAAGACACAAGCTGATAGTGACTATGACGAATAGCCATCAAGAAACATTTTTACAAAATGTAAATACTTAATCAAAATATTTAATAATTATATTAGAATAATTAGAAAACCTAAAGTTGATTAGAAAATTTAGGTATATGTACATTAATAATTCAGTAAATAGATACCTATCATAAATATTACTTACGTCAATAATAATAATAATTTAAATTACAGCAAAAAATATTATCTATACCAATATACTCGTATAAAATCAATATCGTATATCGTAAAATCAAACTAAAATAATATGATTTATAACTGTATAAGTTCTATGATTTAATGATATATATCTATGATTATAATGGAGTTTATTATAATAATTAAATTTTACGAAAAGAAATAGTTTATCGAAGTTTCTTTTGAACATAAAAATATTTTATATAAATTTAAATGCGATAACGAATTAATTTAATTAACAATAATATTATGTTAGTATCCGACAGTTTGTAATAAGAAGGATAATTCAAAATAGAAAAAAAAACTCACTCTCTGTGTACTAAAATCAAAACCTAAAAATGTTTTTTTTCGTATTTCGTCCGTCATTTTTGACAATGTTTATAACCTTAACCAGGCAGGGCAGAGCCAGAGCAACTGCGGCGCACTCAGTGTTGCCAACCCGTACCCAATTTTCCCCCCATTTTTTTTATCAAATACCCCGAAAAACCCCCTTAGTATTAGTCTCTATAGAAAATACTTTTAATTTTATTATACTTAGTGTAGTTTAGTGCCAAAATCCTTGCATAATGGCCTTTTTTATAAAATTCTTAGAAAATTTTATTTTAGACTCCTGTCTCATACTAACTATAGCTACGTCTGTGTTTGTTGTTCATATTTCTGTTGGTTGATATTGTTGGCAAAATCATTTACCATTACCATTTTGATTTAAATTTCAAATTTTCTTCGGAGCTGGGAGCCCCTAAAAAAACCCCACAATAAAAATCTGCCCCTAACTTTCCCCCTTTTTAACTCCGTGCCCCTTAAATTTAGAGGTAAAATCCCTAAGTTGCAACACTGGCGGCGGAATGGAATGGAATGGATGACACAATCACAATGGTCAATAAAGCCGGCGCCAGATACAGTCAAATGTTTGCACAAAGACTTTGACCTACTATTGCTCACACATTTGAACACTTGTTTGTTGTACTTGCCAGACATGCTTTGTGGACACGTTCGCTTCACAGTATTCATAGAGTAACTTATGTATATACTGTAATACGGACAGTATTCAAATAGATAACAAACAAGATGGACGACGACTTAATGGACGCAGTATATCTCTATTATTTAAGTCTACAAAAAATTAAGCTAAAAAGTCTCTATTTTTTTTATTATTAAGCTAAAAGAGAGTTATTATGAAAATAACTCCACTGGACTTTGCGCAAGTGTAACAGGCTACGCACTGTTTGAACTTTGAACGCTTTGATGTGCGCTCCAAAAACCGACACCGAATGGCAAAGTGCAAAGATGTAATCAAACTTTGAATAAATACCCAAATACCCGTGCCTCACAAGTGTTCAAATAAGTGTACAAATATTGTTGCTATGTCTGGCGCCGGCTTTACACAAGGTCACATTCAATCAAAGTGAATGATCTGGGAACTGAATACATCGACACATTCACTTTTTATATTATTCTATACCTACTTGTTGGAATTATACCTTTATGTATTCTATGGATCGGAGCGATAGTAGCGTTCTGAACAAGGAACATATATACTCTCTAAGCGATATATAGTCTGGTTCTGAATTGAATGGGTGGAAATATCTCTACGCTCCTTAGGTGGAAAATTAAATATTCCAAGAATATTCTTTTCAGAAATTCATTCACTCATTCAACTTTGATTGGAAATTGGAAGTAGTGTGGTGTGACTGTGTGTGACGTAGGTGGTAAGAAACGGTCACTAATCAATGGGGGTTATCTGTGCCGATGCTAAGGTCACAACATGGTCACAATGAGAAAAACTACATGAACACTTTTGGAAGTGTCAGCTTAAGCTTGATAATGATAAAAATATAGCGTTCAAACTGTACATAATCATGATCCGTACTCGACTCAGTGGAACGCAGAGCTAGAAGACTCATAGGCGACAGAACTCTTTTAAAATCTAGGATGTAGAGCCTGGCACATAGAAAAAAATTGCCAGTCTATGTGTTTTTTATAAGATGTACTTCGGAGAGTGTGCACAGGAGCTACATGAGCTCATACCGCCTTCTCCTTTCTTCCATCGGACATACAGACGTACGGCTGGTTACCATCCGCATCTTGTCGAAATCCCTCCTTTTCGGACTAAGCGCTTTGAAACATCTTTTATAATGCGCACTGCCAAGTTCCGAGTTCCGTGTTCTCTGTGTTTCCGAGCTCATATAACCCTAATCTTTTCAAAGTTCGAGTGAATAGGCATATACTGGGTGAGCTTGCTCCATCATAGGCCTCATCCTTGCTACTCAGCTGGTTGTTGGCCAAGAGCAAACCCATCTCTTATAAAAAAATAAAATTATAGTAATTGAATTACTTACTTATATTTTTATTGTACCTATTCGTATCAGCGTTATCGCCTTAATTGTAGATATAATACCTACTTAGCTAGATAATAAAAAGTATTTTTTTACAATATATGAGTACATTTAGAAAACTTAGTGTCGAAAGATTAGTAGGTAGCATGTGTTCTACTACAATTTTGAAATCTTGATTAAATGGGCCATTTTTTTTCATCCAGGGTGTCAAATTTACCCATTTTCAAATAGGACTTTATGCTTTAGTCTATTAGTTATTTTACTTTTTTGTTTAGTTTAAGTATAATGTTAGTTTATAAAAATATCTTAGATCAGGTCCACGCGAACGAAGTTGCGGGCATCGGCTACATGATGCTGATAGGTAGGTCTAGTACAGTCGGGGTATGAAAAGGTTCGTCACCTTAAAGTCTACATGCGCCACCAGGGCAGTGATCAGTCATGCCAAAATTACATTTCAAACGTCTGTCAGATGTCTGCTTAGTGCTTTAGTTTTAAAAGGCACTAAGAGTCTACGACTTGATAAAGGAATGAATTTGAAAAGTGCCGAAGGTTTTCGTACCCCGACTGTACTATTTTAAGTTAGGCAGGAGCCTTTGTCCTTTCTGAAGACTAATATAATTACGCCTGTGACTAAATATATTATCGAAAAATAGCAAAATATTTCATTGCATCTTGTAATTGTTAAGGTGTTGACGAATTTATCTTTTTCATTTAATCAATTGTATAAATATGTACCTAATACGACAATCCTTCTATGGTTATAGGCGATGGTAGCCACCTACCATCCACTTGATGGTCACCGTAATACATACATATAATAATAATAATAATGCCACGCTCTATTGGGATCGCTCTATAATCACGGACAGGACTATTGTCGCCAATAAGCCTGACATCGTGGTTACTGACCGATCCGAACGCCGGACGATGCGTATCGGCGAACGTCAGCGAAGAGTCGCGCTCGACCAACATCTTAAGAGTCTCTCCCTAGATGGATGGATCAAGGGTCAGATACAGAAGGCGGTACTTCTGGCCACGGCACGAATTGTCAGGAGGTTCCTCACTCTCCAGCCCTAACCACCGGTATCTTGGGCCTAACCCCGCTACTAGCGGATGTCTTGTTTTAAGTTATTTATATATATTGTTTTTTTGTATGTACATATATAAATTTATATTGTAAAAAATTTAAAATTAAGAAAATAAAATAAATAAGTGCATAATAATACCACATAATAATAACGACAAAAAACGCACCCTCGCGTGCAGTCTAGGTTTTTTTATGTTAATGTTGACAGATAAGATGATGGTCCACTTGATGATATGTGGCATGTGGCTACCGTCGCTTATAACACAAGCAACGCCATAGTGCAAATGCGTTGCCGACCATTGGAAGGATTATGGATAAGGTTGGGAAAGGGTAATGGGCTCTGGCATCCCTTACTCACTCACCGAAACACACACATTGCCACTAACTTGCCTAAGTTAGTCATGAAAGAAGCTGTTTTCCCCCAAAGAATACTCTTGAAGTAGCAACGTAATATTTCCCATATATTTTCGCATATCGCCTCACGCTGGCTAAGCTTTCGTGCCAGTGGCCACCCTTTATTTCGCATGGTCAGGTGTTTTAGTCTAAATTATTACGCTCTTACACCCCGCCCGGATAAATATAAACATTGAAAGCGTCCGGGGCGACTCACCCGTGTAGTTTTTCCATATGATTAGTCCCGTTCGCGTTAGGTACTTGCATCCCTCTTGTAACCACATGCGGAAATTTTACTTGTATTCAACTGGCTCTTGCCAGCGACTTCGTTTGCGCCCACGTTTCTTAAACACTTGAAAATTTTTGTCACCTGTTATATTTTTGATTATCTCTCGGGAACAGTACTTTTTTCCTTAATGATAGATGTCCTTATTTTCAGTATCCCTGAAGTGTATATAACATTTCATAATGATCGATTGAGTCGTTATTGTTAAGGCGTGAAAAGCTCAAACAAGTTCACTTTCGCGTTTATAAAATTAGTTAGGATGCTGGTAGGATGGTAAGATGGTAGCGCAGAGCGCCGGCCGACCTCCACATCCCCTACAGATACACATACCCCATTGCACAGGCAGATATAACATAGGTATACTTATGCATCATAGTAACATAACGTAATAGTTTATGACTGTGTATGGAATATTATTATGTATATCAGATGCTCAAAGATCTCAACCGAGTTTCTCAAAGGGTTTGAGTTAAGATGAATATGAATAAAATGAATAACTGTCGAAATTGTTGTTAATTGGGACATACAGTCCAATGATAGGTCCCGAATGCTGAAAATACGAGCTTAATTCGACTATTGACCTCCTTCTCAGAGTTAGCTTTATCTCCGAGACATCTTCTCGTCCAAAATTCCTAAGTGTATCAAACAAAAGTTTTCAACTATGGCGCTGAAATGTGATCTCTAACTATGGGCCTCGCAAGAAAGCTCAACGTCGCTCAATGAGCTATGAAGAGGGCTATTTCAGGGTTAGGTACACTGCGAGATCGAATGAATGAGATCCGCAGACGTACGAAAGTTACCGACAAAAGCTGGCCAGATAAGAAAGGGCTATCACACCTTACAATTTGAACGTATCCAATTTAGGAAATCGAAAGGTGTGATCGCAGAAAGAACAGATCGGATTCAATTTAGAGAGTTCTAACTCTCTGTTTCCTTAAATTGAATACTGTGATCGCGGCGTTTCAATTTAGAAAGTTTAGGGGTGTCCACTTAAAAAATACATCGATGTTTTTTTGTCGATGCGATACAAAGAGGCTATGCATCGGTTAGAAACATTGATGTTTTCTCAAAATCGAGTACACTAGCTGCTGCCCGCGTCTTCGCCCACGTAACGCGTGACACGTTAATATGCAAAATGGTTAATTATTTCGTTACCTTTTTAAAATAAAAATTGAAACATAAATAACATAGGTTATTTATATTTTATAACGTTACGAGGACGAAGTCGGGCACTAAAATAACTACTTAAATGAAGAAATACCTATTTAAATGAAATAGGTAATAAAATAATATACTAAATAAATAGGTAACACAATCAAGATTCTTGATTGCAATTGATTTCGTTAAAATACCAGTAACTCGTTATATACCTAACTAGTAATTTCCTAAAGTTTTATTGTTCATAAAGTTGTCAATTTTATTTGTAGAATCTAGAAAGAGAACCGACAAACGTTGCCGCCTTATGACAGTGCAAATGAATTTAGACCTTAAGTCGTAGTATGTATGTATGTATGTATGTATGTATGTATGTATGTTCCTCCATAACTCTTAAACGAATTAACTGACTTTCACGAAACTTTGGTAGATAAACATTTAGACGTACAGGACACCAGCTAGTTTTGTAAATAAATGAAGATTCTAATACCGACTTTTGTGCGCAGCAATAGTGTTCAATGTTGCTTGCTTGCGCTGCTATTTTACTAATAAATATTATGTAGGTATATAAAAAGCCGTCATTAGTCAAGATCAAAAGAGTGAGCTTTCTGTACGGAAACATTTCAAATACCAATTCATTCATTGTTACAGGTTTATGATTTTTATAAATAATACAATGAACTATCTCTGACTTATAAATAAAGCTAACTTAGTTACAGTAACTACATACATATTTAATACGATATATCGATACAAAGCGAAGTATCGGGCATCCCTACTGCGTTCACAAGTGTTGCCACATTTGTGGAGGCAAAAATCCGTACCGCCTTTCACTGTTTCCTAAATTGAATTCGATGTAGGAAATGCTTATCGCACTATTCAATTTGAACGTTTTCTATTTAGGAATCTAAGTAGAGAGCTCGTGATCACACTACGCTAAATTGATTTCTAAATCGAAGATTTAAAGTTGAAAATGGATAAACTCTAAATTGAATCCAATCTGTTCTAACTGCGATCACACCTTTCGATTTACTAAACTGTAACATCGAAGTTTTATGACTGTTGCGGAAGCGGCAGCTCTGAACTCTACCTATTCAATATACTTTGTACTAATTCAATTAAATAGAAATGCCACAATAAAAGTTATAAAGTTTTTTAATATTTTCTAAAATATATGAAACTACAAGAGCAAAATTTGTTTGAAATTCTTTAGAATTTAATTATACCGAGTGAAGTATTACTTATAAATCGTATATCGATTTGTAGATATCAAAAATTTGTATAATCCATACTATCCATACTTACTAATATTATAAATGCGAAACCTTTTCACGCCTTAACTACTCAACCGAATTTTGCATACACAATACACGTTGTCAGGGATACAGGAAAGGACATAGGGTACCTTTCTTCAAAAAAAAGTACTGTTCCTGAGTAATCGTCTAAAAATATAAATAATAGGGCGCTACCGTCGTCACAGTAATAACGATGTCAGGCGTTATTACTCATATATTTTCTTTTTCAACGCGGACGAAGTCGCGGGCACCAGCTAGTAATATAATATTTGGTTTAAACTTAAAAAAATAAAATCAATAACTATTTGTAAATGTCTTTATTCATCTTAGATATAAAATCAAAATCAAAATTTAATTCATAACAAGGCTTATTTATCATTTAGTCATTTATAGGTATGACATGCATGCTAAAAATCTGTAATGTATACCGAGAAATCCGTATTCTGGCAACACTCTTCGATTTAGAAATCTGTTTAGCGTAGTGTGATCACGAGCTCTCTACTCAGATTCCTAAATAGGAAATGTTCAAATTGTAAGGTGTGATAGCCCTTTGAGTTGAAATGTCAGTGGGCAGAACCGACGACAGGAGTAATAATGTTCTCGAGTGGAAGCAAACGCAGTGTAGGACGTCCACCCATAAGATCGATGGTGGATCCAGGCTTTTTATGACTTTCAGATATTTAACTGTATACTTCTTCAGTCTCAAGCATTGCAATACCTCTATACTGATTTTTAAGTACCTATAAACCATATACAACCCCAATTATTAACAACTTTTCGAATACATCCTTGAACTTTTACGCCATAAAAATTTCCGTAATAGCGTATATAGATGGCACTAAACAAACAGCATCATTGGTTGTTTGTATACCTAATAAATACTTACATTTTCGTTTTAAATTTTAGCAAAAAATTTTATATTTTTAATTGATAGCAATAAGTCGATTAGGTAGGTACGAGTATATCTAAAATGTATTATATTTATTCGTTAACTGTAACCTCTCTAACCCATGAAAGCGTTCGCTAAAGTATTTGTTTTTATTTATGGTTCTTCTGAAGGTATCTCCGTATAAAATACCAAAATAAGTTCAGATAGACAGAGCTTCGGCATTTATTTTAGCTTATGATGACCTTAGCAATGACATGGAGACGTGTGGCCATGGCTTACGCATTTATGCAATTGTATTAGTAAGGATGATTGGGGTGATTGGTGTTTTTTAGCATGAGGTCGTGCTACAAGGAAAATGATGTCTGATAAGAGATGGAATCGATAGTGTATAAGATGTGACGCCGGCACGAGGTCTGCCCGTCTAAAGGCTGCAGTTAGACGGGCGCGCAAAATTTCTTTTGGCTACCGCGCGGCGTCCACGTACTTGTGTTTATTCGTAGCAATTTTAAACTCTACTGACTAGGCAACAACGTTCAAATTCATTATTTTTCTTAAATAAAAGTAGCCTAAGTTACTCCTTATAACATCAGCTATCTGCCATTGAAAGTCTCGTCAAAATCGATCTCGTTTCGCAGATTAGCCGGAACAAACAGACAAAAATTTTTAAAAATGGTTTTATTTTATTTAAAAATACATTTAATAAAAAGTACTTATTTTGACATAACAAAGAGACACTTCAATTGTATTTATTAGTATAGATTGCGAGGCGCGGCGGCTGCGCGGTTGGCTGACGAAATAATCGGTGTAAACGCGCCCTATGTCCGGTGGTGTGTGTGGCGTGCGCGCGTCTGCGGTGCGGGGCAGGGCGGGACGCGTGCGCGGTGTCGGCGTTGCGAGGGCGGGCGGCAGACGCGCCGCGATGGTGGGCCGCGACAGCCGCTCGGAGAGCGCGGCGCGCCCTTGGGCGCCGCGGCATGAGTAGCGCCCGCCCGGCCCGGCCCGCGCGCCCGCCATGGCGCAGGCCGCGCCCGCGCCCCATCGCACCCACTCCTTCGCCAAGAAGACCTTCCACAAGCCCACCTACTGCCACCACTGCTCGGATCTGCTGTGGGGCCTCATCGGGCAGGGCTACGGCTGCGAAGGTACGCGCCGCGCATGCGCTCCGAGCGCGTCGATACCGCCTCCCAACGCGCCTCGCCCGCTAGCACGATCAGCCTCCTCACCTCTACCATCATAAGGCCTACGAACTCATCTATTTCGCATTATCATTAATCCTGACTCTTAACGCCCTAGCTGCAGTACGACCAGAGATTATACAGTGCTTTGTAGTGACGTGGTATAATGGTATTTCATTCGCTGTGTGCATGTTTTTGCCACGACAGAAGAAAATGCCCTCATACTAAATATACAGTTTCGATGGCCTTATGATTCCCCGTAGAAAGACATAACATTACAATATAATCCCGACTTTACTCATAACAAATGCCTTCTAAACCGCTTTCAGCTTCATAATCATCATGTTCATTGAAGAAAGCGTGCTCTTGAAATTTCAAGGACATGTATCTAAGTAGCGTGAATTGATGACGTAGCAGCTGGTGGTAGCCAGTCTTGAAAAGGCTCTGGAACAGCTGAAAGTCAACGGTGGCTAGTAAAGTTTCTGAGAATATTGATCGATCTGTTTTGTAAGAGGTTTTTTCCTAACGGCCGGCGTGCGGGGCGCGAAGGGGCGAGGCGAGGCGTTGCATCCCCCGCTCTCGTATCTCCCTTACATTTAAATAAACCTTGTCAACTATGTTTCCCAACGAAAGTATCACGTTAATTGTGGATAAGTGATAGGTCAACACAAACTTCACTTTATTGCGTTGTATTACACAACATTTTCCACTACGACGTATTTTACTCATACTATAAATATTTTTCCATTTTTCCAAAGAAATTGTCAGATGTGTGAAATTTTACCGCCTAATTTTAATTTTACTTATTTATACATACGGGACGTATGGTTTTTTATGTGTCTTTACTTATAAAATAATCGCTTTTTTTTCCCGACTATCCGACGCACATCCAAAACTACTAAGCCTAGGAAGCTGTTTGGAACATAGTTTTATTTTACAAGTAAATCATCAGCTAAGAAAGGATTTTTGAAAATTTAACTCTGTGCGAGGCTGGGAGCGTCCCTAGTATATGATATATAAACTAGGCCTAAAGAACCATATATCTTAATTTATTATTATACAACTTTCAATCCGTTAAAACAAAGTGTTGAGAATTATACTAATAATAATAATTATAATTATGTCTAAAATCCTCTAATACGTAATTATTATAAAATAATGTCGCTATCCGCCTCTGTTTATCCGCTAACTTCTTCTAAACCATGTAACATATTTTGTTATAGTTTTCAATAATTAAAGAGCCAACAACCAAACAAGGAAGGTTTGTGTTTAGAATTTGCAGAAAAAAATTGCGTCCGTCCGCGCAAAGCCTAGGGCGCGTTGCCAGTATGTACTCAAAAGACTTTGAAAACCAATTATTTTAAAGTTATATTACTATATGTGATTCGCTGAAAAAAATCATTCGTTTTAATCTATTATATACATATTTGTCCTGAAGACTATCAACACACAGCCAAAATTGGTTCAATTTTTTTATCAAAATAGCATTGCATTTAATATGTCTTTTAGTATACAATTCAAATAAAAAAAAATACATAGTTTAGTTGAATTAAAATAAAAACTTTCATTAAACTTGATTATGATGATTTAACATTTACATATTATCTCATTTATTGGTAATTTCTTTTTAAACAGACCTTATTTATTTATTTTTAATTTGCGTAACACGTTTCTTTGAGAATTTAGAAATACTATATATTTTTAGAAATATTCACCATTTAATGTACTTACTTTTTATTACAATTTATTATTACAAAACTTTATTGTCGAGAACAACTATTTTAAATCATGTTTTACAAAATAATAGAAAAATACTCTATTAATGAAACATAATGACTCAGAAAACTTATCATTTGTTTTATACAGCATATGAGTTAAGTGCGGTCACCTTTTTAACTACTCCATTATAAACATCGACAATATGAAAATTTTCCGTAGGAAATGAATGTCACTTTTGTACTTTAGAAATGGCATGCAGTATTAAAATGTAAAAAAGCAAAAAGCAACTTTATTTTAACTCGTTTAGAGATGGCATTCCTTTATAACGTAGTATGTAATGTAGAGAGTGAAAGTTAGAAGCGTAGCACTGTTTGGTCGCTCCACAGGTGGGCAGTCGTAGCACTTCGTAGCAAGGGCAAGAGTCCGTAGCACACTGGCGTATCATTTCGTAGCAGGGCCACCGCATAGCGCGTACTACCATTAATATTTCGTAGCTTGAAATTGAAAGGTCCGTTTTGCCGTAACACAAATTAAAATGTAAAAGAAAATCGATGGTAAAAGTATACAATTACAAATTGTAAACAAAAATTATTTTGTATTGCAGTTTATGGTTTAACATAAATAATGTAAAAATAAAATAATAAATATTAATAATTAATATAATAAGTCAGGAGGTTCATCACTCTGTAGCTCTAACTACGGATAGCTTGGGCCTTGCCCGGCTTCCTACGGAATTCTAGTTTTTCTACAAATTATATATACAAAGGGAAAGAGTGATATACCTTCACTCTTTTCATGAAAACTGAATCGAAACCCGAATCGAACTTTAGAAGAAGTTAGCGGAGAAACAGACAGATGCGTAAAGAAACTATATTTTATGGATATATTGTAGCTACACCATCAAACTGTATCCCCCGATTTTTATATCATCAGCATTCTGAATTGCCTCCCACTATAGAAGCAAATTTAAAGATGTATTTCACGTCAAAAATAGCTACAAAGAGTGCTCAAAATTTTCTGTATATAAGTAATTTTATAAGTAATTTTATCAGCCATTTGAGCAAAAAGCATTTATTATTGAGTCAATCGGTCTCTATTTAACCATTAACTATTTAACTTTTTCACGTAAGGTGTTATTATAACTATCTTTGATTATAACTATTCATATGTCAAAAGTCTGTCGAACTGTCCACATACATTAAACGCTTAAACATGTCACGAGGAAATATCGAGGTAAATGCCAGAGTAGAATGCACGCCACAGTACACAAACGCGACAATGACATTATTGTGTTGGCGCTTTGACAACACTATCTCGACACGTCGTGTCTATGAACGCCACAGACAATGAGCCAGAGACAATGTGGAATAGACAATGGAGTCCGTTCCAACTGCGGGGAACTGGAACTAGGCTGTGTAGGGACAAGATAAGGGACATGACGTGTGGAACTGACCAACATAACGATGAATACTTAATAATTATGTTGGACATTCTACGCCCTACTTATAAAACGTGATACAATGTTATTGGTAGATAGGTATTGCCTGACCATGAAGTGTTTTCATAGAGAGATTTCAGTTTTGGTCTGAAAATGTCCACAGTATCAAAATGTCAAATTATACAAAGTGCCCACATTACGAATGAGATCCCTGCGCCCAGTCTAAACCTACAGAAGAATATAGGCTGCTAAAAGAAGAAGCTATATATTATGACTAAGCTACTGCTTGCCATGTCTTAAATTTAATATTTAAAACATAATCGTAAGGAATTTTTAATTTTTAACACTGTAGACTACATGACAATTTGGATCAAATGAATTCTATAATAAGATTTACTATATCTGATCTCAAATTAAATAAATAATATCAAAATAAAACAATAATATATGGACTTATTATATACTAGTTGGCGCCCGCGACTCCGTCCACGGTAAAAAAGAAAAATGTAGCTTATCCTGTGTCCCTGTAGGCTGTACGTCTAAATGTTTATTACCGAGTTTCATAAGAATCAATTAATTCGTTTAAGAGTTATGGAGGAACATACGTACATACATACATACAAGGCAGTTCACTGTAATATTATAAGTACATAATATATTTTTTAGGTATTTGAAATATCTAAGATTTAGTTCACTCTTTAAGATTTGAACTCGTCCACTAAATATTGTGAGTCCAGATGATTTTTTTTTCAAATAGCCTCACCAGCATGGCAAGCCGGAGCTACGCCCGCTCGTATATAGGGCAACTGTGACGTCAGTCGGTGGTGACCCAGATCCATTGCCATTGAGGAGGCGTACGTCAATGGTGTACCCTCGCCCCGCGCACCGCTTGCATTCACCTCACCCCCGAACCAGATACTACCGAGGGGCGTGTCGAAAAATTCATTGAAATTATCTAATCAATGTTTCTCTTTATATATTTCCACCTTTTCTCTTTAAAATAGCTTCTGTGCCCTATGTCTTCTACAGCCTTACAAAGGCCTATCTGCGTAGGGATGCTTATATACTGGTGGACGCGCTGACGGTCCATTTGATGGTAGGCTCGGCTAGTTATAAAATGAGCTCTATAGCAACTGTAGTCTTTTGCCATGGTTGACAGACATGCTGACGTTCCATTTGATAGTAGGCTCGGCTAATTATAAAATAAGCTCTATAGCAACTATAGTCTTTTCTTTTGCCATGGTTGACAGACATGCTGACGTTCCATTTGATGGTAGGCTCAGCTAGTTATAAAATAAGCTCTCTAGTAACTACGTAGTCTTTTGCCATGGTCGACAGACATGCTGACGGTCCATTTGATGGTAGGCTCAGCTAGTTATAAAATAAGCTCTTTAGTAACTACGTAGTCTTTTGCCATGCTGACGGTCCTGCCAGTGCGATGCCGACCATAGTAGAATTAAAGATAAGGGATCGGGAAGGGATAGGGTAAGGGTAATGGCGTATCACTGTTTAGCAAAGGTGCACAGGTAATCTTGCATTATGTAAGATAAAACTACAAAGTTGCTCTCTGTAGTTTTTTCAGTATTATTCAGCATTATTATTCAGTACTTAGGTAGGTATAATTTAATATTAATTTAAAATCTAATTTCAATTCATAAACTCTTGTACGAGTCTCGATCGGAAACTTTAAAAGTTAGTGAGGAGAATGAAATTTTAAATAGTTCCTCGTGTAGTTTATAATAGAAGCTTCATACGTTATACTTTTAAAAACTTTTATTCACAACTAGTTTCTAACTGAATCGTTTCGCTTAACTCGCTTTTCTCTATTGTAAGTAAAAGGTATTTCAAGGGAAAAGTACAGAGAACCTTATCCTAAGAAATAGCCGTTCCTAAAATCGGTATTGGATTTGCGGCAAATGGCTTTGTTAGTGTTAATAAGTCATAAAATAAAAAAAGTCAGATTTACTTGAAAATAAAAATTGCAAAATTATTACATACTCCATTAAATAATTAATATTATTCTAATAATTTAAAAAAAAGTATTTTTTGTCTCTCAAAATTTCTGATGCATATATTATTTGATTTTCAACTGTATTCACTGATTCACTTACTTCTATTAGTCTGATCATATCTATACATATCATATACATAATAATATCAAAAAATTGAATCCGTGCGAAGCGGGGACGAGTCGCTAGCTTAATAATTTATTATTGAATTGCATATAATAATATTTGTTTATGTGAGATATAATAATATAGTCATATGTACCTACTAACATTGTAACAAGAGATTGTTGTAACTTTTTTATGCCTACGTAAACCGATGATAATGTCACTGCACAGCGCAATAACTTAGTGTAACTTATATTCAAAGCAAGGTGGGCGTTTTACACAACGAATTACTTACGCGCAAACAAACAAGTAGCTATTGTGTGTAGGCATAAGGGTGCGGTCACGTTGTTAGCGATTCAAAAGGGGGAGATACATTATTATGCGTGATTTAGTACAGCCAACCATTGAACTGCACAAAATTCTCGCATTTATATAATGATACAGTAAAGCCTCTTTAAGTCTAAAACCTCTATTACTCAAAAACTTCACGATCTACAAATATTCATAGAGTTCCTATAAGTAAGCCATTTCGGTACATATTTTCCCACGTAAAAATAAATTGGACCTCTGTGTATAATATTTAATATTTAAAAATTTACAACTCGATCATTAGGATGAATATAAATCGAGAATTTCCTTAGAAAATCCGTCTAAGTTATGAAGTATATAATGATTTATATATCGAAATAATACTTCTTTCTAAATACTTCTTAATTCTAAAACTCTATAGCTCATCCTACAGAGGTTATACTTTAGTAAAAAAATTACATAAACTGTTGTGTAAGGTTTAATTTAAATGTGCAATTTATCTTGTAAGAGTTGTCCCATATTTCTTTAACAGTAAAATGGTCTGTTTACCTCGTTATATTTTAAGTACTTATGAAAGCAATTAACACAAGGTTTTTTCTTTGATGTCACGGAGTGTGTAATCGTAGCGAGGGGTTGTGTGGGGCAGCCATTATATCGAGTTCATAAAATTAGTTATCCGAGTAATTAGTTTTATTTCGATAAGAATGTCGTCACATTATCGCCCGCACCAGTCTGAAGGCAGTAAGTAGACACTCCCATAGAACACCATCTTTAATAACAGCAAGTGTGCTTTTGTGTTTCGATGAGTAAGTAATTCTACTTTGATCAGCAGCGCACTAGCAGCCTACAATCAAGTGGCCCGTCAGCTTATCCGTCAACTTTAACGTAAAAAAACCTTATACACGAGAAACTTTTAAAATCTTACGTTAAAACAAACAAACAAATTATTTTGTTTAATATTATTATATTAATTTATAGATTATTTTGTATATTTTATAATGTAATAATTTGATAATGTAAAAAGAAAGGCTAGTAATAATTGCATAAGGATTATTTAGTATTTATTCTCAATCGATAGGCAATAAAATTGGGCAATGTCTTTCAAATATAGGTCAAATACTACACTCACAATGGGCTCTATTTATATACAAGTTAAATCTAAAATAACACACGTGTTGTATTCCTGTATGGTCGTACAGAAATAAACTACTACATGCGCGTAAACTAGTTCTCCAGTTAACATTGTAATATACGACAACTATTTAGGTATGTGTGTACGTCATTTTAAATTCAAATTTTTGTACAAAATCAATACTATATAATAATAAATCTGTAAGGGTTGGTCATGGAGTATCTAAGTTACTTTATTTTCAGAGATATCGTGTATACGTGACACTGAAACTAAATTGATCATTTTTAGATATTTTTTCGTTCGCTTCAGTATAGGCCCCGATTACACGAAAAAGTGCGATCTCCTTATATCTCGGACAGTTGTAAAGACATGATATTCAAAAAGAGCTCAAAAAACGCGTATTAACGCGAGCTGTAAGGTGCAAAAAGAATTTTTCGAAAAAGTAAAAAACGAAAAACGTTATGGCTGAAGTAGTGAAAAAAATTGAACTTTTTTCCGAATTTTTGTTTTTGGCGCTCGAAATTTTGGAAACGAAGAATGATATCAAAAATTTGAGAAAAATTCCTTTGGACAATTTAGTCAGGTACAATTTAAGCCTAAAATAAAGAAGATCGGGTTAAGAGTTTGCCCTGTAGCTTAAGTTTTTTGAAAGAAGTCAGAAAATCATAATGTCGAATTTCGTAGATTCATTTCCAATGTGTTCGATAGTCGTGTGAGGCACGAAATCTGTGGATTTTTCTGTATGTATGTGTTCCTCCATAACTCTTAAACTGATTTTCATGAAACTTGGTAGATAAACATTTAAGACGTACAGGACACAGGATATGCTACTTTTTCTTTTTCAACGCGGACGAAGTCGCGGGCATCAGCTAGTATGCTAATAATTGTCTTTCATTTAAATAACTCCGAACGCCCGGAGCAAGGGGTGTTTGACATCATCAGTCTGCATCAAGTAGTCTGTTTGAGCTCTCAATCTCATCCCAGTCCATCAACACCTCGAGACTGAAAAGCCTCACCTGCTTATGCTTACGGGAACTCAAATTAAGAGTCCAGCTGACACAGCGTACCTTCATTAACCAGGTTATATCCTTGAGCACAAATTTAAACCGCGCTCTGGGGTCTGTGTGTACGCCCGCGATGACCTCTGCTGCCGACGTCTCCGTAACTTTGAGGACCCCGATTTTCTATCGTCTACACCATGGAGAATGTGCGTCTATCCTATGGGACCTGATCCGGCCAGAGCCGTTCCACTTGCGGAACACGAGGCGCGGGCGGGGGTTTCATTCCTTCGTGGTTGATGTTCCCCGGTCACGCACGAAGCGTTATAGTTCCACCTTCCTTGTCCAAACTGCTAAGGAGTGGAACTCATTGCCTGCGTCCGTGTTTCCCCAAAATTACAACCTCGGGGTCTTCAAGTCTAGGGTAAATGGGCACTTACTAGGTAAGCGTGGTCCATCTTTGGCCGCATCTGCACCTAACATCAAGTGAGATCGCGGCCAAGCGCTGCCTTGATTACATAAAAAAAAAAAAATTAAATTAAAC
This sequence comes from Synanthedon vespiformis, assembly GCA_918317495.1. Lineage (NCBI taxonomy): Eukaryota > Metazoa > Arthropoda > Insecta > Lepidoptera > Sesiidae > Synanthedon > Synanthedon vespiformis. The sequence goes on along the minus strand of OU906954.1, from coordinate 1,306,628 downwards.
CTATTGAATTTCTAACTGATATTAGAATAGAACATAGGCTATATTTTAAAAATTTACATAGAAGGAGTTGCGAGCAACAGCCAGTATTATTGTGTAATTTTTAACCTTGTTATAATTGGATTACTTCTACATCTACTATTCAATTGTTAGTAATCAGCGTCGTATTTTTTTTAAGTTTATGTTTTGGATTATTTTAGTTAAATTTCTATATATAATATGTTTTGAAATTAACAATGTCTACATCGACATATGGCACCTATGGAATTATTAACGAATTATGATTGTTTTAAGATATTGAAACCATGTTTGGGGTCCGCGTAGCATTTCGTAGCAGTGCTACGCAAATAAACAGCATTGTTTTCGTAGCGCATCTGTAAAACCTTGTCACTCTTGTGTTGTTTCTATGAGTGAAGATTTTTGTTTCCAATCTTCTTTTGCATGACTATATCCGTTTATTGTTTTAACTCGTCAAATGTTAAAAAATCGAAATTATCACTTAGATAATTTATATTGAATTTGATAAAAAAATGCGTTAATCATATTATCTTCTTCTTAAAGTGCCATTCCATTGCTGGAGGTTGGCCGTCATTTCTGATAGTTTGTGCCTGTCTTACGTCAGACTGAACAGATGTTCTACATTTGAGTGAGATCCCGGTCCATATGTTACGTAGCCAGATTACGAGTATCTCCAGCCCGCTCAAGCTCACTTGGACAGATTCTCAACCTTCCAGTGCGCCACCGTCTTCCTTATGTCTTGTCATTGTCAATACATTCTTCAAATTGTAGTAAATTTGTAACTTATAGTGAAACTAAGCCATTATTGAATTATGGTTTTTTAAGTAATTAAAATACAGTTTTTTAAACACACATTACACTCACTCATACTCGTATACATTTAATTCACGAGTTTTTGCCCGCAAAAGTGGTATTTCGCAAAAGTGGTCTGCAAAAATAATAACATATTAAAGTAGAAATATCATAGTATGGATATTTATTTCAAAAACATTATGAAGTGTACCCACTGTGTCAAAAAAGATGTATAACCACAGAGTCATAGACAGTAGACATCCTGTATGTATAGTATATAATCTTAGTATACATATGCACATAATGTGTTGAAGTCTGTAGGACAAAAGAATTAAATAAATAAATAAATAAACAATAATTCTTTTAGTGCAAGTCTCCAGTAGCAAAGTCCCCGAGCTTAAAGGCGGGAAACGGGGTCGCTCCAGCGCAACCGTGTCAGTTGTGACGTCAGCGAATGGGGTACGCAGGGGGCTGGAGGGGGAGACGGGGGCAGGGGGTTTGTGCGCTCGCTCCGTTAGTTTGCCGACCTAATACAAGTATAGGTCGGCCACATACAGTCGGAATAACGATTCCGGATTCCGAACGCAGTAAATCCATACTCTTGGGGCCGCCAGTCGCTACATGCAGTCGTAATTCCGTTTCGGAAAATTAGGTACTGTATATGTATGTGGTAGATCCATAGATTTGTATGGATTTACTGCGTTCGGAGTCTCGAATCGATATTCCGAATCGAAATAATTCCGATTGTATGTGGCGGCCCTTAGTCTTGTGTTTATAATGTACGATTCTCACTGGCTTTCAATTAGTGCATTTTAATTATTTAACACAATATTATGTACTGCACTCTGGTTCCATCGTTTTGGGAATACTGTCACCGTCGACATCAAAGTCATCGCTTCATCGCTAAAGGTCGTGTCCGTTTTAAAATGCTTTAGTGATATAAATGGCAATAATAATGTATGTGGGAATGATGAGTTAAACGAAACGAAATTGTTTGTTTGATTTATTATACTATAAACTATTAGTATAATAAATAAATAATTAATAACCTTTAGTATCATAATTTATGTATGTAAAGTCATTTAGTATTTATAAGTGGATTTTTGATAAGATTATTTAAAATATAATTATTTTTCAAAAATTTAGTACAACAATAATTTAAATATCAAACTACATATTTTAAAAAATATACTTTACAGAGACATTTACAGAGATACATTTAATATACAAATACAAATAATTTATTAATAAACTTAAGCCTAGGTACAAAACGGTGAAAAAAAAAAAACAAGGAAATTAGTACCTACGTTCCTAGAACTAAACTTGGTAGACTATTTGTCACTTCCACTTAGAAGAGTGTAAAGACCAAAAAAGTAAGTTCAAAACAAGTTAGATATCCCCGTTACACACCCGCGTATCCAAGACATTATTTTTTTTATCTAATTATCTTAGTATAGGTACTTATTTAGTATAATTCCTAAAATTAGACGATCCGATTCTATGCACATCTATAAATACAAGATCAACACAAAGTAGATTCATAAAAGTAGTGTTTGTTTGTGCGTGAAATGTTTATAGGATTGAGCAGGTGTCGCGAAGATCCGGCTTCGAGGTTCGTTTGAACTCGTCCGACTTCTAACGTAAACTAATCCTACGTTACGTACCTACCCTATGCTTTAAACAGCCAGCGTCAATAATAGGGCAACTGGCACACTAGTAATACAAACTTAAATCCAGATTATTTTTTCAGTTTAGTCAAAAAAATTCTGATCCTTTTAAACATTCAATAGGATTTGCTTCAGCTGAAGTTGTGGCTAAAAGACATAAGAGATCTTTTGATGGTCATAACACTCTATCTCAGATGTCCCGGGTTTGATTCCCGGCTGGGCCAAATTTGTAATGAAAATTTCAAAGTTCGCTCAGGTCTGGTCTTTCGCAGTAACCACCTCCTTGCAGAAGATCACTGTGAAATAAGAGAGAGCATTTGTGCTGTTGTGTTTCGGTGAGTTAACAAGGGACGTCAGAGTCCATTTATCTATTTTTAATTGAACAACGATAGGGTACATTAGGTATGTTTGTGTTGTGTATAAGAAATAATGTTTGAGACATCCATACACATGATAGTATACATTCATACACGTCGGTAGTACGTACGGTCGGTCGGTAGCGCGTGGAGGCACTCTTTACGAAACTAATAATCTAAAACGCACTTATCTTGACAGCAGGGTTGCCAGATGCCGACTTTTTTCCTCGTAACAGAGATGCTAAATATCTCGTACTTTCGATACATACATAATCTCGTGTAAGTATAAATAAAAATTTAAAAAAAAACACCATAATTAAACTAGGTATTTACTATTATGAGTTCCGCTTGAGGATGTCAAATGACTTCATATTGTAATAATTTTAAGTACATAGGTACATACTCAGATTTTTTTTATACACTTAATAAATGAAATTTAATGTATTTATTGCTCCACCAAAAGCTAAATAGAGATAACTAAAAAAAAATCTATAGAGGGTTCGTTCGAAATCTGGGATGAATAGCGCAGTCAGTGAACACTGATAAAATTCGTACAAATATGTAAGTAAGAGATTTTTATCAATCTCGTATCCCGTACATACATTGCTAATCTCGCATCGGTACGAGATTTCTAGTACGTATGGCAACCCTGCTTGACAGTCATAGTTCACAAATGGGAATAGAGGCTAAGTCAAACTGAACGCGGAAGGTGGCACCCGATTGGTCCGCGCCCGCGTGACGTCAATGTCGACCTCCCGCCGCGCTGGGCCCCCTCCCACCCCACACCCCCGCCTCTCAAAAATATTCATGGTGTTTGCGTAGCGAGTAGAGCAGTTTTTTTAGCTATGATATTACTATATTTAATTGTAACACATGTCAAAATATAGGTCGAGATGTACCCTAGTGAAGTAATAGCAATAAATCATGTGGCGTTTTGTCTTTATTTTAACATCTGTTGTAATAGTGCTTAAATATAATTAGGTATGATTATGTAGTTCCTTTTCGAGTTTGGGAGTTTCGAGAAATAGGTACTTAGTTAATACTGCAAATGAAAATAACGAATGTTTGAATTTAATCGTTCTGTTTTTTTTTTTAATATATATTTTCCCCCGGGGGTTATCCCACCCTCACGGGCCGTGTGTTTCTATTTTTACAGCTTAAAACTGACAAAATAGTCTATATTACATGTCTTAATCCATCAGTAACTAAATAAGATAAAAATTGAAAAAAAAAATTACAATGGGCAAAGATCATAAATCTTGTTCAGCCTCTGAGATGTGTTGCGGTAGTTATAAAAAAATATAGTGTTTAAAATTATTTTAATTAAAATTAATTAATATAATTGTTAAATTTGGAAAATTCACACGGATCGTTCTCGCACATAAAATATCTTGGTGCAAAACATTGAAACTCGAACGATGAGCTTCATTACTATCTATAGGATAATGCCCTCAGATTATTTTAGTGTACAAATGTTTACTTTGGCAGTAACGACCGCCATTTGCGATACAATTCTGACGAAAAAACTTCTAAATCTAAGTACTCTTCGCATATATGTACACCTATTGGCATACGTGTTGATTGATTGATTAAATATCAAAGAAAAACTACTTTTGAATCTTAAAAACATTGACTTTTCTTTTTGTGAAAAAAAAAAAAAATTATTTGGATATTACATATCTTTTTAAAAATTGTTTACTTGTAACAGGAATATAGATTCATAATTATAACCTTTTCGATGTAGATGGTGCTACAAAAGGAAATGGAATTTTCCCAATGACCACCATTGGAAACCTAATTAATAATATAAGCACTTAAGCAATTTCGTAATTATCCCTAATATTTTTAAGTTATTTATTTAAAAATTTATTATTAGCTTAGTTTATTTTTATATATTTTTGTATTGTAATTGTTAATATAACTTCTGAAGGTTCATGAAACGTGGTCAATAAATATAATATTGGTGCCTTTTAGGTATGACTATAAGGATCTCGCAGAGATATATTATTTCGATGCTAAGGAAGTGTAATTTATTCTTGATACACATATTACTTATTCTTATTCATAGTTATTCATCATCTATAAACAAACAGCATTCGCGTTTTCTGGAAATTCACTCTAAGGGGAACTATAAAAATATATTTAACTAGCTGCTGCTCGCGACATCGTCCGCGTAGAAAAGTATAAAACGCCATCTACCGTATTTACTTTTATTTAGATTTCCCGTAGGAATGAAGCATTTTTCCGCGGTAAAAAGTAGCCTATGTTCATCACGGATAATGTCGGCTTCTAATGGTAAAATAATATTTAAAATCGGTCCAGTAGTTTCGGAGCCTATTCTATACAAACAAACAATCAAATCTTTCCTCTTTATAATATTAGTATATATTGGAAGCTCTAATAAAGAATTTTAAATAGGTACATTTTTGACTGGCGATTATAATTTAATATGTGTCAGCTCCGACTGCGAGCGTTTATAAAATTTAAATTTTCACAATTTAAACACGCCGAAATTACAACTTACAACATTGTTTATTTTTTAAATAATATGAAATTTCAGATATTTTTAGTACACCTCAACTGTGTATGTACTTACCACCTAATGTAAAAACATTGTTAAACACAAAAGTGTGTAAATAAATAAATAAAAAAAATATATAAAAAATATTAAAAAAAAATGGAACGCATAACATTACGCATTCATAACGTATCGTAAAATCTAAATTTTTACACGAATGCGTTATTAGTAGGATAATTGAAGACGTGAGTGGATGAAGGTGGTATGTCGCATAATTCCAATTTTGAATAAATCGAGGTTAAAGTTTTACTTTTAATTTTTGAGATAAGTCGCCACGGAACTTATTTTTGTACTAAATTATGATGCAAAGTTGTGTATTAAACAACCTTAAATATCAATGATATGATAGCAATTAAACACTTGTATTATTAAATTAAAAAAAAAAACTGAACATAGCTCCCTCTTCCGTTAACAAAAGCAAACTTTTCTGCACTTTTTCCTTTTTAAAATTAACTGTAAGTACATTACCTTTTTAAAATTTTTATTTTCCAAAAATGTCTTAAATCGACGATCTTAAAGTCTGTAATCAATCATATGGACATTATTACGTTCATCTACGCAAAAAAACGAAAAAAAACCCCAAAAATGCGACATACCACCTTCATCCACTCACGTCATCAATTATATTTATAGGTATATGTTTAGCATCAATTTAATTTTACTATTTATTTGCCGAAAACTAAAATTTAATTGAAAATTGTAGCAAGTCTACCAGCTGCAGACACAGCTAGCGCCATCCCTCGTGCCACTTCGGTACTAGGGTCGGGCCGTCGTCGCTCCACGCGTCTTGCCGCCCGCGCCAACCAAAATGGTCACTATTGTACCAACGGTTTTCCTCCACCCCCGCTTCCGCGCCCGCGCCGCGCTGATCCGTATCAGACGCTGCGCCCCAAGAGCAGTAGCGAAATAGTCTTCACCGTATGAGCACGCGCGCGCGTTGCGCGCGACGGTCCGGCCTCAAAAGCTTTCGAACGTTTCGTTATTCATCTTAAACTATATCTTGCAGTCTACCGATATTTATTGCACTGATTATCAATTGTAAATATAGTGGCTATCTATCACGCTGGTGTTTTCATATCTCATCCTCGCGACATATTCCCGCCATAGCGTCCCAGAAGCGGCGCCACGTGAGACAAGGAACACCCTAGCCGCTACATTATGGCGCCCAACGTAGAGGCAGAACACGAAATTAATAGTGATAATGTGTAATTATTGCCTAATTGCAATAACAATCAGTTTCTAAGACAGTTACGCGAACAAAATCGTAATACCTGAACACCGAGTTCGTCATATTCGCCATTTCCACCGTTACGCCGAGTGGGCGGGAACGTGGCCAACCGTTTCGACGAGTGGGCGGAGCGAGGCGCATCGCTTCGCTTCATTACCTTATATGGTCATATAGGCCGCGAACTCTTTGTGTTTTTTTTCCCGGGAATTGCGTATTGTTTACTTACGTTGAAAATAAAGTGCGTGGACTGTTTTAGATGCAATAGTGTGTTATATCGGCAAGATATCTAATCGGAATGGACAAAATTCGCGACGTTTAACCTTCAAGGTACTCCGTTTGGTACTTGTTTCGTACTAAGGTACGGTGCCGACGTGAACTGTTTAGTGTACTTGTGAACCTAGGCATTATAACCTAGGGTACCTAAATCACCTAGAAGTGTTTCGTAAACGTTTTGGTACTTGTTTCGTACTGCGGCGTATGCCGGTACGGTACCAACGCGAACTGTTTAGTGTACTTGTGACCTAGGTATTACAACTTAGGGTACCTAAACTTCCTAAAAGTGTTTCGTGAACCTTTTTTCTTTTCGGTACTTGTTTCGTACTGCGACCTATGCGGTACGGTACCAACGCGAACTGTTTAGTGTACTTGTGACCTAGGTATTACAACTTAGGGTACCTAAACTTCGTAAAAGTGTTTCGTGAACTTTTTTTTGGTACTTGTTTCGTACTGCGGCGTGCGGTACGGTACCAACGTCAATTTTACTGTGGTGTTTAATCGTCTTGAATAATGGTGCTAACGAGATCGCGTGCCGCGAGCCCGACTTCGCTCGCCGCGCAGTCTGAGGACTCGGCGCCCCCCCTAGCGCCCGCGCTGGACTCCGATCCGCGTGGCGCTGCGCCTGCGGCCATGGCGAACGCACAAGTCGCTGCTGGTTCTGTTCCGGTGGCTATGACCACTGACCAGCTGCTGCTACTTATCGAGAGGCTAAGTAATCGTCGTGAGCCTGTAAGTACATCCACTTGTTCTGGGCACTTCGCCAAGTGTACGGCGCGGTTTGATGGTGAAAAATCAAGCGATATTTTAGCATTCATTGATGCCATAGAGACGTATAAAGAATGCGTACGTGTAGACAACAGTAATGCTCTGCGGGGGTTACCGATGTTACTCACGGGACTTGCTGCTACCTGGTGGCAAGGAGTAAAGGATACTACACACACATGGCATGATGCTGTCGAAGCTTTGAAGCTTACCTTCGGACAGAGACTACCACCACATAAAATTTATAGAAAAATCTTTGAACGGGAGCAACGTCCCGACGAGTCAACCGACTTGTTTGTGTGCCATCTGAGGGCACTGATTGCCCAGCTACCACCGTCATCTCTGTCAGAGGTGGTGCAGCTGGACATGATTTATGGATTGCTGCAGCGTCGGATCCGAGAGAAGGTGGCCCGCACCAGCTTCAGTACGTTTGCTGAATTAGTAGCGGAAGCGCGTCGTGTCGAGGACATTCTTGACGAGGGTCAAGTGCGCCCCGCTGCCGCTGATGTCAAGCCGGCGATCCCGGCCGCCACTCCGTCCTCTTCTACTCGACCTCCAACTAGTGCGAGCAATCACAGGCCTCATTGTAATTACTGCAAGCAGTTTGGTCATTTGAAGGAGGCCTGTCCAAAATTGGCCAAGCAGAAAGCGGCCATTGATGTCAAAGGGAAGGCGCCATCTGCGCCTACGCCTTCGGTGACATGTTTCGGGTGTGGAGCACCCGGCGTTATACGCTCTAACTGCCCGACGTGTAAAGACAAGAAAACTGTTGTGTCATCAGTGTTTCAGTCTGTGTCCGCGAGTGATACGCGTATCGATTCGCGAGTGCGTCCAATGTTAAACATAGAAATTTATGGTGTTATCGGTAAGGTGTTGTTAGACACCGGCGCTAAACATTGTATTGGCAGTATTTCATTAAGAGCGCATTTAGTAAATAATGGTCATTTGTTTACCACTGTATATACTGAGTTAAAATATGCTGACGGTAGGGTTTGTGCACAAAATGTTGAAATGGCACATGTAAATGTTACTGTGCGTGGGGTGGCGCTAACTGTCTGTTTTCTTATGCTACCAAATGCTACAGATAGTTTATTAGGAATGAATTTCATTCGCGATGCTGGCATGGTGTTGGACTTTGATCGTGGGGAGTGGTCTCTGCGGGATAATAGGGACCCTCAGCCAATCATTTATGAATCGAGTTCGTTATCCTTTGCTTGTTCGTCGGTGGGTCTCCGCGAGAGCGAGGGCTTACACCTTGTTGCGACCGAACGAGGACAACGGTCTGACCTGAATGTCAATGAAGACATTTTTGATCCAGGGGGAGGACCGACCCGATTCGCCGTCCACCGCATCGATACAGAAGACGCCGCACCCATTGCTAGCCCACCGTATCGTGTCTCTCCTTCGAAGAAGGAGATCATCTCACCAGACTTAGAGCATCATTTGACGGACCTGCAGCAGGTCTTCGATCGTCTTCGAGTTTTCAATCTAAAAGTGAACCGGAGTAAGTGTGTCTTCGCAAGAGACAAGGTCACTTACTTGGGACATGTTGTATCTTCCCTAGGCATTGAGCCTGTTAAGGTCCAGGCCGTGATGAACATGAAGCCTCCGACTGACCTAAAAGGATTGAAGACCTTTTTACAAACCTGTTCCTGGTTTCGGAAGTTTATTCCAAAGTTTTCAGAGGTCGCGCGACCTTTGACCGATCTTACGAAGAAAGATCGACGCTGGCAATGGGGGGAGTCTGAACAGAATGCGTTTGCGAAACTGAAGTTACGCCTTTCCACCAGCCCCATTCTTCGCCAGCCAAATTTTGAGGAGCCATTTGTACTAAGGACCGACGCTAGTGCTTACGCTGTTGGAGCGGTACTTATGCAAGGTGAATCGACTCAAGAGGAGCGGCCGATTGAGTACGCTAGCAGGCTGCTTACCCCTGCTGAGCGAAATTACCATACGACCGAACGTGAAGCCTTAGCGGTGGTTTGGGCCCTCGATAAGTTTCGAGGATATATCGAAGGAGCTCAAGTTCGAGTCTCCACCGACCACCAACCATTGAGGTGGCTCCTGTCTGTAAAAACGCCTAGTGGACGTTTGGCCCGTTGGGCTATGAAAATACAATCATATAACCTGGACATTCAGCATACCCCTGGAAAGGTTAATGTCATTGCTGACACACTAAGCCGTCCTGTTACAAGTGACTCGGGCGACCCGAGTTCCGACCCTTGTAGCATTTGTCCGGTGGTTGTCGACCTTCCTCAGAGGAACCCAGAGAATATTCGTAATGCCCAGTTAGATGATTCTGATGTTGGTAACATCATTAAAGATTTTGAGAACCCCGATAGTCTTGAATCAGCCGTGCGCTGGACAGATCGTGGTTATTATCTTTCCCAAGGTGTACTTTATCGCTGCGATCCGGATGGAGAATCCGAAGAACCTCAGTTGGTGATCCCAGAGTCGCTGAAAGCAGAGCTGATGCAGGAGCTTCATGACGCTCCCACTGCTGGACACCTAGGTTTAGAGCGTACCTTGAGGAAGATCAAGGAAATATATTACTTTAAAAATATGAAGTCTTACGTGGCTCAATATTTAAAGTCTTGCGAACAGTGTCAGAAATACAAAGCCACCAATATGAAACCTGCTGGTCTCTTGCAGACTCCTGTTCAGCAACAACGTTTCGAAGTCCTCGCTATGGATTTGTTCGGCCCCCTGCCTGAGGGAGAACGTGGCGAGAAATGGATTTTTCTTATTGAAGACACTGCGAGCCGATGGGTGGAGTTGTTCCCATTGATCGAAGCCAATTCCGAAAATTGTGCTAAGATTCTTATTGAAGAGATTTTTATGCGTTATGGTTTCCCTCGTCGGGTTATTTCTGATAACGGAGTCCAGTTCGTGTCTGCTGTAATGCAGAAGGCAATGCACGTTCTCGGTATTAAACAAAACCTGACTCCTGTGTATCACCCGGAAGCCAATCCTGCTGAACGAAAGAACCGTGACATGAAGCAAATGCTAGCGATGTTAATTGATCCTGAGCACCGCCGATGGCCTGAAGTATTGCCTGCCGTGCGTTTCGCACTTAATACTGCTTGGAATCAAGGCACCGGTCTTTCAGCAGCTTATCTTACCTTTGCACGTGAGTTCCGATCTCCAGTAAACGTAACCCATGACTTACGTACCATCATTGATAGTGAGAATTATGTTCCCCAGATTACTCCCTATCTTCGCACTTTCCTGCAACGCCTACAAGATGTAAAGGAGCGAGTAGAGCGTCAACAAGACATTCGCAAGAATGTAGCAGAAAAAGGGCGTCGACCAGGTACGCGTTACGAGGTTGGTGAACTTGTTCTCGTGGAGAGCCATCGCCTGAGTCAGGCTGCAAAGGGTTTTACGGGTAAATTCGCTCCGAGACGCGAAGGTCCGTATAGGATTAAAAGTGTTGTTTCTCCAACCACTTATGAAGTTGTCGACCGAGACGACTTTCCGCGTGGTCGATACCATGCCAGTCTCCTGACCCCTTACGTCGGCAGTAGTGAAGCTGTCGTCCATTCTCGTAGGAGGGGGAGACCGCGCAAGAAGGGTGCCAAGTCAGTTCCACAGTCTTCCACTGACTTGGAGGGGGAGGATGTAGCAAGTCTACCAGCTGCAGACACAGCTAGCGCCATCCCTCGTGCCACTTCGGTACTAGGGTCGGGCCGTCGTCGCTCCACGCGTCTTGCCGCCCGCGCCAACCAAAATGGTCACTATTGTACCAACGGTTTTCCTCCACCCCCGCTTCCGCGCCCGCGCCGCGCTGATCCGTATCAGACGCTGCGCCCCAAGAGCAGTAGCGAAATAGTCTTCACCGTATGAGCACGCGCGCGCGTTGCGCGCGACGGTCCGGCCTCAAAAGCTTTCGAACGTTTCGTTATTCATCTTAAACTATATCTTGCAGTCTACCGATATTTATTGCACTGATTATCAATTGTAAATATAGTGGCTATCTATCACGCTGGTGTTTTCATATCTCATCCTCGCGACATATTCCCGCCATAGCGTCCCAGAAGCGGCGCCACGTGAGACAAGGAACACCCTAGCCGCTACAAAATGTAATATACTCGTATATCATCTAGTTTATTTACGCGACAGAGTCGGTGCCGCATAGACTGCTAGTTGTGCCACCACATCTATTCCTGCTCGATCCCGTCCGAGGCTATGACGTAGTATAAATGCAACATTAATAAGTTTCCTTGATACCAAACTCCACGGATGCCCTTCCGCGGTGAAGAAACCTTGTCTTTATTGACATGCGCCGTTTAAAAATAGTATACACGCTTTTTCACGTTCATGAACGAAACTCTACTGGATAATAAAATTATATTTACGGATTTATTTAAGACGTAATATTTTTTTGTGATGGTACCTACGTCCATTTTATATGTACCTACGTCCATTAAAGGACGCTTTAATTTAGAAATCATTGACGTAGATTTATTTGATTTTAAGATAGGATAGGAATATAATATGTTTAAAAATCTCGAAATTTTTTATACCATGATAGTTTCTTCTTTATCTTTACATATTAAAGTCCCTTTCCGCATCTCTCTATATGGCAGCTAACTTCTCCTGCAAATACCTTTACTATTATTTATTTACCTAAGACGAAATAAATATGCTTTCGAATAGACTGACTTTTAAAAATATTATAAGTCTTCTTTCAGCAAAATATCCTATCTGCGATATTTAAGGCACTTTCCCTTTATATCGCATAGTCTTGGGACGCCCTTGTATACCAAAATCTTCCTCGAGAACTACTCTATCCATTGGTGAAAACAGCATGAAAATCGGTGCAATAGCTTTTGACTTTATCGCGAACAGACAGACAAACAGACGCGGTGGAGGACTTCAGTAAAACGGGGGCATAACTTACAAAAATTTGTAAAATGAGTTAAATACGCATTTAACTCATTTGATGCATAAAAATAAGTAATTGTTTCAAAGCAATAATAAGCAGAAGAATACTATACTTTAAATGCCTCTTCTGTAAAATTACAATAACTCTTTTTAACAAAAAATAAACAGACTTCAAACCGTCTCATGGTCTTTTCTGATGGATGCCACTGTAAGAACTGGACCAAATTGAAATGGGACCACACGGGCAGCACCAGCTTTCAAACAAAAAAGAATCATCAAAATCGTTTCACCCAGTCGAAAGTTATGAGGTAACAAACATGTAAAAAATTGAGAACCTCTTTTTTGGAAGTCGGTTGAAAAGTGCAGTTATGCCCTTGTCTTGCCGTAGCGATGTCAATGTAATAAAGGTAGGACAGGGTAGCCATTTGCCTTACAAACTCGTAATCCATCGAGAAACGTGAGGTAGGAACGATACGAGTCAGGCTATCGCTATATCTATTACCGACATCAGTGTGCGGAGAGATTGTGGCCGAGACGGTATGGAGCATGCGCACGACTATCGATCCCAAAGAGATGACTCTCGCTTACTCCGCACACGATCCGAACCGAACCTCCATGTTACAATTTTGTCTATGCCACTGTTACGTAAGAAACCGAATTGTCTATGGCCGCTTAACTACATATAGCATTACATAATTATTGCACATTAGCAACGTTGTCCCAATATTTGCTTTTAATCTATAGTTATTATAATAATTACCTATATTAAAAAACTACGTTTTCATATTTTGATTTAAAAAATACCTACACACTTGATTGACCTTTGATATCATAATATATACTTTTACGCTCCTACTTTTTTAAGGCATCGTTTCAAATTTAAATTATATTACAATTTTAAGTTTTTAACTTTGTTTTGAAATTATTCAAAATACATACAACACAGTATTATATAGTATGTATATCACAGTAGGTAATATACATACATAAGTTCCTACCTTTTCTTGTAAATTTATTTCTATTCATTTTACTTCTCATACCTCTGGATCCGTTGATCTATAGTAATATTATTAATATAGTTATATTTTATAAAGTTACGCGGACGAAGTCGCGTGCAACAGTAGTATTGAATGAAACTCTTTAACATTTATTACTGTATGGACATAGAGGTATACATTATATTAAACATAACTCTACTAATTTATAATTCATACTATTAAAACAATACTGAAAAATGTATACATTAAGCAACGGCACGGCCAGACATTTTTGCTTCTGTCAGAATGTATGAAAATGTATGCCGTGCCGTGGCTAATGGAAAACCGCCCAATTAGAGATAATAAAATAGTATTGTGTCTGAACAAGGCTTTGTAAAAACGCGTCGACAGCGTTGCATGAGTGCGATGGTAGCGTGCGCCCACCGACTGAACTTGAAATTTCTTCACGTGGGTAATGAACTTCAGTTTGCGGTTCACCTTATAAAATCTTAATTCATATGAATTTTTAATGCCCAGTGAAAGTTAGAGTGCATTGTTTCTCTGTATAATTAATATACAATATAACTATTGCAACAAATATATTTACAATTAATATTTCTTTATTAATTTTAAAGATTTTGCTAAAGTTAAATTTATGCAAATTGATGCATATCTAAGTGGTGATTGCTCACTGTAAAATACACTTTTATAATATGGTTTATAATCACATAATATTTTAAATAATTTACCAACTTTTGTTCTTGACATAGCGCTTTTTTAAATTACTGTACCTATTCTGGTAAAGCTTTCGTTCTCGCTTTCAATTGTAGCTCAAGGGCCCCATATGACTAATAAAACAGATGATACGCCGGGGGAAAAGGCCCACTCGACTGACATAAATCCACGCAGACAGCTTCCCAAGCTAAGAACAGAAGCTTTAAAGACGTGAGCTTATAAATCAATGTGCTTTCTTTGTTACAGTGTGCAACTTCATAGTTCACGAACGGTGCGTGGGGCAAGTGGTGACGCCATGCAGCGGGGTGGCGCCGAGCCTTATCAAGGTATATCATCCATTTTGACACTTACACCACATGGTCTCATACAATGATGATATTTGATTGTCTCTCTGCGCTCGACTAGATACAGCCGCGGTACTTGAAAAATGCGGCGTACCCGAGCTAGTCACACTGCAAACTGTCTGTGATATGTACGTTCCGAATGTTTTATTAAATTTTGAGCATGTTAAAATGCCAATTTGCGTAGTGAAATAGTTTAAAATATAATTACACTGTGTAAAAAGTGATAAATAGTTTTACACACACTATAATAAAAAATTGCAGCATTCACCGAGCTATTGCTTTTAGGTAGGGCCGTATGTAGTCGAGCGTAGCGAGACCAATCATTTATCTGTGCATAAACTTAATACTGTAGTTTTACTCCACATTTGATACAATTTTATACATGTTAGTTATATATGGTATGTTTTAGTATAGAATACTAAGTAAGTAAGGCTTTCACATCAAAAATCCAAGATTTGAAACCAAAGATGATAAAGATGTTTAGTCTTTTCGTTCTTTCTATTTAGTTGCAGTTGAGTACAACAAATTAACTAAGAACTGTACAATATCATTAAAAAATGAAGATATACAATATCACAATCACTATTGAGCGTTTTTGATTTGAAGAGCTCTTTGGATGAGTGGTATTTT
This sequence comes from Synanthedon vespiformis, assembly GCA_918317495.1. Taxonomy (NCBI): domain Eukaryota; kingdom Metazoa; phylum Arthropoda; class Insecta; order Lepidoptera; family Sesiidae; genus Synanthedon; species Synanthedon vespiformis. The sequence goes on along the minus strand of OU906954.1, from coordinate 1,291,381 downwards.
ATTGTGACTGCAAAAAGCAAGTGCTCTGCCACTAATACTGAATGAGATATTGTTATAATGAACTCGAGATGTTCTTCCACAGAACCCAGTGGCTCACTGTTGGTCAGAGCCTACACACCACAAACGAAAGTTTTGTACGGTGTGCCGCAAGAGGCTCGATGAGCTACCAGCTCTACATTGTATGAGTAAGTACAGTTTCAGAATCTGCATCCAAAAGACCTGATCCAAAATACTTTAGAGTACTGATTTGTTTGAAAATTCACCATGCATCTAGTGTATCTACTGAAACTGAAATCTTGAAGGAACAATTCTTGGGGACTAGCGAACAGCAAGACGCATAAGATGGACAGTCAAGTGGTCGAATTTTCATCGGAATAATATATCTTTGCAAGATGAAACTTAATTAAATGTGAATTATATAAATTAATGTATATTTTATTTCGGTAGGTGCGGTACCGCACGGGAGTTCCCCTTAAATGTAAATTGTTATATCTTATATTGAGTTATAGACCGCCAGCGTAGATGCTAAGGCTCTATCTAAGGTATCTTTTGTATTGTGGAGATCCAGTTACTGGACAAACTGTTTTATTACCAAGTTAATTTTTCTTTGTAGAATGCTAAGTAGAATTTTATTCCACACAGAATACCAACCTGAAATATAAGCATTTGTACATGTATACTTTAGTACTTGTGATATCCACAAATATATTATTTGATTACAATAGCCGATGATAACTTAATCTGCTTATTCAAGAGAGTCTGCTATGTGTAAAAGTCTATAAGTAAGTAACATCAAGCCAACATAACAACGTGTGCCTCATCTGTAGAAGACTAGTGCGTCTGTTGTTACATAAAGAACGGACCTAATCCATTGAATGTTATTTCAGTATGCGAGTACTACGTACACGGCGAGTGCGTAGACTTCGCGGCTGCCGATTGCAAAGAAAACGCGACATACAGCGCCGGCAGCGAACCAAGGCACGTCCATCATTGGCGGGAGGGCAATTTGCCAGCCAACTCCAAGTGTGCGGCGTGTCGGCGAGCGTGCTGGTCCACCGAGTGCCTCACTGGCTATCGGTGTGAATGGTGCGGCAGTACGGTAAGCATCAATCGCGAACTATTTGTAACACCAACATTTCACGGCAATTTAGGTAGCCTGGTTCAATTTAGGTGTCTCTTTAGAGCCGTTCGGATGACGGCTGAGCGAAATTTGAATAGCTCCTACGGTCTACCCGCTATCGAATGCACCTTCGACCTGATGGTAGCCATCCTTTTCAATATATATATATATATTTAAACAACATTTGGTAGAGAAGGAGCTGTGAGCATCCAATTGATGTTAAGTAACCATCATTTAACACCAGATAAATGTAATTACGCTGCCAACAAGATGAGGAACAAAATTGAAGAATATCTTCTAGTATGTCTCACAAACGTACTGAAAAGAGTACCTACGTGTCTCTTTTTCATGATAAACAAGCTTTTTAGTAAGTCGTGTTTAGTTATGAAACAGGAACGCTACATGTCCTGTCACTTCATCTGAATCAGTTGTAATAGTAGCGTGCTTTCCGCAGTGTCACGCGGGATGCCGCGCTCTAATACCGGAAGAATGCAACTTCGGAATGCTGCAGCCGATTTTCCTGCCTCCATCGGCAGTCTCCATCCCGCGGACGGAGGTGCCCATGGAGTCAATCATCGGCGTGCACGTCCGCCCGCCTCCCTCGCAGCGGGACTTCGGCTGTCGTAAGTGTCATCTCAGCTTGCGGCCCACATGTGCCTCGCGATTCGCATACCGTAGCTTAGTAGGCGCTTGTACCGTAGCTGTATCGGTGTGGTCTGTGGCACCTCCCGTACTGAGTGGCTTGAGGTGAGCGAATAGCGCGGCACATGTGAGGGAGTCGTGCTCTAGCGCGGAGAGTGAGCGGTGTCTGTGGGCAGCGCGCGGCCGAGGCAGTTGGGGCCCGGCGAGGCTGGTGACGCTGGCAAGGAGGCTGCTGCCCGCCGCCTGCTCCCCCCACGGCGGCGCTTCGCCCCCCTACTCTCGAGGTAACCCCATCTGCACCCCGCACCTCCGCCTCGCAGCATGACCACCTCTAAAAGCCGGTTTAGATTGGTCAAACTTATTATACGGAGATTTGATTTTATCCCTACATGCGACTTCGTTGCTGTCTCATCACGACGAGGAAATATACTGGCTCTTCAATAGAATAACTGCCGCTGAAAAATAAACTGTTGCTATATTAAATGTATTCTCTCAATCCAGTTTAGATGTATGGAACCCAGTTCTGGGGACTGTCTCAAACCGAATATAAAAAATATGCAGAAATTCCAATGTAAAGTTTCGAGAACTATTTTCTGACAAATTGCCAATTGCATCACGATCTTCAAATCAGAACTGCCCTTGAAGAAATTAACACTATCACCGTTTTACAATCTATACCTACACTCCAGTTACAAGAAGAGAATCAAGTACCCTCCAAACTTGTTGGCTATGCAACTTCACTCGTCTTCAAAGAAAGCCTTTGAAGATCTATATTGCAGAGAAGTACAATGGGCCCCCATTGTATTTGAATGGACTAATTCTTTTAATGATCAGTTTATTTAGCCCAAATATTTGCTGAATGTTTACAGGAATAGATTTCAAAAAAGGAGATATAAAAAATGCCTTAGCATTCACTACATGGCTAAAAATTTGACCAATCTAATCCATCAGATATGTGCCAAACTCATAACTTATTTATTGCTCGTCTACCTTTCTGCAAACTGGAGATCGAAAGCTTTTGCCATGTGCTTTATATACACGACACAAGATCACTCTTACATACGTACTAATAAAATGTAAACCGCCACTAGCAGGTGTTCTCAACTGTCCATAGGTTTTCTTCTCTTGTCTTTTATGTACCATCTGTCCTTGTGTTTAAATAGATCACAAACTCATTTTCTTATTCTATTTCAGTAACGGTACCCACAAATATATATTATTTGTTAATTATATATTTCTAACACACACTACACTTCAAGAGTTAGACAGAATTTTGCTTTTATTTGTCAAAATCATTCAAGCAACTAATGAATACTTACTCGATATAAAAAGCTCTGTCTGGCTATTCATTTCCTTGAACTTTTTTTACTTCTGCCCACTTTGAAATTGGCCTTGGTCTCAAATATGGTCGGGGTTCCTCAAGAATACTCGTGATGTGGTATTCCAACGGTGTAAGGTAACAGTCATACATACGAACAATCACACTGTATTTATTAACTGTACTTATATTTGTACCGCAAACCTCGCTTTTTAAAAATGTGTGTTATCTAATAATCGTACTAAAATTTTAGCATTTTTTTGTGGAATACATTGTAGGTAATTAAGTTGATCAATAATTAATTAAGTTAATAGTTGTTAAAATTTTGTATTGCACAAAGAAATTTAGTAGAACAATATTTAATAAGTTAGTGTACATTTTACAACTTGACTAATAACAAGCAAAGATTACACGCAATTTGGGTAAAAGTGAAAGAGACGATGTCTTTGGACAAAATTAAAGGTAGTACAAAAAATAATGAGGGCGTTGCCTGAAAGGGGTGTTCATTTTTCGGGAAGCCCTTGGATACGGGGGGCCTATGTGAGCGATATGGGGATGTTACAGCGCGCAGTGTTAGCGAGGAGTTCAGCTCGGGTTGCGAAGGCCGTGGTTCCGGAGGCGGTTCGTCCGGGACGCCCGCCGACCAGGATCATCGGCCCGATCACAAGCAGCACAGGGATCGGACTCCGGATGACAGGGATGAAGGTAAATCAATCATAAACATCATGTATTCTATCTTCAAATATCTGAATTGGTCTCAAAAAAGATTTTTCCAACGTATAGAAGTCGTGAAAGTGTATGATGGAGAGGCGGCGTGGTCGAGGCGGCTTTACCGGCCAGTGGTGGTCGGTCGCAATTGGAACGAAAAGGAGCTCGCGTCAGCAGCGCTGAGGGCATTCCATGTGGCAAGAGACCCTGAACTCTTCGAGCTGACCGACGCGCTGGCTGGCGACGAGCCTCCGCTGAAGGACCCGACCCCTCTCGCCAGAGTCACCAGGCTGCCAAACAAACGACCCGCCTTATTTTTGCGATTTAAGTAAGTTTCTCTTTGTAAACTCCATACCTCTTAGTCTTTCACCAAATCAAAGTTATTGGATATCTTCAATGCTAACTGTAACGGTAACGGGCTTGAGAATAGAAGTAGGTTCATAATTAAGCTTTGTTATGGGCGTGAAGTATTTTCAAATTGATAAACTCCTTTCGATGTAAAAAAATGCTGCAGTGAGATTTAATTTGATAAGCGATCATCAATATCGCATTTAAAATTGATAAACGTCTTTCAGGGAACCCGAGACGGGTGGTGGAGAAGTGAGGGTGTATCCGGGGCGCATCGCCGGCGCCGGAGAAACCTTCGTAACAGTGCCATGTACGGGTGAGGATACAGTGTCAGACCTGATGGCCGCAGCCTTAGAGCGGTTCGGACTGGATCCGGCGCAGGCAACGCACGACTACCGGTGCTCCGAGATCCTACTGGACCGTGGCGTATCCGATCGGGTCCTGGAGGAAGAAGAGCGTCCGTGGCGTATCGTGGTGCGGCTGGCCAGAGATTCCGTGCGCCGCATGGAGCTGGCACGGTTTTACCTTCAGCCACGTCGCGACCCTCACGGTCCCACTCTGGCGCTCTTCGTGGCCTCACTTCCACCGGGACTCTCGGAGAGGAACTATGAGAACATACTCGTTGAGTTCCTCGGGGCTGAGAACAAGTTCAACAGTATCGGCCCCATTTACTATGAATACGGGTCTATGGTGATCACTTATGAAGACGCCACTAAGGCGGTGCGCGCGCTCTATGCGCTCAGGGAGGCCAAATATGAAGATAAGCATTTATTAGGTAAGGACCGGTTGTACGTTGCTCAAATAATCCATTGTGTCAAAATGTGGATTCTGGTATACTATAATAGACACGTTCTTTTAATAGTAATGTTGCTGCCGAGCATCGAACCTTCGATGGTGCCGGCGGGTGTGAAGCCGCTACTGGTGTTTGTAAATGTCAAATCCGGCGGCTGCCAGGGGCTGGAGCTTATTTCCTCTTTCCGGAAACTCCTCAACCCCTACCAGGTGTTCGACCTCGAGAACGGTGGTCCATTACCTGGGTGAGTCAATATGTAAACCTTACTAAACAAGTTAATTTAAAGATTGCACTCAACCTTAGCAATTCAAAAGTACATGAACAATTTTTCCATTTATGATTTGTCTAGTTACATGCTAGATCTTCATTCCAAAACTTATGCTACCATATTATCCACTCAGAAAATTGTTAATTTTTTTTCCAGTAAGTCAAATAATGTCATCTATCAAAACTTTTAAATTACAATAGGTAATAATGTATTTGTGCAGGTTGTACGTATTTCGTCACATTCCTAACTACAAAATCCTCGTGTGCGGTGGCGACGGCACCATCGGGTGGGTGCTGCAGTGCCTCGACAACGTGGGGCAAGATTCGCAGTGCTCCAATCCGCCGTGCGCCATTGTGCCCCTCGGCACCGGCAATGACCTCGCGAGGGTATTGCGTTGGGGCTCAGGATACACTGGCTGCGAGGACCCGCTCTCTTTGCTGCGGGACGTCATCGATGCTGAAGAAATCCGCCTCGATCGCTGGACCGTCGTCTTCCACCCGGAGGATAAGCAGGACGAACCTAAGGAGCTTACCAAGCAACTGCCAGGTGAGTTCTTCTAAGCCTACGAGGGTATAAAGAGTGTACCTATCATTGTTTGTTTGTTCTCACGTAGAAAAAAATTGGCATCAGCTTCGGTTTTATTACAATCAAATATAAAAAGACTGGCTCATTGAGCACATTTCTTATTACAGCATATGTGACAACAGGTTCCCAGAGCGAGGACAATAGTCAGATCCTCGTGATGAACAACTACTTCGGCATCGGCATTGACGCCGATCTCTGCCTCGACTTCCACAATGCTAGGGAGGAAAATCCCAACAAATTCAACAGCAGGTACTTTCTTTTGGGGAGAAATATAACTGACTGGACTGAATGACGTTTAAAAGTTATTCTCAAAGCTTCTTTTAAAAAATAAAGAGCTTTCCACCTTAACAATATTACGGTGGATTTAAGTGAGTAAATCTTACTTATTTTGTTCAAGTATTCTGTTTTGTAAGAAAAGAAGGCTCGGTGAGTGAGTAAGGGATGCCAGAGCCCATTACCCATCCCTCCCTTATCCCTTAATTCTTCTATGGTCGGCAGCGCACTTGTAGCACTTGTGTTATATGCGACGGCAGCCACCTACCATCAAGTGGACCGTCAGCCTGTCTGTCGACCTTAACATAAAAAAAATATTATATGTTTCCAAAACAAGCGCCAAAATACAACAGCACGCACGTTGATCTTTATCGGCGGTTTTATGTAAGAAGTTGGAAAAAATGTATTTATATATTGCACTATGGTGAAACGGGTCTCAAATTATCAAGATTATTTGAATTGAACCCAATTATGCCTGCACTTGGGGTGGCAAAACCTTACACGTTGATGTATTGTAAACAGGCTTCGAAATAAGGGTGTGTACGTGAAAATGGGTCTTCGAAAAATGGTTGGACGCAAGATGTGCAAAGATCTGCACAAGGCTGTCAAGTTGGAGGTTGACGGCAAGCCGGTCGAACTGCCCGCAGTTGAAGGCATCATTATATTGAACATACTCAGGTAACACAACTCATGGTTGGGTTGAGGCATTTGTTTAGCGTGAAATGTATAGAAATTATGCAACAACATTGTTCTCTGTAGTTGGGGCAGCGGTGCTAATCCGTGGGGACCCGAGAAAGACGACCAGTTCAATAAGCCGAACCATTGGGACGGCATGTTGGAGGTGGTCGGCGTGACTGGTGTCGTCCATCTTGGCCAAATCCAGTCGGGGCTACGCGGTGCCATGCGGATAGCACAGGTATCCTTCCTCTTCATACAGGGTTTTTCCAGGGTTTTTTGTGGGGACACGTGGGAGCACGCAGTGCCCCCAAAGGAGTTACTTTTTTATATTGTAACTCACCTAAATTTAACTTCACGTTTTCTTGGATAGTCATATTTTTCAAAACCTAAAAAAAGACGTACAATAGCTAACTCTGAAATCGTTCACCTTAGCAACATTATGCTATAGACCATTTTTGTTCGAAATTTGATGTAAATTATTTTTCTCTTGGGAACTTTTGCGCAAAACCGCATAGTTTTCGAAATTTTTAAGAAAAACTGATGAAATCCACCTTCCCCCCCCCCCCTTCCTCCCAAACCCGTCCTTAAAATAGATGTAACTTTTTACCAAACAATAAGTGGACTATATAGAACAATTTGGAGCTGGAATAATACTTTTACTTTGGATGTTGAGGTCAAAGTCTAAGTGCAGCGTACTACTATGTCGAGAACAAAGGGTCCTCACCACGAGCGTTACCTACCATGACCGCTAATATACTGGAATTAACATCAATTTGGAAATGTTTCCAGGGGGGACACATAAAAATTAACCTGAAAAGCGAAATCCCAGTTCAAGTGGACGGCGAGCCGTGGGTGGCAGCACCGAGCGAAGTGGTCGTCCTCAAATCAGCTCTTAAGGTAGGACGAGCACTGCTTCCCTATCGTTTGCACCCAATACGATGCTTATAGAGTCGCATTATTAACGGATTCACTGAGGCTTACATTAATTGATACGGTTTCCATGATTACCATCACTTAGTCTAGAATTCTAAATGGCTGAATGACATATGCTTCTATTTTATGGCAAAATAATTACGTATTTAAATTCAGACATTATCCTCTCTACCACCACTATTTAGATTTTATATATATTTTATTAACCATGCCACTCAGCAATCTAGTCTAGTTTATTTTGTTAACGCTCGGTGTTCAAATAACGCTTTGACGAATGATTTATTTGTAATGTACCTAGCTGGTGCCCGCGACTTCGTCGGTGTTGAAAAAGAAAATATATACGAGTAATACGCCTGACATCATTATCACTGTTATGTTATATAGAAAATATATGAGTAAACTGTTAAGGCGTGAAAAGTTAGCAGACAGACCAGACAGACAGTGTTTTAGCATTATAATATTAGTATGGATTTGAGCCATATCTAATTAATAGTATTTCTGTACGTGTAGCACCATCTAGTTAATAAGTTTGAAACGAAAGTCTCTCAATAAAATCCTCTACTAAATTTCCCCAAAGAACAGTCTATTGTGTGTAAAGTACTGTTATTATCGAAACTTGACCAGAAGCTTAAAGTGATATCAAAAACTTCATGAAGATATGATCTAATAACGTGTAAGCTTTTTGAGGAACTTGACGCGTAAGAATGCAATGTTTTTTTTTTTAAATTTATTCTCTTTATCCTCAAATACAGTTAATAGTGCATAACATATTGGTATATACAGTCGGGGTACGTAAACCTTCGTCGGTTTTTAAATTCATCAAGAAGCACTCTTAGTACCTAAGTAGACAGACAACTGACATACGTTTGAAACGAAATGTTAGTATAACTGATAAATAATTGCCCTGGTGCAAGCAAATGTCGACTTTAAGGTGACGAATCTTTTTTTACTCCGACTGTACTTGCATTAGTAGATAGTTTCACAACTTTAATTTGCAAACTACCTCACATTCACACCTAACATAAGTAGAGATCGTAATGACGCCGCCGCAGAGGTGATGAGGTTCTTTGGTGGCCGATGGCCCTCAGTGAATCCGTTGGGTATGATGGTTAGGCCGCGGTGGGGGGCGCCCGCGTCACGACGTCACTGAGGTGTTGTGTGACCGCAGGCGACGATGCTGAAGAAATCGAAACGCGGCTCGAGCAGCAGCGCGGCGGCGGCGGGCCCGTGACGCGCGCGCCCCCGCCCCCGCCCCGCCACCTCACCGCCCCGCTCCCCCGCAGGCCACCATGCTCAAGAAGCGCGGCAAGGTGCGTCGCCGCCACACCGAGCCGGCCATGCCGCCCGGGGGCCCTCCGCCCCTGCCGGCGCCGGCCCCCCAGCTGCCCCCACAGCCCCCGCAGCCGCCCGACTCCTGAATCTGGCTCAGCGAGCGCCTCATCTAACGCCCGCGCCCGCCTCGGGCTCAAGGCCGGTGCGTGCGCCAGGCGCTCGCTGACTCCGCACTCTCATTATACATACATACACGACTATAAAACTTTATTCACAAAAATATAACTTCTATGTAAATACAATTATTAACAGAAATATAAACAATATAAAATAAAATTTATAGAATTAGTTGATTGTTTTATTTTTAGTCAAGTATAATTTGAAGATGTGTAAAAAAATAAATATTAAAAATTATATTATGTCGTTTTTCTTTTGTATGATTTAAGACCTTTTGCGTACTATAGACACCTTTAGAACCTTTAGAGTACAGGGACACATAAAATATCTTCATGTACAACTATCCATACCTATTACCTATGTAGTAATTGGTCTGGTCAACTGTACCAATACCAAGCAGTGAAAAAAACATACATTATTTAGGACAATAAATGATAACTTTATTACACCTCTATAATACATTATATCGTAAGGCTCTCATAACAGAATTTATAGAAAGATACTAACTTTGAATGTCTTCCATAGATTTGTTCTATAAAGTGTCTATCTACACTAATATTATAAAGAGGAAAGATTTGATTGTTTGTTTGTATAGAATAGGCTCCGAAACTACTGGACCGATTTGAAAAATTCTTTTACCATTAGAAGCCGACATTATCTGTGATGAACAAAGGCTACTTTTTACTGCGGGAAAATGCTTCATTCCTACGGGAAAACGGGTAATAGGACAACGGGTAGTAAGAATTATCCTTCCGTACTTATCTTTTTCACATAACGGCTGAACCGATTGGGTTGAAATTTTATATGGCTATTTCGATGATTTCCTGAATGATTTAAAAATACAATTGGACCCGGTAGGTGGCGCTGCTATCGATATGTCAACTACTAAATCTAATATAATCTAATATACTAATTATAATCTTATAAAGATTAAGACAGAATTAATCAGTCTGGGTGTATTTAATTACTAATTGCATTAAAACACATTCGAGTTGCAATCATGTCAGTTTATTTTTTGATAAAATAAAATGAATTTGTATTGAGGATACATACTTAGCTTCTATTTCTTGCGACCGCCACGTTCCTTGACTTGCAGGTGTATGATGGCTCCGGGAGGTACGTTGTAATAAGCTAATGTGTTCGTATCTTTGAAGAACAAACCCTGGAACAATGACAATATCATAGTCATCATTTCATAATAGAATAAAATCATATCTAATAAAATCAATCAAATAATAAATCTGTAGAAGTCGGTCATAGAGTAATTTACTTTGTTTTCAGAAATATCGTGTATATAGGATCTGTACATGATACTGAAACTAAATTGACCATTTTTCAATTTTTTTCTGTATGTATTTGTATGTATGTTCCTCCATGACTCTTAAACGAATTAACTGATCTTCATGAAACTTGGTAGATAAACATTTAGACGTACAGGAGACAATATAGGCTAAATTTTCTATTTCAACGCGGACGAAGTCGCGGGCGCCAGCTAGTCAATACAAATAAATCTGTAGGGGTCGGTGGTGGAGTAATTTACTTTGTTTTCAGAGATATCGTGTATATAGGATCTATACATGATACTGAAACTAAACTGTCAATTTTTACAATTATGTAAGTATTTCCCTCCATAACTTTTTAACGCCATAACTTTTTTTAAATTTTTAACGCGGACGAAGTCGCAGGCAACAGCTGACTCTAATTCAGATGACTGAATTATAAATCAAATTCCAAAGAATTTATCTCCTAGATTATTATTAATTCATTCAAGAAACAGAATAATGGTCGCTCACCTCGTAGTGTAGCTTCTGCTTGGCAGTGGGCATGTTTGTGGACCGCTGCAGGATGGTCTTGAGGTCGGCGATGGTGGTGGTAAGTGATATGTTGAACGGCAACGCTCGACCGTCCAACCGCCACTCGGTCCGCTCGGGGGCCGACGGCACAGCGACCTGTCGTCACACACTAACCTTAACACCTTTCTTGTCTAACTTGTGACGTTTCATTTGTGAATTTTATGTAATAAATGTGGATCTCTATCTGCCTTTACATAATATCCACTTATATATTATACGTTCAGGACAAACGATTTTATAGGAATTAGATAATACAGAGTACACAGTACAAGGTTTGTCTCCTTAGAGTCAACATTTTTTAAAACTGACGAAGGTTTTCGTACCTCGACTGTGCCTACTTAGGCGGCATATAATGCTTACCTGAATGGGTGCTGGGCCGGGGTGTCTCGACAACCACACCGCCTCCGGTTCGAGGGCCTCTTCGGTGCGCTGGCGTTTGCTCGGGGGCGGTTCGTCCTCCTCAACGCCGGGCGGCGCCACCGTCGCCACCGCGCCGTACGCGAAGCCGGGCGGCGCGACCGGAGGAGCCACGGGGATCAGAGGCGGCCTGGGCGCCAACGGAGGCAGCACCATCAGTGGGGGCAGCGGTTGCAGCAACACCGGCGTTGGCGCCGGGGCAGGCGCGGCCACTAGCGGCCGGGGAGGGGGCGGGGGCGCGGGGCGAGGGGGCGCACTGCGCACCGCCCCGCCCGTCGCCGGCTTCGGACCAATCTTCTCCTTCTCCTCGTCCGGAAGCAAACCTTTCACCTGAACAAACGTGCCGTGGCATCATTCATTACTATTACAATAGAACATTCATCACAGTACTCTATTATTATAAAGAGACATGTCAACACACACACACACAAAATGGTAGACACGGTAATAACTCATAATAATGCCCACCTTGTGGATCTGCTGTATCTGGTCTTCGAGGGTGATGTGCGCACGCGCAGCCCTCGTGGCCGCCTCCACGCTAGAGGTGTGGCCGTCCCACGTGACGCGGTCGTCTCTCCTCTTCTCCTCCTCGCCGATCTTCTTGCCTATGGCCGTTTCCTCGTCTCCCACACCGAAGATGTCCGTACGCCGTTCGGCCAGCTGCTTGAGAGAGGCTTCGATGGCGGCGCCTGGCGCTAACGCCTCGTCCCGGTCCGTCCTCTCGGCGGCGGCGCGGTCACGCTGCTCTAACCAGCGAGGGTCCAATAGACCGATGCGTACGTGGTCAGCTACCTGTATACCATACCATCATGCTCTTACTAAGTGTTTCATCTGAGATTTAATAAAAAAGATAATAAAAATACCACTATTAAGTTATTATACCTACAGTAGGGTGGTAATATGACGGCATTGAATGATTTTGGAAAAATTGTCAATAAAAAGTACAATTTTCACGTTTTGTTTTTATGTTTATGATTCCTATAGGAATCGCAAAAAACGACTTCAATACATTTCTTACAGAATTTATTTTGAAACAAAAAAAGATCGAGATATTACACTATTAATTTTTTTTTAAATAATTACAAGATACTGTGGAAATAATTCGTATATGCAACTACTTTTATAGCCCGAGTGTTGCATTGGAATAGATTGGAAAAGAATAATAAATTAACTTACCTTATTCGCTGGGATCTTCTCACCGGTAATGGGTGACACTAGCCACTCTTCCGAAGCGGGCGTCGGTTGGGGCCTAGCCCTCTTCGGGTCGTATTTCTTAACGACAACGCGGTCTGGACGCGGCGGCAACGGAGCATCTTCGCCAGGCCTACGCGGTTGTTCCACTGGCTCTCCTTCGTCCGAGGACGAGCTGTCTTCCTCCATGTCCTGCACACGCGTGTCGTCGGCGCGTTGCGGTTGCTGAGTCCTATCCTCCATTTGGGACAGTTCCTCGTCAGATTCAGACTCTGAATCCGATTCCAGTTGCATTTCTGTGTCGTCATCGTCGTTTTGAGGATGCGATATATCTTCCCCTCTCTCTTGAGCCAGCACACGGGCGCCAACTTCCAGTGGTGTGGTCGGAGGCGGAAAATCTCCAAGCTCATTGGCAGCGTAGTCCACCGTTTCCACTACAACAAAATCGTGCCAATCTATAGACGCATATGCCAATCTTTCTTTCTCGATTCGAGCCTCGTCTTGTGCTTTTCTACGTGCCTGATGCGAATGCCACGCGGCTCGACCTTTGGCAAGATCTAGGACTCCGCTGCGCACTTCGGCTGTTAACTTGGACACCAACTCCTTTGGTGGCAGCAAAACTTTAGTGTACTGTTCCAGTAGCCTTGTGAAGTATTGAAACAGCGAGTGTTGCGGACGTAGGAAATCGAACTGATGGTTCCGCTCCTCCTTTTTCATGAGGTCAGTTAGAAATTGTCTACCATTTCTGGCGACAAATTGAGCGGTGAGTTTCACTATGTCGAGATCTAAAGCGGATATACTTGGTGGGTCTGCAATGAATTCAAAGTCTGGGGGAGGATCGCGAGGTGGTGGCGGTTCGGCTGGTGCTGCGGCTTTTAGAAGTTCCTGTTGGCGAGCAGCCGTCGCAGGAGCAAGGCCTGATCGCGGTGGAGGCGGTAATCCAGCAGGTAAAGAAATTGTATCACCAGCTGTGTAATAATAAGAGTACAGAATTAGATTTTCATCTCACAAGTTGCTGCTTAAAAACTAAAGGGCCACAAATCAAAATTTCACTTTTTACAGGAGAGCTAATCGAAAAAAAAAAAAAAAAAAAAAAAACTATTTTTCTTATTAGATATATTATATCAATTTTTTTTTGTTTTTTTTTTTTTTTTACCGCACCAAAACCCCTCACGGTTGCTTTAGCTTTTAGTCCTAGGACTTTGAAACTTAACCGGACTTAAGGCGAGTGCTTGTAGGATAAGTAAATTATTCTACAAGCGCTACCAAGCCCTGCAACAAGCGGCTCGGGAAGAACCGCGACAAGGGACGGGGAGCAGTGATCAGTAAAAAGAAGTTATACTGGTCGCTCCACGGGGGGGGGACCCGGAAGGGTCACGGAGGTGAACCTCTTTCTGGCTCTCCGTAAGTGCCTACATGTCGGTTGAACGACATCGACTAGGCGGTAGAGATCAGCACTGATGGCTGTGAGGTGGGGAGTGGTGTTCCGTCATTAGACAACGGATGCTGTTAGCATTAAAGCATACTAAGAGCGGTTTCCACGGGAGGGTCTGGGAGGTCTACCTCGCCTTCTGCCTCTCCGTGGGTGCCTAGATGTCGATTGAGGGACATCGTCAGCTAGGTTGAGCAAGACGGCATTTGCGGCCGTAATGGGGTCGTCGGGGGCAAGGAGAGCGTGTCTAGGCCTCCTGTGGGATTTTGAGTGTAAGTCGTCGGGGTTGGGGGTGTAGACGAGAGAGTCTACAATTAGTGGGTTCGGATGACGGGGGATTTTGTCGTAGTACTTAAGGGCAAGGTCCTTAATGTACTCGACAATAGATGGGAGGTCCAGGTCGAAGTGTAGGTCTACGTTGCGGATATACCATGGGGAGTTCACGGCATTCCGCATGAAGCGGTTTTGGATTTTTTGAAGGGAATTGATATGGGTAGGGGCAGCATGTGCGAAGGCAGTGCTGGCGTAAGTCATAATAGGTCTTACACAGACTTTGTATAGTGTCACCTTGTTACGAAGGGACATTTTACTGTGTCTACCTAGGAGATAAGCGCCCGAGGACAAATGCCGCCCGATCGCGGACGCACTTGATGTGGGGGCCGAAGGTAAGTTTGGCGTCGAGAGTGACGCCTAGGTACTTGATCTTGTCTACCCATGGGATGACTTGACCGTTGAGGGTGATTTGGCCGAGGGTGAGTTTGTCGATGGTGGCGCGATGGAGGGTGTGGTCGAGGGTACGTGTGTTTTCCCAGGAAAAGAACATCGCTGCGCTCTTCTCGGGATTGACTTCGATCCTCCATTTGAGAAACCAGTCACCTAGGGAGGTGACCGCGGTTTGAAGGGTGCGTGAGAGAAAGCCTCTGTGTCGAGCGGAGAAGTAAATACATGTGTCGTCAGCGAAAAGGGACAGTTCGGCCTTTTCGGAGCGAGGGATGTCATTTGTGTAGAGGGAATACAGGGTGGGAGAGAGGACTGAGCCCTGGGGGACTCCAGCTCTGATGGGTCTAGGTGTAGAGAGGGTGCCCTCCACTCTGTAGCGGAAGCTACGATCGGTCAGAATTATATCAAATCAAATATATGCATATTATACATAGTTACAAGCATATTTTTAAGTAGCATTAAATGTTTAAAGTACTTTTATAATAAACTGAACTAGAGGAGATACATATTAAGCAAATAAGTTACTTTTGAATATATAAAAAAAATGATCAAAATATAATAAATATGGAATAAAATAACCATTATTTTTTTGTGCAATATACAATTTTGTATTATTGCAATAAAGACATTTTTGGACTTTTTTGTTTTATGGCCCTTTAGTTTTTAAGCAGCGAAATGTCAAAAACAGAGTAATTTTAATCTTTTACAAGGCTACACATTTTTTTATGACTCATTTATATCAGGGAAGCGGTTCATTTGTTGTTGTTAGGTGTTTTCTATCAAGACCAAATAGTGTCGATAATATATCCATATAGACACAGTGTGGTGTGGTGCCAACCTCAATAATACAATATCTGGCACACCTTGTCCAGACAA
The DNA here is from genome assembly GCA_918317495.1 of Synanthedon vespiformis. Taxonomy (NCBI): domain Eukaryota; kingdom Metazoa; phylum Arthropoda; class Insecta; order Lepidoptera; family Sesiidae; genus Synanthedon; species Synanthedon vespiformis. Next base: position 1,275,777 of record OU906954.1, on the reverse strand, counting down.
TCCATCCATAACATTATCAAGAGTTATCATCGTTATCAAAATTATCAAGAGGTCTTGCAAATAGCAGTTACTTTATTAATCTGCAACATCAATTATTTGTACCACCATGGTGCACCACAGGTACACCTGTAACACCTGTGGTGTTGCTTGTGTTATAGGTAACTTAAGCGTATTGTGTTATTATATTATGTGCATAACTTTAATATTAATCTCTTACCTTTTCCCTCTCTGATTTCTTTAACTTTATGTTGATAGTAGGCATGATATGGATCACCAGAGTTGAGAAAGTTGAACTTTGGATTGCCAAGTTCATTTTGTCTGATGCGGGCTTCAAACTCAGGTCCATTGCGTGCAACAAAACTGGCAGTCTTATCAACAATATCTAAAATTATCTTGTTAAGGAAACTGTCTGTTCGCGATAAACTCAAAAACTATCTAAAACTGGTCTACCTTTGGCCGCATCTGCACCTTACATCAAGTAAGATCGCGGCCAAGTGCTGCCTTGATTTTTTTAAAAAATGGATAGATTGGTTCTCGAGGAAGGTTAGTATACTTATAATTTACAAAGTTACGCGGGCGAAGTTACGAGCAGCAGCTAGTAGGCTGTTAAAGCAAAATAAAGTATCTCCAACAATGTATTTGCATGATAAACATAACTGTAATATATTTATTGTTAATATGATGTAATTATTATTGGGAATTAAAATTTCATAAAATTTAAGAAGAAATATGACCAGTTTAATGCACGTTTGTTACCTAAAATCTAATATTAAGTACTTAACAAATTCATAACTAAATAACCAAATTGTAACGTTAACGAAAAAGGCCTCTCAAAGTACAAATAAAGAATCTATATTTTGGAAAGGATACTCCGGACTTCGGGTGGTGGATAAATAATTCCAATAACAGGTGGTGGCGGTGCCACGGGCTCCTCCGGTGATCCGTCCATAGGTTGACCTGGTGGAGCCATCACGTCTATTGACGGCATTTTGGGTTATTTTATTAACGTTTTATTTACTATAACGCTGAGCGTACTGAAGTCACGTCACGTAGTCTAACTAAATTAATTAAAAACCCAATTATAATTTAGACTTCGACGATCACATCCATATTCCATAATATCATTATCACAATCACATTATTCACATTAAGACGCCAGCCAGTAAAATCACAGTACAGTAGTACAACACAGAACTTGCACAGAATACAGTTTATGAGTTTAGCATACACTGACAGAATGACAGGAAGCACAGAGCATAGCACACTGAATAGACACTAGGCACACTGTGGACTCCTATGGTGGACTCCGTTAGTATATTAGTGTCTATGGTGGACTCAATGACAGGAGAGAATAGTGACCACAATAGTGACAATGACAAGTCGGTATTTCACACAGACCACAGAACATGCACAGAACAAACCAAAATCACAGAAACGTAGCAAGTATTTAATTTAATATTAATTTAGTAAATTTTAATAAAATTACTAAAGTTGTCCGGATAAGTCTCAACACCACTGACCACTGTTTAAAGTATCTATACCAATAGTCCAATATATAAAGCTGAAGAGTGTTTGTTTGTTTGCTTTTGTACGCGCTAATTTTAAGTACTATTTCGAATTGAAAAAAATATTTTTGTGTTGGATAGTCCATTTATCGAGGAAGGCTTTAGGCTATTTAGTGTGACCTAAAAGGCTAAAAAAAAATTATGCTTAATATTATCCTTATTTAGATTAACGCCATCTATCGTTCAGTGGCAGAGCTATTAAAACAAACAGATTAACACAATACATTTTTGACAACCGATGAAACTATGTCGCCATAGGGTCGGACACATTCATAATAATTATCAATATCATTATTACTGCTGGAATCGTGATGGCGTGATGGAATGAGATCAAAACTGCAAAATTAATAAACTTGTCAAAAAATGACGGCATTATTAAAAATTAGAAAATACAATCAACTTAAATTAAAATTCGTTTAATTAGATTTTTTTTTAAATGTCGCTCCACAATTTGAAATGCCGGCAACGTCCATCGGAAGAGTGTTATTAAACCACTTCCACATGTCGTTTAATCTATCGGTTTGAAAATTTATTTTATAACACGTAAACAGTATAACAATTATAATGTATGTAATAAGCCAACATATTAGGGCGAAGACTAACAGCATAATCACAGTTTGTATTGTATGAGGCTTCAATGGTGTGTTTCCGATAGTAAATTGTTCAATAAATTCCGATTCCTCAGAATAGTCCGAGCACTGAAACGAAATGTTTTAAAAAATACATAATAACTCCCTGTTATCGCTACAAAAGAGTAGAAAAAGGCAGAAAGGGAATCTTTTAACACTCTTTAATAATTATTGCTAAGAATTATTGTTATGCAGGTATAAAAGAAAAGGGTTTTTAAGACCTACCCTACCTTTTTATATAATACTAGAAGCTGTGCCCGCGACTTCATCCGCGTTGTTGACTTCTTGTTGCTATAACACTTTGGCCAGGTGTTAGTTTTATTATTTTTTATTAGATCCCTCGGGAATAGTAAGTACCTGTATCCATGACAATGTGAATGATCGGTTGAGTAGTTAAGGCGTGAAAATGTAACAGACAGACAGAGTTACTTTCACATTTATAATAGGTATATTAGTACCTATAGTGAAGGTTAGTATAAGGTACAAAATGCTATGAAAAAATTGAAATACTTTGGCGCGCTGGTGTTTACTTTACTATAAGTATAATACTTACATTGTCTTCTTCCAGTCTGCATTTATACGATCCATTATAAATCATTTGGATAACTAAACAAATTGGATACGTCCGAATTAAAGTATCGCAATATTTAATTTTAATTTAATAAATTAAATATTTTATTAAATATACTTTTAAATTAAAATTGAAAATATTTTGTTGTCATCATGTCACCTTGACAATTTTGTTGAAAACTCTCATAGAATAACTAAAGAAAAGTCTTAATAATTTTTGTATGACATTTATATCAAATGAGGTAAGTAATAAACAAATAACGAATAAAAAAACATAGCCCCAGCCGTTGCAGGGGTATCCACGGGGTCCCAGATTCGATTCCTGACAGGGCCAACTTTGGCTTCGTTCTGAGTCTTTGTCAAATTATCTATTTTATGATGATTTCATAGCTCCGAATCACAGAACACTAATGTAGGTTTTATTTGTAGAAATAAAACGAAATATTTACGTAATTAAATTAATATTATTCATACATTTTTAGCATTAAATAAAAGGTACTGAAAACTTAACAAAATCTAACAGAGTAATATATAGTTACTGGAGAGTTTACTATCATATTTCAAACAAAAATACGAAGCCCAGTAATCGCCATTTACAATCAAATGATCCACAATTTAAACCTATTTTAATTTAAAAATATAATTCGTAATCAATTGGGTAAAATAAAAAAATAATAAATTCTATATGATGAAAAGAAAATGGTATTGCAAACTTATATCAATAGGTTAGTTCCCTTTTAGACGTGTAAAGATGTTATTAAAACGTAAACCTGGGAATAGGGAAAGTTAGATACAAAATTATCATTAAATATTAGGTAATGATTAATGATAAATATAATTTTAGTTAACACCATTTATCGCTAGGTCGTCGCGTTGCTCGTATGTAGATCGAGGAGCTATCTTCTCACGTTCTTCATTTCCAGCCATGAATAACGCCAAATATTCCTGTAAAGAAACAAGAAGTAAGTCTGGCGGCAGTAACCACCCCCTTACAGAATACCACCGTGAAATAACAGCATATGTGCTGTTGTGTTTCGGTCAGTCAGTAAGGAATGCCAGAGCCCATTACCCCACTCCTCCCTTATCCCTTATCCTTAATCCTTCTATGGACGGCAGCGCACTTGTAGCACTTATGGCGTTGCTTGTGTTATAGGCGACGGTAGCCACCTACCATCAAGTGGACCGTCAGCCTGTTTGTCGACCTTAACATTAAAAAAAAAAAAAAAAAATACAAGAAGTAAGTAATAAACCTATACTAATATTATAAAGAGGAAAGATTTGTTTGTTTGTTTGAATAGAGTAGGCTCCGAAACTAGAGGACCGATTTGAAAAATTCTTTTACCATTAGAAGCCGACATTATCTGTGATGAACATAGTCTACTTTTTTTACCGCGGGAAAATGCTTCATTCCTACGGGAAATCTAAAATAAAAGAAAATACTAGCGGCTTGGCCCGGGATACACTTGATAGCGACATCTATACAGAATTCGGTGAAGTGACTAACAATTAACATGACAAGTGCTTGGTGATATTTTTAGCGATCCATTCCACGGTAGGTGGCGTTTTATACTTTTCAACGCGGACGAAGTCGCGAACACTAGCTAGTAAATAGTAAAATATCTTCACACGTTCCACACAGCACCATTTAGTTCCATACCAAGCAACTAATGCTCGTATTATGTACGAGTATATCAGACAGTTGATATAATACATAGATTACTTTTTTTTGTAAATACAATTATACATTTTATAAATAAAAAAAAATCCATGACTCAGATACAAAGGTAAAATGTTAACATATAAACATTTGCCCCTAATTTAATATAAATTAGGGACAGTGTCCTAAATAAATAAGTAGGTAAATAAATCTTTATTTATACTGTACGGTAGATATATAAAAAAATCCATATAGGTTTTTTTTTAAACATGTACCGTTTGAAAATTAAAAAAATGGTATACCAGTCACATTGATAAATTATATTATACTCGCCTAAAAAAATAGACAATTAATAAATTTCCTCGACTAATTTTTCGGTATTCATCAGACACGTTTAGTTACTAAATAACTTGCTACTAATAAGCAAGTAGCAAGTCTTGATTAAAATACTAGCCTAGTGCGAACTAGCCTTTAGTTAGTGTAAGCAGTTTTGCTAATTTATGAATATTTCTAAAATATAATTGGAGTTAAATATTATTTTGAAGTTAATACTTACAAGGTAAGTCTTGGAAGTAGCCTGCAGCTGTTGCAGAAGTATCTCGAGCTTGCCACGCCAGTTGCGAACCTCTGTTAGAGCTGTTTCCATGGGCACCGTCTAAAAATTAACAAGTCGTTTCCTTACATATTATAAAACAATTATAAACCTCTGTCTGTCTGTTTGATCGCGATAAACTCAAAAACTACTGCACCGATTTTCATGCTGTTTTCACCAATGGATAGAGCGGTTCTCTAGAAAGATTTTGGTATATAATTTACAAAGTTACGCGGGCAAAGTCGCGGGCACCGGCTAGTTAAGTAAAAAAATAATGTATCTACTGCAAATTTTATCTTTTACTAGCGGCCTGTTCCCAAATTATAAACCAAAATTTTCCTCGACAACCAGCACTCTATCCATTGATGAAAACAGCATGAAAATTGTCCATTAAAAGGGAGTAAGTATTGTGTGTTCAAGGTATGTAGGCAATACCTTGAGTAGGACGTCAGCAGCCGAAGACAAGTGAGTAGTCACCAGCAAGAAGCCTTGACGAATATTTCTGGAAAATGCAACCACAATCTATAAAAAAAAATCAAGTACATATAGGGGAAAATACCCAATTATTGGCACTTTAAGAAATACGACCATTTATTGGCACCTTTCGACCTATTTGTTCATCTCAAATAAAATTTGGAAGTTTGACAATGTTTAAATAATTTGACTGTTTAGTGTTAACAATTCTCACAAACCTAAGACTTATTTATTTTTGTGGGAACACAGTTTATGGAATAGTTTTCTTATTTTTTGGTGAAAAGTTTAGGGTGTCAATAAATTGGGGGGGGGGGGGGGTGCCAACATTAGGTCATTTTACCCTATATATAAACTAACCCTCGACATTCTATTGAAACCATTCTAATCCGTGAGCAGAAACACGCTAGGATATCTGCTGTACCCTATGTTGCTGTAGGATAGATTGTCTGGAAAGTAACGCGATAATGTCAATAAAAATGGATCCCATGAGCATGGGAGCCAAAGTGACAAAAAAGTATCCTAGGATTCCATGGGATCCAAGACGTGGCAGCCAAGTGGACGGAGGCTGGTACGTTACATGTCAATGAGAGATAAAATATAACGAGATAGTTTTAAACTCTTACTTGGGCAAGTCGTTTTGCGTATAATTGACAAGGTGGACAGCTTTTCTTGCGGTTTCCCTCGTCAGCAACACCAACAACTCCTCGAGTGTTGCCGGCCTGGCTTGGTTCTCTGGCTCGGGTTGGCTCAGTGTCGCGTACAGTTGCTTGGCCTTCTTCCACGCCAGAACTGGGTCTGTGGCGACCAGTTCAGCGACATACACGAGCACATGAATCTGCTCCTTAATGGCCTTGGCTTCGGCCAAAGCCTGGCGGGTGAGTCTTCGCTGCAGCTTCCGACGTAGCCTGACGCCATGCTGCACTGCCTGGGCTGCGCGGGCGCGTCCCCCGTCACCGTTGGCCTCGCCGTCCACCGCGTCCACACCGTCTGCGCTCGTCACTACGATCACCACTACAGCTATTTCACAATCAATGCTAATTCCAACTCTACCAACATATTTATAACCAAATGACCAACGACTGTACTAAATGAGGCATTGAACAATGCCTTGCAATGAGCTAGTAAGGGACACCGTAGCCCATGTCTATGTCCCATCCGATATTATTCCCAATCCTACTGTAGTCGGCAGCGCATTTGCAGAACATATATGTAGCATTGCCTATGTTATAGGCGACGGTAGCCACTTGCCATCAAGTGATCCAGTTTTGAAACTGGAAAATTAGTGATTTTATAGATTTCGATGTGCTCTTTCCGAATCTCTACTTGGGCATCTTTTCTGCTCGCGCCGCCACATTGGAGAAATGGCGCCTAAAACAGTTTTTTAACAATATCTCCTTTCAGACTCATCGATGCTAATATTATAAAGAGGAAAGATTTGATTGTTCGTTTGTTTGTTTGTGTGTATTGAATAGGCTCCGAAACTACTGGACCGATTTGAAAAATTGTGTTACCATTAGAAGCTGTCATTATCCGTTATGAAAATAGGCTACTTTTTACCGCGGGAAAATGCTTCATTCCTACGGGAAACCGGGTAGTAAGAAGTATCCTTCCGTACTTATCTTTTTTACATAACTTCTAAACGGCTGAACCGATTGGGTTGAAATTTTATATGGCTATTTCGATGATTTCCTGAATGATTGAAAAATAAAATTGGACCAGGTAGGTGGCGCTGCTGTCGGTATGTCAACTACTAAAAGGCTTGACCGATTGGGTTGAAATTTTGTATGTGCAGATATTTCCATGGTTTCACAGACACGACAGACACGTTACGCGGACGAAGTCGCGTGCAACAGCCAGTTTTACAATAAAAACAGTTATCTAATAGGTGTGATTTTTTAGTTTATTTTACTTTTTTTTTGTAAAAGTAATGGTTTGAGCGTACGAGCGCCGCAAAATTTATTCCCACGTGGCTTTTGTTTGATCAAAAAGATAGATGGCAAATTCGACAAGAGCACAAAAGAAAAGGCAAGAAACCTAAGTAACCGATGCTCAAAATTCTAATTATTAATTTACAATTTAAAATACATTTTATGGGATTGTAATAAAAACCGTATATACCGTAACAGCCCACGCAACAACATAATATCTGAACATGTCTGGGGTCAGAGTCCGCGCGGACGAGAGATATCTTTCCTAATTAGTCACAGGCGAACGGCGATAAGACAAGATCGTAAATTTATTTATAAGCATTTGCATTCGTTCCAAACTTCTAAACATCACAATCAAATGTGGACCTTAAAAACGTATGATTGGAGTTTATTATTGGTTCAATTAGACGAGGCGCTAGACTCCGTAGGGCATAGATCCATATTTGCGGCCCTCAAAATGGATCGTCGGAAATTTGCTTCAACCTAATAACTATTGGTTATCAAAGTGACAAACATTGGAAACATCCGCATAGGAGTTCTTATGATAAAATTAATTAAGTTAGGTACTTATGCTTCATTCGTAATACTTATTATGCAAATGACATGAGCATGTTTTTCAACCGACTTCCAAAAGACGATAGGTTCTTAATTCGACTATATTTTTTTAAAATGTTTGTTTCCTCAGAACTTTCGACGATGGGGTGAAACGATTATGATTTTGATTTTGAAACGATTTTTTATTTGAAAACTGGTGCTTCCCGTGTGGTTGGTCCCTGATCTGACAATGGCATCCATGAGAATACGATTTGAAATCGGTTTTTTTTTTGTTAAAAAGAGTTGAAGACGTGAGTGAATGAAGGTGTTATGTCGCATTTTTGGGATTTTTCGTTTTATTGTCCGTATCGTAATATGTCCATATGTCCATATGAATGATTACAGACCTTAAGAATGTTTTTGGAAAATAAAAAGTTCAAAAAGGTGTAGTGTACAGATAATTTTAAAAAGCAAAGACTGTAGAAAAGTTTACTTTTGTTAATGGAATAGGGAGCTATGTTCACTTTTTTTAATTAAATCATAGAAGTGTTTAATTGCTATCATAACATTAATATTTTAGTTTGTTTACACAACTTTGCATCATAATTTAGTACAAAAATCAGTTCCGTGGAGACTTATCTCAAAAATTAAAAGTATAACTTTAACCTCGATTTATTCAAAATTGGAATTATGCGACATACCACCTTCATCCACTCACGTTTTCAGTTATTTTTATGTTAAGACGGTCCACTTGATGGTAGACGGGCTCCTCGACAGTCGGTGGTTTTATAGTCACATTGGCGCTACGACACATCGGAATTGCCACCACACTAATGAAGATTAACTTCTGACCTAGGTGGGCCAAATTTGGGCATGCACAGTACGTTATATGGATGGTTCTTCCACAGGACATAGGATCGAATGTGGTGCCGCTCCCTATATATCCAACACGTGGGCTGATATTGAAGAATATACAATACTGACCGTCAGCTGCATCCTGATAATCCGGAGGCAGATATTTGTCGACGTATTTGTCGGCCGTTGTCAAAGCGCGATTGAGTGCAGTAGCAGTGACAGCTGTTACGCGCGAATCCAGAACAGCTGTTCCCAGCTGTTTTACAGAATCAGCGCGACGCAATACGTACTGACGGGTTTCCGTGTACATCTGGAAATTATAACTAAAATTTACCGACCTTAGTACTTAGTAAATGGAGTGGGACTGGCTGGGGCTAGTCATTTTACTCTGAAGGGGTTAATTTAATTGTGCACAGAATTGCAGATGCAGATCTATCTAGCTTAGTCAAGTCAAGTACTTGGTAATACTTTCATATTAGTATATCTAAATTCTAGCTAGACTAGATTTTGAGGTCGGTGGTACGGTGGGTCAGAAGCGTTAGTAGTCAATACTCAATAGTGAAGTGAGTAGACATCATATCGTGGTCAAGGTCATTAATTTTCAATCTAAAAGGCATCATTCATAACATCAATCAGATCAATATCATTTAATGGAGCTGATGACGAATGGATTATTTAATGGAAGTAATGACGAAAAATCGATTTTTGCTTCAGCATGACCACTTTGTTTTTTTGGAAATGTAACGAATGTGCTGCATTGTGCTAGGTTTGTGCTGGAGTGTGCTGCAAACCGTTTTCGATTATCTCAAAAAACAGAGCTGCTATAGGCTAAAATGTTTTGTAGGTATCATGGAACTTGGCATGACCACTTTGTTTTTTCGAAAATGTAACAAATGTGCTGCATTGTGCTAGGTGTGTGCTGTAGTGTGCGGCAAACCGTTTTCAATTATCTCAAAAAACAGAGCTGCTATAGGCTAAAATGTTTTGTAGGCAACATGGAACTTGGCATGACCACTTTATTTTTTCGAAAATGTATCAAAAGTGCTGCATTGTGCTAGGTTTGTGCTGGAGTGTGCTGCAAACCATTTTCGATTATCTCAAAAAACAAGAGCCGCTCCGTTTTTTGAGATCGGGACTCGCGGTTTACGGCACAACGCAGCATAAACCTAGCACAATTCAGCACCACAATGTCTAGTTTTGGGAAAAAACAAAGTGGTCATCATTCATAGAGTAACTGGTCATGCCAAGTTCCAGTAGGTTCAGCTCAGCCCAGGCAATTTGGGTTGGGTTGGGATGGATTATGGATACTTCATACTTGGGATTTGGTTTGGTTGTAAGATTTGTAACTTTGTAAGTAAACTTGTAACTTCACTTGTAATTCTTGTAAATGTTGAATTGAATGGATGGGACCAGTGACAGGACGCGTTTTATTTTTATTTATGTGGGCCAATCCCGGCGGCACTGCAATGCCGGGCCGACCCGTGACGGGAGTGGAGCGAGCCCCGAACATCCCGTCTGGTTACAAAAATCAGTTTAATATACTGGTCCCTCGATGAGGGAACTTTCAGATATTAAGCTGAAAAGAACAGATACTACACTTTGATCTTAGCCAAAAGGCCGAGAAGCGATAACGAACTATTACTAAGCCACAAAAGTCACTAAAATACAAACATTTAACGATAGCGCGATATACCTGCTGAAACAGCGACATCTATGAAACGGTTTTGTAATCATTGGTTACACAATTCAGCGACATCTATTGAATTATATTTAAACTTCACGCGAATCTAGTCAGGCTTTGAGAGAAAATACTGATACAATGGAATATACAGAATACAATGGAATCCCCACAGAATAATTTATATTTTATTTTAAAAAAATTATAAATAAAAAAAAAAAATTTAAAACATAAGTAGGTAATAGAGAATAGCCTCTACCTGTCTACCTAAAAAGATTTGAATGACATAATGGGTAGGTAAGGTAACATTATGTTATCCAAAATTTATTTAATTATTGTTATCTGAGAAATAACAATAATTAAACAAAATATCCAACATCAAAGTGAGTATATAATATACCGGCGCCAGTAAACATGACCTGTGACTCGCTAGCATGATAATAAATGAAATAATAAATTTAAAAAATGTATCATCATTATTAAAGTTCCTGGTAGACATATTATTGGATCAAGGCCGTTGTGGAGTAGAACTGTGCAGTAGAACTAGTTGGAATTTTTTTGTCCAAACAGTTCTAACGTGGAACTTGCGTGGAACTGTTTGGAACTTGGAACAACCCAGTTTCAGCGGTAAGTTAGAATCTAGTTAAGAGTAGGAAAATATAAATGGTAGAATGCTAAAATGGTTGAGATTTATACCTACTTATGTTAGCATTATAGGCTATACCTAATTACCTATGCAACAATTAATGTGTGTGTTGTGTGAATTTTTAATCAAAATAAAAAATATTTTTTTTATGAATTATATTTTTTTTACTATAAGTAAGTAATTTTTATAAATTTTATTTAAGTTAATTTGTTTAAAAACTAAAAATATATTTACTACAAAAGAAATTTCGAATGCACAGGTCTTAAAAATAATAATAATTTTAACTAGCGACCGCCCCCGGCTTTGAAAAATTGTAAAAGAGCAGTGTCTATTCTGTATTTAAAAAAAAATGTACAGATAGTAGGTGGTATATACATACTTATGTTACCAAAGTCAAAAAAATAATTTCAACCATATTTTTAACCTATTTGAATGTGGTTTAGAGAAGTATTGATGATAACCTATAGATAAAACTATAGGATACCTACTTTTTATCCTTGAAAAATGTTAGTTTCCTGTAGGATTTATAAAAAATGAACATCAGCGCGAAAGAAGTTGCGGGCACTATCTATATACTTATCTAATAAGTAGATATCTATGAATTGTGAAATTTGAAATGGATGCAAGTACTTGACAGAGTTACCCTTTCTGGTGGCATATAAATGGACGGTACCCTCTTCTCGACCACGTCCAGAGACTTGCAGAGGAACTTGTCCAGCTGGAAGATGGGAGTCTCGAACAGCTGTACGGCTGGGAGCGCCAGCTGGACGCCAGTGTACAGAGACCTCTCGTACAGTGACAGATACCATCGGATCATAGGATTCGATTCCTGTATTCAAATATACAAAAAAGTGTTTCAATTTAAAAGTTCCAAAGTGATTTAAATTTTCATAAAACACGACTCCACAAGACAAGTAGGTAATTCTTTTATGGGTCAAAGTGTACGGTTTTATATATAATAAAAAACTACCTCAAATAAATCACAGCCTTATCTATAAATAAATTTAAATGTGTCATTAAAACTAATCTCCTCTCGAAAGGCTAAAAATCACTGATTTATATAAGAGACAAAGAAGTCTGGATTTAAGCGATTCGTAGTTCGTATACTATGTTTTATATAGTATTAAAAAACTATGCATACATACATACATTATATACCTACATACAAACAGAAAAAAATTCTAAAAATCGTCAATTTAGTTTCATATATCATATCCATAATAATATTATAAAGAGGAAAGATTTGATTGTTTGTTTGTTTGTTTGTATAGAATAGGCTCCGAAACTACTGGACCGATTTGAAAAATTCTTTTACCATTAGAAGCCGACATTATCCGTGATTAACATAGGCTACTTTTTACCTTGGGAAAATGCTTTATTCCTACGGGAAATCTAAAATAAAAGTAAATACTAGCGGCTTGGAACGGGAGATAGCGCCATCTATCCAAAATACGGTAGATGGTGTTTTATATTTTTCTAGGCGGACGAAGTCGCAAGCACCAGCAGCTAGTCATGTATAAAGCCTATAAACACGATATCTCTAAAAACAAAGTCACTTACTCCATGACCATCACTTACAGATTTATTATTAGTATTAACGAGTGTAAAAACCCAACCTCCTTACAGAAGACCTTGAAATAGTAGATGTGTTCTATCTATTGTGTTTGTTGTTGTGCTGTTGTTCCTGTTGGTGAGCGAATAAGGGATGCCAGAGCCCATTTCCCTATCCCATCCCAATTCCATATCCTTATCCCATATAGTCGGGCATCACCTGTAGGACGTTACTTGTGTTATAGGCGACGTTAGCCACCCACCATTAAATGCCCCGTCAGCCTGTTTTTTGACCTTAATTTTAAAAAAGACATCCTTTGGACGGTCATCCTTGTGGATAAAAATTGGAATCTTTGTTTCTATAAAAATCCTTTTTTAAATAGTTAATTTTGTAAATATAATTATGGATGCTTAATCTGAAATAAATGATTATTATTATATTATTATAGGCACTTGTACTACCCTCAATAGTCCTTTGTCCAAAATAAACACAGTCTGTCCTAAAAATGTAACATCGTGATGTGATTAAAGGTTCAAATAATTACATTAATTTGGAATAAACTTACCCGAATTTTGGAATATATCTTTTCGGTAACTTCGATGCCTGATTCCACTATCGGAATGGCAGCCACCCTGGACACCGATTCCAGCTTTAGCATAGTTTTCTTTTGGGAATTCGTCACTAAAAACATTAAAATTACATATATTAATACAATAAAACATGTATTGGCACGTGAACGCGGATTTGAGAAGTTTGCTCAGAAAAACAAGCTTATCCGTCCCATTTGTTGCATTTTATTTGTATCGATTGCATACGAAAATAATAGACTTAAGCGCCTGTTTCACCAACGTCAAGTAAAGTGTTGATTAGTTTTTAGAAATAATTTTCTGTTTTATTGAATTATGTACTCGTTTTACTGCATCATTCTATAGGCGATTTTTTTTTTATTATTTTCTATTTAATGTTTGGGACGTTTACGTTTACGTTTAAATAATAGTTTGGCCTACTTGACGTTTGTGAAAGAGGCGCTAAGGGCCTCTTTCACCGTCTGTCAAGTAGGCTAGCCGTCATTAAAAGTCACCTGTCACCGGGAATAATTTAGCTGATATGTATATGTATCTTTGTTTGTACGGTAAAAGTCCCAAACATTAAAAAGAAAATAATTTAATAAAAATACAGTAAACCGCACATAAATCAATAAATTATAAAATTATTTCTAATCTAATCTAGTAACTACTTAATCAACACTTTACTTGTAGTTGGTGAATGAGGCCCTCAATTTTATAAACTAAAGACTTCACTTACTAATAGTGTTATTCGAAAATTGAAAAATGCAGACAACCATTTGCAGTACAGTGTATACTGACACTTTCTACTTTCTGTTATGATAATATCCGTTTCCTGCCAGTAAGTTTTGTTAGATGGCTTATCTCTTTATGGCTGGACAAAGTTCATAGTTGCATTATCACGAGAGTGTACGCGTGATATAACGATATTTTGTGATAAAAACAAAATGATATTCTATGACAATGACTAAATAATTTTATAGAATACACGCCTTTCATAGATGATAGATAGATAGGATAGGTATACTAGAATGAATCAAAAAGTCCTTAGAATTTGAATCTATACTAATATCTACACAAATCTTTCTATCCTTATAGGATAGAAAGATTTGTAATATTATAAAAAACTTATAAGATAGAAGATTAAATTGATTTTGAAAATGCATACTGGTAAAATTCACAAGGAGGACCTTCTCCTCAAAGTTGACTCAATATGCGTTCATTAGGAGTACCTAATATTTTTTATGAGTATTTTATATCCAAGAAATACGAAAATTCCATATATTTCGAGTGGTTTAATAAAATTTTATTTTCATATTATATTATGTACAGTATCAGAATTTAGAAGTCTTCAAGAAAAACTTGTTACAAATCCCTTGTAGTCATTGTATGCTTGATAAAACAGGTAATTCTACTGACAAAATTTACACTGTCAATAAAACGAGTATCTAGTGGGTACTTAAAATAAATAAAATTATTTATTTTAAGTACATTTATGTGTCCGTTGATGACCTCCAGTGACATTATCTATCGCATTCACTCCTCGACGCACGATAAAATGCATTGAAACATTTTTATAATGTACCTCAGCTTTTACAAGCACGTGGTCAATAAATCTTTTTCTGCCTACTTGTTGAATGATACATTGATATTGCACCTATAAATAAATATCTCGTTTGTCATTTAACACGTCATAGAAATTATATTTAAGAAAACGGTTATTTAAATAGTAAACCGCATTGAGCTTAAACTGAGCTAATAGAGATTTTTATGCAGATGTTGAAGAATAAGCAAAATAACTAAATATTTGAGTAGGTATCCAGTTCAGTAATCAAAATCTAGTTTCCAAGTTAAGCCCAACTGAAGTCCCACCCAATTAAGTAAAGGCTCACTTTCGCAGGGTGTGCGTAAGATTTTTATATATTAAAATGTGCACACAGACACAAGGAAAATTATTTAATTTGATTCAGAAGAAAAAAAAACGGAAATATGCATACAAGAGGTACTTTAAAAACGTATAGGCTGCACGGTGGCACATTATCTTTACCATTAAAAATTTAATGCACGGAATATATTTACGGCAAGGCCTAACCTCAGACCGAACACAATTTTTACCAATATGACTGCAATCAAATGTGCTATGAATTAAGGTGCAATATTACGTAACAAATTTTTGTAGCTCTTCGGAGATAACCGAACGGAATGGAAATTGGAAGGTTTTTCTTAAATATTGTGTAAAATATGAAAAAAGAAATAAAAGTAGCCGATTCAAACTTTTGTGTAGAACTAAAAGCTAAGTTAACTAAAAACAAAAGTACTTGGCACAGAAATTTTTTAGTACTTACTTACTGTGACCAGTAAATTTTTTTAGCAGTATTTTACTAATTTTTTTTCTCAGAAAATGGATTATTTTTTTATAAATCTGCCCGATTTAAACTTTTTTCCATATAGTCTATTACGCACTGTATTTTTATCTAACATATGATTTTACTCTAAGAAGTCAAACTGGGCGACGAAAATAACGCTTTTCTGCTAAGTCCTCGCCTTAAAAAAGAAGCAACAGACCTTTTGGCGGCGCCCCTTGGCTCTGGTTGACTGCTTGTAAATATGCTTCAGCCTTTTTAGCGATCGATCCCTTCGCCCTTTTGTTCAAGTGAAATTTGCAGCTGCCATTATAAGTTTTCTTATAAACGTCACCGTTTCCCGCCATTTTACTCGTCACTGTGATCCGCGCTTTGTATTCAAATGTCATTCGATTATTTTAAATTTCGAAGGTTTTATTTATGTGTTCGATTTTTAAATAGAATAGATGCTCGCTACAAAATCTCACGGCGACAACTGAATGCCAATACGTTTAGCCCGATTGCTATTATATCGATGTTTTTGTGCAAAGGTTATCTGTATTAAAAATATAAATCGTGTAATAGGGTATTGAGACATTACTGAAGTATGATTTGTATACAATTAGGTTATCACTTGAAATAGAGATGAGATCATACCTTTAATTACTAATTTTAAGTTAATTTAGAGGCGCCTGATAACAAATTATCAACGCATAGAGGAAAATAGTGGGAGCAGTAGGTATAATATACGCACAAATGCTAGTCACTTCCACAGGCGATAAAAGCGAGGTGGAGCCCGCAAGTAGTGCCGCAAGTTTGCCTCGTCCTAGCCGAGGGAGAAAGGGTAGTGTCTTACGATCTCCTAAACCCCGCTTATAGACGGCGCGAAGAGACACTGTGGTAGAAGCTCCCATGGTCGGTGGGGATCTAGTTTGCACATTTTCCCACGCATAAAAAAAACATAAAAGGCACACTAGACTGGTGGAGAATTATCAAAAAACCATTTTAGTGAACCTTTTTGCCACCTGTCGGGTCTTTTTAGACGTGTTTTAGACTATTTCGACCCTGCTGAACACAATTCTGCCCGGTGTCAACCGCTCCCCGGCTCCCTTCCCCGCCTCCCCTCAAACGTATCCGATCTGCGGTTTTTTCAATTGTTTTCGGAATCTATTAGAGGTAAAAGAAAACTGTCCATGACATAATCTGCATAAAATTCTCCACAATATCCATATATAAATCTTTTGACAGGAAATAAAGTCTGTCCAAAATATATAATTTTTTTTAAACATAACTTAAAATAGCTGTGATAAAATAGCCAAGAAGTAAATTATTCTTCAGACATTTACCTACAAAACAAGACCTAACTTACCCTAGTACACGATTTATAGGTCGTAACGCAGACATCGCCGTTACACTGGCGGAAAAATCTCAAAAAGCGATCTCTTATTTAACAGCACATGTGCTGCTGTGTTTCGGTGAGTGAGTAAGAGATGCCAGAGCCGATTTCCCTTTCCCTTATCCCTTATCCTTAAAAAAGTTTCTGATGTCAGACGGACTGTGCTACCAATATGTTTAAGTGATTTCTTATTCGTAAGCAGGCGTCGTCGTACGATCCCATAGTGCGATGGTGATTTCGTTATAAAAAGTACTACTTAACACAAAATGGTGGCGGGCCGCGAGGAGCGAGCCAAGTGAGAAATTGTCGACAATGTAAACAAATACGAAAAACGAAATCATCGCGCGGTGGGCATTGCACGATCGTGGCCAATTAGGGCACCGCCATTCCATTGGGTTCGGCAGCGCACTTGAATTGTATGGTTTGTGTTAAGTGCACAGTCCGATAAATAAAAATCAGACGAATTAACGTCCACAATGATAAACATAATTAAAGAATGGAAAATTACATTTATATTATTAAGTAGTTTTGTTTATTTACGATATGAAATAAGTTCCGTGATTGATACAAGTGTGCCCGGGTTGCACGGACTAAGATAACAAGGTTTAAATTAGGTAATCGTCTCGAAAAATATTCCAAAATTATCACAAAGAAAGTAAGAACAATTCATCATTTTTAAAAGCTCTTACAGCGGTCCCTAGACGATCATGCGTTTTAGAATGTTATTGAGAGCGTAGCATTTATAAAGGAGGCCCTAGACGGTCATGCGGCATGACATGCGTTTACGTAAATTATCATGCTGCATGTCATAGCTTGTAGAATGAATTGAAATGCATGTATTTCAGTCATAGCTTGTAGAATGAAAAATGAAAGGAACTATAAATAAATAAATAAATATCTTCACACATTCCACACAGCACCATCTAGTTCCAAAGTAAGCAACTAATGCTTGTATTATGGATACCGGACAGTTGATATAATACATAGATTACTTTTTTTCTTGTAAATACATACATATTATAAATATAATACATCCATGACTCAGGTATAAAGGTAAAATGTTAAAACATAAAACATTTGACCCTAGCGGGATTCGAACCCGCGACCGTTTGGTTAACAGCTAGGGTTACTAGCCACTAGACCAAACGTGTCGTCAAAAAAGGAACTATCAATCAATACAATTAAAAGGTCATGCATGCATGACAGCACTTAACGCATGTGAGGAAACTATATAACAAAAGTTCTTTGGAAAATTATATTTCAAGGGCAAAAAGGTGGGAGGAGGGGCGTCTCGTGATTTCCAACAGAGTTAACTTTGGCTATTAGTTAGCTAAAACCACTATCACACTATTCAGTTTGAAGGAAACCAATTTATGAAATCGGAATGTGTAATCGCAGTTAGTTGGCTACAATTTAGACATTAGATTCTATTATCTATTTTCAATTCTATGTCTTCGTCTTAGAAATCAATTTAGTTTAGTGGGATCAGCTAGTTCAATACTTAGGTTCCTAAAGTGGTTTCCTTCAAATTGTATAGTGTGATAGCGGTTTAAGTACAGGCTGATTTATTAGTGGCAGGTTTATAGGCTGTTTTATTAGTGGCAGGCCCTAACAAAACTCGGTGAGTAAGTAAGTAAACAATAATAAAATTAGGATAAAATTTAAAAGTTTCCAATTAATAATTTAAATACATTTTGTCCTTTATAACAATACCCCATTTAACAGAAAATAAATACCTTTAATTCACGGTACCCCGTGAAAAAAAATATAATGAAAAAACTTCTATTACTACCCACCTCACTTAGTGCCTTGTTATAGAAAATAGAATTATCTATGAAAATGTTTTATAATAAACAAGCTGTTGCACGCGACTTCGCCCGCGTAACTTTGTAAACTAAGTATATACTAAAACCTTCCTCGTGAATCACTCTATCCATTAGTGATAACAGCATGGAAATCGGTGCAGTAGTTTTTGAGTTTATCGCGAACAGACGAACAGACAGACGTGGCAGAGGACTATGTTTTGTGGTGACTAGCGACTAGCTTACAATAACAATATTATTCATGATGATCTGTCGAGTAGTTAAGGCGTGAAAGCGTAACATACAAACCAACGAACTGACATTCATATTTATAGTATTACTTAGGATTATCATAGGACAGTGGTCAAAGTTTTGTATCCCTATAATTGATAGCATAATCCTTATAATTGATAACCTTAGTTTAAACTATAGAAAGATGTGTTGTTTTTCTAAAATTTACATGTTCTTAGTGCACGTAACATAACAATAAATAAATAAATCTATTATCATAACCGCGCTACGAAATAATTCGAAACTAAGACATTACTAATTAATAAACTAATATAATAATAAACTAGTGTCTTTAGTATCATATAAAAGGTTTAAATGTGAACTTTTCAAATAATATACATATAATGATCATATGAGAAAATAGACTGTAAAAATTCTTAATGTTATAACCGACTTACCCACATTTTCCCACAAAACCACCATTACAAAATATGAAAACGCAAATTTCTTTAATTTTATTGTAGTGCTTTATTTGTTTAAATATATTATCTATAATCAAATAAAAAATGCACTTACTTGTGTATATTATTGTACGATTTGTATGGGGTACGTTGCTCGACACGCCACCGGCACACTCCCGACTGAGAAGGAAACGCGAAAGAACTCTGTGGGTGCGCGGGAGAGTATACGTGTGCTTACGAGTTTTATGGACACAATATTTTTTTTACTTTTTGACATAATTACTCTATGGTCTTTTCTCTTTTCAACCGACTTCTAAAAAAAAGGAGGTTCCCAATTCGACTGTATTTTTTTAATGTTTGTTACCTCATAACTTTCAACTGGGTGAAACGATTTTGATGATTCTTTTTTTATTTGAAAGCTGGTGCTTCCCGTGTGGTCCCATTTTAATTTGGTATAGTTCTGACAATGGTATCCATGAGAAAATACCGTGAGACGGTTTGAAGTCGGTTTATTTCTTGTTAAAAAGAGTTATTTGTACTAAACATAACTAGATATCGTTCAAATTATAATATTATGTTTAATATATGACAACGCTAGGAAAAACCATAGAACAAAAATACCATAAACTGTCAGTTGATGGTGATTGTGTGCAAGTTGTCAATGTCGAAGTCGCTCTAACCTAGCTAAGCACACTGAAACATACGAACGCAGCACACATGGTGCCATTCGTTTATTATGTAAGATGATTTTTGACAGTTTTCGATCCCCTCCCACCCATATTTAAGAAAAAATATGAATCAGCCTACCCCCTCCCGCCCTATTTAATATTTATTACATAAGAATGTATCCCCATATAATAAAAAATATACATGGTCGACCCCCTAAATCCCCCATAGGACAGGCAGAGCCTAGTATGGGGGTAGAAATCTGTTAAAAAATTAAGTTGTATCTAAATAAATTCTTTCTTTCTTTCAAAAATCGTCTTATCCCAGAAAAGATTAGTTAGCTTTTCGTCGGGAGATTCACTACGTGTCCTTAAGAATCTAATCTATAGTCACGACACACACACACCTTTTATAAAAATTGCAAACTATAAAACATAAAAAATAAATATGAAATATAATTAAAAATAAATTTGTGTTTTACCAAAATCAAATAATCTGACATAAGTAAGTGCGACTATGCTTAA
Organism: Synanthedon vespiformis; assembly: GCA_918317495.1. NCBI lineage: Eukaryota > Metazoa > Arthropoda > Insecta > Lepidoptera > Sesiidae > Synanthedon > Synanthedon vespiformis. Next base: position 1,255,109 of record OU906954.1, on the reverse strand, counting down.
ATATAAAAAGTGAATATAAATTCGCTCTGCATTTGGTGTCGTATAAAATTTGTCCGTTTTGTTCGTGTGTTAACGCATCGATCATCGTAAGTTCTCGTCAGCGCTCGGTAAAGTGAAAGAATTGACCACAACATGAGATAACTTTGACCACCGACTGTTGATAACAATTGTCTTTTATAAAATAACATTATTTTTGTTTACATTCATAACGTTGGAAAATTGATTTTTATTAAGCACCTACTCATTTTAACTGATACTTAGTTGACAATGTATGTTCAATTGTTATTAAGTACCTACTAGCTGCTGCCCGCGACTTCGCCCGAGTAACTTTGTAAATAATATACTAAATCGTTGCAGTATTTTTTGAGTTTATCGCAAACAGACAGACACACAGACGCGGCGGAGAACCTTGTTTTATAATGTGTAAGGACTAATGTGTGCCCGCGACTTTGTCCGCGTCCGATCGCTACCAAACTTCACAGGATTATCCGCTGGACTAATCTGAAGATTGTCTGAAAATTTCAACAAAATTGGTTCAGCGGTTTTGGAGTCCTTAGTCTACACACACACATCGCCTTTTATCCTATATTTAATTTTATACATCTATATACTAATATTATAAAGAGGAAAGATTTGATTGTTTTTTGTTTGTTTGTATAGAATAGGCTACGAAACTACTGGACCGATTTGAAAAATTCTTTTACCAGTGGAAGCCGACATTATCCGTGAATAACATACTTTTTAGTTTTACTTTCTACTTTTACTTTCTACTTTTTACTTAGGATACTTTTTACCGCGGGAAAATGCTTCATTCCTACAAGAAAACGGGTAATAGGACAACGGGTAGTAAGAATTATCCTTCCGTACTTATCTTTTTCACATAACTTCTAAACGGCTAAACAGATTGGGTTGAAATTTTATATGTCTATTTCGATGGTTTCCTGGATGATTTAAAAATACAATTGGACCCGGTAGGTGGCGCTGCTGTCGGTATGTCAACTACTAAACGGCTTGACCGATTGGGTTGAAATTTTGTATGTGTATTTCCATGGTTTCACAGACACGAATGTATTATAATTTATAAGTTACGCGGACGACGTCGCGTGCAACAGTTATTCTTAAGAAAGTAATAAGAAACATGTATTTCAAGAATCACCTCCTTTGATAGAAAAGACAATTGGCCACGTGTTTAGATACAAAATATATATAGTATGGTGGAAAAGAGAGACGCGATGGGCAAGCAAGGGTTCTTCCCTTGCCCACCGAAACACAAAAGCACACATGCTATATCATTTATATAATCTTATTTGTATTTATAATATTTAATGTTTATATTATAATTAATGACTAAAATGATTTTATATTAATTTGCGTCATTAAATTATTATTACTCTGCGTCATTTTGGTTTTATTATAGGCAATGACGTAGAAAAGCAATCTGATAATGAAGAAAACAAATTATCATAACACTGGATATTCTAGAAAGATCCTTAACATATTATAAAACAAAGCCCTCGGCTGCTTGTGTCTGCTTGTTCGCGATAAATTCAAAAACTACTGCACCGATTTTCATGCTGTTTTCACCAATTGATAGAGTGGTTCTCGAGGAAGGTTTTAGTATATTATTTACAAAGTTACGCGGGCGAAGTCGCGGGCAGCAGCTAGTATTAATATCTATACTAATAATATTATAAAGAGGAAAGATTTGATTGTTTGTTTGAATAGAATAGAAATAGAATACTTTTTACCACGGTAAAATGCTTCATTCCTACGGGAAATCTAAAATAAAAGTAAATACTAGCGGCTTGGCCCGGGAGTTAGCGCCATTTATCCAAATCAGGTGAAGCGACTAACATGACAACTCCTGGGTGATATTTTTAGAGATACATTCCACAGTAGATGCCGTTTTATACTTTTCAACGCGGACGAAGTCGCGAGCACCAGCTAGTATATTATAGATACGTGTGTGACGGGCTTAAAGCGACGCGGTCGTCGCGTGGCAACGCATTGGTCACGACGCGCGTCGACTCATATAAGGAACTAAAATTCGCATAGTCCCGCATAGAAGTGACTATATATTATAGTGTTCTGTGAAACGCCTTAAATATAGAAGTATTGTTCTTTTTTAAAATATAACATCATGCATTGTTAATACAAGTCGACCAAATACCACGACTGAATACTTCCGATTTAAAAATAGATAAGATAAATGATAACACATTATTTATGGTAATTATGTCGCGGGCGAGTTCCACCACACGTTTTACGTTTAATCAATTACGTTACGTTATTATTACGTTTAACAGCCGTTTTAATCAATGATCAAGTCAATTAGGATAGGTACTTGATTTTAATTAAGATTAAAATTAAAAAAGAAATCCAGTGCATGTAGGAAACAAAATTCCATTTTGTATGTGATTTCGAAATAAGGCTCGTTATTGTGATTACCGAATAAATAATACTTATACAGAAAAAAAAATCATAAAAATTGGTCAAGCCGTTTTGTAGGAGTTTGGTTAACTACAAACACTGTGACACGAGAGAATTTTATATTGTTATATTATAGAAGATATCGCTTATTGTTTTTACTATTTTATTAATGTCAAACGTATGACGAACCTCCTAACATAAAAATACTGGCACACAAGACATGTTCTTTCTTTCTTATTAATATTCTATCAAATTTGTAAACAGAACGCTTCTCAAAATAGAAGAAAATGAATTTTCACTTTTGACACGCCAATGTGAAATTTTGTGTTTTTGCAATTTTTTTATATACTTTTTAATTTATTATATAAAAATTCGTGTAATGTACAAAATTGAGTAACTAGTAAGTACACTATTTATAATAATTTCAATTAATTCAACAAAATTTGTGGGACCATAGGTTTTCAAATCGTAGACGTAAGAAATTTGAAATTCAATGTGTGTTAAAAAAATTCCTTAACTTAACTTAAGGCTTGTTTAAACAATGTTTTAAATAGTTCAAAATTCAAGTTCTAATATTTGTTATCTGAATAAACTTGTGGTAGATACGTCATTTTTTTGCCGGAATAAAAACTGAATTTCGACAAGGTTTTCTTGAATCAGCGTTAGACGTCGCTCAAGTTCTAGACTTATTGGCTTGCTATTGCTACTCGTATGTGACGACTGCTCTGAAAAGGAATTTAAAATTTTAACAAAAAAAACCGACTTCAAACCGTTTTCTCATGGATGTCATTGTCAGAACCGGACCAAATTTAAATGGGACCACACGGGAACTACCAGCTTTCAAATAAAATAAAAAAACGGAGGCAGTCATGAGGACTGCCGACAGTAATGAAAACTTAAAACTGAGCGTCCAACGCACACACATACAATCGGGTATATGCAATGTGTTGGCGTGATCGCGTACACAGCTGCGCGCGGCTAACTGTGAGCATTAGCATGTTGCTGACGCAGTGACGCGAACCCATACATTTTGTAAGTAACAGTCGGTTGAAAATTTATCCAGGCTGCTTCTGACCGGTCCCTTTGTTGAATTGTGGAGGAGGCCTATGTCCAGTTGTCCAGCAATGGACGTCCTACTGCTGAGAGGATGATTGCTTAGCTCGTCGAGCAACATTTAGTTTTCTTTAAGGGGCCCATAGTTAGAGAACATGTTTCATGACATCACTGGTTAGTCAAAAACCTTTGTTTTGTTTTGGCACAAGCTGGATAAGGCGATTGATCTCCTTGGATAGACTTATTAGAATGGAAACCACCTTTCAGCGAAATATGTCATCACTGGCAACAGTACACAACATTGGTAACAAGGTTTAATGTTTAATTTCAGTGTGATTTCCGCTTGTTGAAGGTGAGAGGGATACGATTACAGCGACAATATGGAGCCCGAGGAGGAGAAGAAGTTTAACGATGACTTGATCGCTTTTGTGCGCAAACGCAGCGAAACTGAAGCGCCACGCTACATCACCAAACTGAAGCGCATTGCCGACGTTAATACCAAGTCGGTATATAGTCTAAGTTATTAAAAATGCTAGCCCGATGGCTGACCGGTTAGGGTGCTTTGTCTCAACGCCCTGTCTCAGTGGAACCGGGTTCGACTTCCGGCAGTCAAGTTTGGAAATTATCTAAGAAAACCATGATTTTTTACGTGTTAATACCTCTTTGGGCGTGGAGACCTTGGGTGTCCTTTGGCTATATTCTAGATCTTATCTATAGAGGTCTAGAATATGAAAGCTAAGTCACTTAGAAAAAAAGCAATGTGGCAAAAGCTAGTATAATAAGTTAGGAGGATTGACTAGCTACAAGGATCGCCTAAAATAATAATTATAATGTAGACTTATAATGTAAAATTATACGTTAATTTTTGATTTTTGGAAATGAGAATTTTTAATTCGGTTCAAGATTTTGCTTATTCCTTCATTTTACAGAAAATTGTTGTGACGATATTGATGAAATATTGATAGTATTGTCTCCCTAGAAAATAATGGTTTTTTTTTACCGGATATACAGGACGGAATTTTGTAATGCCACCAATTTAATTTAAATCAAGTTTGTTACAGAGATTTCATCCTTATAATTGCCCCTAACGATCGATGCAATAAAAGTATACTTAGAGGCTGTAATTTTTACAGATTTTAGTCGGTTCGATTCCCGTGTGTGCGGCAAGCGAATTTTGGAAAATCTTTGAATGCAGTTTTCTTTCTATTCAAAAATAAAGGAATGTTTTCTTTGAGTAAAATTTTCTATCTACACTATTGAGATTGAGAGTACTCTTTCCCTTCAGGTGGCATTACAAAATTCCACCCTGTATTTATTTTTTGTTACAGAAAACGTCGGGCCGCGTTGGCGCGTAAACGTACGGAACAACGTGGCGACACCGAAAACGTTGACATGAAGTACTTACCTATGCTTATTTTTAACATTAATTTTATCTTAGTTTTGACCTCTTAGGGCCACTGTCCACGGCGGCGTAGCTTCATAGACGGGTATTCGTCATTATACGCTTAGTGTACGCCTGCTTGCAGCCTCCATACAAAACCGTACGTACTACTCTGTCGACGGAGCGGCAACGTCGCGCTCGCTTTTGTATGGAAGCTGCAAGCAGGCGTACACTAAGCGTATAATGACGAATACGCGTCTATGAAGCTACGCCGCCGTGGACAGTGGCCCTTACTGTTGGGGCTTAGCGGTTGGTGTGGTGTGTAGTATTTTTTTTTATGTATAGGTCGTCTCAGGTTGACATCCACTTGCTGAGCAACGCTAAAGGTGCTGTTGAACTGTGCTCGGGCTTAACGCGGTTTCAATTATTTTACTGCAAACTCTTAACAATTAGGTTGTTACTTACTTAGGTTTGTTAGAGAACTTTCCCCGTAATACCACTCTTTCCATTTGTGAAAACCATCTGTACAAATCCGTACTTACGTACTGATCCGTACTAATATTCATATATATGCGAAAATTTGTATGGATGTATGGATGTTGACGCTGGACCTCTTTTTGTTACATTTATTTCATACTAGCGAAGTAGTGACCCGCTCCCGATTTTGCCCGGGATGAATTTTTTTACGTGAAAAACCTTCCCCGATAATCCTATCCATGAGTGAAGACAGAATTAAAATCGGTCCAGCCGTTCTCGAGTTTTGAGCTTAGCAACACATTTAGGGATTCAATTTTATTTGTAAAGAAAGAAGATTAAAAGATTATCCCTCGGAAACAGTCTGTCTTTGCGGATAAAGGCCCAGAAGTAAAACTTCATATGCGGATTGCCAGATGATCCATAGGTTAATTAGGGAGAAATTGGAAAGTGGTAGCGGGGCATAGGAATGTGCAACAAACACATGCCTCGTAATTTGGGCTGCTGGGATCCAGGATCTGGTCGGGCCCTGACGATTGGTTGAGTTAGACAGACAGACAGAGTTACGTTCACGTTTATAAATATTAGTATGGACATTTAAGGATAACAGAAGATATCTATAGGTAATTTATGCTGATTACACGATTAAGTAAGCATAAGAAATTTACGAGTTGAAAATTGTTACAGAAAATCTCAATGTGCTTTGTGTGGCAAAACTAAAATCGGGTGAGTTCTTTTTAACTGCTACATTGCGGTAGGCAAAGGCGAGAAAATTAAGGCTACTAATTACATAGTATAGAAATGGATTTTTAATTTCTCGGAGGCGAATTTCCTGAAGATTCCACTTTACAATAAACTTTTGCGTCTCCCTATCCCCCCCCCCCCCTCCTAAGTGGATTGTCAACCTTTATTAATATGATGGTACATAAATACTTATGTAAAGTTCACTAATATTTTTTTTTCTTGTTAACACTTGGGTAAAAACGATAAACAAAGAAGGTTTGTCGACATAATTTTCAGAAAAAAATAATTACATCCTTGCCAAGCCTGGAGCTGGATAACCTAAACCTGTGCCCTTATTTTTGGTAATTTCCGTAGTAATTCTTGGGAATTTCTCCATTGGAATAGGGTATATATCCCCATTATGACTTGATTTTATTTTGATTAATTAATAAATTGTATTGAAAAACTATGTTTGACGTATCGACTGTTTTTATTCACTTTGACAAATTGAATTTTGGTGCTAAAAATCACATAATATAATGTATTTTCTTGTTCGCAGTGAACAAACTCCCTGTGAGAACGGTACCCGCAAGGTGATAAGGTATGTCTTATCCGTTTTGGTATAGTTCACATAGTAGGTATTACTTCTCAGACCAAATAAGAATGACACAGTTAAGGGATGATTTATATTATACCGTGGCGTATGTCTGGGCCCGGACGGGACACGGTGTAATATAAGTAAACATCTTTATACAAAGTATATGTAAAGTGCCAAACGCGTGCCCCGTCCGGGCCACGTCCGAGGCACGACCCGGACACGCCACGGTCTAATATAAATCATCCCTTAAAAAACTATAAAATAATGGTTCTTATTTTATTTTAAGTATACACGTAGAATAATATAAATAAGTCGTCTTAATAATATGGGCCGCGCGTCGGCGGTGGATCCAGGCTGCTTCTCCTCTCCTGTCCTATTGGAAAATCTTGGGGGAGGCCTAAGTATATCATGGGTCATCATTGTTTAGTCTTTTCGCAATTGTTAAAGCCCCTTGAGGAACACTAAACTATATAGTAGGTTTAGGTTCATTCTCATTTTCCCAATGGTTTTAGTGCTGGATGCTTCCAAACCCTCAATAGATTAGTCTCAGGATAAATCTCTTGATTAGTCAATAAGTCAATAGCTCTTAAACTAGATTAGTCAAAAGCAAGCCGATTAACAGAAGCAATACTAACTATATGGACTTTGATAGGATAAGGGATAAGAAGATTTTATTTATTAATAACAGGAATTATTGCTCAATTTTATTTATCTAAAATGCAACAACAATATATGGTCTTCTGAAAGAGGGCAACCAACTGATGCCAGGATTAATTGCCTTTATGACTGTCCAATAAAGTCTGTCAAGTCCATAGACCCACCAAGAGACAAGAATTTGTAAACAAATTATTACTCTGCCAACGTCAGGGGAAAGGGACGTAAGCGGACGTTTGTGTTCCAACTTATAGGCGCATTTGTGCAAATGCATGTCAGAAAGTAAGGACCTTCTATCGCAAGTCTCTTGGGGTACCTAGGTTGTTTGTGGTCATGCCACTACAAAATGTTTGATGTTTGTGTTGGCAGACGTGGCGGGGAGCAAGGCGTACGTTTCGGATCTCGTTCTCGCTCCGAGGAGCCTGTGGATCGCTGTGGACGACGCAGGAGACGTCGTCGCCGATCTTGTAGATGGAGACGGGTCAGTATCTATCTATATAACCGATTTCATTTACACGTCCACTTTGTTGTTTGTATGAAAAGAAAATTTATGATAACTCTCTTTCCTCGACTAAATTTATCCATTATAATAACCAAGCAAACGTACGTATGATTTACAAAACTTCAGCTATGAACAATTTGAGTTAAGAATTTTAAATATTTAGTGTTCTTTTCTTGGAAATTGTTCCTTACTTTTACATACTTTTACATTTTACATTTTTATAAGGACATAAATAAATATAACATAAAAGTTAATGGTATAACCGAAAATGAAAAGAACATATTAGTAGTCGTTCGTTCCGAGATGTTTTCACCTGAGATGTTTTATATAAGTATATAGGTATCGCCTTCTTCAAGCAAACTGCAATTCCTGCATACTACATGCAGTTGCTTGTGTCCTGAGACGTCGACCTGCCCGCCTGCCACCCTTTGTAATGTAGAAAAAGTGTAATTAGATTAACTTGTCACACAGCGTCGTCGTCGCAGAAGCTGTTGCTGTAGGCGACGCAGGAGACGTCGTCGCCGCAGCTGTAGCCGTCGGAGACGCAGACGCAGCTGTCGTCGGCGTCGGCGCAGGAGTCGCAGGCGACGTCGCCGCCGCTGCTGACCATCCGGATCTCCGGATCCGACAAGATTGTATCCCATTCATTCCGCTTTTAAATTTACCTGTACGTCTAGTCTAATCCTAAAGTTTGTGGTGAATTTTGTACCCAAAAAGATGTCCTGTGTACACAGTTGTTACACAGTTGTTGTAGCTAAATTGTTTTTATTGTGATATTCTTGAATAAATGTTTTTTTTTAAACAAACTGGGTTTTTATTTACACGTGTAAGCGTAAATGAGTCGAAGATCAGGCCTAAGACGGGTGATCGTAACAACTATTGAGCCCACCACAAAATTTTTAGTTGGTACAGTCGGGTTGCTTGCACCAGGGGCCCTAGACAAAGTGACATGACGAAGACGATAACGAAGTTCGAAAACAATAAAATGTATGGGATTGACATATGCCTTCGTTAAGTCACGTGATACTTCCTATACATTTTGTTGTTTTCGAACTTCGTTATCGTCTTCGTCATGTCACTTTGTCTAGGGCCCCAGGGCATTTATTCAGTCATGTCAAAATTTAATTTCAAACGTCTGTCCGATTTCCACTTGGTTTTTTATTACATTCGCTATTCGTCAACTTCGTTTTTCATCACATTCGCCTTTCGTTATCCGGACTCATGGTCCAGTCATAGTTTTTATGGGGTTATTACCATTTGGACAGATTTTTATTGTGATATATATTTTTTTGCAGCTTAGTAAACATTTGTATAATAAAATGGCCGCATAGTCCTACAAATTGAGTGGTACGCTTTCCCAGTCCTACGCTTGGAAGTTTTTTACGGCTGATAACTTCTTTAGCTACCTCTATCGAAAATTTTCGCAAAGGAAAAAGGTGGACGTCTCGGCAAAACGAAGCTACTCACGGAGTTTCAGCTTGTTAGTAATCAGAAAAAATTGAGGTGAGTGATACAGGACTATCATATTAATATCATGAGAGGTAAAATAGTTAGTGCTTTATAATAGTTTCAAAAATTGAGTTTACGACTCTTCTTGAAATTCTCTTCTTAAATTCTTGAATGAATTTGAAAAGTAACGCAGGTTTTTGTATCACGTCTTTACACAGAGACTATTATTATTTTTTTATATCTAGATTATTTTTTAAACGCGTTTTAAAATTGAATTTATCATTAATTGTAGAGCTGGATTTATCGCATAATTGATAAACTGTGTAAAATTATTCAAAGTTTTCAGATAGTGAATAATTATCATAGCTATCAGTAGATATCAATTTATTGTGGATCTTATCGATAACGGCATAATTGTTGAAAATATTTTCTGATTAGTGTTCTTTATGTTTGCAAATTTCCAAGTCCAGTTTCTTGTGATTTGTCGTATTTATTATTTTGTGCAATAATTTTATGTTTTTTTGTGCAATAATTTTATGTTTTTTTGTGCAATAATTTTGTGACGCGTGACACAGTGCAGTGTATTTAGGGATTCCAAGAAAGTGAAATATAATATTGCGAAAATTAAACTATTAGCTTCTACATTTACAACAGGTATAACCATTTTTTATATTTCATAATAATTATCTATCTACGTATTACTTTTACTTTTTTAATCCAATTTTGCATCCATTCTCCATCCCCGTTCTTCCATCGGACATACAGACGTACGACTGGTTACCATCCTCATCTTGTCGAAATCCCTCCTTTTCGAACCAAGCGTTTTGAAACATCCTTTATAATTCGCACCGCCAAGGTTTGGAACTCCCTGCCTGCGTCTGTGTTTCCGAGCTCATATAACCCTAATCTTTTCAAAGCTCGAGTGAATAGGCATATACTGGGTGAGGTTGCTCCATCATAGGCCTCATCCTTGCTACTCAGCTGGTTGTTGGCCAAGAGCAAACCCATCTCTAATAAAAAAATTTAAAAAAATCTCAGTAGTCCCGCCATAATTTTGGAATTTTTCTGGAATTTCTCAGATTCAGGGGCACATAAGGCTACATTCTCAATCCCTTCTTTTGGTATTTTTTTAAAATTTTGGATGTTAATATGTATTTACTTTTTACTGTAACAATTTATAAAATCAATTATAGGTGAGTTTAGTCTGTTTCCTTTTATTGGTGAAAAGATTTACGACAAAGTTTTCCCTGTTCCCTTTACATGTGGCCAGCCACTTTTGGAGATTAGAATCCCTGTACCTACTCACCTACTCAGTCCCTTTTTTCTGACAATAGAAATCCCAGTAGTCACGAGACAACTAAGTATAACGACATATTGGGAATACACGCAATTTTGATTTCTGATTAATTTTATTAATGAACTATCTGGCGCCCGCGATTTCGTCCGCGTTTAAAAAGAAAATACTACCCTATCCTGTGCCCTGCACGTCTAAATGTTTATGTAGGTACCAAGTTTAATGAAAATCTGTTATTCGTTTAAGAGTTATGGAGGGACATACTTACATAATTGTAAAAATTGCCAGTTTAGTTTCAGTATCATGTATAGATCCTATATACACGATATCTCTGAAAACAAACTAACTTACTCCATGACCAACCCTTACAGGATTTATTATTAGTATTAGTATTTATTGATTAAATTAGATTTTTATTTTTTTCAGCATAAGGATAATGCAAGATGGCGGCCGAAATCAAATTAACAGCCGTGCTGTTATTGTTATGCATGGCATCACTAAATGTGGCACAAGGTAAGGCACAATACTTAAACTTAAGTTAAATATTACCATGACCATCATTTACTCGTGTCTTAAAATTAAAATAGCTGAAAATGTCAGGATAAAATTATTTTTCATTCCCTAATGCGTTCGTTCCTAAACATCTGATGTCTTAGTACCAAAATGAGCAGTCAGTCTCTAAGCAACCAATGAATCAAAATGGGATTCAAAAATGTCCAGTATTTTATTGCGTCATCCATCAAGCCGATTAAATTCCAATTGACTCATCATCGTTCATCTAGAACCAATTCAAGAATAAATTAGAAATTTAGAGAGAATATACGAAAAGTACTACTTATTTGAATTTAGATAAAACTCCATTTCGGATCGCTTTTTGCATTTTTGAATTTCTACAAATCCATAATTTTATTGTTGCATTTATTCAGATGTTTGTGACTACATGATGGAAATACCAAGACCTGACAGACCAGAAGATTGGGATTATGGCAATTTTGATGGTGAGTTTGCTAGTACCTTATTCATAGTTTTTATATTTCCAGGAGATCCAAACTTTGGCAGTGCGCATTATAAAGAATGTTTTAAAGCGCTTATAATAAGCGCATTATAAAGAAGAAAAGGGAAGGGGAAGGCAGCTCCTGAGCACACTCTCCGAAGTACATCTTATAAAATACACATAGACTGGCAACTTTGTATCTATGTAATCTATGCATATTAGATGTGCATAATATGATGATAATGATGTCTCCATAATCTGTTTAGTCTAACTAATGACATAAATGACATAAGGACATAAGGATATAAGGATATAAGGATATAAGGACTTAAGGACATAAGGACATAAGGACATAAGGATATAAGGATATAAGGACATAAGGACATAAGGACATAAGGACACAAGGACATAAGGACATAAGGACATAAGGAAATAAGAACATAAAAACATAAGGACATAAAAACATAAGGACACGAGGACACGAGGACACGAGGACATGAGGACATAAAGCCATAAAGGACATTAGCACGATCCAGACACTGTTCCTTGTTTCGAATTTGTAGTTTATAGTACGGGACCGATGCAGGAATGTGTGGGAATCGGGGGATTTTGTTCTTAAAATTGTAAAATCTTGTGAAATTATTGCAAATTATTGGAATTTGAATGCTTCAACTTATATTCGCAGGTATGACGTGGAGCGAAAGGCCACTAATTCCAGCTGACGAAGTTCGCCTGGATTTGTGTATGGGTGCCTACTTTCCAGCTACCAACTCGGGCACGCAACTTATTTTTATGGAAGAAGAGATCGATGGTGAAATTGTCATAGCGAAGCTTAATTATCAAGGTGACTATTAAATTGTAGCCAATCTTAGTGAATAAGGTTATTAAGTTCAATAGATTTTAAATCGAAATTTTACCTAGTGTTGTAAGGGCATTTTTGCTACTAATGTCAATAAATCGTGTATAATCTATCTTCTAAACCAAAACGGTTTATGATTATTATTATTTATTATCAGTTTTTTTATCTAATTACCCCTTTGATGGTAGGTACGTACTGAAAGTGCGTTTCCTACCTTAGTAAGGATAATAAATAAATAATTTAAAAATAATAATTCTCAAATTTCAGTATTATTCAGAAAATTACGGTATTATAAAGACTCCATAATTTTTTTCAGGTACCTCTACACCTTACATAGGTCTTTTTTTGTTTGGAATAAGAAATGTCCTTGGCCCTGAAATCCGATACGTGAATGGAGAATGGTTACTAATAATTAACAATAGGTAAGTTAGGTATAACCACAGCCTGTGGCTTCACTTGGGTGTGGTTGGTATGCAAATCATTCATTATCATGTCGTCATGTCCTTTCCTATATCTCTGTAAATGCGTATGCAACATTTCATGATTATGCTTGCTAGACAAACAGACAGTTACTTTCACACAGTTATAACCAAAGATCTTAGAGTGTAAGATCTATGGTTATAACATCAGTAAGTTTGAGTGAGAATTTTACGTATAAGTAAATGTAAAAAAATTATGAATATATTCGTTACCTTTTAAGGTTACATTTTTTACCTAACATTCCATGAAATTTGAAATTCACAGACAAGATTACGAAACACCGGAACAACGGCAGTATATGTTCAATATATATATCGATGACGAAACATTGAGCGTCATAGTCTCCATACAAATTGTCAATATAGATGACAACGCGCCAATCTTACACATATTCGATATGTGTACTGTACCGGTAAGATAAATTTGCAATTGATAGGAAATTAAAATAAAATATGAATAAATTCCTTAAAATCCTAATGGAACATAGAGCATCTATCTGAGCCATCTAATAGAAAATTAAAAATTCATAAAAAAAATATTTTGCTTAGAATCTTAATGGAAGAAAGATCATTTCTATGTGTCATCTGATAGAAAATTAAATTTCATTCAACTTTTTTGACACATGAAGCATTTTTTAACACGTTTTATGGTGTTTTAGGAGTTGGGCGAAATTGGTTTAACCGATTGCGTGTATCAAGTGACAGATGCGGACGGAGAAATCAGTACCAGGTTCATTTGGTTCGAGATTGCAAGCCCCAGGAACGATGACCAGATTTTTTACATGGACAGAACGCCTTTCAACCAACTTGACCCGTATACAATTGAAATGACAGTGGGGTTGAACATTTCTCTCAACTATGAGACTAATCCTTTGCACATTTTTACTGTCACTGCATATGTATGTTTATTTTTTTATTTTATTTTTTTTCAAACACACAAATATTTTACTTAAAAATAATATTATATCTCGTATACCTTGTAGCTTGAGTAAATTAGATTATATTTTACTAGCTAATGCCCGCGACTTCGTACGCGATGATAAATTAAAAATATAAAAGCAATTACAACGCTTGACAACTTGTTGCTAAAACACATTGGCCAGGCGTTAGTTACAGTTTTATATTTTAGATAATCCCTCGGGAACATTACTTTTTTCTTGGATGAAAGGTATCCTATGTCCTTTCTGGTGTCCCAGACAACGTGTATGCAAAATTTCATGGTGATCGGTTCAGTAGCTTTGGTGTGAAAGCGAGACAGACAGACAGAGTTACTTTCGCATTTATAATATTAGTAAGGATAAAATTACGCGGATAAAGTCGCGTGCCACAGCTGGTTAGTAATGATATCTATACCAGTATATACTTAAAGCTGAAGAGTTTGTCTGTTTGTTTGTTTGGTTGTACGCGCTAATCACAGGAACTACTGGTTTGAATTGAAAAAATATATTTGTGTTGGCTATAGAGGCTATAGAGAACGCGGACGAAGTCGCGGGCACCAGCCAGTTATTAATAAAGGTGTAAGGCGAACGAAATTGCGGACACCAACTAGTAAAGAAATTAAACATTAAGTAAGTAATGGTTTTAAATTCAGGATTCACTTCCGAACAATCACACGGTGACAATGATGGTCTACGTTGAGAACGTGGAGCACCGCCCACCAAGGTGGATAGACATCTTCGCAGTACAGCAGTTTGACGAAAAGACTTACGCAAACTTCACAGTAAAGGCCATCGACGGAGATACCGGAATCGACAAGCCAATAAACTACACCTTCATTACAGAGGAAGAAGGTTACAATTCATTTTTGAAGAGTATTATCTATACTAATATTATAAAGAGGAAAGATTTGATTGTTTGCTTGTATAGAATATGCTCCGAAACTACTGGGCCGATTTGAAAAATTCTTTTACCATTAGAAGCCGACATTATCCGTGATGAACATAGGATACTTTTTACGCGGGAAAATGTTCATTCCTACGGGAAATCTAAAATAAAAGTCAATACTAGTGGCTTGGCCCGGGAGATAGCGCCATCTATCCAAAATAAGGTAGATGGCGTTTTATACTTTTCTACGCGGACGAAGTCGCGAGCACCATATTACATATAAGAAAACTTAATTTAGTTGTGGCAGGTCGAGGCCTTATCCTCGGAGGATCTGAGGATAAGGCCTCGCTGCGATTTCGGACCCACACATAACCGTTGATGGTGTAATCCGAGTTTAGTGGGTATTCCCGGGGATAAGTCACTTCATCGGGAGTCGACTGGGAAAGAGGAAACACCGTGGGATTTTAGTGGGTAAAAGTCCTACATACACCACTGATGTCCCCACTCCTTCTTTCTTCTTAAATTTTCTTACTTAAAAAAAGGGTATACTTGTGTTCGGCAGTAACTATCCCCTTACAGAAGATCATTGTAAAATAACAGCACGCTTGTTGTTTTATTTCGCCGAGTAAGGGATGCCAAAGGCTATTTCCCTATGCCCTCTCCTTATTCCTACTGTATTTGGCAGCGAACTTTAGCATCTGTGGCGTCAAATATTAAGAAAATACAACCCATTTAAAAATTAACAAAAAGCATTGTATTGCAGGAGATTTTTTCTGCATCGAGACACTCCCAGGGGGATATGACGGTGGTATTCTATACATAAACCCAATAGACCGTGACTACCTCGAAAGAGATATATTCTATTTGTCTATAATAGCGTACAAAGAGGATAATTTCGAACTCCAAACTGTAAATCCGGTTGTCATAATAGTGAACGATGTAAATGATCAACGACCCGAACCTCTACACGAAGAACATACTTTGTATATATTGGAAGAAACTGCTATGACATTAGATTTTGGAGAGAACGAATTTGGATTTCACGACAAAGATATTGTAAGTTTTTACATACTTAAAAACATTTTGTTAGATATTTTAATATACACTGGGCAGCAAAGAAAAAGGGTCGGTTAGAAAATCTTAAATATCTTCAAAAGTAACTAACCTAGCTTTTATGAAATAAAAACTTAATTAAAGCTAAACTAAATAAATTTTATTATTATTTAAGCACATTGAAATATTCTTTAATTTAGCTTTTATTTCATAAAAACTATAGATCAGGTACTTTTGAAGATATTGAAGATTTTCTAACCGACCCTTTTTCTTTGCTATCCAGTGTACACAGATCTACCCTCGGCTTCACATGGATGATCTTTTTACGACACATAAAAAATTAAATACAAATATGTATATTTGTATGTATGCCTGTAATTTCTGGATCTTGTAGACATAGGATCTTGTGTTTGTGCCAATATATTATTCTATTAATTAATTTTATTAATTTATTTCATAATTGATGATTTATTTGTACTTATAGGGCGATAACGCAAGATATTCAGTTCGACTGGAGAGCGATAGTCCACCGGGAGTTGCAAGTGCATTTCAGATTTCGCCACAGGAGGGCTATCAGAGGCAAACATTTATCCTCTCCACAGTAAATCATAGTATGCTCGATTACGAAGTGCCAGAGTTTCAGAATATTACGCTAAAGGTAAATACCAGTTCAGTTAGAGTAATGATTCTCAGTTACTTACATAAATATGCTTAAAAGATAATTTTTATTGTATTTTTTCATTTATCCAAGTTCAATGATAGCGTTTTACAAACGTAAATCGAGAACTTGGGAGTTTTTGAAGTGATTTTGATCGTACAATTTAACGCTTTAGCTTCTTTTGACTTCAATCATAGTAATTGTCATATATTTTTATTTAATCGCTATAAACAAAAACTCGTTCAAATTGGATATTTGACTACGAAAACAGCGGATTTTAATTTTAATTATTCAAATTGATTTTTATCTTAACCTTACTTCTTAATCTTAATTTGAAACATACTAAGATATTATATTCTAGGTACTAAAATAAAATGTGCACGTCAAATGATACGAAAATGGAAAAATATTTCTTGTTTAATAACATAGTTGTTTAAAAAAGTTAAGAAAATGTCGTTATTCGTATCCGGTTTGAGACAAAGGGGTGAAGTCTTAATAAAATAAAATATCTCTTAATAACAAATTTTGTTACACTTAAAAGCTTTTCTATATAAGTGGCATTCAAGACATTAGTTTGTTGTTCACACACTGTCTAAGTGGCATTCACACTAAGTTTGTTGTGACAAATAATCACAAATTGATTGTCTTGTAGGTGATCGCTACAGATCTAGGCAACGAAAACTTCACAGGTGAAATAACAGTGAATATACATTTGATAAATTGGAACGACGAATTGCCGATCTTCGAGTTTGATACCCAAGAAGTGACCTTTAATGAGACAGAGGGTGCTGGCTTCTTAGTTGGAACAGCTATAGCACACGACAGGGACATAGACGATAGAGTTGTGTAAGTGATACAAAATTTTATGAGTTTCATTTTTAACTAGCTGTAGCCCGCGTCTTCGTCCGCGTTGAAAAAATAAAGTAGGCTATCCTGTGTCCTGTACGTCTAAATGTTTATCTAAATGTTTATTTATTATTATAGTATTGATTGATTAGCTGAACCAGAATATATATAATACTAGCTGGTGCCCGCGACTTCGTACGCGATGATAAATTAAAAATATAAAAGCAATTGCAACGGTTGACAACTTGTTGCTATAACATATTGGCCAGGCGTTAGTTGCATTTTTATATTTTAGATAATCCCTCGGAAATATTACTTTTTTCTTGGATGAAATGTATCCTATGTCCTTTCTGGTGTCTCAGACAAAGTGTATGCAAAATTTCATGGTGATCGGTTCAGTAGTTTTGCCGTGAAAGCGAGACAGACAGAGTTACTTTCGCATTTATAATATTAGTATAGATTATTATTTTATTTATTTATTTTTATATATTTTTTCTAAAGTAAAAGTAGCCAAAGTTACTCCTTATAAAGTCAACTATCTGCCAGTGAAAGTCCCAACAAAATCGGTCGAGCCGTTTCGGAGATTAGCTGGAACAAATACAAATAGAAATTTTTTATAAGCTAGTAGGGTAAAATGACCTAATGTTGGCACCCCTCCAATTTATTGGCACCCCAAACTTTTCACTAAAAAATAAGAAAACTATTCCATAAACTGTGTTCCCACAAAATAAATAAATCTTAGGTTTATGAGAATTGCTAACACTAAACAGTCAAATGATTTAAACATTGTCAAACTTTCAAATTTTATTTGAGTTGAATAGGTCGAAAGGTGCCAATAAATGGTCGTATTTCTTAAAGTGCCAATAATTGGGTATTTTCCCCTATATATTTTTTCACAGTCATTCATTGATGGGCAACGCAGTGAGACAGTTTGTCATAGACGAAGACACTGGCGAGATAAGAGTATCTATCGACGAAGCGTTCGACTATCACGTTCAGAACGAGTTATTTATACAGGTATTGTATTTAAATCCAAAATATTTTGATTTTCTTACTACTTACATCGACTTCTTATAATAGGTATTTTATTTATTTAATATAGCTAACCTTACAGAATACATAAAATAAATTAAATAGATTAAATAGATAAGATATACTTACCTGATTTCAATAATGGAGATGTGAAATTATTGAGAAAGCTCTTTGTTAGAAAACAGTTCTAACAGGAAAGATTTGTCCTAATTTTCAAAAATATAAAATTGTCATTATACCAAATGTTATTGCATATACAATACAAATTGTATTTCTTTACAGATACGAGCTGTCGACACTCTTGGTGACACTCATCACACTGCTACTTCTCAATTCGTTGTACACCTTATTGACATCAACAACACCCCGCCCACTTTGCGTTTGGTAGGTTTATAATTAAGTTTACTAGCTGGCGCCTGCGACTTCATCCGAGTTGAATTCTATAGCCCCGTTATACGACTTTGGGTGGGGAAAAAATTTATCGGTTCGCGTCAGCAACATGCTAATGCTCACAGTTAATGGCTGTCTACGTACGCGATCACGCCAACACATTGCATACTTATACCCGATTGTGTGTTATATTAATTAATTATACTTGTAAATTTCCCTAAAATAAAATAAATAAATAAATATAAAACTTCCATGACTCAGGTACAAAGGTAAAATGTTAACACGTAAACATTTGCCCCTAGCGGGATTCGAACCCCCGACCGTTTGGTTAACAACAGCTAGGGTTACTAGTCACTAGACCAAACGTGTCGCAAAAATGTCATAACTTGTGGAAATTTGTTACAAACAGCCCCGGGGATCTCCAAATGTAGAGGAGAACGTTCCCGAAGACTTTCTAATAACCGATGGTATAACTGCGACCGATCCAGATACAACTGCTTACCTCGAGTTTGAGATCGACTGGAACAACACATACGCAACCAAGCAGGGTAGGCCGACACCGGTCAGTGAATACCTCGAGTAAGTTTCAAACAAATACATAATTACTTATTTATCTACAACTAGATGTTGGACGCGACTTCGTCCATATACTACCTGATAACGTAGCTTTCTATAGGTGAAAGAATTTTTCAAATCGGTCCAGTAGTTTCGTAGCCTATTCAGATCAAACAAACAAACAATAAAATATTTCCTCTTTAAAATATTATAAAGTATAGATTTATTTGGTGCCCGCGACTTAAAAAAAATTGAACACCTTTAAAAAGATCATAATTATGTATGAGTAATATAACGACTGACATATTTTTTGGTGTGACGATGGTGGCGTCGCCACTTTTTATTATTTTTTAAAAAATTAGTTGATTCCTTGGAAACTGTACTTTTTTTCTGGATGAAAGATACCCTATGTCCTTTCTTGTATCCCTGACAGCGTAGGGTACCTTGCATCCAGAAAAAAAGTACTGTTCCCGAGTGATCGTCTAAAAATATAAAGAATTGGGCGTCACTGTCTCGTGGCCGCGCCACCATTGTCACAACCATAGCGATGCCATGCGTTATTACTCATATATTTTCATTTTCAACGCGGACGAAGTCACGGCCACCAGCTAGTAGGTGCCTATATAATATAACCGTAATAACGGTATGAATATATTTACAGTTGCGTGCGTATAGAAACCGAATATCCAACTGGAAACACAGGATCTGCAGTCGGACGGGTGTTGGTGAGGGAGATCAGAGACAACGTCACCATAGATTACGAAGAGTTCGAAGTGCTATACCTCACCGTCAGGGTACGAGATACGGCGACCGTCGACGGAATAGATTTCGATGAAAGTAAGTTACATTGCTTCAGAAAAACCTAACTCATACATATGCTAATTGAGAAGTTTCTCTTTTGAAATTGTTTAGACGATATTCGATATTGCCGGCTTTTTTGAACTTTGAGTGAATAGGGATTTTCTGGGTGAGCTCGCTCCAGCATAGGCCTCATCTTCAAACAGCTGGATGTTGGCCAAGAGCAAACCCATCCCTAATTTAAAAAAAATCTACTTACATCTTCTTCTTCTTTATGTATAATGGCATTTCGGCTCATTTTGGGAATGGCCATTATCTGCCAATGTTAAGTTATTTGCCAGTGTCATTAGTAAATATAGCAATTTGTAATAACTTTTTTTTTTAAATAAAAAAAAGGACTTGACCTGACTGCTTTGGACTTGACGGACCTGTTTTGGAAAACTAAGAAAAATTATAGACTTGACTTGACCGACTAGACTCGGGATCTGCTACTTTTGATTTTTAATTTCAATTTTGCTTTTTTTATTTAAAGAAAGGCTATTACAAATTGTTATTTTTACTAATGACGCTGGCAAAATCATCGGAAAAGATCTTATGGAGCCAAGACATTAAAAGAGAAGAAGAAGAGAGAAGAAATAAAAAAAGGCAAAATTGAAATTAAAAATCAAAAGTAGCAGATCCCGAGTCTAGTGAGTCAAGTCAAGTCTATAATTTTCTTAGTTTACCAAAACAGGTCCGTCAAGTCCAAAGCAGTGAGGTCCATCCACTTATATCTGAAAAATATTTTAAAAAAATCTTTGTTTCCAGTGGTGTTAGCTATAGTAATAATTGACATGAACGACAACCCTCCTCTGTGGACGGCCGATACTCTGGCGGCTGAGTTTCGAGTGAGGGAGGTGTCAGCCAGTGGCACGGTCATAGGAAACATGCTGGCCACCGATATCGACGGCCCTATGTACAACCAGATCCGTTACCTTATTGAGTGAGTTGTTATCTTTTTTTAAAAGTCATAATCATCGCAAAACTTTATGGGCTCTGACCTTGAGCAGGTATCTTGCGTTTGCGCATGTACAATTGCAAACAATACGGCGGACCTGCTTTCTCTCGTATAAAAATGTTACCATTGCGTCTCCCACATCCCCTAGTCGCACAACAGTCACAAAACAGTCCGAAAATCGGTCACTGCGCATATTTGACACGTGACGTCGTCAGAGCTCATCAAGTTTTGCGATGTTTATACACTGCTACAATTATTTAGTGCACTTTGTTTTAACGATTTTATTGGTCGCAAAAATATCTTTATTTTTACTAAAAAAAAAATATTATTATTTTAAAAGCCTTAATAGCTTCTGTGCAACATTAATCTTTTTTTTTTTCGTGAACTTTTAGTTTAATTGCCTGTCTTTAAGTGTTCATTTATTTATTTATGTATTTATTTACTTACTTATAATATTCCAAACAGCACAATCATAAAACTTACAAAAGGTATAGGTGTTTTAGACAACCACCAAACAACCATAGATAAACTGCAAACTACATAGAAATTAAGACGACCGATACCACAAGCATAGCAATTAAACAATAAATAACTGAAAGCCATGGTTTTCCTTTCATTTCATTTATCAAGTTTGTTAAAGAGATTTCATCCTTATAATTTACTCTAACAATCGATGTAATAAAAGTACAAGCAGCAATTTTTATAGATTATAGTCGGTTCGATTCCCGGGTGCGGCAAGTGAATTTTCGAAATTCTTTGAATGCAGTTTTCTTTCTATTCAAAAATAAAGGAATGTTTTCTTATAGTAAAACTTTCTATCTACAGTATTAAGAGTACTTTCCCTCCAGGTGGCATTACAAAATTCCACCCAGTATAAAAATAAATTTTACTCTACTATTAATTTTACAGGCCGAAAGAAGGTACTCCTGAAGGACTAGTGAAAATAGATCCAACTACGGGTCAGATGACAGTTGACGCAGACGGTGCAATAGATGCCGACGAACCGCCGCGCTATCACCTCGAATACATCGTCATCGCTACAGACGAGTGTAACACAGCGCCCGAGGAGTGTCCCGCGGATCCCTCCTTTTGGAGGACACCTCTTGAGGTTTGTATTTGAATGAAATACAACGACACAAGTCAAATACACGGTCGCGGGTTCGAATCCCCCGCTAGGGGCAAATGTTTATGTGTCAACATTTTACCTTTGTACTTGATTTTACCGTTGTCATTGATGTTTATAAATTATAATACATTCGTGTCGTGAAACCATGGAAATACACATAAGTACAAAATTTCAACCCAATCGGTTAAGCCGTTTAGTAGTTGATATATACCGCACCACCACCTACCGGCTCCAAATGTATTTTTAAATCATCCAGGAAATTATCGCAATAACCATATAAAATTTCAAGTCGGTTCAGTCGTTTAGAAGTTAGAAGTTATGTGAAAAAGATAAGTACGGAAGGGTAATTCTTACTACCGGTTGTCCTATTACCCGTTTTCCCGTAGCAATGAAGCATTTACCCGCGGTAAAAAGTATCCTATGTTCATCACGTATAATGTGGGCTTCTAATGGTAAAAGAATTTTTCAAATCGGTCCAGTAGTTTCGGGGCCTATTCTATACAAACAAACAAACAATCAAATCTTTCCTCTTTATAATATTAGTAAATATAGATTAGTACTGATGACAAGTACTGATTTTTTTAAAACAGATCGAAATTTCCATCATTGACACCAACAACAAGATTCCTGTACCAGAGTTGGAACTCTTCAACACAACAGTTCGCATCTGGGAGAACGTTACGACAGGCGATGATGTTGTCTATCTCGTCGCCAGCGATTTAGACAGAGACGGTATGAATTTTTCAATTTCACTTAAGCTCTGATTAAATAAGTAATAGTGACAGTAGAAACTGGATTAAACGGACTAATTGTTTTCCTTCGGCATTCGGATAATCGAATGTATGAAGAAAAGTGGGTTTTGTTCATTTATATTATGTACTAGCTGGTGCTCGCGACTTCGTCAGCGTAGAAAAGTATAAAACGCCATCTACCGTATTTTGGATAGATGGCGCTATCTCCCGGGCCAAGCCGCTAGCATTTACTTTTATTTTAGATATCCCGTATGAATGAAGCATTTTCCCGCGGTAAAAAGTAGCCTATCTTCATCACGGATAATGACGGCTTGTAATGGTAAAAGAATTTTTCAAATCGGTCCAGTAAGTTCGGAGCCTATTCTATACAAACAAACAATCAAATCTTTCCTCTTTATAATATTAGTATAGATGTAAAATATAATATGTAAGATAACTAGAAAACTGTCATTATTTGTTGATTTTTTTTCCCAGAGGTCTATCACACTGTGCGTTATCAGATAAACTACGCAGTGAACCCTTCCAACTTGAACTTTTTCGCGGTCGATTTGGACAGTGGTTGGGTGCACGTGAATTATACAACGGAAGCAGTTCTTGACAGAGATTTTGGAGATCCACAGCACACGATATTCTTCACGCTAACTGACAACCTATACTCTGAAGGAGGTTAGTACTTTAGTCTTTTATTTTTGAAGTGAAAACTTCTATAGCCGCGTTATACGACTTTGGGTAGGGAAAAAATGTATCCGCCAACGCATTGCATATACCCGATTGTATGTGTGTGCGTTGGACGCTCAGTTTTAAGTTTTTCACTTCTGTCGGCAGTCCTCATGACTGCCTCCGTTTTTTGGCTATCAAGTGAGGCTTTTCACACATTTATGTTTAGCTACACACACACTTATTACGTTACTTACACGTCCCGCGCGTACTCTAACGTTTTAGTTGGTCTAAAAACAGATTCTTATGAATAAACACACACACACACTCACACAATCACGCATATGTGTTTATATCTATGTATTCGCATATAATGTATAATATGTTTATATAATTTATATATATGTATTGTATGTATTTTGTTATCATTTTTTTTAATTAGGTACTAGCACTTTTTTTTTAATTTTTTGTACTTAGAAAATTTAAGATGCCCAACCTTGTAATAGGTTATATAAAAATATAATCTATTTTACATATTTGCTAAATATTAAATGCTGTAAGGTTAGCTATTAAATAAATAAATAAATAATGTGCCATAGGACAAAGTTTTAATTTTGCTCCCCTCCCGCGAAAGTGTTGTGGGCAAGCACTCAACCCACTCAGCCAACGGGCTTGTCAAATTTTGATGTTTAGAATAACAATATTCACCTTACATAAACAGATGGCGTTAGAAACGTGCACACGGATTTGGCAATTACCGTCATATTGTTGGACGTGAACGACAACGCACCGCAGCTACCGTCACCAGAGTCCATCCCTTGGTCTATATCAGAGAACACACCCCAAGTGAGTGCGTATGATTGTTAAATTCATGTTAAGTTATAAATAACTAGCTGTTGCACGCTACTTCGTCCGCGTAACTTTAGAAAATATTATGATACATTCGTGTCTACCATGGAAAATTGCAACCCAATCGGTCAAGCCGTTTAGTAGTTGACTTACCGACAGCAGCGCCACCTACCGGGTCCAATTGTAATTTTAAATCATGCAGGAAATCATCGAAATACCCATATAAAATTTCAACCTAATCGGTTCAGCCGTTTAGAAATTATGTGAAAAAGAAGTTAAGTACGGAAGGATAATTCTTACTTACCCATTGTCCTTTTACCCGTTTTCCCGTAGGAATGAAGCATTTTCCCGTAAGTAAAAAGTATCCTATGTTCATCACAGATAATGTCGGCTTCTAATGGTAAAAGAATTTTTTAAATCGGTCCAGTAGTTCTATATAAACAAAGAAACAAACAATCAAATCTTTCCTCTTTATAATATTAGTATAGATTTATAGTGTACACTCAAAGTCATATACCCGATTGTATGTGTGTGCGTTGGACGCTCAGTTTTAAGTTTTCACTTCTGTCGGCAGTACTCATGACTGCCTCCATTTTTCTTTCTTTTTTGTCAAAATTTTGCTATCTAATATCTAGGGAACGGACATCCTGCCTTACATATACGCTCCAGATTATGACGAGCCGGAAACTGACAATTCGCGTGTTGGCTATGAAATCCGAAGTGTAGATCTTATCAATCGGGATATTGAGGTGCCGACGCTGTTTGAAATGAAACTTTTGGAAAATTCACCTGGAAACTTCAGTGGACAACTGGTGACAGTTGTGGACATGAGAGGATACTGGGGCACCTACGATATACACATTTTTGTAAGTTCCTTTATGATTATTACGACTTTCATTTAGGTTTTAACCCCTATAGACGCCAGACGCAAATTCTATTTTAATTTATGTACAGGCTGACTGAGCATTTTATGGTAAGTTGGCTACTGTCACCTATTAACATAAGCAACGCCACATGTGCTGCAAGTGTTTTGCTGCCTTAGGTAGGATTAAGAATGCGACATTAAGAAGAAATAGGTAAGTGAGTTCTGGCATCCCTTACACTAACAAACATAACAACACACTTGCAGGTCTTTTACGGTGGCCTTCTGTAATTTGAGTGGTTACTGTTGCTAGACGGGCTGCCCAATTTGTGACCGCGAAACGCATTGTGCTGTGCCACTAAATGCTGAAATGTTAAAAGAAAAAATGAAAGTACAGTCGTGTACGACAATGAAATAAGATAAAGTATAGGTAAATCGAAATATGGTTTGATTTCAGGCCTACGACCACGGACAACCACCATTGGACGACGAAGAGACATACCGCATGGTCATCCGCCCATACAATTATCATGCACCTGTCTTTGTGTTTCCAACGCACGGAAGTGTCTTGCGGCTGGCTAAGGTAAACTAAGTGTTTTCTTAGTATAATACAATAATCGAACCTACTACCTATAAACTCAAAAATTACTGGACCAATTTTGAAAATTCTTTCACCCATATAAAGTTACATTATCAGCGAGTAACATCTATCGAGTTAAACATCTATCAGCGAGTTTGTTTGTTTGTATGTTACGCTTTCACGCAAAACCTATTAAACAGATCACCATGAAATTTTGCATACACATTGTCTGCGACACCAGAAAGGACATAGGGTACCTTTCATACAGGAAAAAGTACTGTTCTCGAGGGATTATCTAAAATATAAACTGTAACTAACGCCTGGCCAATGTGTTATAGCAACAAGGCGTTAAGCATTACAATTGCTTTTATATTTTTAATTTATCATCGCGTACGAAGTCGCAGGCACCAGCTAGTATATAATAAAAGACAATGTATGTAATGTATATTGGACTACAAAACCGCTGAACCGATTTTGATGAAATTTTCAGACAATCTTCATATTTGTCCAGCGGATAATCCTGCGAAGTTTGGTAGCGACCGGACGCGGACGAAGTCGCGTGCAACAGCTAGTAATATATAATGTATTTCAGGAATCTGCCTTGGTAGCCAGCGGTCTGTACACAGTGAACGGTGAACCGCTCGAGTTGATATATGCCACAGACGAGGACGGTCTGGAATCTGGAATAGTTACATTCACCATAGAAGGAGACGGTATGACTACTCAGTAAAGTTTTTGTGTAAAAAAAAATCTGAGGCAGTCATGAGGACTGCCGACAGAAGTGAAAACTTAAAACTGAGCGTCCAACGCACACACACACAATCGGGTATATGCAATGAGTTGGCGTGATCGCGTACGTAGACAGCTGTGCGGGCATAACTGTGAGCATTAGCATGTT
This sequence comes from Synanthedon vespiformis, assembly GCA_918317495.1. NCBI lineage: Eukaryota > Metazoa > Arthropoda > Insecta > Lepidoptera > Sesiidae > Synanthedon > Synanthedon vespiformis. The sequence goes on along the minus strand of OU906954.1, from coordinate 1,228,342 downwards.
GCTTACGCGAACTTTTTTCCCTACACAAAGTCGTATAACGCGGCTATAGAAGTTTTCACTTCAATAACAAGTACCCAAATTTTACTTTTGGATCAGAATTGCTAAATATTGCTAAATAGACATTCCTGTGAATCTCAATTTTCTTTGAGTCACAAAATTCTTCATCAAGTGGTTTTTAGATCAATATTATATAGGTACCTACTAGTAGGAAAATGTTGTGAGAATGGATGTCTTATATAGTGTATGGGATCTCACTTCCCATACTTTATCATACGCCTTAGATTGAAGGCTAATTTACCGACTACTTCTTGTTTCAGATGAAGCGCAAGATTACTTCCAAATATCGTACAGTGGTGAGAACAGTGGTTCGCTCGTGCTTACTCAACTATTCCCAGAGGAAATCAGGGAGTTTCAGGTAATCATTTGACACTATGAATGGTGCCACGAATGCTATGCTGCCTATTAATAGGCATAATACCTATATTAAGGTATAAGGTTTTATAGGTTATGGTATATTGGCATACCTTACGAGGTAGACGCAAATTCAGATTTATGATTTCTGGGGGACTCCTAGTTAGTGCAGAGCCAGTTTTTCAGACTGCTGAGAAGTATTTCTTGGATCATTATGTTTCTACTGTGTATATGTATATTGCTAATATTAAAGTTGTCAAAGTCTGTGAGGACTGATGTTGTGTAATGCGGATTTTGATGAGACTCTTACGTACAGTAAGAGTCTTCAGTTCAACCTTTTTCAGTAGAATTCTTTCCACAAAGCTCCACGTCACTTTACCACCATATCATAAAAATCAATAAAATGAAAAGCATAATTAAAAAGTGTAAGGCGATTTTTGACGAGTATGTCGATATTTGGTTTTATTTTTGTAGTTGCAACCCGCAAACTGCCTACCAGATGTGCATCTATAACTCTAACCTTGTTTTAGACTTCACGTTCCTTCCTTAGCTCACAGTGTGGATCTCTTCTAACTGGGCTAACTTAACTAGGCACGACCTTCGTATCTTGTTGTTCCTAGAAACAAAAAACATACTTACTCCTAATAATTCAGGTGACCATCCGCGCTCGAGACGGCGGCACTGAGCCAGGCTACGAGCAAACAGACTCGACTATTACAGTGGCTTTCTTGCCAACAACGACTAGTCCTTTCTTCACAACGACAACCGTCCAGATTGCGTTTATTGGTTAGTATATTTGATAAATGTGGCTTTGTCTATGTCTATATTGATAAGTGCCTAGGCAGAACGTGATATGGCACCTTTTCGTGAAGTCCCTAAGTATACGTTCGAAGTATATCGTTCGACGATTTGGATGCAGATTTTGTAAGATTTTGATTAGTTTTTGATTAAACGAAAAGCACTTTTTTTGATCTCTTTGTAACTTCATGAAACACCGTAAGTGTTCATCTGCCTAGGCACATCACGAACTGCCGAATTATACGATCGGCCGCCGAAATCTATATTCATTATTCTGTCATAGGAGAACTTAATTTGAATGGCTAACTATACCATAGATAAAAATTCTGTTGAATTGATGTTGCTTCAATTTGGTCTTCGAATTTTCGAAGCGTTTAGGTACAGTACAGCTACTCTTTAATTTCAGTTAGATTTTTAAGTTGCCTTATTAATTAATATGTAGTTTAATTGAAATGTTACAGAAAGAGAGGCTGGCATGTTGGAGAGTCACACCTTGCCTCGAGCTGAAGACGCCAAGAATCATAGATGTGATGACGACTGCTACGATATTTACTACAGGATCGTTGGTAATTATCAGATTAGGTTTTACATTGAAAAGTTATTTGTACAAAGACCTACAACAATTCCTCCATCGGTTCGTCTGCCTTTCTGTAAATATTTATTACAGAACTTATTCTCTTCTTTTTATTTTTAACAATTCTCTTTTATTAAAATCAAAATTTTAACATTTTAAACGCGAACGAAGTCGTGGGCACCAGCTAGTAGAATATAAAAGAGAAACTTCGATAAAAAATTCGTATTACATATATTTTTTTGATAATCATAGATTTTTGGCCATCATCGAATCGTAGGTTTAAAAAATACCCATTTGACAGCACTAAGCGCCTTAATCAGAGCACTTAATTACTTACACCTACTTGACAGGAGGCAACGAGGAAGGTTTCTTTGGTCTGGACCCTGTGAACAATATAATATACCTGGAGAGGGAATTGGACCGGAGCGAAGCTGAGACTCGTGAGGTGACAATAGCTGCCTCCAACTCACCGGCTGCAGATGCCGTCTTGTCACAATCAACTCTTAACGTTATTGTTACTGTAAGATTTTTTAATTTTTTTATCAAATCAAGAAAAAACATAAATTGTAATGTATTGATTTAAAAAAAAAAAATTCTTGAACAGCCAAATTAAACATGTGTTCCAGAAATAAGCCGTTGTATTCTGGGACATCCTGTATAATAAGAAATATAGTAACTAAAGGTTTTAAAATGTGTATTCTGATTTTGCAATAATTAAGATTTTTGTTATAATTGTCGTCAAAATTAGTCTTGGTTTAGTCTTGGCAATTAATCCTTCCTTACATATTATAAAAAAAAGTCGGCGGAGGACTGTCTGTCTGTCTGTTCGCGATAAACTCAAAAACTACTGCACCGATTTTCATGCTGTTTTCGCCAATGGATAGGGTGGTTCTTGAGGCAGGTTTTACTATATAACTTACAGAGTTACGCGAGCGAAGTCGCCGGCAGCAACTAGTTTATTATGTTAGAGGCCTTGCTTGCCCTCACTTTCAGCAGTTCTAAAAAAAACTTGTAATTATTTCAGGTACGAGAGGCGGATCCACGTCCAGTATTTGTTAGAGACGTTTACACAGCAGGAATTTCAACTATAGATGCCATCGGAAAGGAGTTACTTACTGTTCAGGTAATATTCTTTTAAAGTGTATAGCTGTAGTGATAAGTTCCAATGTCCGGAATAGAAGACCTTTGCGAGAAGCGAGAAGAAATTATAGGCTCCTGAAGTCCTGATATCTTACAGTACAGTACTAATAATTTTTTGCCCACAAATAGCAATATACCTAAGAAATGTAAATTGAGAATTCCATCGAAGATATAATTCATTGGATGTTTTTGTTCATTTTATCTATACTAATATTATAAAGAGGAAAGATTTGATTGTTTATTTGTTTGTTTGTTTGTATAGAATAGGCTCCGAAACTACTGGACCGATTTGAAAAATTCTTTTACCATTAGAAGCCGACATTATCCATGATGAACATAGGATACTTTTCACTGCGGGAAAATTCTTCATTCCTACGGGGAAACGGGTAAAAGCACAACGGGTAGTAAGAATTATCCTTCCGTACTTAACTTCCTTTTCACGTAACTTCTAAACGGCTGAACCGATTGGGTTGAAATTTTATATGGGTAAAAGTAAATACTAGCGGCTTAGCCCGGGAGATAGCGCCATCTATCCAAATTGACAACTGCTTGGTGATAGTCCACGGTAAATGGAGTTTTATACTTTTCAACGCAGACGAAGTCGCGAGCACCAGCTAGTTCTATTATAAAAATAGTGGAACAATTTGGACATGTTCCATTAGAATTATTCGAGTTCAATCTGTCATACTCTTCTTGGATTTTTTGTCCAATCTGTTCTATGTGGAACTGTTAGGGCTAACCCAAAGAAAATTGTAAACATTGTTGAAAGGTTGTCCTTTTTATGAAATAGCGTGTAATTATTATTAATTTGATTAGGCAATACACACGGAAAGCGACACGACCATCTTGTACTCCATTGATCACGACTCTATGGTTGTGGACAGTTCACTGGAAGCGGTCAGAGGTACCGCGTTTGTGTTGAACGCTCAGAGTGGTTTGCTGACGCTGAACATGCAACCAACGGCCTCTATGCAAGGCATGTTCGAGTTTTCAGTACTGGCTACTGATACAGGTAAGGACAACTTTTAAGACGTGTCTTAACAACAGTCTTAGGGTCAGCGTTGACCCATATACTCCACAGATCTGCCCATGGTCAGTGGGGATCTGGTTTGCACATTTTCTCATCCAAAAATAATATATTCAGGTAAAAATTTGTTGCCAAGTTATCAGGTTTCAGATGCCCATATATATGCCCATGAATGTTTTAAGTATTAGCAAGGCAATACATTTCGCAATCTTGGTTCTTAAAAAAATGTTTTTATAGCCTCATTCCTAGTTATTGTATTTTAATAAAAAAAAAGAGCTACTCACCATGTTTTCGAAATTTTCAGAGGGCGCAACAGACGATACATTAGTGAGGGTCTACTTGATTACTGATCTGAACCGAGTGTTCTTCATATTCTACAACACCCTACAGCAAATCGAAGACGAAACAGACTTTGTGAGTTTTGAGTTTCTATTTCCATTTTGGACCATCGCATACTTAAGTACCGTGTGATAATTGCTTTAAATTGGAAAATCAATTTCCAGATAGCGCAAACGTTTTCAAATGGATTCAACATGACGTGTAACATAGATCAGGTAAGAATTAAGCATACCTACTTAAGTATATGTACCTTATTAAACAAAAGGTATACTCTCCTATTCAGAATTTTCATCAACAGTCCACTTTATTTATTACTTCCTTTATTGGTCGGAAAAGTTGTTGATGCTTTTACTTGTGGTTCAGGTTGTGCCATCGAGTGACGCAAACGGCGTAGCCTTGGACGACCGCACAGAGGTTCGGGCTCACTTCATCAGAGACAACGAGCCGGTCGCGGCCACTGTCATAGAACAGCTTCGCAGCGACACTCAGTTACTGCTCTCTATTCAAAATGTTCTCAACACTCGGATGGTAGTACTGGAGGACTTCGTGACGGGCTCGAGCCCCGTAGCAGGCGTCGACAGCATTCGGACCACGGTCTACGTGCTGGGAGCGCTGTCGGCGCTGCTGGCACTCTTGTGTTTAGTGCTGCTAGTCACTTTCATCTGTCGCACTAGAGCGTGAGTATGCCTACTTGCTACCTAATATCCGCGAGTCCACACAGGCTAAATGCTCGGCCGGTGTGGACTGGACGTGGCTCGGGGAAGTGATATTTGTGAAAGTGACATTTTGCAAAAGTGACAGTGTGCGAACGTGACATTTTGCAAAAGTAACATTGTGCGAACGTGACATTTTGCAAAAGTGAAATTGTGCAAAAGTGACATTTGAGCGAACGCGACATTTTGCGAAAGTGACATTGTGCGCCGAGAGGTCCGGGCGCACGTTAGTAAACTAACCTAACTTATAGGTCGTGCAGCGAATAAAGACTTCTCGGCAAATGTGCGCAGAATCCTATTTTTAGATCTTTGAGGGGGCAGAGGAAAGAGAGGGGGGTACGCGTCGTTGTGCCGACACGTTATTGGTAGACTGTAGACTCAGTCGCTCTTCCCCTCCCGCACTTCGTTCGCGCGTCTCGAGTCTCTTGAGTCTTGTTGCGTACAGATTGTTTTGTTATTCACCAGAATACGTCATGGTGAATAAATGCCTAAAAAACGTTCTTCTTCGACATCGCACGATGATTTTATGGAAGGAATATCAACACTGCCTGTAATGTTAAGTTAGTGAGGTGAAAAATTACGAAATAAGAAAAAAAAATGTCATTTTTCTTAGCAATTTTGTGCGCAATTGTACACATGCGCCGATTCCCCCACAAGTCTCGCCTTCAAACCTTAATAGGTATAATAATTCACCTATAGTAAAACTAACTAAAATTTTCGAATTTCGAAGGTGTCTCAGTGTGCGCTGTGTCAGAAGTGTGGACGCTGGTGTTTTGGCTGGTAGTTGGTTGGTTGCAGCAAAGTAAATGCAATAAAAACTACACGGCTGTCCCTTTCTGAATGTTTGAGATTTAAAACCCACTCCTGACGTCGCGTTTTACCCAATCATAAATTAGGTATACCTAAACTTGTTTTGATTGAATAGGTAAGGTAGGTAGTGTAGGTACTTACTTTTATTCAGCCATAAATAGATCACGAAGACAAAATAACAATAAAATGTCATAATTTGTATTGAAAATAATAGTAAATTGTCAAGGTAAGTAGCGTACTCTTTCATGCGATTGCCATCATAGCCGAAGCTTCGTATGAAATAAGTTCATTGCGTCTTACTATATTTCCATAAACTGCTTATAATATTAATGTCCATTATATAATTGTACATTACAGATTGAACAGACGCTTGCAAGCGTTATCCATGACGAAATATGGCTCGGTGGACTCCGGTCTCAATAGAGTGGGGCTCGCGGCGCCCGGCACCAACAAACACGCCGTCGAGGGATCCAACCCCATATGGAATGAAGCCATTAAGGCACCTGACTTTGATGCCCTTAGGTGAGCGAATAGTCCTTAAGTACTACAACCTCTTATAGTAGGAGAGCCCAAGGGAAACTTTTTTCTTCCTATCATTTAATCTTCAAAATCCAATAGGTCCCAACGAAGCTCGATATCGAACTACACATTTAGCGTCGTAGGCTAACCTATCATTATATATAACTATCTGAACCGCCACACTTAGGTAACTGCGATATAAATAAGATACTCTACACATAAACTATCCTCAGAAATTCCATCAATACAATGAGGAACAAAATCCAATCATAACTTTTCGAGATTAGCGAAAAGGAGGACTTTATGCTTATTCTGTTGATTTTACTTTTAATGTTGGGTATGTATATGATCATTCTATATTCTTCTTGATAAAATGAGGGTAGAGAGGAAATGTTGCCTTTTTGCATTTTGATAATTTTTTATTCAATTTTACAACTTAATTGTGATGGAATATTTAAGTTCTGGAAAATAATTTCAATTAATGTTCGATCTATTGCTTATTAATACTTACCTAATTAATTTTCGCTGTATGGATTAATTAATTTTATTAATCTTTGTAGCGGTGCTGACACAATATATTTGATTCTTATATAATAATATATTCATATTTGATTTCTTTATATCTTGAAATATAATTAAGCAATCCAAAATTTTTTTTGATAATTTGTACAGCGACACGTCAGGGGACTCGGATTTAATTGGTATCGAGGACATGCCGCAATTCAGAAGCGATTACTTTCCTCCAGATAACACCTCCACTGAGGCGATAATTGGCAACGAGGTAACTTTATAATTACCTACTATGTGATCCTATGTTTGATGCTATTTTTTTATTTGTAACGCTTTACACTTTTATTGCTTGTAGCTAAATACTATTATTTTCTTTATTAACGCGGACGAAGTCGCGGGCACCAGCTAGTATATACCTATATTAGGAGTACGAATTTGTTTGAATTTTTCAATATTTAACCTTCGCATTAGTTCATATTGAATTCATATCCCTTGCTTGCATTATAGGAGACGATTTTGTAAAAATTAATTGAACTTTTTTTTAAATATTTTTCAGTACCATCAGCGCGACAGTCTGCCAAACCACAGCAACAACTTCCATTTCAATGTTAGTCCGTTCACTCCACAGTTCACAGACAGATTATATAAATAGATATTAATCCTTTAAAGTGTTAATATTTATGCATCTTTGATTTAAATAAATTTATTATACACCCCGAAATCAAGATTATGGATAAATGTACAGAAAATCTATTTTAAAAAAAGCAATTTCTTAATACTTAAGAGCTTCGTGGTTTTTTTTACATAATGTGTTAATTAAATTACTTTAAAGGAACTTAAGCATGTTACATTATTATTGTGTTACTTCATTAAAAAAGACTAAATATACTCAAAATTATTATTTCTGTTAAGTAATACCTAAGTACCTAGGTTATAAGTTTAAAATAAATTATTTATACAATAAAGATGGTTATCGTTTCTTTTTTAATCCAATACTCTATTCTATAAATATAAAACGCAATCTGTGTATATATGTTTGTGCCCCATGGACTCCAAAACCGCTGAACCAATTTTGATAAAATTTTCAGACAACCCTCAGATTAGTCCAGCGGGTAATCCTGTGATGTGAAGTCGCGGGCACCCACTAGTTATAACCAATTAAAATTTATGAATGAACCCAACAATCCCCCAACAAGTTTATTAAGACCATTCTAATGAGCCAAAACACACTATATCTATACTAATATTATAAAGAGGAAAGATTTGATTGTTTGTTTGTATTGAATAGGCTCTGAAACTAGTGGACCGATTTGAAAAATTTTTTTACCATTAGAAACCGACATTATCCGTGATGAACATAGGCTACTTTTTACCGAGGGAAATTGCTTCATTCTTACGGGAAATCTAAAATAAAAGTAAGGCTAGCGGCTTGGGCCGATAGATAGCGCCATCTATCCAAAATACGGTAGATGGCGTTTTATACTTTTCTACGTCTGATAAAGTTGCTGAGGAGTCGGGTATCCCACAGATTACTTAACGATGCAGTATCAGAACAAGGTTCTATTATAAAGAACAAAAAATGTTTCCAGACACAATGAAAAAGAATTTTTATACTAGGTATAAGGTACTATGTGAAATATAATGTACAATTTATTTGCAGGACTATGCAATTGTGCATGTTGGAAAGACTACACAATATTTGAACAGAAATACACTAAACTAGCTGTTGCATGTGACTTCGTCTGTGTAACTATAAAATATAGCCTATGTTACTCGCTCATAATATAGCTTCCCATGAGTGAAAGAATTTTTCAAATCAGTCCAGTAATTTCGGAGCCTATTCAATGTAAACAAACAATCAATCTTTCCTATAATATTAGTAGATATACTTTATGTTCAACTACTTCATTTAAAAAGGAAGGTTTCTGTTGCCTTGGTTTTACTCTTTTTGGTTTGTTTAGGATTATGAGTGCCAGATATAGTTTGCCAATAGTAACACAGCAAAGTATTAAAAAAAACATTTGATAAATATAAATTTATTGACTGTATGAAATTATTGGCTTACAAAACAATTTTCTCATAGAAATCGAAGGAATGATGCATAACAACTTAACATAATTAATACTATACACGTATATATATCAAACATAAATTCCTACCCAGAGGAGTAAAAACAGAATGCCGAATCCCGAAAATATAGCAGCAACCAGAGACAACAGTAGCTCCTTGAACAAGTCCCTTGACGATTTAGTGCTAGTAACCTCGTACACGAAGAACCAGGCGGTGAAAAATATGCCTATTCCAAGCAGTAGTAATGTGAGATGCGGAAACACTGCCGGGTTTATTGGCGACGTGTAACGAACCATTGATTCGATTTCCAACTGCAAACAATTAAAGTATTTATCGGTTATTTGCTATTTCTTTAGTTCTACAAGCGACAAATAACAATGGTACACTCTGGTGAGTACTTACGCTCATTGTGGATGTATTTTTCTTTATTTTTTACGTTAATAAGTTGAATAAACTATAAAGTATAACCTAGTAACCTACAGCCGAGCCGAATTCACATTTGACACTTTGACAAGATAGATATTTAACAATTGACACCGCTTGAGAAAATGTCACTGTCAAAATTATTTACGTCAAACTTAGATTTTCATTAATCCAATCAAATATTTCCAATGTTTAAGTAACAACCAATAAGAAACACTAGTCTGTTATGTGTACTAATGAAATTGTGTTAAGTAATAAAAATTCCTAAACACGTCATCTATTAAATATGTTAAATACATAAACACATTGACCTTTATCCAAGCATTGACCAGTAACCTGTAATTAATATGTCAATGAATTTGTAAACTTTTATTTATTAAAATTCATTTACAATAGAAGCATTTGTATAAAAAGTGTAAGCTCAGATTAATGCATTTTTTTTTAAAAGCATGCCCGTGTGCCTCCTTGTGAATACATTGGTTGAACAACATAGTCTTTATAATCTGTGATTGGTTGTATGGCTCAAGCACTATATATATTACTATACTCTTTGGGCTCGGGTCTGTCAAAAATATAATTGTAGTCTGTCTATGCAATCTTAGTGCTTCTGTGTTTATAAGTTACTCATGAGTTACTCTATGTATGTTCTGTGTTCAAATCAAAAACAGCTGTTTTGTTTTCTATATTCTAAAATTCTAATCTTGATATGATGTCAGATAAATAAAAATAACTTATTAATTTTGTAATTTCTACCGTATCTGATTGATTTTTGATACATTAAAATGTGAATTTAAATATTATTTAATGATTAAATGACGCACTAAGTCAACTGTGAATATTTTCTTAAATATTCCTCTTGAATCTTATAATATGCCATAGGTTATATGTAGGTCTGTCAAATTGAAATAATGAATTCTCGATTTATAATGAGTGTAAATAACAAAGACGCTCAGAATAATGTTGCAGTCAACAATAGTGATTATAGTGATGCGAAACCTCATATCTCGAAGGAGAAGTTAATATCTTACGAGGAAAAGTCTGTGGGTTCTACTACCTTCTTCCAATGCGAGGCCTGCCCTTACATGGCTTTTGCCGAGGACGATATAAAATTTCATCTGTTCACTGTTCATCCTGAATTAGCAAAGAGCAGTGGCTTAGCAGACAATGTACAGATAAATTGCCCTGGATGCACGTGCATATTTGATACAGAGGAGACCCTCAGAACTCACCTTCGCACCCATCACAAAATGGGTGTAAAAGATGTTAAAAAAATGGTTAAAAGTTTAGTACAAATTGCTTTAAAAAATGCAAAATTAAAAAAAGAAGACACCACAGACGAGCCCTTACCACCTCCTATCGTCAATAGTGAAAAACTTGATGTTAAAATGCCACAGTTAATAGAAATAGTACCAAATGTAAGCACTAGTGATACTCTACCGCAAGGCGTGACTTATATATCTGTAGATGAGTTGCAGAAGATGAGCACACCAAACTTCAATAAAGTAGATCCGAAAGAGATTATACACGAGGCGAGCATCAATATTGTTTATGCCAATGACATTCCCACCCAATATGTCAACGTTGCTGACACAGCAACGCCGACTTCGTCATGTAATGTTATTAAACTATCGAATGCAACGCCTGACTTAATATCGTCAATACAGCCCTGCGTCGGAACAGATTCAAAAATAATACTGCAATCAGTGATTGAAAATGTCGAGCCCAAAGTTGACTCTACTCCTAAACTTGGAAGACCTCCTGGGTCCCGTAAGACTAAAACAGATGGTGAAAAGAATGAAAAACATCAAGACTTGGGCACCTTGTGTATGGTAAACAATTGTTGCATTCGTTTAAAGGATCCTGAAAAACTTGCGTATCATAGAAAATGTCATTTAGATGACAATTTACAATGCCCGGAGTGCGCCAAAATGTTTACAAGTGCAAACCCATTACATACTCACTTATGGAAATCGCATGGTGTCGATTTGGAGTTGCCGACGTGTGAAATTTGTGGTTTCAAGACTTCCAAAAAGCATAGACTGTACAATATACACATGAAATGTCACAAAAACATAAGATTATTTGAATGTAATAATGATTTTAATATTTTTTATGTTAAAAGGGTACAACACCCTTAGATTCATTAATGTTAGATTTGACAGACAGGTTAACTATCCACTTGTATTGATGGCAGGTAGTTAACGTCGCCTATAACACAAGCAAAGTCAAAGGAGTGCAAGTGCATAGTAGGATGGTTGTTGGAGTTTTCGTGCCTCTAGCTAGCGTCTGACTCATTATTTTTTTTTAACACATTCATTGCCACACCAAAAATTTCAAGTCTCATATGAATGGCCAGCAGTATAATATGTTGAACTCGTGTGGTGAGTCATCGGCCGTACAAATGAGGAGAATAGACCCGCGACACGGCTCTTGAATTGCATATCTCCGCATTTCAAGGTGGTTTTTTAATGAATATGTTGTGTTTTACATTAATACCTAGTATTTTTGAAAAAAACCTAGTCCTAGTTTGGACTCTCGTAGCGAGTTCTAAGCCCCCAGTATGCGATTTTAGTGAAATCACCAGGCAAGTCCTTGACAATGAATGGATTAAGAGAAAGCAAATCAATTATTTGAAAATAAACATTATAAGAGTAGAGGAATTTGTCGTATATATCCAACTCAGGATCCTCATCTTTTAGCCGCCAGAGTCTGATAGGAAAATGGGCTCTTTTGTTAGCAAATAATATACTTTGATATAGCTGTAATATACAATCAATCAATTGGTCATAATATTAGTGAACATCAAAATTAAATACTGATTTATATTTATCAAAATTTGACCATACCTTATTGAGTAAATTTTAGCAAAATATTTAGCATTCTGTTAGAGGTTGGTAGTGCCACCTTCTAATTTAAAATTTATTAAAAGATAATAATCCTTACTAATATTATAATATGTGAATGTGAGTTTGTTTGTTTGTTACACTTTCACACAAAACTTACTGAAACAATCACCATGAAATTTTGCATACGCGTTGTCTGGGACATCAGAATGGACATAGGGTACCTAAATTTAATTTTCGTTAGTTATTCATAATATAAAATATGTGTAACTTTTCCTTCGACAGGTCCGGTGTGTGGCAAGTTATTTAAAAACGCAAGCCAGCTGTCGAAACATAAGTTAACACATAAAACTTCGAACGTAGCTCGTTGTTCCATATGTCAACTTGAGTTCAGCACGCAACGAAAGCTCACTGTGCACGTGAAGACTGTACATGAAAAAGTGAAGCCGTTCAAATGTGGCCAGTGCGATTATAAGGCGGCCAGAAAGGAGGAGATCAAACTTCACATGAGATCTCATACAGGTAAAACAAATCACAACAGAATCGTGATATTTTGTTTGTAACGTTTGTATGTAGTCGGAGGTAATCTTCGAAACTAGGTACTCATCAGATTTGAAAAAAAAAAATTCTATTAATATGAACTTTTAATACAAATATATATATATACTCGTAGGTCATCAAACAAAACCGTTGTGCCGTTGCCTTAAGGCTCTATGTGTCGTTAAATATTCCTCATTTATTGCAAACTAAATCAAAACCAAAAAGTTTCCAAGTTTATATAAACATTTGGTTCATTTTTTTTTTCATGACAGTGTTTTTTTTTTTTTAATTTCCTACTGGTCTTAAGCGGGTACGGCGATCGTGAATATTTACACCCAAAAAAATTAAGAATCTGTTATACCTACTTTAAACACAACATAGTATATCTAAATCAATCAACTTTTCATTAAAAACATTGGGATATTCAGGTGTAGCGAGCTACACAACTCCTAGACGGCCAACGCCATTGACGACTCCAAGTACGTGAAATTATATTTACAGTAGTTAAGTCTTCAGTAAAATTTACTTTACAGGTGACAAACCCTATTCCTGCAACCAGTGCAGCTACAGATCAGCAGATCACAATGCAATGCGTCGTCACAGGAAAAGACACTCAAACGAGAGTCTCTACAAATGCAAATTCTGTTCCTATTCAACAATACAATCGACTGTGTTCGCCTCACATATGATATCAAAACATCCTAACGTCGAATCGAACGATATCTTCAGATGTCCATATTGCACGTTCAAATCTGTCAATAAAGATAAATACGTTATACATCTAACAACGCATCCGGATAAAGAGGGCGTACAAATTCTAATTGAAATGACACAAAATAAAAACTCGAAACCCAGCTGGACAATACCAAGTGAAGCTACAGATAAACCTCCCGAGCAAGAGGAGAAAGTTTCAAGTGAACAAAATAAGGAGGGTAGTCCGAAATCCTTGAATACAATACCTATAGAGGTCTATGATTGTGACAGTTTGTCGGAAAGTCTTCCGCAGAATTATTCTAAAAGCTACTGCACAGCTTCTGACAATGATGTCCAACAAACTGACTTTAATAGTTCCCTTCACGTGACCGACCTGAGCAAAGACGACAACAATTCAGATCTGATCTCGGAAAGTTCCAACGACACCTTAATAGAGAGACATAGGTTCACACCTCAACATACTCTAACGAATATAACCTACGACAATTCCCAGTCGAATCTTCATGGTTTTTTGAACACATCGGTACCAATGCAACAGAATCTCCTCCAAAACGACACTGGCAATGCCATAGTATCGAATCACTCCTTGAATATTATGAGCAATTTTCCAATAAGATTGCCATCGCCACAAATTTCCATGCAGAATAACGTTATATATAAGCAGATTGATAAAATATCTGTTCCAATGAAAGTGATTGGGATAAAACCGAACGGGAGAATTTGTGTGGGACACGACAGTGCAGCTTCATCGAGCAGCTCACCTATTAACATGTCTAACGAGCCAGATACGCCACCACGCAAAAAACCCAAGATATCAGTGAAAAGTAATCTGATATTGAAAGGGCCAGACGCAGTTAACATGTTCCATTCGCAACAGAAATTAGCTTTCAAAAGACTAGAAGACCACGAAAGATTCGGACTGGAGAGTCCAGTTACGTTTAACAATTTGATAACAACACAGTTTATGCAACTCCAACAGGAGCCTGAATTGAGCGAATCCCCTAGCGACATTATGCCTTATACACAAAAAAGTCTATTGGAAGATACAGCTACGACTCCAGTATCGAGTGGCATAAATAACGATGCTCAAATGTTCAATTTTAACTCGCAAATTAATAACTCGATGACAATTCTGCCCCGACCACAGAAGATACAGAGCAACGATCCGAGTTACATAAAAATTGAGGCAACGATCAAACAAAACACTCAATCGCCCAGTTTGGAAAGAATGTGCACAGCAAATATACCACCGACAATAGATTTACAATATAAAGCGTCACCGCCACTAGAGGATATACATAAGAATATTAATGAAATAAAAAACGAAATGAAGTCCGATTCGTACTACAGTATGCCTCTGAACAACGCTGATTCAAATCCGTCCCTCATTGAGCAGTATTTAATAGACGGTGGTGTCGCGGGTGAACAATATATGGGACACATGGACCTCTCTTCGGTGGTTTTACCCGAAATAAATGACGATCAACAGAATGACGTCATCGAGATAGATGACAATTCTGACGACAACAAAATGTTGCCACGTTTCGACATGAATTTCCCACTAGAATCTCTTTATTTGATGCACAACGACTTTCATTTCTTGGACAGTGAAATGTCTGCGAACAATTTGCCGAGTGACAACGCGAATGAAATTAACAGAATGGTCAACGAAGTACCTCTGGTTGGTTCAAAGGAAAACGTGAATTTGGGACCTCCAAAGAGTGATTTTCACAATGCAGTCGATTGTAAAAAAGATCCAATGATCAACACGACAGTGAGACCGTGCACTAATAAGATTAATGTAAAGAATATAGAATTGATGAAAAATTGAAATGATCAATAGATCTTTTATATATATAGCTAGCTAGCTAGCTGCTGTCCGCGGCTTCACCCGCGACCACTCTATCCATTGATGAAAACAGCATGAAAAACGATGCAGTAGTTTTTGAGTTTATCGCGAACACACAGACAGACAGACGCAGCGGTGACTTTGTTTTATAATATGTAAGGATAAGGATAAAGTTGAAAAGACTGTTTATTAATATATTATAATGAATAAAAATCACATATTTACTTTTATTTTTCGGAATGAATATTCATTTTGTCTATACATATATGTAATAAAATCGTAAATGTACAATCGTACAATTTGTACACGTTGTTACAGAGGTAAAAAAATAGATTCTCACTAATTTATTGTAACAAGCTTTTCATAACATTTAGAATTTGTTTCATTGCGATAGGTTTACAAACAAAAAATATACCGAAATACCATTTGTTTTTAATTTTTATTATCTGCAATAGATGGCAATAAAGTCCTTACTGTCCCTCACTTCCTGCCATTTGTAGAGCTTCCACTCCTCACTTAGATCGTCAAAGGGTTTCGGATCTGTATGGACCTCCTTTCCCTCACCCGGGCCCACAACTATTAGTACAGATCCCGAGTAATATTCCATATAATTTTCAAAAGCAGGTCTGTTGTTAAAATAGCAAAACAGCATGGCAACACTGTGAGAGTTTTTGAGTTCATAGATTATATCCTTCTCTAACGTAGCGCCAGTGATAAGGAGGGGTATAAAAGTGGGCGGGGCATACTTGCAATGCCACCAAGCGCCATCTACTTCCACTCCTGTCATGGGAAAACCTGAAAAGTACGGAGGGAAATACAGAAAAACATTTGTCAACGCTGAATATTTTTGAGTTTATCACGGACAGACGCGGCGGAGGACTTATAATATGTAAGGAAACACATAAAATTTATTTAACTAAAATATAAGATTAAGAAAAAATCTCTATGTTAAGTCTCATTAAGTATACTATGTTTTGGCCGCGACTTAGTCCATGCGATATGTAAAGTACCGTCTAAGACCTTTTCTGAAATTTTGCACAGGTTGTGATGTGATGTGATCAGTTGAGCGGTTTTGGAGTCCATAGGAAACAACATACGTATAATAAGACATCACAAACAACTTAAACAAAACAACCAAACTAAAAACTATGAATTTTGGCACCTCAAAAATTTTTAAAAATTAAAATTTTCAAGACTTAATTTTTCACACCTCAACAGAGAAACTGTTGTATTTTTTGTTTTTCTATATTACGTGAATTATTCTGTTTATTTATATGACGTGATCTATCGTTATATACCTATATAGAAGGAAAAATACCTGTGGCCTTATTAATGATCCATTCGAGAAGTCCGCTTCCGCATCCTATGCTCAAAATTTTTGTACACCTTAACTCTAGGAGAGTTTCTTTCAAAAAAATCAAATTTTCTTCACTAGGATACACCCACAACAATTTATTTCTATCTGGATGATCGTGGTATTTATTAATAATTTCTCGCCATTTATTTTCTCTAAATAAATCTACGATATTGTCGACTATATTGTCGCCCATAGCAATGACACTGAACTGAACGTAACTATAGCAAAGGCGTTATGTAACAGGTATACACTTGAATAAGAATTGTGATTGATTTATTTGCTACTTCAACACAGGGCCAGATTTGAACTAAAAAATTAATTTCTGTATTTGATCCAGTGAACTAACTCCGCCTAAACAGAATATTTTAATCCTACTTACTTATATTCACGCCTTAACAACTCAACCGATCGTCATAAAATTTCGAATGAAAAAATATAGAGAAAGCGACGTAAGTTACCTTTGATCCAAAAAAATAATACAGTTTCAGAGCTGGAATAATACTGCAACATCTAAAAATAAAAAAATCAATACGCGCAAAACTCGAGAACGGCTGGACCGATTTTAATTCTGTCCTTACTCATGGATAGAGGGATAATCAGAGGTTTTTGCCAAAAAAAAAAATGCACCCGGACGAAGCCGGGAGCGGGTCGCTAGTAAGCAATAAATATATAGTGCACCTTGCTTTTAAGAAGTTAAAAAAATATTTTAGAAATTAAAAAGTCAATTTATTATTTTAAGGGCCTCGGGGCCGAGTAAGATTATTCTAGTACTAGCTGTTGCCTGCCACTTCGTCCGCGTTAAAAGAGATAAAAAGTAGCCTATCACAATATGTCCCGTACTTCTAAATGTTTATCTACCAAGTTTCATGAAAATCAGTTAATTCGTTTAAGAGTGATAGAGGAACATACATACAGAAAAAAATTCTACAAATCGTCAATTTAGTTTTAGTATCATGTATAGAGCCTATATATACACGATATTTCTGAAAACAAAGTAAATTACTCCATGACCGGCCCTTACATATTTATTATTAGTATTTATAAAAAAGTGGTTCAAGAGCCATCTCTGTACATTTTACAAACACTGGCGCCCTTCCAAAATATAGTTCCGGCATACCTGCCTTACTATTATCATCTATTATTAACCAGTAAACTAATACAAGGTAGTGGTAGCGCCATTGACAATCGTATAGGGATCAACATAATCTTAATATTCGTTAATGAACCAAAAACTAGAAAATATTAAGGTAAGGTAACACAAAGGTTGAATCTTTGTATCCACAGAGAGTTAAGGGGATGATCTCGTAGTTAAATGACTATCTTTGTCATGGACGAAGTCTTATTTTTTTTGCAATTTTTTAGTAAAATTTTAATTACATTTTTTAAAAAAGCGACCAACTTTATTTCCGTTATAACTCGCTTAGTTTTGAAGGTAGGGAGTCTTTAGGGCGTTTCCATAGTCGTAAAATAAATTCAGTTCGACTGGTATTTTATAAAAATCAGAAGCCCTGTTAATGCCACTACTTGCTAGATCCAGACCAGAGCTAACTTTGAAAAGTACATTTCCAAATATGGCCCTGCCAGGAATCGAACCCGAGACTCCCGAGACAGAACTCTAACCGCCCCATTTAGAGGCCCGTTGAAATTACTTAGAAAAGTAAATAAAACATTTGGATTGGCAGAAAATTTATTTAATATCAAATAATTACAATTCCTATATATGAAATATTAGTAAAATACACAAACCGATAACAAAACAATATTAAATTAAAATGATCGTTTATGATTTAGCAAACATTTTTATATAAAAAAATAACAACGAATTATTGTTTCAATGTGCCCAGTCGTTGCGTACTTTAGGTAATATATTCAAATATTCTTTATATTCAAATAAAAATCCTACGCAGGCGAGCACAGGTTAACTCATTTTCTTTAGTAATACGCATTTTGAAAATATGATATGACGGTCTCCTACCGTATTTTCAAAAATCTCCAAAATAATGGGAGCTCCCCTATGTATAAACATTTTCAACAATCTGGCACATCTCAAAATTGTATATTATCATCATTTATATTTAAATGATCAATCATCATCATTAGTTACATTGCGATCGTTTATACTCTATGTATAATAATATACACTTTATTATTATTTATTTTATTTCATAATACACTTCATTATTATAATAACTGGGCACATAAATTACTTAAAAAATACATCTTGAGATCAATGCGTGTTAAGAGATCATGATCTTCAGTCGACATTTATAACTAAGTTTCGCTGCATTATATGGCGACAATTACTCGTTAATTAAATTTATATAAATCTTACAGTAAAAAAAAAAACACATTTCATGCAATTCCTCTAAATCTGACGCAAAAGTCTAAGAGCATGGGTGGCCAACCCGCGGCCCGCCGGATGTGAACTCGTGGCCCGCGGAACTAGATCATATGAACAAAACATTTTTCTAATGTACAACACACCGTGAATTTCTTCTAGATTCTAGCTAAAACTCGTGTTTAAAATCACATTTACGACATGTGGGGTGTATAAATTAATCAAAAAATTTGTTTATTTTCCTCAAAATATCTTGTTTGCTTTGCTTTGGTTAAATTAGTTAGTGCGGCCCGCAAGGAAATGTCTTTGGCCCGGCTTCCAAAAAGGTTGGCCACCCATGTCTTACGGTGTGATTATGATCATTGGCTTTGACATGTCACACAGCGATTTAATGTTATCTGTCAATTTTGACAGCCCGATTCCGATACTCATTTTATAATTTATAGCTTATCTCATCAATAGTAATAAATATTGTTTGACTTCACCTGACTGCTTTGGACTTGACGGACCTGTTTTGGAAAACTAAGGAAAATTATAGACTTGACTGACTAGTCTCGATATCTGCTATTTTTGATTTTAATTTCAATTTTGCCTTTTTTATTTTTAAAAGGCTATTTCTAAATTGCTATTTTTACTAATGACACTGGCAAAATCATCGGACAAGACATTAAAAGAGAAGATGATGAAGAAGAAAAAATATTGTTTTTTTTGTTGTCGAGGAGACGGCCAAAAAATCTCAACTTAACTGTGCTGTGACATTTCCATGGCTGAAAATCGAACAGAGGGTCTGAAAGATTTGAAATTTGAATTTGAAAGAGAAATTAAGTGAAGTTGTACAGAAAGTCGAAAGTTATAGGACGTTCAGTTGATGGAGAAATCTATACCAATATTATGAAGAGAAAAGATTTGTATTTTTGTTTGTAATGAATAAACTTAAAAACTACTGGACTGATTTTAAAAATTCTTCCACCTGTAGAAAGCTTCATTATTAGCGAGTTACATTTGTTGGCAAACTTAAAAAGAGACATGAAGCTCTTTCAGCTAATTCTTCAGTATAAATACACACTGGCAAAGTTCTTCAATAGCGACTTTGCAATATCAACTCGAGAAACTAATTATTGGTTTTTCGAGTTTCTGATGTGTGCAATGTATTTGCATATTACAACTGCAATGTATATGCAAATAACGCATTTGTAGGCCTAACTAGTTAGATTATTTCACTGAGATGAACGAGACTGGAAAATGTCGAAAAAAAATATGCACGACCAAAAAGACGTATTAGACCATCATGTGGTCTATTTTAATAGTCAAAAAATGATAAGGATACTTAACATGAACTATTTTATTAGTCTTCAGCTTATTTTGACATGATCGTCTGCGGCTAATAAAATACATGACATATTTTTTTATTAATTGGCCGCCATTAATTGCCATTTAAAAGATACACGAAAAAAACACGTCACGCATACATACATCATGTCTTAACATTTTAAAATCAAATTAAAATGTGAATCGTGACGAAAAAACATAAAATTTACATAATTCCAACGACATAAGTATAATGATTCTAACATCATTTGAGATCAATACATCGCGTTGAGATCGGAAACGGTTCCTAAATTCTTATTCCGACTTTCGGTCCTTCGAGCCGGACCGTTCCACTTTGTGGTAACGTAAATTGTAATTTAAATTTCATTTGTATAAAATTCATAAAAAACACTAACCCACTTAAATTACACTTAAACTTATGTACAATAACTAGTCAATATTACATTTTTGAATTAATTAAATTAAATTTTACAGACTCAAGCTTTACAGATGTTTTCATAAGTTTGGAAAAAAATGCAAGTTGGATGCACTTAGTCAATTAAACAGGGATTCTAAATAACTTTCTAAATAGCAAAATGTACGGTTTCCAAATCGTCCACGGTAAATAGGAGGTTTAATGCGTTGACATAGTTTTGGTGGCAAAATTAAACAAGTCGTAAGCTAAATTAGAGGCTTTTTCGATGTGAAAATCTAATAAAAAAAAAATCTTAAGCTTTGCAACCGTTTCTCACCAAATATTCTCACAAATTAATCTACGTCTTTGACGCACTCATTAAAACTAATTTAAGCGAACATATTTGACTCGTTACTTATAATATATTATACATACATGCTATCGAAGAATAAAAACATACAAGTTTATCGATAAAACCATACCATGAACCTTAATACAGAAAAAATATATAATATATTAAAATATTTCATTGACAATAGAAAAGATAGAAGAAGTTCTTTGTTCCCGAAACATAAATATAGTATAGAACGTGATCTATTCTAGATTTAAGAAAAAATATTATATTATATGAAGACGTGAGTGGATGAAGGTGATATGTCGCTTTTTCCTTTTATTTTGCGTTGATGAATGTAATGAGTCAATATAAATGATTACAGTCCATATAAAGATCGTCAATTTAAGACATTTTTGAAAAATAAAATGCTTAAAAAGTGTTATGATGTACAGTTAATTTTAAAAAGCAAAAAAAGTGCAGAAAATTTTATTTTTGTTAGTGGAAGAGGGAGCTATGTTCACTTTTTTTTTTTAATTAAATAATACAAGTGTTTACTTGCTATCATACCATTAATATTTTAGGTTGTTTAAACAACTTTGCATAATAATAAACATTAATTTTCGTATAATATGTAAATATGTATGTCTTTTTTAATATAATATTTTAGTTTTTAAATTTTTCAAAGCTATGGACATTTGTCTGAAATAAAGTTATTATTATTATATTATTATTATTATTATTATTTAGTACAAAAATCAGTTCCGTGGCTATTTATTTCAAAAATTAAAATTAAAACTTTAATTTTTACCTTCATCCACACACGTCTTCCTAATATGTCCCAGAATTAAAAAAAAACTTTAGACTACATAATACAAATTTTATTATTGCATATTGCTTCAATCACATATTATATTTATCAGTCAACTTTAAAGTATACATACATATAAAATTCATTTAAAAAGATGAATGTAAAAAATATAGCACAAAATGTATATTTATATATATATATATTAGAATATTAGATAATATGATATTATTAATTAATATCAATATAAAGTACATTCTATCAATTTTTTTTCACTCGATGATGCACTACAATTAAAAAGTGGCACCGTAAGACATATTTATAAATATTAAGAACAATATATATACAAGAATAATAATTATGCATGTTCCGATTGTTGAACTTGCACAGATATATTAATTATATAATATATATCACATTTTTGATCTTTATATATAAAAAAACACATCACATACCTTTTCTCAGCCTTTTACTAAAACTCATCGATTTCAGCCTTTACTTTTATTACGTTGCCAATCAGACTTTTCAATTTAACAAATATCTGAAATAGACAAAAACCATTTTTTATTACACCTACAAATCTATACTTCTATACTAATATTATAATGAGGAAAGATTTGATTGTTTGTTTGTTTGTATAGAATAGGCTCCAAAACTAGTGGACCGATTTGAAAAATTCTTTTATCATTAGAAGCCGACATTATCCGTGATGTACATAGGATACTTTTTACCGCGGGAAAATCCTTCATTCCCGGGGGGGAGATAGCGCCATCTATATGGCGTTTTATACTTTTCTACGTGGACGAAGTCGCGAGCACCAGCTAGTACAAAACCGAGTGGACTCGGTTAACCAAAAAAAGGAAGAGGTCGGCAACATAAAAGGATGACATTGGCTCGCAACAGAACAGATTAGAAGAAGACGCCTAAGGGCCGGCGCTCACTGCCGACATGGCACGGCATGGCACGGCAGGTTGTGCTGTGGCATTCCGCGGCGTTCCGTGGCATACCGTGGCATCCCATAGCCCCTCAGTCAGTGTGAGAGACAAAATACGCGCGCGCGCCAGTGCGTCTTCTCCCTCCCTTGCCCCCGCGCACCAACCGTGCTGCGCCCCATTAACCGCAATGACCGCTGCACAAGTTTCAACCTTATTTCAACTGGCTTAGCAATCATAATTCCTCGACACAAAGCTCGCGGGATGCAATGGCGCGCCGCGGCAATTCGCGGCATCGTGGTATCGAAATAAAGTAACATGAACTCTAAACTCATTGAAATAAGATTCAAAATTACTTGATTAGTAAAAAAATCCTTTGCCATGACACGCCGTACCGTGCCTGCAGTGAGCGCCGGCCGGCCCTAAAGAAGTTTTCCAATTAAAAATCACTTAGTTACTCACCAATTGATATCAAGCTTCATTTTCCTTTTCCAATGCATCTCTGGATTATTATTTTGAACTTTAACTGCCTCTTCGTCGTTCCCACCTCCGTCTTTCTCCAACCTCTCCGACAATATTCTCTTATAGGGCTCCATATTTTTTGGCGGAGCTCCCAGATCTAAATGATTTAAATTCGTCTTCTTCTCCAACTCTATGATCTTCTTTTCGTCTATGGGCGGCAACGGCATACCCTTTTGGCTCACCATTGAGTGGGCTTTTCTTATTTTGTGCACATACTCGTTCTCGGATTTCTTCTCCTCACCGCCCCTCTTGACCGGTCCGAAAATTACACTTTCACGTGCGTGATTCGCTTCTATTATATACGATTTCTCCTTATTTTGAGGTTCTCCCTCGCGTGGTTCCGTCTGCATGTGTCTCCGGATGACCTCCTGCGGCAGGGGCGGAAGTGGATTGAGTATTTCCAGTTTGGTCTTCTCGTCTGTCTGTTCGCAGTGCGTGCTGTTGATCTGCATGAGTTCCGTCTCGTCGCAGTCGACCGCGGCGGACGGGGCGCAATCCGGATGCGTGTTCCGGATGTGGCGCTCGAGGTTGTCCTTCCGGCGGAACCTTCGGTTGCACACTTTGCACCGGAAAGGCTTCGAGTCAGTGTGAACGGCCGCGTGCCTTCTCATGTCTTTGCCCGAGTAGAACGCTTGCGGACAACGTGGGCATTGGTGGCGACGGCGAGCGGATTGAACGCGTCCGGTACCACCGCGCACTGCACACACACAAATCGGACATTATTGTATATGTCGTCGGCACGTCGTAGAATTGGGCATATCATGATATTCCTGGGCGGATCATATTTCTGTTAAAACTGAGAGAGTCGCCTCACTCCGCTCCGTTTCGCTCGGCTCCCCAAATTTATTTCCACGTAAACCTAACACGCTCCTCCTCGCTTTGCTTCGCTCCGCTCCTCGTCGCGCCTATTTTTGACTTTTGGTGAAAGATTTTTGATTTCATGCTTTACGATCTGCCCAATTCTACGATCTGCCCACGACATATACAAAAATTTAAATCTTCGATTGTATACCATTTATTGATTACCAAGCAGTTCGCACATAAAAAGAACGCCTTTTATCATAGCACATAAAAGGATCATAGCGGAGTCCTACCTTCGCACGTCAATGGTAAATTGGTAGTAACGACCAAGTTCTACTATTCATTTTAAACTCCAATGTGTTGACGTAAAGTCACATCACTATCGCTCACTACATTACATAGTATAAAACAAAGTCGCTTCCCGTCTGTCTGTCCCTATTTGTATGCTTAGATCCTTAAAACTACGCAACGGATTTTGATGCGGTTTTTTTTAATATATAGAGTGATTGAAGGGGAAGGTTTTAGTATATAATTTTCAACGCGGGCGAAGCCGCAAGCACCAGCTATCTAGTGAAAATAAAGATGAGACCCTTGAAAATTTTATAACAGCAAAGATGTCAGGCGTTGTATTGGTTTACACATTTAGTCAAGCGTTACACATCCCTTACTTTTAACGCGGGCGAAGTCGCAGGCACCGGCTAGTTTTCTTTAAATGATAGTTCATGCTCTACATATGTCACTTTTAAATGTTCAATAAAGTTCATAGTGTTTTGTTATGGCATAAACTAATAATAAAATTTATGGCAAAATATTGCACAACTAACGCTGGTGAAAATGCACCTTTTTGTTACAATATTTTGTTTACAAATATGTATTGATTTATTTTTTATCAAATAGTTCAAATTAATTTATTTAACAATGTTACTAAGTTAATGTTTTAGTCTGATGAGCTTGTTTTGTTTTTGTTTTTTTTTTTTAAAATGACAGATGTTTGGTTGGTTTTAAATGACAGATGACACGAGTCCATGCTCTACACATATTATATGTCACTTTTAACTGTTACATGCAGTTCCTAGTGTTTTTTATGACGTGCGATATCCATACGTGTAGTACATTGATGGTTTGTTAGCTATGTTTTCGCAGACAGACACATACACAGACACATACATACACGGGTTAGATTTTTAAAATCGCTGTTTTTTGCGTCGGTAGGGGGTCGGGATAATCATTCATTACCATCGTGTTTGGCTACGTGTCTTCTATGATTGGATTGATCCTTGAAACACAATCCGCACACATCGCAGGCGAACGGTCTCTCGTCGTTATGCGTTAGACTGTGCTTGCGAAGCGCTGACAGATCGTTGAAGGCTTTACTGCATTCTGAGCACGTGTACTTCTTCTCCTCTGTAATAATTATATAACAAAATGTGGCTTCAAAACTTTATTTCTTAAGGTTTAAAAAGTCAGTTTTCCTCCATACAAACGTAGAAGAACCCTAATTACTCCGCTGTTTCATGTTTAATTTACAAAAGTAAACATGATACCGATTTATCTTGTCGTTAACTAGGTTCGAATGCATACAAACTTTAAAAAAAAAAGTATTGATTTAAAAGATATGTTTCTTGAAAAATCCACATTTTAAGACAAGTTTTAAAGCAACTTTGATGGTGAATATGTCACTCTAGTGTACAAAAACTCCAAAATACTTTGCATACAAACATTGATTAGTTATTTAAGCGTTCAAATAACTTCACACGAAATAGATGTATGCAGTAGTTTTGTCAAAAAAAGCGTTGGCCCAAGGGTCTGTTTGTGATTTTATTTTTGGTATGAATGATTGTGCATCTCGGTCGAGTGCTCTTTCCCGCGCTTTGTGCTATGTGAGACAGGACGCATTTTAGACATGAGACCTATGAGTTCGGGCCGACGACTTGTTTCTTTAGCTTTGCTGTCTATAATTTTTTTTTACGATTCATTTCAGTTCACGGCTTATAGATCAGTTAACTAAAGCTGGCGCGTTCACAGCACTTACACACACACACACGTCAAACTTATAACACCCCGTTTTGCGTCCGGCGTCGCGAGGGTCAACAAAAATAAATAAATTGAAATATTAGTGTCTGTGCTATTTATGTCGATTGAAGTTGACTGAAAAGTGCTCTTTGACGTTTACCTAAAAAGGGGTTCATTCGTACAGATTCATTCGGTGGTATGATATTAAAAGTGTCAGTTAGTTGAATGAACGCGTTCGCGAAGAGAGGTCGATGTCGGATTTGTAGTTCATAATATATATATTTGTTGACTAACAAAAGTATTGGGACTCAACATAAATTGGTTTAATTAATGTACCCGAAATAGAGAGTGATAATATAATTATAAAGCAACGGTAAAACTTACGTGTATGTTTGAGCATATGCCGCTGTAACTTCGACTTTTGGAAGAAACTATCTTGGCATATTTCACACGAATACGTCTTCTCGTTGCGATGTACCCTCATATGATATTTAAAGTGAGATTGGCTCGCAAAGCTCTGTAAGCAACGAGACCATAATATCTTCATATTTTTTCATATTTCATAAAGTAACCAAGGGGTTTGTTTAGCTTGGGAAATGTTCAATTATTAAATTATATACATATTTCGTTTTAATCAGCGATATACACCAAGGATTGTGTACACTTCAAAAACTAAATATGTTAAAAATCAAAAAACTGCTACCCCGGGCGAAGTTGAGAGTGAGTCGCTAATCTAAAATAGAAATTGAACAGAAAATACTAGCAAGGACTATAACCAGATGTCATCTTTCTGGTGACAAGCGTGGAAGATACTGGGGCAGTGCAACATACTACTCTCAGGAGACAGTGTTTTTCTATACTAATATTATAAAGAGGAAAGATTTGATTGTTTGTTTGTTTGTATAGAATAGGCTCCGAAACTACTGGACCGATTTGAAAAATTCTTTTACCATTAGAACCCGAAATTATCCGTGATGAACATAGGATACTTTTTACCGCAGTAAAATGCTTCATTCCTACGGGAAATCTAAAATAAAAATAAATACTAGCGGCTTGGCCCGGGAGATAGCGCCATCTATCCAAAATACGGTAGATGGCGTTTTATACTTTTCTACGCGGACGAAGTCGCGAGCACCAGGTAGTAACTTACAAAATATTAGCTGTTGCAGCGACGTCGTCCATGTAACTTTATAAAATATGTATAGTCTATGTTACTCACTAATAATATAGCTTCCCAACGGTGAAATAATTTTTCATATTGGTCCAGTAGTTTCAGAGCCTATTCAATTCAAACATACAAACTATCAAATATTTCCTCTTTATAATATTAGTATAGATATTAGATTAGACACTAGCCCATAGAAGATTATGATTTTACTGGACTCTTTGACTTACACATTTATCTGATTTAATTCAGCCAAAGAAATATGTAGCTCATTGTAGGGAAATACAGATTGCTATAGAGCAGAATATACAATGAGTAAAAAAAACTCAGTACTTATTATTATAAGTTTAGGTTTTTTTACAAAAGAATTTCTTTGCACATGTTAGAAGTTTAGGTTAAAATAAAATTGCTTATTAGTCTTAGACCAGACTGTATTGATAAAATGCCCCTTTTGGATGTCTTATTATTTTTACCTTATTGCATTCAGAGCACTGGTATGGTTTCTTTTGTCCGTTGCAATAAGCATGGTATGCTATATGACTGCGAGCATAAAATCTTTTCTTGCATAGGGTGCACAGGTAACATCTCCCTTTAGCATCTGAAATTACATAGGTTCTTTTAACAAAAGCCAGTACTTACAAGTCAAAATGTATTTTATTGCAAAATATCAACTATCAGATCAGATCAAGATCAGATGGGCAAGTAGATAACCAAAACTTCCTACAAGACTATTTATGTAAAAATTGGCAGGCAGACTGATTGTTCACTGGACGGAAGATGGTTATCATAACTTATTACAATAAATAATATCGGGTGTTGAATAAATGCTTATTATATATTAGTTTATGCCCGCAACTTCGTCTATGTTCAAACTGTTATAATATAGTCTAAAGCCGTCCTCAATAAATGGACTATCTAACACAAAAAGAATTTTTCAATCCAAACCAGTAGATCCTGAGATTAGCGCATACAATCAAACAAACAAACTCTTCAGATTACTTATACATTATGATTATTGGCTACTCCTGCATGTCTGTAGTTTTCAACAAATAATATGGCAAGAATATTTTGAAAATTCCCATATAATTTACTTATTACTTATAATATACATAAAACGACATAGGGTAAGTTTTATCCCATGTCCCCATATTGTTATCCCATGGAAGGAAAGAGTAATGTTCTCAAAGTATCATCTATAAATAGAAATCCAACGCCTGACAAAAGTATAACAGCAATGCTCAGAATATGCTAGGCATTACATTGCTCATATATTTCGTCAGTTGTCTGGATAAAATCGCAGCACCAGCTAGTATATTATAAATGTTGTTTTTATGTTTATAAAAATCAACCAACCATTTTCTACTTGAATGTGAGATGTTTCTGGTTTCGTTATCTTGTCTGGTTCAGGAGGATCGTAGCTTATTGGCAGTTCTACCACCACGAACGCACTATCTTTCTTTTTTTCTTCAGGGAGGACAATCGGCTCTGCTTCACTTCCATTATCACAACTTTCATACACACTTAATGTTATTTCTTTACAAGCCAGACAACCTGACTTCTCGTTCAGTAAACAGTCCATACATTTGACGTGCCCACAGCTCTCAGTTACCAGCCGATTATCTGTGAGGTTAATAGGCTTTTTGTTGTGACATTGGATACAAACTTGTGAATTCATACTGAATTTAAACAACACTTGGAGGTTATCTGTGATGTATGTATTATTAGTAATCCTTTATATGTCACATGGCTGGAATAAATAAAGTTATGCACTTTTAAGCTCTAATTTCTTCTTAATACACAAAATAAATTAATCTTAAAAACCATTTTTGCAATATACAAGCTTGCTGCAAAAAACATTCTGAAGATGTATTTTTTAAAAAGACATTTCGAACCATTTCAATTTGAGTATTTTTTTAAATCTAATATTCGTTTAGTTTAAATACAATACAAGAAATTAAAATTCACAATAAACATCAGTGAAAACACATAATTTTTTTCAATTTATGTCTCAATTTTAAATAATTATTTATTATGTGAAGTTTAAAAAACAAGAAATATGAACACAAATAACACAATACAACGCTACTTGACAGGTATTTGACAA
Source organism: Synanthedon vespiformis (assembly GCA_918317495.1). Taxonomy (NCBI): domain Eukaryota; kingdom Metazoa; phylum Arthropoda; class Insecta; order Lepidoptera; family Sesiidae; genus Synanthedon; species Synanthedon vespiformis. Next base: position 1,198,968 of record OU906954.1, on the reverse strand, counting down.
CTGTCAACGACCTTTTGACAGCTATTTCAAGAAATGCCGCGTTCCAAAATTTCTAAATACATTTGTATCCTATAGTGCCTTTTCTGTATTATTACGTCTTTACTGTGCATAATTCAGAATCAAATAAGTACAGTTAATGTTATGACACCAAATAATGTTACTTAATTATATTTATTATGCCTTTTAATTTCTTATTAATTGATATTTAAATTTAATAAATTGAACGCAATTTCTTTGATGTCACTCTGCTGCCCGCCCGCCTACACTTCAATTAAGTTGTCTATGTTGTCTATGCTCTACTAGGATTGGTTGATATTTAGTACAAAACACAATTGAACCAATCGTTGCTAAGATTTCTTTATAAAATAGCAAAATCTACGCCAGCCACTAACCAAACTACATATCGTTTGTGTCAAATCATATTTCATTTTTCATTCGTTTCGTTTCTTTTACCTTGGCTCGAAAGTAACATTGAATTTTGTGTGTAATATTAATAACATTTCAAAATGGTATGTGTTTTCTTACAGCACGAAAAAAACGGAGTGTTTTGACGTGTTATTCTTTGTATTTCGACCTATGAAATTATATTCTTTCAATGTGTAACCTCAAACGTGAATTTTGTTTTTAGGACGTCTTTTTAATGATTAGGCGAAAAAAGATGACAATCTTCACAGACGCCAAAGATACTACGACGGTTTTAGAATTAAAGAAAATGATAGAAGGTAAGTGCGATTTTCCCAATTTTAGTAACATCTATTTTTAGTCGCCCGTCACTGTAACCTGCTGGAAGCATAGGGTTTGGAAAGGTGCTGTTTTTTAGCAAAGATGTTCAGTTTGTTCTGTTAATCAGCTTACTGTATAGTATACTTTACGAAGGGCATTGCCTCTTGATATTTTCTAATTGGTCATTGTATAATCATAACAAAAACATTTTGCCAAACAAGGATTGAATGTCACAAATGTGTCCTTTTTCCGAAACGTAACAGCACACGTGCTTTATTTCACTGCTGCCAGATGAAATGTCCAAATAACTCCGACGCACAGTGTTCCCGGTGATCCAGACCTAGAGTCAACTTTGTTCATTTCATTTCCAAAGTTGACCAAGCCAAGAATCGAACCCGGACACCCTGAGATGGAGTGTCAAGGCAGACATCAACCAGTCATTCATGTTTGACAATAATCTGCAATCATTGTTTGAGGAATACTTACATATTATTTCTTCAAACATGCAGTAAATTGGACTTTAATTCGTCATAATCTTATCTTACCTCAGATTGTTAATTCGTTACCCAAGATACACATGTATTATTAAAAAGAACTTTTAGTTTAAAAAAAAAGATATATATTTCTAAAATTACTAAAAGTTGGGGTTGACAGTCAACTTGATGATAGGTGGCTACCATCAACTATAACAGGAACAACACAATAGGAACTGCAAGGACTGCCAACATTAGTAGGATTGAGGGCAATCATTTTGTGTTGGATAGCAAGGTAATGCTATCCCGCACAACAACTATACAAACAAACTCTTTAGCTTTATATATTGGTATAGATTATTTATTGAGGTTGCTATTTGCTACTTCACTCTGTATGCGACTATAGGACCGACCAGATTGTAGGCAACTCATTTACATATTTGTATGGGGTTTTTTCAGGCATCCTAAAAGTTCCGCCTCCAAGTCAGATGCTGTTCAACAAGGACAGCCAATTAATGGACGATGAAAGGACGCTGGCCGAATATGGCCTCACATCAGCCTCGGCTAAGGCACAGTGTCCTGCCCCCATTGGCCTGGCTCTGAGGTATGAAACATACAAAAGTGTCTATATAGCAATACTGCATAGGCATTTCCATTTCCGGTGCAAAAAAGTAATGAATAAGGACCGATTTAAAAAAAAATTCCTCTACAGAAAGCCACATTATCAGGGAGTAACATAGGCTATATTTTATAAAGATATGCAGGCAAAGTCGCGTGCCACAGCTAATATTTTATAGACCATCAGTTGTTTGCTGACAATGATCAACTTGAATGTCCGATGTCAGTTGCACTAAATCTCACTGAGTGCTAAAGGGTTAACCACCAGCTGTTGCTAGATATGGTTCACTTGAATAACAGCATACTAAATATTTTTTTAAATGTTAAGTTTGACAGACAGGCTGACGGTCCACTTGATGGTAGCCACCTGGCTACCATCACCTATAGCAAAAGCAACGCCACCAGAGGCATAGCCAGCCATGGGCTCAGGGTGGGGCAGCAGTCTAAAATAATATGTAACTAGCAAACTATACTCGTGGTCTTACCCCAGTTATTTTTTTATGTATAATTCAAATTATCCAAAACACTTTCTTTTATTGCTGACCTACCTACATCACGAAATCTTCCATCCAAAAAATAAGTTTTTTAGGTTTGATTAGGTACCTTACATGTCAGAGCCAGGGTGGGGCAAGCGTCCCATCCTGCCCCTGCATGATCCTGCATGATAAGGGAGGAATGGGGTAATAGGCTTGCTGGCAACACTTAGTCACTCATTGAAACACAACAGCACATATTATACTGTTATTTCACAATGGTCTTCTCATCATCTTCTGGTTATTACCATCCAATGGGCTGCCCAAATGACTGCAAAAACGCAGTGTGTCCTACAGTCCTAATAAATCATCAATCAATACTAATAATAAATCTCTAAGTGCAGATATTGTATGTGTGTATATTCCTCCATAACTCTTAAACGAATGAACTGATTTTCATGAAACTTGGTAGATAAACATTTAGACGTACGGGACATGGGATAGGCTATTTTTTTCTTTTTCAACACGGACGAAGTCTGGGCGCCAGCTAGTTAAGAAATAACAATAAAGAGTCCATCAGCAATTACCTGGCGCCAGCCCAAAGTAATGTCTGTAACTAATTACGTGGTCTACGTGCTTTCGGGTGAAATTCCACAGAAGGTTATAATGTACGTAGTTTATTTATACCCTAAGATGTGACTATTTTGTCAATAAAAATTCTCTACGTGATTATATTGAATTCTCGTAATTATTATTTTAATTTTGCATGATCATCTAGATTTCTAAATATGTTCTTAATACCAACTTTCGTTAATCTATACTAATATTATAAGGAGGAAAGATTTGATTGTTCGTTTGTTTGTTTAGAATAGGCTCCGAAACTACTGGACCGACTTGAAAAAATCTTTTACCATTAGAAGCTGACATTATCCGTGATGAACATAGGCTACTTTTTACCGCGGGAAAATGCTTTATTCCTACTTTCTCAGTCCATTCTCTATGTCTATGCCAAAGTCTTTTTGTTGATACCAGGAAGGAGAACGGCGAATTTGAGGCTTTGGACTTGACCCCCTACTCATCACCACCGGACTTGCCCGATGTGATGAAGTCTCAGGAGACCAACGGACAAGAACAGGTAAATGTTATGTCCGTTTCTATTCAGGCATAAATTAAATATGTACCACTACCATGCATACAGGTTTTCTGAATTTGCCAACTTCCTCTGTGGTTTAGTTTAAAATAAATGCTTTTTTATGTTAATGTCGACAAATATAAGGGATTAGGAAAGGAAAAGGGGTCACACTCTGGAAACACAAAAACAGCACATATTTTTATATGTGCCCTGCTATTACTTAATCTCTTGTTCCAGATATATAATAATTGAAGGGAAAAAGAGTTTATTAGCTTAAATATCTTCAAAAAATCAATTGCTAATAAATATTCAAAGAATATATTTTTTAACATACCTACTCTGTTAACAATGTGTTAAAATTTTACCTTTGTACCTAAGTCATGGATGTTTTGTATTTATAATATGTATGTATTTACAAAAAAAAGGAATATATGTAGTATATCATACTATATACATTACTTATATAGTATGATATCGTTTGATCCCACCTTCCACACTAAGCAGCTAATGCTTGTATTATAGATACCAGACAGCTGATATACTACATAGATTACTTCTTTTGCAAATACATACATATTATAAATACAAAACATCCATGACTAGGGTACAAAGGTAAAATGTTAACACATAAACATTTTCCCCTAGCAGGATTCGAACCCGCGACTGTTTGATTAACAGCTAGGATTACTAGCAACTAGACTAGATCAAACATGTCATAAAAAAAAGCATATATACGGTCGAATTGAGATATTCCTCCGTTTTTTTTCGTCGGTTAAAAATTATGGGACAGTCAATGAATGATATAAATTGATAAATTTCAGATGGATCAACATTAAAGAGCGGCGCGGGCGCAGATTTCGTTTAATTGTTGATACAAACAAACCAAACCCCGTTTGTGTCGTTTTGTCTTAACACGAGCTCACCACGCCGCGAAACCTCTAACATTTATTATTATTATAATATTTCTTTTTTTTTTTTTTTTCATATAAAAAAATATTTTTGTTAATATTTTTATCAACAGTTTTGTGTTCATATTTAACATGTACACGTTTTTGTAGCACATTTGTGACGCTTTATAAAGATGGGAGTGTGTGTATAGCTTTTTTAACTTTTTGAAACTCGCTAACCCAATTTTATTATCTTCTCGACGACGATCTTTTTCAAAAGAATCGTACGAAAAAAATTGTGTGCGATACTGTCTTAAATGTGGTTTATTATAGATTAATTAAAGCACTCTATAATTATGTTTTCAAAAGGGTCGCCATTTGTAAAAAAAAATATATATATATATATATATATATATAGGTATAAATATATATCGAACCTAACCTTTGTCCCCGTAGGATTTAGAACTTGTGTATTAATTTTATTTAAATTAAATATTTATTTCGTTTAAATGTCAAATGAATAAGGAAGTGGTTGGTTTTGATATACATAACTATAGGTAAAATCTTTGATAAAGTTGATAAAATGATAGGTACACTAGATTCTGGGTTGCTACACATTGAAAGTGGCACAGTAGATATATCACCGCACTCGCAGCTTGTGGGTAGATGATTTCAAATTAGTTGGACAAAGTTGTCCTCTTAAGGTGAAACAAGTCGTCGGCCCGAACTCATAGGTCTCATGTCTAAAATGCGTCCTGTCTCACACAGCACAAAGCGCGGGAAAGAGCACTCGACCGAGATGCACAATCATTCATACCAAAAATAAAATCACAAACAGACCCTTGGGCCAACGCTTTTTTTGACAAAACTACTGCATACATCTATTTCGTGTGAAGTTATTTGAACGCTTAAATAACTAATCAATGTTTGTATGCAAAGTATTTTGGAGTTTTTGTACACTAAAGTGACATATTCACCATCAAAGTTGCTTTAAAACTTGTCTTAAAATGTGGATTTTTCAAGGATCATAATGTATACTTTTTGACATTAGAAATCTCTTTTCGTTCGGATTAATAAAAAAAGTCAACAAAAAAAAAATTTTTTTTTTGGGTTTCTGTTCTAATGCTTAAATTGTGATTCTAGTCATCTAAAAATAGTTACATTTTCATTTTTAGCTTTTAAAGTTTGCTTTTGCCTGATTTATGACGATAAGTAAGATACGAGACAGCCCATACAAACATAATATAAGAGAAACACTAAAAATATTCATTTATGAACTTAATTTTTGCGTTATTTTACATATATTTCCTGTTGTTTATCAAAAATCTTAAATGACAAAGGCTCTAGTGTTCAACAAAAACTTTTCTAATTGCAATTGAAAATAAAAGTATGGAAATAATGTATTAATCTATCATTTGTCTTAAAAAAATGCTCTAGTTTCTACAAAAGCAAACTTTGATCAAAAAAATTATTTATTCCCTTATTTTTAACATAGAAGAAATCAAAATTTCATATGCAGAAGCCAGACCCAAAAATCGTGTTGACCTGTGTAATCATTGTACGTTTGTGTGCTGGCTTGTATTCAACCTTAAGGTGAACACGTGTTACGACTTGAACCATTTTATTATTACTAAATGTTTAGGTACAAATCAGTCGTGCAACGTTTTCATTGTACAGTAAATACATCTTTTTATCAGAAATTAACGAGAGAAAGTGCTATAACTATAGCATGTATAAAAAAATACAGCGATGGACACTTTTTCGCAGTGATTTTGTTTGAGACCTTGAATCTAGTGTCATACTTTATCAAAGGGTAAAATCGGATTATCTATGATCTAATGGTGACGTTTAGCTTTTTTATTATTGGAATTTTTTGACTGCTTCATACAATTTATCACATTACTTTTCAGGGTCTCTAATATTGTAGCAAAATGTTTAGCATATAACACTTTGAAGTTGTGGTTTTTTTTTTAACTATGATCTTATACATTCAAAGTTAAATTCGTGATGCAATATTTATTTTAAAACATTAAAAGTGTCACACAAAATGATTTTCTCCTTCATAATAGCTTAACATAAGTCACTTTAAGAAACGAAACAGTGAGACAAAATTTCAGTATTTTTTTATACCTGTCTTAATTAAACGCCAAAATATTATATCTCACTGTTACGATATAAATATTTCATGCATATTTTCTAGCTTAGACACTGTTGCTTGTTTTTTGTTGTATAATACATAATATTTTGCCTTAGAACTATTTTAATGCGAAAATGTCTCTCGTAATACACTAACGTGTGATTTCTATGCAATTTTTATATATATATAAATATGAGAAACTAAAGTAATTATTCGTGACATCAATTTAAAAAATAGTAATAAGAGACGAGTCTAGAAATCTCAAAATCTAATTTCTAGTAGGTAACTTGTAAAACAAACGGTCTCAAATTGCTTGTATCCAAGCCCAATTAATAGATAAAAAAAGCTTCATAAAAAAATCTACTTGTGAATTTTCTATTTAAAAATACAGGAATAATTTTATTAAATTAATGGTGTCTTAAGTAAATATTAATTCACATAATAATATACTTACATAAAAGTCAAAGTTAATTATTTTTATTTAGGTCTCGTGTTTTTTTTTTGTACTCTGCCTGGGTAACATTTACATAAAATGTACGCCATTTTGTTTAACGTGTTTCTTTATTTTAGCGGGTATTTTTTTAATAATAATTGGTCTCGCTTCGCTCAACTAGATACCGCCGGCGTACTTGTCAAATGCGGCAACCAATACTACGCCGAAATCAGCGTACCCGAGCCAGTCACACTACAAGCTGTCTGTGACGTGTACGTGTCGAATGTTTAATTAAATTTTGGACATAATAAAACGCCAGTTTGCATAATGAAACTGTGTAAAAATATAATGAAACTGTAAAAAAAAGTGATAAAAAGTGACGATGTCTTACAAACACTACAATAATGAGCGGTATCTAGTCGAGCGCAACGAGACCAATCATCAATCTAAGGCAATTTTCTATTTACTGCCAACGAATGATATCTTAGAACTAGGACTTCGAATCTATGGGAACATTTTTGCCATTTTCCTTGTCATTAACTTTGTAAGTTATATATACTAAAACCTTCGTAGAGAACCACTCTATACATTGATGAAAATCGGTGCAGTAGTTTTTGAGTTTATCGCGATCAGACAGACTGACAGAGGATATAAAAAAACAGTTTTCGTCTAACGCTATTTTCATAGTGAAAACTGCATAGAAATCAATAATTATTGTGTGGTTTAGAAGGAGTTAGAGAACATTAAACTTGTCAAGAAGACGAAGAGGACTTGTCTATTAATATTTAATAGAAAAATACATAATTATGGTTGTAGGCATATGGTTTTTTTTTGTAGATTCGAAGTCCACGTTGTGATCTCGGAATACAGAACAATAACTTACTAATTAGAGTATGTACTCGGTTTTTTTAGTGACGAATCCGTATACTCGTCAACGTATTTTTATTTATTTAATTTATGGTACTGTCATCTATCTTTCCTTGATTTGGAAAAATACAAAAATATTTTTGTTTTTTTACTTATTAACAAATTGTTATCGCGAATGAGAGGACACAGAGTACTATCATGGTTGAAAGCGCCCAATTTTTTGTTCTGTTTTTTGAGTTTATGATTTGTCAATCCCCAAAAACGTTTTATCTGTTCGTTCGTACTATTCGTATGAGCACAGAAGGGTTTTATGAATTGAAAAGGAATTTTTTTTTAGTAAATTTAGATTCAATTGTAAATAGCATTGAGGTTGAAGTGATCAGTGTTCGGCGACAATCTTAGTTATTTATTCATATTTTATTTTTTTAAATTTATATCCACAGGAAACTTTGATGGGCTTATTCCATCAACCTGTTTTCAGACGTAATTTCTGTCTTACAACATTAAATTTACAACTTTACCATCCAAAAGCCTGCTGAAACCATCTGATTGATAAGCGTCAATAGATGGCATTTAACAAAATATTATGTAGAAACCTTTATGTTTGAAAGATAGATAATGAGCAATAATCCGAAATTAGTTTGTGTAATTAACTTCAAACGTTTAGAGATTCCCAGAAAACAACTTCTGCCTCTAGTGTTTCATTCTAATGGTATATAACATTATTATTGTTTTACAATTAGCGATTGTCGCCACTTTAGTGTGAAAATTTTCTTCACCTCAATGTCTTAAATGGGTACCGGTATTACAATTTTCTAGTTATTTGTTTTCTATAAAGTTAATGATGATATTTAACTGACGTTAGTATAGAACTTACTATAGTTATAGATAAATTGTAATAGGGTTAATGTTAGGGGCTTTTTATATCAATAGAGACGAACCTAATGTCTCGCATTACCTAATTACTATGTTGTAAAAATAATTTTAATTTTTGTAAAGTAGACAAACGCGTCAGCGAAATTAGTAATCGAAAAATGCTGTTTTTATGTAATGTATCCTCTAAATGCACTCTCAAAAAATGTTACGTAATAATGTGTCAAGACGATTACTGACCGAGTTGGTTGCCTCGCAAGGTTATTTTGGCGGAAAACTCGCCTCACGAGACAAACCCATCCTCGCACAAGGCAAACTCATCCTCACACGAGACAAACTTATCCTCACACGAGACAAACTCATCCTCACTCGAGACAAACTCATCCTCACACAAGGCAAACCCATCCTCACACGAGACAAACTCATCTTCACACAAAGCAAACCCATCCTCACACAAGGCCAAACCCATTCTCACGCAGGAAGTAGAATCCTCAGCCTCGTTGCAATATCTTTTTGTGTCTTTCTAAAAAGCACTTTTTTGTAGTGATAAGTCAAGGTGTGACTGAAACGACACACCTATTCTCGTACTTGATGTATCACAAAACGCCATACCTTAAAACAGATTAAATTAAATGGTAACTATAAATCTGTGCCCAAATAATATTCTTTTAAAAAAAAAACTGTCTTCTAAACGCCACCTTAACGGTAAAAGTTACGAAGGCCTTGCAAGTTTCAAGAATATTTATGATTTTATGGCAGTATGAGACGTAATCACTGCTCTTTTTTTCTAGCGAAATCCTAGCGAGGCACCGCGCTCTCTCGGTACTCGTCTAATGGGATAATTAATAAAGAACAACTGATTGTCTGATAAAAGGAAAAACTTTTATTATAACTGATGTAGACGCATCAATTAATGAATCGTTCAAACTGAGCTAAATTGGCACAGTTGCACTCAGTGTTCCCTTGAGCGCTGTGCTTTGCTTAACTCAAGTACACAATCTGTCAAAAAAGTGTAGAAATTAAAGTGGCAATAAATAATACCATAGTGTTGTCTCTTTCTTATCAACTACTTGGTTAGAGGGGGACAACACTACACAGTATTGCCACTTTTTAATATATATTTACGAAATTTTTCAGATTGTCTTTCAAATGTCATTTGGTGAAGTATACCAAGTCCACCTCAGTAGCACTACCATGAGTTTATGACGACCGAAATCGCTAGCGAGAGATGAGCGAGAACGTAAAATATTTGTATGAAAAATTGTATAGCGCCTCTAGCGGTCACTCAAAGAACTAAAACCGGTACCATGAGTTACAAATTTGACTGATGCTCTCGAGAAATACCGTAACGTTAGTAGTTAAATCATTCACGTGCACATTGAAAGGTTCGTTATCGACAGAAGTAAACTAACGTAAGATTTCGATAGCAACTCATGGTAGTGCTACAGTTCTAATGGAAGTCTATAGTTAAAAAAAAACTTGGATGGGAATTATTTGATGCATAGCTAGTTTAATAACTTTGATTGCGAGATCGATCACAACCAAATATATTATAATACATTCAATGAAACCCTGTTATAAAAAATAATAGTAGCATATAGTAAATACGGCACCGTTTATTGTATAAACATATAGGTTAGTTAAAATAATTAAAAAAAAAAAAAACGAAAATTGCAGCTAGCCGTGAGTACTAAGAAGATTTTTTAAATAACAACACGATATACTCTTATGACAGCTGCTGCCAAAGTGTTGGGCATTTATTGCATAGTTTGCAACTGTAATGAAGTTTTTTGGCGTCAATACATGCGTTTTTGAAATTTTCATCCCCAGTAGGGGGAGGAAATGTGACAAATCTGGGAATATTTTTTGTAGAACATCCAAAGTTTATTTACACAGATACGAGACAGGATGGATATCACACATATCCCTATCCACTATTTAAAAAAAAATAGGGAATTTGTAGACTTTAAAATTGTATTGTATGAAGGAATACAATAACAAAGACATACATAAAATATGGAAGGTTCTTTGGGTAACCTGAATTCGCCATCTATTTACGTATGGTGAATTGTCAACCAGATCGGTAAAATCTTTAGAACTAAATACTCAGTACTAAGTTAACAAAATATACATACGACATTTTTTTTTTTTTCTAGTAATATTGACTTGGAACTAGTATGTATTGAAAATATCTTTTTTTTAAATGTATATATAGGTATTTGAATTTATGCCGCGGACCGGCTGTGTGTATAATAGCACTAATGACAAATTTTGGGGTACACTTTTTAAATGTTCTAATGTTAATACAAGAGAATCTCAAATGAAATATTTGTAATACTTAAATTATTTTAACCAATTAAATATTATTGTTGCAAAATATGTGATAAACGAAACTAGTCAGGTGTTCATAGTAATAAACAATAAACGGTTAGATCACATTCAACTTTGGTTATTTGCTGTTACGTTCATTCTGTGATTTAAGTACACGGCAAGATTACGTCTCGTGTTGAAACACCTTTTTTATGGGCAAAGAGATGTTAGGCGAAGATTGTACTTGGTATGGAATTTCGTGTACGAATGAATTTAAAGGAAATCAGCTGAAATAAAGCTGTTTGATTTGTTTTGTCGTGTTTTATTCTTGTATATACCTGTTTTTTTTTTTAAATCCCAACGCAAAAGAAGAGTTTTTTTTTCTACAATAGTTAAACTTCGGACGTGCAGTCCTGCGACTGAATTTTTAATTTTTTTTATATATAAAGAAAATGCTATTAATAAGAAAATGACTTTTTATTTCGGATATTTTTTAAAAGTATATAGAATCCAGAGTCGTAATCCTGCACTCCTTCAGTCAAGAACCGTCGTTTCGGCACTCCATTCGAGCAAATTTGATCCAGACAAAATTTTATTTTACCCCTTCCGACTTTCGGGATTATCAGAGCTCATTATGGTCTGCCCGGTCATAATTTTTCTACCTTTTGAATCGGTCAAATCTTAGATGATGCATGCGTCTTTTATAATAAAAATTAAACTCAAATTCTGACAGTAGCTATTATAGGTCATGCCAGCACCATCGAATAAATCTAGCTCGTGCGATATTTGCCCACAGGACTGCTAGAATGCAGCCCCAAGGGAATATAATTGAAACTAAGGTAATGTCAAAATAAGATCTGGTAACACTGTGCTTTCTAGCAAGTAATCAATACAAGGAGAATAGAGGTAAAGGAGCGCAAGCTCCGTGTATTAAAAGTGTCCGTTGAAAGACGACGAAGTGATGGCGCTGGTTGCAGCTAGTGATAGTAAACAATTCAACTCAGCGCGCACTTCACTCCGTTTCATTTCATACTCTCAAACTCTCTAGATCACTGCCCTAGACACACCAGCGCCATCTCAATTCGACGATTTTAGTTGCCACTTTTTTAGTTTAACACCCATATAAGATTGTTCTCCTTATCTCTACGCTCCTTAAATCAATACTTAATACATTTAAGTACTCTATGGTCGATGTGGGTTGACAATATAGAGTACTCAATACATTGACATTTCACAAAAATGACAACAGTCAACAACACATGTAAATTGTAAAGCAAGTATGTCAATGCATGTAACTAACCTAAAAACTAATAATTTATTATTAATAAATCCCATTGTAAAACTTATCTGCTTCAGTGATAAAAAGTAAAACTAAAAATCGTATAAGTGTATCTATATTAAACAGTGCACACTGTTTTACTTGATAAAATTCAAAGTTAAATATTAATTTCCTTATTTTATAACGCAAATAATAGGAACTATGCAGATTACTGTTTGCTAAAATAAAGCAATAACTTAAAAGAACCACTGAGTACCATTGAAAACATTTAAAATGGGCAAACGTAAAGGAAAATCGGTGAAGAAAAATCCGAAAACGAAAGAGTCTCTGGAGCCAGAGAACCTCGTGAAGGCACCTCATTCGTTCGTCATACATCGTGGTAACTGTTCTAAGGACCTTATTGATCTGACAAAGGATTTCAGAAAGATAATGGAGCCCTTTACAGCGTCACAATTGAAAGTAAGTGTGCTCCTTTATTTCCGAGCTTGAAAAGAAAAGATACCCTGAAAATCAAAGTTCGAGAGTGATTAGGTATCTTATGGGTGAGTTCGCTCTATCATAGGCCTCATCCTCGCTACGTAGCTGCCAAGCCATCTCTAATATAAAAAAAATCTTCTTAACAGTGCCGCTTGTCTGCCTTGAAAGCTGCTACACTTTAGTGTACCTCTTTAGAGGGAGTGAGTGTTCATACCAAAGCACTCTTCAACCAGGATATCTTTCTTCCGCTTCTGCTACATTGTATTTTCCATTTCATCACTAATCTATAGCAATATATAAAGCTGAAGAGTTTGTTTGTATGTTTGTAGTTGTATGCGCTAATCTCAGGAACTACAGGCTCGAATTGAAAAAATATTTTTGTGCAGGATAGTCCATTTATCGAGGAAGGCTATAGGCTATAGAGAACTTGGACTAAGTCGCAGTAAAATAATATGGTATCTTTTCACCCCTCGTATTAAATATTGTAAATACAATAATTGTTACATTATACAATAATTGTTTTCTATCTTTTGTAAAACTTTTTCTAACCACATTTACAATGATAAATATTATATATACTAGCTGGTGCTCGCGACTTCGTCCACGTAGAAAAGTATAAAATGCCATCTACTGTATTTTGGATAGATGGCGCTATCTCCTGGCCCAAGCTGCTAGTATTTACTTTTATTTTAGATTTCCCGTAGGAAATCTACAGGTATATCTGTTAAACAGTATGTGATATCACTATCTGTTTAGTTCTGTTACGAGTATCTGTTTAGTTTTCAGTGTGTAAATGATACTAAAATTCTGCCGCTCGTTCTCATCTTATCCATTATTCTTTATTTAACTTTTTCCCTGCACCTTTTGTGCCACTGCTGCCTCCACAATAGAGAAAGTCTCTGAGATGATGTCAGCGTGTCTATCATGCGTTATGTAGTTTGAATGTTTTAATATTTTCAGGAAAGAAAAAAGAATACAATAAAGGATTTTCTCTCAGTCTCGGGTTATCTGCATGTCTCGCACATGATGACTTTTACGGAGACAGAGCTCGGTTCCTATATGAGACTCGCAAGGCTGCCAAGAGGGCCGACGCTAACATTCAAAATACTCAATGTAAGTATATCACTCTATTCTATTCAACATTTTCCTGAAGACACAAATAAAACTGTTGATATTACTAATTTCATTGATGCTCGTTTGGTCTTCTTTAAAGTAGTGGTTGAGGTCTTTGACACTGTCTCAGAGGTCCATGGTTCGATTTTTAGCGGGCAGACTTTGGTGGTTCTAGTCTAAACCTGGCAAGTAGATGAAGGATTTAGATTTGAGGGCAAGTAGTTGTGTCTTGCAGTGAATTAGACAACCCGTTTGGTGGCAGTAACGACCCCAAAAAATCCATAAAATAACATAAATGCAACAATATTATAAATTAACACCAAAAGTTGTATCTATACTTACTAAACGAATTACTCCTTCCATTTGGATTTAAAAAAATATTTTTGCATTTAATTTATTTTCATTAAGGTCAAGCAAAAATAAAAAGTCAGAAAGACTGCTAAGTGAAAATGAAATAATAACGTGTGTGGGCGATGATACAAGATACATAGGGTCAAGGGCTGAAAGACGAGAAATGACTGTTACCGTAATGAGTCAAAATATGCATATTTTAATTAAATTTGTCAATTTAAATTAAACGGCGGGTGTTCAACATAAAACTAAAAAATCATGGAAACTCATGTTTTCCAATAAAAAGTAGTGAGTAACAATATTGTGGAGATGGAGGTCTTTCCTATGAGATTATATAATAGCTATATTGAAGATTTTTAAATGTAGTTTTCTTCATAATATGGTTCCTAGGTGTTTATTTATATTTTTCAATTTAATTTATCTAATGTTTTAGTACTGTTTATCGCGAGACGTGATATCCTCTCTCCGCAAGCAGTACGTGATGATGAGAGCGTTCCAGCACGCTCCGCTGATAGTCCTCAACAACTTCTCCGGCGAAGGGATGCATATGAAGCTCATGGCGACCATGTTTCAAAACATGTTTCCAACCATAAACATTACCACAGTGAGTTAACATCTAAATGTTAATCATAACATAACCAATATTGTGAATGCCAATTTGAGTTTAATTGTCTGTTAGTCTTTCACTTCATTTGGGACCAGTGCAGTGCGCAATAAGAGGAGACTTGAAATAAAAGTGATCCTAAAAAGCACATGTGCTTACGGTCGTACCGATTGTAGATAAAATGAAAAAAAAATCTCGTGTGTTCTCAAATGTCTCATATTTATGTTTTATTTCAGGTAAAACTGAAGCACATCCGCCGTTGTGTAATGTTGAATTATAATCCGGCCAGTAAAACAATTGATTTAAGACATTACGTGATTAGAGCAACACCTGTGGGCTTAAACAAAGGCACGAAAAAGGTAATTAATAATGATAAAAAATATATATAAAATAAATGTATGGTTCCTAATAAAATTGCAATTAACGGTTTTATTTTGTATTCACAGATGGTTCAAGGCAATATTCCAAACTTAAGCCGTTGCAAAGATATTTCAGAGTTTTTTGAAAAGTAAGTTTCCAATAATAATAAAAAGTCGAAAAAGGTGTAATGTACAGATAATTTTAAAAAGCAAATATCAAATATTGGAAGCATGATTCCAATTTTGAATAAGTTGAGGTTAAAGTTTTACTATTAATTTTTGAGATAAGTCACCACAGAACTGATTTTTGTACTAAATTATGATGAAAAGTTGTGTGAACAACCTAAAGTATTAACGGTATGATAGCAATTAAACACTTCTATCATTTAATTAAAAAAAAGTGAACATAGCTCCCTCTTCCATTGACAAAAGTAAACTTTTCTGCACTCTTTGCTTTTTAAAATTAACTGTACATAACACCTTTTTCAACTTGTTATATTCCAAAAAAACGCCTTCATCCACTCATGGCTTGAATTATATTTGGTATAATATATTTTTCTTTTTAATATAAAGTAATAAAATGACATTAATGTGGTCAGATTTTATTTATTTATTTATTTATTAGCCTTTATTTGCCAACTTTTTACAATAATTATACATAATATAGGTAGGTAACAATATATAACTCTTATTATTATCAGTCGGCGTGTCTTTGCGACACGAAGGCCTCCTCCAGCAGCTTCCAATCGTCCCTCAATAGAGCTATTCGATGCCATAACGGGCCGGCAATCTTTTTGATGTCGTCAGACCAACGTTTTCTTTGCCTTCCTCTTTTCCTTTTTGTTTGGAATCTAGGGGTCCACTCTGTTATGTCTTTAGTCCATTTATTTTTATTTTCCCTAAGCATGTGACCCACCCACTTCCACTTGAGCCTTTTAGTTTTAATCATAATATCTTCCACTCTTGTTATTTGTCTTATTTCCGTGGCCCTTTTTCTATCTCTTCGTACATAGCCCAGCATGCTTCTTTCCATGGCTCTCTGACATGTGATAAGTTTTTGTTGTTGCTTTTGTGTATTTGCCCAAGTCTGGCACCCATAGGTTAAGATAGGTAAAATACACGTATTGAATAATTTCCTTTTCATAGCAATGCCATATTGTTTACTTTTCATTATTTCTTTTAACGACCAGTACCTCTTCCATGAGTTGGCAACCCGTCTCTCTATCTCTAATTCCATTTGGTCGCTAAAGGCTGTCAGCTGACCCAAATATATATAGGTGTTGACATATTCTATTTCTCCCTCGTCTACTTTGATCTTTTTTTGGGATCTATTTGTTATTATTTTGGTCTTTGTTTTGTTCATTGTTAGACCCACCTTTTTACTTTCGTATGATAGATCTTGAAGCATGGTTTGAAGGCTTTCAGGGTTATCGGCTATAAGGATTATGTCATCTGCAAACCTTAGATGGTTTAGAGGTGTACCATTGACGCTAATTCCAAACTTGTCCCATTCCATTTTCCTGAAGACTTCTTCCAGCACCGATGAGAAAAGTTTTGGTGAAAGTGGGTCTCCTTGTCTAACTCCTCTTCGAATTGGGAAAGATTCCCCCTCGATTTCTAGTTTTATTTTTGCTGTGCTGTTTGAGTATACATTTTTTATTATTCTTATATATTTATTTTCAATTCCTTGATTTTTCAGGGCATTCCAAATATAGTGATGTTCTAAGGAGTCGAATGCTTTGTTGTAGTCTACAAATGCCATATATAATGGGTAGTTGTATTCTTGGCACTTTTCGATAAGCTGGTTTATCACATGTATGTGGTCTATTGTAGAATATCCAGATCTAAATCCAGCCTGTTCTCTGGATTGTTGTTCGTCTAGTTTTTTTGTAATGCGGCTGAGTATTACTTTAGAAAAGACCTTGTACATGTTAGACATTAGGCTTATTGGACGATAGTTGCCTATTTCATGTCTGTCTCCTTTCTTGTAAATAAGAGTTATGAGGCTTGTTTTCCATTGTGCTGGTATTTTTTCAGATGTTAAAATAAGGTTAAATAGGTTTGTCAGTTTTGAAATTGATTCTGGCAATGTTGTTTTCAATATCTCGTTGGTTACGTTATCTGGTCCAGGAGCTTTCTGGTTTTTCTGTGTCTTTATGGCATGCTGAACTTCCGCTTCTAGGATTTGGGGTATTTCTTCAGTGTTATCTTCGAGATCGATATTACTTTCATAGTTGTTTTCGGTAGTGTATAATTTGCGATAGTAGTTCGTTGCGATCCTTAAGATTGACTGTCTCTTTGTTTCTTGTTTGTTATTTATGTTTTTCATTTTCGGTATCCACACCTTTTCTTCCTTTAGTTCTTTTAACGCTTTATTTATGCCTCCTGTTTTGGTTATATGTTGTTCCATGCATTTGATTCTCTTGCTTGCTTTGTCCTGTCTTATGTTTTTGCTTATTTCTTTACTCAATTTAATTATTTCTTGTAGTGTTGCCTTATCTCTTCTGTTTTTGAGCAGTATTTTTCTCTTTTGAATGAGGTCAATTGTCTTAGGTGTTAGCACACATTTATTTTGTTTCGCCTTACGTTTCGTGATATATAGATTGTTTATAACTGTGTCATAAAGTTCTTGTGTTTCGTTTATTTCTTTCGTTATCTTGTTCCTCTGTGGTTTTGTGCAAGTTGTCGATATAGTCCTTCTCAAGTTGAAGTGTCTTCTCTGTTTCTTTTCCTGTTTATAGAATAAGATTGCTCTGACCATGCGGTGGTTGGTGTTGAAATTGAAATCATTTATTACACTGACATCTTGGAATGACTTGGGTTGATTGCTTGTTATAAAATCAATTTCATTTCGGTAACTCCCGTCGGGCGATATCCAGGTCCATTTTTTAGTCAGCTTCTTTTTGAAAATGCTGTTCATAATAGTTAAGTTATTTTCTAGGGCCATGTTTACGATTCTTTTTCCGTTTTTGCTTCGTTTTCCTATGCCATATTTTCCAATTACAGACTCTTCACCTTGTTTCTGTTTACCTATCTTTCCATTGAAGTCTCCCATGACAATGATATTCTTATGGGCTGTCTCTAGTGTAGTTGAAAGTTGATTGTAAAAGTCATCTTTTGCTGTTTCATCTGCTGTTTCAGTTGGTGCGTAGCATTGTACTATGGTCCATTTATCTTTATAGCCCTGTAGATTTATACTTAGTGCAGCTATTCTTTCAGATATACCTTTGAACTCCTGAATTTGTTTTTTTAGATGTTTTCTCACCATGAATCCTACACCGTATTGCCCCTTTGTTTCACCTATATAGTACAGGATGTATTCGCCATGTTCTTCTATTTGGTTTCCCATTCGTCTTACCTCGCTTATACCGAGAATGTCCCATTTAATATTTTCTAAAGCTGTTTCTAATTCGAGAAGTTTCTCATCTGTTCGTAATGAAAGTAGGTTTAAGGTAGCTATGTAAATATTGTTTGATTTTTGTTTGGATATCTTGCTTGCTGAAGGGTATTGGTCGTCTTCCCCCACGGTGACCAACCGGCTTGGGGTGTCATGTTTAATAGTTTGTTTTAATAAAGTTGTGGTATGTTTTTTTATTCGGTTCTGGTTGCCGGTTGTCGTTATAAGTTTTTTGGGATTTCAGATAATGAACCTGATCTTTTTCGATTAACGTAGTTCAGTATATTCGGTTTAATAATTTCTTTAGCTGCGCCCTTAACAATTGGAGGTGTTGTGTTGTCCTTTGTGTAAATTTTTTTCTGAGTTGATAAGTTGGGCGAGCTTGAATCTTCCCTTTTCCTTTTGTCTCTGGTATGGTTTGTTTGTTTCTTCACTATAAGTCTATGTGGTCTAATGTGGTCAGATACAGATGATTAAATAAAATGATGTCAAAATTTTCACAACTACTATTTAATTTATTCATTGATCATGTGGGAACGAGAAAATTCATTGGCAAATGAATGTTGTTGTTATTATTATTATCAACTTTATCTGAGGTGCGATAAAGGTGATAATTGCATTCAGGTCTGCAATATTATCGGAGAGCGAGATGGAGGACGATCCAATCAGCCAAGTGGTGTTGCCCCAAAATTTGGCTACGAGGGGAGCCGCAGCCGAATCAAAATCAGCCATCAGGCTATTCGAGCTCGGACCCAGGATATCGTTCCAGTTGATCAAGGTATCTATGTGTATTCTATACTAATATTATAAAGAGGAAAGATTTGATTGTTTATTTGTTTGTTTGTATTGAATAGGCTCCGAAACTACTGGACCGATTTGAAAAATTCCTTTACCATTAGAAGCCGACATTATCCGTGATGAACATAGGCTACTTTTTACCGCGGTAAAATGCTTCATTCCTACGGGAAATATAAAATAAAAGTAAACAAGTAACAGGCTTGGCCCGGGATATACTTGATAGCGCCTCATCTATCCAGAATCAGTTGAAGCGACTATTAAACATGACAACAGCTTGGTGATATTTTTAGCGATCCGCTTCCACGGTAGATGGCGTTTTAAGACTTTTCAAACGCGGACGATAGAATAAATGTATGGGAAGTATCACGTGATTTAGCGACGGCATAATATGTCAATCCCATACATTTTATTTTTAGCGAATCGAATCGAATGCCATTTGTCTAGGGCCCCTGTCTTTCAGTGGGAGTAATGTGGAATATGTTCCCAGGTGGAAGACGGCCTCATGGATGGAGAGGTTCTCTTCCACGAATTGGTGGAGAAAACGGACGAAGAAAAAAATGAAATTAAAAAAAAGAGAGAAGAGAAACGGTACTTTCCTAATTTTTTTCAATAGAATTTTCAATGAAATATTTACCTAAACTGAAATAACAGAGCGTTATTGAACGCTCTGTTGTTTCAGCTTTATTTATTTTATTTTATTTGGGAAAACAAACAATTTGACATAAAAGAAACATACAATATAAATAAAGGTAACAGTGCAGTGAATTGGTAAAAAAAAATATCCTTAAATAAACCTTAAAGATTCGATAATAGTTGTTGTTCAATATTGAAATTTCATATACATTTTGTAGACGTCAAAAGGAGAAACGAAAATCAATACAAGAAAATAATATAAAGAGGAAAAAAGAAGAGAGGGACATCCTCAAACAGAAATCTTTGGAGGGAATCAAGAAGAAACTGACAGAGAGTCAACGGTGAGTTATTATTATCATTATAACTAGCTAGTGCCCGCGACTTGGTCCGCGTTGAGAAAGAAAAAAAAAGCAGCCTATCCCGTGTCTAAATGTTGGTCTAGCAAGTTTCATGAAAATCAGTTAAATATATACAATAACTACACTTAGAGATTTATTATTATGCAGCCTCCAGACTTAGCGAAGTTCCTCGGCAAAGTATTCGAGAAAGTTGACCGAAGACGAAGTGCGTCGCTATAATGACCGGCATATAACTTGGCAAGATTTTTAACGTAGCGGGAGAAAGTTTGCGCATCTTACACTAACGTGATTCCATACTTTTGCTCGCGTGTGTAGATCCGACCGCGCGATTGGTTCGCCACTCGCACCTTGCACATGTCCCGCTCACTCCTTCGTACACTTGCGTTACTTTTTATTCTTATGACCTCACTCATTTGGGTCCCAAATAATTGGTAAATTCTCTCGTAATTATGTCGTGTCGTGTAAATAAATTATAAAATAATAAAACACGCACGTGTCGAAGTCAGCCGAGTAGTGTAGAGAGGCACTTCTTGTGCGCACCTCGCGCTACTTGGTGTCCTTTGACTCGAGCGCAAAAACCGACTACAAATGGAAGTATCACGAGGCGAGGTAAAGTTGGACGAAGTATGGCGACCGTGACCGTCCAACTTCGCCTCGTCTCGTCTCGTCCCGCCCAACTTCGCGAGTAGCGTGGACGCCGGATTAGTATTGATTTATGATTCGCAGAATGTTGGAGCTGGCTACGGCCGAGTCACAGACGAATGACGAAAGCGACGATAACAATGATGACGCAGACTACTACAGGAAGGAAGTTGGCGCAGAGCCGGAAAAAGGTAAATACTTTTCAAGGAGAACATTCACAGACAAGTTGACAATACGCTTCTTGTGTTACAGTCAAGTGGACAAAAAATAAACCGTTTTCTCACTGATGCCTTTCTCAGAACTGGACCAAATTTAAATGGGACCACACGGGAAGCACCGGCTTTCTAATAAAAAAGAATCATCAAAATCGTTTCACCCAGTCTTCACACATAACCGGTTACGTAGCATTGGTTTCGAACTCCAAACCCTAGATTTTCGTTAGACCCTTTTGCGAGATTGTATTTTTGCCACCACCATTTTTTGTTGCAGATTTGTTTCAAAAACCGCGGAAACGAAATAATAATGAGACGACGACAGGACGTGGTTTCAAGAAGATGCGGTTAGACACGAAAGTAAAGAAGAAGTTTCAAAGAAATAATGATCGTTCAACACCGAAGAACACGAAGACAAACGATGACCGACAAAAGTTTAAAGGCAAAAAAGTGTTTGGAGGCAAATTCAAGAAAGGAGGCTCCAAAAAACCAGCGACATCTGGTAGGCACAATTTTAAAAAGTCAAAGGGGAAGAAATAAAAAGTTTATAATATAATTATTATTGTATTTTATTTAAAAAAATAGGTACAAGTAGTTTTCATTCATACAACTAAAGATCAAAATCACGTATAAAACAGCTTTAAATGATGTCTTGAGCAAAAAAAAAAGAGTATAAAATCTATGAAGATTTTTTTTGCCACTGGGTTAAAGAATTTAAGTTGTTTTAATATGAAAAAAAAATTGTAATTTTTTTTACTGATCCCAATAAGAAATTGTCTAAAGGCCTATGCACACAAACGCGTCGTCAACGCGACTTAGCAGGTTGTATGCGTGTGTAAAAAATTAAAATCGCAAATAAAACGCGCTTCAAACGCTCGTTTGTATTGATACAAACGCAAGTGGAAATGCGTTTCAAACAGCCGAAAAAAGGGAGAAGGGGGAAAAGACGGGATAGGATGTGTATCTGCGATGTTGTAGCGATACAAATGCTAATCATATATTGACGACTACTTTGCGTTTTCTGAGCGTTTTGATAGCATTCAAAACGCGTCGTCAGCTCGTTTAAAAAATGTGTGAACAGGCCCTAAAGACTTAAAGATAGTATTACAGAGAATAGGTGAAAACGTTCTAGTAACAAATATTTGAAACTACCAAAAATGGTTTCCGCTTAAAGCTAATTAAATATGTAGTCGCTAAAATTATAGCTAAACCTAGGACACGATACAAAATGGTATACTGAGTGAGGCACAATTGAGTGTTCATCACAGATTTTGGACATTTCTGATAATAAAATTAATTGATTAAAAATCTAATAACTAAACAACTTATTAATTCATTACATATAAGTGTCGGATCAAATTAATAGAAAATCTAGAAACTTCCACAAAGTGCTATAAAATTATATGTTCGATTTTTCACGATAATTGACATTATTTTAAATAAAATCACTGGATTTTTAAAATAGCTATCCAACAGTACATATGGACATAACTATTGGAGGGGTTACCCAAAATTGTATACTTTAAAAGAGCTTACGGGGTAATTAAATGAAGATCTCACGGGGTAATTAAGTAAGGAAGTGCTCTCGGGGTAATTACATGAAAAAGATTTCAAGGTGTAATTAGATGACGAGCTCTCGGGGTGATTACACGAAGAGCTCTCGGGGTAATTACACGAAGAAGAGCGGGTAATTAAATGAAGAAGACCATGTCATCCACATGCATGACCTGGTTTTCGTCCGCCATCCGCTGTAAGGCAGCGGTCACTTCGTCCGCCTCGAAGGGAGTGGAGGCGGATTCGTTGGCGTTTGACGTGACGCGCGAAATCGGCAGCGACGACGCGCGCTCCGACTGGAACAGCTCTTGCACCGACTTCTTGAACACCACAAATCTGAAAGTATCCATTTAACCCTTCATATGCCGGAACGTGGATCCGCGTTAGTAATTTTGCACCACTCGTGTGCGTGTGCGTTGCGTCTACTTCTCTACACTTCTTTTGGTTGAAATTTATAGCAGTTGAATGAAAGACACTTGAGATTGACTTTACGCTCCGGCATACAACGGTAATTCGGCACACGAGGGGTAAAGTAAGGGTCAACTTTGGCTAGACTTTTACACTTATGGAAAGGAGGTGGTAAACGGGGAAGGTTTGTATAATAATATATGAATTCTGCAAGGGGACGGTTAGCAAAGTAAAAGGAAAACTTTATACATTGGTATGGTATGGTAGGTGGCTACCGTCGCCTATAACACAAGCAACGCCATAAGTGCTACAAGTGCGCTGCCGACCATAGAAGGATTAAGGATAAGGGATAAGGGAGGGATGGGGTAATATGTAATCTACTTTATACATTAGGAAGCTAGTTGTACGAGGGGGAAGTGTGGGCTCGCTAATGGTAGAGGGCGCCTTAACATCGATGGTAATTCTACTCTCCGAGTAATATTTCATACCTTTCTTCGGTGATTGTGTGCTGCGTAGAGCTGGAAGTGACAGCTGGAAGAGCTTCGGTCTCCATTTCTTCATCTGATGATTCGTTTGGATCCGCAGCTTCACCTCGCTTATCACATTCATGTATTTTTTAAATTATTGTTAACAATAACTAATATTACAATGAAAAAAGATTTTGTATTTTTTGTTTGTATGAATAAAGTCAAAAACTACTGGACCGATTTAAAAAATTCTTTCACCAATAGAAAGCTACATTATCAGCGAGTAACATTTTATAAAGTTACGCGGTCAAAGTCGCGTGCAACAACTAGTTATTAAATATTTTTAACTTCGACAAGTCTATTGATGTGAATTTTTTTATACTGTTACTTCGGTATTTCCATGAAATGGTAACCTTGAGCTGATGCTGCAGCATCAAGTAGTTTGCAGGACCCCTAACTCCTCAGTAGAAAGTCGAGGGTTAGTTTATGATTTCAATTTAGCTTACCGTTCTCCGAGCTCTTTTCGGTCTCGATTGCTGATGGTCACCGTCCTCTTCTTCTTCACCGTCGTCCCCTGACGGGCGGCGTTTACGACGTTTCTCTTTCGTCAACACCTAAAGGAACAAAATGCGTGAGCGTGTAAGTAACTACACTTATTCAGCTTTTCTTCATAGAATCTTATCTTTTAATTTGAATTAATATATAAAAATTCTAATTCGCGAGCTGGTTATAGTGTGTTGTGTATAGAGACAATTTTTTATATGACTGTATATCCCGATAAGTTTTGGTGGCGCCAAATTAATTAGTTAACTATGGTGCGTTCCCTACTCCTTGAAACCATGCCAACAAACATGCAATCACCGCATCGCAACGCAAGTGGCGCCCTCCGGCGTCCACACAGATGAGACAACGAACGCTCACCGGTTCGAATCGAAACACCGCGCCGCGCGGATTTATAATCAATAATAAATCCGATTAATCCTATACCGCATCGCTGCAGCATTATGCTAGTGTAATTCCCCTTATGGTGTGGTTCCCGCGAGTGCAGTTGAGGTGAAAAAAAGGAAAGTTTGGAACCCAGAACGAGGTGTGCGGCGGGCCAGCATCCGTCTCCATCGTCCTGGAGGATTTGCATCACAACCGGCAGCCGACGAGGTAGGTGTTGCATGTCCTGTCCCACTCTTCTCCTAGCCCCTTGATTGCACGCACCATCAAAATATACAGTCCACTAAATTATCGTCATTAGCCACACCAAGTTTTATATAAATATTATAATTTCTTAGGCTGTGGGGTCACGCCGACACGATGGTCACTATGGTCTGTGAGGGTGAGGGTTACCCACCCCACTTGTAAGGGTAGATGAATGTTACCCACTTGTAACATGGTAAAGAGTTCAATGAGAGTAATTGGATGAGGGTAAGTTTGTGTAATTGGGGGGGGATAAAGAATAAGATGAAAGTAAGTGTAAAATGAGAGTTAGTGGGGTAAGGGTAAGATGAGGGTATGTAGGGTAGGGGCAAGAAGAGAGTCAGTGTGTGAGGGGTAAGGCGCTTACCCCGTAAGGGTGAGATGTGAGTAAGTAGGTGAGGGCACCGAGATGTGATTACCTTTTTGAAGTAGGCGTAGTTGACGAGTTGTATGGCGGCGTGTGCGTCAGTGGCGTTGACGCGGTTCGAGAGACGCGCCTTGGCGTGTGCGCTCGCCAATCGGATCATCGTCTCCAGCGTACGCGCAGTCACCGGCGCCGTCTGATACACACCACAGAAGACAAATTCATTATTATTTACTTAACGTAGAGAATTTAAGTGATCGCACCTTTACACCAATACCGTCACTAAACGAAATTCTTCAAAAATTTATTTTTAACGCCATTCATTTCCTGAGCACTAATTAAAATATTCCTTCGATTCCTAAATTATAATTTCTATTCATTGATCCAGAGGGCGCTGTTAACTTATCGACACTAAACGAAAACCCAACTCCCTTTATTCCTAAAACGACACTAAAATAGCTCTCCTGCATAATTTGCTCATGATCTTGATATTGCTTATTGCTTATTATGATATGCTTATGATAGTGACGGTATTGGAATAAAGGTGCGTAAGTATTAAAAATTTCTCACCCTGGCAACACCAGTGTCCATTGTCTCCTGGTTCCGAAGGTTGGTATACTCTTCGGCGATGACGCTGCAGGCTTCCTTCGTCAGTTCAGGCTTCACCATCCGCGCGAATCCTATGTACTTCTTCATGAAAGAAGTGGTCAGGATCTGATCGTTTTTACTTCGAGTGTTACCGTGTAGTAGGGGATCGTATTTTTCGTAGATGCTTTTGCGGGCTTCCTAAACAACACAATACGTAAACTTAAAAAAATGTAGTGTAAGTGCCTACCGTCATCGAATTGAAAGGATAAAAGACAAGAAAAAAAAAATTATTGCCCTGGGTCAATGTTATTCTCTAAACACTAAAACGAAGGTTTATTCTAAAATAAAAAAAATACCTCAGTTTCATCGTTATCTGGATTTTCTGTAGAGAACATTTCAACCGAGGAACCCATCGGTAACACCTCTCCATCTTGCTCCTTGGGATTTCTGCAAAACAAGTGTAATTTTCAGAATTAATCTCAAAAGATTTTGGGAATTTTCCCCTACATAATAAGACCAGTCCTCAGTTTTCGTCGAATAATTAAAGAACAAGCATTAGACGAACTGGTCCAGCCATTCTCGTATTTTTTTCTCTTATGTTAAAGTCGAAAGACAGGCTGCCAATGAGGATAAAGGATAAGAGATAAGATCAGCAAAATAAGCTACCTGTATCTATGCATTCGCAGCACATGTTCAGAGATGATGTCATCCTGGTCAGCATCAGCGATGTCCAGCATGACGAACAGTAAATCGAACCGAGACAGCAACGAGTCCTGCAGCCCTATGTTTTCCATAGGCGTTTTGTATTGATCGTACTGAAACACAGTTCGGTATTCTTAGATCACAGTCACAGATACAATACACAGTATTTATGGAGGTTTTTAAACGCACCTGGAGTCTAAGTAAGAGTGTAGATTGAACTAACTTATTTTACTCAAAGGAAACTCCTTTATTATTTTTTAAATAGCAAAATTGCATTTAATGATTTTTCAAAAATATACTCTGAATCTATCCAGCTTACATCCGACAAAAAAATAATCATGTGCTTGTATGGAATAGGGTCAATCATAAGAATCAAATCTCTCTAAAATACATGGCGAATACAATAAAGTTATATTTTATTTGAGTTAGCGTACCACTATTTCACTAATTCACCGCTTTACTCATTAGACAGTTTCTGAATATTCAAAACAGCAACAGCCTAGCACCCTTAACATCTAACCCTACTGATCAACATCTAGGTTTAATCTATTTGGATAGATTATTTGGATAATTCCATTTGGTACATAAACGCCAACAACGAAATAATAAAATAGAAAGAAAATAAAGTCCAAAGAAAAAATTGGAATACGTTAAAAAAAATTATATGGGGTAGACGATAAACTCATTGCCTAGGTCCGTCAACAGAGATGTCGCTGTAGGTACAAACACTTACCCTGCCGTAGACGGGGTTGGCGGCGGCCAGCACGGAGCAGCGGGCGTTGAGGGTGGCGTGTACCCCGGCCTTTGCGATGGTGACCCGTCCCTGCTCCATCACTTCGTGGATGGCCGTGCGGTCTATGTCCGACATTTTGTCGAATTCGTCTATGCACACAACGCCCCGGTCGGCCAGAACCATCGCGCCCGCCTCCAGGCTGTAAGGACACACTTACACTTAGACGACACGTTTGGTCTAGCTAGTGGCTAGTAACCCTAGCTGTTAACCAAACGGTTGCGGATTTGAATCCCGCTAGGGGCAAATGTTTATGTTTTAACATTTTACCTTTGTACCTGAGTCATGGATGTTGTGTATTTATAATATGTATGTATTTACAAAAAAAAGTAATCTATGTAGTATATCAACTGTATGGTATCCATAATACAAGCATCAGTTGCTTAATGTGGAACCAGATGGTGCTGTGTGGAATGTGTGAAGATATTTATTATTATTTTACCCTCTTTCTCCGGTCTCAGAGTCTGTGGTGACGGCTGCCGTGAGACCAACACCCGAAGACCCCCGACCAGTGGTGGCTATGGCCCGAGGAGCTGTTTGCAACACGTATCGCAACAGTTGAGACTTCGCCACTGACGGATCACCGATGAGCAGTATGTTGATGTCGCTATTCAAAAATATTATCCATTTGGTTAGACATGAGTACCCTGCTTTGCATGGGCGTCTTGCTTGTCGTGGTGATTGTGTTATAGTTATAGGCCACAGTGGCCACTTACCATCAAGTGACCTTACATTAAAAAAAAAACACCTATTTGTACTTTATTGCTAAACAAAACTCTGTATACAATTCAATAGAACTAAGGTGTATGATTTACGAGTAATTCCAAGTTACAAGCTGACAATAATTATTTATTGTCAGTGACAATAAATAATTTGACAGATTGTTATTGTTATTGACAGATTATTGTCAGTGTCACCCCTGACACTTCATCCTCTCATCAAAAACTCGCGCGCAAAGAGATTCACAACAAACGCGTTTCTAGAAATATCGAACGCTCTTTAGGTTCCCTAAATATTTGTACTAAAACACTCACCCTCTCAGTCTTGTTCCGTTTGGCAGCAATTTCTCAACACCTCCGAGTAATAAACACAAAATGGCCTTCTTAATGAAATCGTGGCCGTGTATAGATGGCGCCAGAGATTTGCTTAAAACGTCAAATATGTTCTCGCGCGGATTCTTCGCGAGTTTCTTGCACTGCTTGATGTCTTCGTGCGACAAGGAAAGCTCCGTATTGTTAGTGGAATGTGTTATGTTGTTTGCAATTAGTATAGTTCTGAAATATTTATAATATAGATCAAAATTAATTGAATTTTTCATTGAAATATAGACTTGAAAAAGTTTAGTGGCGAGCCCATTGGATGAGTGGTTAGGTTGCATGCCTTAACGCTAAGTACCAGGGTTCGATTCCCACGGTTGTGGAATGTGTTTTAATATTTTTTTTTCTATATTTTTGTTTTTATTTCTTTGATGCCTTTCTTGATAAGATAACAATTTATACCGATGACAAGTAATTGACAAATGTGCTTCCACAAACACTAATTAAAATCACTGAGACTTGTTGTTTTTATATGAGATCTCAAAACTTTTATGTTTTTGATGGAATAATATTAATGTAGATTTATAAAAAACAGTTCTACATAATTGTTACATCGGGATCTAATTGTTGTAAAGTTTATTCCTGTAATATTCACCTGAAAACACCGGAAGTAAAGCTGCCTTGTTTATTGGGTAGACACCTGTAATTCCCCACAATCTGCACCCGGTCACCAGGTTTGCACCTGTCAACCAGGTCATCATCACAAATGACGTCTACCCGTCTAGGTAGTTGGCCAGCCGGAGCCCGCTCCGGCATTTCCTGGACTGTCAGTGTCTGGTGATCTTTGTAATAGGACAGACCGTATTGGGTTTCCAGAGGGTTCCCATCGTCATCCTGGAGTATCAAATAGTAACAGGTACTTACAAAATAGTTCTCGACTGGAATTTGGAAAATAATATACTAGCTGTTACACGCGACTTTGTCTGCGTTACTTTATAAAATAAAGCCTATGTTACTGCCTGATAATATAACTTTCTATAGGTGAAAGAATTTTTCAAATCAGTCCGATAGTTTTGGATCCTATTCAATGCAAACAAACAAACAAATCTTTCCTCTGCATAATATTAGTATAGACCAGCTGTTATTTTATATTTCACAATTATATTTTAGCTTGTATGTTATACAATTTGCATACTAATGAAATGAAATACATAACTTATTCAGATTTCTATTTGATAAAAGTTAAAGTTACCTTAGTGGGATAAACAGCACTTGTTGGGAAAGCTTCATACGAAGTTAAATCAGTATATTTCCTTTCAATATACTTATTGGTGACGGCACAATAGTGCACACTGTGCACTATTTTTGGACGCACTAGTGACACTTTGGTCACTATGCCTTCAACGCATACTAAGTTCCCCAAGTATCTGGAATTTTTTTACAAATATTTATCTGTTTTATGAATTATTATTTAGTATCTATATTATTTCTGTGAATTATGAATTATTATCTGTATATTATTTAGTAATGGCAGAGCACACTGCGTTTTGCAGTAATTTGGGCAGCCCGTCTGGCAGCAGTAAACACCTTCTTACAGAAGACCACCATGAAATAACAGCATACATGCTGTAGTGTTCCGGTGAGCGAGTAAGGGATGCAAGAGCCCATTACCCCATCCCCTTATCCTTCTATGGTTGGCAGAGCATTTGCAGCACCTATGGTGTTGTTTGTGTTATAGTCGACGGTAGCCACATACCGTCAAGTGGACGCAAGTCAAGAGAGATCTGCTGTAGACCTCAAAATAACAAAAAAAAATACATTTAAGGTAATTCTGTTTGTTCAGATAAACATAAATTCTGATTATGGAACACTTATCATGTAGGTCATTATTGAAAACTTTTCTCTTGCCTTTAAGAAGGAAAACACTAGCTTAATTTTCACTAGGAGATTAATAAATATATTAGATATTTATTTTTTAACGGCTGGTGCAAAAGAGGGATGTTATAAGTTTGACCTGTGTATGTGTATCTGTGTTATATATGATGCCCGTATGGGCCGTAATAGACTGTTGCCACTAGGAATCTGGCCTAACTGTGTGAGTTTTTTTGTGAGTTAGCCCTAAGTAGCTGAGCTGATTTACGATGAAAACCACAGGGGTTCATTCCGATCCTAATATTCCTAATGGTAATATTGTGAGCAGTTACCTTGAAGTTAAATTCCTAGGTGTAACATGCTTATTTCCAAAGCTACCACTAAATCCAACGAAGAATTCCATTTTCTCCTTAGCATATGTTGGATTTATAGATGAAACGTATTCCTTAAGTGCCTTTTGAAAGGCAATCTGTTCTTCGAAAGCATTCTCTAAAAGACTCTTTGCTCTGACTGGATTTTTCCGACGAAGATCATTTATATTCACTACTAGTCTAGGAGATTCCTCGGCTATCATATTCTTCACTTTCTCCATATATATTCCCTTATCTTCCTAAAATGAAAGTATTATTTTATAAATAAACAAAACTTAAACATTTAGCATTGAACTAAAAACACGGTAGGTTATTACAACAAAATCGCTTACTTCATCATCCAAAAACTCCAGGTATTCTCGTTGTAGATTTCTAAGATGTTGATCTAGGTCGCCTTCCTCCATTATTTTAAAAAGTAGACTTTTCTAATAATAAAATTTTATAAATTCTTGACGAATTGGTCAAAATAAAGTAATTCATACAAACAAAACAACCTAAGTTTCTGTCTGACAGTGGCTAAAAATTGGCGCCAAAACAGACTGACTACAGCATGTCTTTGTGTTAAGTCCTGTCGGTCGGTTTTAAGTTTTAACGAAGTTATGCGATACGATATAGTGTTCTGTGGAAGAATATAAACAAGAAACAACGTTGGTTTTTATTTATTTGGTTATTGTATTAATTATGCCATTTAGCCATTAGTTAAGCCTTTTTTTCAATGAAATTTCTATATGGAATACTATCTGTTTTGAGATTTGTACCTTTATCTTTAAGTAAAAGGATATAATTATAGAAGAGTTTGTAAAGTATCATTCGCCCATTATCTAATCATTGACCTATGTTTGGCGTTTGTGTGGACTCTGTGGACTGTGTTGCTCGTTGAGCTCGTTTGCCTATTCTGTGGTGTGGTTTACGATTTTAATTAAATATTCTGTGACTCTACGTCAAGTTTAGGTTAATATTAATAATAACCTTTAGTTAATTAAAAAACTTAAAATTAAATATTAATTTCTTGCCACACATTTTCTGATAATAAATAATCGTTTGTGCTATTTTATTTGTTTATTGTAGCATTCGCACTGCATTAAAAGTGTTAAAAGATAAAGAACATAAATAAAAAGACTATAACCTTAATAGGATTATTATTTATAAAGGTAGAAACACAGAAATATATATAAAGTATACACCGCACTATTGATTAATATTTTCAATATTAATTCAATTATACTAATCTGTTATTAGAATAGAAAGTTTCCATTCTAAAACGTTACGGTATTATAAAGGTGGCAAGAAACTTAAGGCACTGTTAAAATTTTTAAAATGTCTGAACAAAATTTTAATTTAACACAAGCGGAAACTAAGACAGATCGACCAAAATTGAAAATTCTCGCCTTTCATGGATATCGACAGAACGGAGCTACTTTTAGAGCGAAAATAGGATCTTTTCGTAAGGCGGTCACCAAGTATGCACAGATTACATTTATAACTGCTCCTCACAAAGTTCTGAATGAAAATGGAAATAGTGATGAAGGTGAGTATTTTTCTATACTAAGGTTGACAGTCCATTTGATGGTAGGTGGCTAACCCTTTAACACAAACAACGTCACATTGGTGCTGCAAGTGAGCAGCCAACCATAGTATGAGTAAGGATAGGGATATGCCTGACATTACCATCCACCAGAACAGCTAACAGTTATTTAATGATGCTCTTATGTAAGTAGGTGGCCAGTTCTTGCCTTAATGTTTTTCTAGGTGGTTCTTGCTGGTAAGTGTTTGTGAAACGAAGATTGCCTTGTCAATTTTTTAATTGATATTACATGTCTAATTAATCTGATATGTACAGAATAAGACCTAAATAGGTTCACCTTTTAAATGATTGTCAATTACATAAAAGACATAATATTATTTATTTTTATTTTTAGATTCACGCTCTTGGTGGTTTAATGCCGAAGACAATACATTTAGTGGTAAATGTCTTGGTGGTCCTGCACTTGGTTTCGAGGAAACATTAGCATTGATTGAAAAAACAGTGCAAGAACATGGGCCCTATGATGGCTTCATGGGGTTCTCTCAGGGTGCTTGTCTAGTTGGTTTACTTGCAGCCATGCAGCAGAAAGGATGTTAGTATGTATAAAATTCTATTAGTTCTGCTTTAAGACACTATTATCTCTACTGTAGAATAGTTTTTGGGGTAGTAACCTCTCCTATAGGATAGTTTTTGGGGTAGTGACCTCTCTTATACAATAGTTGTTGGGGTATTGACCTTGCTTATGGGATAGTTTATGGTGTAGTGACCTCTCCTATAGAATAGTTTATGGGGTAGTGACATCTCCTATAGGATAGTTTTTGGGGTAGTGACCTCTCTTACATGATATATGTTGGGTTATTGACCTCTCTTATAGGATAGTTTATTGGGTAGTGACCTCTCCTATAGGATAGTTTTTGGGGCTGACGTCTTTATGTAATGTGTAATGTGTAGAAAAATATTACTACACATTACAAATTATTATGTTAGTGTGTGATTTATTTCATTTTTCATATATCCATTACCCACATTTTGATGATAAACATAAAAAAACTAAATGACATCAATCTGTTTTTCCAGATTTGTCATACACATTCAACTTTGCAATATTTGCATCTGGATTTAGATCGGGCAGTTTAGTTCACAAAGGTTTCTACGATGAAGAAATAAACCTGCCGTCTCTACATGTTTATGGTGAAAGTGATTCAATTATACCAAAAGGTGTGTATTTCCCAGTCCTTCCAAAATAATTGGGATGTTTTTCACAAATACGAAGTACACACATGTCTAATGGACTCTGGCATATCTATCTCTTACACCTGCTATTATTTCACTCTGGTCTTCTGTAAGGTCTACTACTTTCCAAATCCAGACCAGAGTCAACTTTGAAATGTTCATTTCGGAAGTTGATCCTGCCAGGAATCGAACCCAGGACCCCTAACCAAAGTGTAGCTGTGCAACCCTTGCAATATTTAGAGCCTGGAATATTTTTCCATTGTATTTTCTACTCATACCAATATAAAAATGTGCTTACATACACAAAAACATACTGACATTTATTACACTTGATCATTGTCATGCAGAAGACATTGAATTTATGATTAAAACACATATTATTGTGGCTAAGTTCGTATTCAGGCTTCTTATTACCCTACGTTTTGGCAACCACCTATCATCATGTGGTTACTCAACAAAGTGATTTATATTTTTTTAAATTACAGAAATGAGTGAAGCTTTGATCAGTTTATTCACGAAGCCTATAGTCGCAGAACATTCCGGGGGACATTACGTTGCGTGTTCTGGAAGCATAAAGGATGCATATTTAGATTTCCTACAAGATAGATATGAAGATAAAGTATCTGAGAAGAAGAATGAAGATGATAGTAATGATAAGGAGAGTTCATAACATGTGGTTGATTTTTGTTGTGGACTTTGTAAATATTAAATAAATGTTGTAGATATATTTTTTTCATTTTTTTTCAAGTATATTTGTTTTTTCAAACATCTATTGGGAAAGAAAATTCTTTTTCATATTATTATAAAATTATTATATTTTGATTTTACCTAAATTGTAAGAGATAATGCTTACAGGTACCCAACATATACTATACTGAATGTGTACCAACAAATACACAAATGGCTTGTGGTGAAGTCATAAGGTGATCAGTTAACTGGTTATTACACTCCAATTTGTAGAAAATCTAATCAGGAATAGTTAGGAATCTAAATTGCTAGTTAGTCATTAAATTACACTACTAAATTGATTTGTAAATCGTAGAGACGACGACGACGCAGTAGTGAAGAAGTATTGTATTTGGTTGCAATGCAAGTTAGCGTACTAGTTAGTTTCTATTTGCAAGTTTTATTATGGCACCGTATTTATCAAAACAACAAGAAGGGTTGGGTTGGGTGATAAACCTGATTTGGGAGGCGGAGGAGGCTGTACGCCCGACTCCAAGCGCTCCCGTGATCAGCCGGAGGGTGGGTGGATATGGGGATCCGCTCGCCTACCAACCTGGCCCTGGTGAAAGACGTGCTCGTGTTCCGGCACGTCTTCCCATACACCCGGGGAGGAGGGAGCCTACCATCCCTCCTCCTACCGATGACTTCATTGAGGTGCCCGATCTGGGCTAACGCAGGCGGGAGAGCAGGACGAAATACTCGCGTTGACACCTCTCTCCCGCCCCACATGCGTGCGTGGCCAAGGAACACCGTGGGGTTTTAGCGGGTAGAAATCCCGCATATCCTGCCAGCACCCCATTGCTGGCAGTGAATCAGGATCGCTGATTTCCCCACGTAAAAAAAAAAAAAAGGGTGATAAACCTGATTTGCCTAGGATCTAAGGTGGGGTCTATACAATTTTTTTTTTTTTTTTAATGAATTCAAGGCAGCGCTTGGCCGCGATCTCACTTGATGTTAGGTGCAGATGCGGCCAAAGATGGACCACACTTACATAGTAAGTGCCCATTTACCCTAGACTTGAAGACCCTGAGGTTGTCATTTTGGAGAAACACGGACATAGGCAATGAGTTCCACTCCTTAGCAGTTCGGACAAGAAAGGTGGAACTATAACGCTTCGTGCGCTTCGTGAACTTATATATATGCAGAAAAGTACTTAGCGTGGAGTGTTAAATTTAAGAAATCTACAGTCGACGCGAAGATAATAAAATAACACAACACTTAATTACTTATAATCCAGGTTACAAATTAGTTAAAAAACATCTGTCATCAGGACATTTCCCAGCTGTGCTGTGACAATTGACAATGACATTTACGTGTAAATAAAGTTTAATAACATTGAGGTTACCTTACCTACATAATTTTTATTATTATTTATATTATTTTTCTAACTGAAAGTAATTTATTGTTTTAAGGGTAGATATTAGTTATACATTAAGAATTAATTATCTCATGAAATCATTGAAGATGTGGCCCCGTTTTTTAATGTGGTTCGCGCATGAACATGTGGAGTTTCGTTATCCTGTAAGTTTGTTTATTTAAAATAAAAACAAAAACATAAAAACTAAACAAAAAAAACAAACATTTCATTTGTGTAATCAACTTCTTATACATAGAAATTATTATGATGAGTAATTAATTTTTACAAGACTGGGTGACCGAGCTTTGTTCGGGCCAATGAAAGGTTTAAAGTTTTTTACATGTAAAAAGGGTCTTTGAAACATTATAGAAAATAATTCAAGGATACTTGAATTAATAATTTAAAATTTTATAAAACGAGCAAGCGGTATTATACTTTTGTAACCATTCCATTAAAAAAACTACTTAAAACGAATTTTCTCGAAGATAAGACCCTGACAGATCGATTTCATACACCTAAAAAGCCGTCAAAATTGTTAGAGCCGTTTGCAAGTTCGACCTGGCATACAAGATACCTTCCATCGGACATACAGACGTACGGCTGGTTACCATCCGCATATTGTCGAAATCCCTCCTTTTCGGACTAAGCGCTTTGAAACATCCTTTATAATGCGCACTGCCAAGGTTTGGAACTCCCTGCCGGTGTCTGTGTTTCCGAGCTCATATAACCCTAATCTTTTCAAAGTTCGAGTGAATAGGCATATTCTGGGTGAGCTCGCTCCATCATAGGCCTCATCCTTGCTACTCAGCTGGTTGTTGGCCAAGAGCAAACCCATCTCTAATAAAAAAAAAAAAAAAAAAACAAGAATTCCTTCTTAAGTAGTATAAAATAAGATATAAATAAATATCCTCCCTTACCCTCAATCCTTCTATGGTTGGCAGAGCAAATGCAGTACATATGGCTTTGCTTCTGTTATAGGCCATGGTAGCCACCTACCATCAAATGGACCGTCAGCCTATCTGTCTAGTTTAACATAAAAAAATCTCGATACTAATTGAATATTTCAATTGTAATTCCAGGAAATGCAGAGCATATTGTCAATGTTAAATATACCTATTAAATTTATCGAGAAACCTTGCACAGAAAAACCATATTGGATAGTCGGATTGCCATCAGAGGAATGCGTTAAAAATATAGCAGCCAGATCTGTTTTGTTGAAGAATTGTATAGAATTGTGGTCCAGAGCGAAGACTGAGCAACAATTGCATGTTAATTTGAAAAAAGCATTGTCAAATACCACAGGAGAATGGATTGTGAGCAAAAATGATGAGAATGAAATCAGTGATGTACACATTTGTCCAAGCGATCAGATACAATCATGCTTTGGCCCTGATAAATCTTTTAAAGTGGAAGTGGAGACTTTTTGCAAACACTTTTCAATGAAAGAAAAGGTTAATAAGATTGAAGTGAGTATAATAAAAAAATATTTAAATAAAATATAATTATATCTGATATTTTAAAACATTCGCGGCAATGGGGGTTACTCATTTGCAACTGTAGTTTGTTTATTGAAAATCTCACAACAACCGTGAGCAATATTTTTTTTTGTGCTCTGCTTTTAATCAAAAATTAAATGATAAAATTTTTACATTTCAGGCATTCCATTATTTACCATTCCAAGGACCAGTGAAACTGAAAAATCCTGACGTAACACTTTCCTACATTGAGTTTTATGGCAGCGATCCAAATAATGTTCCAGATGAACCGCATGATCTCTTCTTTGGGCGATGGGTGAGTATTTTTCAAATACAGATGACCCTTGGCATTCTGAGAAACCATTTTAAAGGGTTGTGTTGATTTTCGAATTTGTCATGAACCTGATAAAATCCATGGTAGATCTGATAGGGCTGCGGGTCGATGGTGGATCCAGGCTCCTTTTCTATGTTAAGGTTTTTTATGAAAGGCTACAGTTTTTATGAATACACTTGATGATAGGTGGCTACCGTCACCTATAACACATTGCGCTGTGTGCAGACCATTGAAGGATTAAGGATAAGGAGGGGATGGGATAATAGGCTCTGGTATTGGTATCATATGGCTGAGCTGAGACTAGCTGGTGCCTGCGACTTCGTCCACATTGAAAAAGAATAAAGTAATTAGTCTATCCTGTATCCCTTACGTCTAAATGTTTATCTAGTTACTAAGTTTCATGAAAATCAGTTAATTCGTTTAACAGTTATGGAGGAACATACATACAGTAGGTATTGATTGTTGATGAATATTCTTACGAGTTAAATAGCAAATTGAAATCCACCTGAAATACTAGAGTTAGAATGTCTGTAATCACTAGATTGCAGATGGCCAAAGGGACCTAATTCATTACCATTCATTGAAAAAACGTCCATTCATCGGCAACACAAGCATGGACGCTCAGCTGGCGTTGATAATGGCGAATCAGGCACAAGTGAGCAACGGAGACTGCGTACTGGACCCGTTCGTTGGTTCAGGTTCCCTGCTGGTAGCCGCCGGACATTTTGGAGGTAACGTATCACTGAAACTCATGCTTGCATGAGATAAGATTCTCATTGCATTCAATGGTAGGTGAATGTGTGACACCACCTTCGCTTATATTATTACACTAGTCGAGCCCGAACAGGCTTTGCTGTGGTTTTCTTTGACGTTTAACGGTAAGCGGCTGCCATGACAGCGGCTAACTGCCACTTCAAATGTGACAGCGGTTATCGTTGGCGAGTTAATTCTCCTCGCTTTCGGCAGATGGCGCCGTTAAAAAAAAAGCGACATTTTTTTTTGGCGCTACCGTGATTACTTATTAATACGCTTGCATATTGTGTAAAAATTTCACGTCAATTCGTCGTCGGCTATTTTTCGAGTTGTTGAGTTATAACTACACAACATTTTTATTTATATAGATTAAAACCAATGCCACTGTTTGGATTGGAAGTACACAAGTAGAGCCACTGGTGTTACAAGTACGTTACAGTACAGGCCATATGGTAGGTTGAGGATAAAGGGATAGGGATAGGGATATGGCATCCCTTAGACTTGGTTCCCAATATACCGGACCGGCAGATAGGCAGAAGCTTATGTCCAAAAGCTGAGATGATGATGATGACGCTTTGTATTTTATTTCAGGTTATGTATGGGGATCAGACATAGATTATATGATGGTGCACGCTAGAACAAGGCCTACGCGTTGTGGAGAAAAGGTAATACATACATATTTTTACTATGTGTGTCAAATAAGAATAGGATCGCACTTGCTGCAAACTTCACACGATCTGAGTCATCATAGTACCGTCGTCACAAAAATCCGCATAACAAAAATATATATATTTTTTATTTATTTATCTATTCTAATAAAATATATATGTATATAAACATTTATATAATGTAGCAAAGCCGTTAAAGTTTCACTTTCTGTTAAGTTCAAAGTTCATTTAAGAGTTTTATTTCGATTTAACTTGTATATTTATATTATGAAAATATAATTTACTAGCTGTTGCACGCGACTTCGTCCGCGTAACTTTATAAATTATAATACATTCGTGTCTGTGAAACCATGGAAATACACATACAACATTTAAACCCAATCGGTCAAGCTGTTTAGAAGTTATATGTGAAAATTGTGTGAAAAAGATAAGTACGGAAGGATAATTCTTACAACACGTTGTCCTATTACCCGTTTTCCCGTAGGAATGAAGCATTTTCTCGCGGTAAAAAGTATCCTATGTTCATCACGGATAATGTCGGCTTGTAATTGTAAAAGAATTTTTCAAATCGGTCCAGTAGTTTCAGAGCCTATTCTATACAAACAAACAAACAATCAAATCCTTCCTCTTTATAATATTAGTATAGATACACATAAAATCAATTTATAATAAATTTTATAATAAACTATCTGAATAATGAGTAATGCGGAGCAACATGGCGGATTTCCACTCCTATTCTTATTCGAAACGCATAGTATATTATTATTATTTAAATTTAACTGTCTAACTGTCTAACGATTAGAGGAATCGACTGGAGAAATAAAAGTTTGAAATATTTTTTTAACATTAAAAAAAAAATTTTTTTTTAGCATGGCAATCAAGGAATTGCTAAACTAGTCTAAAAAAATGAGCAACGTTGAATTTTTTGTAACAGGTTCGCGGCAAGGAGGAGAGCATAAGAGGCAATATGAGACAGTACGGGACCGCTTCGAAATACTTGGACGTGATCGTTAGCGATTTCTCGCTTCCGATGTGGAGGGACAATGTGAAATTCGACGCTATTATCACCGACCGTGAGTTCAATATAACTTTGACAATTTCCTCTAAGACTTTAGTACAATGTCACGAATAATTAGAATTTTCCTACATTGTTATCCTGTCTAGAGATCTGTTGGGCTTGTGTTAGCCGTCTACTATTAAATAGGAGGTCAGCCTGACGGCCAACATTTATCATATTCTTACTAATGTTATAATTAATGTGAATGTGAGTTTGTTTGTTTGTTACGCTTTCACGCAAAAACTACTGTACCGATCACCATGAAATTTTGCATACACGTTTTTTGCGACGCCAGAAAGGACATAGGGTACCGTTCGTCCAAGAAAATAGTACTGTTCCCGAGGGATTATATAAAATATAAAACTGTAACTAACGCCTGACCAATGTGTTATAGCAACAAGGCGACAAGCGTTCTAATTTATTTTATATTTTTAATTTATCATCGCGTGCCGAAGTCGCGGGCATCAGCTAGTCTATACTAATATTATAAAGAGGAAAAATTTGATTTTTGTTTGTTTGTATTGAATAGTGGACCGATTTGAAGAATTCTTTTACCATTAGAAGCCGACATTATCCGTGGTGAACATAGGCTACTTTTTACCGCGGGAAAATGCTTCATTCCTACGGGAAAACGGATAATAGGACAACGGGTAGTAAGAATTATTATCCTTCCGTACTTAACTTCTTTTTCACATAACTTCTAAACGGCTGAATCGATAGGGTTGAAATTTTGTATGGGTATTTCGATGATTTCCTGGATGATTTAAAAATACAATTGGATCCGGTAGGTGGCGCTGCTGTCGGTATGTCAACTACTAAACGGCTTGACCGATTGGGTTCAAAGTTCCATGGTTTCACAGACACGAATGTACACTCGACGGCAAATAAACCGGGCCACCCGCCACCTTGGAACCCCGATTCGATCCTCTCAAAAACTATAAGACCCACAAATATAAAAGTTATACCTACAGAAAGTTATACCTAATCACAATGAAACCCACTTTCTGTAGGTATAACTTTTATAGTTATAGTATTTGAGAGGATCGAATCGGGGTTCCAAGGTGGCGGGTGGCCCGGTTTATTTGCCGTCGAGTGTATTTATATATTTTATAAAGTTACGCGGACGAAGTCGCGGGCTCCTCGAAAAATAAACATAGGTGAATTCAAAATTTTACTATTCCCCACCAGCTCCATACGGTGTGAGAGAATCGACAGAGAAGATAGGCATAGAGAGGGACAAGTATAGTTTGTCAGAGGACCATCTGACCAATCACGTGCCCGCCAAAGTGGAATACGGCCTGCCGCACATATACAGCGATCTGCTTAACTTCGCGGCGACGCATTTGGAGATTGGCAGACGTTTGGTGTGCTGGTACCCTTTGGTTAGGTGAGATGTTTATTTTGTTTATGCTTCTCGTTTGAACTTTTTTTTGTGTGTTACTCAAAGATATATTTTGATTGGTCCCGTTGCGCCCCACTATACCTTATTCATTTAAACGAGCTTATAGGTAGATAAAGCGTTGGGCTGTGATTGGTGGAGATAACAGACAATGTGAGTGTACATAGTACATGTACTTTTTAGTCTCTTCATAGAACTCTCACTGTTAGTATACTGCGTTTTTTTATTTTAATTCGTATTATTGTTATCTTAAGGTTTGAATTTCGTTTAACTAATGTTCAACGTGTATTTTTCTTTTTATGGCTATATCAGGACCAAAATAAATAATTCACAACTTAACAGCTAGAGTAGTTTATAAAAAAATAAAAAGTGAAGAGTTGTGGGCAAGTATGTAGGTATTATTATAATATTTTATTATAGTTTACAAAGCTAAAATTAGCATAGAATGAACGTTCATCTATTATTGTATACGCCCACTCAAGGTTTGCTGTCCTTGTCTTTTGTATGGAATTGAGTGAAAGAGAAAGCGCTCTATTAGTTCGCTTATATGAACAGACTTTAGATAGGCGTACTTGAAAAATTCGGCATACTAAAAGTTGCCGCATTTTTGATTTTTGATTTCTTTCATCGTTCAACGCGGACGAAGTCGCGGACACCAGCTATAGTGTCACATAAAGTTCGCAGCGTCTTGTATGGCATACGAAATCCATACGTGTATAGTAAGTACAGTCGGGGTAAGAAAAGGTTCGTCACCTTTAAGTCGACATTTGGTTGCACCAGCAGAATTGTTAGTCATGCCAAAATTTCATTTCAAACGTCTGTCAGTTGTATGTTTAGTGGCTTAGTTTCAAAAGGCACTAAGAGTCTTAAGATTTTGATAAAGGAATGTATTTGAAAACTGACGAAGGTTTTCGTACCCCGACTTTACATTGATGCCAACTCAGCATAATGCGGGCTGCAAAAACCTGCGCTGGTCTTCAGTCGGAGCCGACAGTGAGGTCCTTCCCCTTCCCTGTCCCACAGAGAGGAATATAGAGAGGATATGTTGCCGTCCCACCCGTGCCTCGGACTGATCGCGAATTCGGAACAGGTTCT
Organism: Synanthedon vespiformis; assembly: GCA_918317495.1. Classification (NCBI taxonomy): domain Eukaryota; kingdom Metazoa; phylum Arthropoda; class Insecta; order Lepidoptera; family Sesiidae; genus Synanthedon; species Synanthedon vespiformis. The sequence goes on along the minus strand of OU906954.1, from coordinate 1,156,855 downwards.
GTCAAAGCTGACGTCGCGGAGACTTTTGACGTACGAGAAGATTGACGGTGACGTCCCCCACAACGTGCCCCTCGACCCCAACGCCGCGATGCACAATTTCAGGTGACCATCCATCGAAACGGTACAGTCGGCCGCATAAGTCGATTAAGTCACATTCACATTCGAAAGTGCAAAACAACTGAACACCGAACGCGCCATAAGTTGTTGTCACAACTGGAGAACAAAATAAACTTCACGTAGACTTGAATTGACTGCTTTGGACTTGACGGACCTGTTTTGGAAAATTAAGAAAAAATATAGATTTGACTAGTCTCGGGATCTGCTACTTTTGATTTTTAATTTCAATTTTGCCTTTTTATTTAAAAAAAGGCTATTACAAATTGCTATTTTTACTAATGACACTGGCAAAATCATCGGAGAAGATCTGATGGAGTCAAGACATTAAAAGAGAAGAAGAAGAAGAAACTTCACGTAAAAACGATCGTAAAAAGCTTCAGTAAGGAATTAAGTAAGCAAGTAAGTTGAGTGTTCAGTTGTTTTGCACTTTTGAATGTGTTAATTGGCTTATGCCGCCGACTGTACAATGAGATTTAGCGTCACAAATGCCAAAGCGGCACATAAAAAGTAAGCCTAAAACGGAATAATGGCGGGGTCAATGGTAAAAGGTAGTAACGACCATAAGTTCTACCATTCATTTTGAACTCTATAAAGTGTTACGTAAAGTCACATTTTCTTTAAATGACACATGTTTGGTTGGTTTCAAATATATACTAATATAATTATGTATAAAGCTGAAGACTTTGTTTGTTTGTTTGTTTGTTTGGTACATGTACGCGCTAATTTCAGAAACTACTATTTTTTTCTTTTAAAATAATAGAATTCCTTAATTGAACAGGGAAAAATACTTTTCATTGGGCGAAGTGACAAGAAGAGAACGCAAAGAGAGGAAAGCAGAAGAATTGGCGAGGTACGCCGAAAGAAGAGCACTTGCTGCCAACAAAACGTCCAATGGCGTTGACAGGTAGAAAAAATATGATATAAAAATAAAAAATATTTTCACAAATTTGGGATATTTTTAATTTAATTTAATTATAATTGCTATTTTTTTCACACATTCCACACAGCACCATCTTGTTATACCACACCACATTGTTATAATATTACTTTTTGATATCTATACTAATATTCTAAAGAGGAAAGACTTGATTTTTTAAGAGATTATTATAAGAGGAAGATGTTTGTTTGTTTGTATTGAATAGGCTCCGAAACTAGTGGACCGATTTGAAAAATTCTTTTACGATTAGAAGCCGACATTATCCGTGATGAACATAGGCTACTTTTTAGCGCGGGAAAATGCTTCATTCCTACGGGAAATTAAAAATAAAAGTAAATACTAGCGTCTTGGCCCGGGAGATAGCGCCATCTATTCAAAATACGGTAGATGGCGTTTTATACTTTTCTACGCGGACGGCGGATGAAGTCGCGCGCACCAGCTATACTACATATATTCCTTTTTTTTGTAAATACATACATATTATAAATAAAAAACATCCATGACTCAGGTACAAAGGTAAAAGGTTAAAACATAAACATAAGCCCCTAGCGAGATTCGAATTCGAATATAAATTGTTTGATCCTTTAGCTATCATACGGTGGTATAATTTAATTTTCTATAAATTTTTTGGAATTTCATAATAACAAAAAACTTATAGATATGCTAATTAAAAAGTTACAATAAAACGAAAATATAAATTTTACTTTGCTATGGCCTCACCTTGAATCGAATTCAATAAATAAACAGTTAAAGGTTGATAAGGTCGAGAATTTTTTTTGTAGTTAAAAATTGTACTTACAATAGTTAAAATTACCTGTAGATATGTATCGTAATATTTATTTTATTCATACCAACTCGCCCTATTATATCAGAGATAAGAATAGAAACGTTGCGTAGTGTACTCAGTACCATACCAGGGACTCGGAGATTCACACAAAATATGTTTTGTTATCGCCACGTTTTAGAGGTCATCAAGCCCATAGTTAGTTAGTCTCCATAGTAGTGTGTAAACCAAGGTCAATCTGTGTCACATTAACTCCAAGGTCCTTTATAATAATAATGATACGTTCCAGCATCCCAACGAATCTTTATATTGTACGAAAACAACGACGTTTGATATCTTGTTAATTAAATTTAAATTAAAATAAAGAAAAAATGGACTGCTTTAAAAATTTATTTAATGAAAATATGAAAAATTGTATTTGGATTGAAAATTAACACGTAAACTGTATGGAAAATAATAGCTTAAATATTCATTTAAAAATATCTGGAACATCTTGACTCGGCATACCAGAAAGCAATTGTCCAACGTCAATAACAAAGGTCGATCCCGTTATACTCCTTGCCTTATCACTGGCCAAATAGATAACTAAATCAGCTATCTCTTCGGATTCTGACACCCGACCTAATGGTACTGATTTCAACATACCTTCGTACATCTTTTCGACTTGTTCCTTGGGCATACCCATATTTTCTGCAAAATCTGTTTTAACTGGTCCAGGATTTATGGCGTTCACGCGAACACCTTTAGGTGCCAGTTCCAAGGCTACAGCTCTCGTGAAGTGGTCCAAGCCAGCCTTAGAGGTGCAATAAGCAGAAATACCATTAATAACCATCATAGCAGCAATGCTTGAAATGTTTACAATGTTCCCTTTGGTTTTGACTAAATGTGGTGCAGCCAAATTTGTCAGATGAACTACTGATCTGAGATTAGTGTTTATAGTGTCGTCGAAAATTTCCAAGGCATTTTCGTCAAGAATACTGCCCGCGCGAGCTTTTCCCGCATTATTCACTAAAATATCCAATTTTCCATATTTAGCTATTGTCTCGTTCACAATCTTCTTGACACTTTCGTCGTTAGTGACGTCGGCGACTACAGTCAAGGGTTTCTTGCCTTTGCTGTCACACTTGCGCGAGACATCTTTAAGCTTAGCTTCGTTCCTCCCTACTATGACAACATCTGCTCCTTGTGACGCGAACTGGATAGCAGTGGCAGCGCCTATGCCGGAACTCGCGCCGGTCACGATAACAACTTTATTTTTAAAACTCATTCTGTTCACTTAGCGCTGTTAACAGTCGAGTTGCTATGAGTGGAATAACAACAATTTAGTTGTTGACTTCAATTTATATGACCCAAAAGTTGCTGTGTCATTTAATCACATATTACTATGAGATAATATTGAGTCATCTAACTTTGTAGTTACTGCTTGATAAATGAACATGTACACATAAAAATATTAATTGTCACAAGAAGATCTAAACATAGAAGAATTAACTACAACATTGTTTATTTTATAATTACTTCGTTTTATTAGAATATAGGTATAATTTTATAAAAAAAAACTATAGATTAAGTAAGCGTACGGCTGTTTACTCACACCGAGGTGTTAGTTTTTACTTTTAGCATTTTTATACCGTCATAAGTAACTTCCAAACAAAAGGACCGAATAATTTAAAGAGGAATTTACAAACATACTTTTACATAATCAACCTTGATAATGAAACTACATATTTAGTTGGATAAGGATAAATATTATGATATTTTTGACTGACTAATTGAAACAAAAAACGGATATTGTGAATACTATATTATAATAGTACTAACTATATATAGCTTCACGAACTTTTTTGTAGATAATGATGTATGTATCAACTAATATAAACATAATTTTTACCTATCATCATGATTTTCGCAACGCACGTCAAATAATAATGACTATGCTTTTAAAAATACACCTCATGTTACTCGATGATAGCTTTTAATGGGGTGGGTGCAAGAATTTTCAAAATCAATGAAATATATATTTTTGAGTTTATCCATTACATACAAAAAAAAAATGTCTTCCCTCTTTACAATATTAATGTAGTACAAGCCAGTAACTTTTTTTTATATTAAGGTCGACAGACAGGCTGACGGTCCACTTGATGGTAGGTGGCTACCGTCGCCTATAACACAAGCAACGCCACAAGTGCTACAAGTGCGCTGCTGACCATGGAAGGATTAAGGATAAGGGATAAGGGAGGGATGAGGTAATGGGCTCTGGCATCCCTTACTCACTCACCGAAACAACAGCACATAGTGCTGTTATTTCACGGTGGTATTCTGTAAGGAGGTGGTTACTGCCGCCAGACGGGCTGCCCAAATGACTGCGAAACGCAGTGTGCCCTACCACTATTTTTCAAATCCAGACCAGTCAATTTTGAAAATTATATTAAAATTTTCAAAGTTGACCCCGCCGGGAATCGAACCCGGGGCCCCTGAAACGTTAGGCAAGCACCCTTGCCACTCGTCCAACGGGCTCGTCAGACTAATCATTTAGGAAAAATTTGTATACTTGTCTACTGGTCCAAATTCTGTATAATGTCGAAGGTGCTGTTAAAAGCTTTTACTATGTTTTTTATTAATTCTGACAGCAAGAAAAGACACATACTCATAGAAGCGTAACAACAAGAAACATAATTTTATTTCTTGTTATTATTATTATTTTAACTAGCATTAGGTAGTGCGATACCCAAAAATCTTAACTTACTAAGATCGACATCTTAATATAATTTCTTTTCCAATTAAAGAAAACCATGGATTGTTACAAGTAAAAATTGTTACAATGAAATGAAAACTTATGTATTGAACAGTAGGATTATGTATATGTATATTTATAACTTAACTCAGTAACTTAAGTATATTTATGCAATAATAGACATATTATACAAAAGTCATTTATTAAGTATATTCATATAGTCACTTGAATTCTGCATACCACAGAGCATTTGTCCAACGTCAATAACAAAGGCTGATCCCGTTACGCTCCTTGCTTTATCACTGGCTAAATAGATAACTAAACCTGCGATCTCTTCGGATTCCGACACGCGACCTAAGGGCACTGATTTCGCCTTATCTTCGTACCTTTTGGCGACTAGTTCTTTAGCAACACCCATATTTTCTGCAAAATCTGTTCTAACTGGTCCAGGATTTATAACGTTTACGCGATTACCCTTAGGTGCCAGTTCCAAGGCTACAGATCTTGTGTAATGGTCCAAGGCAGCTTTTGAGGTACAATAGGCTGATAGGCCCTCTGCTACAATCAGAGCACCAATGCTTGATACGTTTATGATGTTGCCTTTAGTTTTCACCAAATGTGGTGCAGCTAGATTTGTCAAGTAAACAACTGGACGAAGATTAGTTTTTATAGTGTCGTCGAAAACTTCTAAAGCATTTTCGTCAAGAACGCTGGCTACACGGGCTTTTCCTGCATTGTTTACTAAAATATCCAATTTTCCATATTTAGCTATTGTATCGTTCACAATCTTCTTGACACTTTCATCGTTAGTGATGTCGGCGACTATAGTCAAAGGTTTCTTGCCTTTACATTCGCACTTGCGCGAGACGTCTTTCAGTTTGGCTTCGTTCCTCCCTACTATGACAACATCTGCTCCTTCTGACACGAACTGGATAGCAGTAGCTGCGCCTATACCGGAACTCGCGCCAGTCACGATAACGACTTTATTTTTAAAACTCATTTTGTTCGCATCCGCAATCCGCATTGTTTATTGAAAGCTGAATAATAAAATCTTTTGGTCGACATCTATTTATATATTTAAGAAAATACTTTCAAATAGATAATGAGTAGTCGTATATATAGATTTGTGTGGATAGATAACTCGGTGATAAAACTTAAAAAACGTTGTGCAATATTGCGTAACAAGATTGCGTAATGATTTAACAGATTAGGTATAAAATCACAATGATATTCTTGCCAATGAACATGACGTTTCATGATTTTTGAAGAGAATATGTGCGTTATGATTGTTGTAGAGTTGACAGTGCATCAGCACCATTCTGGCGTTCTTGTGTCCTTAGGCGACGGAAGCCACCTACCTCAAGTGGATAGTCATACTCTCTCCCACTCTTTTGGAAATATGGAAATACCATCTAAATAACAATATAGGTACCAACTTTCATATCAATTGAACATGTGGAAGTTAGTGATATCACTTCGTCAATTAGGAAATGGGCTGACGGAACAGATTTCCATAACTAAGAAATACTTTTTACTAATTACCCATATTTCCATTAAAAGAACATAGGTAATATGAAATTTTATATCTTGGCTAAGCAACTTTCCGATCGAAATAATAAATAAGTTTTTTATCACTAAAGTTCGTTAGTTACAATAGAAAAGGTATTTCGATATTTTAAAAATTAGTTTTTTCAAGTTTTTATATCAATGTTATTTATCTCATATATTATGTAACCATATAAAAAAGCTTAAACGAATTAATTTAATAAACGAGTCATTGGCTGCTAGGATATTTCACAATTCGTAAGTAATGGAGGATTAAAAACACTTAATTTTTTTCTTATATAAATATATTAATTAGTATTTAAATAACAATAAAGACCTTTAGAACAGTACTTGACATGTCAAGATAATGTCTTTAATAACCGGCTCCGTTTCTTCATATTTCATCAAAAGTTTAAGTTCAAAGTCCTTAACTTGATCCAACGAGCAAATGTCCAGCGTCAATAACAAACGACGATCCTGTTATACTCTTTGCTTTATCGCTGGCTAAATACATAATTAAATCTGAAACCTCTTCAGATTCAGACACACGACCTAAGGGTGTTGTCTTCGCAAATGTCTCGTACATTTTGTCGACTTGTTCTTTGGGTACACCCATGTTTATAATAAAATCAGTTCTAACTGCTCCAGGGTTTATGACGTTAACGCGAACACCTTTAGGCGCAAGCTCAAGAGCTGCTGATCTTGTGAAATGATCTAATCCAGCTTTTGCGGTACAATAGGCTGATATACCCTTTACTGCTAACAGAGCAGCAACGCTCGATACGTTTATGATGTTGCCTTTGGTTTCCACCAAATGTGGTGCAGCTAGATTTGTCAGATGAACAATTGAACGAAGATTAGTATTCATTATGTCGTCGAAAACTTCCAAAGCATTTTCTTTAAGAACACTGGCTCCTCGAGCTTTTCCCGCATTGTTTACTAAAATATGCAATTTTCCATATTTAGCTATTGTATCGTTCACAATCTTCTTGACACTTTCGTCGTTAGTAATGTCGGCGACTATAGTCAAGGGTTTCTTGCCTTTGCTTTCGCACTTGAGCGAGACATCTTTAAGCTTGGCTTCGTTCCTGCCTGTTATGACAACATCTGCTCCTTCTGACACGAACTGGATAGCAGTGGCTGCGCCTATGCCGGAACTTGCGCCAGTAACGATGACGACTTTATCTTTAAAATTCATTTTGTGGATACGTTCTGTGTTTTTTACAGATGAGTTACGTGAAGCTGAATAACAGCAATAAATGGTAGACATAATATTTATATGCTTTCTCATAATTCCTATCTCATAAACAACGTCAAATCACCTATCATATGAAGATAAATAAAAACATTGGGATCATCGTATTGGATTATCAATAAGGAGATAAAGAAAAGATATTAATAGTGATAAATCTACAAAACGTTGTGAAATAATTTCTTACCTAAATACACTGAGAAAAACCATTGTGCCACATTGTGTAACAAGATTGCGTAATCGTGTAGGTAACCGACAATAAAATGAGAAGGAATATTCCTCACATGTAAATCATTAAATATGCAACTTGAAAATTTTCGCAAATGAACATGACATGACATTTCCCGATTTTTGTAGTTAAAATGTGTGTCATTCATTGCTTTATGTAGGTAAGTTTAAGATATGGTAAGAGATTCGGGTCAGACAGAGGATTTAAAGATTTAGAATTTGTTGGGAAATCTAAAAATATATAACTTAATTTTTTTTTATAAAATCAAGGCAGCGCTTGGCCGCGATCTCACTTGCTGTAAGGTGCAGATGCGGCCAAAGGTGGACCACGCTTACCTAGTAAGTGCCCATTTACCCTAGATTTGAAGACCCCGAGGTTGTAATGTTTAGGAAACATGGACGCAGTGACGCAGGCAATGAGTTCCACTCCTTAGCAGTTCGGACAAGGACGGTGGAACTATATATCGAGGAACATCAACCACGAAGGGATGAAACCCCCGCCGGCGCCTCGTGTTCCGCATGTGGAACCGTTCCGGGCGGATCAGATCGTATAGAATGGACGCACTCCCCATAGTGTAGACTCTACACTGTAGACAATAGAAAAACGATAGGCATGCTACCGTCATTTAAAGTCAGCGGTAACCGCGGGAGCTGATATACGTTTGCTTGTACGTGTACGGTAAAAGTACCAAACATTATAAAGAAAATAATTAAAAAAATGCTTATCGAAGGATGCAGTAAACAGAGTGCATAATTAAATAAAACTTAAAAGTATTTCTAAAAGTAACTAATCAACACTTTACTTTCTGTGGTGAAAGAAGCCCTACTAATTAATTTGATTAAACTAGTTCGTGCCCAAGGATTTACTTAGTAACTTCAGTAATAAATAGTATTTTTTAAAAATTTCAGTAATAAATAGTACTGCCTAATTTAGAAACGGACTTTTTTTATATTTTTAAATAAATTTCACCTCACATATTGTGTGTGATACAAAAAATGCGTAACCGACTGAAGATTAAACGTGGTGAACATTGTAAAAAGGATTAAATTTATTTTTTCATATAAAATTAAATAAGTACATTTATTAGTGTTTAAATAAAAATAAAGACATTTTAGAATAGTATTTAACGCGTCACGATAACGTCATTATTTTATCAGTTTATTTATTTATTAAATAAATCAGTAACTTCATTATTCGGCGTCCCTGTGAGCACATGTCCAACGTCAATAACAAACGTCGATCCTGTTACACTCCTAGCTTTATCACTGGATAAATACATGATTAAATCTGCAATCTCTTCAGATTCAGACACACGACCTAATGGTGTTGACTTCGCCAATGTCTCGTACATTTTGTCGACCTCGTCTTTGGGTATGCCCATATTTTCCGCAAAATCAGTCCTAACAGGTCCAGGGTTTATGACGTTTACGCGAACACCTTTAGGCGCAAGCTCAAGAGCTGCTGATCTTGTGAAATGATCTAAACCAGCTTTTGCGGTACAATATGCTGTCAAACCTTTTATTACCATCAAAGCAGCAACGCTCGATATGTTTATGATGTTGCCTTTGGTTTTCACCAAATGTGGAGCAGCTAGATTCGTCAAAAGAACCACTGAACGAAGATTTGTGTTGATAATATCATCAAAAACTTCTAAAGCATTTTCGTTAAAAATGTCAGCTGGGCGAGCTTTTCCGGCATTGTTTACTAAAATATCCAATTTTCCATATTTAGCTATTGTATCGTTCACAATCTTCTTGCCACTTTCGTCGTTAGTAATGTCGGCGACTAAAGTCAAGGGTTTCTTGCCTTTGCTTTCACACTTGCGCGAGACATCTTTAAGCTTGGCTTCGTTCCTCCCTACTATAACAACATCTGCTCCTTCTGACACGAACTGGATAGCAGTGGCAGCGCCTATGCCGGAACTCGCGCCGGTCACTATGACGACTTTATCTTTAAAACTCATTTTGTGGATATGTTCTGTGTTTTTAACAGATGAGTTGCGTGAAGCTAAATGAAAGGAATTTATTGGTCGCCATCTATTTATACCTATGCTTTCGATATTAATCTATTTATTATATGCGTCACCCTAATCAGAAATCGCCCTACTTAATAGACAATGTCAAGTCATCCATCATGTTTAGAATAAACATGTTGTAAGTTAAAAAGGGACTTATGAAAGGCAAATTAATTAGGTAAAGTGATTCAATAAACGACTTCTGCAGACGTGAGATCAGAAAACAAAATTCTATATTTTGAACCTTAGTTCATAATACACTATCTTAGTTTTTGACTCTTTCAGATATAGATATAAGTTGGTATGCACTTAGGTACTATTTTAGTCACATTAGTTTAATAAGTACTTTCTTTATTTATTTTATTATAATCATTATATTATGTATACTCTTCAAGATTATAACCTATTTATGTATCAATTATTGAACACCTCTTATCATAATTACTAATAAGTAGCAATTATGTTCAGTGGTTATGTCAACCAACACCTAGGTACAGTCAAAGGCAGATATAGATTGTATTGACGGTGTGAAACCTCTCGTTTTATTTTTATTGATAAAAGAAAATGAGAACAATGTACTTGGGCAAAGATATTTAAAAAAAAATCAGAAAGACGTTAACAACCCAAAATATATTACCGAATAACATTTTTTTTTATATCAGAGATAAATATTTTAGTAATTTTTTTAATATAACAATTTATTTTTATTGATTTATATGATTTTGGTATCAACGGTACCTTACGGACGCGCTAGTTATTTATGTCCAACTTTCGCTAATAGTGAGTGTAGTGCCTTTACTATCATCTCACTAGCTCACACACGCACACTCGGACAGACCTCCGTCACGCGACTGGCATATTTATCTCCCCACGTGGATTGCTGCGCCAGTCACGTGGTACGCTTGAGACTGTGCTTGTTTGTATGAATTAGTGAACAAATCCCAAAGATGCATACACTACATCCCTTCCTTATCACAAATTTTATTTGTTCGAACTGTAATTAATAATCAAAACAAAATCTACAGTACAGTAATTGATTTAGCATAATATACGTTCTCAACTTACAATTTTTATTATTTAGGTAGTCATGATCTCCTTTTCCTCTTTCCAATACTACTTCCATTCCCCTCTAAAATTCAATAAAACAACAATATTCCGAAATTTAATGCAAAAAACCCAAATTAATGCGGTTGCGGTGCAACGAACCCAATTTATTGCACCCCATTACAATTTAATGCATAAAACCACCATTCCGCAATTTTTTTTTAATTTTTTTTTTTATTTAATAAGGTACACAAAACAGTACACTGACAAATACATTGAATTACATTGATAAATTACATCGAAGTGAGCTGGACAGTGGCCCAAAACATGTGTACACAGCATGTCCAAACTAAAACAGTGTTACTTGCAAATTGCAGCACAAGACAAAAGAAGGAAACAAAAGGAAAGAAAAGAAAAGAGACGCACTTTCATACAAAAGCAAGCTTAGCCGTTTGCAAAAGAAATCAATATGAGATGAAAGAACGTCTCCACAAAGTCACAACAAAACAGATATTATAAAATTAAATATGAGTGCAACAAAACAGTACCTATTGAGATTGAGTATGAGTATATTTATACCATACATTCATGTGCACATATGTGCATATACACACACGTGTACATACATATACACACACCAACACAGACATATACATATAATTATCTATTTGAATTAGTGACACTCGCAGCCACAATGGCCATTATATGCTTCTTGAACTTAGTTAATCTATTATGGAATATGTCAACTTTACCACTATGCTTAAGCAGGAGGTCATTATATTGTCGACACATCCTAACGAGCGGGTTATAAAACGAGGTATTATTGGTGTGTACTTGTAAGGCAAAGGTATTGACAAAAGGGTTTCGTTTTCTAAGTTTTATATTAAAATTAATAAGCGACAAGAGATATGGTGAGTCAATGCGGGAATGAATTATTTTAAAAAGACACAAGAGGTTATGATAATTACGGCGGTCCTCAAGTGCAACCATGTTAAATTTTGTTAGTCTATCTCGATATAATGGAATACTCCGGTGAAAGCCATATCTATAATTAAGAATGCTCAAACATTTCTTCTGCACATTTTCAATACGGCCACTATGAATTGCATAGTAAGGGGACCAAACACAGGAATTATATTCAAGAACACTGCGAACTAACGTATTGTATAGATATAAAAATGTTTTAGGGTTCCTAAAATCCCTAGTAGTTCTAGTCAAAAAACCTAATGTCCTAGTACTTTTACTGGTAATACTATCGTAGTGGTCACGAAAAGTTAATTTATCATCGAAGAGAACTCCTAGATCCCTTACTGTTGATTTTTTTTCTAAATTATGTCCTTTAAGTTTATAATTATATAGGATTGTTTGGGTTTTCCTAGAAAAAGAAATAGTGAAGCATTTTTTTTTTTTAATTAAAACAACCGCTATTTAATTAATTAATTCAAACAACCGCTATTTAATGCAACCAACCGCAATGTAATGCAAACATCCGCAATTTAATGCAAACATCCGCAATTTAATGCATAAAACCACAATATTCCGCAATTTAATGCAAACAACGGCTATTTAATGCAAACAACCGCAATTTAATGCTAACATCTGCAATTTAATGCAAACATCCGCAATTTAATGCAAACATCCGCAATTTAATGCATAAAACCACAATATTCCGCAATTTAATGCAAACAACAGCTATTTAATGCAAACAACCGCAATTTAATGCTAACATCCGCAATTTAATGCAAACAACCGCAATTCATGCAAACATATTTCAAGTATATTTGGGACATTTGGAAACGAAGGCCCACACTGCCTGCCTACGAAAGCTTCATGGCTAATTTCATGACGGCCCGTAGAGCTGACAACACGACTTGATACACACGGTTTCCAATTTTATGAAAACCCGTCCTATACTGTCTACAAAACAACTTGAATATGCACGGTTTACAATTCCACGAGAGCCCGTACTGCCGACAACATCACTTGACACTACCAATTAAATTACAGCCAATTTAGCATAAAATTTTGAAGACGGCATAATTTAAACTAATCATTTAATGGCAGCACAATTTAATCTAGCATTTATTGGCACCACAATCTAATGTACCACTTAATAGCAGCACAATTTATCCTACCATTTAAATGGCAACACAACTTATTCTTCTAATTTAATGGCAACAGAGCAAAGTTTACTCCCAATTAAATAGCAGCACAATTTCATCTACCAACTTAATGGCAGCGCAATTCATCTACCAATTTAATGGCTGCACAATTCAATCTACTAATTCAATGGCAGCACCATCCAACCTTCCAATATAATGGTAGCATAATTTAATTTACTACTTAATAGTAGCCCAATTTAATCTGCTAATTTAATAGTAGCACAATTAATTACAATTTAACCTTCCAATTTAATGGCAGCGTAATTTATCCTTCTAAATTAATGGCAGTACAATTCGGTCTATCAATTTACTCACATCTAAATTCAATATACAAATTGAATGCCAGCTAAGTTTACTCATAATTAAAGGTACCATAATTAAACTGATAGGCAGCGTTGGTCGTTTATTGGCAACCTCTACCAATTTAATGGCAGCATCGACCAATTTAATGGCAGCCTCCACCAATTTAATGGCAGCACCCACCAATCTAATGGCAGCCTCCACCAATTTAATGGCAGCCTCCACCAATTTAATGGCAGCATCCACCAATCTAATGGCAGCTTCCACCAATTTAATGGCAGCCTCCACCAATCTAATGGCAGCCCCCACCAATTTAATGGCAGCACCCACCAATCTAATGGCAGCCCCCACCAATTTAAAGGCAGCACCCACCAATTTAATGGCAGCCTCCACCAATCTAATGGCAGCCTCCACCAATTTAATGGCAGCCAATGCCTTCAGTTTAACCAATGCCTTCAGTTTAATTATGGTCCATATTTCCGTTTCAATACCAGGAATCGAACCCAAACCCTCCTGGTTGAGAACCAGGGCTCTTAGCCACTAGACTATAATTTATCGGAACCTAACTTCTTCTTACTTTAATCACCAGAAATCTCCGCGAGACCCGGTATGACAAATATCACTCACTCTACACAACTATCAGGTACATCACTATTGAATTAGCGGGAGTCGAACCCGCTAACATACGTATGCTGTTAACATTTATTATAGATATAAATAAGAACAATATAAATCATTTCATGACGGCTACTACAGTAGAATATGATTTTGCCACATAGTATCACTGATACTGTGCTATCAATTAGCTATATTATTTTCAAAATTATGAGAATATAATCAAATGTAGGCTCCTGTGATATACTTTTATGTAGGTATCCAAAGTGAGTGTGTAATATAGAAATTAATCAATCCCATAAGCATGCCTAATCTCGTACACATTTGCACTTGTATAACCACATATGGCTAACATGTCGGTTCTTTAATATTATATATCTTTATATCATTTTGACTAAACCGTCACATTTGCAAAGCTCAAAACCACATTTAATACTGTACCATTTCATGACAATTTTGAGAAGAAATCTAAATTTGTTAAAAATATTATGGATAACTTTTTGTTCAAAAGACAGCTATACTTCAAATCCCCTTTTTCTATAGGACGAAATTTCATAATAAAAAGTTCTTGATTACTTTCCACTTGCTACGTCACTATGCAAGGAAATTATTGCTTATATTGTTAATGCACGTTTTATCAACGATTACGCTGCTTGGAATTTACATTTACGTGATGCTAAGAATTCTAAGAAATTAAGGTGATTGAACTATTTAACTGTATCTCCACAGTGTTATAATAAAATAAGATATTATTTCTCAAGCGTTGCTCAAGTGGATTTGTCCAAAATAAATATTGATTACCGCAAATAATAACATCTATAATTTAATTAAAATTGCACATTACCAAACATTGACCATGTCAATGTCTATCCACATAAATGTCTCCTCAGTTCCGTATATAAAATTGTTAAGTTTATTTAACATTCAATGTACCCTTCTATACTCCGACACTAACACAGGGCGAATAAGATTGAACAAACAATTCGGCATAATGCTGATATTTACACAGACAGTATGTTAACAAGATATTTTTAGGAAACATCAAAAGCAATTAATGATCAAATGTTGGGCAACACTAGTTTGTAGGCATCTAGCACTGCGTTACTACTACATTATTAGAGTTGTCAGGACAAGGCCACCCGACGAGCCGGTGTCAAAATCGCAAAGTGACACCAATGACAGCTCAGTCACCCAGACCCAGAGACCAGCCCATGTACCAGGCTGCAAAAGCAAAGGCAGTAGCATCTCAAAGCTCTACAGATGGCGCCAGTCTCCTCTACACCAAACGCGCTCGAAGCAAACGTTCAAACGGCCCCATCTCTACTCCCTAGGATCAATGCAGTTGTCTTGAGTTGTCTTCAAACTCCAGTAAACTGGCGTTACCCGTATGCAAAACTTCCATGCACCCATCCTCTGACATACCTATGTCGCATCGGATCAAGTACATACAGGCATCACCTGTACTAAATTACATTATGAAGTCCTTACAGGTGTCACCTGTACTAACAGGCATCATCTCGTGTTCTCCTTTGTACAAAATTCATTACTTTGAATTTGATACAATAAACCGATCCAACATTGTTCTAATCTAGACTAGATAACGAAATCAATCATGCACTCAACAATATATTTTGTAATCTGAGAAATATACACAATTCCAAGCCCACCGAGAATCGAACCCGGGCTCTTGTAGTTCAGAGGCAAGAATTTTAAATATAACTAGTAAATGTATTCGTTAATCGTATGACATTAAATAAATGATAAGTAGGTACTACGTACACAGCAATAAGAAATGTAAAACAACATCCCGTTTGAAATTAACAACCTACCCTACAGTATCCACAAAACAAAATATTCCGCGGTCGTCTCGCTTCATGGGTAAACATAAAGGTAGTTTCAAAATTTATTTCTAATATTTTTTCTAATCTATATATGTATATATATATTTATTATTATTTTTTAAGACAATAATACAATACATGTAATTATCGCCAAAACCAACTAAGGTTTCCCCTGTGCTATCATTTAATAAATTAAAAGTACAAAAGATAAGTAATACTCTGTTTACTTTAACGCAATACGATCACAAATTGTGCGGTAGGTATTCCTTGTCTATTCGATTGTATCCATGCTACGTACTATTTATTTACTTAAAACAAAAGCCATGCTTTTTCTTTTTTTTTTTTTTTTATAACAAAGCTATGGTTTAACGAACCATACCTTGGTCAACATTGTCGTTTGTTATTTGCCGCGAATTCTATTACATGACTAATAAATTACTTTATTCGGCAGATTCATTCAAATGTAAATATGGACGTCCTATGTGACCCCTTTTATATTACGACAAACTATCTATGAAACGTTTTACAAATAATTTAACAAGAACACGTCGATTTCAAGAAATATTAACGTATAAAATTGCGAAACTTGTTCAAACCAGTTGACTTTTTAAAATGAACTTTTTAGAACATCCACAATGAAAATAAATATTAATCACTTATCTTTTTCCTCTCTTCTTTTTTTTTTGTCCTCGTCGCCATTTGTAGTGCCTTTACTATCATCTCACTAGCTCACACACGCACACTCGGACAGACCTCCGTCACGCGACTGGCATATTTATCTCCCCACGTGGATTGCTGCGCCAGTCACGTGGTACGCTTGAGACTGTGCTTGTTTGTATGAATTAGTGAACAAATCCCAAAGATGCATACACTACAGTGAGCTATGGTATAGGTTTTTCTGCTCTCGACTGTACCCACATAGGTACTCAATTACTAATATCTATTAAGGTACTCACAGGAGCTAGATGATAAAGCTTACAAAATGTTGTGTAATAATTAAGTAGGTACCTCTAAAACCACTCGATAACATAATTTCGCAAAATACGAATTGTGTATTTCAATTTTATTGCAATCCTCGCTGGATGTCGCTACTGAGAAAATTTGCAATTTGTTAAACGGCTCTTTGACATAATTTTGATTAGGAATTTTCTGAAGAATTTTTAGTTCCATATCGTCAGTTTCATTCTCCTGTATTTTGTATGAAAATAAAAATACAGCTTCCTTATTTTACCCACTGTTTTTTTTTACGTGTTTTTACAGATATTAACATGTTTGTTGTTTTTTTTTCATATTTAATCTATAAGGTCAACACGACAGGTCTAATGAATGACAACCTTTGTCTATGCCACAAGCAACGCTATGAGTACTTGTGTATCGATAAATGAAGTATAAATAAGTGTATAGTATAAATGAATAAAACTACAAATTATTTTAATTTATATTTACTTTAATAATTTATTGGTTTCACAAAAACCTCTTTCACTAAATAAAGTTAACCATTTCAATAAACAATCTTATACTGATTACACATTTTATTTGATACAATATAATTAAAAATTATAACAACTTAAAATCTTAATGAAATTAAAACTATATTGTGAAAACATTTTCAAACACTATTTGTGGATTGAGCATTGGGTTTGAGGCTTATGAGCTAGGTACTGCCTTGCAGTCCGAATAAGGCCCTTCTCTCAAGCGATTTGTGTTTCATACGCGTATCATACGCGTCGCTCGTGAGTAGCCGCCATACATATTTACTGAGTTTCGCACACGACGAGACGCGTTCGATATCAGTCGCACGCTACTGTAGCACTACCATGAGTTGCTATCGAAATCTTACGTTAGTTTACTTCTGTCGATAACGAACCTTTCAATGTGCACGTGAATGGTTTAACTACTAACGTTACGGTATTTCTCGAGAGCATCAGTCAAATTTGTAACTCATGGTACCGGTTTTAGTTCTTTGAGTGACCGCTAGAGGCGCTATACAATTTTTCATACAAATATTTTACGTTCTCGCTCATCTCTCGCTAGCGATTTCGGTCGTCATAAACTCATGGTAGTGCTACTGACTTGCTAGTCGCACGCTACTGAATTTTCTTAATGCTCTACAATTCGTATTTTTTTCGATGTACGGATGCACCCAGAATCTTCTTTTATATTTTCGTTTGTTCTTGTAACATAAATAGTGAAATAGTGAAGAAAATGGTCCTCATCGCTAAGTCACTAGACATCGTCGTAGGAATGTTGTTCTTCAAATGATAAAAAATAGACTCATTTGGGTAGCTCCGTGTGCGGAAGCGAGTAGCATACCAGTAGGCGATCATGGTTTGCATCTCAGTCGCGTAGCATTTGAATAGCGCCGTGAGAGAAGGGCCTGTCGGAATTGACCAGTGCTAGAGCTAGGGTTAGGGTCATGGGCGTAGCCGGGTCAATCAACTATTTTACCCACACTTTGCTGTCCCCGACCATTTTTTATTGAAATACGTTAAGTAATTGGTTATAGTTACGCACATAACGAATACAACAATAGTATCTAAGATTATTAGGCACTACGGGAAACATTCTCGAAAATCTTTAATTTTAAGTGTTTAAAGAAAACACAATTACTACGAGAAACATTGGGAATAAACCAACAGTACATAAAAAGAAAACGACACTACGCACCTTGCTATTTAAGAAAAAAATTCATCAATTTTTCCTGCGTGTTGATTTCTCCAGAGAAAAAAAAGGAAAACAGTGACGCAAAACCGCGAGAAAGTACAAAAGAGGTATTTGTTGGACACAATGCGAAATTTATACAAAGATTTTAAAGAAGAAAACATTGTCACGACTTGCTCATATTACTATTTTACAAAGAACCGACCGTTTTACGTCAAAAGTGCATCAGTCGATGCTAGAAAAACGTGCTTGTGTAAAACTCATGCCAACATCACGTACAAGGCTCTAGCACTGAAAAAACAAGGTGTCCTCAAAACCAACCATTTAAATGCAATTATCAAAAGCATAGTTTGCAATGACCGGTCTAAGGATTGTATGTACAATAATCGTGAGACATGCAAAGACAAAAAGATGGAATATATTGAAGAAAAAGTAACTGGAGTCATAAAGTGCAGTGAATGGATAAGAAAGGAAGAAAAGTATGAAAATGGTGGGAAAACTTTCAAGTCAATGAAGAATGTTAAAGAAGAACAATCTGTTGATGCTGCGCGTTTATTGCAAACATTTGAGGAAGATAATATTATCCGCTTTAAGAAACATGTTTATGTCCTTTATGTAGTACAATGTCAGCCTATTCATACACTTATACTATTTAGTATTCTTTTATTAATATGATTACTTTTTCTTTTGTTTTAGTTAAATCAATCTGACTTTGATGATGGTTCCGAAGTATCTGAAGATGATTGCAGTTATACTCCACAAAAACAAATGAGCGCGATATAGATTCAGGAAGTTCTTCACAGAGTTCTTCGGATAATGATCAATTAATTGAATCTATACCAGCTTCGCCAGTATTATCAGTTAGTTCTGAAAGGCCGGGCCGGATCAACGAAAAAATAAACTTGTAAAAAATCAATCATTTCTTAATGCAGTAGAGAAATTGCCTACCCATGGAACTTTTATAAAAATGCAAATAAAAGGAAAAAGAAAACCGAAAGGCAGACGATACACATTAAGTGAAAAAAAAATTGTCTGACAATTTATAAAAAACGTCAAAAGCCTACAAATTAATGAGACATTATATTTTCTTTGCCATCAATAAAAACATTACAATTTTTTTTAAACCAGGCATAAATGAAAATATTATTGAGAGCATGAAAAGGACAGTGTCTAAATTACCAAAACATAAAAGATTGTGTGTACTTCTTTTTGTCGAAATGGCGTTTGTCACCGGGAAAATTACAATAAATCTACCTACAGACGAAATTATAGGTTTTGAAGATAATGGCAGAGAGAAGTCAATGAAAATAGAGGACCGTGTACTTGTGTTTATGATTAAGGGCGTAAATACCAAGCATAAACAGCCTATTTATTAGTTTTACTTCTTGCACAAGTTCCACAAAAAGTATAGAACTGAAAACATGAATTAAAACCACAGCGGCAAAAGTTCAAAGCACTGGCCTAAAAAAAGGCGCCTTAAATTTATGGTTTCATTAAACACACAAAAGATTATTATAAAATAAAAAATAAAGAATACAAAGCATTTCCAGTGTATGATCTACCTCATCTACTTAAAATAATTAGGAACAATTTCCTTACTAAGGGAAGTAAGATAAGATATATTTATGGTGGCAACATTAAAACAGCAAAATGGGAACATATAAAGTTGCTGTTGAAAATGTTGGGAGAAAATGGAATTAGGTTAGTTAGTGAATTAACAAGAACACAATTTGACAATGAATACCCAAAATGGAAGTTAAATATGCAGCAAAGTATTTGCAAATTTAAAATGTACCCTAGAATAGGGTACACCAATTAAAAAAAAAAACAAAGCTTCAATTTGAGTAGCGTATCTTCTATATCTGTATAATAATATAATAATCTGTTCAAAAGCCTTGTCTTGAACGTCAATAGTAATATTATTGCCCAAGTTTTTAACAGCATTATAGCTAAATTTATAGGAGGCAAAAGAATCAACTACCCGCTCAGGCAATCTTATGCAGGACGTTCTGTAGTTTCATTTAATTCCAAACTTACATGTATAAAAAAATATTACACAAAAGTCCAATCATAAGGAGATGAAACGTCATAAAAAGGTTAAAATCAGCAACAGCAAGACGAACACTTTACACATCTCAAATAAGGAAAGGAAACCAATAAAGATGTGGATTCGGACTATGGTGAAAATTGTCAACGACCTGACAATATGACCGCAGATGATTTTGCGTTTGCGAAGAGTGAACATATGAATAAAATTACTCTTACAGAGCAACAAAGGGATCGGCTGGAAAAGAAGACAATCTTACAGAGGGATTCTATTGAATGGCACCGGGAACGAAGTTTACGTCTCACCATATCTGTGTTCGGCAAAAAATTTGCAAAAGATGTCTCGTGAAATGCGAAAAAACTTGTTAGTGATGGCGATAAATTAAACCATGTGAAATCGATACGTTACGGAATCGAGCACGAACAAATATAAGCTTTCCCTCAACTTAGTAGCACATTTTCCAAATATCAATCCAAAAACATTCGGTCCCATAATAAAATGTGGATTATTTATTGATCTGACGTTACCTACCGTTGTTTTGCACTTTTGAATGTGTTAATCAACTTAATTATGCGGCCGTAGTGTACACAGTTTTTCATTGGAATGACCAAAGCGTCTCACCCTAAAACTCTATCGTACAAATATTATTTTGTTTACTTACTTATAACAATTTATTATTGCTATAACTATTCGGAGATAGCCAAGGACGACATCATTGTGTGCAATGCGGTCGTCGATTGCGCCTCGCGCTGTTTGCGCTTCACCTGAGCGATCGCCCATTGGTTCAGTTTGCACAGATCTTTGCGCTTACTTGTGCCGCCCGACGATTTGCTCAAGCTCATCAGGTTATTTGTGGCCTACAACGAAAAAAAAAAAAAAACTTTAACCAAAAAAAAAAAAAACCGACTTCGAACCGTTTTCACCCGTGCGGTTCAAATGGGACCACACGGAAACTACCAGCTTTCAAATAATAATAAAAAAAGAATCATCAAAATCGTTTCACCCAGTCGAAAGTTATGAGGTATAAGTTCGTGCAGCGAATAAAGACTTCTCGGCAAATGTGCGCAGAATTATATTTTTAGGTGTTTGAGGGGGCAGAGGACCGTGAGGGGCTGAGTCTACCAATAACGTGTGCCGACACGTTATTGGTAGACTCAGTCGGCTCTTCCCCTCCCGCACTTCGTTCGCGCGTCTCGAGTATCTTGGGTACTGTTGCGTACAGATTGTTTTATCGTATTAGTAATACGTCATGGTGAATAAATTCCTAAAAAAAAAACGTTCTTCTTTGACATCGCACGATGATTTTATGGAAGGAATATCAACACTGCCTGTAATTTTAAGTTAGTGAGGTGGAAAATTACGAAATAAGAAAAAAAAATGTCATTTTCCTTAGCAATTTTGTGCGCAATTGTACACATGCGCCGATTGCCTCCAATTGCGCCTTCAAACCTTAATATGTATAATAGTTCAGGTATAACAAACATTTAAAAAAAATACAGTCAAATTGAGAATCTCCTCCTTTTTTTGGAAGGAGGAGGATCTTATCTATAGCCTTTCTCGATAAATAGAACTATCCAAGACAATAACAATTTTCTGAGATTAGCGCGTAAACAAATAAACAAACAAATGATAGATGATAACTTACCAGAAACAGTCCAAGCAATGCCCTTATATTGTCTGGATTCAATTTTAAAGCTTGACTATAGTACGACTTGGCGGCCTCCATGTTTTCTGTGCCACCCTGAAAAAATGCATTTCATTTATTACTATTTATTTATTTTTTAAATAAAAACATTTCTATAGTAACTGGTGCCCAAGACTTTGTCCGCGTTTGAAAAAAAAAATTCGTATTAATGTTACTTTAAGGTTTAAATTTCGTTTAACTAACTTTTTTAACGTATATTTTTCATTTCATGATTGTATCAGGAACCAACAAAATGTCTTAATTATCTTAATTATTGAATAATTCACAAGTTAATGGCTAGAATAGTTTATGCAAAATAAAAATTGTAGGGTTGTGGGTAAGTACGTAGGTATTACTCAAAGAAATAATATTTTATTATAGTTTACAAAGCTAAAAGTAGCGTAGAATGAACGTTCACCTATTAATGTATACGCCCACTCAAGATTTGCTGTCCTTGTCTTTTGTATGGAATTGAGTGAAAGAGATAGCGCTATATTAGTTTGTTTCAATGAACCAACTGTAGTTAAAAAAAATATATTTTGCTTTTGATAAAAATCCTAATTAAAACTAGGAGACAAATAAATAACCGTCGATGTAATAACTCACCATTGTGTATCGTATGTCAGCGAGGCGCTGATGCATCAAGTGGTTATGGGGCTGATGCAGGATCAATTCCTCGGCGCAGAAGGCGGCCCGAGAGTACTCCTGCATTTGAAGGTACAACTCACACAGCTCCTGCCAAGCTTCCACATCCGCCATGAATCTGAATTCACGATTAAATGTTCATCGAGAACAGCCATCGAACTACTACAAGTATGGTGTTTGTGTCACAAGTGCCAAAAGCGGCACATAAAAGGTACGCCTAAGAGCCTAAAAACTTTTGCTGGAGTGGATGGAGTAAACTGTTTTGTCGAGTTGTGTACCTCTCGTGATTTCCACAAAACTGAACAGTTGCGGATCAACTGTTTAGTTGATAGTATGTGCACATCATAATATAATGCAATACAAATTGAGCCATTGATCAGCTTTTTGACTTTTTTGTCAAGCAACTACAGAGTTGATAGTATTCAATATATTCCTATAAACATTATGATGCACAAAAAAATAGTTATTCAGCTAAAAGTTGTATTTATTTATAGCGTTAACCCTAAAACGGAATCATGGCAGAGTCATTGGTAAAAGGTAGTAATGATCAAGTTGTACTATTCATTTTAAACTCCAATGTGTGACGTAAAGTCACATTTTCCTTAAATGACACATGTTTGGTTCGTTTTAAATGACAGAGAGTTCATGCTCTATGCGTATGTCACTTTTAAGTGTTCCATAAAGTTCGTAGTTTTTTGGTTGTAGTACATTGATAGGAAGAACATATAATTTACTCACTTCTTCAAGTAATCAACAAGTTCCTTAATAGCTTCTGGTATCAATCCTTGCGCTTTGAAGATGGCAACGCGTCGCTTGCGCGCTGGAGCGTTAGTCTCGTCCGCTTTTATTATTTTGTCTATGATTTCCAACGCCTCATCGTACCTTAAATGTAAGCAAACAATTAAGCATGAAAATTTCTTAAGTGACTAAAATATAATTAATTCAATCTTTACTAACTTTTCCTCGGCCTCCAATAACGCAGCATGATACCTCGTCACTCGCAAACTGTCTGGAAACTCCTTCGACAATGAATACAAGCACATGTGACCCAAATCCAACATGTGACTGTCCAATGCGGCAAACAGTACTTGCTCCGATATCAAATGGTCTGGAATTAAAAATTCAAATTCATTTGCCCAGCCTCATGTATGTGTTATAGAACATGGACCAGGATGTCCACCCATAAGGTAGACAGACGAGCTAATAAAGGCCGCAGGTCAACGGTGGATCCAGGCTGCTTCTGACTGGTCCTATTGGAAAATTTTGGGGGAGGCCTATGTCCAGCTGTGAGTAAGTATCTCACACACACTTACTTTACTGCATACTTTTTTGAGAAATAAATAAATTCTATATTCTGACTAGTTATACTAAACTTGTAATTCAAGTATACCTTCATTGCCCAGTTTCTTCTTATCATCCAACACATGAAAATACAAATGGATGACTTCATCACTTCTTCTTTCATTGGTTTCTCTCCAATGCCGAAGCAAGTCTAAGGCTTCTGAAAATAAAATAAAATGTTGATATAGAGAATTGACTAATTGCATGCATGAAATAGTTTCTTATAAAAATATAAGTAAGGTGCACCGGGGTTTTTGTAATTAAAAAGATGTCCATGAACAAACCTGCGTGGCTCATATCGTCATAAGCATCGAGAGACATTATTGGTAACAGTACCGTGAGTGAATAATTTATGAATTAAATAGTTTTATTCAGTTTTAAGCAAAAAAAGAAGTTATAGGCGAGATTAAGGCGAGATATCCAACCAAATTACAAAAGTGAAAAGTATCTTTGACAAAAAGTCAGACAGACAGCAGATGATGTTCTGTGAAGTGATATAGATCTGTGCACAAAGAACAATCCATTCCATAGTTTAATTAATTTGGTTTAAAATGAATATTTTTTTTAAAGCGAATGATAAGTTTATTTTCTTTCAGATATATAATTTAAGCACAAAACAATACTTTATTTTAAACTACCCTAGTAATATGACACATACACACATTATATTGTAAATAATCTATTTCCTAAACATCTAATTCCATAATTAACATAGTATAGTGAAATGCTCCTAAAAATAATTTGTTTTTTATTACGAACCTATGTAGTATTTTTTACTTTAGTAAAACTTTTTATAAGTTACATTTGTAATGTATTCTGTGGTTTTGCACCGAAAATTGTGTTCTGTGTATAATTAATAAAGTAGTAAGGGGGTCTGTGGAACTGGAAACAGCAATATGTCTGACTATTTGGAAATATTTTTAGAATTATTTTATTCTTCTCAATATCGTTTTTATTAATCCAATTTTGAGTTAGTAAAACTATGGATCATACATGACAGTGTAGAGTCGAGGTAAACATTATTTTAGCACAATATTTCGTGTTATTTGTTTCTGTAATCGTATTGTACATGTTGCTCGACTTTTTATGTCTCGGTGGCCTTTATCTCAGGGTTTTGTTTTCTTTTGTCCTCAACATAAGCGTCGAACAAGTTTGTATTAAGTGACGTAGATCTACAAGTATATTTATACAAAGCAAATTTTGTTTCACAGATCGATAACAAGACGACATACAACGAGGTTTTATGTGTTATTGTGACCCGTATGAGAGGCTTACGTGTGAATCGTGGTGATGCAAGTCACGGACATTATGTGGACTGGTGTTTCATCGTGAATCCACGCATCGTGGACAAATAACATTACGTTAACGGTTGCAGGACGTACATACGCCTTGCAACTTTTTTTTAAAAGGAAACCATTTACTTGAGCTGCAAACATGGACCAAGTTCAGTGTCCTGTGTGCACTCTATACCTTCACAATGGGATGTCACTCGAATCCCATCTTGACACTCATCCCAAGGATCAAGTCATAAAAGCTTTGTGTAATCTTGCAAATAATGCTCATTTCGGAAGTAGAACTTCCACTCCGATGCATTCAGAAAGATCTTATAGAAGTAGAAGCAGATCTCAAACGCCGGCGGCAGATGAGAATTCAAGGTGGAATTGTCCAAGTGGTGATAATGATAGATATTGGCGAAGAACTCCAAGCAGGACTCCCAAAACAACACCATCATTGCAAAGTAATTCAAGGAGTTGTTCACTTGCATTGGATGCCAAACTTGATAACATCACATATGATACAAACACAGATTGTGCTGTCAATCAGCATACACCATCTACTTATTCTATTAAGGATAGCAAAAATCAACAAGCTTACATGTCAGTGGCTGCATTTCCGTCAGATTATGACCAGCAGTATGTGTTTTATCACGATCAAACTGATGATAATAAGGAGGTAAAATATTCTCGCAGTGCAGATTATTCCTCAATGAACAATGGAAGTAGTGCATTTTCCTATAATTTGCCGACCCTAAGTCCAAATATAAAGTTGCCCCCACCGTCTATATTACAAAGAACCTCTAAAAGAGCTACAGACTTGACAAAAGTTGTGCCTAAAGCAAATAATATAGTAATGAAATCTAATTTAGCACCAATGCCATATATGTCTTCAGGTTTGAAGTCTATGCCAATTGTAATGACTGCACCGACTGCTTTTGTTCAAAAAAACACCCAAAATAACTTGGTTATGACAAGCAGTTTGCCGACAAAAGTTATTGATGCTAAGATATCTGTCACGCCTACAATGTCAAATAATCAGTACAACCAAATCACTACAGGAGCTTTTACTCCAGGCACAACGGTAGTCACGCAAAATTCTCAAATTATTTACCGTGAAATGGTTCAAAATGTTGATGGTAAACCATTTATTTCTACAATGCCTACCGTTTTGAGTGGCCACGAAAATGTCACCAATGTAGCACAGTCTAGTTCAGTATACCAAAATGTAATGGTATTGGATCAGTTTGGGAATGCTTCATGTATGTACCCAACACAAATGTTACCAAAGGCTTGTAATACCACTATGTACAACAGCAATGTTTCTAATGCAGACAAATCTGTAACACATTCAGTGCAGGATCCAAATAAAACTCTTATTATAGAAGTTGGACCACTTGCACCACCGCAATCCCTGAATGTTTGCGAAGCATCTACAAGCACACTTAACTCTCAACCAAGTGTGCAAAAGGCAGAGAGGTCTACTCACATAGATAAGAATGAGTCATTAGGACCTACAAAAGGTCTAAAGATTCTTAGCAATATTAAAGTAGAAGTGCCAGTGCAGCATCATAAGAGTCTGTTAAATACTGTTGTGGACCTTACTGGTAATAATGAGACTGAATTCACTGAGCAGTTAGCTTCGCCGGAGAAGATTCTGCCTGATTTTGAAGAAAATGTCCAAAACATGTTAGATGTTTGTGATTCACCACAACCATCACCTACAAATGGTGATACTCTAGTTTCACAAGCCTTCTCTGTGATAAAAAATGTAGGCAATCCACCCTCCTACAAGGATACCTCCTTAAAGTCTAATACATTAGATAGTAAAATGGAAACTCAGTTTTCAGATAGTTGTCCAGTGCCAGATTTAATATGTAACGAAAAACCATCAATTTCACCGGTCAGTGAATTATCGGAGAATGGGGAAAATTCAACAGATCACACCTTATTACCTGTAAAACCTGAAAATAGCCAGACCTCTTGCTCAAACTCTGTAGAAAATGACAATGATAAGAGATTATTCACACAGAAGCCACACAGAAATAATCCTTTAAGACTGAATAATATCTTTGTGAAAAAGCACAAGAAAATATTGCAGATTAAGAATTTCAAAACACCCCCTTCAATAAGTGCTGTAATAAATCAGACTAAAGCAGAAACTAGAAAAACATCTTCCACTTGTAACATGTCTGACAATTTTTCTATAAATAAAATACAATTTACAGAAAAAAATGAAGGTAGTAATAGCAAAGAAACTAAAAGCAGCAGTGTCAATACATATGAAAACTGTCGAGTAGTTGAAGCAGAAATTATAGAAGCCAATGACCATAATGAAACCAATATTAGTTTAGGGGAACAGTCCATGGACATTGAAGTGTTGGATTCTGAGAGAATCATTAACGGGAACATAGTGAAAGTGGATAGAGTTCACGTCAAGGAAGAAATCAATACAAGCAATGAAGGAGGCTTTAGCAACCACACTGAAGTTTCAGACACAGATATAACTCCTCTGGAAACTATACGTCCTATTAATGTTATCTCTTATGGTAACATGACAACAGATGAGTTTGATGATGAGTCCAACCATAAGGAGCTTTTGGAACTTGAAGCCGCGTCAAAGAATAAACACTTTGTAAACATGATGAATGAAAATTACTTTGGTGACAATATTTATGCGGATTACTTCACGCCAGATAGAGTTGAATCTTTTGAGTCAGAACGCGAGGCTTCTTCTTCGCAAAGGGACGGACAGAGGGATAGCGTTTATAGTCTTTGGGGTGAACCATCATCCAGGGAGAATGAATTTGTTTTACCAAATTTTATTCATGAAAGTTACAAGATTGCAGAAAATGGTATTGATTATTCTGAAATGGGGCCCGGGGTTAGTCGGAGGGATGATGATCATGATGATTTCCGCGGTGATGAGGATCTACAAGGAGATGATGACGCAGATGGAGATGGTTGTGAGAAAGATAGCAAAGCAGATGTTTTAAGTGAAAGTCGCAGTGAAGGGGAAGCTTCTTTGAATATTTGTGCTGATGAATGTATGCCACCGAGGGGTGAGCTCAGCGGACAGGAGAGCAACGGAGATATGGAGTCATCATCATGGCCCGGGGTATTTTTTGAAATATTTAACTTTTATTTTGTCTTCCATGTTATATCTTATATCTTAAAATGTCTCATAAATTCCAGATATATTCGGATGTAGCTCCGGCTGAAACTTACGATTTGATGGCTCGTGAGAGTTGGGCATCGGATGGATCCGAAGTTGATGCCATAGAGAAAAGGGATAATGTGTAAGTAATCCTTAAATTTGATTTTATTAAAACAAATAAATCATTAATGGCTGTCAGGTGTCAACTGATGGACATAAGTCTATCTCATAGACTTTTATTGTTGTTTTATGCTAAAAAGAAGCATGCTAAACATGCTGATTGTTTATAATATTAATTTGCTATATTTACATAGGTATATTTCTAATTCTAATAAATTCTAATAAGAAGGTTGGTGATGCCTCTTTGTGACCAAAGTCTTAAATCCTCTACTTGTACTGTTGATTATAAAATCAATAATAACAGTTTATATCAATATTTTTCACATTGTTATTACGAACCCGACTGTACACGTCTAAAGCATTTGTATCTGGCATAGGCAGTAGTTTGATTGACGACACGTTTGGTCTAGCTAGATCTAGCTAACCCTAGGTGTTAACCAAACGGTCTCCGGTTCATATCCCGCTAGGGGCAAATGTTTATGGGTTAACATTTTACCTTTGTACCTGAGTCATGGATGTTTTGTATTTATAATATGTATATCAACTGTCTGGTTTCCATAATACAAGCCTATAGTTGCTTAGTGTGGAACTGGACGGTGCTGTGTGGAATGTGTGAAGATATTTATATATCTACTAGCTGTCGCCCGCGACTTCGTCCGCATTAAAAAAGATAAAAAGTAGCCTATCACGTGTCCCGCACTTCTAAATGTTTATCTACCAAGTTTCATGAAATCAGTTAATTCGTTTAAGAGTTATACATACAGAAAAAAATTGTAAAAATGGTCAATTTAGTTTCAGTATCATGTATAGAGCCTATATACATACACGATATTTCTGAAAACAAAGTAAATTACTCCATGACTGACCCCTGCAGATTTATTATTAGTATTGATGATTACATCATACCTTGTGTCGCATTGCAGGGAGGGACGCGTGTTCACTTGCTCCCAATGCGGGGCTCCGTTCCCGTCTCTGAAGGAGTTGCGTGCGCACCGCAATCACGCGCACCCATCTCCCGCTGGCCCCGTGTGTACGGTCACGTACAGTCGGCTCGTCACAGAGAGGACCATCAAGAAGGAGGAGAAAACGGATGACAATATATTAGCCGGTGTCACAGGTAAATGTCAAAATACTCCATGTTGGTTTCTTGATCCTTTGAATAAATAAAATATGAAAGTGTCCATATTATACTGCCATAATCTTTAGGGTCTCAAACAGAATCACTGCGAAAAAGTGTCCACTGGATTTTTTTTATATAAAATGCTCTATCACTTTCTCTCGTTAATTTCTGATAAAAAATATGAATAATGTAAATGTTGCATGACGATTTCAACCTAACATTTAGTAATAAAATGTTTCAAGTCTTTACACGTGTGGTGAACTGAACACGCGGTTAAGGACAACTTTGTGGAACTAATTTGAAAATATCACCCCAAGCTGTGAGTGTGGTGATATTCTACTATGCCACTTTTAATGAAGCAACCGGGAATCTAGTGTATCCTTTATCAAAGGTCATAATCAAATCTAAAATACCTATTTATTTAGGTTAGGTTAGTTAGGTTTCTTCAAGAAACTTAAATTTACAAGGGTTTCGGAAAAAAAAAGCCAAAATGATGATGATCGTGAGAAGAAACAGGATATTATTCTTTTTGTCTTTTTTAAAATAACAAAATCAACAAAGTACATAATTATATACAATACTAAACTTCATTAATTGTCGCTTTATTTAAGCAATCAGTTATATTATAATAGATTTTCGTAAGTATAAGGGTGTTAAATGTATCTTATCATCATCATCATCATTTTCAAGTGATATGAAAAATAAAATCAAAATGTGTAGGAAAAACTAAGATTCAAAGCCATATCAACACCAATTCTTTCAATCTATACGTTGTTTTGAATGTTTTTTTCATAATTTTGCAGGCAACATGTTGACATTAACAGACACCAAGGAAATATCGACTACAATGCTTCAAATGTACGACGCGATTGGCGATGCGAAGCCCAAAATCGAAGGTTTCATAAAGCAGGAGTCGAAGAGACGGAAAAAGGATCATATATGTCCCACTTGCAAAGTGGACCAGGTGACGGAGGCAGCATTCAACGAACATCTCAAAATACATCCCCTCGAGTGCCTCACCTGCGGTAAATACTTTTCAAGGCGAGCGAATCTCTCCCTGCACATAAAGATGCACTTGGGAATCAAGAATTTCAAGTGAGTTGGTTTATTTATATGTATAATACAGTTATATAGAATTTAAATCCTTACCAATATTATAAACTGGCTGTTTTACGCGACTACGCCAGCCTAACTTTTTCATATTCATAAAATATAGCCCAATGAACGAAATACACGATCAATCATTGGACGTGACTCCAAACGACTTAAATCAAATGGAGCGACGCCAAACATTGTGCCCAATCACGGTCAGTCCAATTCTCTGTCGTTAAGGCTTGATTTCCCCCTACGCTGACGTCGGTCGCGTATGACAAAGAAAAATCCCGCAGTGCGAAAACGATCGCTGAACGGAACAGTAACGAAGCCCTAGCGCCTTTCTGCTCGCCTGAGTCGATCAGTCAGCTTCGCACTGAGCGCGCGATAGTGGGATAGTGGTGTATAACGCGTCAGTGCACCGACGCGAGAGCGTGGGTGCACTGACGAACAAATACGTCAGTGCACTGACGAGCGAGACCGACGCGCGCCATCAGCGGCGCGTAGCAATAAATCTGCCGCGGACGTGAGCGTCGCTGTGCGGTGGCCAATAGAGTATTGTGTTTATTCATACGCTCCACCGACGTCAGTGTAGGAAGAAACAAGCCATGCGTTTGTTTGACCGGGTCGAGTGACGTTGACATGAGCTCTGATTCGGAAGCGCGGCGTGATGCCACGGCGTAGTTTTTCTACCAAGGAGGATAGAGAATGTATTCTATCCTCCTTGGTTTCTATACTCTCGATCAATTGGTGCGATTTAACCCTATACTTGGCAAGGTTTTTTATCGCATATATTCATTGGTTTTTCTTCATATATTGGATCATTTTGGTGTGAAAAACACGTAAAAAATATTTAAAAAAATCTAATATGTATAATTTTGGAAATATTGCATGTATCTTTAAATGCACATTGCCAGCTTCGTCAACGTGCAACACTGACAAAAACGTGTGCATAAAAATACACATTGCCGTGTATGGAGGAAAATTAAAACGTGGTTTATTTTTAACAAAACAATGTTTTATTTATGTGAAATATATCTGAGAACCATCAGTTTTCTCTAATATGAATCACAATTATTAAAGAGATCAAACATAAGTAACAAAGACATGAAAATTATCAGCTTTGATCTTTTGGATTAAGAAAAGATCTTATTTTCGTGACTTTATTAGTCGGGAGTTTATTTGCAGCTCCTCGAAGTCTGTTTTTTCTGATAGTACCTAAAGCAAGGATGCCATAAATACATTTTTTAAGTGCTCCAACAATTCCAGAGAAGTGAAAAAATTGAAGTACAACACCGAACAAGCTTCTTGTTTGATGGTCATGGATAAAGCTAATACGACTTTTGCACCTAAACCCATGTCATTTTATTATTCAGCAAACTCGTTATTACGAAAAGTATCCTCAGCACCTTTACCCCATTTACGTGGCTTGTTTTTGATGTATTGTTTAGATGAATCAGCTCATGTACCTTTATAAGGCACCATCATTTCGTCTATGCAGAAGAGAGTATCCTCGTCAATTTTCTACTTTAAAGTAAGGCACCTTACTGTCTTATCTGTCCCCATCATCTTCCCCATCATCTTCGGATTTGTCGAAATCGTTTTTAAGGGCATTAAGTCAGCGATTTTATTGTAACGCAGTTTTATAGACCAATAGTCTGTCTAAGCAGGCGTTTACTAAGCCCATCAATAAGTGGATCGCAAAGAAATCTCTAGTTTCATCCGCTTTGACATTAAGTGGTGCAGCTTTTATTTGCATGTGATTCAAGTTAGTTTGCTGGTCTATTAATTCTATGAGGTCGTAGTCATAACATCTGAAAGTAGAATACTCTAACGGAGACTTAGTTTGCAGTGACGCTGAAGGTGAGAACATTTTGTTTTCAATATCTGCTTTACTGCAAGTGTTTTCTTGCATGCCTTTTTCTTCTATCGAGTATTAGAATTACTTGGACCAGCTAACCGTGAAAATTGCGGAAGATTAAAAATGGTCCATATGTAATATTTGTATTCAATGCAGTTGGACACAGAACAGAACAGAACAGAAGCTATAACAGAAGCTATAGTATGGATATT
Source organism: Synanthedon vespiformis (assembly GCA_918317495.1). NCBI lineage: Eukaryota > Metazoa > Arthropoda > Insecta > Lepidoptera > Sesiidae > Synanthedon > Synanthedon vespiformis. The sequence continues at coordinate 1,124,067 of OU906954.1, read as the reverse complement.
GAATCCGGGCCAGGATTACAAATGTTATATTTGCTGACTCGAATTAATGTTCAAGTCGATCGCCGAAGAACTCATAGATTATCAAATGAATATCCTAGTGGATCTGAACTTGCATCAGATTCTTCAGCGAACCTGTTTTCCATCATTTGGCTGTTTTCCATTGTTTTCCATCATCCATCATACTGAAGTTCGTCTCCCAAAAAAACACTTTTGTTTATGACGGAACCTTGTCGGAACCATCACCAGATTTAACGCCAAAATTCTTAAAGTTCTTGTAAAAGGCTAGAGCAATAAAAATATTGAAAATTCATCCAATATATAGAAATAATTCCATTAAAATGCCAAATATTATGAAAAATTGCATTCCCGCTAAACTGGCAATGTATCTATATATGCACACAACCCAATTCGGATTAGTCCGTTGATAATTTGGCAATGTGCATTTACTGATACATGCAAATTAACAAGAAAATTAAACCAAGAAAATCAATTCAAATTGGCAAAATCTATAATTCATTGACAAGAATATATATTTAGGTTTTATAATAAATTCCTTTTTTTCGTGTTCATAAGTAATTTACAGAATTTCAATCGATTATTACCATGTATGCAGTAGACGCTCGCGCATGCTCCGAAATCTTACGATCTACTGAGTGTCCCAAGTATTGTTAGTGCTCAATATTATTTTCTGATGTAAAATACCTTCATTCACTACACGATTGTAGGGAAAATAAATAAAAAATATAATTCATTTCGCTTCGAGATTTAAAAAAAAAAAAGTGTGTATTTAAATGCACATCGTCGAGTATAGGGTTAAAATCCAGTGTTTGACATCAAGTCATCAGTTTTTTTCACGATAAAATTTTGGCTTCACGTCAGTACATATGACGCGATGTACTGTTTCGTACATTTTTGTTACTCGCTGATAATGTAGTTTTTTATATTGGCCCAGTAGTTTTTGTGTTTATTCATATTTCATATACAAAAATTATAAATATTTTCTCTTTATAACATTAGTATATATAGGTTATTATAAATGTTTAAAGTAACTGTATCTAATAATACTTTTTTTCTAAAAGACTTTTTTATTTTTGTACATTATTTTGTTTGTCCTTACACAGTATATATTATATACACACTCACAAAAAGCAAAATTTTTATTACAGATGTGATGTATGCGAGAAGCGTTTCCTCACACGTCAAAAGCTCTCCGAGCACTCCAACATCCACACGGGTCGGTCTCCCATCAAGTGCACCGTCTGCGATGACACCTTCCGAAGATACTCCAACATGGTGCAGCATCGGTGAGTGATCAATAGAGAACATAAATTAATCAATACTAATAATAATAAATCTGTAAGGGTTGGTCATGGAGTAAGTTAGTTTGTTTTCAGAGATATCGTGTTTATAGGCTCTATACATGATAATGAAACTAAATTAACGATTTTTAGAATTTTTTTCTGTATATATGTATGTATGTATATTGTATATGTTCCTCCATAACTCTTAAACGAATTAATTGATTTTCATGAAACTTGCTAGATAAAAATTTAGACGGACAGGACACAGGCACAGCATAGGCTATTTTTTTTCTTTTTCAACGCGGACGAAGTCGCGGGCACCAGCTAGTAAATAAATAAATAAATATCATCACACATTCCACACAACAGCATCGCATCGCATTTATAATATTAGTACGGATTGAAATTTTTTTTGTATACCATACAGGGACCGCCATCACTTCCAAAAGAAGTCGAAGGTGCGATACTTCGTGTGCCAGTGCGGAGCGCAGTTCCACTCGCGTGCCAAACTCCGCTGGCACAGCGAGACCCACGACGTGAAACCCAAGGCGTGCAACTATTGTAGCAGCAAATTCGTTCACGCTTCGTCACTGACTAGACACATTCGTCGCACCCACAACGAGTATTACATCGGTGATACTACTAAGGGCAACAACGAAAACGTTCCCTGCCCTGTATGCAAACAGGTGTATTTAAGGACGAATCTCCGATCCCACCTCCAAACGCACAGTGGCAAACGTCCGTTCGTGTGCATAATATGCAACAAGGCTTTCACGACAAAGTGGAATCTGAAATTGCACAGATGGACCCACATGAGCCGCTCGGCCAAGCCGTTCAAGTGCACCTTCTGCAGCGGTGCGTTCATAAGGCAATCCGAGTACATATCGCACATGAACTCGCACAAGTCGGTCCGTCCGTACACGTGCAACTATTGCGGATGCCAGTTCATAAGGAAGTACAACTGTCAGAGGCACATGAGGGAGCACGAGACGGCGAAGAAATATGTATGCAAAGTGCCCAAATGTGGAAAGTCGTTCCATCGCAGCTACTACCTGTCGGAGCACATGAAGGTTCACAGCGGGGCAAGACCGTTTACATGTAATATTTGTGGAAAAACATCGAGTAACAAGTCGAATCACAACAAGCACGTGAAGATACACAACGCTAGGGAAGCAATCGCTTCTGAAGCGTAAATAGACGTAAAAGCGGGGTTGTTGTGGATGTAGAATTTTCAAAAAATGTTTTCAGTTTTTTTTTAAATAGATTTAATTTTTAATCAAAAAATTAATGATGTTTCAATCATGAATGAATGTGCTTAAGTCGATGCGGAAGTTCCGCATATACGGATGCGGATGCGAATGTCCGCAACAACCCTGATTGACGTGACTGAAATTTTATAGGCACAAAATTATTGTATCATGTACGGTGTGATGATGATTTTACCCCGTTTACGTATTTGCCCCATTGTTTGGGGCAACGTGTAGAATTAAAATTCAAATAAAATACACAAGTTTACTAGCCTTGATATTAAACAAAAATTCCCAACTGGCTATATTTTTTTTTGTCTGTATCGTATGATTGGTCTCAACGTGTGTCTCAAAAAATTGTCTGTGTTTCACATGTTTCGCTTATGGTATCCGGAGTTAAAGATGGTAATATCATCGAGCGATTGTCGTGAACCCAAAGATGTTAGTTAACATTAAAGGTTCAAGTTACCATAAATGTGCCACCGGGTGTTAATCGCTCCAAATGTGAATAAAATAGTGTAGAATTTAAACATTTTTAAAATAGTAAATTAAAATAGAGTTTTAGTCGTAAGGTTTTTTTTTAAATAGTTGAGGCGTGTTTATAAATAGGTCGCGTTCTTTAATAAATTCTAGTATTAAAAAAAATTATTTGTTAAGATAAATTTGTTATAAGTTACGCCACACTGGATCGTTTTGTAAGATAGTTTCGGATGCGTATTTCTAATGAACTTGCCATATAAAAAAGGATAAAAAGTCGAATTGAAAACTATTTTTCTCTCTATAGTTACTTGTAAATAATTGATAGAACTGCTTTGACCCACGTTTGGATGTTTGGATTTTTTTTTACATCTATCCCCTTTAAAAAAGTTTATATAAAGGTATTGATATTATTTTTAAAGTCTTTATTGATTTTGAAAAATGTTTTATTACATTTGTTGAAGACTCTTCTGTCCGCTTACTTCGCTCACTTTTTTTGTTGTTCCAGTTTTTGTGGATTTTCACATAATAGATTGGTTGGTTGGTATATTGAGAAATGCGCGTCTGTCTAGGGCCTTTCTTATCGAGAGTGTGTGGTTCGCATTTGTAAATAATTAGTTAAATTTCATTTTCAAATAATAGTAATGTGTAAATACAGGACCAAGTGTGTATATTGGAGTGAGGGTGTGAATATAAAAAAGCATTTTAAGTTACAACTTAAGGAGGTGGCGCGCGATATTACACTTATCTTAAAAAAATACGATGGTTTTATTGATATTTAATTCGAAGTTTAAGTATGTTTCAAAATGAAAATAGTTTAATCTAAATCCCTATATACTGGTAGGGATAAGTGGAAAGAAATTGCACTTATCCCCAACAGAGGGGATACTTGGAACTGGCAAAGTTGAGTATAGTGTTTAAAAATATGTGAAAAATCAAAAGTTTGACTTAAAAATCTCTCTTTAAATGGAACTAATTTTTTTATAATACCTTATAAATTAAAAAAATAAATAATTAAAACGTGTATCAAGCCGTAATTTTATTTTTCAACAATTTTTTTAAAATTAAATTTGAGAACAGCCAAACATTTTGGTACATACATATATAAAATATCATATTTGAATTGGTTTTTTTTTTAATCGCGCGTCACTTTATAATAACGAGTAAAGATAGTCAAATTATTAAAGGGCATTTCGGTATAGGACCCCGCTTATTTTTTAAATTAAAATATAGGATATATAATATACTTAAATAAAATAATGTCGGACAAGAATTTTTGAAATAAGTAGGTATAATATTATAATTGTTATTATTAAAACTAGACAGGGGCATTTCACCAAGAAGAAAAGGAGTTTTTTTTTTCATCTTTGTTATACTAATCTTGTTAATTTTAGTTAATTAATTAATATTTATAATTATATGTTTGTATTATCAGTATCACAATAAAGTCTAAATTTAGCGTTACTATTGATAGACGACTGTAAAGTTAAAATTTGTAAAGGCTCACAATAAATTTTACAATTGTAAATATTATTAAATATCAGCATAATATTATTTACAATGTTAATTTTAATACTAAAGTGACTTATTTTAACTATATAATTTAGTTAGTTTATCTATAAAAATTTAAAAAAATTGTAACTTCATTACCAATTACTGGTAAATAGATTTCTACATTTCTTACTCCGGTCAAGTTCTTATAACTAGCTGACGCCCGCGACTTCGTCCGCGTTGAAATAGAAAAAAAAGTAGTCTATCCTGTGTCCTGTATGTATATGTATCCTGTACATACATACATTACATACAATACCTACACTTACAGATTATTTTATTAGTATTGATATTGTTACCTACTTAAACATGGGTTGCTTAAAAAGTTCAGCAAAGGCAACTCTTGGAAATTGAGTGATCTTATTTGATTTTTTTTGTTGATTTTTTTTAACGAGTCCGTTATAAAAATTAAATAATTAAAATAAATATCTTTATATAAAGCGGTGATTTGTATTTTTTTTATATAATAATTGTTTCGTTGAAACAATTTTATTTATTTTTTGCGTTTTTTTTTTATATACAATATTGTTTGCGTTATTGTTAAAAAATTTTCGCGACTATAATATTCGGCTAATATAGATAGAGGTATGGTGTTACCGGTATTTTCACAATACAGACGCATAAATATTCAAAAGACTATTGAAAAAGACAACGTAAAAAAATTATTAAACTTAAAATTACTACTTAAAAAAATCTAAAAATATGAACTTTATTTTTTTTTTTTACCTGCTTGTTATTTGAAATTAAAGCTGGTATTAGCCATTGGATAAAATCTTTTCACAATTAAAAACTCTTAGTACATCCCCAAAATTTAACAGTTTTTCTATTTTGCAATTTATTTTTTTAACTAATACATACCTATTTTTTCTAATTTCTTAATATTATGATTTGCTTATTCATTGTTCCTTAATGCAATTTTAAAAAATAACAAATAATAAGTTGGGTTGTAAGCCAACTTGAGAATTCATGACCATATATGGAGTTTTAAATTTTATATGTTTTGGTATTGGTACACTTGCCTATTATAAATTACACACCTGAATTATTTTATTTTATTGTTGATAAAAATCAACAATAAATTGCCAGTTTTGAAATGTGAATGTAAGGTGACACCACGCCTTCAATTGAATAGAAGACACAGTAAAAAGGTTTTACCTGAAACATGTTTTTTTACTTTTACTAACATATCATTAAGGTAGGCGCACATTGGAAAACGCTGGAAAACATCACTGCAAAGTGTTTAAATTTTTTATAGAATTTTGAACCTTAAGCGCTTTTAATGTGATTCAAATTTCATCGTGTTATGCTACTGCAGAATGCAGCACGCTGATTATTGCTACTATGAATAAAAAACAGTCACAAAACAAAACACAAAAAACTGACAAAAAATTGTCAGGAAAGTACATACATACTTATATACAGTGGTGTCGGTTACGGTAACAGTGTCGCGAGTTCAATGGTTTTTTTTTTCATCTAAAAAATTGATCTTTTTTTAATTAATACCAGCGCCATCTCTGTTCGCATTGATGTATTATTTCAATTCAATTAATTTTCGCAAGGATGTATTATCTGCATTATTTAAAATATAATAATATAGCATTTATTCTTGAATACTTTTTTAAAAAAATATAAAAGTAAATCAAATGCGATCTTTTTCAACATCTAAGATTATTATTGCGTTTTCCAAATTGTGATATTATTTGACGTTTTATTTTTACTGTGTCTTTTTAGTAAAATATAAATAGTCGCGGCGGTAAATTGTTAACATTATCCGCAAGTGCAATGTTTAAATATTTTATTTAAGCACAATTTAAAAAGGAACCACACCAGCGCTGTGTTCACAAAAAAATTATGTATTTTTTCCCTCCTCTTGTGTGTCACATATACGATGGCGTACAAAAAAAACATATGTAATGATCTCATTTATTTTTACACAGCTCTAAACAATACTACGAGTGCGTTAAGTTCTTATTTTTAATTTACCTAGTTTAGTTTTGTATATAAGTTTTGTCCGCGATTGTACACTTTCTCGGAAATTAATATGATTCGTTTAAAAAGTTCACTTCGTGATCAGTGAAAGTATATCATTGGTAAACTTTTTGCATTAGTTTATTTTACAATTACTAATAATGTAATGTTGTAAAAAAGAGTGTTTTTTTTTTCACATTGAAATGAAATTTTATTAAAATATGTAAAGAACTATTTATTTCACAGCTAAAAAACAAGTTAATTTTAATTAATTAAAATAATTAATTTTACAGCGGTTAAATAAATGGTAAATATTTTGTCAATTTTTTACATTCATTTATTTATTTTACATTTTCTAATGATGTTGCCTGTGTAAGTAAATGATAAATGTAAAATAAGTATGATGAAATATTTTAGATTTATTTATATTTAAATAAAATTTTATTCATTGTAAAAAAAAATAAAGATTTTACAGTAAGTAGAGACAGACAGCTGTTACATATTAATTTCCAAAATATTGTCCACAATTTTCTCTTCGAAACGAGCTTTAAAACGTACCAATCGCTCGTATCACATTACTCAATGCGACGAGTAATTGGTATTTCGATTATTAGAAGAAATTATTATTTATTTTAATTGTAATTCTTACGGCAAAGTAATTGTGTATATACATATACAATATACAAATAGTTGTATTTTTTTGTCTTAAAATGTGGGTCGTACACCAAATTTCAGTTCGGCGGGGTCACTGAACTGAACAGTTTGTGTCAGCAATAAAAATATTTTAAGATTTACATTTGTGTGCTTTTTCTTTATTTCCAACAAACTGATTTTTCCTTTTTTCAAAAAACCGACTTGCAAAAAAGCGACTGTATTTTTTTAAATGTTTGTTGCCTCATAACTTTCGACTGGGTGAAACGATTTTGATTATTCTTTTTTTATTTGAAAGCTGGTGCGTCCCGTGTGGTCCCATTTCAATTTGGTCCAGTTCTGAGAAAGGCATCCATGAGAAAACGGTTTGAAGTCGTTTTTTTTTGTTAAAAAGAGTTATTAAAGTTAAACTCTACAGACATTCTGACGGTCAAAATAATGACTCACCGAAATAAAAACCACACATGCTGTTATTTAACGGTGGTCTTCTGTAAAAAGGTGGTTATATACCTTTCTTGGTTACTTATAAAAAAACATGTCTGTAGTTGGACTGCACCGAAAACTAAGCTTCACAAAATTACATTACATGACAATGTCGCGAGTTTTATTAGCGAGCGATTTTATCCCATCTCAAAAATTAATTTGGTATTAATTATTTTAAATTAATATCTTAAAATTACAGAGGTTTCAATTACGTTACATTACATGACGGTGTGGCGAGTCCAATAGTTTCTTCCCAATCTCAAAAATGCCCAACGCGCCTAAAGTAGTTTTCACTTCAAAAAAATTATATCTACGAAAACATACATAAGATGTAAGATGACTTTTACCTTAATTAATACCTTCGAAATAATTTATTTTCAAGGTGGAAAAAAAATCTTAGAAGACTCCTAAATAAATCTCTAGCCAAGAGCAAACGTACAGTCGTAAACCCTACGCTACGCTGGGACAAAGCTTTGTGATTGGTCAAAATTTTATGTGGGCGTTACGTTACAACAACCAATCACCGAACTCGTATTTCTTTCGTTTCGTATGTACGCAAAGGGAGCGTTTGCATTTGTAATTTAATTTTGTATGCTCTTGGCTAGGGCCCAAGTACTGCGATCTCTTCGTGAGCGTTTTTTCAAAACGCCGTATTAGCTCTGGTGTAAAAAAATATATTTATTAGGTATTCATTATACCTAATGAATAAGATAAGTGTTCCCTCAGAATAATCACAATTAAGTAACAGTAGAGTAAATGCCCACTGCTGGATATAGACCTGGTTTCCCACTGATTTCCCAAAACTTTTGCTATGAGGTCTGATTACTTACTTAATGAGGGGCCTTGTAGTATACGGGCCATAATGTTATGACTGTCGAATGGATAAATAAAATAAAATAGTCATCATACGAGTACAACACATTGTAAGATAATAAAAAAGTAATGTAAGATGAGATGCGCAAACTCTTATCGCTAATGGCGTCCACGAGCTTGTGTAATTTTAATTTGTTACACAATAAAAATTTCAGATTGTTTTATTTTGTTATAACATCTAAAACAGATAAAAGCATTTATCGCCAAAATTATAATAGATTGATAGGCTTAATTAAATTTTATATACATTATATATTATAGTTTTGTCTACTGGCTTCATTGGTCGCTTTTTGATAATTTTAAAGGCAGCTTGAGAAAAGAGAAATCACAGGATTCTTGATGTATGACGATTTCTTTGTCAAGATCGCGTCAATAAATTTGCGTCTTTGTCAATAAATTTGCGTTTATTAGGATGAACATTTGTCTAAGTTTTCTATGCGAAAATTTGTATAAGTATTTGAAGTGAAAACTTCTATAGCAGCGTTATACGATTTTGGGTAGAGAAAAAATGTATCGGATCGCGTCAGCAATGCTAATGCTCACAGTAAGTTGTCTACGTACGCGATCGCGCCAACACATTGCATATACCCGAGCTATTAACACATATAACCTGTTTTAGCCTGTCAATAAATAGCTCTTGTCAATCTAGCTTTGTGCCCGCGACTTCGTCCGCGTTCTGGATGAAAGGTACCCTATGTCCTTTCTGGTGTCTCAGACTACGTGTATGCTAAATTTCATGGCGATCGGTTCAGTAGTTTTTGCGTGAAAGCGTAACAAACGGACAAACTCACATTCACATTTATAATATTAGTAAGGATTGACAGGCTGACGGTCCACTTGAAGTTTTATAGTCTAATTTTTTGCCTCTCGAAAGAGAACCTGGACATACGAATACCATCCGATTCGGGGTTATATAGAATGTAACAAATAGAGATTACCTACTCCCCGGTCTGTTATTTTGCTTCCTATGATTAAAATAAAATATAAAAATAAACAATTGATGTTATCTGGATTTTATTTATTTATATTATGACAAGGAACAGTCAATATATTTTTTTATAATACATGTACTTACCTAATACGTAGTTTCACTCGTATCTCGTATTTGGATACGCCTAAAATATCTTCGTCAACATAATAAGGTAAAAAATATTATTATTTTTTGTTATTTCCCTTTAGTGTACACTATCTTTAGCTTTAGTGGTTCATGTAAGAATCGATTGGCATTACACAACATAAACAATTCGTAGTTTATCAATTAAAAATTAAAAATGTTATCCTAAAGCATTATCAGCGTTCGTGCCGGGTGAGTGACCCCAAAAGTGTGATTTAATAATTAAGGTAATTATTTTTATTTTTAGGCACATGTGACAGCCCACTTGATGGTAGATGGCTGCCTTCGTTTATTTAAACACTAAAAACACTGTTTTATACTATGTAGTGAAGCAAATATTGGCGCTACAAGTGGAATCATACATTCCACTTGTAAGTGGAGTGAGTAAGCGATGCCAGAGAAAATATTGATTCTCAAGCTCTCGACTATTTGACAACGCGTTTGGTCTAGTGGCTAGTAACCCTAGCTGTCGCGGGTTCGAATCCCGCTAGGGGTAAATGTTTCCCCCCCTAGGTGGGCCATGACCTTGTCGTGGTGGGGGGGCTTACCCTTGATCCGAGGGGTCGCAGGGGCCGGTGGTGGACAGAACCACCGATCTTTGCTCGTCCCATCGGATTGTTGGGGACCAACAAGGCCCACACCCGTGGCGGAGCACACTTTAATGAAGTCACCCCGGCGGCTGGGGCGGGACGTGTAGCCCTCCATGCATGTTCTCGTCAGCTGTCGTCGGGGTTTTTTGGTGGAGTTCAGGGAACAGGGAGGCCTGGGTGGGTGGCCCCTGGTCCCCTGCTCAGAGGAGCGGCGGGGAGGAGCCAATGGACATTGTTGGTGTCCATTGAGTCCTCCGTTTTAACATCCCGGTAGATGGCTGGGCAGGAGAAGGCGGGTATCAGCCCGTCTTCAAATTCCCTCGGGGACCTGCGCACACGGCTGGCTGTGTGTGCCTGCACGGGTCTCCTCCGTCAGGATTGCTCGGGTGTCTCCGGGCAATCCCCCCGTTGGCGTCAGCCTAGCCAGCAATGGCTAGGCCGCCCGAGGAGGGTGGGTCGGAGCAGTTGCCTCGGCAGAGCCCGTCCACTCCCCACTCTAAGGGCAAGGAGACACCGGGGAGTTTTAGTGGGTAGGGGCCAGTTCTGCTGGTCGACCCCCACATACCCCTGCCGCCTAGCCAACGGTAGGGGATCAATAAAAGGATTTCTCCTCGATAAAAAAAAAGGGGCAAATGTTTATGTTTACGTTTACCATTGTACCTGAGTCATTGTTTTATATTTATGTTTTTACAAAAAAAAGTACATAGTCTAGGTAGTATATCAACTGTATGGTATCCATAATACAATCATTACTTGATGGTGGTGTGTGGAATGTGTGAATATATTTATATTTATCAAGCCACTTCAAAAAAAGGAGGAGGTTTTCAATTCGACTGTTTTTTTTTAATGTTTTAGAACTTTCGACTGGGTGAAACGATTTTGTTGATTCTTTTTTTATTGTCCCATTTCAATTTGGTCCAGTTCTGACAATGGCGTCCATGAGAAAACGGTTTGAAGTCGGTTTTTTTGTTAAAATTTTGATTATTTATTTATATTAAGTTAATATTGAAAATTTCTGTTAAAGATAGAAGGACGTTATGGTAGCCACCAATCTTCAAGAAGACGGCCAGTCAGTCTTCTACACTTTTCTCCTAAAATACAAATTAAACATTTCTATAATAGATACCTAATCTGACAATATTTTCAAGAAGCAAATTAATTGAAACTGTAGACAACGTCAATCACTATCATATCAATAATTCAAAACAGATACTTATACGTCAAATAATGGAATTATATTGCAATACATTATAAACAAACGATTGTTGAGATCAGTTGGTGAATTGGTCTTATCTAGACACACCCTTCCACGTGGTAGCTTGTATATTAACATACACATTACATATCATTTTCCTCTAAGTAATGTAGTAAATACCTATTATCTTAACTATTAATATTATAATGCGAAAGTTTGTTTGTTTGTTTGTAAGGCTACTAAACTTATAATCATGAATCGAAATTATTCATACACGTTTTCTCTTTCGATTAGTGAAGACAGCATCAAAATTTGGAAGATTCCGCAAAATCAGCGGAGAAACGGACAGAGGCAGACATACTAGCTGGCGCCCGCTACTTCGTCCGCGTTGAAAAAGAAAAAAGTATCCTGTCCTATGTCCTGTACGTCTAAATGTTTATCTACCAAATTTCATGAAAATCAGTTAATTCGTTTAAGAGTTATGGAGGAACATACATACATACAATACCTACACTTACAGATTTATTATTACAGTATTGTAGTAGTGATGATTGATATTGATTATCGTTTAAAACACGAGTAATCTTACCTTGTCGGGTCATACGTTCTGTCACGTGTTTATTGTGAAATTAAATACTTGATAGAGACGTTTGTTTTTATAGTAATTTATACACCAAAAGGAACTTACTAAAACATATATTCTTATTCTAACTTAAGCTTATTCAAAATGACTCCCGCGTTTTTGAATCCAAACCCTGACTTTGAACAGGCTTTATCCTTCAAGTGCCATCTTTACATATTATAAAACAAAAGTCCTCCGCCGCGTCTGTCTGTCTGTTGGCGATAAACTCAAAAACTGCACCGATTTTCATGCTGTTTTCACCAAAGTTACGCGGGCGAAGTCGCGGGCAGCAGCTAATGTTTTATAATTGAACGAATTTACGTCTGGTCTGGACTCCAGTATACTGGAGGAGGGCCAGTATACTGGAGCGCCCATATACTGGAGTATTTATTAATATCAAGTCTCTACAGTAACTACTAGTGACTTCTAAATCACCCAACGGATTTTGATAGTGTTTTGACTGATCTAACAACAATATTATTTTACTGTCCACCAAAAAAACCGACTTCAAACAGGAAACTAATAAGATAATAATGAAAAAATTAACAAACGCAATAGTCGTCACTCGATTTCTCTGGGATGCGACCATCAGATCCTGGTTTCCTTATCATGGTACCACCCTTGGGATATCTCCTTTCGAACAAAAAAGGAGTCATCAAAATTGGTTCATAAACGACGAAGTTATCCGCGAACACACATAAAAACAAATACATATCGCACCTTCGGTAAAACAAGGGCATAACTAACAAATTTTTTTAAAATGAGTTTAACTTAAAATATATGCTGAAATGTCTTAAAACCGTTATTAAACTAAAAAATATTTACAAGACTATTAGGCTTATTTGTCGAAGAATTGTTTCAAAGCAATATAAGCAGTAGAATACAATATTGAAGGCAAAAAAATTAACTTTAAATGGCTGTCCTGTAAAATTACAAAAAGTGCAGTTACGCCCTTGTCTTGCCGAAGATGCGATGATGATGATGGTCGAATTGAGAACCTCCTTTGTTTTGGAATTCAGTTAAAAAGCGATATATGAGGAGGGTTTGTGTATATATACCTAATTATAACCTAATTTGTGTGCTTGCGAAACCGAGGGCGGGAGCTAGTCCCGAGTTAATCTTAATCCCGGTTGTAAGTCCCAATTTTAAATATTTATCTTTCCTCTGACTGAGACTTTGCTCGTTAAAGTTGTTTTGTTGTTACCTATGTTTTGTAGGTACTTTATACCTATGATAGAAATTTTTAATTACCTATGATAGAAAGTCTAATTTTTTTTATTTCCAAAAACAACTAACAAACATATAAATAAAATGTATAATGTAATTAAATTTGGATATTGTATGAGTTAATGTCTAAGACTTTCCTTCCTAAGTTGTAAATTTTTTGAGTTTTTTTGTTTGAATGCTCTCTTGTTTTGTTTCTAGATTTTTTTAAAGTTGCTTTCTACAATTTCTTTCCTGTGAAGTTTGTTTGACTAAAACGTGTGTTCTTTTGATTCTTTGTTTAATTATAATATATTAGGATTAGGGTTTTTTATCTGGCGAAAATTATCACTGAATATAGATCCGGCAATTGATAACAATTTACATTTAGCAAATGGTAAATGACACGTACTGATTGTACGATAAAAAAAATCAACTTATCTCTGCTTAATTAATCATGTAGGTAAGTAGGTATGCTAAATCTTTAGGCTTTGTAACTTAAGCTTGATTTATTACTAACTTAATCTTTGTGGACGTGACTTTATAGTCGACTAGTCTTTCGTTTTATCTATTACATCAACTTACTTTGCATCTAAACAATCTATGAAAATTGAAAAATGTAGAAATACATTTTTCAAAATCTTTTCCCTAAGAGGGTAAAATAGGGGTTTCATTTATATGGAAATCCGAAGTTTTTAAAGTAATTTAATTAACGAGTTTCATGTAATTTAATATTAACAATTATCAGTAAACATAAATACATAGATATTCTATCGTTTTTAAAAAATAAGGGGGAAAAAAAGGGAATAAGGAATTTTCAAAGTTAGAAGCATGAGCTTTTCATACACAAGCGTCTGGCTAGAAATAAATAAATACTTACTTAATTCAGAGTTTTTGAAAATACCTATTCTAAGAGGGTAAAATAGGGGTTGAAAGTTTATATGGGAATCCGAAGTTTTTAAAGTAAGAAGAATGAAATTTAATACATTAATTTCAATCGGCAATGTAACAGTGTGGTGTGACATGTTAATGATTTTACATATTATTAGTTGACCCTGTAAACGTTGTTTTTCAAAAAATAAAAATTGTACGTATAAAAAATAGTTTACAACCTATTCTCAGATTTACCCAATATACACAAAAAAAAATCATAAAAATATGTCAAGTGACACGAGAATCACTTCATTACATATTATAAAACAAAAAACTCTGCCGAGTCTGTCCGTTTGTCTGTTCGCGATAAACTCAAAAACTACTGCACCGATTTTCATGCTGTTTTCACCAATGTTAGGTAGGGTGGTTCTCGAGGAAGGTTTTAGTATATAATTTACAAAGTTACGCGGGGAAGTCGCGGGCAGCAGCTAGTTTTATGTATAAGAAGAAAGTCGCTGTTCGCCTCTGTCTATATCTCCGCTAACTTCTGCTAAACGAGAAGATTCGCTTGTTCTTCTATCTATAAAGTCACTGGTCCCAATTATTTTAGGCTACTCACGCGCACTTGAATAATTCAAATTATTACTCTTACTAATACAGTTCGTTATAGCAATCGGATGTTTATATTTAACAACATGTAACATAGTTATATTTAATTACAAAGCCGAGAGATAAATAATCTCGCACGTCCCAATTATAAATAAAAATGATAAATTAATTAATAGCGAAATTAGTAGTTTTGACTGGATGGACACTTACACAGTTAATTATTGACGTGTAGTCGATAAGAATACTTGACCAGTAGGTACAAAGTGCAGGAATGTAGACATCCCTTTATAATTGGAATTGGAATTTCTTAATATATTTTTTATTAGGTTTGCGATCCACTTGATGGTAGGTGGTAACCAAAATTTCAAAGAGGTTTAAATAAAATATTTTCGTCTTTTTCTTTTAAATATTTTTCTGCTAATATTATAAGCCTCATAAAAAAAGCCCTGGCTATAACATATATTACGGTAATACGTTGGTGACGTCAAAGAAAGGAAATATATATTTAAGCTGCGTGTGTGGTCACTCCATTATTTGTATAGAAAACATATCGTAATATGCCTTGTTATAATTTATATAACAAGGGTTAATTTAAACCTACCGCAGGGTGGTTTTGCTCGTGTGGCCGCTAATCTTTATGGCATTAAGGGCGGGCGACCTAAACATGATTTTCCACAGCAATCGCGGCAGTCCGAGAGTCGTGGTGTAGTTGCACCACAGTGGAGGGTGGTTATTATAATTAGCCATCCGCGGTTTTTTTATATTTTTATTAGAGATGGGTTTGCTCTTGGTCAACAAACAACTGTGTAGCAAGGATCAGGCCTATGGGAGCGGGCTCACGCAGAAGATGAAAAGATCACCTTTGAAAAGATTTGGGTTAATTCATAGTACGGGACCCCACGGTACAGGCATGCCCAGTGTAGGGACCAGGGTTTAATTTGAATCTGTAAAATATCTGATAAATAATAAATTATTTTGAATTTTTGAATATGAGCTCGGAAATACAGTTCCAAACCTTGGCAGTGAGCGTTATTAAGAATGTTTTAATTTAAACCACTTTGTTACTGGGTTTTCACTGCCCTTGCGGTACTTTCCTGCCATGCCTAGTTCTGTCACCTAGTTAATGACTGAATAGACATATTTTTAAAATTTTTACTCGCCTAAAGAGGCGAAAAAGTCGGTTGCCATATCTCAAAAATAATTGTACTGATTTTTTGTCGTCCTCGTCTTGTCCTTGCCAATAATGCTGTCTGTTCTTATACCTAAGTGAAGGTAGCATAAGCGACCAGGCAGCCTGCAACCTTATCGTTAATTTGTACCTACATATTTGCTAATGAATTTTTGCCATACAACGCTAAAGTATGTGACGAACAAATTCCCAGACGATCACGCGTCATTCACAAAGCGTGTGTCGGTTTCGTGGGCACAGTATCGTGTGATTTCATCATTTTTGCGTGATCCACTACACATTTAGTATAGGGCGTGGTCAAATTAGCGAGTATTAGCGAATGACAACAGTTCTTTTTTATATATTACTAGCTGATGCCCGCGACTTCGTACGCGATGATGAATTAAAAATATAAAAGCAATTACAACGCTTGACAACTTGTTGCTTTAACACATTGGCCAGGCGTTAGTTACAGTTTTATATTTTAGATAATCCCTCGGGAACATTACTTTTTTCTTGGATGAAATGTACCCTATGTCCTTTCTGGTATCCCAGACAACGTGTATGCACAATTTCACGGTTATTGGTTCAGTAGTTTTGGAGTGAAAACGAGACAGACAGACAGAGTTACTTTCGCATTTATAATATTAAGTAAGGATGAATAGTTAGGTGGCTAACCATCGCCTATAAAACAAGAAATAATCACCTATAAACCACACAGGTGCTGCAAGTGCGCTTCAGTAGGATTAAGGATAATGGACTGGGATAGCGAGAAATGAACTCTTTCATCTTTCACTCACTCACCGAAACACACACACACACACACACCACAATACATACATATGCTGTTATTTCAAGGTTGTCTTCTGTAAGGGTGGTTACTGACTGCGAAATAGACTGTGCCCTGCCAGTACTTTTCAGTTCGAATGAGTAGACATTAATCAAAAGTATAAATGCATTAACTTAGGATCGTCGATAATAAACGAGCTAGGGCCCTCGACTTCGTCCGCGTTGAAAAAGAAAAAAAATAGTCTATCCTGTGTCTTGTACATCTAAATGGTTATCTACCAAATTTCATGAAATCAGATAATTCGTTTAAAGAGTTATGGAGGAATATATATGTTACAGTTAAAACCCGTTTTTAAATATAACGCGTTTTCCCTAGTTAAAACTAGTTTTGACTAAATGCCTTTGTTAAAACTAGAAATACCTAGTCAAAACTAGAATTTACCACTGATATCTTTGATTTTCAGATAAAACTAGTTGTCACTCCGAGCTTTAGTTAAAACTAGCACTAGAGAAACTAATTTGGGATTGAAAAAAAATTTATAGTTGAAAAAATATTTATTTAAAGATCTAGGACACAGAGTCATTTGGTACCTAGTAAAAATTATAATCTTACACTAAATGAACATTTAGGGAATATCCACTTGAAGTAGTTGCTAAGGTGACAATATGAATTAAAAGTAAATAAAATAATCAAACAAACAGAACACAACCATAAAATTTAAAAAAGAATATTGTTAAGGAACATTGGTTAACATAACATACTCATAATACAATAAAAAATAATCAAAAACCTTATCAAAAAGGATGAGAATCTACTTGTTATTGCAAGACAAACTATCGTGGCATTTTGAGTTACAAAGTAACCATTTTTCTTGCAGAGACAGGAACAGTTTCAACTGACTCTTTGGAAAAACGCGTTTTATCTAGTAAGAACTAGTTTTAACTGATACTAAATTTTGAATATTAGTTAATTCTAGTTTTAACAAAAGTATTTAGTAAGAACTAGTTCTAACTAGACAAAACGCGTTCTATCTGAAAACTGGTTTTAACTGTAACATACATACACTTACCAATTTATTGTTAAGTACTTAGTATTGATTGATTGACTAATTTATCAATCTATCGCCACCTGCAATGAATCATAATTTAGGCTGTCTGGTCAAAATTGTTGTTAATTTCGCTAGATATCGGCTAAAACTAGTTTAATCAATTAATATGGCAGGTAACGCAAGCAACGCCAATGAGGTAGTAAATGGATAGGATAAGGAGAATTTCGAACATCTCTTTTACCAGTAGCTGAAATACAACACTATACCTAATCCCTATTATTCAAATGATACTGTTGTTGGACATATTACATAACTAGCTGGTCCCCGCGACTTCGTCCGCGTTGAAAAAGAAAAAAGTAGTCTATCCTGTGTCCTGTACGTCTAAATGTTTATCTAGCAAGTTTCATGAAAATCAATTAGTTCGTTTAAGAGTTATGGAGAAACATACATAAGTAAGTATGTTTAGGGGGTTCTTCCCCCTAGAAACAGCTTTCCGAACCGGTGGTAGTTAGTTTGTAATTGTAAGGAATGTTTGACGAGGATAAATCTTTTGTAAAAATTTACATTTAATAAATATAATAATTTATTATTATAGTACTAAGTACATACAGAAAAACATTCAAAAAATGGTCAATTTAGTTTCAGCATAATGTATTGTATAGAGCCTATAAACACGATATCTCTGAATACAAAAAAAAATAATCATTGTGTTCTAATATTGTTTTGATACAAATCACACACCTGCCAACGATCATACGATATTTTTATCTGATCAATTTTATTGTTTATTTAGTTGCAAATATTAAAATATCTACCGGAACTTGACTCATATAACTAAATAACTAATCTATACTTTTTTCAACTCATAATTAAGTACATAATTTATGTGATTATAGTTTTTTGATCTACAATATGCAGTTTGTCCTCTGTATAGAATTTTAAGTCCTACTATGTAGTTTTGTTCTACGGTTAAACTAAATGGAAATCACGGTTAACAAATAATTCTATTTAATGAACTAATAATAAATCTGTAAGTGTAGATTTTGTAAAATTGTATGTACGATTTTTTTTTTTTTTTTTTTTTTTCTAGAACCCCTCCAGCATCATACGCTGAAGCCTATATTTGCGATATCTCTTTCATTCCAGTTCTCGCTTGCTTACCTCTCGCACATTCATTCTGCATACTTGGTCTTTCTTTCGTACGATGTATGTTCCTCTATAACTCTTAAATGAGTTAACTGATTTTCATGAAACTTGGTATATATAAAAATTTAGACGTACAGGACACAGGATAGGGTACTTTTTTAATTTTCAACGCGGACGAAACGCGGGCACCAGCTATAGTTTTAAATATATCGGTGCAACTCTAAATGTCTCCCCTGGCTACAGTTTCATTGATTCTTCTTAGATTACTTTCAGTATATTATATAAGTTTAATAAAATGATTCAATTTAGATGTAGATTTCCTGATTTATGTGTTTTTTTTTCACATAAAAACATGTTTTTTGGAAACTTCCCAATTTAATCACTGTTACGAAAAAAATGACAATGTTGCATCATTTATTCTCATTCGCTATCAGTCCACATTCCAAGTTAAAAAAAAACCGACACCCTATGAATGAACGATACTACATAATGATGACATTGTGGTCTTGCGATGCGTCATTTAGTAAGTTTTTTTTAGATATTTTAGCATCACGTGAGAACTATTTTAAGGTCAAGGCTAGGATTCAGTGCGTTTAGTGCTGGGAATTTGGAAGTCTGTGGTTGCGTCAAGCGATTAAAGTCTACACCGCGACCCACCGCGCAGTCCCATGTTGCATGCCTGTTACCTGTCATCTTATTTGATGTTTTAGACTTAGAGCCTCTTTCACCATCTGTCATGTAAAGTCACCGGCAACCAGGATAATGGAGCTTCTTCTTCTTCTTCTCTTTTAATGTCTTGGCTCCATCAGATCTTCTCCGACGATTTTGCCAGTGTCATTAGTAAAAATAGCAATTTGTAATTTTAATTTACAAATTGTAATTTTTAAAATAAAAAAGGCAAAATTGAAATTAAAAATCAAAAATAGCAGATCCCGAGACTAGTATCAGTCAAGTCAAGTCTATAATTTTTCTTAGTTTTCCAAAACAGGTCCATCAAGTCCAAAGCAGTCCTGGTCAAGTGCAAAATAATGGAGCTAATAATAGGGCCTCTTTCACCATCTGTCAAGTAGGCTAACCGTCATTTAAAGTCACCGGTAGCCGGGAATAATATAATGGAGCTAATATATCTTTGTTTGTACGGTGAAAGTCCAAAACATTGAAAAGAAAATAATAAAAAAAGAATTGTCTATCGAAGGAAGCACTAAATCGAGTGTATAATGCAATAAACCATAAAATTATTTCTAAAAGTAACTAATCAACACTTTACAAGTAAAGCTATTTTCTCTTTGCCATTAGAGCCTGCCACATAAACGCAAATTTGACTCGTATAAATATAAGTATATAAGTAGATATGGTCTTTTATAAGATGTACTTCGGAGAGTGTGCTCAGGAGTTGCTTGAGCTTATACCGCCTTCCCCTTTCTTCCATCGGACATACAGACGTACAAATGGTTACCATCCTCATCTTGTCGAAATCCCTCTTTTTCGGACCAAGTGCTTTAATTAAAACAACCTTTATTTTGCCCACTGCCAAGGTTTGGAACTCCTGGAGCTCATATTGACGACACGTTGGTCTAGTGGCTAATAATACTAGTTGTTAACCAACCGGTCCCGGGTTGGAATCCCGCTATAGGGGCAAATGTTTATGTACCTGAGTAATGGATTTTTGTATTTATAATATGTATGTATTTACAAAAAAAAAGTTTGCTATCTAATCAACTGTATGGTATCCATAATACAAGCATTATTAGTTGCTTAGTGTGGAACTAGATGGTGCTGTGTGTCATATTTATTTATTTATTTATTTATATGGCACATCCTGTGATTTGGTTGAAATTTGGCACACAGATAGTTTATTACCTGGATTAACATAAAGGACATACTTATAGGATAGGATGACATACCTTTTATCCTAGAGAAAGGTTAGGTTTCAGAGGGATCGTCTAAAAATATAAAAAATGTGGTCACTTCGATAAATATGTCAGGTGTTATATTACTCATATTTTTATTTTCGTTTTGAACGCGGACGAAGTCGCTTGCACCAGTATGTAGAAAGTATTATATGATACTCGTAGGTGCGCTTCTTGGTCTTCTCCATTGAGCATCAGAGTCTCTTTAGTTTGTCTGTTAACATCTACATAAAAAATAATATAAAATGGGCTCTTGACTGTCGATTAAGGCCAAAGCTTAGTTACGAAGCGGAAAATAATGATTTGTGGCGTGACCCCGAATAGTTATTTTACAGAAATTATTAATTTTATTAATAGATAGAGTAATACAGAGACGAGTGAGTTATAATATAACCCAGTTAGATAAACACGGGACAGGGGTCTCGGCGGTGTTCGAGTCAACAAATTAATATAGTTTCCATCAAGGTTTCTGTTAAACATTGACCCATTTTGAAGTGTTGCATTCAATAACATTGCTTTAATGAAACGCCCAAATATGAAGATTCTTCCATACCTATAGGTACTGTTTACTACTATACGCAGAACCTGATTGGTTCGTTATTAATTTTTCTTCTTAACCGCGACGATCTGATTGGTGGATAATTTGAGGAAAAATATAAATCCATATATCAGTTAAAATTTGTTAAGATTGTTGTAATTGGAATAAAACAATAACTAATTATATTGTTATAACTAGAATTGAATTATAATAAAACATTTCTTAATTTATATTTATATTACACAAAATATTGTATGAAATTTATCTGATTTCATAAAATCATTGTAAGTACTCAACAAATTAATTTTATCTATAAGTTTTCTTTAAATAAATGCCACGTTTTGATTAAGTAACAAATTAATGGAATTTACCGATTCATTTCTGCATGAATCTGGTTTCTTGAAATACTTATCACAATTAATATAATTGGCCAATTGCGGTATTTTTATCAAATCCGGGCTATCATTTTCATTGTACGTGGACACTGTCAAATTGTAACGCAATTTAGTTTTTTTTTTAATATACAAAAGATAACAATTTATCTTAATTACGTACATTGTCTGGTTAATCAATGAAAGACAATAAATTCCGAAGTAATTTAATTAGGGCGCAAAGTTTGAAAGATCGACAAAATATGATGATGGCCACTTTGAAAAAAAAATCTCCCTGTTATTATTATTATTATTTAATGCCTTAAATTTTTGGATTTTCAATTTTGAGCTTTCATGATTTTTAAAAAAATTGTAAATTCCAAATAATGAATGATTTTGCAATGATATACCAGTTCATACAAACAAAATAAAT
The DNA here is from genome assembly GCA_918317495.1 of Synanthedon vespiformis. NCBI lineage: Eukaryota > Metazoa > Arthropoda > Insecta > Lepidoptera > Sesiidae > Synanthedon > Synanthedon vespiformis. The sequence continues at coordinate 1,101,906 of OU906954.1, read as the reverse complement.
ACATACATTATATACTACCTGCTGCATGTATAACCTTATATATTTATTATTATATTAAACCTTTTCATTTTCAAAACTATAGTCTCTTAACTTTTTCTGAACCACTCAACGAATTTTCACTAATTGAAACAGCGATTAACGAGGAGGGTTAAGTATGTAAATAATATAATTTTCAGAAAAATGCATCTATACGAAACTGTGGGCGCGAATCGTCAAACAAAAAAAAAATGAAAAAAAAAAAAACCTTCTAAGTTTCATTATGTTTCATATGAGAATGTTTTTGTATACTCTTAAAATTAATATTGCCTCCAATTTTATGATCTGAAACGGTGATTTTTCCAAAATTTTCAGTTCTCATTTTTGGCACGTGCTATACTGGCACTACCATAACCTACATTATGATTTCGATAAATTTACTACGTGTGACATTGAGGCCTCAGTCATCGAACCTTATATATGTATATATGCTTATAATTTATAATCATTTCGATGGGTTATCTTGCACGCGCTAGATAACCCCAGTTCAGCTTCTATAAAAGACATCTCTTCGAACATAATCATCAGTTCATTGCCAAGAGCCAAACGAAGTAAACGAAGAAAATCATTTTCTTACAATTTTTCTAATAAATAAGTTAATTTTTTTATCGATTTGCCACCCAGACAAGGGTTTTTTGGTGTGAAAAATGCGTTTTCTGTACTACTTAGTTTTGATTTTGTCGGCTATAATTCTGCTGTCGGCGCAGTGCGATGCGAGACCTCACCACGAAAGGAGTTCACACGTGCGTCACCATAAACAAAAAAGATCATCTCTATGCCTCTTCAAGATCTGCAGTTTTCCACCGATCAGACACAAAGTGCAGAGGTTTGCAGAGGACAGATAAAAAGAGGACAGCGTTACCAAGTCAATAGTCAATGAAGAACTGGAAGTCTTCAGATGCAGATAATCTAGAATTTAGAATCTAGAAGGATCAACCAGGAGAAATATTTTGGAAGAGTGCTCTTCAAATTCGCGTCTGAGCTGTGAAAAAAAATTTTTAAAATTAAGTTTTGAAAAAATCAAAACAAAACACTGTGGATCACATGAAGTTAATAGTTAATAACTTTATTTAAAAATTTAAATAAATTAGTTTAAAAATTGTGTGAATTGACCTACGTTAGGTCCGCTGTCAAATAATAATTTTAGGAGATTTTTTTGTACTTAAATAAGATTAGTATTTTTTCTAGTATTTTTTAGTAATAATGTAGTCGTTAATAATGTAGCTAAACTTATTCTTAGTAAGTTATTTTTTTAATTTATATAGCTAATGATTGATTTTATTTATTCCATGGTGTAAATATAATTAATAAATTAATTTTCATATGTATTTCAAATTTTTATTTTAAAATACCCTCTAAAAGTATATTGAATTTTCAGATGTTTGTATTGTAATATGACTGTATATGAATATGGACCGGCTGCATAACATATTTTCTGGATATTGTACCTAATTAGTACAAAACTTCCTCGTTTATGAAAAATCAAATCACAATATTTATTTATCAATTAGATTTCTCCAAAAAAACTTTTACGATAATCATTATAAATTTTAATTTAGAGTCTCTGAAGAAAAGCCAAGATTTGTCACCTTCAAAATAATAACAATTACTTACTATTATTATTTCAATTTATCATACACATTATCCAATTATACAATACTAGTTGGTGCTCGCGACTTCGTCCGCGTAAAAAAGTATAAAATGCCATCTACCGTATTTTGAATAGATGGCGTATCTCCCGGGCCAAGCCGCTAGTATTTACTTTTATTTTAGATTTCCCGTAGGAATGAAGCATTTTCCCGCTCTAAAAAGTAGCCTATGTTCATCACGGATAATGTCGGCTTCTAATGGTAAAAGAATTTTTCAAATCGGTCCAGTAGTTTCGGGGCCTACTCTATACAAACAAACAAATAAATCTTTCCTCTTTATAATATTAGTAAGTATAGATAGATTAAACATACTATGAGCTAAGAACTGCTTGAATCCAGGCTTCATTATCGCTTAAATAATCAGCGACTTTATAATCTTATAGGTTTACGAAAGGACTTAATTGATTCATATTATATCAATCAATAGTAATATAATATATCTGTAAGTGTAGGTATTGTATGTATGTATGTATGTTCGTCCATAACTCTTAAACGAATTAACTCATTTTCATAAAACTTGGTAGATAAACATTTAGAAGTGCGGGACACGTGATAGGCTACTTTTTATCTTTTTTAACGCGGACGAAGTCGCGGACAACAGCTAGTATTATATAAATTAATTTTCATGAAACTGTTAGAGCATACATACATACATACATACATACATACATACATACATACATACATACATACAGAAAAAATTGTCAATTTAGTGTCAGTATGTATTGTATAGAGCCTATAAACATGATATCTCTGAAAACAAACTAACTTAGATACCTTACAGATTTATTATTAGTACTGATAATTGATTGATGATGAAAGAATATTTAAAATCGGTCCATTAGTTTTTGAGTTTATTCATTACAATCATACAAATCTTCTCTCTTTATAGTATTAGGTAACTATTATATTATCTATTTTTAATATGTGGGAATCCTAAATTCAGATAAGAACAAATTTTCAAAGTTTCATAATGTGGGTACTAAATTCTATTACCTATACTCGGCAGCGAATTTTCAGCTGTAACATCATTTGGGTTTAGGCGACGGTAACCACCTAACATACCATCAAGCATCTACCATCAGCATCTTTACTGACGACCTTTGAAAATTATTTTTTTTTCTTAAAAATTATGATGTATTTTATCTAATCTTAGATATAATTTTTGGATATTACATATTTCTATAGTCCTTTATTTTGACGATAATAAAAAAGAAAATAGAATCTCTTCACCATTTCTCTCAGGGTCTCTTTCTTCACAGGGTCTCTTTCTTCTCAGGGTCTCTTTCTTCTCAGGGTCTCTTTCTTCTCAGGGTCTCTTTCTTCTCAGGGTCTCTTTCTTCTCAGGGTCTCTTTCTTCTCAGGGTCTCTTTCTTCTCAGGGTCTCTTTCTTCACAGGGTCTCTTTCTTCTCAGGGTCTCTTTCTTCTCAGGGTCTCTTTCTTCTCAGGGTCTCTTTCTTCTCAGGGTCTCTTTCTTCTCAGGGTCTCTTTCTTCTCAGGGTCTCTTTCTTCTCAGGGTCTCTTTCTTCACAGGGTCTCTTTCTTCTCAGGGTCTCTTTCTTCTCAGGGTCTCTTTCTTCTCAGGGTCTCTTTCTTCTCAGGGTCTCTTTCTTCTCAGGGTCTCTTTCTTCTCAGGGTCTCTTTCTTCTCAGGGTCTCTTTCTTCACAGGGTCTCTTTCTTCACAGGGTCTCTTTCACCATTTGTCAAGTAGGCTAACAGTTATTTAAAGTCACCGGTAACCAGGGATAATTGAGCTAATATATAGCTAACCTGTTTCTATGGTAAAAGTCTAAAAACATCAAAAAGAAAATAATAAAAAAAAATCGCCTATCGAAGGATGCAGTGCATAATTTGATAAAACGAAATTATTTTTAAAAATAACTAATCAACACTACTTGTAAGTAGTTGAAAGAGGGTCTCAATGTTTTTATATTTCTACAGAGACCAAGTTTTTTTTTCTAACAATTAGGATATTATTACGACGCAATAATGTTGATTGCTTGTCAAGTCAAATCAAATATTTGATGAAGTGCAGATTTGACCTTATCAAAAAATGTATATATTTTCCTCGTAAGTATCTTAGATTTGTGAAAAGACCGCTTTAAAATGTTTTCATATTATTTTTTCTTTCATCATCTCTGTTTACATTTTTATATATAATATACCTATATAATAAGTAAGTACCCAACGAGGGCAAATTATGTGTTTTTCGAACTTTAGACACGGGCATTTCGTGTGATATCTAGGTACTGATAATTAATATTCTATATTTAGATTAACTAATTAACTAAAAATATATATCTGAGTATAAAGTTCCGACGTATGCAACGTACATTCTAACGTAAATTAACATCACACTCTGAGTTTGAGTTCGACAGTAACTATTATTTAATCTGTGACCAATGGTTTATTATATTTAAATGAATATTTCCGCTACGCAAAAAATAAAAAATAAATTAAGAAGAAAATACATTAGGTTCATGATATAAATAAACAATGAGAAAATGCAATACATTACTACTGCAGAAACGTTCAACTGTCACAATGTTGAATTCGTGTCAGCTCTAGAAACACGGCCTTTACTTTCAAAAGGTCAGGTTTTCAAAAGGTCAGACTTTCAAATGGTCAGTTTTTCACATCGTCAGACTTTCAAATGGTCAGATTTGGTACAGTCTCTATTAAAATTACAAGTGTAATTGATGGATAACATACAGTGTCCAACTAGAAGACGGAGACGGCAAACGATTTCAAAAGATGAACAAAGATCCCAAATAATTTCAGACATAATTTCGAAAAAAATTACTCCTCTAGTTTGTTTACAAATGCTATTGAGAGTAATTTGCATACCGCTTGTCGGTTGAATATGTGGACACTTGTGGATTATCACTTATCTATTTAAATTTACAACAACTTATGTATATGTATGTATATTTAGCAAATAAATTGTTTTGAATTGGAGCGTATATTCAAATCGTAGGCGTCCAATACAGGTGCGTGCACCACTGTGGGCGTACACCACGGACCCATATAAATCCCCTCCACCTTGCGTGGGATAGCGTGGGATTGTGTGTGATAACAAGTATGTTTGCGATGATACTGAACGGAGTTTCATGCGGTTTTCATCTATCAACAGAACGATTCCTGAAGAAGGTTTTCGTTAAAGTTTTATCCTAGAAATGTAGATTAAGTTAAGTATATATAAATAATTACCTAATATTGTAAAGTATATGCCACATAATTTGTATCTACCATAGAACGTAATTGTCTTAGAATGTTTTAGTTGTATACGTCAGAAAGTATCTGGAAAATAAATAATACATATTATTATGTTTTAGTCATTATCATTGGCCATTTAACTGGCAGTTAAATACGTGATAATTGTAACTGACGAGAGTAAGTTTATTTTTAACGTGTGTAGATTAGTTTAGAGTCCGGTATTTTTATATATCTTTAAGTCATACCTATATTAATTTATTCAGGAATTATACAAAGAAAAGTTTATGGCATAACAGTTTTTCTTTGACATTTAATGCCCTGCCATTACTTTCTAAATGTAGATCAGAAAAAATCCTTTCCAAAGTTGACGCAGTCGGGAATCGAACTCGGGGCCCCTGAAACGTTAGGCAAGCGTCCTCACCACTCATCCAACGGGCTCTTCATATTCTAAAGTTGGTTTAAACAAATTTTCAACCGAAAAAAAAAGAGGTTCTCAATTCGACTGTATTTTTTAAAAATGTTTATTACCTCATAACTTTCGACTGGCTGAACCGATTTTGATGATTATTTTTTATTTAAAAGCGGGTTGCTTCCCTTGTGGTCCCATTTCAATTTGGTCCAGTCCTGACTACGGCATCCATGAGAAAAGACAATGAGACGGTTTGAAGTCGGCTTTATTTTTGTTAAAAAGAGTTGTAAGTAAAGCTAACAGAAAAGTACCCAATTCCCTTGCGAATCAACATCAGTGATTGACATTTACAATGGTAGATAACGAACATTATTATGATTGATCTAAATAAGTGACCCATAAAGAGCGTTGATGTTGATAGTTGACGCATTGCTTTTCAAGTTTAGTATTTATAAAACACAATCGTATGATTATAATAATATACTATATTGTTCCTTATAAAATGCCCCAATTGAATTGATATATAGAACCCTATTACCTGGTAATAAGGAAGATTGTGGGTCTCTACACGAACTGGACCTTTACTTGGTCTTATCTTAATGTTTTCTTGGGTCTATTTTACAAAGTTTTATAATAAATTATTTCTGAGACACACTCGTATATAGAAAAGATGAAGGGTATGTTTGTTTGTTTTTACATTTCATTCTAAAAAAAAGTTTAATTTAAAAATAGAAATAAATAATTCAACACATTAACAGAGTCGCGGTAAAAGCTATAGTTTTTAATATACATCTATATATATATATATACTTACCTCCTATTATATAAAGCTGAAAAGTTTGTTTGTCTGTTTGATTGCATGCGCTAATCTCGGGAACTACTGGTTCGAATTTAAAAATTATTTTTGTGTTGAATAGTCCATAGTTATAGAGGAAGGCTTTATAGGCTTATCTATAATATAATATTATCTATAATTTTAGTATAAATTTTAATATAACTCTAGCGCCATCTGTCAGTGAATAGTGAACTGGCAGATGTAGTGACAAAGTCTCATTTTCATCCCATCAGATGGCGCAAATAGCAACTAATGTCTTAAATTTGTTTTTGCGATATCTCATCGTTTTAAAGGATTATTACTCATATATTTTCATATTAGCCTAAAAAAAGGATATTAGATATACTGTTGATAACTGTTACCACTTACCAATTATAACATAATGTGGACTGTCAGTCTGCATGTCGACCTTTATCATAAAAAATAAGATTTACTAATTTGACTATTTATTTGATAAAATATTTTCTTCATGTGTTTCAAATGACTTTCCTTATATAGATTCTCATTTGAAAATGTAGATAGATATAATTACTTAGTTACAATAAATCTATTCAATATAACTATGTTAGCTGAAAAAGTATATATTTAAAATCTAAGCGAATTAGGTAAGTAGTTACTATTGAAATAAATATATTTTTTAATTTTCTTAGTTTGAGTTAGATGATTTTTATTCAATTTTACATTGATGTAGTTTGGATGTAATAATCAAATGTGTAAAAAATATCCAAGAGCAAAGACTATTTAGTTAAGTACAATTAGAAAATATTCCTTACTCGAATTAGTTTCTAAATTGGCCAATTTCCTTACTTGCCAGTTTCACTAAGTTGTCAATTTCCCTATTAAGTTGTTTCCCTGGTTAAACTGTAGCCGGTAGGGACAGAAAAAGAAATTGAAAACACAAACTTGCTCTGTACCTCAGTAACTCTTAACTCTTTCCGCATCGATCTTGCAAGGTTGCACTTGCACTTTCGAGTGCATCAGCACTTCAAAGTACACTTGCACTCGAACTAAAACAAACAATATGACACCAGCAAGTGTACTGTAAACTGTAAGCTAATAAACACGCAAGCTACAACGAGCATCGGGTGCGTAATCGCAATATTCATTTCGTTTATGTAATAACGGGTCTAATCGGGTCTAATGGTTGACATCGATTTGACGTATAAATCGAATTGCGTTGACTACAATACATAATCGCATTATAATATGTATTGTATGAAGAATAATTGTTGTTTTTGTGGAAAACTCATCTTGTTATCTTAACCTAATGATGACAATCGTTGTAACTGGAGGTAGAATAGCAGTTACGTCAATCAAATGTATTTTTCTATATTTATTCACTACTAGTTGGTGCCCGCGACTTTGTACGCGATGACTAAATTAAAAATATAAAAGCAATTACAACGTTTGACAACTTGTTGCTATAACACATTGGCCAGGCGTTAGTTACACTTTTATATTTCAAATAATCCCTCGGGAACATTACTTTTTTCTTGGATGAAAGGTACCCTATGTCCTTTCTGGTGTCCCAGACAACGTGTATGCGAAATTTCATGGTGATCGGTTCAGTAGTTTTTGCGTGAAAGCGTAACAAACAGACAAACTCACATTTACATTTATAATGTTAAGTAAGATAAGGATGGACTAGCTAGTCTAATAATCACTATGGACTAGTTGACGTGAACTTTATGCCACTTCACAATGGGATAGAATAGAATCAGCCCAATATATTAATTAGTGCTTCCTTCACAATGCCTCACAAATTAAAAAAAGCTCTTATATCGAAACCTATTAGGATAGTTCAGTTGAATGAATTTAGTAAGACTTTTAACCAATTTTAATAATGTCAATTGAAATATTTGAGACTTTAGTTTCTATATAGTTTAATTTAATTGAACTACTGAAACTAAAAATTTCCCATAGTTCAATCAATTTTATTGAACTAGTGGAAATAGACCGTTGAAACCTATTCAGTGTTTGAATAAAAATAACATGGCAGATGAAATAAATAAAAAATCAAATAGGCATAATATATTTTATTGCTTTAACACTTAAATAACACATGACACAAGTTTCAAAATAGACTTTGTTGCACAAATATAACGAAAACAAGCGATAAAAACGCATTAAGTACATACTTGTTTTAAGCGTAGACATTAAACAATAAAAAACGACACGTTAAAATCAAATGTTATCAATAATGTTTTAAGATTTAACTGACCTATGCCAAACTGAAATATATATGTACCAAAGTCAGCTAAACTTTGATGGAAACTTGATTATTGAAGAAATAATGCATTCTACAAAGAAAACCATTTTAGTTAAGCTTCTAAGGAAATTAATTTGGCCAAAATCTTAAAGATTTATGAACATTATAGAAATGTCAAATTTAATTTAAATTAATTAAATTAACCAAAAAATAAGAAAAAACGTAAAAGTAGGTAATACCTACTTCATTGTGGATTGGAAGATCATTTCCTATGATTTTATGTTATTTTGATTGGTTAATAATCAAGTATTTTATTGTTAGGTAACTTAAAATAATATTGAACATTCAGTAAGTAAAAGCTGTTAACAAAATTTTGGATAATTCAATAATTATTATAGAATGTTGAGAAATAAGATACGGTGTATACTTATAGCTTTTTTCATATACAGTCAGAATATCATTAAAATTGTAAGCGATTTGCCATTCATTCATCGAAATACTACAACTACTTATTATATGGAAAATCTTTAGTTGTAGTACATTGATGAATTCATTCAATAACTATTGTAATGATATTTTTCATCATCTATCCTTGGATGTTTGACGCATTAGCGTTTGGTCGTATTTCTTCATTTGCCTAGCGGCAGTCTCGACTTCGACATCGTTCAAATAAAATGCCGTGAAATTGCTGAGAGGACGGAACATTGAATAGAGGCGAAGGGCATAATTTCTACGAAGAAAAATCAAAGTTTAATATTATAAATAAGTACATAATATATCTGATGAATCGACTATGTAAAGTTCTTATCACAATATTCAATTTGAACGATTCCTATTTAGGAATCTAAGTAGTGAGCTCGTGATCACACTTACGCTAAATTGATTTCTAAATCGAAGATATAGAGCTGAAAATGGATTGAATCCAATCTGTTCTAACTGTGATCCACCTTCCTATTTCCCAAATTGGAATCGTTCAAATTGAATAGTATGATTTTCCCTCAGGACTGAACCACCCTCAGGACTGAACCATACCCATCTCGAGTATGATAAACGCTGTAACACTAGGCGTCGTGGGAACTTCTGTTTTATAGTGATATCAAAACTCATTCACCTGTTTTTATTCTATCTTATACTGCTTTTATAAGCGGTTATGAAGGAAACCAATTCGGAAAACTAAGTAGTGATCTAGTTGTTCAGACTGCACTAAATTGATTCCTAAATCGAAGATATGGAGTTGAAAATAGATAAGTAATAGGTAGAATCTAAAATCTAAATTGGATCCAATCTGTTCTAACTGCGCTTACACTTTCCCATTTTCTACATTGGTTTCCTTCAAATTGAATAGTGTGATAGCGTTTTAATATTAGGGGACGTTCAAGTATTATGTAATGCATTTTTTTCTTGTAAAACGTTACGATGCTTTACAGGGGTGGTAGGGGAATCCCTCGAGTGTATTGTACCTACGTCATTTTTATTTTCTTCTCCTCCTTGGGAAAAGAAAAGAACGAAAAGGGTTACCACCTTTGGTAACCCTTTTCGTTGGTAAAAATGGTCACTGGGAAAAGCACTCTTGAATACCTAGTGGTGGTCATTTTTAATTATTTTACAATAGTATATTTTTTATATTATTGAAAAATAATAGAAAATTAATAAATTTTTAACCGAATTCCAAAAAAGGAGGAGAATTTCAATTCGACTGTATTTTTTTAAATGTTTATTACTTATCTCAGAATTTTTGACTGGGTTTTGATTTTGATGATTCTTTTTTTTATTCAAGAGAACTGTTTGAAGTCGGTTTTTTTTTTGTTAAATAGAGTTATATTGATACACACCTGGTTTCAACGTTTTTATCGTCTAGAAGTGTCGACAGTGCTCTAAGTGCGTATCGGCGTGCACTCGCCGCCGTCGGAGGCCTAGTGCGCAGCAGTTCCCTACCGCCTCCGGCGAGCGCCGCACAAACCACCAAAAGCCGGGCCGAAGAACAACGAACCAATGGATTCTTGTGACTGAATTTACAATATTATTATTCACCCTTACAAAAGACACCACGGTGAAATAAATACTAATACTAATACTAATCTGTAAGTGTAGGTATTGTATGTTACTCCATAACTGATTTCCATTAAACTTCCTAGATAAACTCCTCTCGAAAGGCTATTATAAAATCACTGATTATTTAAGCGACAAAGAAGCCTGGATTTAAGCTATTCGGAGCTCGTACTATGTTTTGTACTGTAAAACTATAATTGTATATATTATATACTTTAAGTTTGTTAATATTAAGTAAGTGTATTGTACTATTTTACATTTTAATGATGACAAAAAGAATAGTATCCTGAGTTTCTTTCGGGGTTTCTTCTCAGGATCGTCATCTTGGCTTTTTTCCGAAACCCTGCTAAATTTAAATTTATAATGACGATCAAAAGAGTTTCTTGTAGAAACCTAATTGATAAATAAATATTTTGATTTTGATTTTGATAAACATTTAGACATACAGGACACAGGATAAGTTACTTTTTCTTATTCAACGCGGACGAAGTCGCGGGCGGCAGCTAGTAAATAAAATAAAATAATAATATCTTCACACATTTCACACAGCACGATCTAAGTATAGGCTTGTGCTATGGATACCAGACAGTTGATATAATACATAGATTACTTGTTTTTGTAAATACATATATATACATATTATATTTAAATACAAAAATCCACGACTCAGGTACAAAGTTAAATGTTAAAACATAAACATTTGACCCAAGCGGGATTCGAACCCGCGACTGTTTGGTTAACAGTTAGACCAAACGTATCGTCAGCAGCATATTATATGTGCTGTTGTATTTCGGTGAGTGAATAAGGGATGCCAGAGCCAATCACCCCAACCCCTTTCTTGTTGGATACGGATACAGATACCGATATCGGGCACATCCATATCACTAATTAGAACTCTTCAACTCACCCAACGCCGTGAATGCACAAAGCAGTGACCGCTTGATTGATGTCCACGCTGCAAACTATATCGTCCAACGCAAAGTTAGCGGCTCGTCTAACCGGCCTGCTATAGCTTCCCGTCTTTATTAGCAACGTTGTCACCGCTTCATAGAAATCCTATGGTAAGTTACTTTTTATTTGCAACTCTTGATATACTTAGTGTTGTCACATTCGCAATACATCGCAGTTCTAAATCTGACAGATTTCTAAGTATAGCCGCGTTATACGACTTTTTGGGTAGGGAAAAATGTATGGGTTCGCGTCAGCAACATGCTAATGCTCACAGTTATGCGCCAACACATTGCATATGTGTTACCCGATTGTATGTGTGTGCGTTGGACGCTCAGTTTTAAGTTTTCAATTCTGTCGGCAGTCCTTATGACTGCCTCTTTCTTTTTTTTGTTTATTTATGTATTTAAATTCTTTAAATTTTTCACTTAAAACTTGATTTTATTCGCTCATAATGTAGCTTTCTGTAGGTGAAAGAATTTTCGAAATGGGTCCAGTAGTTTTTTATTTTATTCGTGACAAACATACCGCCAAATCTCTCTTTATAATAATTAGTATAGATGTATGTAAAATTTATATTCTACCAGCGATCCGCTCCCGGCTTCGCCCGGGGTGCAAGATATAATTCAAAGTTATATAGGTAACAATCTCTTTTTAACAAAAAAAAAAACAGGCTGACGGTCCACTTGATGGTAGGTGGCTACCGTCGCCTATAACGCGGGCAACGCCATAAGTGCTACAAGTGCGCTGCGGGCCATAGAAGGATTATGGATAAGGGATAAGGGAGGGATGGGGGGTAATGGGCTCTGGCATTCCTTACTCACTCACCGAAACACAACAGCACATAGTGCTGTTATTTCACGGTGGTATTCTGTAAGGTGGTGAAGCTCATCCTTTTTTGGAAGTCGGTTGAAAAAGTAATAATAACTAATAATGATTAACTTACAGGTTTCTTAGTGTAATTGGTGTGCTTCAAGATGGATGAAAGCGTGCTGCAAGCGGTGCAAGCGACTTGTGTCCGTGGGGAATCCACGTGAATACCGATCTACATTCAACATGCAATTTTATTAAACTAATTAACGAACTTAAATAGGAATCTATCCAATTACTTAGGTGGAGTCAACATCGAGAAGGAGGTCAATCGTCTATTACCAGCTCGCAAATTCCTCAGTGTTACAAATCAAAAGTTTTCGCACCATATACCTACTCAAAAAATGTAGGATTATTTAAAAAATTGGAAAAGCACCTGTCTAATCAATTCCGCGATCCGCGTTTCGGATATAACACACCAGAACTTTTCCATGACTCTTGGTAAATCGTTGAGCGTTTCCACTATTTCCAACCTGAAGGAATAAACAATAAATTATGGATAATACAACCACCCAATTGATTTTCTAGCTAACGAAAGAAACTGCAAAAGCGACGCGGTCGTCTCCTATAGTCACGTTATAGATCGTCCCAATACTATCCAGGACGATCTATAAGAAATATTTGTTATATAGGTTAGGTCGTCCTTACCTACACTACAAATAAAGTTGAGTACTAATAATATGGGGTAAAATGACCTAATGTTGGCACCCCTCCAATTTATTGGCACCCTAAACATTTCATTAAAAAATAAGAAAACTATTCCATAAACTGTGTTCCCATAAAAAAATAAATAAATCTTAGGTTTATGAGAATTGTTAACACTAATCAGTCAAATGATTGTCAAACATTGTCAAACTTTCAAATTTAATTTGAGTTGAACAAATAGGCCGAACGAAAGGTGCCGATAAATGGTCGTATTTGTTAAAGTGCCAATAATTGGGTATTTTCCCCAACATATATAAAACAGAACCAAATTACCACTTGGACGAGCGGAGCCTTTTTAAAATTTCCCCACAGAGTATCTCACACCCCCTCTCGGCGACCTCCGTCAACTTGTTTTCTTCAAGGGAGGCAGCGCTCACTGGAGATATGCTTCTACTGTCTGAAGCTCTACATATACTATGCACACAAATGATTTGTAATTAAAAGCAATTACGTATATGAAAAGTATGTTTTTTTTTTAATAATCGTAACAGCTTGTGTTTAAAAAAAATCAGTTTTCTGGTATCAATAATACAAGGATTAACTAGTTACTTAATGTGGAACTAGATGGTGCTGAGTGAAATGTGTGAAGATATTATTACTAAAAATAGGCGATGGTAGCCATAGCCACCTACCACCAAGTGGGTCGTCGGCCTGTCTGCCAATCTTAGCGATAAAAAAAAATCGATTTAACCCTATCTATACTTAACCTAGTGCTCATTCTACGTGATCTCCTGTTCGTATTGTTGATCTTCAATTCTTTTATTTCCTCCCTTATACTGATTGGTTCTCTAACACGCTCTTGCTGGCTATGGTATGAATTAGTGTCAATTTTATGCGTGTAATTAAATTCTTTGACTTTTTGTTTCAATTGGCCCTCGACGTAAATAGGAGGCAATTCAACTGGTGGACTGATTTTGCGGCCAGAATCTAATAACATTCAATACAATTTATATTTCTAATCCTTACACACTCGTATTAATAAAACAAATTCCTCCGCCGCGTGTCTCTGTCTGTCTGTTCGCGATAAACTCAAAAACTACTGCACCGATTTTCATGCCGTTTTCGCCAATGGATAGAATGATTCTCGAAGAAGATATGATTGTTTGTTTGTATAGAATAGGCTCCGAAACTACTGGACCGATTTGAAAAATTCTTTTACCATTAGAAGCCGACATTATCCGTGATGAACATAGGCTACCTTTTACCGCGGAAAAATGCTTCATTCCTAAGGGAAAACGGGTAATAGGACAACGGGTAGTAATAATTATCCTTCCGTACTTATATTTTTCACATTAACTTCTAAACAGCTGAAGTTGAAATTTTATATGGCTATTTCGATGGTTTCCTGGATGATTTAAAAATACAATTGGACCCGGTAGGTGGCGCTGCTGTCGTTATGTCAACTACTAAACGGCTTGACCGATTGGGTTGAAATTTTGTATGTGTATTTCCATGGTTTGTACAGACACGAATGTATTATATTTTATAAAGTTACGCGGACGAAGTCGCGTGCAACAGCTAGTAGTATATAAACTAATGAAAAAAAAAGAAAGAGAGTTAAAGTTAACCTTTAGTGTTTGTCATGTCAATCCCTTTGAACAGTGGACACTCTCCTGATGCCAAATTTTCAAATGTGTGCCAATTGCTCAATAATATATTTCTTTCGTCAACTAGACATGGTAAAATTTCAGCTTGATTCAAACCATTGTAAGTGTTAATGGAAAAAACATAATTTTGGTGCGGACTGCTTGGACATTTATTGTTCTTAATATTATGTATCGGAGGCAATTTGAATGTTTCAGTCATTTCTACTTTCTTTTCATTTGACGGCAAAACCCTAACATTAAGTCCCGTAGTTTTGAAAAGCATATCTTTGTTATTTGATAATATGTTACAGAAAGTATTGTTACTTGGTGTTATATCTATTAAGCTTTCGTTTTTCAGCGATTCTTCAGTGAGTGGTGTTAAAGCACCCATTTGAAATAAATTAGACTCTTCTGGTCTAGTAACGGAATAAACTTCGATATTCTGAGATAATTTATTGTATAGATCTTTAATATCGTTATCTACTGACGTGGGCACTTCACTGTCGCTATTATTTTCTTTGTTCTTTGTAGGCTGAATATTATTATTTAGCAAAGAGTCCTCTTCAGAGTTGCTCTGAGAACTGTCTTCGTTATCACTACAATAATTCTCATATATTTCATCATTCAAAATGTTTCCTCTTGATTCATCGTTTTTTATAATCATAAACATGTCTTCGCAACTAGAGTTGCTGTCGTCCATTTTATTTGTACCTGTTCTTGAATCAGGGAATTTTGACGATGCATCCTCTAAATTAGTAAGTATTTCCTTGCACGTTACAAAATGAGGCTCTTTGTCTTTATCTTTTTTGTCGATAATTTCTTCTTCATTGAAATTTTTGTTTACTTCAGAAATTTCTATTGTATAGTGTACAGTTTTGTTTTCTGTTATAGATATTAATGATGTCTGTGTCTGTAAGCTTGCGTTACGTTTGGTCTTTATTAAAGCGGCTTCAGTCTCGGCGAGTTCCATTATAGTTTTACTGGTTTGCGTAAAAATTTCTTGAGCTGCTATAGAACATTTTTTAACCTTATAATCTTCAAGATACGGACCGGACTGTACGTTTGTTTCTTTGTACAACTTTTGAGATGGCCGTTGAAGGTCTTCCATGTTTACAACGCTTCGGAACTCACACAGTGGCAAAGCCTTATCACTGTCATCGCTGTCTATTTCGATTACATAAGTCGCTTTTCCTGACGAATTCTGTTTATCTGAACTGCTGTCTGTAAATTCTATGGAAAATACGTTCGACGTGGTCACACTCTTTTGAGAGTCTGTATATTTGACATCACCAACAATATCTTCGATTTCGTCATCCTGCAAAACAAAATCGTTACTGAAAAATCCAAGGGGCCACGAGACGCGTAGCCTTCTAAAGCTGCAAATAAAACTTAGACCAGTATTGACATACCATAATAGATTAATTTAGATAAAAAAACCAACACAAATCACAAAACAAAACCGGAGTGTAACCACGTTCATTTGAGTTTTACGTATTTACAAATATATCTGTGTAGTTCTGACAGGCCATGACAATTTTGAATGAAGAAATTATTTAATAAACATGTAAGGTAACCTTTTTTGTTTAAAAAAAATGTAAATCATACAGAAGTAGATACCTATTGGTAAAAATAAAGGGATGTTGTATACCATTCAGATCTATAAACATTCAGGAAAAGTATACAAGCAGATATAATAAATTAATTTTAAAGCAACTGTAGGTACAGTCAAAATCAAAATTGTCACACAGCATGCGTTACGCGTTAGATTTAGAATATCTATAAAGTTTCAGAGATATTGCGCCATCTGCACAATATCTCTGAAACTAGAATATGAAGCGTAATAATACATCCTTGCGAAAACTAGATGGCGCCGGTAATTCGTTATGATAAAATATGTATTCTATAATCCTATAGTTTAATTGCCTTTTTTTGTCATTTTGACTATTTTACTGTTTACAGTAACTTGTGTTGTTGTTTCGGTGAGTGAGTAACGCTTATCTATATACTATTATATAAAGCTGAAGTTTGCTTGTTTGTTTGGTTGTACGCGCTTATCTCAGGAACTACTGGTTCGAAATGAAAAAATATTTTTGTATTGGATAGTCCATTTATCGAGGAAGGCTTTAGGCTATAGAGAACGCGGACGAAGTCGCGGGCACAAGCTAGTTAATTATATTTTCAAGTTCATTTTTATATAAATAAAAATTAATCACTAAGCGTTGCTAAGCGCAAAACTCGAGAACGGCTGGACCGATTTTAATTCTGTCTTCACTCACGGATAGTGGGATAATCAGGGAACGATTTTACCTAAAAAATTGCACCCCGGAGCGGGTCGCTAGTAAATAATAAAACACACAGTTACATTAAAATATGACAAACTATTTAATTCTAGCACAACTTGATCTACATAATAATAGCTTCAAGTGTTATAAATATATCACAACGACAGATACCCATTTATTGTTACAATTCTTTTACATAGTACACACTTTACATAAATGTTATAATATACTATCTTTATGTATACCTATTCAAATTTAAATAGAACCGGTCGCTGAGCAAAAATTCAAAAGTACCACAAATCAAAATAATCCAAAAATGTTTTTATTGCAAAAATACAATCACAATCCTTCATATTGTATGTTGCAAAAAGACTTGTGGTTGTTTTATTACATATTTAGTATATTTTGATCATTTTTTATTATATTCAAGCGTAATTTATATACTTTTATATATCCTCTAGTATTCAGTTCATTATAATTTGATTGATAAACATTTGATGCTGCTTAAAATGCGCTTCTAACGATGTAATATGCGTGTATTTGTTATACAATATATTATCTAATAAGAAAAAAATAGACAAATTTTTTGTTTTCGATTAGCTCTCCTGTAAAAAAGTGTAAATTTGATTTGCGGTACTTTTGAATTTAAGCGGAGATATAATGTTTACCGTCGCGCTCGCACAGATGTAAATTATGATCCAAGTTTTAAGGGATTGCAAACCTTTTTTGCAAACCAGATGAATTATAAAATTTATCTAAATATGTTAGAAAATGGGTATGATTTTAATATTATGTAATATTTCTGCAACAGATTATCGCTATATAAAGCGCTTTTTATAAGTTTCAATATATTGAAACTGTCATGAAATCAGCATCATGAAAACAAGTCCGACAGATAAATTAATTCTGTAAAGAATTTGAATGCTATTTATTAAAAATATATCTAATCTACGCTTATGGGGAGTACTGCAGGAATTATGTGTGGAATATTAATATATGTAATGTATAATTTATTACACTTACGTGGAATTTACGAGAAAATGCCAATCTATGGGAAGGAAAAATTAAATAAAATTTACAATATTACTATTATTTCATAACGGATTTAGCGTACTTTATATATTTCATATAAATAGCAAACTGGATTAGGTATAAAGTAAAAATCAATTCGGTAACAATTTAATCTGTCAAGCAACTGAGAGTATATTATCAAAACACAATCTATAGAATATTTTTATATAATAAAATATATTTAATCAGACAACATTTACAATCTAGACTTTACGAATCCAACCCTAAGGTAAACCGTTAATTTTTTTTTTTACATTCATACAAGTGTACAATATATGTACTTCCTTTTCGAAGAGATCCGGCACAACATTTATATAATTTAAAAACAATCAAACACCGTATACACTATAAACATTTAAACACCGTGTAACACATAACACTGACTGTGGCAACACTGCAAACGACATCTGTCAAATTGACTGCAAGTGACAGTTGTCAAACTGACTGCAAGTGGCAGCTGCCAAACTGCGCTAGAATGATGCTAGTCTGCGTCACAATCTGAATTTTACCAAAGAGGTTTTTAGGACTTACCTCAATTTTTACAAATGACACTGGCAAAATCATCGGAGAAGATCTGATGGAGCCAAACATCAAAAGAGAAGATGTTTTTATTATTAATGAGGGAATGTTTTTTATTTTATTATTTTAAACTCTAATATAAAACAAGTACGTCGCCACTGTTCTCTAATGGTCCCTAAGCCAGGCACTAATTTCATCAATGATTTCCTCTCAGTCCATAATTTGTAAAATGCCTGAGAGAGTTGTATCATGATGCGTTGTGAACGTCAGCTGCGGCTCCGATGGTGGGTTGAGCAGTGGTAGCCCGTTACACTTTCAGAGCATCACCTGACAAGCATTCCACCAAGATATAGCCAGCTGACTTTTTTATTTATTAACAGTAATACATAAACTATCATCTGATAAATTTTCTATTGGGAGGTAATCACTGAACACGTATATATTCGTGTGACCTGCAGACGCATAATGCACCATTTTATAAATAGCTGACAATTTTGTTTCTTCAAAATATTAGGCAAACTATAATTTGATGAATTTTTAATCGAAAATAAATGATTAAAATTTTTTTTTATTATGTGCGTGGGCGGCTACCACTCTACTGCTCAACCCACCATCGGAGCCGCAGCTGACGTTCACAACGCTTCATGATACAACTCTCTCAGTCATTTTACGAGTTATCGACTGGGAGGAAATTGGTCATGAAAATCTGTCGCTGGCTTATGGACCATAACTTCGCTCTCACTAATTCTTCGACAATCAAGCAAACAAATCAATAAAGAGGTTTAGAGTTTAAGACTTTTCGTTAAAATTTAGACGCTAAATAAAATTGGTTCAGTTTTAGCACTAAATTAATTATTTCAAAATTTGTAAATTACATTTTATGTACAGATGTATTTGTGTATTCATTTTATGTACAACATTTTCTTTGTGCAAAGGACAGAATGACTATCCACAGCCAATCTCCTTTTATCATTGACATATCTTTCAGTGGTAAGAATACATTTGTAAAGTATTCTTTTATGAAAGAATACACTTGTAAAAGAATACTTTACAAATGTATTCTTAATTTAGTGCAATTTAGAGCAATGGTGACGTAGGCCTTTAGAAGAGGCTGTTTTTTTTTTCATGTTTTATGATAATTACCTTTTTTTGACCATCTGCAATGTTCTCACAGTCCTTAAGCTCAATACAATTTAAAAATTATTAAATTAACCACTCAAAAAACACGAGGAAACACAGTCTACATACACGTCTTAAGATTCTTTAACATCATTCATAATAATTTATAAATATATATTCACACAAACACACACAATAATCAATATATGTCATGTAATATTTTGTATACATACATTTACATAAATATTTGAGTTTTGAAATATTATGGAGACTTTGTGATTCAATAAGACTATAATATAATTAAAAAAAAAAAAAAAAAAAAAAACAATAAAAAGCAGTAATACTTAATACACTTTTTATAAAATTAAAATTTAAAAAATTAAGTGTTTATTAAATTTGAAATTTTATTTCAATTTTAACTTACACAGATTTTTTTAAATAAAAAAATAACTTAAAAAAAAACCAACCTAATTCAAAATCATCGTTTTGATATGTATAAATTCTATAAAATTGGATTTTGATTTATGTATAGAAAAATGTTACACTATAATAATTTAATACATAAAAATTTCTATTTGAAATATTCATTTTGAAATACATAATCCAATAAATGTTATGTACTCTGATAATTAGGTATTTTAATATCCATATAATTATATATTTTTTAATAATAATTAAGCCTAAAATGGGAACACATACTGTACTTTTTTAACTTTAAAATATATTTACAATAAATTTTAATGTACAATTCTACTGTTTATGTATATATTCCATTTATTTATTTAACACAAGTCAAGATTATGCATATTTCCATTCCATATAACTAATATACTAAAACTTATATAGGTTATACCACAGGTTATACCATTGATATTATATGTTAAACTTTTTGTCAGATTAGAATATAATATTTATTAAATAATTTACAACAAACAATATAATTACACATAATATTGAGATTCAGCAATTGGGAATAACAATTTATAATATTTCCAATAAACAATATACTTATTTTTAAACACAAACACCTATAAATTATATTCGATACATTATTACCTTTTATAATAAAATTTAGGGTCAATTCATATTGGAGGAGCGGGGACGCGACGCGCCCATTTGCATAATGTATTCTGTACTTTATCATTAGTCAATAAGACGCAATTTCATATAGCAGAAAGAAGGGGTAACGCGGCGCCGCGTGTCGGCTTAAAATTTAAAAACGCCCAAAGGATAAAGCGTGCCTCGGAATTGTCTAATTAGACAATTCGATCACGTGTTTCGAATCACGAACAACAAGCGAGCGAACAAATGCTATTGGTCAGGCAGCTGTTGTGTGCGTGTAAGTGGGTACGCGGGGTCGGTTGTCGTTGTGTGCTATTTGTACGTGAGTGTGCGTAATTTTAGTGACACGGTTGTTTGTTTCAATATGCCATATCTCTAGCGGAGCGCGTCAACGCTCGCGACTGCGCGTCGCTGCTCTTCCAATACGAATTGACTCTCAACATCAACACAATAAATTGTGATTGATTGAATGTGCAAACTTATTATTGAATTCGATACAAATTTTCAAATTTTCAATTTAAAAATCATTATATATTTTTTCACTATATAAAGAGCAAACATAATATTCTATGTACAAATGTTTAGATTCAATACCAATCAAAAAATCGAATTAAATCGAATGAATTTTCTTATTTAATTTAATGCAAAAATTCATTGTGCATGTTAAATATTTGAATTATATTCATAATATTTAAACATTTTAGACTATAACGACATACAACATGAGTTTTAAATACACAGATATATATAATATAAAGTCCACAATTTTTATAATATAAATATATTATAATTTTATATAGTAATTTTTTTCACGCAAGAATCACATTGTAAATAGAAGTTGTTTCATTTTTTTTTCTTTTTCAATAAAACACCTGGCGACGCCACTGCGCTATGAATAGTGTTCATCGCGGGGTGATATGCTGGAAAAAAAATGGAAAAATAAAATCAATCTGTGCCGTGTGCCGGTGTGTGCCCGCCTGTCGCTCAGTCCGCGGTGAGGAAGAGGCGTCGGCGGGCGAGCGACACTCAGCGCGCGACGGCCGGCGAGCGCGGCGGGGGCGGCAGCGGCTCGCCCGCGCCCGCCATGTGCTCCGCGTGCAGCCGCCCTATCTCGCACACTATCGACGCCTCGATGTCCACGCCTGCAACACGACCGACACTCACTTTAATAATCTCACTTCTGTCGGGGGTAACACCGTCTCCCCCACATTTTGGCTTGTGGAGGGGAAGACGAGTTAAATCGAGTAGATATAGTTCGTGTAGCGAATAAAGACTTCTCGGCAAATGTGCGCAGAATTCCATTTTTAGGTGTTTGAGGGGGCAGTGGAGCGTGAGTGGCTGAGTCTACCAATAACGTGTGCCGACACGTTATTGGTAGACTCAGTCGGCTCTTCCCTTCCCGCACTTCGTTCGCGCGTCTCGAGTATCTTGGGTACTGTTGCGTACAGATTGTTTTAACGTATTAGTATAGTAATACCGCTGGCTAGGCGGTAGGGGTATGTGGGGTTCAGCCGGTGCACTGCGCTATGTTAGTCATAGCGGGCCCGGCCACTACCCACTAAAACTCCCCGGTGCCTCCTTGCCCTTTGTGCGGGGGTGGACCGGGCTCTGCCGAGGCAACAACTCCGATCCACCCCCAGGGCGGCCTAGCCATTGCTGGCTAGGCTGACGCCG
Source organism: Synanthedon vespiformis (assembly GCA_918317495.1). NCBI lineage: Eukaryota > Metazoa > Arthropoda > Insecta > Lepidoptera > Sesiidae > Synanthedon > Synanthedon vespiformis. The sequence continues at coordinate 1,079,665 of OU906954.1, read as the reverse complement.
ATGGGGGATTGGCCGGAGACACCGGAGCAATCCCCAGACGGGGGAACCTTGTGCTGGCACACACAGCTAGCCAGCTGTGCGTGCAGGTCCCCTAGGACATTTGAAGACGTGCTAAATATGCCCGCCTTCTCCTGCCCAACCGCCTGCGTCTGAGGGAAGCGAGACCTGCCTCTTCCTCTCGCTCCCTCTCGGCTGCCTCCTTCTGCGACATTACGAATTCACAGAAGGAAGCAACCGCTAAAAAAAAAAACGTTCTTCTTCGACATCGCACGACGATTTTATGGAAGGAATACCAACACTGCCTGTAATGTTGAGTTAGCGAGGTGAAAAATTATGAAATAAGAAAAACAAATTTCATTTTCCTTAGCAATTTTGTGCGCAATTGTACACATGTGCCCGCACAAGCGTCGCTTTCAAACCTTAATATAATAATTCAGGTAGATAATAATAATAATAATAATAAATATGACACACATTCATATACATTCCACACATCACCATCTAGTTCCACGCTAAGCAACTAATGCTTGTATTATGGATACCAGACAATTGTTTATACTACATAGATTACTTTTTTTTTTTCAAAAATCTCTTTATTCCTGCTTGTGTATTAAAAAAACCTTTAGAAACTTTTAAGAAAACTCACCAGCATGCACCTCCTCCCTTGTGAGCACTATTTCCTGAGTTACGTCAGCCGAAACTAGTACTACGCGGTGATGGCGAGTCTGCAGCATATTGCCCACCACCATCTGGAAATATACGAGTCCTATCATTTCTCATGTCACTAGCTGGTGCCCGCGAATTCGTCCGCGCTCTCTACAGCCTGTACGCCTTCCTCGATAAGTGGACTATCCAACACATAAACAATTTCTCAATTCGAACCAGTAATTGATAATGAGATTAGCGCGTTCAACCAAACAAACAAACAAACTCTTCAGTTTTATATAATTGTAGTAAGTATAGATTGTACTCAAAATTTTTATTTTTTAATTTAAAACGCTCAAGTTTCGAGTAGGTAAAAAAAAAAAATTATGTATTATTAACATAAGTATATTATTATATAATTACATATTAATTTTTGTATAACTTATGGTATGTGACTTAGTAAAATTTGATGTGATGTTGGTACAATTTCGATTAAATAAAATAAAAAAATATGTCATCCAATGACGCCCAACTTTAATCTAAGTTAAGGTGTTATTTTTTTTACCTTATGTTTATATTTCTCCAGTGCCAACCTGGCTTTGGGAATAAGGAGGTTTTCGTCGGTCTCCAGCTTGAAGGAGACAACATATGCTGCTGGGACCCACAAGTTGACCAAAGGAGCCAGCATTTTGGGTACCAGGTGGAGTTGGATCACCGGTGGACCACTCCCCGACTGCATTTTGTGTGTTGGCTGAGGATTTATTCAGAAAATGGGTTTTAAAAACCATTTCCAAATGCAATCCGCACCGAGGATTAATAATTATCTTTATTTTGCGTAATTACATAATTTCTATCGCAAGAAAATTGCTTTTTTCACGGCGCCATTTGCCGAAAGCAAGAAGAACTGACACGCAATCGAAAACCGAAAAAATCTCTTATAATATTTGATACCTTTTTTTAATATTGTATTTCTTTTAACAAAAATCAAGTTAAACAAATGTGCAATGGAAAACAATTAAAATCTTCAGGCGCTCTGAAAGTCTCGAGACTGACAAGGATATATTTTTTTGGGACAATAATCGTCGGCTTTACATGTGAAACGTATTTGTGAAGTCATATGAGTAATCGAAAATCACCTACCACTTTATCCTTGGGCACATAGAAGTCGGACACCGCAGCGGCTAGATAGAGCAGTGCTTTGGGGCCCAGCTTGGCTAGGCATTCGCAAGCAGCTCGTAGCAGCCAGAAATACTCCGAGACAGTGGTAAAGGAAACGTAGAGGAGGGCTCCGGCAGCGTGAGCCGCCTTGTACCTCAGAAGAATTGGGGCCAACACGTCCACACTGTCCGGCTTCACTGGAATTTCAATAGTCTTTCAATTCCGAACGATAAACGTCTAATTACCTTCACACATTCCACACAGCACCATCTAGTCTCACAATAATACAAAAACATCCATGACTTAGGTACAAAAGTAAAATGTTAACACAAAAATTTGCGCCTAGCGGGATTCGAACCTGCGACCATTTGGTTATTAGCCACTAGATCAAACGTGTTCGTCATATTATTATCATCATCATCAGCCTGTTTCTCCACTGCTGGATGTAGGCCTCTCGCAAGATTCGCCTTTTTGCACAGTCTTCTGTCCAAGATTCGTCATCTTGCACAGTTTTTCTGTCCAAGATTCGTCATCTTGCACAGTCTTCTGTCCAATATTAGCCATTTTGCACAGATTAACTGTCCAAAATTCGCCATATTGCAGTCTTCTATCCAAGATTCGCCATCTTGCACAGTCTTCTGTCCAAGATTCGCCATCTTGCACAGTCTTCTATCCAAGATTCGCCATCTAGCACAGTTTTTCTGTCCAAGATTCGCCACCTTGTACAGTTTTTCTGTCCAAGATTCGTCATCTTGCACATTTTTTCTGTCCAAGATTCGCCATCTTGCACAGTCTTCTGGCCCAGATTCGCTTTTTGCACGGTCTTCCATCCTTCGCATTTTGCCGCTTCCTGCGAAGCCTTACAGGTAGTCTATCAGGCTGCAGGTATTCAAGAACTTTTCTACTCCTTCCATTATCCATCCGCTCTGCCACATAAGTGACCGGCCCTTAAACTTGCTAATTTTTTTTGGGCTATATCGACCGTTGCCACAGCAAAAGCCGAACCACATTGGCTTGTATAAAAAATATGATTGATTTGTAAGTACTATAAGAAGTAAAATGAAAACAGATAACTTACCCGTTATAGAGGTGTTGGGTCCCCGTTCCTGTATATCAAGCATGTCCATAAGTTTCTGACCCGTGAAGTGTCTAGTGAAAGGCTCTAGCGACTTCTGTCTGTGCATGAATATAACCGCGTAACCTTGCTCCAGGAAATATTCGGCCGAAGCCGAGCCCCGAGTGCCAGCGCTGAAGTTGTCCACAAAGCGAACAGTGTTGTGCTCTAAGGGCACTGTAGTACCGCCCGACTGAAATAATATTTATAATAATTATTAGAAATTTAGGCAAATTTTTCCGGAATAAGTACTATAGTACAATATTATTTAGGTTAAGTTTTTTTTTATACGTAATTTTTTTAAACTACTGAACAGTACAGGTACAGTATTTTTTGTCAAATATGCTGACTATATTCTTTTAAAGTAATATGTAATTTAATAGTGCAGTTTGATCTGTGTAAATACACTGGACAGCAAAGAAAAAGGGTCGGTTAGAAAATCTTCAATATCTTCAATAGTACCTGACCTGGCTTTATGAAATAAAGACTTAATTAAAGAATATTTTAATGTGCTTAAATAAAAGTACAATTTATAGTGTACATTACAATTTGAGTTTAACTGACATTATACTAACTATTATGGGCTGAATAGTCTTTCAATAAAATGTTCATATATATGTTATGTTCATATATGTTAACATTATAATAATAAAAAAATGTATACTGAAATAAAAAAAAAAACACAGGAAACAGGGTAAATTTAATTAAACTTACGGTCACCAAAACAATTTTATTTCCGTACTGGTCATGACGTTCACAAAACTCCTTTAGCAATGAGCGGTTGTCTTCGAAATCTATTGGCGGCAGATGAATAGCAAAGAATTCTTCCCAACTGCTGCTGCTCGCCATTCTGGTAATGGTTTTCTGAAATTTTGTACATAATTATCTTAGAATAAGGCTATCCCAATCCACATTCACAGAATAAGGATCAGCTCAGCTAGCTTGCTAGACTAAGATAAGGATCACATCAGCTCTTTGCTAGACTTTATTGAAAATTTAATTGAATTTTATTGTTCACAGTATGATTTCTTACATATCACATATTTATATGTTTATACTACCTATCAGAGTTCTAACAAGAATTTGGATACTTATTTCTATCTTTGGAATGGGTGTATGTTTCTGTATGTTGTGTGCTTAGATCTTTTAAACTATGCAATGGATTTTAAGCCTTCCTATCGTTAGGAGTTTACTTGTGTGTCTGTGTCGTGTGTTGGAGCTGACAAACACAATTTTTTTATTTATTAATATCAATATTTAGTTGATATTACGAATATTTATTACATGATCTGACCTCTCTCCTTTGCAAATAAAAGGGTGCAGCACCAAAGGTTGCACTTTTACAGTTAAATTCTGCATTTTACTTCAACTTACTGCAGTGGGACACACAAACAGACGCGGCGGAGGATTTTGCATTATATGTAGAGTGATTTAAATTTATAACAGCTTTTAGATACGGCAATAAAAGCCTTACTTATGTTAAATGTTAATTTTAACATTTATGCAGAAGCCTTTTCATAAGATTATATATATTATTATTTCACTGTGTAACGAAGCGTTATATATTTAAAATAAAAATAATAAACGTCCTCCTTCACAGCTTAATTATTATTGATTTGATTAATTATGTACTTTCGAATAATAATTAACGAGAATTATGTGGATATCATGTTTACATTTCCAGTTTATGGAAAAATCAATGCAAAGATATCTTATCTTATTTGGTCGTCGATACAATATCATTTTATGAGTTATAATAAAAATGACAAGAAATACCTTTTGTGGCCAATTTGTGGCAATCAATACTGTCTTGTCTTGTCCTTGGACTTTAATTATGTATGAAGGTGATGGTTATCTCTCTCCTTATCAGTTATTAATTGGATTTCAACCTCTTGATTTTTTTCTTGAAAATCTCAATCGTTATCGCTTATTCTTATTTGATTGACTTGACTGGACTTGACAATCTTGACATACATCCAAATCCAAATTGCAATCCAATCCAACAAGAACATAGAACACTATCTATCTTGATCCATATTATATACTACCACTGATCTCTAATAAAGCACTGGATGGGTTATACCATACAAATTACAAATACTTTCATGTACCATTTTGACGTTTTGACTATTTTTGACTAATATTGACAACTAATTTTGACGTTTGCGTATTTTTATTCCATACATAAGTATAATAATGTCTGTTTCATTCAAGTTTTATTCTATTTGTTGATGTCTTAGGGACTGTTTAAGTTTATTTGTGTCCGCTTAAGTTTTGAAACATGAATAAATGTGTATTCTGTAAATGTCTCTATCATGTGGAGATCACTAGTTTTAGTTCCATGTACTTACACTCCATAGCCACAGCATTGTCATTGGTTAAAAATGGCGGGAAATTCAACAAATTATTTATAAATAATTTTGCGATTTTCTCAATAATAGATAATAATCATTATAAACTTCACATTTTTTTTAATAAGCATTTGTTTGTACTAAATCTAAATTAAAACGGGTAGCAGGCATTAAAAAAAAAAAACAATAAAAAAGATATTTAATTATTTATTTTATTTTCCTACGATATTTCATAAATAATGAGAAATAACGCATTAAATAGGTATTATATGATTAAAAAGGGGTTTTTATTTAAATTTAATATCCAATATTGTTAATAGTCTCTAAAAATATTAAACTTTTTACACAAACAAAGCCAGGAGAGAAAAGCAAAGCAATCACTTTTTAGTTTTCAAGTCACACGATTTTATCACTACATATTATTATTATTATAAAACAAAGTCGCCGCGTCTGTCTGTCTGTTCGCGATAAACGCAAAAACTACTGCACCGATTTTCATGCTGTTTTCACCAATAGATAGAGTGGTTCTCGAGGAAGGTTTTAGTATATATAATTTACAAAGTTACGTGGGCGAAGTCGCGGGCATTAGTCAGTGGTTAAATAAAATAAAATATTAGTTCAAATTTTATTTGAAATAAATAAATAATTTTAGATCTAAAATATTATTTTACACAATATTATAACCAGGGCTTTTTTGTTAGGGCACGTTACTTGTTTATATTGTTACTCGCCTACTAAATATAAGTTCACGTTTTATTTCCAATGTCATTGTTTTTTTTTAACCAATAAAATAATAATTTACTTCTATTTTTTTCCTCAAAAAATTATGGACTTTCGAGAATTATCGTGCCCCCAAAAAGAAGTGACAAAAAAAGGCCTGATTATAACCAACTTTATTCTTCTTAAGAATTATTTCAATATCTCTCATAAATCCGTACTAATCTCTTGTTTGGCTGTAACTCGATTTGCTTCAGTCTTTTCTTTTGCTGGTTCTTTATTAAGATACCTATCGTCAGGCAGGAACCACGCAACGGGCGTTGACACTGAAAATCAACGATAATGTCATGTCAGTGCGCATAAGGACCACTTTCACCGACTACAAGTAAATTTTCTGTTTTATTGAATTATGCACTCGGTTTACTGCATCATTCGATTGGCGAATTTTTCATTATTATTTTCTTTTCAATGTTTGGGACTTTTACCGTACAAACAAAGGTAGATATATTATTATCCCCGGTACCGGTGACTTCAAATGACAGTTAGCCTACTTGACAGATGGTGAAAGAGGCGCTTAGTTAAATAAAATAATACGGTCTACCAAAGAGAAATGTTGAAGGAATTCAACACGAGTCTCCCAAAACACAAAATTACTAAGTTAATGTGACAAAGTTGTAACTACAAATAGGTTTAGATTTAAAATTGAGTGTCCTTAAATCAATAGGAGTTTGGAAACCATAAATCACCTTATTTGTTCAGGGTTACTCTCATTTTATATGAGTATTAATTTTCAGATGGTATACTGCCAATTACTGTAAAAAAACTATAGGAATCCCTAGTCTGCGACTGCTATCCACAATTTTTGCGGATATCTAATTTTGGATCCCATGAAACTCATAAAAAAACTCACGTCTAGATCTTCCTTGGCCAGCTTAGCTTGAAATATAGTCAAATTTATCATCAGTAGGTATAGGTATGGAACATTGAAATACTTACAAGCGAAAATGGCGGTGAATATATAAAAGCCCAACTCGCAATGCGTTGACAACAGCCAGTTCAATATTTGTATACCAATAGCAATGGCAATTCGGCTGCCGGTCATTATTAAAGCGACAGCTAGGGCTCTGAAAATATTAATTATGTATAATTAAAAAAATAAGAATTCTTTTTCTATATTTAAACAGTCACAGACTGGAGGGGATCATTTTATGTGAAAGGTCAGGTCAAAATTAAATCCTAATGTTAATATAACAAATGCTAAAGTATGTTCGTTTGCTTCTTACGAACGAATACGAAATACGAATAAAATAGAAACTAAAAAATCATTCTTCAAGCGATATTCCCAATAATTTCATATCTAAATACATTTTATATTTATAATATTTATATTTGTATTTGTATTTGTATTTATATTTATATTTATATTTATATTTATATTTATATTTATATTTATATTTATATTTATATTTATATTTATATTTATATTTATATTTATATTTATATTTATATTTATATTTATATTTATATTTATATCTATATCTATATCTATATCTATATCTATATCTATATCTATATCTATATTTATATTTATATCTATATTTATATTTATATTTATATTTATATTTATATTTATATTTATATTTATATTTATATTTATATTACTAGCTACATGATCCCGGCTTCAAAATAGAAACTATTCTATCTCGTTAAGTTGGACCTAATTACACATAATATATAGTTACGAAGTTTTATCAAAATCGGTAGTTTAGGAGTTCATTGGCGACAAACAACGTGACACGTAATTTTTATTATATTATATAAAGATAAGAGAGTGTCCCTTTGATAAGATAATACGTGTACTTTACTTTGATTTCAATGGTTTTGTCCAGGTGTACCGCGTTTTAGCGACGTAGCAATCAGATAACTGTAAATTCCGTACACATTCTTTTTATCAATCTAATTAAAGATTGATTGTTAAGGTCATTTTAAATTGATCACGATAATATTTTAGTAAGCGGTAGTAAAACTCTTTTTGACAAAAAAAAAACCGAGTTCAAACCGTTTTCTCATGGATGCCATTGTCAGAACTGGACCAAATTGAAATGTGACCACACGGGAAGCACAAGCATTAAAAAAGCGGAAGCAGTCATGAGGACTGCCGACAGAATACTAAAACTTAAAACTGAGCGTCCAACGCACGCAAATACAATCGGGTATATATATGCATTAGCGCCATTAGCATGTTGCTGACGCGAACCAATACATTTTTTCCCTACCCAAAGTCATATAACGCGGCTATAAAAGATTTCACTTCAAAAATACAGTCGAATTGAGAACCTTTCTTTTTTGGAAGTCGGTTGAAAATGAGAGCTACTCACCTTAAATGTGTGGGGTATAGAGCCACTATCATAGCGGTGTGCATTCCCACCACAAGGATTCCCATCAGGAAGATGCCGAAGAGGACAGCGCTGCCTATTGCGTTTGGAACCAAATTGACAATGATACCGCATGCACCGCACACTGCAGCCACGATCATCACCATATTACGGTTACCGACCTTATTAACTGTCTGAAATCAAAGAATTGAGGCCCAGTTTTATAAAAAACTTATATCTTTTCCACGTTCGTTACTACTAACGGTTAACGAACGGTTAACGGTCCGTCAATAACGTTTACTGACGGTGGTTCAAGAATACAAGAAATTAAACATTCGGTAGCTGTCCGTAAAAAATACACCGAAGTTTATGAATTTTGTCTTACAGACTTTAATATTTTCTAACCTCATCTTGCCCCTTGTCAAAATAAACGATACGTACCTAAGATAAACCGACCCTATCATAGTCAGTAACGAGCCAGTAAACGCTAGCTGTCAAGTTATACTGTTGACTAACGAACAGTTGTTTATAATACACTATATTATATGTACTATTAGATCATTTTTTCGTCTATTTGATATAAAATTTAACTAACGGATCGTTATAAAACTGGCCCATCTATAAGACGACACGTTTGGTCTAGTGACTAGTGGCTAGTAACACTAGCTGTTAACCAAACGGTCGCGGGTTCGAATCCCGCTAGGGGTAAATGTTCATGTGTTAACATTTTACCTTTGTACCTGAGTCATGGATGTTTTGTATTTATACAAAAAAAGTAGTATATCAACTGTCTAGTATATAACTGTCTGCTAATATAAATATAAGATATTTATTTATTTATTTATCTATTTTTAGAGTAATTCCAAAACAACAAAAGTCGATCTCGCTAAATCAACATTTCTTATTCAGAAATTATTTTTCAGTTTACGTAGGCTTATATTCTCGAAATAAGGAGAATTTGTCTACAAATTCAGATTAACTTCGCCTGAGTGAAGAATTTCTGACTACTTCGACTTGGAGTCGCAGAGGAATAATAGCGTCACGAAGAAAACTTACCAAAGCTATCAAGCCGCTCACCAAAGATTGTCCCACGGAGATCGCGAACACAATAAGTAATGCGGTTGCATCTATGGAACAAGGCATTGCATCTGGCTGAAACATGTTTACAATTATTGAACTCCCTTCTAATAAGTTTCTACTAGATACAAATTACTACATATTATAAAACTAAGTCCTCCGCCTTCCGCCTCTGTTCGCGATAAGCTCAAAAACTATTGCACCGATTTTCATGCTGTTTTGACCAATGGATAGAGTGGTTCTCGAGGAAGGTTTTAGTATATAATTTTCAACGCGGACGAAGTCGCGGGCACCAGCTAGTATAATATAAAATTCCTTTAAGGACTGACATAATATTATCTTTTATTCTATTACGGTTGGCAGCGCACTTTTTTTTTATTTTTTATGTTAAGGTCGACAGACAGGCTGACGTCACTTGATGGTAGGTGGTAGGTGGCTACCGTCGCCTATAACACAAGCAACGCCATAAGTGCCTACAAGTGCGCTGCCGACCATAGAAGGATTAAGGATAAGGGATAAGGGAGGGATGGGGTAATGGGCTCTGGCATCCCTTACTCACACACCGAAACACAACAGCACATAATGCTGTTATTTCACGGTGATATTCTGTAAGGATAAGGATATTCTGTAAGCACTTGCAGAAACTGTTGCGTTGCTTGTGTTTTAGGCGACTGTAGCCAGAGCCACCTACAATGAAGTGGACCGTCAACCTGTCTGTCAACCTTAACATATATACTCACATATATAACAAAAAAAAAACCGACTTCAAACAGTTTTCTCGTGGGTGCCATTGTCAGAACTGGACCAAATTTAAATGGGACCACACGGGAAGCACTAGTTTTCAAATAAAAGAAGATTCATCAAAATCGTTTCGCCCAGTCGAAGGTTCTGAGGTAACAAACATAAAAAAAAATACAGTCGAATTGAGAACCTCCTCAACCGACTTCCAAGCAGTTTCTCAATTCGACCCTATATTTATATGTTTTTTTTTTATGTGTTCGCGGATAACTCCGTCGTTTATGAACCAATTTTGATGATTCTTTTTTTGTTGGAAAGGAGATAACCCAAGGGTGGTACCATGATAAGGAAACCGGGATCTGATGGTGGCATCTCAGAGCAATCGAGGGGAACCTTCGGAAATCGTACTGCGTTTGTTAATTTTTTTATTAAGTATCTTATTATTTTCCTGTTTGAAGTCGGTTTTTTTTGTTGGACAGTAAAATAATCTTGTTTGGAAGTCGGTTGAAAAATAGATACTTACATCCACCGGTGCATCTACAGAGGCATCAATGATTTTACATAAATTTAAGTCGCCCCCTTCACCTGTTTGTACCATTGTGACAAATTGGTTCGCTATCGTCGGAAGCCATATTGCAAACGAGCCAACTCTGAAATTAAAGTTTTTATGCCATAAAATAAAAACTTATATTTCTTACAGTTTCACAGTTACAGTTAGAGTTACACAGTTACAGTTTACAGTCCTATATATAAAAAAAAACTATATCTAATCGAATAACAGAAAGTAGGTTTTTGTATTCGTATCATCAATTAGACAAACAAAACAAACAATCAAATCTTTCCTCTTTATAATATTAGAATAGATTAGTAAATTAGTAATTAGTAAAATTAGTAAATTAGTAATTAGTAAAATTAGTAAATTAGTAAAGTAATTAGTAATATTAGTAATTAGTATATTAGTAAGGATACAGTTCGATTTTAATAATATTACAAATGATAACACGAGACATCGGTGAATTTTGAGTTTTGAGTTTTCCTTTGATATATTTTCGTGATCACTTTCTTATAGTATTCGAAAATTGCATTTCGAGATCGAAGGAGTTGAAAAAGGAAAAAATACTCAACTGTTGACACATTTTCAGTGCTGTCATTAGGAGTGTGTTTTTCAGCAATGGGGCCTTAAAGAGCGCTGATATTTGCACTTTAGGGGCCTCTTCGTTTTGCTCTTCCCTTAAAAACCCTTTGACCTAAAACCAGATATGAATTTGAAGAAAATTCGCATATAAAAGGAATTTGAACATTTTAAAAGAAATGTGTGTTCCCTTATTGGTAGATATTCGATGGTAGAAAAAAAATATCATTGAAACTCATCTTACACTTACTTGAAATTCTTCCTTAGACCTTTTATTATTGGCTTTGTATATCCTTACCAAAATTTGCAGAGCTCTCTCATCGTCTCCTTTAGAATAAACAAATTTAGGACTTTCCTGCATAAAGGCTAACCATATTGTACAAATGATGCTCGGTATTGAATACACAAGCATCAGTGTTCGCCAAGAGTTCCAATATATGCCAATACTTGAGAGGTGATATGAGAATCTTAGCGGTATTATTGGTATTGCGAGTACTGAAAAGTTAAGAAGATAAATTGCATACATAATATTCTTCCACTATCGGCAGCCTTGAGGATGCTTCGAGATGCTTCGGCATCCTTCGGCACGCTGAGACACCACTCGGGGATAGCTTGCCCTGTGAGGTGCGGCATGCTTAATGACGCCTCGGCATTCTTAAGAACGTTGCAGCATGCCAAGGCATAGTTTCCTTTTCCTAGCCGAAGCCGATAATGGGCGCCGAGCCTTAGAGATACGGCTACACTGAAACCTATGATTTAGGTAATTGCTTTACTTCAGTTAGAAGAAAGCTTGTGAAAACTTTTCGGTGTGAAACATTGAAATGATTTTTTTTTTTCATCTCATGTGTAAATAATGTTCAATCACTTTATTAAAGGAAAATATCATCGCCAAGAAGACTATTAACCTTCAAGCCATGTCAATTCGTAATGCATTATAATTATTAGCATGATGAGTCCAGCTTAACAACTCGAGGTGATCAGACATGAAAAATCGTAATTATAACTATTTTTCAAAAATTTTTCTGGACAATTAATGCTATTCTTTTTTAAAATCTAAATTTAATTTACCTGCCATAAATCCTTGTGACATAAGAAATATACTGCTGACTATTAGAACGACTATATTTCGTTTTGCTATAGGAACGCTTTCACTCAGCAGTGCCGTGACTAATGTGAATTTTCCTGAACTCCTGAAACATTATTATTTTGGTAAATGGTAGAACTATACTGTTTTATTTTATTTGTGAGACCAATAGAATGTCCCATATATTATGTAGACATCTGTTGCATAATATTAAAGTGGTGATATTGATTGTGCAGGAACTATCAAGTTAGGCAAAATAAATTGTCTAGGAAAAAAATCTAATTATATTGAACCAAAAATGTCCGTGGGAAAAAATAGTATTAGCAACTTTCGAATCGCTTTTTCTCAGAAATGGTAAATCTTAGAGAAAAAAGTATAATGACAATTTTAGTAGATAATTGCCAGATCTACAAATTTAGTCTGAACTATTTTTATCGTAAAACTAACCGTTTGGCCAAAAAATCTAAAAAAAACCACTTCTACGAATAAAATACGATACCTAAGTACGAATACCTTGAATAAAAAAATTTGCACACACGGGATCAATGGGGACTTTTCAGGGTTTCACACTCGGGATCAATGGGAACTTACGTGCCCGCAAATTTTCAGCTTGTTGTGAATTAAGGCTAGGCTACCCCTATATTTTGAGCTAATTTGACCGAGCCATCAGGCAACAGTTTAGCATTGCCATACAACGATGTAATGCAGCCAGCATTTAGTAGTGGCAGGGCACACTGCGTTTCGCAGTCATTTGGGCAGCCCGTCTGGCGGCAGTAACCACCACCTTACAGAATACCACCGTGAAATAACAGCATTATGTGCTGTTGTGTTTCGGTGAGTGAGTAAGGGATGCCAGAGCCCATTACCCCATCCCTCCCTTATCCCTTATCCTTAATCTTTCTATGGTCGGCAACGCACTTGTAGCACTTATGGCGTTGCTTGTGTTATAGGCGACGGTAGCCACCTACCATCAAGTGGACCGTCAGCCTGTCTGTCGACCTTAACATAAAAAAAAAAAAAAAAAAAAAAAGCATACTTGGGACAATGCCAATAGGGGACCGATGCTTTATTACTTATACTGTATAATATGTAAATAAGTATATTATATTGATTATAATGTATACTAATATATGCCCGCGACTTCGTCCACGTCCGATCGCTACCAAACTTGACAGGATTACCCGCTGGACTAATCTGAAGGTTGTCTGAAAATTCATCATAATCGGTTCAGCGGTTTTGGAGTAAATAGTTATATTGCATTGTTATAACGTAGTGTAAGTTTTACTATGAATTTAAGATTTTAGCTTACAACACGGAAGCCAGGAACTGTAGAATCAGCAGCATTATCCAGTTGACAGATATACTGGCTATAGCGTTGACGACGCATGACGATATAAGTGTAAGGAAAAGCATATTTTTGCGACCTTTTTTGTCTGACAAGTAGCCCCATCCTATAGCGCCTAAAATTAATCCTGAAAACAATTACAAGCAAGTTTGAATAAGATAATAATATAATGAGTCATAGATTTTAGTCAATATAGCTCATAAACTTTACATAAGAATGTCAATCCAATACTAACCAACCATTGGTCCGCTGGCTAACAGTCCTTGCTGTGCCACTGTGGTTTCCAACTCGCAAGCATTGGCTGGTATTAATATGGTTGTCCCATAACTGATGAAAACGAACGATATTATTGTCAATGCAGCTAAACCTGTCATTGAAATGTTGTATAGCCCAAATCCTAGAACAAAATTATGGTCATGTACTTAGGTAATCAATTGCCAGTGTGTTGCCAGCAGTGATGACATATATCAACGAGCTATGGAAAGGGCTATGCTCATGGTTACACTGCGAGATCGAATCAGAAATGAGGAGATCCGTAGATGTACGAAAGTTACCGACATAAGCCGTCGGATCAGTAAGTTGAAGTGGCAGTGGGCAGGGCACATAGTACGAAGAGTCGACGGCCGCTGGGACCGGAAGGTTCTCGAGTGGAGGCCACGGAGCAGCAAGCGCAGCGTAGGACGTCCACCCACAAGGTGGACAGATGACCTAATAAAAGCCGCAGGTCAACGGTGAATCCAGGCTGCTTCTGACCGGTCCAATTGGAAAATTTTGGGGGAGGCCTATGTCCAGCAGTGGACGATGTAGGTACTCAATTTTTAATTAAGTTATTTTAATTAAACTAGTGTTAGTCCACTGGTTGATTTATGGTGAAAAAAAAAACCTGTTTCTAATATTTTATTAAAGACTAGCTTGTGCCTGCGACTTCGTCTGCGATGAAAAAGAAAAATAGTATGGATATTAACTATTTAACTGAAAAAAAAAAAAACCAACTTCAAACCGTTTTCTCATGGATGCCATTGTCAGAACTGGACCAAATTTAAATGGGACCACACGGGAAAAGAATCATCAAAATCGTTTCACTCAGTCGAAAGTTCTGAGGTAACAAACATTAAAAAAAATACAGTCGAATTGAAAACCTCCTCCTTTTTTGGTTGAAAACAATGATTTCATTGAAAGAATATGGTCATAGCAAATAAAGATTATTACTACTGTATCAGATAAGGTTTTGTTATTTCTCCAAACTAAGTATTATGATTAACCGAAAATACCGTGTGCAATAAATTCCAGTGTTACAATTAAACTAGCTGGTGCCCGCGACTTCGTCCGCTTTGAAAAATAAAATTAAACTCCCTGACAAAATATGTAAATGTAAATCAATAAACTATTGACGCCTGACATTATGACTTTGCCAAAAAATAAAGATGTTGTATCCAAGTCTGACCTTTTGAAAGCACCGGTTTATTTATTTTTTTCCCGTGTGGTCCCATTTAAATTTGGTCCAGTTCTGACAAAGGTAACAGGCGACAGTAGCCACCTACCATCAAGTGGACAGTCACCCTGTCTCTCGAGTTTAACATATATAAAAAAAACACACCTGTTTTATCAAGGGCTTGCTCAAAAGGTATAATATCATCATTATATTGTCGTCGTGTTTGTGCCATTTTGAATAATAACCAAATACACTGGATTATTTAATAGTCTAAAATAGATTATAATTTATTAAATAGTCTAGTCGAAACTAAGGTTATTTATCATCACTAATAATTTATAAATTAATATTAACAATTATAGTTAATTCCATGCTTAGTGCTATAAGCGATAGCGCAATACTGAAACAAAAGATCTTCGATATTGATAATAATTAGGTATTAATTTACAACTATCTCATTAGGCCCGAATTACAGCCTTTATTTACGGATAATACTTAACGTCAGAGATATTATGATAAGAAAGAATAAAATTTGATAAACAATTGTGTTTAACATTATTTTAAACATGCCAATGACAAATTCAAAGGTCAATTTACGACGGTTGTTATAATGAAAATTTGCTCAATGGCTGTGTTCCAGGAGACAGTTCAACGTCTCGTAAAGTGCTAGAAATAATAAATTTCGAGTAGTATAAGTACATGAAATTTCTATTTCTATTGGTAAACAAATACGTACTTACTTACTATCAGCCTACAATAGTGAGAGGGTGACTAATCAGAAATCCATTTACCCACCTCTTCCCCTACGCTGACGTCGGTCGCTGACGTCGGTGGCGATGGCCACCGCACAGTGACGCTGACGTCCGCGGCATATTTATTGCTACGCGCCACTGATGGCACGCGTCGGTCTCGCTCGTCAGCGCTACTGACGTCAGTGCGTCAGTGCTCTGACGTACTCGTTCGTCAGTACACCCACGCGTTATACACCACTATCGCGCGCTCAGTGCGAAACTGACCGGGCGGCGCAGGCGAGCAGGAAGGCGCTAGGGCTTCGCTACAGTTCGGTTCAGAGATCGGTTTCGCACTGTGGGATTTTTTTTGTCATACGCGACCGACAGCGACAGTACGCTCGACCGACGTCAGCGACCGGCGTCAGTACAGGAGGAAATCAAGCTAAAGGTGGCGTCGAAACGTGTGCCTACATAAGTATTATTGATGTGCTGGATCGTTAAAAATGTAGATCCGTGGAACGGATACGGATAGTTGGTATCAAGATCCGCGGATACGGATCTCTCTTTTTCCTCGGTTATCCGCGTATACGGATACGGATACGGATACCGACATAAGTATTAATGGTATTATTTAGAACACAACTACTCACTTATTACTATTAACTTCACTTCTTGACGACACGTTTGGTCTAGTGGCTAGTAACCCTAGCTGTTAACCAAACGGTCGCGGGTTGGAATCCCGCGAGGGTCAAATGTTTATGTGTTAACATTTTACCTTTGTACCTGAGTCATGGATGTTTTGTATTTATAATATGTATGTATTTACAAAAAAAAAGTAATCTACGTAGTAGATATATCAACTGTCTGGTATCCATAATTCAAGCATTAGTTGCTTAGTGTGGAACTAGATGGTGCTGTGTGGAATGTGTGTCATATTTATTTATTTCCTTAGATTCACTTATAGGCGAAAGATACCTTATTCTTCAGCTAGTGATGAAGATAAAATAGAGGGGAAGCGGAGCAGAGTGGTAGAAGAAATATATACTGGCTGAAGAATAGAGAATGGTTCGAATTGAGAATTAAATCCCTTTTCCGCGCAGCAGTTTCCAAAGTCAGAATAGCCATGATGGTCGCCAAACTTTGTAGTGTAGGCACGCTAAGAAGAAGAAATTCACTCATTGGTTTTTCAATGTTAAAGTCCTTTGATGGTAAGTGGCTACCGTCGGACCGTGTCGCCTGTTATTTAATTCATAATATTTTTTCATTACCTTTTATAGAGCGGATCAAACGGAACATATAAAAGACTAGCTGGTTCTCGCGGCTTCGTCCGCGTAGAAAAGTATAAAACGCCATCTACCGTATTTTGGATAGATGGCGCTATCTCCCGGGCTAAGCCGCTGGCCGCTTTACTTTTAGATTTCCCGTAGGAATGAAGCATTTTCCCGCGGTGAAAAGTAGCCTATGTTTATCACGGATAATGTCGGCTTCTAATGGTAAAAGAATTTTTCAAATCGGTCCAGTAGTTTCGGAGCCTATTCAATACAAACAAACAAACAATCAAATCTTTCCTCTTTATAATATTAGTATAGAATACACGTTAATTACGTGTAATATTTTTCTTTAAGGGTATTTCTTTCTTTACGGGCACTTTTTCGTGGGTCCCTAGGGTTAAAACTTAGGGGTCAAAAGGGTCCGAAGCCCCTATTACCCAAGCAACACCACAGGTGCTGTAAGTAAGTAAAATATTAATAATATTTCATCAATTTTATCGTTAGTTTTGAGGTGAATACGTCTTTAAGTAAATCCAAAAAATCTAATGATTATGATGTAATGTTAGTCGACGATGGATCGGAAGTAAAACCACTTTTAGACGAGTAAACTTTATATTATGGTATGTTGATAGTATGACAACAAAACAGAGAGTGTCCTTGTAATTACAATGCAGAGCTTATATATGATTTTAAGAAAAAAGAAACAATTTGGAACTATACTGAATATCTTTATCAATTAGATATTATATTAACTAACGATGTGGACCTTTGAGAATGTTGATAATGATATCAAACGATGTTGTTAGATGCTCTAATGGCTTCCATTACAATAGTTGAGGAAAGTCACATTACACCTTCCCCCTTAGATTGAATAATTTTCCAAATTATTCCTTAGAAGTTATGAATATAAACAAAAACAAAATTTAAATTAAATGATATATGTAGACACTGTATGTATATAAAACAAAATAATCACATTTGATATAGACACTCTATACATAATGACACAAAATAAGTAATAGTACAAAATGATTATTTATTTATTTGAAAAGGCTTACCAACTAGACATACTGAATTACCATATACAGAACATCACAAGTATGAATTTAAATTATAGGAAAACACAACATTATTTGAGATTAATTAAATTATATAAAATTGATACAATTGATAACTATAAACTTATTACTATAATGAATCATGGTACAACTCATACAGGTGGTATCGAATATACTAAATGTTATCGACATGGTATTGAATAATCTGAATATAGATTTAAATTGCGATTTAAATTACATACTGCGCCTATGCTATTTATATTGAATGTTTAATTGGTAATTTTAGAGCAACATGAATTTCTGTCGTAATGTCGTCTAATATGATTTTTCAATAATTATGTATTTTAGAAGTGCCCAAGTGTATTTCAAAGGTGATAAAACCTGAACAGTCGTCATTAAACAACGATAATGTTTCAGTTTCCCTAACGGATTTATTCCTGAAAATTCCCACAGAGGATTCTAATTATATTCCCGTCGAGGATTTCTAATAATATTCCCATAGAAGATTCTAACAATATTCCCATAGAGGATTTTATAAAAACTTCCATAGAGGATTCGTATAATATTCATATCAAGGATATTGATAATACTCCAAGAGAGGATTGTTCCATGAGAACACTGTAGAAAAAATTATAATTCAAATGAAATTTCGAAAACTAAATTCGTTCACTATCTATAATGATGAAATAAGATGTGAACAAATCGTTGAATTCAATACAAATAATTCTAACCACGAGTTAGGTACTATTAATAAAATTGAAATGTGTAAATAATATAACTTATACTTCGATTCTTAATACGAATGATAAAGAAATAAGATTGTCTAAGGTTCAAATAAAAGTAGAACCGCTAACACAAGTATTTAGAAATCAATTAAAGGGTCATAAAATAATTAATGTGTATTCGAAACACAACTCCAATTAGGAAATTAATTAATTAATTATTAAATTAATTAATTAAGAAAAAGAATCTTTAGAAAAAAATTGTAGTGATTTTAATCACGTGTTTTATCTGGAAGGGGGTAAATTAACATGCTCAGATGCATTATCTCACTATATTCCAACAAAAATTAATTGTGCACCAGTAAATGTGAAAACTTTATCCACAAGTGCACAAAGAAGAAATTGAAAAACCAATAAAAAATATGTTAGATCAAGATATCATGCAACCTTCAACTTCCCCGTGGAATTCACCTAAAAAAAAACTGACGCTTCAGGTGAAAAGAAATGGAGAATTGTAATTGATTACAGAAAGCTAAATGAAGCTACTGTTGGTGATAGTTACCAAAATGGTACCCGTTACCAAACATTACAGACATTTTAGACCAGCTAGGTCGTTCCAAATATTTCACAACCCTGGGTCTTATTTCAGGATTTCATCAAATAAAAATGGCAACCGAAGACGCAGAAAAAACTGCATTTTCAGTGCCTTCAGGGCATTATCAATATAACAGAATGCCTATTGTTTTAAAAAATGCACCCGCTACTTTTCAAAGACTAATGAATAGTGTACTCGCAGGACCCCAAAATTACAGATGTTTTTTCTATTTAGATGACATTATAATTCACGCTGATTCATTAAAATAACGTAACGAACGTCTTATCGAAGTTCTTGAAATGTTAGAAAAATTCAATTTAAAGTTTCAGCCAGATAAATGTGAATTATATGCATAAACAAGTACAACACTTAGGTCACTTAATTACAGACGAAGGAATAAAACCCGACCCTTAAAAAATCGAAATTATAAAGAAATATCCCATACCTAAAGATCAAAAGGACATAAAAGCTTGCCTAGGTTTTGTAGGATACTATAGAAGATTTATAAAAGACTTTGCAAAATTAGCTAGACCTTTGACTATTTTATTAAAAAAGGATGTAGAATTTAAATGGACCAGTAATCAACAAGACTCTTTTGAAAAATTGAAGGATAAATTAATAATTAAACCAATTTTACAGTATCCAGATTTTTCACAAGAATTTGTTCTTACTACAGATGCAATCGCATACGCCATAGGTTCAGTTTTATCTCAAGGTTCATCACATAAAGATTTACCCATTGCATATGCCAGTAGAACTTTAAATCATGCCGAGTCTAATTATTCCACTACTGAAGGAGAACTCTTAGCTATTGTACGGAGTATAAAACATTTTAGATCATATTTATATGGAAGAAAATTTAAAATTTATACAGACCATAGACCACTTACATAGTTATTCAACGCTAAAGATCCAAGTTCTAGATTAGCACGATTTAGATTACTATTAGAAGATTATGATTACGAAATAATTTATAAAGAAAGAAGATTAAATAACAACGCTGACGCTTTAAGCAGAATTCGAGTAGTTAAATCCGATACTTATAACAATTTTTTACATAATTTTGAAAATAAAATAATTATAAATAATAATATAGAAGAAATAAGTGGTAGTTTAATAGATTCTTTAAATGGTAATATTTGTATACCAATCTGTGATTTAGAATGTTCTAATAAACTTATGAAAAAATTTAAAACGAATATAATCATTTTAAAGAAATTAAACCTAAAGATGTTGATATAAAGAATTTAATAGTAAAGTCAGAAAATAATAACTATATTTACTATATGTGTATTAAACAACACTATTGGGATAAATCGGAATATGAAGATATATTCGAAACTTTAATAAAAGTGAGAGACCACTTACTTCAAAATAAGGGGGAGAGTATGAATTGAAAATGCCTAAAATTGGTAACCATTACGATAAATTAAATTGGCCTAAAATAAGAAGTATGTTCAGAGATATGACACAAATATTAAAATAAAAAAATATTGTAATCTAAAAACAAACCTAAATAAAGAAGATATCTCTAAGATATTAGAAGAATATCATTCAAATCCTGTCGGAGAACATGCAGGATATCATAAAACTTACAAAGTAATTAAAGAATTATATAAATGGGAAAATATGAAAAACGATATCAAGAAATTTATTAAATCATGCGATTCTTGTCACCGTAATAAATTAGTTAGAAAGAAACATAAACTTCCAATGGAATTAACCACTACGTCTTCATACCCTTTTGAAAAAATTGCCCTTGATATAGTTGGACCATTACAATGAACTGAAAACGGTAATAAATTTATTCTCACGCTTCAAGATGACTTATCCAAATTTTCTCAAGCTTATGCTGTACCAAATCATGAAGCTTTAACGATAGCTAAAACATTTGTATCACAGTATATATTTGGAATGCCAAAATCTATATTAACAGACCAAGGTTCAGATTTCATGTCAACGCTTTTGAAAAATGTAGCAAAACTATTTAAAATAAAACAAATTAATTGTTTTGCCTATCATCCTCAAAGCAACGGAGCTTTAGAGAGATCTAATTCAACTTTAGCTAATTATTTAAAACATTACATTAATGACAAACAAACCAATTGGGATGATTGGATTAACTATGCAATATTTTCTTATAATACTTCAGTTCACACATCTACAAAATTTACGCCATTTGAATTATTTTTTGGTGTTAAACCAAGCTTACCTGTAAGCGTAACTTGCAAACCTGAATTTAAGTATACTTATGATGATTACATGAGCGATCTGATGTTAAAACGTCAAAAAAGTCACGAATTAGCAAAAAATCATATTAAAAATTCCAAAGTTGTTAATAAAAATTATTATGATAAGAAAAATAATATTATAAATTTAAAAGTTATAATATTATAAGGTTTTCTTAGAAAAAGCGACATTCGTAAAAGGTAAAAGCAAAAAGCTAAGTGTTAACTACGAAGGACCTTACGAAGTTGTTAAATTAAATTCTAAATGTAACATAGTCCATAATAATAGATTAAAATTAACTTTCCAATAATCAAATTTAAAAGTAAATTTTATTGTTCCAGAATGATTTGGACAATATTATCTTTGGCTATCATAGCATCAACAATTGCAAAAATCGAAAATGACATAGAGATTTTTCCATTAAATGACATAAACTCCAGACTTTTTTCGATAATTTGGGAAAAAGCACCTTCTACGAAAGTAACTGGAAATTGGTGACTCAAATTGAGATAAGTGATTTAGATGATAAATTAGATATGATTAACAATGTTTATCAACAAATTCAAAAATTATGTAAAGATAAAACATTCGAAAACTTTTCAGTGTGCAAATCATCAGTTAAAATTATTGAGAAATTAATTCCATCCCTTCATCACAAAGAAGAGGCCCTCAAGGACCTTATTGGACATAACCGCCAAAAGAGAACCATTGAACCAACCTGGTTCAATGGGATAGGAGCAATGTTTAAAACAGTTTTTGGCAGATTAGATGCTGATGATGACGAGTATTATGAAAAAGCACTAAATACAGCACTGAAAGATAAATCAGAATTTCTAAAAATATTAAAACAACAGACACAAGTTGTTAAAAGTACTATTATAAATTTCAATGCATCAATAACGAATTACGAAAATAATTTAGCTATCTTCAATAGTAATATAAAAAGCTTAAATAACTTTGCAAAAGTCACAACCGGTGGTTTAATTGCTTTACAACATCAGCAAAAAATGGAAGAACATTTATCCTTACTGATATTAATCATAAACGAAGTCGAAAAAGAAATATCCACCGTAATTAACGCTGTTTTATTTGCAAAAACTGGAATTATACATCCAGGAATTATCTCACCTAAGGCACTATTGGAGGAATTAGAAAACATTATACCTCACTTGCCTATAAATAATAAATAACCTGTCGAGTGACAACCTAATGAAATATGTAAACTTGAAACTTTAATCAAAATAAACGCGTTCATATACAATAAAAAGCTAATTTTTGTGCTACTTATTCCGTTAGTCTTCAATGAAAACTTCGATACTTACAAAGTTATAAGTTTGCCATCCATAAAAATGACGATTATTATTCTTTTATTCTTCCTGAAGAAAATGCACAATACATTTCAGTTTCAGAAAACAGAATGTTTTATGTAACCTTAAAAGATTTAAGTCATTGTCAGGATATTTCACAAAATATGAGATTATGCCTTAACAGAGGTGTAATCTATTGTATTGTGAGATAGGTATATTACTTAACAATATTGATAATTTAAACAATTGCAACATTCGTCTTACAACATTGAGTAAAGAATTATTTTATAAACTAAACCAATTTGCAGAATTTTGCTAGTTGGGAAGTGTGACGCACTTCCGAGTTGTGATATTTATAAATAGGTTTCTATCTTACTTCTCAGTTGTTGCTCCTCCGAGAGGGCTATTCCTAACGCAGCTTCTAGACTCTTTCTGGTCGCTACGACTTAACTAATATTGTTAAATCTTTATTCAGACCGTTGACAAAGATTATGAGAGCTTGGTTTTTAATTAAGTTAACACAAGCTTCCCTACTTATTTTGTCTAAATTGAAATCTATCTCTCTCTTTATCTATCTTTATGTAACACGATTCTAATTGGTTTGCAAAAGACATAACATTTCCTTTTGAAGTTGACGACACGAGTTTAATTCCAATTGCCACTGTCCCAATGTTCTTCTTTCCGAATATGCATCAAGCAAATGTTGTTTTAGAGTTCTCCAATCTGGGAATTCTCTATTACTTACTATTGCTCTTGCTTTATCTGTTATTCTTGTTTCAATAATTGCAAATAGGACTGGTTGCAATGTTAGGTCGATAAGGCTTAAAGCCTTTTCTCAATTGTCAATAAATTGGTACAATTTAGATATATTACCATCAAATTTTATGAGCATTTGACGTTCTGCCATTTCAAGGCTGATGGATTGTGTGTCACCTCCATTTTGTTTGGTTTTTGTTTATAATCAAAGTTTGTCTTACTTGTAGGTTTTTCCGAAAGTCGAAGAATGCCGCCGATAATTACTGAAGCCTTCTTGAAGTTCACAGCAGGTCTTCAATGCTGGCTCCGTTGGAATCCGTTGACTTCTTCGTCTGATAAACGGATCCTACTGACTGCGCCAAAATTTGTAATGTACTCGGCGAAAGGGCACGTTAGTAGACGATAGTAAAACCACTTTTAGACGAGTAAACTTTATATTATGGTATGTTGATAGTATGACAACAAAACAGAGAGTGTCCTTGTAATTACAATGCACAGCTTATATATGATTTTAAGAACAAAGGTAATTAATTAGGTATCAATTAACTAACGATGTGGACCTTTGAGAATGTTGATCATTACCAAACGATGTTGTTTGGTTAAAACTAAATATTTGATGCGCTAATGGCTTCCAATACAATTAAATAGTTGAGGAAAGTCACATTACAATGATAACGAAATTGAGGGAGACAGTTTGGCGTTGTAGTTTCGAATCTATGCATACCATTGGATAGCTAAAGGATCAAAGAATTTATATTGTAACATAATAATTAATTGTTTTATTTTATTTAAAAAATATAACCCGTTACATAAACGGCCGTGTCCATGACACAGCCATACCCAAATTTTTTTACCAGTATCATTATGTTCGCTCAACTTAGAAACTATCTTGATGAAATAGTTCTCAAAAAGTAAAAAATAAAAATTATAAATAGCTGGTCACTGTTATTTTGTTGCAATGCGAACACTTTGTAACCAAAAGTAAAGTAATTTGTGAACTAATCTTGACTTGCATTTTGAAAATGCACTCGAATACAAATTTTAATGGAATCTGGGTGTTTTTTGTGCACAAGAGCATGTTTTTTGTGCACATACCAAGCGACCCTCACCCCGATAAATATGAGGAAGGGTATTACTTATAATAAAAAAACTTATGCCACCCCTCACCAAAGAGAACGAGGGGTATAAAAGGTGGAACTTGTTTTTATTATTGCAGTTATTTATTATACGTGAACACAATTTAGTCACCGATTGTGGCTTACACTTTGAACTTTTGTTATCGACCATTATTTGAAGTTATATAGTAATAATGAGTTTTAAAGATAAAGTGGTTATTGTGACTGGCTCCAGTTCTGGTATAGGCGCTGCTGTAACATTACAATTCGCTATAGAAGGCGCTAAACTCGCCTTAGTTGGTAGAAACTTGGACAAACTACGAACTACGTCTGACCGGTGTAAGGAAAAAGGGGCAGAGACATTGATTATAACCGCCGACATCACCAAAGATGAAGACATAAGAAAAATAATAACAGAAACTATAGCTTGTTTTGGTGAATTACATATTTTGATAAACAATGCTGGAAAAATTGCTTATTCAAGCATTTTGGATGAAAACGCAATGGAAATATTCGATGATATCATAGCTACGAATCTTCGTTCCGCTTTCTATCTCACAAATTTAGCTGCACCTCATTTAATAAGGACAAAAGGAAATATAATTAATGTATCAAGTGCTGCGGGCGTAGGAATCCTTGGCACTGGAATTTCTGCGTACAATACTTCTAAGGCTGGACTAGATCATTTCACTAGATCTGTGGCTTTGGAACTTGCTGATAAGGGAGTGCGCGTGAATGTTGTTAATCCTGGTCCAGTGAAAACAGATATATTTACAAACATGGGAACAGATAAGGAATATCAGGAAAGAGTTTTCGAGGTAGCAGTGAAAGGGACAGCTCTAGGCAGAGTGTCAACGCCTGACGATATCGCGAATCTTGTTTTGTTTTTGGCCAGTGATAAAGCGGCCAGCATCACTGGCTCTTCTTATCTAATTGATAACGGACAACTGCTTTTAGGTGTAACTAAGTATGATAATGTTTAAATATTTTTACTGACCTCCTGGTATGTTATATCCCATCTAATAAATAATATATAATCTATAGGTAATACATTTTATAACCTATATTTGTTGAAAAATTATTTACGAATAAGATACCGTATGATAGATAATGTATTTATATGTATCTAAGACAAAATAACATTGTTATTCGTGTCTGGTTTGGTGATAACCAATTAAAGATGTAAATAACAAACAAATTGGTTTTTACAGTTCCTACCCATATTCATTATAGGTTTATCATAAGAAAAAGCTAAATGTAATTAATATAATATCTTATTAGTACCTACGTTCCTTCTCGAAGTTGGCTCTAACTAATTGGTAAATAAATAAATATAATGAATATCTTCAGACATTCCACACAGCACCATCTAGTTCCACACTAAGCAAATAGATGTTTGTATTTTGGATACCAGACAGTTTATATACTACATTGATTACTTTTTCTTTAAATAGGTACATATAAGTACAAACATAGTAGTGGTAGGGCACACTGCGTTTCGCAGTTATTTGGGCAGCCCGTCTGGCGGCAGTAACCACCACCTTACAGAATACCACCAGGAAATAACAGCACTATGTGCTGTTGTGTTTCGGTGAGTGTGTAAGGGATGCCAGAGCCCATTACCCCATCCCTCCCTTAACCCTTATCCTTAATCCTTCTATGATCGGCAGCGCACTTGTAGCACTTATGGCGTTGCCTGTGTTATAGGCGACGGTAGCCACCTACCATCAAGTGGACCGTCAGCCTGTCTGTCGAGCTTAACATAAAAAAAAAATCCAAAATTCAGGTACAAAGGTAAAATGTTAACACATAAACATTTGCCCGTAGCCGGTTTTGAACCCACGACTGTTTGGTTAACAGCTAGAGTAACTAGCCACTAGACCAAACGTGTCGTCAAATAGGTACCTAAGTTAGACACGAGTTGTTGCTTTTTCACCGTTTGCAACGCGCTTTCAGCTTTCAGCCCAATTAAACTAAAAAGAACTGTAACCTTAACTGGACTGGGTACAACATGGACGTTAGACATAACTTTTGTCTTGTCCATATTAATCCTTAAGGCCCACCCTTAGAGAAACTCGATTGAGGTCTTCAAGCATCTTATTGAGGTCTCTTATCGACTTCGCCAACATCATAATACGCCGTTTATACATTAGGTATTATTAAATTATATAACTTACTAATGCATATAGTAACTTACATACTGAAATACTAATGGCTCGCTCCCGGCTACGTACGGGTGCAATTGAAAGTCTGACCTTTTGAAAATAAAGGCAATTTTTTATTCAATCCAGCCGATAAATTACTTTATACCGCCATCTGTTAGATACTTATGAACTTACAGATAGTAGTAATATTAACAAATAGTTTCTGGATTGAGTACCTAAACATTCAACAGGTGGCGCTATGTTAATAATCACTACATAATATGTTACATATTGTATAAGGACTTTGTCCTGTCTGGCTGTCTATATAATTTACAAAGTTATGCGGGCGAAGTTGCGGGCATCAGTTAGTATTATTAGGTAATTTACAAAAAAATTAATTAAAAAAATTGAGACATAAACTATCCTATCTTTTAAGTTGGACCAAATTACAGTTTTATCAAAATTGGTTCAATAAATAATCAATAGTTTAGGAGCTCATCGCAGACACACACAATTTTTTTATATATTTCATATGTTTAAGTATAGTATGTGTATTTTTTTTTTCTTCAAAGCAATTGCGTTATCTATTTCTTTCAAATTATTCATTAAACAGTGCGTATTTTTAGTATGTAGGGTCAAATAAGGTAAATTAAGGTAAGTAACAGGTAACATTTAAACCAAAACGGTACAAAATGCACTGAAAGGCACTGAAAAATCTTTTGTTGGCCGAGTTATTAATATCACAAATGAAAGATAACTTTATCATATCATATCTACAAATATCTATTACATAAAATCAAAATTGCAATAATTTGGATATGATGAGATAATTACCACGAATTTATACATTAGTATAATAAAGCAATTGGTTCGTACCTGTTTACTCGTTTTAATTAGTTCTAAAATAAATAAACTATGTTAGATACTAATTTTTGTTAATAAAAAATAATTTAAATTAATTAAAAAATAAATTAAAAATAATTTAATTTAAATTTTTGAATACTAAATTCAAAATGTACGAAGTAACAAAAAAGAACGAAAAAGGCGATGTTGTGCCTTTCGATGTTGCGCTCGATAGAACAGGTAGGTTTTTGTGTTTAACATTTTTATATTTATAAAATATCCAACACGAGCAATTTTGCCTGCAAATTTAGTATAATACGTACTAAGTAAATGACCTAAATGTTATAAATGTGAAAGTAGCTCTGTCTATCTGTTACATTTTCACGTCACGCCTCAACTACTCAAGCGATCATCGTGAAATTTCGCATACACGTTGTTAGGGATACAGAAAAGGACATAGGAAATCTTAACATATTTTTACAAAAGTATTAAATAATAAACAAACATTCATTTATTAACACATAATAATTTTCTTTGGATATTTTTTTTAATTTTTTTACAAATAAGTCGTTGCCTTATTATTGCAGCAGGGCTTGTGATCATTATGGAACTGTATTTTGTTTCAGGATTTGGCTTGTACAATTTTTCATTGTTGGGTCTCACTGGATTGTCAATAATATCGTTCGTTTGTGTCGCCTATGGCACAACTATCCTCATACCTATCAATGCTTGCGAGCTGGAAACCACGGTAGGACAGCAAGGGTTCTTGGCCGCAGGGCCTATGGTTGGTTAGTACATTATTTTATTCTCTCAAATAGAAGGAAGTTTGAGCGCTTACCTTAGAAATGAACAAAGTTTTACAAGGATGGATCTTGTCAGAGTCTAGCAAGTCTAGATCATCTCTCTCATTGTTTAATTTCAGGGTTAATAGTGGGCGCAATAGGATGGGGCTATGTTGGAGACTTGAGGGGTCGGAAGAATATGCTGTTCGTCAGTCTTGTCTCTTCGGCCACCGTCAACGCACTTGCGAGTCTTTCGGTCAATTGGATAATGCTTATGGTCCTGCAGTTTCTTGCTAGTATACTGTAAGTTAATTTTTTATATGAAATTAATTCTCTGGTTACATCAAACTTCTTTGTAAAGATCGGCAGGTGATTAATACTAGGTATTATCGCTGTCTGTAAATTTTAACCACCTTATAAACACTTGTAAAAAATATCACCATATAATTAATTAAAAATTAATTCGATATTAATTTAAAAAAAGTGTGTGTCAGCTCCGACGCACGACTGGAGTTTACTCCTTACGAACGAATATAAAAAATTAAATAAAATAAATTTAATTAAAATTAATAAAAATTTTAATGATTACTTTAGGATGTATTATTACGTAACATAAGAGATGGCGCAATATTCTGAAACTTCAGAAATATTCGAAATATCGAAATGTTTACTCCCATAAATTTTCATACCGTGGGCTTATATGTGTAAATCGATTCCCAAAGAATTCTAATAGTTATACTCAAAATATGCTTTACAAGACATCCTTAACATTTTTAAAAATCTTTTACAGGGCTTCGGGGAAATACACTTTGGGTATGTCATTGCTGAGCGAAAGTGTTCCTATGGTGAAAAGAAACATTGTGGTACTTCTGGTCACCAGTATATTTATGTTGTCTCAAGGACTTATGGCAGGTAAGCAACCATTGTTCCAAAATCAAAATAAAATCAAAATAATATTTATTTATCAATTAGGTTTCTAAAAGAAACTCTTATAATCGTCATTATAAATTTAAATTTAACCAGGGTTTCGGACAAAAAAAGCCAAGACGTCATGGCGATCCTGAGAAGAAACTCAAGATACCATTCTTTTTGTCATCTTTAATATAACTTCCAACTTCCATCAATATGAATCCCATGAAGTTGGATGTTACAATTCGTTTTTTTACCATAAAGTTCCACATGCTGTCATCTAATTTGATTTGAAGCGGTATCGAAGTAAATCTTTCCTCTGTTTTTCAGTGCTTGCGATCCCAATTGTACCCCTGACTTACTCATACTATCTCCCCGCTCTTGGAATCTACTGGAACTCCTGGCGAACGCTGGTCGTGGTTTTCTCACTGCCGAGTATAGTCAGTGCAATATGGCTGACCTTCGTGCAGGAAAGCCCCAAATTCGTTTACACAAAGGGAGACCATGAAAGAGCTCTAGAAATTCTTAAGAAAATCCACAGCGTCAATAAGGGAAAATCTAAAGAGTTAAATGTAAGTGTACTTATTATGAATTGTTTTGATTTGGAATGTTAATATTTGGCCAAAGTTTCTCCAGACAATAAAAAATGCTTTCATTACACACAATTGGTAATATATTGTTTTAGGTATTCTTCTACATAGTTGAGGTATTCGTAATATTTAATTAATGTTTTCAGGTGAAAGGATTTCTGAAAAACGAGGAAATGTCAGAACCGACAAATGCACCGAAGGTTGATATCAGAGATCTCTTCAAAACACCTCTTCTAAAGTTCACACTCATAGTCACAACACTCACCATTTGCCAACAGTGAGTTTTTTTTAAAGTTTTTATACGTTTTAGGTTTTTTTATTTATAATCTTAACAATTTTAATTTTAAATGGTTTAATACAAAATTGCTTCATATGCTACAGATAATTAAATATATCGTAACTACTTGTCAGTGTGTCCCAATGCGTGGCCTCAAAAATTCCTCCTTATTAGTAAAATACCCTATTTGTCTTTCAGGATAGGCGCATTCAATATATGGTTCCCAACAATTGCTAATCATTTCGTTTCTACCGTACAAACTGGCCAAGGAGCTGATATGAACTTATGCGGAATCATTGAGGTTTCTATGGACGCGCCTCCTGATGTAAGTAATTAATTGAGACCGTTGCTTGACGTGACTTTATTTCTTGCTTATTGCTTGATGTACTTTATTTCTACATTCTTTTATGTTGAGGTCGACATCGGGGAAAAACTTAGGAAAAACCATTGAACTCGCGACTCTCATGTACCTTTTTTTTTACAAGAGGAATCCATCATGGATACCCACCGGCCTGGGGACAGACCGGTGGGTTATGTCGGACTCCTGCCCCGAGATGGTATTGGGGAAGACCTACCGACTAAACCTCTTGGCGTCCTTCGCGTCCGCTATAAGGCGAAGTTGCGTGGTCGAGCAAACACTCTTCCGCAAGACTCTCATGTACCTAATGTAAATTTGTGACTGACGTGCATTCCAACGACTGACATATTTATTTTTTAATTGCAAATCTTTATAGAAACTTTTTACATTTTTCTTTTAGCCAGACCGTGTGCCCTGCTCTCTTAATACGAACGCATTGCTAGTAGTGATGATTTTCGCTATAGTTCAGTCATTGGTAAACCTGCTGGTTACAAGTGTAAGTTAATTACATCCTATTTTCCACCTGCATATATAACTCACGTAAATGAGTCACGTCATTCATGACTCATTATTAGAAATTGCATAACTGCAATGAAACCAACTTTTAAAAGTTCTTTGCATTAATGAATATATATTAGGAATATTGCGTTGTCTGTTTCTTGTAAATAAATCTATATACATAAAAGAAAATCGTGTTAGTTACACCATTTATAACTCGAGAACGGCTGGACCGATTTATATGACCTTTGTTCTGTTAAATTCACTTAAATTAAATTCATACATTTTGTATGAAACCGTATTTATGCTGAGGCGGTACGAAGTTTGCCGGGTTAGCTTAGTTCTTATTATTAATGAATATTGTTAGTATTTAGCCCTTGTTTCCACCTTAAGGTAATAAACAAAGTAGGCCGCCGAAACATGGTGATAATCGTGGTATCGGTGTGTGGCGTGTCCGGTATCATCGTGAGTGCGATTCCTAATGCGATTGGTAGCGCCATCCTTTTCGTCGTGTTCATGTTGGGAAAACTCGTGATGGGACTCTACACTGCCATTACTGTTACGCTTTTCCCTACACATTTAAGGTACCATCTTCATTTTTTATTCCTTTATGTTAACGGTCAGCCTGGCGGTCCATTTGATGGTCGGATGGTCGCCTATAAGCCTATAACACAAGCAACAGTTGCCTACAGGTGTTGCAAGTGCGCTGCCGACTACAGTAGTATTAAGGATAAGGGATTGGGAAGGTATAGGGAAATGGGCTCTGGCATTACTTCGCTCACTCACCGAAACATGAGTTTTTTTAAAATGTAAAGGTCGACAGACAGGCTGACGGTCCACTTGATGGTAGGTGGCTACCGTCGCCTATAACACAAGCAACGCCATAAGTGCTACAAGTGCGTTGCTGTCCATAGAAGGATAGTCCATAGAGTTTGACAATGGAAAATTTTCCATATAATTATTTTAAGTTCTTACTGGCGGTCATTGTAAACTCGTGCTTGACCCACAGCAAACTTGCTGTTATTTCACTGTGGTCTCCTGTCCTGTAAGGGGGTGATTACCGCCGTAAGACGACCTGCCTCAATGACTGAGAAATGCAGTGCGTCCTGTGTCCTGCCACTACTTTCCAGGTTCACTTTTTAGAATAGAAAAATTTATTTTATTCCCATTTAATTCGCAATAACTTGACCCATTTTATGAATAATACCTAATTGTACCTAAAGTACCAAAACAATGTCATTAATTGAGAATTGTTGAATTTTCAGAGCGTTAGCTGTGGCCTTAACTGTGACCGGTGGTCGAATAGCCTTAGCAATCTCCACGCAAATACTCAATTGGCTTATTGCAACAAACTGCCAAGTAGGCTTCTATGTGTTCACCAGTATTTATACTTGTAAGTGAATAACTTTGTATTAGGCTATTATTATTTTGATATTGGCGATTATAGCTCCACACTTACTTAATACACATTATAAATATTTACTTATTTATAATTTCAGTGTCAGCGGTCGTGGTGTCGTTCCTGCCTGATGATCGGTATATGAACACTCAACCAGTACAACAGACTAAAGCAAATGGCGAAAAAGAAATCAGTACTGAATTGTAGATCTAGATTCTTAGGCAATTTGTACTAAGGCTAAGGAATTTTAGGCAAATTTTGTGTCAATTAATATCTAATAATTAATGTATGTATGTATACATATTTTAACAGTATCCACAAATATATTTATTTTAGAAATGAAATGGCTGTGTATACCTATGTTATGATTAGTAATAACCATTATTTGTAAGTTATATCGGAGGAAGTGTTATTTATTTATTTACAAATAAATATTAAATTCAATTTGTATTTTAATTTCACTATAAAAATGTATGCTATGCTAATACATACGATAATTGTAATATTACAAGTAATTTTAGTTTTTATTTTATAACTATGTTGAACCCGGCTACATTTCGCTGTGGCTCAGTCATTGAAGTGTCCATTGGCAACATACACACACACATCGCTTTTTATATTTTAAGAGATATATTTTTTTTAAATAAAAGTTTGCCCTGCCGGTGATAGAACCCGGGACCCATAGAGTGCCAAGGTAAGCAGCTCGAATATGTGCTAGTTAAAACTACCTTTTCAGACATAACAACTAGACTCATAGGAAGGAAAGCGAGTTAATAATGATTTATGACATGTGTGGTTTTTTAACCCATTAAATTGAAATTTTATAGGATGCGATAGCAATACAGTATAAAGTCAAATAATCCGATTTTGTTATTCCATTCTTATATAATAATGTTGAAATAAGAATGAATATAACGATATCATATCGCATTGTGGTAAGTTAAATATTTTAATCACCTACTTATAATTACATACACCAGAATGCGAGAATTCAAGAAATTTTTGACGAACCCATTGATCGAGCAGATAAAGTGCTTCTTAACTGCTGACGCAGAGGTCCCGGGTTCGGTTCCAAGTAATAATTTTTTCAAAGTTGGCTCTAGTTTGGGTTTGGCAAGTATTATTATTGGACAGACCATCTAGCGGCAGTAATTACCATGAAGTAACAACATATAACAATGTCTTACTGCTATAACTGCCTACAATGCGAGCCGTCCGCTATTGTATTTTCTCATTTCCGTATTGAACTTTCAAGAACTTTCAAGAGATAATTCGTAAACTGTAAGATATAATTATTTTGATATATTGGTGATATAATCAGTTATAGTCCTCTTGACAACTACTAGTTCAATCAAACTTCTTGCTTTATCCACAACGAAGTTACAGGGGGGGTGAAGTGGCTATAATCGTAAAAGGATGATACGGGATCGCATATAATAAGTAGGTAGGGGAAATTAAAATACAAATTGAATTTAATATTTATTTGCAAATAAATAAATAACACTTCCTCAGATATAACTTACAAATAATGGTTATTATTGGGCTATTACTAATAATAACATACACACAGCCATTTCATTCCTAAAATAAATTTATTTATAGATACTGTTAAAATATGTATAAATACATACATACATTAATTAATTATTAGATATCAATTGACATAAAATTTGCCTAAAATTCCTTAGCCTTAGTACATGTTGCCTAAGAATCTAGATCTACAATTCAGTACTGATTTCTTCTTCGGCATTTGCTTTAGTCTGTTGTACTGGTTGAGTGTTCATATACCGATCATCAGGCAGGAACGACACCACGACCGCTGACACTGAAATTATAAATAAGTAAATATTTAGTAGTAGGTATAGAGCTGTAATCGCCAATATACCAAATAATAATAGGCTAATACAAAATTATACACTTACATGTATAAATACTGGTGAACACATAGAAGCCCACTTGGCAGTTTGTTGCAATAAGCCAATTGAGTATTTGCGCAGAGATTGCTAAGGCTATTCGACCACCGGTCACGGTTAAGGCCACAGCTAATGCTCTGAAAATTCAATAATCCTCTATTAATGACATTGTTTTGGTACTTAATTAGGTACAATTACTGTTATTATCTATTTATGGTCAAATTATTACCTAAAACATGGTAGTGGGTAAGATGTTACAAAAGGAACATCATGTTTCGCCTTTTTATCACAGGCATGCAAAAAATAATTTAACAAGAGTTCAACGACATGATTATATTGAAATATTTATATTTATGTTACTTTTAATTCAATTACAATTGCGAATTAAGTGGGAATAAAATATTTTTTAATTCTAAAAAGTGAACCTGGAAAGTATAGTGGCAGGACACAGGACGCACTGCGTTTCTCAGTCATTTAGGCAGGTCGTCTTGCAGAGGTACCCCTTCACAGAAGACTACTGCCACTGGCTGTGGTTTCAGGTGATGACGGTATCCATCTACCATCAAGTGGACCGTCAACCTGTCTACCGTTTTAACATAAAAAATCAAAATGGTACCTTAAATGTGTAGGGAAAAGCGCAACAGTAATGGCAGTGTAGAGTCCCATCACGAGGATGCCCAACATGAAGACAACGAATAGAATAGCGCTGCCAATCGCATTTGGAATTGCACTCACGATGATACCTGACACGCCGCACACCGAAGCCAGGATTATCACCATGTTTCGACGGCCCACTTTGTTTATTACCTTAAAGTGGAAACAAAGGCTAAATACCAAAGATATGCGTCGTTATAACCAAATGTTAATAAGAAACACACAACGCAAATATATATCTCTAAATATATTCATAATATATATTATATACTAGCTACACACTCTCGGCTTCGCCCGGGTTTGAAATTATATCTATCCTATCTTTTATGTTGGACAAAATTACGCATATAATTACAGTTGCACAGTTTCTAATAATGATTTTATTTATAAGTCATGAATAAAGTGACTCATTTATGACTTATATAGGTTAATAATATGATTTAATCAACTTACAAGTGTGACCAGCAGATTTATCAATGACTGAACGATAGCGAAAATCAGCACTATCAGCAATGCGTTCGTATCAAGAGAGCAGGGCACGCGGTCTGGCTGAAAGAAAAATGTAACAAAAAGTTTATATCAAGTTCTGCAATAATAAAAACTAATAGGAAGTTAATTACTATTATTTTTTGATAATTATTATTTATTCGTTATTTTATCAATCGGAGCAATAGGAAAAAAGTCTCAGGGCTAAAATTAGCATGCTTATTGGTGGCAAATGTGAACATTTACCGGAGCATGCTAGTTTTAATAATGCTAATAAGCATGCTTTTTATAACATGCGTGTCAGTAGTTATAAGTAAGAAATAAAGTCACGTCATTAATTAATTACTTACATCAGGAGGCGCGTCCATAGAAGCCTCAATGATTCCGCACAAGTTCATATCAGCTCCTTCACCAGTTTGTACGGTAGAAACGAAATGATTAGCAATTGTCGGGAACCATATACCGAATGAACCTGTTCTGAAAGACAAAATAGGGTATTAATTTTACTAATAAGAATGATGGTTTGAGGCGAACGCTTTGAAGTAATTTAGTATTTGTTGAAATTCTGTTTTGTTCTGTATGGCATAATACATATGTATATTAAACCTTAAAATTGTTAAAATTATAAATTAAATAATTAAAAAAATGTGTTTATGTGTAAAGCGTATAAACACCATCTCTGAGTAAGGTGTCAAGTAGACTTACTCAAGGGTAATTTCTATGAAATTGACACAAGATACTCATAACATAACTCGCCATAATTGGCGCTAATGCTAATGCGTAACGCTAAATGCGTTACTTCAAAAGTAACTAATCAACACTTTACTCGTAGTTGGTGAAAGAGGCCCTAAATATAAAAAAAACTCACTGTTGACAAATGGTGAGTGTTGTGACTATGAGTGTGAACTTGAGAAGAGGTCTTTTGAAGAGATCTCTTATATCAACCTTCGGTGCATTTGTCGGTTCGGCCTTTTCCTCGTCTTTCACAAATCCTCTCACCTGAAAACATTAATTAAATAACATGAATACATCAACTTGAGAAATATCTAAAAAACTACTAGTGTTCTTAATTATTGTCTGCAACGAATAATAATATTATTTTATGAACGTATCAAAAATGTATCCATTGCTGGACTGCTGAACAGTGAGATAAATTAAAAAATATAATGGAAAAATAAGCACAATAAATAAGTGCACTTACATTTAACTCTTTAGATTTTCCCTTATTGACGCTGTGGATTTTCTTAAGAATTTCTAGAGCTCTTTCATGGTCTCCCTTTGTGTAAACGAATTTGGGGCTTTCCTGCACGAAGGTCAGCCATATTGCACTGACTATACTCGGCAGTGAGAAAACCACGACCAGCGTTCGCCAGGAGTTCCAGTAGATTCCAAGAGCGGGGAGATAGTATGAGTAAGTCAGGGGTACAATTGGGATCGCAAGCACTGAAAAACAGAGGAGAGATTTACTTCGATACCGCTTCAAATCAAATTAGATGACAGCATGTGGAACTTTATGGTAAAAAAATGAATTGTAACATCCAACTTCATGGGATTCATATTGATGGAAGTTGGAAGTTATTTTAAAGATGACAAAAAGAATGGTATCTTGAGTTTCTTCTCAGGATCGCCATGACGTCTTGGCTTTTTTTGTCCGAAACCCTGGTTAAATTTAAATTTATAATGGCGTATATAAAAGTTTCTTTTAGAAACCTAATTGATAAATAAATATTTTGATTTTATTTTGATTTTGGAACAATGGTTGCTTACCAGCCATGAGTCCTTGAGACAACATAAATATACTGGTGACCAGAAGTACTACAATGTTTCTTTTCACCATAGGAACACTTTCGCTCAGCAATGCCATAGCCAAAGTGTGTTTCCCCGAAGCCCTGTAAAAGATTTTTTTTAAATGTGAAGGACGTGACTTTGTCCGCGAAACTTTATAAAATATAGCCTATATGTTACTCGCTGATAATGTAACTTTTTATAGGTGAAAGAATTTTCAAAATCAGTCCAATAGTAATTTTTGAGTTTATGCATTACAAACATACAAAACTACAAATTTACTCTCTTCATAACATTAGAATAGAAGTACTTATATTTTTTCTTTATTTACTTATATATATTAAGTAAATAAAGAAAAAAATTTAAAGAAATTTTTTTCACCTATTTTAAAACCTAAAATTATTTTAACACTCATAAAAGGTAAAGAGGTAATTAAAAAGGAAATAGTATATAGCAATGGTTTTTTCCGTGTTTGTTTAATGATTATTGAATATACTCATTGTAAATTATTTACTTATCTTGTAGATTACTGCTGGTATAAAAAACAATAAAATTATTATTATGTTTATATCAATTACAGATAATGTGGTAGTTTCTAATTCTATGCAGATAATAAACGCAGATACCTATTACCTATATCTATTTTCCTATTGTAGAAGCAAGTACAGTCGGCCGCATAAGTCGATTAACACATTCAAAAGTGCAAACCAACTGAACACTCAATGCACCATAAGTCGTTGTCAGGACACGATCGTAAAAAGCTTCAGTAAGTAAGTATGTAAGTAAGTAAATTGAGTGTACAGTTGCTTTGTAATTTTGAATGTGTTAATCGACTTATGCGGCCGACTGTACATTGGAAAATGGCGAAAAGCGACATATAATATGAAGGATTGTGATTGTATTTTTGCAATAAAAACATTATGGTTTTTTTTGTTTTATGTCCCTTTAGTTTTTAAGCAGCGATGTATCTATATTATCTCCTAAGGCAAGTGATCTGGATTTATTTTTTATTTTTTATTAATAATTATAATATATCATAGTATTCATATATGGTACGCATTTTGTTCTGAAGGACATTCCTACCACTAGTTTGATCGCAGCACTAGAGCATTCCTCAGAACTGCACTCAGTATCTGTATCTGCCGATCTTTACATCAGAGAATTAGTAATATATCAATAAGGAATAAATTGTACAACTTACAATATACTAGCAAGGAACTGCAGGACCATAAGCATTATCCAATTGACCGAAATACTCGCAAGTGCGTTGACGGCGGCCGAAGAGATAAGACTGATGAACAGCATATTCTTCCGACCCCTCAAGTCTCCAACATAGCCCCATCCTATTGCGCCCACTATTAACCCTGAAATTAAACAATGAGAGAGATGATCTAGACTTGCTAGACTCTGACAAGATCCATCCTTGTAAAACTTTGTTCATTTCTAAGGTAAGCGCTCAAACTTCCTTCTATTTGAGAGAATAAAATAATGTACTAACCAACCATAGGCCCTGCGGCCAAGAACCCTTGCTGTCCTACCGTGGTTTCCAGCTCGCACGCATTGATAGGTATGAGGATAGTTGTGCCATAGGCGACACAAACGAACGATATTATTGACAATCCAGTGAGGCCCAACAATGAAAAATTGTACAAGCCAAATCCTGAAACAAAATACAGTTTCATAATTATCACAAGCCTTGCAATAATAATGCAACGACTTATTTGTAACAAAATTAAAAAAATATCCAAAGAAAATTGTAATATGTGTTAATAAATAAATGGATTCTGCTCACTAATAAATAGATCAAAATATTGAATGTTTGTTTATTATGTAATACTTTTATAAAAATATGTTAAGATTTTCTATGTCCTTTTCTGTATCCCTGACTGTATGCGGAATTTCACGATGATCGCTTGAGTAGTTGAGGCGTGAAAAGGTAACAGATAGACAGAAGTTTTCAAGTAACGCTAATTAGCGAGTAAATGTTACAAGCATCTTGTTTCAATTTCTTTGATATTACCCTTGAGTAATGCTACTCAAAGATGGTTAAACTCGTACACTTTCTTACCGGTGACTTTAAATTTCGGTTATCCTACTTGACACTTTACTCAGAGGTGGTGAAAGAGGTCCTAAGTATGGATTATACTAGCTTTGCAGCCAAGGTTGCTCGTGTTGGCCTTACATATTATAAAATCGTGATAAACTCAAAAACTACTTCACCGATTTTCATGCTGTTTTCACCAATGGATAGAGTGGTTCTCGATGATGGTTTTAGTATATAATTTACAAAGTTACGCGGGCGAAGTCGCCGGCAGCAGCTAGTATTATTATAAAACAAAGTCTTCTGTCGCGTCGTCGGGCTGTCTATCTGTCCGCAATAAACTCAAAAACTACTGCACCTATTTTCATGCTGTTTTCACCAATGGATAGAGTGGATCTCGAGGAAGATTTTAGTATATAATTTACAAAGTTACGCGGGCGAAGTCGCGGGCAGCAGCTAGTTTATAAATATAAAAATGTTAAACACAAAAACCTACCTGTTCTATCGAGCGCAACATCAAAAGGCACAACATCGCCGTCTTCGTTCTTTTTTGTTACTTTGTACATTTTGAATTTAATATAATTTTATTTTAAAAAAATCAATATCTATACATAGTTTATTTATTTTAGAACTAGTTAAAACGCGTAAACAGGCACGAACCGATTGATTTATACTGATGTGTAAATACGTGTTAGCAATTTATTATTATCTCATCATATCCAAATTATTGTTATATTAATGTTAAGTAATAGATATTTGTAGATATGATATGATAAACTAATCTCTCGGTTGTGATATTAATGACTCGGCGAACAAAAGATTTTTGTTGTACCATTTTGGTTTCCATCGAATACTAAATAGTAAACCTATTACAAAATAAAGAGACCCAATTAAAAGCAATTTAAACATGACGTGACAATCAAAATTATGACATTTTCAATTTTAACTGCCTCCATCAAAGAAAAAAGTCTAATATGATCTTAGATTTTTTTTGTTAAAATAGGTAATATGTATGTAGAAACTAAAAGAAACACAAGAAAGTATTTCGAAAACGGCTTATCACTATCACTACTAGTATAAAACAAAGTCGCTTCCAGTCTGTCGGTCCCTATGTATGCTTAGATCTACGGATTTTGATGCGGTTTTTTTTAATAGATAGAGTGATTTAAGAGGAAGGTTTTACTATATAATAGTAACGCATGCGAAGTCGCGGGCACCAGCTACCTACTAAAAATAAAGATACAATCGCTGAAAATTTTATAACAGCAAAGATGTCAGGCGTTATATTGCTTTACACATTTAGTCATGTGCTACACGTCGCTTATTTTTAAGGCGGGCGGAGTCGCGGGCACCAGCCAGTTGGCTTATATATCGACGCAATACAAATGAAGCATTGTCTTGTAGTCGCGGAAATTATTTATTTATTTATTTTATTTTATTTTAGGGACATTTACAGGTATAATTACTTAATAATAGTGGTGAATAAACAAACTTAACTAATAAAAAAATTCCACTTATAGATAACAAATACAACTGGTTTTTTTTTATAGGCCACTGAAAAATTTACGAGTCATAATGTTTTTTTTGTTTTGACCATGGAACTGTGGAACAGGTCAATATCCGTATCCTTCTCGGTATCCTCTGATAAAATTTCGAACGAAATTATAAGAATTCAACGCGCGAAAATGTCACAAATTTTGCAAATTTTAGAAATTAATTTCAGTTTTTCATTTCCAATTTCCATTCACATTATGTCCAGCAGTGATGAAATAAGGTACAAATTTTTAATGACGATAAAACAATAATAAATTATACACGATTCATTTAAAATTCTTTTATTAAACACACAATAAAATGCAATTAAATTTAAGTAATATCTAACAACTTTCATTTTATGTTACATCTTAGAATTAACTTAAAATATCAGTTCAGTACTCAGGTACATTTTATACAAGTTAAGAGGAAAAATTTCTATTATATTATCATAATTATGAGTACACTTTGTTATTACATTACATTTGTATCTATGCGATAATAATCTTATTAATAATTACAGTTCTTATGTACAGTCAACATAAAAAAAACCTGTTTTCCTGTTCAGAAAAAGAGAGTGCTAGGCCTCTGGAACTCAATGGTTCAACATTGGATACAATCAGTTCTTCACACAACATAATACTTGGGTAGTAGTTTTTTATTTTATTTTGTATATAAACTACCAAATAAGTAGGCGCATTTAGTTACCTATGGGGGGTAATATACAGGGTGGAATTTTGTAATGCCATCTGGAGGGAAAGTACTCTTAATACTGTAGATAGAAAGTTTTACTCAAAGAAAATATTCCTTTATTTTTGAATAGAAAGAAAACTGCATTCAAAGATTTTCCAAAATTCGCTTGTCACACCCGGGAATCGAACCGGCTAAAATCTGTAAAAGTTACACCCTTTACTTTTATTGCATCGATCGTTAGGGTTCAATTAAATGAAAGGAAAACCATGAAATGTGGCAAGCGAATTTTCGAAAATCTTTGAATGCAGTTTTCTTTCTATTCAAAAATAAAGGAATGTTTCCTTTGAGTAAAACTTTCTATCAATAGTATTAAGAGTACTTTCCCTCCAGGTGGCATTACAAAATTCCACCCTGTATATCGCTGCTTAAATTCAAAAGTACCACAAATCAAAATTACACTTCTTTACAGGCGAGCTAATCTAAAAAAGTCTGTTTTTTTCTTATTAGATATATATCAAATATATGCATATTATTGGTCAGAAGCGTATTTTAGTAGCATTAATTTTTTTAAGTACTTTCATAATAAACTGAGTACTAGAGAAGATATGGGAATATAAGTTTGAATATAAAAAATATCAAAATAGTCGCGTGTAACGGTCTAATATTAGTATAAATTTGATTTTTAATTATTTTCTAATAAGTTCCCATTTGCATCTTTAATTTTTAATTAATTTAACTGGTACTAACTGTACTTACGTATATAAAATAGTTATTATAGGTATTGTTTAAAAAGTTTGAGGAAATATTCAATATAATTAACATATCTTATCAAGAATTAATACGAAGGTTATCCGCAATTACCTGAACTTTTTACGAATAAGATAGAGAATGATTAAAACAATATAAAGACTGATTATATTGGACAATGTTTTCAATAGTATTATTATCATTCCTGTAAGTGCATACATAATATCTTTTCAGATTATACTTTTGTATACATAAACATTGTCAATCATTAATTTTTATAATTTGCAATAGAACAGTACGAGTAAGTGTATACCAATTCTTCTTTTCTAACTATACAGTGATTATGTTATTCTTTTTTTTTTTGATATAAATATTATTTTGTGTATACACATGTTATTATAAACAAAAAATACACTGGACCGCAAAGAAAAAGGATCGGTTAGAAAATATTCTTTATCTTCTAAAGTACTTGGCCTAACTTTATGAAATAAAGACTAAATTAAAGACTAAACTAAATAAATTTTATTTTTATTTAAGCACATTAAAAATATTCTTTAATTTAGTCTTTATTTCATAAAGTTAGGCCAAGTACTTTAGAAGATATTGAAGATTTTCTAACCGACGCTTTTTCTTTGCGGTCCAGTGTATTTTTTGTTTATAATAACATGTGTTGTATACAAAAAATAATATTTATATTAAAAAAAAAGAATAACATAACTGTATAGTTAATGCAGTGTAAAAGTGTATAAAAAAATGCAAATTAATGCAAATTTAATGAAACATTAATATGGATGCATCTCAATATACCCCATCTGAAGAAACTTCAAATTATCAGACTCGAGTATTTATCATTATTCATAATCGCAATGAGAAACCTTGATGGAGGCATTAAGGCATAGTAAAAATCATTTAAAAATATTTTAAGTAATCAACACTTCTCAAAGTGTAGTTATCGATAAACTAGATTAGTTTTAAATTTTAAAACCTAGACGCTTAGAACTCACTAATATCATAGCTTCATACAAAATTGTTTGTACCTAAGTAGTTTCTAGAAATGTGCATTGGCATCTCTAGTTTAGATACCTCACTTTACATTCAGTAACACATTGAATTTTCTCTTGCATTCCTTACAAAAACTTCGCTCGAGTGTCCTTAACAATGATTTGTTAAGGAAAGCGTGAAGTGAGATTCAGTTTTCCTATTTATCGATCAGTCGTTAAGTGCTTATTTCATTTCTCATCGCTCTTGTCTTTTGGTAGGGACCATGCAACCACTACTGCACCTAAATAATAATAAAAAATATATATGCAACAATGTCCAAATACAGTGAATATTTCTCTTTTTATTTTAGTAATCTTAGTGCCCTTTTCACTAACTATAAGTAAAGTTTTGATTAGTTAATCTTAGAATGATTAGAAACAATGTTATGTTTATTATTTTCTTTTTAATGTTTTTGACCATTACCGTACAAAGGTATATCAGCTCCGGTTAGCTTAAATGACGGTTAGCCTACTTGACAGATGGTGAAAGAGGCCTTCAGTTTTATATTATATTATTGTTCAAACTAAGTATTTCAAATTCAAATCCATAATAGGAGATCGATGGACCTATAGAGTTATATAAAATACAAAATATTATATTCATAAATATTAACTTGGAAAACTTTTAGTAGAACAAGTAATATGTATAAACTTACTAATCAGCAGAACGGACCATCCATAGAAGGTTGCCTCGCAGTTTGCT
This sequence comes from Synanthedon vespiformis, assembly GCA_918317495.1. Lineage (NCBI taxonomy): Eukaryota > Metazoa > Arthropoda > Insecta > Lepidoptera > Sesiidae > Synanthedon > Synanthedon vespiformis. Next base: position 1,035,318 of record OU906954.1, on the reverse strand, counting down.
GAGATAAGAGCACCGATCGCATTGACTCCTAGAAAAGCACTCGATCTTCCAAACATCACGGATAGACAGGAAGCCATGCCTCTGCAAAAACAGATATGCTATTATGTACAAATATTATATATATATACTAATATTATAAAGAGGAAAGATTTGATTGTTTGTTTGTATAGAATAGGCTCCGAAACTACTGGACCGATTTGAAAAAATATTTTACCATTAGAAGCCGACATTATCCGTGAAGAACATAGGATAATTTTTTACCGCGCGAAAATGCTTCATTCCTACGGGAAATCTAAAATAAAAGTAAATACTAGCGGCTGCCCATCTATCCAAAATACGGTAGATGGCGTTTTATACTTTTCTACGCGGACGAAGTCGCGAGCACCAGCTAGTATATATATATATTATATATATATATTCAATGTAAAGATTGTCAGACAGGCTGATGGTCGGTCCCCTTGATGGTAACGTCACCTTGCGACTGATATCTCTGACTCATCACCACCGAAACATAACAGCACACATTGTAATGCTGTTATTTCACGGTGGTCGTCTAGTCTGTTGTCTGTGACAGAAACTTAATGCTGTCAGATCTAGACCAGAGCAAACTTTAAAAAGATAATTTACAAAATTAGCCTGCCGGTATCCCCGGGAATCGAATCCCGGGACCGGGGGGTATACTTGAGTCAGAGCGCTAAGGGAACATTAAGGATTCGATCTATAGATCATTTATCCGATCAGCAGTTGTCTCGCATCTTAAAGAGACTTGGATTTACTAGCTTGTGTTTACCATTTAAAAAGAAATTGCAAAAGTACCTTAAAGATGTCGGGTACATCTCCACAAAATACACACTTAGAATGCCCATAGATAGCGCACACATCAGGAACAGGAAGAAGAAGATGGCGCCAGCTATCGGCACTGCCACAACGTTCAGAAGAACAGCGGCTGTCGCTGACATAGTGATTATAGCCATCATTGCCAAACGCTTCCTGGCTCCGCAAGTAAGTGACAAGACGAGGTTCGTGGAGCTGGCTAGAGCACCATACGTCATGGCAGAGAACAGAGTGGTCTCTTGAATGGTATCATTGCAGATCTCTGCTGTAGTCTACAATTAAAACAATTATAGATAATTATAGATAATTATAGATACATAGATAAACCTATACTAATATTATAAAGAGGAAAGATTTGTTTGTTTGTATAGAATAGGCTCCCAAACTACTGGACCGATTTGAAAAATTATTTCACCATTAGAAGCCGACATTATCCGTGATGAACATAGGCTACTTTTTACCGCGGGAAAATGCTTCATTCCTACGGGAAATCTAAAATAAAAGTAAATACTAGCGGCTTAGCCCCGGAGATAGCGCCATCTATCCAAAATACAGTAGATGGCGTTTTATACTTTTCTACGCGGACGAAGTCACGAGCACCGGATTCGAACCCGCGACTACGTTCGTAGTAATACTACTTAGGGTTACGTGTCGTCGTGTAAGTATATCAGAATGAGTTACAAAATAAAAAATAAAAAAACAAATTAGAGCACAATAAATTTCGTAATTGTAATATATCTAAATCTTGCTTACCGTATCATTGCCTGACACAACAATTGTGTCTGTAACTGAATGTCTTATGATAGTACAAAGATTCATTCCATTTCCACCGCCAGCTTCTAGCACGGTGAACATGTTGTTCATGATGTATGGGAGCCACATTATGAAACCGCTGCCACTGAAAAATATTTATTTATTTATAATAATTATTATGACATATGGTATTGCAATTATATAACAAACTGTAGCTGGTAGCTGTTGCGACTTCGTTCGCGTAACTTTAAAAAATATAGCCCATGTTACTCGCTGATGCTAATGTAGCTTTCTATAGGTGAAAGAATTTTCAAAATGGGTCATGTAGTTTTTGAGATTATACAAAGATACAAATCTTCTCTCTTCATAAGATTAATATAGATAAACACAAATTATTGGACCTAAATCGTACATGGAGACAGAAAATAGATAGACAGCCCTAATCTCTGTGCTATCTCCATTTTAGGGTAAAAATAATAGGTAATGCACGTGTTATTAACAAAACATTAAAAGATTTGGATGATTTAGATATATTTTCCATTTCTATACCGAAGTTCAGGAAGAACTTGGAAGATTTGCTATTACGTTCTTAATTTGTGCCTACTCGTAACACTTTTTTTGTTGTATTCTTTTGAAATGTCCATTTGTACCACCGCTTATAAATATTTGTATTAGTCTATGGCAATATAGGTCTTATTGTTTCTATTTTTTGTAAACAAGTTGTATGTGACTGTCTTTGCAATAAAATAAAGTAAATAAATAAAAATAACTTACGTCATATAAATGACGACGACCAGATAGAATAACTTGAGGGTCTTCTTCAAGTACGGTGCTCGGAACAATGGCGCTGTTTGCTGCCAGAGAGCGCCGAAGAAGGAACTGGCTTCTATCGAGGAATGGTCTTCTTCGTCTTCAATTAACTTTGTGATCTGTTCAAACATAATATAGTTGGATTAGAAATAATTACATATAAAACCTTTCTAATTTTTTAGATCTTTCTTTGGTATAAAGTACAAATTTCCACTAAAGAGAGACAATATTATATTCACACTAGCTGTTGCCCGCGACTTCGTCCACGTTCAAAATTCTCGATAAGTGGATATATATATTTATATAAAATTATATAAAAAGTTATCACTACATACCAGTAATTAATTAGTCTTTCTTAACTAAAGATTTAAAGTGATATGAGATTATTTTATTTTTTGTAAGAGTACATAATGTACTTACAGGGAAATTATCTGATTTTTCTCCAGTGTTGCAAGCGTATATGCGCTTGAGGACTTTCAGGGCTTCGTCGTATTTGCCTCTTGAAGCTAGAAACTTTGGACTTTCGTGGAATAGTGGTAGTAAACAGGCAGTAGCGGCACAGGGCAGTGACATGACTAATGCAAGGAGACGCCACGGACGGTAAGAGATACCGAGAAAATCTATCGGGTAAGAAAACTCCATGGGCAAGATGGGGTACGCGAACACTGAAAAAAAAAGAAAAATTCAGACATTCGTTTATTTGTTAATATACAAATTTTACTTTAGTACCAACAGTAATAATGTGTGTACATATTGCTACATTTTTTTATCATCAAATCGACATATTAAATAGATAGATAGAAATGACATAATTAATTATCTAGATCAGATAAGTAGGTTGTAAAAGGAAAAGGTAAACAAATATGTTTTCCTACTTCATTTTCCTGTTGTAGGTTTTGCGTTTCTTATCTATTAATCTATATGTACTTATAAAAAATTGTTTGCATGCAGTCAAAATTATATAAATAATTTGAAAATATATTGGCAATATTTGTATACCTGCAGCAACAGCTTGGGAACACATCAGAGCGCATGTGCATAGCAACATGGCTCTTCCACGAGCTCTCGCATAGCAACTTTCACCGAGGAGAGTGTATGAACTGGAATTACTTGCGGACGTACTGTAAACAATACAAATTATCGTCACAAATTATCAAACTTTCGCTTATAGATACACCACAAAAAATGCGTTGCCAATTTAGTTCTACCAGGACGAAGCTGATATGCAAGCACATCTGTGCAATGAATAAGTTTAAAAAAAGAAAATACGAGTACAATCAAACGATAAAACACAATTCAAATATTATGTTCCTCATTTTCCGTACGATTCCGTGACGCTAAAATATTAAGACACGAACACATTTGCGACAACGCGAAAATATTTGCCGCTGATAAACGGAAGATTGCATTATCTTGCAGTATATTTGTAAAAAATAATTTTGAGCATGCACAGAAATAACTTTACTGTTCAAAAAGAGACAATAAGAACCTCATAAAATAACATATAACAACAATAGCGGATAGATATGTATATTGCTTTTTTTATTATATTAGTAGATGAACATATATTATAATAATGCAAATAATTCAATGCCATATTTCGATCATCATAATTATGACACACTCGATTTCGATCGAGAATATTTTTAAAGTTCTTCACTGAATAGCTATTAAAATACCATCGATATCGGTTCATCTGTGATAAGTGTCGATAAACCAAAACGTTTTTAACTTATATATTTGTATATTTATAACGTTATTATGATCTTATAAGAATTTATTTATTTCTAAATTCATTGACTATGACTATAGTTATAAGAGTAATTATATAATTACCTCAAGTTGAGATAAGAAACTCAGAGAATATTCTCACAATACATTCGACCTTGCCTGAGCATTTGCGAATTTTATACGTATAGTGTGCGCTGTGACTTATTTTATTAAAGGAAAATGTTTGTTTGACTGACACGCATCACATCCGCTACCGTTTATTTTTATATTTGTTACCAACGGTAACGTCGAGATAAGGAATGTAATCTCTTTATTTACTCGAGCCGCGTTGTAACTGTGTACATAATTATATATAAGCCGAGACAGCTGGAATAAGCCTTTCCACTTCTGGTTTTGGTATTTATATGATTTATCATTTATCTATATGCTTCTATAGATAAATAATATATTATATATAGATAATACAGGTGAAAGTTTTTTCACATGTTATACATAATCATAAACTCATAAATCTACCACCACCGGTACCGGTACCAGAAAGCTGTTTTTAATGGGTAGAAACCGGCAAAAAATCTCGGTCGTTGCTTTTGAAAAATCTTTAATTAACAGAAATGATTAAATAATAAATATAAATTCTGTGTGAAGACTTTTCGTGAAGAAAAACAATTCATTTCCAAGCTTTAAGTATGTGAGCACAAAAGTTCGCTAAATTATTTCAATTTAATTATTGGTAGCTGCCGTGACTCTTTTGGTTACTTGTAGTAGGTAGCGTATAAATTTAAATATTTAAAATAATTAATTATTTTTTGGAGCTTGAAACTTTGAATAACGAAAAGACTCATCTATACATATAACACTCCTTAACAAACTACATCTTTGTTACCGTATTTAATTAAATTTTAAAATACTTACAAAGTGGCAGAGATCAACTTTAGCAACGCCATGATACGCCAGTCAGGAGCAAAACTACTCAACGCTGAAAACACGAAGCCCATAGACATGGACAGGACCAGAGTCAGTCGCCTCCCTTTCGTGTCAGCAATATAACCCCACAGTTGCGCTCCCGCGACCACCCCTAAAAATAATTGTAAAATTTGTAACATATCTAAATCCTTATCCTTACTATTAATATTATAAATGCGAAAGTAACTCTGTCTGTCTGTCTGTTTCGCTTTCACGCCAAAACTACTGAACCGATCACCATGAAATTTTCCATACACGTTTTCTTGGACACCAGAAAGGACATGACATAGGATACCTTTCATCCAAGAAAAAAGTAATGTTCCCGAGGGATTATCTAAAATATAAAACTGTAACTAACGCCTGGCCAGTATGTTATAGCAACAAGTTGCCAAGCGTTGTAATTTGCTTTTATATTTTTAATTTATCATCGCGTACAAAGTCGCGGGCACCAGCTAGTAATATATATAAGGAAAAAGCTTTACTGTTAAGACAAGACATTTTATTTAAATTAAATATACATAAAAGATTATTGAATTAAACTTGAAATACACCATTTTGCTTATATTAATTACCGATGGAAGACATTCTATATATATAATACCATCAAGTAGTTAGTAGACCATATTATTGTGCCTGCCTGCCGATCTTAATACTGTTATTCAAATGAAATCCAGAAAATATACCAATTAACTAAATAACCGTAAATTCAACCCAGCCTTAAACGTACCAAAAGTAACGTTCATTCAAATCTATATGAACTTGAACTGTTCGTTTAGAACTAAATTAACCTAAGAATGGTATAAATTCTGCAATGAAACCTACACTTCTTAAATTTCATTTTTCATTACAATTTTTTAATCGAAGCTTACCAACTAGAGGTGTAGCAGTGAGCAAAGCTCTCTGATGCAAGGTAAGCTCCAGATCGCATACTGCAGCAGCCACAACGAAACTGGTTCCAAATAGGTCCATACCCATCGCTTGCAGAGTCCAGCTGCATATTAGCAGTAGGCCGTAGTTGTATTTGCCAAAACCTGTTTTATAAACAAAGGGTACATCAAGATGGACTATCAAAATGTGGTCATCGATCTGTCATATAAAACTATACCTAGTACTTTTAATTATTATTGCCGCTGATAAATTTATCTAGTTTAGCTAACGTTCTATTTATTTTCTACTTTATTTTATAGCTGTTTCTTTCCTTATTTATTAAATAAATGATAGATAAAATATATGGTGATAGATTATTTCTTAGATATTAATTTCGGGAACAAACGAAACCTTGACAAGGAGGTTATAAGGAAAATATGTGCAATAAAATCTCAATTTATCGTAGTTATCGTAATTTACAAGGACCTTAAAATCTAAACTTTTACTTGTTATGTTTCCATGTCAAAATTTCAATGTTAAAAATATTACTTGACCAAATACTCATATTGAAACCTACCGGTCGCTGATAGAGCCTCATCAACTGTCGCTACATGAACTGGTTTCTTAATATTCATCTCCATATCAACTCCATTAATTGAATTCTTTTTCATTTTGGATTTATACTGCAAATGAAAGAACTCATTAGTATTGCAAAAACTCATCATCAAACGCTTCGAAATCAGTATCATCATCATTATTTCAGTTGTCTCACAATGATTATCATCACAATCCGATAGACAGTACATTAAGCATTGTCTGTTTTCCTGTTTTAATATCATTGGACCAATTAGCTGGTCGTTTTTACCGACGATTGTCGGTTCTACAAAGCTATGTGACCCTTTGCCCTTTTGACTGATTTTCTGAAGTTCAAATACCTAGAGATTTTTATATAGAGAGCGCGGTAACCCTGAGCATAGCTCTTCCATAGCTCGCTTTGTAATCTTGAACCTCAACACAGTTATGTAACCATAACTGTTGTGTCATCTAGCCAACAATTAGAGACCGCATCGCTGTCTCATAAAGTCATCATAGACAACGCACACTTTAGCCTTAAATAAAGTATTAAATATATTAAGAACTCAGGCACTGACTACAGGATGCTTCGCAATTTCGTAATCTGTTTATCCGCTAGCTTCTAAATCATCCAACGGATTTTTGTACTGTTTTCACTAATGGAAAAAGCGATAACGAGGAACGTACGTGTATATAATTTGCAAAAAGAATGCGGCCATGCGCAGCCGGGAGAAGCTCGCTAATTTATTAGAAAATGCTATTATTGAGAACGACCTTATTTTATTTTCATATTACTTTTCATTCTTTCATTTTTATTTTAATATACCTTTGTATATTTGTTTAGTATATCTATTTATTTTTCTACTAGTATATGAAGCCATTTATGCTATGACAACTTGTTTCTTTATTTGTATCACCCACTTGTCTCCTATTTTTCTATTCCAATCTCTCACTCCTCTAAACTTTACTTTAGGAATCTGTTCAGTCTTACCTTTAGCCTCAAATCTAACAAAATTTATTACAAAAATGTGTACAGCTTCTCCTCGAATGTCTTCTAGAGCCTAATGTGGTACCAGTTTGAGCTAATTAGCTTTAATAATAAGGAGATGCAAAGAATTTTCTCCTTTTATATACACACCTTCATTTGCGTCAGAAGCTATCACAGTATCCGATAACTGGCATCGTCATGGGTTGTAAGCAAAATTTCTGATATAACGAAACAACGACGTTAGAACACCTTATTTGTTTAAAGTCTTTATTGACTTGAGCTATCTGAGGCTAAATATAGCATTCCACATCGTTATTCTCCCCATGTGTGTCTAAAGTAGTTAATTTACTTAAAGATTTTTCTCGAAATAGCAGTTTTTTTATTTAATGTGTGATGCTTGTTTTGAGATTTGAAGATGTTTCTTTTAAATGCTTGTCCACGTGTCATATGATCGGAGAAGTTATTTTTTTGTTATACAAATAAATATTTTATATGCAAATACAAAATACCTATTTTAATTTTATATTTTAATACATTTTAAATATATATAAATACTCGCTAGGGGTGCGTTTTTTATATATGTATATATTGTTTCCATAATTGAAAACTGAATTAAAATCGGTCTAGCCATTCTTGAGTTTTTGCGAGACTAATGTTAAAACTTTTATTACCTATACCAATAAAATAATGCTGAAGAGTGTGTTTGTTTTGTAGAAAATATAACCCTGAAATTACTAGTCGCTTTTTTTAAATCTTTTTGGATTTGATAGCCTAAATTATTGAGGAAGGTTATATGGTAGGATCCAGGTGTTATAACACGCTAATAGATACGAGGACGAAGTCGCAAGTAAAAGCTATCTATACTAATATTATAAAGAGGAAAGATTTGATTGTTTGTTTGTTTGATTGTATAGAATAGGCTCCGAAACTACTGGACCGATTTGAAAAATTATTTTACCATTAGTAGCCGACATTATTTGTGATGAACATAGGCTACTTTTTACAGCGGGAAAATGCTTCATTCCTACGGGAAATCTAAAATAAAAGTAAATACTAGCGGCTTGGTCCGGGAGATAGCGCCCTCTATCCATAATACGGTAGGTGGCGTTTTATACTTTTCTACGCGGACGAAATCGCGAGCACCAGCTAGTATATAATATTCTTCAACCGACTTCCAAAAAAGCAGGATGTTTTCAATTCGACTGTACTTTTTATGTTTGTTACTTCAGAACTTTCGACTGGGTGAAACGATTTCGATGATTTTTTTTTATTTGAACGCTTGTGCTTCCCATGTGGTCCCATTTCAATTTGGCCCAGTTCTGACAGGGGCATCCATGAGAAAACGGTTTGAAGTCGGTTTTTTTTTGTCTAATGTGGTGGAATTATCCCTTATTCCAGCATGACAGCCTATAAATATATTATAGGCATTATAGGCATTACAATTTCAAACTAAAGACCGCTAAAATGGAAAAAGAAGTAGGTAGAATTATGATAAAAGTTCGCGTGTGGCTGTTGGCAGAGCATTTACATGTTTGACAAGTGGTTCTAGAAAATTAATTTGGTTGTTTGTGTCGCGCTAGTGGAAATATTTATTCAGCTAATTTGCACAAGGGATTTACGCTCAGGGGGTCGTGATAAGGTGTCGTCAACACAATATTATTTGTTTTATAAATACGTATGTCTGTTTGTCTACAGATACCTGTTTGTTGACTTCTCCATTACTGTTATTTTATCAGCTATAACACTATACATTATAATACTGGCTGATACTCGCAACTTCGTCCGCGTTGAACGATGAAAGGTACCCTATGTCCTTTCTTTTGTCCCAGACAACGTGTATGCAAAATTTCATGGTGATCGGTTCAGTAGTTTTTGCGTGAAAGCGTAACAAACAAACAAACAAACTCACATTTACATTTATAATATTAGTAAGGATAGTAATGATACTATATATCTTTCGAGTCACTTCAAATAAAAATCATTTTAATACTTCCCAAAATATATCGCTAGGCCCCATTCACACACCAGAGGCTACGGACATCCTACGCTATGGCCTAGGATGGTTATCCTAGACCGTGGGTTTATGCTTAAAACATTATCATCTCAACTAATTTTCCATTAGGACCGGATAGAAGCAGCCTGTCGTCCATCTTATGCTGCGCTTGCTGGTCCGTGGCCTCCAAAAAGTATGAAAATTAATTTATTCAAATCGTAGGCGTCCACCACAGGTGCGTGCACCACTGTGGGCGTACACCACGGGCCCTCAAGAACGCCTCAGCGGTGGTACATACTATAATGTCCCTCTTCTCTGCCACTTTAACTTGCTCATCCTGATCTCTTTCCTAGTCCCTCATTTATAGTTCGTTGAGCGAAGATGAGTTTTCTTGAGACTTCCATAGTTAGAAACCACGTTCACTTTTACCATTAATATTAAAAATGTGAAAATAACTATGTTATGTTTTCACGCCCTAACTATACTCAACCAATCATCATTAAATTTTGTATACACGTTGCCAAGGATACAGGTAACTTTAATAAAAAAAGAAGTGTTCCCGATGGATCATCTAAAATAAAATAAAAGTCATCTAAAATAAATATATGTGTGTACATTTTTATAAAAAGTATTTATGAAATTACACTTTGAATACATATTTATATGCCTTCCTTTGACTCTTACTTTTTTATATTGACCTAAAAAAAGAAAAATATTAAATAATACATGATAAAAATAAATCCAAATGTTCAGTAGAAAAAATTCAGAAATGACATCTTCAGAACAACCATTTAATTTATATACGTTAAAGTGTATGTTTCAAAGGTCAAAGGCAACTTGAGATTTAATGCACGAAAACCAATAGGGATTCCCACATCTTACTGCTTGAACAATTAACGGATTGCTTACAAACTCAACTGATAAAGATCTAATAGAGAATCTGCGACCTTCATCTTTCAATGAGCATTACCTACTACAAGTAGGTACATAGTTACAATTGTCTTGTGTATCTATTTTTAACATTATGAGAAACCGTAAGAAAAAACATGGCAAACTGATAAGGAAACAAATTTTCTATGTTATTATATGTTATACTAGCTGCTGACCGCGTAACTTTGTAAATTATATATGTATACTAAAACCTTCCTCGAGAACCACTCTATCCATTGGTGAAAACAGCATTAAAATCGGTGCAGTACTTAGTTTTTGAGATAGACGACTTTGTTTTATAATATGTAAGGAAGATTGAATATCTTGGCCACGTGGTTAGACACAACCGATATTATGCTGCTTCAATGAATCATGGCAGCTAAGATTTCTTTGTAAAACATCAGGGAATGGACTGGAAATGCCTCAGTCGAGCAATTGGCTCTTGACAGAGTCAAATTCAAGAAGTAAACGGCCAATCTTTAGTTATAAGGAAACACTGAGAAGAGAGAAATGTCTGTCAGGACCTCCTTACAGAAGACCCTTTATCATGAGATACAGAAGACCTATAGAACAAAGGCAAAGAAATGTAACATTATGTTGTATTAATAAATAAATAAAATAAAAATAAAACGGACCGTCAGCCTGTATATTGACTTTATTTATTTATATAATATAACTAGCTGGTGCCCGCGACTTCGCCCGCATTGAAAATTATATAAATACTAAAATTTTCCTCGAGAAGCACTCTAAAATCGGTGCAAGTAGTCTTTGAGTTGGACAAACTTTCTTTTATAATAATGTAGCGATTTTCAGCAAAAATTTACATTCGATGCCGTGAGCAAGTCGCTAGTAAGCTTTAAAATAAAACTTTATTTAAATTCTATTTTTGTACATTAATCACAAAACTATTTACATTAAACTCAATACGAGTTTGTATCCTCAAAGAGCAAAAAAATGATAAACAATGATCTCTTTATTCTAACGAACAAGGTTCACCTATAGTGGAATCGTGAGTGTATGTGATGGATGGACGACACTCTGTGAGAAGGAGAGAATCTGTAATCCGTACTATTATTATAAATGCGAAAGTTTGTATGCACGTATGGATGTTTGTTATACTCTTTCACGCAAAAACTAATGAACCGATCACCATGAAATTTTGCATACACGTTGTTTGGTATACCATAAAGGACATAGGGTACATTTTATAAAGTTACGCGGGCGAAGTCGCGGGCAGCAGCTAGTATTTCTAAATATTATTTTACAAATCTTTTATTTTTTATTTGCACCCATAACCGATCATATTATTATACATGTATAGGAAAATGGATCAAGCACATATTGAAGAGCCTATTAGTCGAGTGGTTAAGGGTCCCAGGTTCTATTCCCAGCCGAGCTAACTTTGGAAATTAATTTTTCAAAGTTTAAGACTTTTTTATATAATTTTCACTTTATAAACATAAAATCAACAATCATATCTATCAAAAATTCTAAGTCTTTTTATATAAAGCCAGAACACTCTGCGTTCAGTATAAATAAATTTCAGTAACTACACCCACAGGAAAACCACCGTGAAATAACAACAATTCGTCTTCGGGATCCGACCAAAAAGAAACGAATATTACCGAGAAATGTCGTAATATTGAAAATCATTTCTATGCTATTTTACCACAGCTACTACATCAAAAACTTATGTTACGGACCGGGGTCCGGGAAAGGTTGGTTTTGTGGGAATTTCGAGATTGCGGGATTGGAAATACGCGCGAGGTAACCAAAAACCCCGTGACCTTCAAAATTACTTCATGAATTTACAAAAAATGGGCCAAACACAGGTGCGGTGCGGTTTATTTACAAAGCACTTTGCACGTCTAACCTGGGCGATCCTTTGATTCTTCTATTATGTAAGTAAATATGAGGGTTCCGTATATTTTTTTACGTTTATATTATATCGATTAAAAAACTACATATAACTATAAGTAGTTGTTGCGATCGTGTAAGAAAACATTATAATTGTTAAAATTCATTAATAAATATCACCAGCAAAGCTGTAGATAACCGTTACCTACTTTTTCATCATTTAATAGAACATGTTTTTTTTTTTTTCATTAATATATGAAAAAAAAATATATAGCTGGTATAAAAATATATAAAAATATATACCTATAATATAGCTGGTGCCCGCGCCTTCGTCTGCGTTTTAAAAATAAAACATATATCCATTATAACCAAATTATAACCAATGATTATAACGAATAAGAAAATTGACTTAGTAGTTATTGGACAAAATAAAATCTTCAATTTTTCCATAAAAATATTTATATATTTTCATGGTTCCCAACTTAAGTTTCTGAGTATATTCGAAATGGATAACCATTTCGAAAATGCAAACATAACGAATTTTCAAAATAACGCAACGTATAATTAAACTTTTTGGTTCTTTGCACTGTCTGCAATTTTAATGCGTGACCCTAAAATAACAGAAAAATGATTCATCTTATTAATTGTAAAAAGTGGCGAGGTCAGAGGTAACTAGAGATAATAATATAAATACAATAAACTCATGTTGATATTGTTTGTACAATTTTATATCCAATACTGGACAGTTGCATTTTAATTGTGATTATATTTGCATATTAAAGGTAAATAAAATAAATGTATTTTTTTTTTTAATGAAAGTCGTAGGCAGCAATTTAATTATAAGTGGTCAAATTATTTCATTTTTTTGTGTAGTTTTGTCAGTAAGGATCAATCTTGATGTAAATTTGAGCTCCGTTTATTAGATTGGCAAAGTAAAAGTGTACAAATTATTCGTTCTTTTTTTGGATTTTCGTCAGTAAGGATCAAAAACTGAGCTCCAATTACATAAATAATTAATTAATAATTAATTAAATAAATATTTATTGTTCCTAAAAAAATTTGGTAACCAAAAACCTTTTTAAAACTCAACAAGTGTTCGAAATTAATATTTCTTTTTTGTGGATACTTGTATGTAAGGATCATATTTGAAAAGTTTATCCCCAATTAATGATTAAAAATTCAAAGAAAATTTGGGTAAGCATGAACCTTGTGTTCCAAAATTTTCTTATTTGTTTTGGAGATTGATTATTCCATTCCATTTACTTATTACTTTATACTGCACTTATGTATATCTAACTATCTTACTATTACTACTTAGTTAGTTGCAATAATACATTATAATACTTAATAATTTTAGTATTTTAATACACTCTTCAAGATATTAAAATAGACCCAAATATTATGTAGGAATAAAACGCCCAGTTCCATAAATTGTTCATAATTCATAACAAAATAGAATTACAATAAGTTACAATAATGAGTAAATATTACTTCGTTCTAAAAATGTCTTAATGCTCTGTTGAATGGACGATAACACTGAGAATTTATTAAATAAACAATAACAAATAAACAGTCTATAATAAGTATCAAATTTATTATAGTAAATTTCCGCAAACGTTAAAGTTGATACGTAGGAAAAGTACGTTTTGTGTTGACAATAATTTATGTACAGGCGGACAAAGTGGACACAAAAACGTTCAGTTTAATTCTAACAATTGTGCATTAAACTTTCAAAAAGGGTAACTTTTAGAACAGTCTGTGTTATTTGCATTAAAATAGAAATTAAATATACTAATATTAACATCTGTGTGTTAATAGAATAAAAATAGATAAATAAAATACAGTTAGTTATTATGTATAGAGGACGGAAAAGTATACGCTATTTGAGTTATAAATTGATAAAGCGGTAATTGTAGTTAATGAATGTTTTTGTCTATCATCATCATCATCATCATCATCATCATCATCATCATCATCATCATCATCATCATCATCATCATCATCATCATCATCATCATCATCATCATCATCATCATCATTATTATTATTATTATCATCGTCATCATCATCATCATCGATGATCCATCCATTAAATTAGCTTATATCTTGTAATTTTCTTATACTCATCTATTATTTTTACTTCTCCCGTATTTTTGTATTATACTAGCAGGTGCTCGCGACTTCGTCCGCGTAGAAAAGTATAAAACGCCATCTACCGTATTTTGGATAGATGGCGCTATCTCCCGGCCCCCTTTACTTTTATTTTAGATTTCCCGTAGGAATGAAGCATTTTCCCGCGGTAAAAACTATCCTATGTTCATCACAGATAATGTCGGCTTCTAATGGTAAAAGAATTTTTCAAATCGGTCCAGTAGTTTCGGAGCCTATTCTATACTAACAAACAAATCTTTCCTCTTTATAATATTAGTATAGTATAGATAGATATCTTGCGTTGCTTGTCGGATAAGAGGTAAAAAAATCAATACTAGATAATAATAAATCTGTAAGTGTAAGTATGACGCTCATATTATGTATGTATATTCCTCCATAACTCTTAAACGAATTAATTGATTTTCATGAAACTTGGTAGATAAACATTTAGACGTACAGGACACAAGATAGGCTACTTTCCTTTTTCAACGCGGACGAAGTCGCGGGCGCCAGCTAGTTATGAATAAAGTTTTTTTGACGTAGCATGGTGACCACTATTAATTGGACTAATGACTTTTATATAAATATTTTTTTTAAATAACACAATTTTCCATTATAATATAGTTTAACATATTTTTTTATAGTTAAAAACTTATCACAGTAAACTCAGCGCAAAGTCGGGACGAGCTTCTAGTTATAATATAATTAGACACGTTGTGCTATCATATTATTTATTGCAAGATGAAAGTTCATTTAACACTAACAGTAATTCATGCATGAGTATCGCAATAATATGTCAATTTTATCACTGTACGAGTTAAATTATTGCAAACTCGCTCAGTCTTTTTCAACGAGTGGTGTGAATCAATCATAATTCCAATAGCAAACAATACCTCTTTCGAATTCAAAGAAACTCCCTCGTAATGTCTTGGGTAAGACCTATTATTTTGCCATATTTACCAAATATTTACTTAAAATATTAGCACAGCTCACTGAGTGGTACCTACATGGGAATTTACCAACACAATATTGGAGAATTATGTTAATCACTACATATTATAAGTCCTCCACCGCTGTCTGTCTGTTCGCGATAAACTCAAAAACTACTGCACCGATTTTCATGCAGTTTTCACGAATGAATAGAGCGGTTCTCGGGGTGCTAGTAAGTAACATCAGTTGCATATCATCATTATCATCTCCTCGTTTGAACCATTGGCCAGCTTCATCAATGGTGCATTTATTGTTAAAGATTTTATTAGAGACTATAGCTAGTGCTCGCGAATTCGTCCGCGTAGAAAAGTATAAAACGCCATCTACCGTATTTTGGATAGATGGCGCTATCTCCCGGCCCCCTTTACTTTTATTTTAGATTTCCCGTAGGAATGAAGCATTTTCCCGCGTTAAAAAGTATCCTATGTTCATCACGGATAATGTCGGCTTCTAATGGTAAAAGAATTTTTCAAATCGGTCCACTAGTTTCGGAGCCTATTCTATACAAACAAACAATCAAATCTTTCCTCTTTACAATATTAGTGTAGATAGGTTTGCTCTTGGTCAACAACTTGTTGTGTAGTAAGGATGAGGCCTATGATGGAGAGAGCCTATTCACATCACCCAGAAGATGCCTATTCACTCCAACTTTGAAAAGATTTGGGTTATATGAACTCTCAAATCCAATTATGGATATTTTAAAGCGCTTTGTACCGTCTCCAACTATAACTGTTCAGATTTTTGCATGAAAAATTAATAAATATCTAGATCCACAGAAACTTTCGCATTTATTAGGATAAATATAACATTTTTTTACAAAAGTATGGAGGTGAACTTGGGAATCTTTGATTTTTAAGACTTTTTAACACATACTTACTTGTATTTGAGGTAATTGGTGATATTTAACCGAGTGCGAAGTTGTAGACATAAATTAGTGTTATATGTGTATGTTCTTAAAGGACCTATAATAACATTATGTAATGTACCTATGAGTAATACATACAACATTATATATAACTGTGCAGTTGTGGAAATATGAAGAACGATGCGTTTGCGGTGAAGAAGCCGGTGCTTCCTGATAAGTTCAAGATGAAAATGGAGACGGATTTGGAAGAAGCCTTGGATATAATAGGTAAGTGAAAATGTTAAGTTTTTTGTCGTAGCGGTAAATCAGTAAGCAAATTGTCATTTATTTTTTATGATATAGAATGTTGCATAGATTGCCGACCATTACAGGAAATAAGATCAGGGATTTTTCTTTCATGTATATTAAAAAGACAGACTGGATGACGTGACGGTCCAATATATGGTAAGTTGCTACCGTCACCTACACCTTTTTGTGTCCCAAAAATTAATTAAATAAAATAAAATCAATAAATCGACAAAGTTTTTGAGTCGTTTACTCGTGCCCTGTATAAAATTCATGTAATTCACTGAAAATTCCTTGAGATATATTTATTTTAAATGAACATTAAAACATTAACATAATTCTAATACGTGTACTAATTGTATAAGTTTATAAGCAAACCTATACCTACTTTATTACATTTTACTAGGTAATCCTAATAATATTAAAAATTAACTAAACAACCCGTATCTTCAGCATGAATGTTTACTTATTTCCTTTTTATTATTCACAAGTGAGCGTTGTTTATCTTAATATAGCAAATCCATAAAAAAAATATTTATTTGTTTCAAATATCATTAAAATTTGTTTAATATTGTAAAAATATCCTAAAAATTATTTTTACCGAAACATACGTCAAAGTAGGTAACATTGCTATAAAAATCTTTGCAGGGGTTGGAAAATATCAGATCCTTCACTGCGCGTTAATGTTGGCTACGTTGACAGCTGCGTTGCTCGAGATGATTGGCAACGCGTTCATCCTTCCCGCTGCTGTTTGCGATCTTCAAATACCTGATGAACTGAGAGGAATATTAACGTCTGTTCCCAATATAGGTGAGTATTGCTGAGTACCTATAGGTATTCCAATAACTCTTAATAATGAATCAGTCAATAATGAGATATAAGAATCATAAGATGAAAGCTCTCTTTCTGTTTTATTTAATTCATTTGACTAAACTATTTATAATTTTTTGTATCAGTTCACATGATAAATCAGGTAGATATAGATATAGATATAGATAATATTGTCAACTATTATCTATATCTATATCTACCTTGTCTACCTACTTATATTATATATATCTACCTAGTTATATTTTAATCTACTTAGTTGTAGTTAATTAATTTAAATTTACTACATACTTAATTTTTTTGGGACAAACAGAAATAAAAAGAAAAATATAGTACCTAAAAAAGACAAAAAAATTAACACATATTCCACAAACGCTTATGGACTCTTAATATTTTATTTTTTTATATTAAAATGAAGTTTTAATAAGAGTATCATTTAATTTTTTTAATACTTTTAATTAATGTAATGTGCATGTCACTTTTTCAGGCGTAATTTTGACAGCGCCATTCTGGGGCCGCGCCGCCGACTCTCTCGGTAGGAAACCAGTGCTTCTGACATCTTTGGCAGCAGCCGGAGTGATCGCGTTCGTTGCTTCCTTCATGCCCAGCTTGGTCACGTTTGCTCTTTGCAAATTTTTCACCTCACTTTTGTAAGTGCTATTGATCATGAAGGCCACAAATTTATATGGCCTATTTGCTATACATATTTTTCATAGAAAAATACATATGTTAAGGCTTCTCAAAGTAAGCACTCATGGGCTCGTGTTATGGATGACCATACAACGTACAGGGGTGAACCCTACACCACACAGACTAGGGAATTTCTAAAACTAGAAACTTCAGTTTCAAAAGTTGGCCCTGCTGATTGCCTACCCAGGATACTTGAGTAGGAGAACTTAGGCTGACTTTTCTTATATTATGGTCTTACTTGATGAAAGAGGTGGTTACCTTCACCTATAACACGAACAACGCCATAGGTCCTGCAAGTGCGCTGCAGACTACATCAGGATGAAGGATAAGGGATTGGAATTGGATAGCGAAATGGGCTGTGGCATGCCTTACTTACTCAATCGCCGAAACACAACAGCACTTGTGCTGTTATTTCACGGTGATCTTTAAGAGGGTCTTTAAGGACGGGCACGCAGTGTGCCCTGCCAGTACTAACTTTAAGATTAACTTCAAGAACTGACTAATGGGCTCGTCAAAATATAAAACATACTTATTTCTTAGTCATAGTCTAAAGACATATTTTTCATTAATTGTAAATACTTGCAGTTTATCGTGTCCTTCGTCTTTGGGGTATGCATATGCTGGGGAATTGTTGCCCAGAAAACGACGAGACATTGCCGTTTTGGCTTGCAACGGACTTTTGATGATATCGTCAGTTTTAAGCCCACGTAAGTTCAAACTACACTCCATAATATTATATGCAGACCAGCTAAGTAAAGTTAGAAGTAATTGAGTATAAATGCTAGCAATCATGATAGTAAAAATGTAAGAATACACTAAAAAATAGGACTCTTTGTTTCATTTATTTCAATGTAGACTGACATTTTTTAGATAGGCTGACGATCCACTTCATGGTCGGTGGCTAACGTCTCTTATAACAAAGTATGATAGGAAAAAAGCTCTTAAAACACTTGCCAAAACACAACACCAGTTGTAGGTACTAATTATTATTCCACGGTCCAGAAGAAGAAGAAGAAGAAGATTTTCTGTGAAAGGTACTGCCACTGCTTGGGTAGCCTCAAATGTCAAATTTTTGGACTTACTCTCCAACTAATCATAATAAAATTATTTCAAATTGAATTTCGACTTTTTGACTATATAATTTAATCTAATATTTATAATTAATAGATACCTTAGGATTCTATAAGGGCTGTTGTAAAATCTAAAAAATTAACGTCACTATAAATGTATGATTTGTAGCTAGAATCAAAAATGAATTGTATTGTTTCAGTATTGGCCTGGGGTGTCCTATCTGCTGATTGGCGGTACCAATTTGGCTCCATAAACTTCAGGCCATGGCGTCTCTTGACGATGGTGTACGCTATTCCTCTCATCCTAACAGCGTTGTGGATGACTCAAGCGCAGGAGAGTCCGAAGTATCTGATGACAAAAGGAAAAAGTGAAGAAGCTTTGGCCGTATTGAGACATATTTATGCGTCAAACACGGCCGAAGACCCAGACAGGTTTTGTGTGAGTTTTCTGTTTTTATATCTTGGTCGTCTATTGAAAATTTATAAGCTTATTATTGAACTAGCTGGTGCTCGCGACTTCGTCCGCGTAGAAAAGTAAAAAACGCCATCTACCGTATTTTGAATAGATGGCGCTATCTCCGGGTTAAACCGCTAGTATTTACTTTTATTTTAGATTTCCCGTAGGAATTTTCCTGCGGTAAAAAGTATCCTATGTTCATCACGGATAATGTCGGCTTCTAATGGTAAAAGAATTTTTCAAATCGGTCCATTAGTTTCGGAGCCTATTCTATACAAACAAACAAATCTTTCCTCTTTATAATATTTGTATAGATTAAAAGTTAATACCTTTGATACCTTTGTCATCGCTTTTCAGAAATACCATTTATATATTTATTTTTTTGTTTTAGAGTAGTCTTTCCTAACACGACTTCTTGTTATTTTGCCAGGTAACATCGCTGAAACAATCAGCCGAAGAAAGTGGCAGGGTCTATGAAGAAGATGGCTCGAGATGTGAGCTGTCTCCACAAGGAAAAGTTGATTCACCCTTCGCACTGCTGCGGCCACCACATTTAAAATGGTTCGCTTTGACAAGCTTCCTCATGTTTGGACTCTTTTCTTTGTAAGTGGTCATTATATTTTATAATATGCAACATATATAAATAAAATTATACTAGGTAAAATATACATGTGGGGTTCTCCTCTGGAGTACAGGTATCATCAGGCTCAGGAATAGCAGGAAACATAAAAGTCTCGATGCTCGTAGAACAAGATTGTATTTTCCAATAATAAAACAAATTGTTGAATAACACAGTAATACAGTTTGGTCCAAAAATTCTATGTATAATAATGGCTCACAAAAGTCTAAAATATGAATAGTCATGTTAGGCAAAATGTCTGAATTATTTTCAAGGGGCTTTCAATCTAACTGAATCATTAAATTTGCCTTTGGCAATAAGGCCTTTTCAGTTTTCACTGTAAAGTATATTACATGGCAAAATATATTCTGTTCCCAGGTTAAACGGTCTATTTCTGTTTGCTCCGGCCACGATTAACAAAGTCATGAGTAATGGATCTACAGACGCTGAAGGCACTATTTGCATATTAATGAATGAAGCTGAGAACGCGGTAAGAGACTCTATGTGCTTCCTAAGTTTTGCTGGAAAAAAAATCTAAAAAGTCTTATTCTAATACCTTTTAAAGGGGGTTTCTTTTATTTTATTTTAATTCAGTTTTACGAACGACAAATAAATTTAGTGCTTTTATTGTTATAGTGTGAATTTAGCCCGGCAACGCGCTTTCATATCATTCATTCAATTCAATACTAATAATAAATCTGTAAGTGTAGGTATATGTTCCTCCATAACAATTATACGAATTAACCGATTTTCATGAAACTTGGTAGATAAACATTTAGACGTACAGGACACAGGATAGACTACTTTTTGTTTTTCAACGCGGACAAAGTCGCGGGCGCCAGCTAGTCTACAAATAAAATTTTAGCTTCCGCATGTTTGGGTCCAAAAACTCGAACGCTCGATGGATTAAAAATGTTTGCAACTTCATTCTTGAGATCGAATCAGAAATATAAATGTCAAATGATATACTTACAATACTTACATACTATATATTATTGAAAACTGAATAAAATTAAATCAAAATCAAAATATTTATTTATCAATTAGGTTTCTACAAGAAACTCTTATGATGAAATGATAACCCCTAAGTGGAAAAAGTTTTAACCATATGACTAATAATTCCCGATTCGAGACCTCATGAGGTCAACTGTGATTAACATTTTGTCTTCATTGGTCCTGACTTTGAAACTATAAGGCCACACAGGCCATGTATTCAACATACTATTACATTACGTAAGTCATTATTTGTACCGTACGATTGGTGTCTATAATTTTATTAATATACTAGCTGGTGCCCGCGACTTCGTCCGCGTTAAAAAAGAAAAAAATAGCCTATAAAATCAGTTAATTCGTTTAAAAACAAACATACATACAGAAAAAAAAATTCCAAAAATGGTCAATTTAGTTTTAGGTCATCTTTCACCATCTGTCAAGTATGCTAGCTGCCATTTAAAGTCACCGGTAACCGGGGATAATGGAGCTGATATATTATTGTTTGTACTGTAAAAATCCCAAACATTGAAAAGAAAATTAAAAAAAAAAAACAATTCGCCTATCGAATAATGTAGTAAACAACATTTTACTTGTAGTTGGTGAAAGAGGCCCTCAGTATCATGTATAGTATAGAGCCTATAAACACGATATCTCTAAAAACAAAGTATATTACTCCATGACCACCCCTTAAAGATTTATTTTTAGTATCGATGATTATTTTCATAGACAAACACAAGGGCCTGTGTGGACACAATATCCCACGACACGTTCCTCGTGATGGTGGCAACGACAGCAGTGTACGGCGCAGTGGTCATGGTGGCCAGTCTCTGTCCAGTCGCCAAGAAAACTATGTTGGTTGTCATGTATATTGTCGTCGGGACTTGCTGTCTTCTATCTGGACTATTGACCAATAGGTACTTATTTAACATAATATTTATATATTTAAAAATTTTAATCAAATTTTTTGTACATTATACAATTTAATCAAACTTGAGAGATAGGATAGGATAGTAGTTGCAATATTTTTTATTGCAAATTATTTGTTTATTGTATGACAAAGAGTTATAATTATCTGTGTTCCATAAGATACTAACAGATGACGGTAATTTATAGTCTGGATTGAGTAAGTATCCAATAGGTGGCGCTATGTTAATCATAATATTAATAATTTGCACCCATGCGAAGCCGGGAGCTGGCAGCTAGCTGTTTTATAGTTTCTTCAAAGCTACATTTGGATTAAGACATTTGGTAGGGATAAGGAAAATGGTATAGCTTACATTATATTAATTGTACTCAAAAGAATTGTTTAACACAATATAAATTTTGACATTTTAGAATGGTCGCCGGAATAACAATGTCTGCTCTGCAGTTGACAGCTCTAGGCATAGGACCACTCACAGCGTATGCCGTACAGCTATTCCCTACCAGTTTAAGGTATGTTATATTATAGTAACTTAAAGTCTATTATATTTATTTAAAATATGAGATACTAGCAACACATGCATTAACATTAACAACTTTATGCGGATTGTCAAGATGGCCATGAAACAGATAGTACAGGCATCGAAATAATATATCTCTGGCATAATGCACTAAATTAGTACTCTTATTTTATTTATTAAATAGGTTCAGTATCACGTACTGACCCTAAATGCACAAATTCCTTACAAATTAGGCGAGCGGAAGTGCCGCCATTTTGACAAAAAAAGGTTTCGGCCTATATCCTAAATTTCCTATCATTTATGTCAAATAATTTTTTTTCTATCACTTACCGTTTACGACTTATTCGGCTATTATGATTTATTTATGGCCATATTTGTGTCGATAAACAAATCTTCTTTCTTTTCTTTCTTTCACCCAGAAAAAGTAATAATATTCCCGAGATAATAAGTAACTCAACTGGTTTTGGAGTAAGATAATTACTTTGACTCAGGGGTACTGCCGTCGGTGCTGTCCTCATGTTTGGACGTCTGGGCTCTGTGGTTGGAGCCAATGCGGCTGGAGTGTTCCTTGCAGCTGCATGTCAAACCACTTTCTATGGTTTCACGTTCCTATTATTTTGTAAGTAATTTCATATCGTGCTGCAAGTGTGTGCCACACACAGCACACACACAGCACCATCTAGTTCCACAGTAATCAACTAATGCTTGTATTATGGATAACAGACAGTTGATATACTACATAGATTACTTTTTTTTGTAAATACAAACATCCATGACTCAAGTAAATGTTAACACATGAACATTTGCCCCTAGCCTAGCGGGATTAGAACCCACGACCGTTTTTAACGCCTAGAGTTACTAGTTACTATAGCCACTAGACCAAACGTGTTAAGTGTATAGGCATTTTATTTCACTATGTTCTTCTGTAAAGTTGTGGTTGCGTCTAAAATTCTAAATGTTTATCTACCAAGTGAAAATCAGTTAATTCGTTTAAGAGTTATGGAGGGACATACATACAAATATAACCTACACTTACAGATTTATTATTAGTATAGTATCTCCTCGAGAAGTCATCACATAAGGAACGAGAGGAAAATGTACAGACGACATTTTCATGAAAACTTTTATTTTTCCAGTGTGTGCAGCTTGTAGTTTACTTCTACCAAAAGACCAGCCACAATCCTCACAAGCTGTGAGGTCTTCTTCAACAAGCACTAGAACTAGTCAAGATGATGATTACAGATAAAACCTAGGCACTAAGTCTTGTCTACATTATTTTATATTTTAAGTGGAAAATTAAACTTTAAAAAGACTATAGATAAGGACGAAATTTGCATAAAACGAAACTTATCTATATAAAAATAAATAACACAGTCATGTAATCTTATTAGAAATAAGATTATGCAAATAAAAAAAAGTAAAATAAAAAGTGATAATAATGTTACATTAAAAATCAAGTTGTTCAAGGGCCTCTTTCACCAAAGACAAGTAAAGTGTTGATTAATTAGAGTTACATACTTTTAGAAATATTTTTATGTTTTATTAAATTATGCAGTCGGTTTACTGCATCTTTCGATAGGCGATTTTTTTATTATTATTTTCTTTTTAATGTTTGACATTTTTGCCTTACAAACAAATGGTGACTTTAAATGACAGTTAGCTTCCTTGACAGATGGTGAAAGAGGCCCTAACAGTTGTAAATTACGGTTAGTTAGACTAATGTAAATAGTGAGATATGACGGCAAGCAGATTTTGATAAATTGCGCCTTGAATTGTCCGAAAGAGTAGTTTTTTTTTTAAGTGAAAACTTCTTTAGGCGTGTTGGGCCTTTTTTGAGATGAAAAAAAAAACATAGAACTCGCGACATTGTCATGTAATGTAATGTAACCGAAATTGACGACAGCTCTGTATATAGATTTAAAATAATTTAAAAAGAGAACAATTTGTATTGAAATGGGATAAAATTGTTGTTATGTAAATAACCATTGATGTAACTGACATTAATCAGAATAGAATAATGTTTTATTTGCAGCAAAGGACATTATAACAACATACATAGATAACATATAGAAAGACAAGCACAAACGTCCCCCGCCACAAACCGGCTCCAACTCAGCATAATGCAGGTTGTAATAACCTGCGCTGGTCTTCCGTTGAAGCCGCAGGGTGAGGTTACGCACTTACTACATAAAACATAATACAAAAAGCTCCAAAAAGAAAACAACATTTAAAAATAAAATAGTTACAATTAAAAGACAACCTAAAAAAAGCTTTATTTACTTATAAAAAGAAGAAAATGAAAAAAGAATAAGCATCTACTAAATAACTAAAAATAAAAAATAAAATATCTTCAGAAGGCACTGGTGTCATTCCGCAGTTGCTCCTCGCTTTTTTGGTGTTCGAATATAAATTTCTTTAATCTATTTCTGAAATCAGTCTGTCTGTTCGCGATTAACTCAAAAACTACTAAACCGATTTTCATGCTGTTTTCACCAATGGATAGAGTGGTTTTCGAGGAAAGTTTTAGTGTATAATTTACAAAGTTACGCGGGCGAAGTCGCGGGCAGCAGCCAGTTTAAAATAATTTAAGAAAAGAATAATAGGCAGACAACTGCACGTGAAAGTAAACTTACTACATATGATAACAAGGATCAATATGGTATACACGTCTGACCAATAAAATAGTTTCATATAAACATCAAACCATCATGTTTATATTAAATAATTATGTTCTATTTATAGTCATTGTGTGTCAGTGTCACAATATTACAATAATTTCAGTGTCATATATTTTCTATTCATACATCTAATCACTACCGTTAGCTAAGATACTTTGTTTCTATTAGTGGCGATCAATAATTTTTGTTAAGCTACTTTTTCACTTCCGTGCAAAAAATATGTCATGTCATGTGCAAAAAACTTTCCGTGCAAAAA
This sequence comes from Synanthedon vespiformis, assembly GCA_918317495.1. NCBI lineage: Eukaryota > Metazoa > Arthropoda > Insecta > Lepidoptera > Sesiidae > Synanthedon > Synanthedon vespiformis. Next base: position 1,009,695 of record OU906954.1, on the reverse strand, counting down.
AAGGTTATGCAACATAGAATGTAACCTACAAAATACTTATTTATTTTTGCCTAATTATAATTGCTAAGGTTTGTAATTTTTTCAACATACTCAGCGCATTTGCACAACTTATTACGTACCAATGGATTTTTATTTATTAATTTCTTGGTTTGGCTTGATCGTTACTTTTGTTGGTTTTTCTTTCTTCGAAATATGATATAATGATTTTACCACATGTGACAAAACAATATCGGTGTCTGCAAGGTCTAATAGGTAAGGGTAAGGTCATTTATTAGAACCAATCTAGTTCTCTCCCAGTCACTCTGATTTTGACAATATTTTATTATTACAAAGTGAAAATTCTATTCGAACGAATGCTCGATTTTTTCAAAGTTCCTTGTAGTTTAAGTGTATTTTTAGTTTAAATACCGTTATTAGTATAGTATAGTATTTATATAACATTTATGTCATATATACTTAAGTATTATTTATGTTTTGTTTTGATCATTGAAATAGGTTAAGAGTTCAATGTAAAATACAATGTATGATTTTATTTCATACTTAAATTAAAATTTAATAAAAAATTTATACAAATAAGTAATGTTGTTTCCTGTTTTTCATTTCGATACGCAATTGTGAACACAGCAGTATGTATATTATCTAATATATAAAATTCTCGTGTCACAGTGTTAGTTGCCATACTCCTCCGAGACGGCTTAACCGATTTTGATGAAATTTTTATATGTACATTTGGTGGTTTTTCTTTCATTTAATTTATCAAGTTTGTTAGAGAGATTTCATCCTTATAATTGACGCTAACGATCGATGCAATAAAAGTAAAGGGTTTAACTTTTCAGATTTTAGCCGGTTTGATTCCCGGGTGTGGCAAGCGAATTTTCGAAAATCTTTGAATGCAGTTTTCTTTTTATTCAAAAATAAAGGAATATTTTCTTTGAGTAAAATTTTCTCTCTGCAGTATTATTAAGAGTACTTTCCCTCCAGGTGGCATTACAAAATTTCACCTGTATATATATGAAAATCGATAAACATGTTTAAAAAATCATTCTGAACTAGCATGAATATCTTTATTGACGTAACAACGGCCTTTAATTTCACAACAGGATTTTCCTTTTAGGAAAAAGAACAGAAGCAGCGACACATCTTATCTCGAGTGATGCTAATTACAACTTCAGTGGTCCCATGAATGAAATCAGTTCATTCTTGGCGCCGAATAGATCGAGTCGTGCGCATCACTACGGAATTTGAAAATCGAATGGTCGACATTATAAAAAAATAGAACTGTCACAAAAAAGGTTAGTCAGTTAAGAAAAAGTTTTACAATAAAAAATAATAATATTCACCTAAGTACCTAAACTGCATTAAAAATTTCTTACAATATTATTGTGCAATATATTCATATAGTGTAATATAATAATTATTTCGTAAAATAAATTAACGTGTACATAAAAATTGATGAAGACACATTTCCGTCAGAAAATAATAATAATATATTTACTTAATAGATAATATTAAGTAAATTTGAATTAAATATTCAGTAAAAAAATCCATCCAAATTCAAAATTAATTTATTTTCGTATTGTCTTAAAAATATATCAGTAAATATGCAGTAAATCAACATATTATTGATCCTGCTGAGGTTATCTATCCACATAACAAGCTTGATTTAAAGATTTTTTTATCGTTAATTATAAACAAAGTATAGTTTGGTCGCTATAGCGATATATATATGCTTTAAAAGTTTACCTGTAATTTGCGTAACCGCTGAATTATTTCAAACTAGTTCATTTCAAGGCTATTTTTCAATTTTTCAAGGCTAGTTAATGTCCTGAAAACTGTTAGGTTGTGATGTCAGTTTTTTTTTATCTCGTAGTTTTATATTGTGTAGACCTTAGAATATAGAACAAAGTGTAGACATACTTTAAACATTATATTATTATGCAAAGTAGGTGGCTATCTATGAGTGTTCCTGCAAAACTTGCATGACTTGCAGGAACAGGGCTATTAGGGATAACAATGCGTTCATGTATATCGAGTTTTAACCACCGTACATTGCCTAAATTGCATGGGTTGCTGCCATATAGATGGGATGTCACTTAAAGCGCCTACACACAGGCCTAAAATCCACGGTGCCCCGCCACGGCTATCCAACGCGGGGAGCCTGTGCTCCCTGTCAGAACCACGGCGTACCCGAAAGTACGAGGTACGCCGGCCTACTCGCCACACCTTAATTCGGGCGGCAGTGTCTCCCAAGACCACCGCCCAGTGACGAGCTCCCTAGATCGCTCGCTTGATCGCCTCATGTGTACGCAAATCGTAAACATAATTAGAGGCGAAATAGCCCCGATATTGCCATCGATTTTAGGGCTGTGTGTAGGCGCTTTTACTTGGATAAAATGCCGCTACGCACTGTCCGGATCAGTCGAAACTTTATCTTTGTAGAAAACTTTGTAACTCGTGACCCTTTGGAAATTCTTCGGTTACAAACCTTTTATATACTTTATATTTTATATTCACCTTTTATATTTTATATTCATTGTTATGCCAATCTTCTTCCTTCCGTTGCGTTGAATTAGATATTTCCTCTCATATCACTTAACAATAATCTTACGTTATGTTGAAGTCATTGATGACATTTAACACAAATTTGCACGTTTGTCATAAGTCATAAGTAATTAACAAACATGTTTACTAACTATTACAGTCATTTTATTTTCAAGAGTTTAGCTACATATTAAATTTTCACTGTAGTAACTGTTTAATCTTTACCCTTGTTAGGTTATGATTGTTTGTAAATTTGTACTTCGTGAAATCTGCCACGGTTTAGTCTGTGCCTTACTTAAACATTCGGATTATACAGGATGTCCGGTAAATAGAGGTCGATATTGGAGTTAACAGTATGATAAATGTCCTTTGTATTGGCTTTGTGGCGCAAAATAGTGACAAACAATTTAAAAATTCAAAAAGTCGTAACGATTCGACTTCTCAGAGCGTCTAATAGTGTTTTTCTGACAGGCCATGATCTGCCCTATCAATAATTCTAATATCATCACACATACTGTAATTTAACGGTGTTATTTCACTCATTACTTTCTCAATATTTATAATTTTAAACATAATATTGTCTCTGAAGACATTGACAAGCGTAGGGCATTGTCAGTCCGTTCTAACATGGTTGCCCGCAGATTTGCTCGTTGTAACAATAAAGTTAAAATTACTTTCTTTAAGGCATATTGCCAAGTATTTTACGCGAGCAGTCTGTGGGTGACTTATACTCAAAATGCCTACAATGCCCTGCGCATCCAGTATAATAATGCCTTCAGGATGCTATTGAGACTGCCATGCCATTGCAGTGCATCACAAATGTTTGCCGAAAATCACACAGATGATTTTTACGCCATACGGCGAAAGAGGGTGGCGTCCCTATGGCAAAAGATACGTGGCAGTGCCAATAGTATTCTGAAAACAATTGCAGATAAAGTAGATTGTCCCATACAATCATTTTGGATGGGACTAAATATGCAATATAACAAAATTAACAAGTAAAGTAAAGTAAAGTGAAAGCGTAACAAATAAACAAACTCACATTCGTATTTATAATATTTTATAATATAATATATATAATCCACATTTATGTAAATAGTTAATGTTAGTTAATTTTGTAAATAGTTTAATCTGTTGCAGTTAGTTATGGATGTTAATCTGGAAATAAATGATGATTATTATTATTATTATTAATATTTCTTAAAAATATTTATAATAAGTTCCAAAACAGATAATGACCCGTAAAATATGAGGTCAAATCTTGTAATATTCAATACACTTTACGTAATCTTGTAACGGGAACCTTTCTCACAAATACGTACTGTTATCTTTCTTACAGAGTAAATCATAATAAACTTAAAAATACGATAACACTCAGTGTTTTGAGAGTAAATTTCCAGAGTCAATGTACAATCTCAGTTCAGACCCCCTAGTGTTAGTTTCGTCTGTTCACTTATCAAAGGTGACCTCTTGTTTTGATGTCAATTAAGCAGCATGTTTTTGGTGTAGATAAATTACTTTGTACTTATTGCAAAATCTATTGGATTCAACTTTAATTGTGAAGTATTTACAGGGCCGACATACCGACACCGTCAACTACTGACAAGCTTACATTGTTGGAAATTGGAATGCGATCTCTTTGTATTATTCTGGCCTTCCAATGCCCTTTCTTGAGCATTTTAAACGTGAAAACATTCCGAAATTCGTCTACATATGCACCTATCTGCTGCACTTTATATATTACTAGCTGGTGCTCACGACTTCGTCCGCGTAGAAAAGTATAAAACGCCATCTACCGTATTTTACATAGATGGCGCTATCTCCCGGGCCAAGCCGCTAGTATTTACTTTTATTTTAGATTTCCCGTAGGAATGGAGCATTTTCCCGCAGTAAAAAGTATCCTATGTTCATCACGGATAATGTCGGCTTCTAATGGTAAAAGAATTTTTCAAATCGGTCCAGTAGTTTCAGAGCCTATTCTATACAAACAAACAAACAAACAAAAAAGGATTTCTTTTCTAAATTATTATTATATTGAAATGATGTTACATTTCAGGTACCAAGAATGACGGTAAAAGGGAATTTAGAAAATGGACAGAAGCCAAACGATAATCATCCAGCTTCATCAACTAGTTTAGACGAAGCCATGCTCCTTACGGGTAAGCTAATATTAAATAAATAATAAATGTGTTCACACATTCCACACTAAGCAACTAATGCTTGTATTATGGATACCAGACACTTGAAATACTATAATTTACTACATAGATTACTTTTTTTGAATACACACATACTTATCAATCACACAATCAGGTAAGGTACAAAGAATACGCTCAAAGAAAAATATTACACGTATTTTACGCGTATTCTATACTAATATTATAAAGAGGAAAGATTTGATTGTTTGTTTGTATAGAATATGCTCCAAAATTACTGGACCGATTTAAAAAATTCTTTTACCATTAGAAGCCGACATTATCCGTGATGAACATAGGATACCTTTTACCGAGGGAAAATGCTTCATTCCTACGGGAAATCTAAAATCTAAGTAAAAGTAAATTGGCCCGGGAGATAGCGCCATCTATCCAAAATACGGTAGATGGCGTTTTATACTTTTCTACGTGGACGAAGTCGCGAGCACCAGCTAGTTATGTATAAAACACACATCCCTTCCCCTTCATCTTGTCGAAATCCCTCTTTTTCAGACCAAGCGTTTTAATACATACTTTATTATGCACACTGCCAAGGTTTTGAAATCCAGAGCTCATATTACCCAAATCTTTTCAAAGTTCGAGTGAATAGTCATCTTCTGGGTGAGCTCGCTACATCATAGGCCTCATCCTTGCTATACAATTGGTTGTTGGCCAAGAGCAATCTCATCTCATCTCTAATAAATAAATAAAAAACACGGCCGTGTCCACGACACAGCCACGCCCCATTTATTTCTGCTTACTCTCCCCTTCCTCGTCTTTCGCTCTTTCTACTAGTGAAAAACGTGATATAACAAAGAAATACCAATCAATGTTTGACACAAATTTATAAAATGATTCATCTGTTTCATTATTAACAATGCAACTTATCAAATATCCTGCGCGGTGCCGCAGACATGATTTTATCTGCAATCAAAGTGTTTCTATTGTTGTAAGTTGATGACCTAATTATAATCATAATATGAGTTGTTAGCGATGACCCACTTCTCTTTCCAATATTGTTCTAAAAAGACAATTAAACGAGTCAACTCATAAGATCGGTATTTCTTTCATTTTGATCCTATTTTAATTGTACCATCACCACTTGTGATAGAAGTCTAGTATTTTTGTCAGTTTTGACTTCGTCTTTAGTGACCTTGTTACCTAGTTTATTCATATAGAATCTATGTAAAATTAATAGATACTTTCTTGTAAATCGATTGGAATGAATTAAACTCTAGAACTGAAATCAAAGCGGTTAAATCGTTTTTGAGATAGCATTGAGTAAAACAACCAGTATTTTTGAAACAGACAATATGAAGGATTGTGATTGTATTTTTGCAAAAAATCATTTTTTGATTTTTTTGTTTTATAGCCTTTTAGTTTTTAAGCAGCGATAAGTACAACGTGTACAAATTGTTTTTGTTACGATTATACGATTGCTCGTTTACGATTACATTATATGTATAAACTGTGTATTTTAATAAAAGCTCAGCAAAGACATGTGTGACGTTGTGATATTCTTTGTCTCCATAATCTATAAACTAACCTATTTCAATCAATTAAAACATCTGCACTGAACTTTTGACATCATTACGCAAATATTTACCCAACAGAGTCATATGCAATAAGTAATTTATCTTGCTCTATAGTCTATATAATGATATAAATAATGTATTATAAACATTTTGTTTTAACTAGGAAACAAAACACGACGTTAGATACTTACTGTGTTTTAAAAGATTTTTACAGCTTCAAAGTTATCAATTAAATTGAACTTGACAAATCAAAACTGAAGGCGTAACAAATAAATAAATATATTTTTATTTGTTATACGAATATAAAGTATAAAAATATATAAAAATCGGTCATAAATTAATAATATAGTTATGCTAAAATGCTAGCTGGCGCCCGCGACTTCGTCCGCGTTGTAAAAAAAAAGTGGCCTAGGTATCCTGTGTCCTGTACGTCTAAATGTTTATCTATCAAGTTTCATGAAAATCAGTTAATTCGTTTAAGAGTTATGGAAGAACATATAACATACATTCAAAACCTACACTTACAGATTTATTATTAGTATTGATTGATATGATATGATTGATTGATGATGATGAAATTTTTGTAGATGATCTTTCAGGAACAGGAATTAAAATATTATTTAGTTAGGAATGTGATAGTTGAAGTAACTTAATTGTGTAAATACGAGTTACCTGAGAGGTTTTTATCTAGCCCACTTTATGTGAAGATAACATGAATATTGTTAACATGCGTAGTTACAACTATCATATAATTTATGTCTGATAACATCTTATTTATTCGGAAATTATCTTCATATATAATTTATCTTTGGGGAAATACGGCAATAATTCCTGATCCGGAAAGTATTTACTTTCCAAACAAATTGTACAGAGAAAACAGGACGGATTTTTATTTCTTTATTAAAGTGTAAACAACACCAGTTAGTAAATATTATAATTATATTTAACTGTGCTTAAGGTTTGATGTTACTGTCCTATTGTTTCTAAGCCTTGTTAAAAATTCTATTCTACGTATAAAATCGAAAAATTAATTGGCAATGATTGTAGTCACTGACCATTTATATTATATGCGCTGATGCCGATGTTTCCAGTTATCCCAAAAATCTAAATCCTTACTAATATTATAAATGTGAATGTGAGTTTATTTGTTTGTTTGTTACGCTTTCACGCAAAAACTACTGAATCGATCACCATTAAATTTTGCATACACGTTGTCTGGGACACCGGAAAGGACATAGGGTACCTTTCATCCAAGAAAAAAGTAATGTTCCCGAGGGATTATTTGAAATATAAAAGTGTAACTAACGCCTGGCCAATGTGTTACAGCAACAAATTGTCAAGCGTTATAATTGCTTTTATATTTTTAATTTATCATCACGTACGAAGTCGCTGCACTAGCTACTATAAAAATATATTGAAAAATATAAGAGATTTAAAGATCTTCTTAACCAATTGTTTCCGATGAGGACCAATTTGGAGCAATGGATTCCGATAATAAAATTTGAGCAAAATATTTTCCATTCCATGCATATGACATTTTAATTTTTTTGTTATGAAATATCTTTTATCTTAGTTATTAGTGTGGTTATTAAAGAAACAAGTAGGTACGTAATCAACAAACATAACAACATAACAACATTTAATTCGTCACTACAAACAGCATGTTTATTACATAGTAATACGTATGTAATATTTATTATCCCCGACTTTCTATTGAGCCCAAACGCGCTATATCTGCTGTAACCGGCTAAAGAGTTGGGTATCCCGCAAATTATATATACTACTTGACTACTTGCTGCAGCATCAGGTCAAGGTTATTATGCCATGGAAATACCACCAAAGTAACACTGTGGACAGACCTCAACATATATGTAATGTCCCTTTTTCTCATTTGCATTTTAAATCCAGTTTTATTTTCAACCGACTTCCAAAAAGGAGGAGGCTTTCAATTCGACTGTATTTTTTTTTAATGTTTGTTACCTCATAACTTTCCACTGGGTGAAACTATTTTGATAATTCTTTTTTTATTTGACAGCTATTTTAATTCCCGTGTAGTCCCGTTTTAATTTGGTCCAGCTGAGACGGTTTGAATTCGGTTTATTTTTTGTTAAAAGGAGGTGTTATTTTATAGAAACTGACGCTAAGTATTGATGTATTGTGTTCTTCGCTTTCGAAAGGATTAAGATCGAATTTTCTATCAGAGGTCAAATACTGAAAATGTCCGTAAATGAGCAATTATTTGTTACAGGTTTCGGAATCTACAATGCGTGTCATGTGCTCATGTCTGGAGTGATCTTGGCGGGTGTAATAATGCAGGCGCTGGCATTGGGATACGTCATGCCGGTAGCGCAGTGCGATCTACAATTGACATTGAAACAGAAAGGATGGCTAGCTGCTATACCTTTTATAGGCAAGTACATTCTCTACTGCCTTCTTGTATAAAAGTCTCTAATAAAATCGTTTGTACTGACTGATTTATCAACGCACAGTCAAAACTTAAGTCTTTGACGAGCCCGTTGGACGAGTGGCAAGGGTGCTTGCCTAACGTTTCAGGGGCCCCGGGTTCGATTCCCGGTGGGGTGAACTTTGGAAATTTTAATATAATTTTCAAAATTGACTCTGGTCTGGATTTTAAAAGTAGTGGTAGGGCACACTGCGTTTCGCAGTAATTTGGGCAGCCCGTCTGGCGGCAGTAACCACCACCTTACAGAATACCACCATGAAATAACAGCATTACGTGCTGTTGTGTTTCGGTGAGGGAGTAAGGGATGCCAGAGCCCATTACCCTATCCCTCCCTTATCCCTTATCCTTAATCCTTCTATGGTCGGCAGCGCACTTGTAGCACTTATGGCGTTGCTTGTGTTATAGGCGACGGTAGCCACCTACCATCAAGTGGACCGTCAGCCTGTCTGTCGACCTTAACATAAAAATAAAAATAATGTCTAGAAAAATAAAATATGGAACAATGGATTTTTAAAAATTTCAACTCCCTGCAAAGTTGGAGGTCGTGAAATGAATTAAGAACAAAAAAGTGTGTGTGTGCGTGTGAGTGTGTGTGTGTGTGTGTCAGACATGGCTCCGACACACGACTGAAGTTCCTTAAAAATACATTCAAAATACGATACTTCAGAGATATTCTAAAATATTCGAAAATACAACGTAACGCATACCGTGTGACAATTTTGATTTCACTCCCATAAATTTTCATACCCCGGCGGGCACACTTATATGAAAATGGAGTATATTTCCAATAACACTTTCAGCAAAATTAATGTTTTTTTTATGATTTTCCAGCTATAATATTAACATCCCATTTCTGGGGTTGGCAAGCTGACACTAAAGGTCGGAAGCCAGTTATGTTGGTCTCCATGACTACATCTCTAATATTCTCCGTGTTGGCCAGCTTCTCACCCAACCTCACAGTCTTTGCTGTACTGGAGTTCCTCTCGTCTATTTTGTGAGTAGACACAATTGTATATACCTATTTTTGTTCATCTGGAATTTCATGACAATCGTGAGAGCTCTTGTAACGTCTCTTTTAACAGTCCTACTAATATCATTAAAAAATTGTGAGGATTTTGGATAAAATTTAAAACACAGATAGATCATTACCTGGATTAAATAAAAAAAAATCGTCGTAAATATAAAAAAATTTGGCGGCGCCACCGTATTCAAAACAATAAAGATTATTTGTTACATAAATAATTTTACTAGCTAGTGCTCGCGACTTCATCTGCGTTCTGGATGAAAGGTACTCTATGTCCTTTCTGGTGATTAAGACAACGTGTATGTAAAATTTCATGGTGATCGGTTCAGTAGTTTTTGCGTGAAAGCGTAACAAACAAACAGATTCACATTTATAACATTAGTAAGGATAGTCTTCCAAAGACTGTTATAACCGGAACGGTAGTAATTCTACATCTATGGTTATAACATGACGAAGCTCATACAAAAAAGGCACCAGCCAGGTAGAAATAATACATAAGTTAATTTTTTAAATCCAAAATGATATGGGTCTTTATGATATGCAGTCTCACACACAACACGAGCCTTTGTCTGGCAGTGGTACTTATGTATTTTTTAATATCCGTTATCAATATGGCAAGAGCAAACTGATAAGCTAACCTTAGACGTTAGGCATACTTATAGCCATCACCTGAATTACGCTATGTTTATTTGCAGCATGTCAGGGTCGTCGGCGGTCGTGTATACATATCTCGGAGAGTTTCACAGCCTACGACACAGAGATAAGATGGTCGCCTTCGGATCATCTTTTGTAGGCATAGGGACAGTCATTTTACCTGGTAAGGAAACAATGCACGTAAAAGTATGTATCCTAATTGAATATCATCCGAAAATTCCTACTTATCTTCATATCACTTATACTAAGGTATAATATTATAAAGAGGAAAGGATTTGTTTGTTTGTTTGCATTGAATAGGCTTCGAAACTAGTGGATTGATTTGAAAAAATCTTTCACTGTTGGGAAGGTATTGGTTATATTTTATAAAAAGTTACGCCGGCTAAGCTACGTGCAACAACTAGTAATGAATAAACTCAAAAACTACTGGACCTTAAATGGAAATAGCCAGGACATGTTCTGAGAGAGAATATATAGGAATGGGCTAGAATAATAAGAGACTGATACTCCAGGGATGTCAAAAGATGTAATGTAAGGCCGACAAATAAAACGACATCTTTTGATGTTCCAGAATTGGAAGAGACAGAGATAGGTGGAAATCTTTAGAGAAGGCCTTTGTCGAAAGACAAGCTGTTGGGAAATCCGATCGTTGATCTAATACCTTGGTAAATCTAATACCATGGGTATTGTATTGTAAATTATACAACAAAAAAGGCTTATTTTACATATTTTATAAACAGAATCTTTAAAAAATATAAAATATTAAAAAGATTAATATGCTTGTGTTCACAGCTATTTCTTGGGTAGTCTTGCCTCTAGAATTCTCCTACTACATCCCTTTCCTGGACATCGCATATCGTCCCTGGAGACTCCTGGTAGTTGCTTGCGCGCTGCCATTTGCTTTCGGCACGATTTTCTTATTTTTCGCCGACGAAAGCCCGAAGTTTCTCATTGCCAATGGTCAGACTGAGGAGTGTCTAGAAGTGGTCAAGAGAATCTACGTTGTCAATACTCGAAAATCACGCGACAGTTTCCCAGTAAGTTCTTAGACATAGTCTAAAGAGAGTTAAAAAAGAGTCTCCCGTATAGTTAAACCTCCTATGGTATCTTTCAGGTCAAATCTCTACTAGAAGAAGCTCAAGCAGTGACGTCTAGCAGCGAGAAAGGAGTCGCAGCCGTGTTGGCTTCTATGAGAGACCAGACGTTGCCACTTTTCAAATCTCCTTTACTTTTTTGGACCTTTCTCACTTGCTTTGTACAGTTTGGAATATTCGCTACGTGAGTTTTCAATATTTTTAATCATTTAAACTCTCACCAGGTTGTCGAGCAAATGCATTAATTGTGCTGTAGTTAGAAAATCCAGAGCCTATTGTGTTCAAAACTATTGTGCCTATTGAATCAATCCTTCAAAAAACCTAAGTTCAATCTGTCATACTGTGCGGTAGAACTAGTTGGAATTTTTTTTTGTACAAACAGTTCCTTCGTAGAACTAATAGTAGAACTGTTTGGATCATCCCAAAAACGCAAACCAAATAAATCAATCCGATAAATTCGACCAATAAATTGAAATCAACCAAATAAATTTGACGAGCCCATTGGACGAGTGGCAAGGGTGCTTGCCTAACGTTTCAGGGGCCCCGGGTTCGATTCCCGGCGGGGACAACTTTGGAAATTTTAATATAATTTTCAAAATTGACTTTAGTCTGGAACAGCAAATAACAGCACTATGTGCTGTTGTGTTTCGGTGAGTGAGTAAGGGATGCCAGAGCCCATTACCTCATCCCTCCCTTATCCCTTATCCTTAATCCTTCTATGGTCAGCAGCACACTTGTAGCACTTGTGGCGTTGCTTGTGTTATAGACGACGGTAGCCACCTACCATCAAGTGGACCGTCAGCCTGTCTGTCGACCTTAACATAAAATAAAAAACCTTAAATGATTCTTTTCGTCACAGAACCAACGGCTTCTATGTGTGGTTTCCTTTCATTCTCAATTCGTTGGCAACACACAACGGACAAGAGACCAGGATCTGCGATATTCTTGACGCGAACATGCCCAATGGAACTAGCGTAAGTACTAACAAAATTATAAGCACTACTGGACAACCATATTTTTGTAACTGGATTTTGTTTTTCTAATGGAAATTTTTATTTTTTATTCAAAAGTATCCATTAAATCACTAATTGCCCAACAGCTCGCCTATTCAAATCCATAGCATAAGGCCTATATGCCTTATGACAAATCAAAATAATTACATAAAATGTAAGTAAAAAATGTCAAGTCTCGCACTTCTCGCAGTTCTTTCACGCTTAAAAGTTTTATTTTAGTTAGTGTCTATGGAAGCATCTATTCCAGAAGTTTATTATAATTATTATCTAATCAATTACCTATCAACATTTATAGTGTCCTTATCTTTATTTATAGTCGCCTCTATATTTCTCGGCTAAAAATGGGTCCTTGGCAAACCATACAATGAATTACTTAAATCTTACAGCTTACAGCTTACATTAAAAAATGGACTGTTCAAATGATTTTGCATTTCCGAAATTTAAACAAAATTTTCATTTTTAGTTTGCCGTCAATTAATTGCAGAAGTTTACAAGTATTACATAACTTTTACTCTCAACTTTAATTTCAGAACCACTGTGACGATACAATGAATACTGACACGTTTGAGCTATCAATCTACATTGGACTAGTGTTCTGTTCAATGTACATAATCGTTGGGTTCCTAGTGGACGCAGTGGGCAAAAGGTTGATCCTTGTGGTGGTGCTCGGAGGCGCTGGGCTCTGTGGTATCGGATCCCACGTCGCCAACAACACTCAGGTGGCCGTCATCCTGTATGCAATCTTCCAGATGTCCGGAGCTTGCATAGGATTGATGAACGCAGTTGCCGTTGAACTCTTCCCAACTAGACTTCGGTGAGAACTTTGATCGATTCACCTAATTTAATAGGGTGCATTTTTTTTTAAATATAAATATATTATATCTTCACATGTATACCAGACAGTTGATATAAGTACTACATAAATTTCTTTTTTTTTGTAAATACATAAGTACATATTATAAATAGAAAACATCCATGACAAAGGTACAAAGGTAAAATGCTAACACATAAACATTTGCCCCTAGCGGGATTCGAACCCGCGACCGTTTGATTAACAGCTAGGGTTACTAGCCACTAGACCGAACGTATCAAAAGCACCTAACTATAGTCTGTTTTTGTTAACATACGAGTACCAAAAGTTTTCATTGCATTGCTTTTGGACCATAAAATCCGTTTATCCAATAAGAAAGAGCCTAAAGCTAATGTTAGGGGCGGGACTTACCCCTTCGCCCTACTATCAATCTCTACTAATATCATTAATTCGGAAGTGAATTTGTTTATTTGCTAAGATTTCAAGCCTTAGAAAAAAAAACTCAACACTCATGAGGAACGTTTGCGAATATCATTTGAGGAAAAAATGCAATAAAAAATACGAAGCCCGGGTGGGTCGCTAGTAATGTTACCATTATGTTACAAAACATTTTTTTGCTACTTATTGCAGAAAAAAATGTTTTGGACTAATTTAATATATGTCTGGAATTTAATAAATATGTTGAAGCATTATTTTAGCTTACTCCCTGAAAACTCCTGTTACAAGTGTTTGAAAGACTAGTTTACAGGGCCTGTCGCGTATTACGTACGCGAAGAGTCAAATTCATTCAAACGTATCGCATATTAAGTACACGATAAGAGTCAAATTCGTGAGTGTGCGGATTGAAGGACTGACAGGTTACAATGTAATGAAAATTATTAAAACGTCCTAAAATCATACAGTTCGCGTCAGGGCCCCTAGCCATGAGCACACCAATTCCAACGCTCCCTTACGAAGTTAGAGAACGATAGAAAATAAAGCCCGATGTTTGGTCAAAATTTTATGTGGGCGTTACAAAAACCAATCACCGGGCTCTATTTTCTGTCGTTTCGTCAATCTACAACGCTCCCGTTTGCACTGGGTGCTATTGGCTAAGGGCCCTGGTTTCATAGACTTTAATTTGTTTTGATACAGTGCAATGGCGATTTGCTTGTCAATGATGATGGGACGCGCTGGATCCGTCCTCGGTTCCAACCTCATCGGTTTCTTCCTCGACGTGAACTGCGGTGCCGGATTCTATCTCTTCGGGGGAATTCTCATTGGTAAAAATATTTTTAATCCGGCTCGAAGGACTTTTTATTGTAGTGACCATTCTTTTTAAAAAATAAGACATGGATATGCCATTTTGAAGTTATTTTTTAATTATTATGTTTATGTTTAAATTTGAATTGCCCCATAATATTAGTACTAACTGTTTTTCTCTATTTCAGTTTGTGCCTTGTTCTGTCTGACACTTCCTGGTAAGACACAGAAAGTGAAACAAATCACAGTTGAACCGACGCAGAATGAAACACACGAACCAGTATGAGAAAATATCTAGTCAATAGGAACCGGTACAAACCACAACTTAGTCAAGATTTTCAACAAAGAAAAATTTAAGCCATGGTGTTGAAAGATATTGTGATATGTAAATAAATGATCTCTTTAAGGTTGTTATTTATTTGGGGTCTTTTTTCAAACAACAAATGCCATGACTACTTGATAAAAAAATGGACAAGTAGCATATTTCGTGACGTACTTATGTTACTTTTTATATGAAAAGATACACTGGCTGTCCACTTGATGGTAGGCGGCTACCGTCGCCACATGTGCTGCTAGTGTACTGCCGACCTTAGCAGAATAAAAGACATTATTGATTAGAAAATGATGGGGAAATGGGCTCTGGGATGCCTTACTCAAACCTAAACATAACAGCACACATGCTGTTGTAGGGATTTTATGTTAGGGGATGATTACTGCCGCTAGACGGGCTGTCCTTGTCATTTCATTGGAAGTCGTCTATAATTTCGCAGAAATCAAATTTCTTACAAACCAAATGTGACTTCGGTGAATCATGGACTTTCTTATCTACTGCGCAAAACATAATGCGCAGTAAACTTAACCTCAAAAAATGGCTTATGAAAATAGAAAGCGTTCTTGAAAAACCTAGGCGGCCGCCCAATTCCCGTTTCCGCGCCGCCCTTCGAAACGGAATTCAAAGGTCGTATCCGTGGAAACCTGGAGGAGGGCAAGAAAATTTCAGATTTGTGGGCGGCAGTACCAGGAGAGCATAGACAGAAAGTGGTGACACACTACTAGCACTGTTGCCATAGCAACGGGTTACGCCGCGCATGCGTAGTCAAGAAATGTTCATAAATAATCAATATTCCAACCCCGCTAATAAAATTGACGAATGGAGCAATGCACCGTGTTGGATATGGCAATTTGTTTTTTTTATATATTATGTTAAGCTCTATTAGGGAGGAGAATGGTCCACTTGATGATATGTGGCTACCATCAACACAAGCAACGCCACAGGTGATGCAAGTGCACTGCCATAGTACGGTAGAATTAAGGATAGCGATTAGAAAGGGATAGGGAAATGGGCTCTGGCATCCCTTACCTTACTCACTTATCGAAACAACAGCACACATGCTATGCTATGTATGTAGTATCACGGTTACTAATTCCGTCAAGTAAGTGATCCCCTACCCTCCATGATCCTTACTACACAATCAAGATCGGCAGAGAACTTGCAATACTTATGGCGTTGCTTGTAGTTACAGGTAATGGAAGCCATAAAATGCCATTAAAAAAAATTTAATACCTATTATCGCCTCCAAAGAGGTTGTGATTTTGACTCTGCGTCGCATTCTTTTTGGTACCTTCTGAATCATGCCAACCTAGTACTTCAGATGTCGTGGAAACTTGTGTGAAGAATTTTCACACGTTCAAAGACGACACATGTAGAGTGCCATGTTTGTCCCACTGTTCCTTTTTGAGAGATATTCTGGGAAGAACTCCACTCGAACATTATTTTTGGATATATTCAAGATGTGGAACTTTAGAAATAAACATTCCAAAAATGGGCTGTAACTTACTTAAATTCCTTGAAAATTGTTAACATACCTTGTCACATTTTAACGTGACGTCATCTACAATTAAAAAGTATAGCTAACAAAACTGACGATACTGAGTGTGTCACGAGATTACGTCACCAAAATGGCGGTCAGGAGAGACAGTACTCACTTTGCGGAAGTTATAAAGACAATACAAATTAATATCTTATTATCATTTGATTATAAAAGACGAACTTCCTCTAGACGAGCTTCTTTCTATATTTTTTTAACAATAAATTTTGTTAACAGTTTTTTTAACTTACTTTTGAAACAAATATGTTCTAAATTCAACCAATGAGCGAACACTTGTTTATAGAAATTCCTATTCAACAAAAGAACCTACTTATGAATACACTTGAACGCCACAAAACGTGTTTAAGTAGGTATTCTTGAAGTAAGGAAATAGGAAAATGAGGTAGCAGTGATAAACAAATATCTACGAAATAAACACGTACTTAGTTATAATATGTAATTCAAATTGCTACACTTGAAACGTCTACGCGAAGAAAAAAATACCTATTTTTAAAAAAATCTAATCTTAATTGATAATTTAATTCCTTCCATTTACGTTAAAAGGCCTAACTAAATTATTTTTATTGTGACTTCGGTAACAGTTTACTTTTTTAAAAGAAGCTTTTTTTAATTTTTACACAGAGAAATGAATACGAAATCTTCTGAAAAGTTCAATTTTGAGGACGCTCTAGATTTAACAGGTAAGTTCTTTTAGTGATAGGTTATTTAGATTTACAATAACGATTTTAACATCTAAGAAAAAGACGCGGACGAAGTCGCGGGCACAAGATAGCCGAATAAAAAATTTAAGTTGCTTGTGTGTACGCTACAAAAACTTGAGAATGGATAGACCGATTTTAGTTCAGTTTTCGCTTATAAAAAGAGGGATAAAGTGAGAAGTTTTTAGTTATCTAATTAAGTAACTTAGTAAGCACTAAGTAAGTAAGCATTTAACATTATACTGCAGTATAAAGTTAAATATACTTTTTCGTTTATAAGGTTTCGGCAAATATAACGTAATTATGTTAACGTCGTGCTGCCTTCTCATCCTTGCCATGTACTTGGACATATTTGGCTTCTCTGTACTGATGCCGGTGGTCACTTGTGACATGTCACTTACCACCACCCAACAAGGACTGCTGTCTGCTGTACCACTTATAGGTATGTAGCTACACACAGTAAAATCTTGATAACATCAGTCAACAAAAAAAAATTTATGGTTTCTATTCTAATGCTTAATTTCTGAATCTAGATATCTAAAAATAGTTACATTTTCATTTTTAGCTTTTAAAGTTTGCTTTTGCCTGATTTATGACGTTAAGTAAGATACGAGACAGCCCATACAAACATAATATAAGAGAAACACTAAAAATATTCATTTTTGAACTTAATTTTTCCGTTATTTTACATATTATTATTGTTATCAAAAATCTTAAATGACAAAGGCTCTAGTGTACAACAAAAACTTTTCTAATTGCAATTGAAAATAAAAGTATGGAAATAATGTATGAATCTATCATTTGTCTTAAAAAAATAAAAAAAATGCTCTAGTTTCTACAAAAGCAAACTTTGATCAAAAAAATTATTTATTCCCTTATTTTTAACATAGAAGAAATCAAAATTTCATATGCAGAAGCCAGACCCAAAAATCGTGTTGACCTGTGTAATATAAAGCGAAAGTGATTCGTTTGTTAAGCTTTCACGCCTTAACTACGCCTTAACGCCTTGTCAGAGGTAGTACCTACTGAAAACGAAAAGGTAGATTAGGTACCTTTAACTTAAGAATTACTAGACCGATTTTAATTCGGGTATCACTTATGGAAAGAAGGGATAAATAGGGGAGGTATGTAGGTAGGTTTCCAGGCGAAGCTGTGAGCGGGTCACTAGTTTCAAATTAATTTTATTAAAAACATTTCATGTGCATAACATATTATGAAACATTGTAATGGCGATAAAACGTAGGTCAAACTATTAAATAGGTAAGTACTTAGTCTTTAGGAGTATAATTTATTCACTCAACCAATGAATATTCGTGACTGTGTGTAGTGTTATTTATGAATATGAACAGAATATTATGAACATTAAGTCTGTGTAATATACTTTTGTCTGGTGTTGGATTTTAATTTTTGAAATTATTATTATTATTATTTAATTTTGATCTATATAATTATAGATAGATTTCTGGTGACCCGTTCTCGGCTTCGCCCGGAGTGCAATTAATATAGCCTATCTTTTAAGTTGGACCAAATTGAGGATAGTTACAAAGTTTTATCAAAATCAATGCAGTAGTTTCGGAGTTCATTGGGAATTTAAAGCTAGTAGCTTTTTTAAGCTAATTGACTGACATTATTTCTTTATTTAAGGCATAATGGTATCATCGTATGGCTGGGGTTTGTGTGCTGATACGTTGGGACGCCGAAGAACTTTGCTGTTGGCGATGCCAATAGGTCTCATCATGAATTTGGCTTCGAGCATGGCACCAGGCTACGCTTCGTTGACTGTGCTCAAATTTTTATCTGCTAGTTTGTAAGTTATTTTCTTAATAATATCACTAACTGAACTCGGCCACGCTTTGCTGTAAGTAACTCGTTTTTCTATACTAGTAATACTAATATACTAATAATATTATAAAGAGGAAAGATTTGTTTGTTTGTTTGTTTGTATAGAATAGGCTCCAAAACTACTGGACCATTTTGAAAAATTCTTTTACCATTATAAGCCGACATTATCCGTGATGAACATAGGCTACTTTTTACCGCGGGATAATGCTTCATTCCCACGGGAGATCTAAAATAAAAGTAAATACTATCGGCTTGGCCCTGGAGATAGCGCCATCTATACAAATCAGATGAAGCGACTAACATGACAACTGCTTGGTGATATTTTTAGCGATCCATTCCACGGTAGATGGCGTTTTATACTTTTCAACGCGGAAGAAGTCACGAGCACCACCTAGTTTTATAATAATAGGCCAATAGCCAGTAACAACCTTAGGCGTACATACCGCTACACTTCTGTTTCTAATTTCAGTACTTCTTCAGCGAATGCAGCTGGTTTTGTACTTGTCGGTGAAACAGTTCCGAGACGACATAGAAGCAGATTTATGTTTCTAATGGCGAGTGCGACTATGTTAGTGCAATTAATTATATGCAGTGAGTTTATATTATTACCCCCAAAGCTTTCTTGTTGATCGTTTACGCTGTAAATTACTATTTTAATCAAAAACATGTGTTGGTCCTGTACCAAAACCTAAAAGAAACTATGTTTTTTAAATTAATTAATATATATTTTTTATTAATATAATCCAAATTGAGTATTCTCCATTTTACAGTAATTGCGTTGCCGGTATTTCAACTGACCATACGCGTTCCTATAAATTGGTTAAATTTGGAATACAGAACTTGGAGGCTGTTGATGCAGCTCCTCGTATTGCCAGGAATCATTGGAGTTTTAACTCTATGTTTTATGCACGAAAGTCCTAAATTCTTTTTGAGTAAACATCAACAGGAGGAAGTATTGAAGACATTAAAGTCTATATACAGTTGGAATACTGGATTTGAAGAGAGAGAGTTTCCTGTGAGTATTTTGTAGATAATAAAATATCTACTATTACTTTACTAACTAGTATTTAGTTTTTTAATGTTATTAATGAATATTTTATTTAAATACAAAAAGACAAAATAACAACATGAAACTTAAAACATAAATGAAATTTGGGTTCAGGTAGCAAGGCACCTCTCTAGATTGCTATACTTAGAGCCTCTTTCATCATCTCTGAGTAAAGTGTCAAGTAGGCTAACCGCAATTTAAAGTCACCGGTAAGATAGTGTACGAGTTTCACCATCTTCGAGTAGCATTACTCAAGGGTAAGTTACTCAGATACTCAAGTAGCATTACTCAGATACTCGTAACATTTACTCGTCAATAAGCTTTACTTAAAAAGAAACTAATCAACACTTTACTTGTAGTTGGTGAAAGAGGCCTTTAAAGGTAATTCCCAGGCCTGTAATCGCTATTTTTGTCCTTTAATGAGGTGACCCCAAGGCCCCAGCATCTCAAAGGAAGGAACGAAAGAGTAAGAAAGTTCTATACTTATGTTCTACTTATGTTTCTATACTTATTAACTTTCTTTCTCTCCTCTGAATTCTCTACCGCATTGGAATTCATTGAATTAATATATTACATTTTTATTTCTTCAGGTGACAGCTGTATACATTGACGACTTTCAAATTATTTTAGACTCAAATGCATCCTTCCTCCGAAAGATGTGGAATCAGACTGCCCCCTTGTTTAAACCACCACTACTTAAGAATTCTTTAATATTATACTACATACTGCTGTGTGCTTTTATGACGTAAGTGTTTGATGATAATTTCAACACTGTTAAGTGCTGATGATAATTGATGATGGTTTATGGTAATTTCAGATCTACCGGATACACCATGTGGGTGCCAACAATAGTCAACGCTTACTTCAATGGTGAGGACAAAAGCGACCAGAACTTCTGTGAAGTCGTTAGTGGAGTTGCTTCCACGGGCATTAACAATGTACATACATATTATGTTATTACTATTGGAAATAGATATATTTTCATATACATAGATTTATCACCATATACCTGTGTATTTCATTTCAGTCCCTAGGTAATTTTCATAGTACCTATCATAGTATTTCGTCATTTTAAAATCATCATTCTTATCTTACAAGGTGATGAACGATTTAAATTATCCGGATATTACCTAGGTACAGAGAAAAATAATAAAATATATTTTTTACATTTGACGACACGTTTAGTTTGGTCTAGCTAGTGGCTAGTAACCAAACGGTCTCGGGTTCGAATCCCGCTGGGGGCAAATGTTTATGTGTTAACATTTTTCCTTTATACATGATACATGATATATTTTTTTATGAGTCATGGATGTAATATGTATGATTTACAAAAGTAGGTAATCTATGTAGTATATCAACTGTCTGATATCCATAAAAGGTAATTAGTTGTTTAGTGTGGAACTAGATGGTGCTGTATGGAGTGTGTAATATTATTTATTATTATTTCAGACAAGTACAGATTGCGACAACGTGATTCCCCCACTTACCCTTTACGCAGTGATGTGCTACTCCGGGGTATCGGGCACCCTCAACATTCTACTCTCCTTCATAGTGGGGCCACTGGGGAAAAGGCGAACTACACTTCTAGTGTTCGCCACAGCCACCATTAGCGGCGTCGTATTGCTTTTCGTGAGGGTCGCAGTGCTGAGCATTCTTCTCTTCTATGTATTTCTTTACATCGCATTAATATTAGGAAACGTCAATACTTACTTGGTGGAATTGAATCCGACACATTTAAGGTACTTATCACCCTATCAATGTTGATTCTATACTTCTTAGGGTGTCAGAATTGGTTCCTACGTCGAAGAATTGGTCAAATTGTACCTGAGTCATGGATGTTTGTGTATGTAGGTCTAGGTATTAACAAAAAAACTAATTTATGTAGTATAATAATATAACTGTCTAGTATCCTAGAGTGCAACTAGATGGTGCTGTGTGAAATGTTTGAAGATATTTATTTATTTAAGTAGGTCCGCAGCGAATTGCCTACTGCAGCGAAATGCATATATTATCATGTTTGTATTATAAACACCATTTAAAGGTGCTTGCAACTACACAAAAAGAATTTTAGGAGTATTTTATTTAACTTATTTTATTATTTTTTATTTGAATAATAAAGTTTTTCAATTGTTTCAGAGGCATGGCTACATGTTTATCTGTAGTCGTCGCACGAGGATTCGGATTTTTTAGTGTGCAGTTGATCGCCCTCTTGTTGGAAAATAATTGTACATTCATGATTGGTGGTTATGTATTGCTTGTTGGTTGTATGTATCCCTAATTCCCTACATATTTATATGTTGGCCTCTTTATTTTTTTATAATAATAAATGGAAGATTATTTGGGACAGTTGGGTTAAATTTGGGGCACATGTGGAAAAGTCTTCCAGGACTTTCGAAAATTGGTGATTCTATAGATTTCGATGTGCTCTTTTCGAATTTCTATTTACAGTTTTTTGAAAATATCTTCCTTCTGACTCAGTTTACAATAAAACAGCTATAGGTATAATCCGTTTATGTAGCCAACTTATAGTATCTAAGTATACTTAGGTAGTAGGTACTTATGCGTAAGAATATAATTATAGGTATTAATCTTAATTTATTCTATCTATTTCAGCTGGACTAATAATGTCATTTTTCCTTCCTTCTGATACCAACAAAACCGAAGAACAAAGAAATGTGATGCAGACAACATCGGTCCACGATTGTTTGGAGAGTGAAAGAACAAGATTTTGAATACAATTATGTCATGAGATGAAATATTTAAAAAGAGTAAACTAAGTATAAGTAAAAAAATAATCTATAGTTTTCTAATAATTCCAAACATCTACGGCCATTTGACATAAAGTGTTACGTCCGCTTTATATAACGCGGGTTATGTATTTATTTCGTATTTCAACTGCTTCCCGTTGTAATTCTTCACCATGACTGCTATGCTACAGCTACTGGTATCACTTATCTTTATTTAAGTAAAAATAAATCCCTAAATGTGTTGCTAAGAGCAAATCTCGAGAACGGCTGGACCGATTTTAATTCTGTCTTCACTCACTCATGGATACAGGGATATTCAGGGAAGGTTTTTACGTAAAAAATGCACCCTGGGCGAAGCCGGGAGGGGGTCGCTAGTGATTATTGAAAGAATTCATCTAAATACTTTCTAGTCGAGCCTCCAGTCTGGGTCGTGAGGTTGAAATACTTGCTATTCTTGCTAACGTGAATAACATGAAACACAGTGAAATAACAGTATAATTATGTGCTGTTGTGTTTTAGTGAGTGAGTAAGGGATGCCCCTTGTCTAATCCCTCCCCGATTTAGTTCAGGCTCTATAAAGCTCTCCCTACTCGATACAATGCACCCCTTCGTGTCGAATTGATATCGAAACATCCTAAAAGTAATTCAATTAATTAAAGCCATTAAGAAAGAAGTTTACACCGCTACTTCCGATCCTCAACTAAAGGGATTCAACCAGTTGATCCGTTCGGTCTTCTGAATGTTGTAGGTATCTATTATTTTAATCGAATCAATCAACGTTATCGATAGATAGTAGTTATTATACTAATTACTTAATAGATTCCAAACAGAACCTTTACGATATTACAAGTAGAGAAAGTTATTTTGACATTTAAGATCTGTTAGTAAAACATTTTTGTCTGTTCCTGTTTACTTACTCTTGTTATGACAACAACATCTGTGTAGCGTAGAAGTTCAGTTAGTTCAATTGATTTCCGTTGTCATTCGTAAATAAACCCTTTGGAATTAAGTATACCTTTATATAGTTAACGTTCTCAAACATTATGATACCAAGCTAGAATTTCTTATTAAAAATAAACTCTATGCATACATTTCCTATGCCTCAGTTGATTAAAATTAGCTCTTATTTATATGCTCCTAAGGATGTTACTACGTGAAAACTTTCATAATGTTAAGTTGTCATCATAAAATGTCAAATGGATATTCAAATTGTGTCAAACGAACCGAACTGGACTTGACTGTCACTAGAAAAAGAAAGATTTTATTAAAAGAAATTAAAACTTCTGCCGAAATGTGCGATACCGGTAATACTAAACCACGAGTATTAGTTTTAGGAGGTAAATAAAATTTATAACGATAAACTATTCCTAAAAACTTTCAATTGTCATTGACTTTTTTTCAATAAAGTAAGATGAAATGTACTTTTTTATCTGAGGACAGTGTTAGTCATCCTTCGGTCAACTTTTTGTCGTCTGATTTAGAACTGTGATGTGATTTCGCAGGGTGCGGTTTTATAGGACGGAATTTGGTGGAGTATTTAATATCTAACGACCTGGTTAGCGGACTTCGCGTCGTCGATAAGACACCACCGCAACTTGCCTTTCTGAATCCAACGCACACCAAACTCTTCGAGGACCCCCGCGTTGAATATCGGAGTGCTAATCTTATTAATCCAAGTAAGTTTTTGTGTACCTAATATTGAAGCTATGTGAATTAATTATGACTACAAATAGAATCATAAATCTAAATTGTAATTAATAATATTATACAACTAGAAAAGTCTGGGCCAGACATTGATACAGAATTTGTTTTTTCTTTATATTTGACTAGCTGCTGCCCGCGACTTCGCCCGCGTAACTTTGTAAATTATATACTAAAACCTTCCTCGAGAACCACTCTATCCCTTGTTAAAAACAGCATGAAAATCGGTGCAATAGTTTTTGAGTTTATCACAAACATACAGATAGACACAGCGACGGACTTTGTTTTATAATATGTATAAGGATTATTATTATTTTTTGGAAATATTACCTGTAATATTATAAGTAGGTAAGTAATACTATTCCTAAAAATATTAAATGGTTTAAGTAGCATGGCTGAAGCGAGAAAAATCACTCCTGTCTTCATTAAACTGAGGCTGACATGGTTACCAAATATAACAAAAGGTTATATAGTATTAGTATTTATTGTTATATAACTCCACATTTTTATATTATGTAAAAAGGTATTAAGATTCATTAATAGTTATTCCCTGTGGGGAATTGCCTTTTCAGGCCTTTAACAAATCTGTTCATAGATCTAGGACTGATCTTATGATTCAAATTATAATAAAAAATGTGTGGTTGCAGTTTTTTGTATACAAAAGTGGGTAAATATTTATGTCATTGACATTCAGGAAAAAGATAATAAATATTATCCATCCATAGTTCATAGTATGATTCATTACTGTTGTTTTTCTCTTTAAATAATATGTTTATGTATAAATACCTATTATACCACAAGTACTTTAAAAATTATTTTAATAAGACTAAAAATATATCTTATTAGTAGACAGTTTGGTTTATTCAGGGTGTATAATTGTAGTAATATTTTAGTGAAATACTTAACTTGACAATTTGTTGCCAAATTCTTCAATTTTATAATATATATGTAATGTAATTTCATTATATTTATGTAACTAGCTGCTGCCCGCAACTTCGCCCACGTAACTTTGTAAATTATATACTAAAAAATTCCTCCAGAACCACTCTATCCGTTGGTGAAAACAGCATGAAAATCGGTGCTGTAGTTTTTGAGTTTATTGCGAACAGACAGATGGACAGACACGGACTTTGTTTTATAATATGTAGTCAAAGTGATGAGAGCATGTATGTTGTAATTTTATAACTGGCAGGCTGGCTGAAGGTCCACTCAATGGTAGATGATGACCTTAGTAGGATAAAGTATTAGGAAGGCACAGGAAATGGACCCAGGCATTTCTCACCTACTCACTCAAATCCAACAGCACACATGCTGTTTTTTTTTTTATTTCAAAGTGTGTCTAGCCTGTGACTGGCTGTCCAATTTATGACTCCGAAAAGCAGTGCGCTCTAAAGTATTTCAGGATCTGCATAATTATATTACAAACACTATTAATTTAGTATAATTATTAAGCAATGTTTCGTCAATTAACTACAATTATTATTACCATATTGCATAAAAAAGAAAGTTAATAGCAATAGCAATAAAAAATAAAAACACATAGTCAATTAATAAAATACTCTACTGTTCAATCAACTGCGTCTGCATAGTTAACGGACCATTACATTGAGTATAATACAGGTTAATAATGTGTCCATAGCAATTTTAACACTATTTTTGAAGTGAATTATGGGGAAAAAACACTGAATTCGCAGGATTGACACGCTTTGATATTTATATATAGATACTAGCTGCTGCCCGCGCCGCGTATATGTAATAGATAAAAACCTATTCTCAGACCTACCAAGTGTACATATCAAAATCAGTTCGGAAAAATACAGTTTCGGAGGAGAATGGCAACTAACACTGTGACACGAGAATTTTATATATATAAGATGTGTGTGGGTTATATACCAACTCTGGAAAAATTAGAAAAAAAATCAGGTACTTTATTAAGAGATAATACAGAAAGGGAATCAACAGCCTTGTTAATTAGTTTTATTACACTACTTTTTAATGGGACATTAAAACAATCCTTTAAGTATTTATTGGTATACTAATTATATAGTGCACATAATTATTGCATGTTGTGTTGATAATAATAGACAAGTGACTTCAAGTTGATAACAGAACAAGGACAAATTTATCAAACTTAACTAACACCTACATTGTAAACTCATTTATTAGTTACCCTCTTGTTTTAGGCTAAAATAATGTCTACTTTTTCAAAAAGAAAAACTTTTTAAAAAAATCTTTCACAACAGTTTAAATAAAAAAAAAGATCCAAAGCTTGGCAAAAGTATAATCTCAAGCTTTATATTGCTTTACCGATTTTGTCAAGCGTTCCCCAGCCAGTGTACTGTATTTAAATATAAATAGAAGACATGTTGTTTAGTATGCGCGCACGCAGTTCGTTACAATGGTCGCCGGTTGAAAGTAAAATATTCAAAGTACACATATGTAGTTATTATTAAATATTGTATGCAAATCGCTGGACAATAACTGATAACTCGTCGCGTCCACACAATCGTTTTATCCTTTTTTCCTTGTTGCTTTGACGATGCAACGGAAGAATTAATAATCATGTAGGTATGTGTATAGATACAAATAAATTTATATAATTATGCCACTCATATAAAAATAAGTAATATTAGCAAACACATTATATTACTAATCGTTTCACGGAAATGCGTGTCTCAGTGTGATTATAACACGAGAACAATATATCGGTCGAAATTCCAACTCATTTTTTCGATAGATTTCCGCGGTCGTTTCGCTTTCGTCTCTGTGTGCTAGAGGTGTGAAAGTGAAGCCAAGTTTTCGCTTCACGTATTATATAACTAGCGACCCGCTCCCGACTTCGCCCAGGAAAAACTTAATTTAGTTTTATTATGTTAATAAAAATTCCGTGACACATATCTATCAATGCCGCCTCAAAATTAGTTGCGTGGTTTAGGAGTTATAAAGACAGACAAATTATATTGTCTAAAGTTGCCCCCAGGTGCCTTATTCTGAGTTTTTGTTTGTTGCCAATTAGTTTACCTTGGTTTTAGGTGTTGGCACTATTTTTTGGTTAAATTAGGGAATACTCACGAAAATAGACCAAAAAATAATGGGTGGTGGTGGTAATTTTAAGCAGAGAAGTGGTAATCTCCTCATTGAGACCTTTTAAATTTTCAAACGATACCAAACACAGAACTCGGGGGTTTACCTATAGCCGTTTTACCCATAATCAACTCATTAGATCACTAGAGATTTGGTCTATGGTAATAAATCAGTCTCCCCAAAACCTTTCAAATGAGTACTGATTGAATTATAGTATTTTCGGTCAGTGTTGTATGTCAATTCTAAAGATGAATGTAACCATATAAAAATTCGTGTAAATTACAAAATTAGTTTGGTTTGTTAAAAAAAACCACATGATTGTAATATATTTTCCAGAGTCATGTGCCGCAGCCCTAGAGCCGGAGGGGGACCCATGGGGTCTAGTAGTGAACTGCGCAGGAGAGACTCGCGTCGGTCAGACAGAAGCTGTGTACGCGGAGGGTATATTCACATTGAGCTCAAATGTGGCCAAGCAGTGCGCTCAGTTGAACGTTGAACGACTGGTGGAAATATCCAGTGGACATATGTATAGTAGTGACAAGGTGAGCATAAAGTCTTACAGACAGATAGACTGACAGTATAGTATATTAGTAGTAGTAGTTTCATGACTACTTAATATTGATGAAATGCACTAGATCATTACTTCAAACATTCTAAAGATTTTAAAAATTTTGACGACCCATATGATGAGTGGTAACGGTGCTTGACTAACATCTCAGGGGTCTCTGGTTTCATTCCCGGTGTTTAAATAAATTCTACATCCAAAATTAAATTACACTACTTGGTATATGGTATATATAATTCATTGGAAATATACATAAAACTGTTCTGATTTAGGGAATGCCCAGTACCGCTACTTATAGTATTGACTCGAAGTTTTGATCTGAAATGAATTATTTACTTGTGCAGCCCCACAAAGAAGACGGTCCCGTAGAGCCGTGGACAGTCGAAGGTAGAATGAAGAGCAAAGTGGAGAAGGAATTGAAAAGTTTGGAACCAGAACTGAACTATACTATATTGCGTCCCGCTATTGTTTATGGAATTGGAGATAGAAGGAGTATGAGTAAGTTTCACCACAATTAATTATGTATATGATTTTATTTTTGCATTTATTCATACTGTATTCCATGATAGAAAATTTTAGAACATCCACTGCTGAACATATATAGGCCTCCCTATAATTTTCCAATAGGACCGGTCAGAATTAATTTGGACCTGCAGACCATATCAGCGTCTATCTATCTTTGGATATAAGACTTCTTAAAGACTACTTCTTCTTGAAGAAGAAAGTACTTCTTCTTATTTCTTTCTAACTTCTTAAACACTACTCAATGTTTTCACATCCATCGAATCTGTGGAAGTGCACGATTCCTACCACATCAGATTTCAAACAGACTTACACATCAAACTTATAAACACTCTGTTTTACGTCGGGAAGTAGAATTACACTACAATGCCTAAAATGAAATGTTTTCAGCCCCTCGGCTTCTGGTGGGTGGAATATACAAACACCTGGGTGAGGTGATGAAGCTTCTGTGGACGGCCGACTTGAAGACGAACACGGTTCACGTGACGGACGTGTGCCGCGCGGTTTGGACGCTCGGCACCAACCCGGAGGCCAACCATCAGACCTACAACATAGTGGACGACGCCAACTCCACTCAGGGCTCGCTGGCCGAGCTCATCTCCGCCATTTTCAAGATCAAGCACGACTACTACGGCACCGCCATTTCCACTCTGGCCAAGGTGTGTCCTCACTTCACTCTCCCTTCTGCGTGCCGCCTTCTATGCGGCTCTATTTTATCTGAAATGGATGTGTTTTTCAGACGGACATAGCGTCGGTGTCGGAGGAGGCGAATGACAAGCACCTGACGGCGTGGGCGGAGCTGTGCGCGCAGTACCGCGTCACGCACTCGCCGCTGGAGCCGGCGGCGGCCCCCGACCAGCTGCTCAACAAGCACCTGCACCTGGACGGACGCAAGGCGAGGGCACTCTGCGCGCCAACAGTCGCCTCGCCCACACTCGCCAATCTGCTACAGGTGAGTTCTCTTAATGATAGTACCGCGTCACGCAGCACGCACACCCCACTCCCCCCCTCCCCCCTAATCTTTGAAACTACGCACAGCGGTTTATCGCTAACAGAAAAAGCGCTAAACGAGGAAATTTTCTACATACTACCTGGTTGCGACATGCCTGTTGCCGTTGCAATAAATTGCTTGATATTTTGTCACGTCACTGGCTTTAATTGAGCAATTTTAATTGCCCGTGTAAGCGCACCTTAAAGCCACGTGGACACGGTCAGAGTGCACTCGGACCGAGCGCATTCGTATAAATACTCGGACGCTAATCGGACTTATTCGTCCGATTTCGAGCGCACTAGGACCGCGTCCTGTTATCGCACTCGTATGAAATTGACACAAGTCCGTGTGTACTCCGACCGTGTCGACGTGGCATAGGACTGCGTTGAGAAATGAGAAATAAAAAAATATAAAACTCAATACCGCCATCTATCTACCATGGAGCGGGTCGCTAAAGATATAACCAAGCAGTTCTATGCAAATCCGATAGATGGCGCTATCAAGTGTTATATTATTATTATTTTTTAACTTTTCTGCGGACGAAGTCACGTGCACCAGCTAGTCCATACTAATATTATAAACTAGCTGACGCCGGCGACTTCGTCGGAAAAAGAAAAAAGTAGCCTATCCTGTGTCCTACTGTACGTACCTACACATACAGATTTATTATTAGTATTGATATTGATGTTAATCTATTTTCAGATATTAGAAGACTACGCATCAATGAACCTGTTCCCGAAGGAATTGCTGCTTTGACCGAACAACTGAAATTATGTCTCGTATGTATCCGCAGACATTTGTATTATTATATTATTATATTTGACGACCGATTTAGTTCGTATCGCTTCAATACATTTTTTTACTTTATAAATTAAGACTGTAATTAGATTACACTTAGCTTTTACATGTCAATAATTAAGATAGATTTTGTAATCTATGTGAATGTATTGGAAACTTCATCATTTACTATGGAGTGGGAATTTGTCTCGAAACGTTGCCAAAACTATTCGATTTAAATAGACATTTAAATATTTTTTAAATTAAATTAAAAAAAATATTTTAAATCTATAGCTGGACAATTAAAAATTTTATCATGTTTTTTTTTTGAGTATAAAATAATTTTAAAATATCTTTGTAATATTTGATATAAAAAAAAGTAAAATACGATTTGTAAAAGGTTTACAAATAAATAGAAATAATTAGAAAAAATCATGTGTTTACACCATTTGATTTTTAAAAATTAAGGAACTCATATTAAATATGTCGAGTTATTTATAAATATCGAAAATGATAAAAAAAAAAATCGAATTGATTTGGTAACATATTATATAATAATTATTTTTTTTTTGATAATTTTGAATGAGAAAGTTTAAAAAACATGTCTTCTTCGTAACGCTTTGAGCTTTTACGTGTCCATAATTATAATGTCGGCCTAACTCGTGAACCTGCTAAGTCACATTTTGCATAGTTTTCAGGAGGAAGAAAAAAAAATGACGTATAACAGTGACATTGTCAGTACAAAACTTGGGATTTAGCGGGTTTTCTTTGTAAGGATTTGCTATTGGTCAAAAAAGCAGTTTTACAGGGGCACTTTTTCTTCCCTTGTCTAAACTTGTCGAAAAGTATAAAAAGTGAAATTGTCCAAAAACGGACTTAGCGGGTTAACGAATTAGGCCGGCGATAAGAGTTTTTCGGTGGTCGTCTTTTGAATGTACTGTGATAAAATGTAAACAGTGATAATATAAATATTATACTTGCATTTGAAGAAAGGCTACGTAACAATATTTATTTGTATGTCCGTTTGTAGAATTACATAATAAACTTGACACCGGTGGTCGTCGATTTTATAAAATCTGGATATAAATTTTTGAAATACATATATAGATTTTCCTCAAATTTTTGAATCAACTTCATAAAGGAAGTGTATATCTAGTTTTAAGATTAAATTGTATCTGTACTTAAAAATATTATTATGTAACTTAGGCTGGTTTTCGTATCACGCCGACCGTCACGCGTCAGCGCCGATGCCTCGGCGCGTAGCTGTCAGCGCGAGACGCTCGTTTTCGAGTCGCGCTGACAGGCCAATATATGATTGTACTCGTCGGCGCGTGTGGTAAGCGCGATACGAAAACGCCCACTGAAGCTGAAGACAGAGGCGCATGTACGGTTTTATCGCTTGATCACACGTACCGTACCGAGCAAACGGGCGAGGCAGTAAAATGTTTCTCTCGGCCGTGACAGTGATGTAACCGAGCTGTTCACACATGTTTTGAAATTAGGACCACTCAGTTCAAAAAAAATTATCTCAATCATGTGGTCGAGGGGCGAGACAGTGCATGTTCAGACCTGCCGAGTGAGCGAGCAAGACAGTGCGGGGACGAGGGAGGGTAGAACGGGGGCCGAGCTACAGTCTCGCTGCTGCTCGGTCGAGCACTCGGCGCTATGTTTATACGCACCGAGTACTCGGCCGAGAGCACTGTCTCGCCCGTTTGCTCGGTACGTGTGATTGTTTAAAACGTTGCTCAATTTATTGATAAAATTTTAATTAACATTATTATAATATTAAAAACTAAGAGCATTCAAATTTTATATAAAAAAATAATAGACACAACAAAGTTTCAACAAAGACTTATTGTACTTAAAAATTATAAATTAATTAAAATTCAGTTGCTTTTCTATACATCAAATAGAATTTTAAAAGAAAATAACATTTCTAAAATTTTCTCTTATCAGTGGACTTAATAAAAAACGCTCCAATTTGACAAAAAATGCAAATTGTTAAATTCAATTTATTTTTAAAATTATTTGCATTTGAAAATGTTTCTTTATTTGACAAATATTAGCAATGTGTACAATATTGATATAAATTTAACGTTTACAGAATAATAATAAGTTTAATATTTGTCACACGTTACTTTAGCCTTTAAAAACTGTGCTTTTTCTTCATTTTGAATTTTGAGCCCATTACCCCATCCCTCCCTTATCCCTTATCCTTAATCCTTCTATGGTCGGCAGCGCACTTGTAGCACTTATGGTGTTGCTTGTGTTATAGACGACGGTAGCCACCTACCATCAAGTGGACCGTCAGCCTGTCTGTCGACCTTAACATAACATTAACATTAACATTTTGGGCTTTCGCAATTATTACTTAAGTACGTTTATCACTTAAATTAGTGTTAAGATATAATATCTAAGTAAAGCATGCTTTCGTCTTTGAAAATATTGTATGTTAGCTTCTACAGCATTAAATATTTTAATAGCAATTCACTCGTTACCGACTTTTGCCACCCGAGAACAATGTAATAAATTATTTTTCAAAAAAATCGTCTTTTATTCTTTCCCGGAGCTGAATATTAACCCCCGACGCAAAAACAGAGTGTTGCAAGCATCCTTTGGTCCATTTTAGTAACTAGTTTTCTTAAGGTGATACAAGTCAGATTTCCTCCATACAAACATAGAATGATTATTACTCCGTTTTATGTTTAAAGCTAGCTAGGTGCCCGCGACTTTGTCCGCGTTCTCTAAAGCCTATAGCCTTTCTCGATAAATGGACTATCCAACACAAAAAGAATTTTTCAATTCGAACCAGTAGTTCCCGAGATACAACCAAACAAACAAACTCTTTATATATTAGTATAGATTTGCAGAAAAAATGCATCCGTGCGAAGCCAGGAGTCGTTCTTTAGTAGTAACGTGATAAAAATTAAATAGTATGATCATCTTATTGTATGATGTATGATCGCATTTCAGTCTCCAAAGTCCTTCGTATTTACCACTAAATATTGGTAAGAAAAAAAGAAACAACATTAATGGCAAACATATATATTTATTTATCTATAATATATCAAATATAGCAACAGAACAAATCACGACGGTTTCAATATTGACCGAATGTAAAACTACTTACATTAGAATAACCAAACAACATTATCTTTAGCAATTGTTGGCGTCTTTAAAATTATCCACTTGTCCACTAGTCCAATTAGGGGTTCAATTGATTGAACTATTGTGGAAAATATGCAAGATTGAAAAATGTGCAAATACTAATTCTTGTCATAATAATTACGAGACCAACAACTGCTAAATAATAAAATTATATTTCCCTGGTCGTACATTGCTTTATTATCAGTAAATAATAATTATTATAATAAACAAAGCTTCCCGGGACTTAGGTGCGAAATCATTGTTAATTTTATAATTATTATAAATCCCTTATCAATAAAACGCCGCATCGATATTTCTTATTACATAATTTTATGAATATTTACATGGAACAAATAATCATCCCCAGGCCCTTTTTTGAGTAGCGCCATTTTGGACAACTTTTTCATTTGAGTTTGTGTTTCGGTAAGTGTGAGCGAGGGGATTCCCCAAACTTGTACTTTCACAATCCATAACATAAACTCAACAGGGCAACGTCTTATTTTATAATAACACATGGAACTGTGACAGCACGACAGTTTCAAACTTTGGCAGTGCGCTTTATAAGGGACGTGTTTAAAGCGCTTTGTCTGAAAAATATGGATTTCGACAAGAATATGTTTATTGCTTGGCTATGTATGATTAATGTATTAGGTATATTCACACATTCAAGGTTCAAAACATCATTTCGCTGCTTAAATTCAAAAGTACCTATCACAAATCAAAAAAATACAAAAATGTTTTTTTTTTGAAAAAATACAATCACAATCCTTCATAATATTGTATGTTTCAAAAAGAATAGTAGTATAATATATTTTGATATTTTTTTTTATATTCAAAAGTAACCTACACGCTTATATCTCCTCTAGTATTCAGTTTATTATAAAAATATGTAATTAAAACATTTAATGCTACTTAAAAAAAATACACTTCCTACGATTTATAATATACATATAATATGTGATATATATCTGATAAGACAAAAATAATTTAATTTTTTCTATTAGCTCCTGTAAAAATGTGTCATTTTTATTTGTGGTACTTTTGAATTTAAGCAGCGATTTATAGGTTGTGTAAACCTCGCAGCCTATTTTGTAACGCTCGAGAGGTCCGATTACAGTAACTTTTATTGCTCGAGGGGTCCGATTACAGTAACTTTTATTGCTTGAGGTGTCCAATTACAGTAACTTTTTGGTCGAGAGGTCCGATTACAGAAACTTTTATTGCTCGAGGGGTCCGATTACGGTAACTTTTAAAGGCGCTACTGCAGCACTTTTTAAGTCACTTGTTCAAGCAAAGCCTCCGCAACTTTGAATATGACTAAATACACGTTAAAGGTATAGTTGATGTCGGTCATCCCGACTCCGGCGGACCCACGTGACTGTACTCGGTCAGCGGGACTATCACCACTTGTATCTGAAATTAACTCAAAACAATTATTATACTTGTTCGCGACAATCAACTACTTATCCGAATTTAGTCCAACTTAAGTGATAGATAATTTGCATAAGTTAAGTGATAATGTTTAGCATTCCAACCCTGTCGCTTAACACCTAGGTCCAGTGTGCAAGCCGATTAAAGCTGAACACATTATTCAATTTGGTACACAATCTCAAAGGCTGGTTTTCGAGTCGCCACGGCGCGTAGCTGTCAGCGCGAGACACTCGTTCTCGTGTCGCGCTGACAGGCCAATATAAAATGATTGTACTCGTCGGCGCGACACGAAAACGCTCACGCTCAGCGGCGTTGACGCACGGCGCGTAAGGCTCAGTCTCGTCAGCGCTGAGCGGTCGGCGTTACTCTAAAACGCTTCATAGCACCCAATACATATTGGCCTGTCGGCGCTGACGGTCCGCGTGACATGAAAACCAGACGACCAGACCAAACGAATAAATTTTAAAAATTCAAAATAATTAAATAGAAAATAATCCAAACAATTTTTAACTACAACCAATTAAGATACAATGTCAAATGTTTTTATCTCTATTAAACAACATTATCTATATTGGGTAAGCAAAGTTAGGCCCGAAAGGTGGTGACAGATTTTTATTTAGTTATAGATTCATCACAGAGTTTTATTGTTAATTATTGAATATTGAACAACTCACCCTCAGCTGATCCCTGTTAGGTCCGAGCAAGTGTCTGGGCTCCGTTGTTTCGTTTTCGGTACATTTCGTACACCGACTGAAAATATTAGACGCGGTCCATATTGTATTCATAAATCGAAATGCAGTATAGCAAGTTGGTTGTTCCGATAGGCAAGGCAAACAATTAAATTTGAACTTTATGAAAAGCTTTTGGGGCCTCTTTCACTAACTACAAGTAAAATCTTGATTAGTTATATTTAGCAATAATTTTATGTTTTGTTCTGTTATCCAGGTATATCAGCTCCATTATCCCCGGTGACCGGTGACTTTAATTGAAGGTTAGCCTACTTGACAGACTTGGTGAACGAGGCCTTTCACGTGATAAATTTAAATTAAATATCCAGGCCCTAAGACTCAAAAAAAAATCCATACCCATAGTGTTTGTATGTTTCTGGCGCTGAGGCGGGCGCCGGACAAGACGTGGCCGCAGGAGGGGGATTCAATTCGTCAAAGTCGAGGGCGCCGTCTATATTCAACACCCTGTATTCGTAATAAAAAAAGACATCAGATTGTATATTCCGATAATACAGGATCAATAGCGCCATCTAGAAAGTGTCGCCCGAACTAAACCATTCGGTTTCACTTTAAGTAGGTGGCGTCGGCTTTCAATTTTAAATCCCACTAAATCGTAAATTTATAGTTTAGGTAGGACTTATGACTATAATTTCAACTTATGACTATAATTTCACTTATGACTATAATTTCAAACTTATGACTATAATTTCAGACTTATGACTATATTTTAATTTCACACTTGTAACTATAATTTCAGACTTATGACTATAATTTCAAACTTGACTATATTTTCAAACTGACTATAATTTCAAACTTGACTATATTTTCAAATTGACTATAATTTCACATTTATGACTATAATTTCAGACTTATGACTACAATTTCAAACTTATGACTGTAATTTTAAACTTATGACTATATTTTCAAACTGACTATAATTTCAAACTACCGCTTCAAGAACCGAGGTATGATTAAGTAATTTAAAGTTTTATAGTCTATCTTACTTGTAGTAGCGTATTTATTAGAACGTGTCTTAATTAATAATAACAAGCGAATTAATAAATTTACTTGTTTTGCGACGAGAATCTGTGAACTCTCTCGACCACCGACGACACATGCTCGACGCCATTTTGTACACCCCACACCAAAATGCCGATCTGAAAACATATTGCATTCAAACAATACTGTGACGAAACTTCTTTGGCGATCAAACATAGTAAGCGGTGGATGCTATGCAGACGCGTCACGAGAAGCGTCACGTGATCGTTACACTGAAGGGTCACACAATGTTCGACCTTGAAATCTTATTACTCTCAGCGAGCGCAACGAGTCTCACTTCAAAAAAAATAATAATATTGGGTTTGGCAAGAAAGAAATTTTTGGTTTTAAGTTTCAAATAAAACTCATTTTTGTTCTATACAAAAAAAACTTCAATGAATTGTCGTGTACGATACGTTTAATTGTTTTACATCTCTAGCACGGTTTTGGGTTATGTGATGGTTTTTCAGAACGCAATTTTTAAACCAATTCTGAACACGTTTATCAATCAACAGCCTACCAATATCTGTTGGTGACCTTCAGCCGCTTTTTGACTTTACGAAAATAAAAATATAATACAATATAAGATATTAAAAAAGATTTTCTTTACCTTGACTCTGACATCGGGGTCGGAGTCGAGTGTGGGGTCGAATTCGGAGTCAGGAGCCGGCTCGGGACAACTCTGACACGTGATCGAAATGCGCACTGTACGCAACACCACTTCTGGGACCTGCGCATTATTTATTTATTTATTTTTATATTACAGCTTGTTAGGGTTTCAGAATAGGACATAGGTACTTGCGACACCTACTGTGGCCTCGCTTGTGTTGTAGGTGACGGTATTCACCCACCGTCAGTCTGTCTGACTGTCGACTTCAACATAAATTAAAAGGGAAACGAGCCTTACTGTATTTGCATAATATATTGTGATATGTAAAATTTGACATCTCACCTTTGTCAATATACCTAACAATGTTTCTATGATTTTGATAATTTAAAAATTCGTAACAAATTATTGCAGTTAAAACAAAAATATTTCAGTTTTTTTTTCTGGCAAATTTATAGCCTTTTGATTTGTTCAATTTTGCGCATTGGTCTAATCAAAAATATATTTTTTTATATAATATAGATATCATGCAATCAGTCCTTCCAACTAGGACCAGATGACTATCACACTATGATGTCTATGACTAGACACGACAGTGTGAATTGACTATCATTCCCGGGGAGATATATACTCCAATGGGAACATCCTACTAATATATTAGATGAGTCAGTGGCGCCGAAATCCGAGGTTCTGCTCTAGGATGGTTGTCCAGTCTTATTTTGTTTTTGCTTACGGAATGCCTTTATTTAAACCTAGGACTATTGCACATGAAAAAGTCAGACAATGCCCTACAGCAGGTCGATATATGTACTCACGTCGTAAGTGCCCGCCCACACAATGAGCAGACTCTTGCGGAACCATACGCCCTTCGGATAGAGGTCGAGCGTCCACTCGAGCTGGTGCTGCTGCTGCACGTCGACCATCGAGGCGCGTGTGGAGAAGATGAAGGTGCGCGTGTGGTAGCAGGGCAGCGATGTATAGTGCTCGACGGCGAGCACCGAGCCCCACGTGTCGTCCGTGTAGAGGCGCGGCGTGAACTGGACGCCGCGCTGGTCGGCGAGCAGGCCCGCCTGGTAGCTCATCGCGACCGTCATCCGGTCCAGGAAGAACTCCTTGTGCTCCTGCGTCAGCGGGCACAGCAGCAGCTCGGCCAGCTGCTTTGGGCACATCATCGGGAACCTAACCCATTTACACTCATACTTTATACAGTGGAGAGGAGTGGCTCCATGTCACGCTGATCATCAGCTGTCGGTGCGTCAGCGCGAGACGCTGGTTTCGTGTCACGCTGGCCGTCAGCGCTGACAGGCCAATATGTATGGTGCTGTGAAGCGATACATGATTGTACTCGTCGGCACGTGCGGTCAGCGCGACACAAAAACGCTCATTGAAGCTCAGCGCTCACGAGCGTCAGCGCTGTGCGTTACTCTAAAACGCTTCATAGCACCAATACATATTGGCCTGTCAGCGGTAGCCACTTCTACCGTCAAGTAGAAGAACATATATAAAAATTGTACCTGACGTGCAAGAGGACAGCCACAACCAAAGAGTCCCAGTGAGCTTTCTTTTCGACCTCAGTGCATTCGCTGTTGTTCAATCTCTCTCTTTGCTTATTCAGCCATCGCTTCACGAACCTACCGACACAATAACACTTAGCGCCTGTTTCACAAACATCAAGTAGGCCAAACTGTCATTTAAAGTCACCGGTCACCGGTAACCGGGGATAATGGAGCTGGTATACCTTTGTTTGTACGGTAAACGTCCCAAATATTGAATAGAAAATAATAATAAAAAATCGGCTATCGATGGATGCACTAAACCGAGTGCATAATTCAATAAAACAGAAAATTATTTCTAAAAGTAACTAATTAACACCTTACTTGACGTTGGTGAAACAGGTGCTTATTAATGTTATATTACTTAATACTTAATCCCGACGCCTGACGCGAAAACGGTGTGTTATAAGTTTGACGTGTAAAGTTTTTCTATTTGTGTCCCGAATCAGCCATGCAATGATTATATCAAACATATTTATTTACATACTAGCATATAAATATATAATAAATCCAATTTATTTTTATGAATGCCAACTTCTATACTAGCCCAATTTTTGAAAAAGATTTTAGACGAGATTTACGAGCATTTTAAAACCTGTAGCATTATCGAAAGGAGGCAAAATATGCACGTCTATGTAAATTTAAATAAAATTTATGTACACATTTCAAATTTATTTCTATAATCATAATTTTAAAGCCTGTATCACATTAAATACAAGTTTTTCTGGTTGCACTAGACTCTGTCTAGTCGCTAGTCTATGTCTATGTCTAAATGTGACTCACAGGTAAAGTGTCATCTCGTTGTTGAGGACTAGATCGCTCTGCTGCAAAAGCTGCACCAGGGTCTCTCCCTCCAGCTCGGCCAATTCTGCGTCAGACCAAACCCACTCTAAGTTCCACTTGACAAAGTTCTGGCAGGCCTGTACGACAAATACAAACTTCAATACCACGCAAAGTCACCAGGGTATGTGATGAGAGAGAGAAAAACCGAGTTTTACTGACTTGACTTAGCTCTGATCGCTTACCTTAGCAACATCGTTATGGCCACAGGCCATGGTGTACTGCATCCATGCGAAGAGTTGTCCCCTCTTGGCCGCCTGGGCTATATGCTCCGACATATAGGACAGGCACAGGATGACCAGATCCTTCACATTGTACTTATCGGCAAGAGACAGCACTGGGAGCACGCTTTGGTACGATATACGTATTTGGCCTGTGTAGAAGTATCTGGAAAACATTCCAACTAAATCTTCTCATATATGTAAAAAGATCTCGTATCACTATGTATGTTCCGGATGAATTCTGAGAAGCTACTGAACCGGTATTGATCAAATTTCGTAACTATCTGTAATTTGGTCCAACCATTAGGTATCGCCTTAAGGCCTATTACACTACACGGTATTAGGGAGCTCAGTTTTAGTATCACTAGCAATGAGCATCTTACTTGAGGAAATGAGGGAAGACATTGGCGGCTGCGGGCGTTTCCTGAAGTACTATTCTGCTTTCACTCCATTCGCTCCATTCGCGATTCATCAACATCACCTAGATCATTCAACAATTCAGTTTAGCAATAAGCAAAAAATCCAAAAAAAAAAACAAAAAAAAAAGAGAAACCATCATTTTGAATATGCTATGATTTATCACTTTTATAGATGTTATACATTATTTTGGAAAACAAATATCTATAAATATAAATTTATAAAAATCTAAAGATATTTATTTTTTATATATTCTTATTAATTTGTTCTTCTAATTTATTCTTAAGAAATAAATTTATTATTTACAATTTATCTGTTTTTTTTTTTTTGTTTGAAGCTGGGTTTTAGGGTAATCTTACGACTGCCAGACAAACATACATAATTTTAGAAGCCAGTTATTTTACACCCACTAAGTATAAGCTAAGGAGTTATTCTTTGGAAGGTTTTGGTAATAAAATAAAGATCAGTTATTTTAGTTAAAAACAATCTAACCTGAAACACTTCACTGCTCGCACACAGTATTAGTCTGTGAGCTGGATAACCGACACCCCCAACTTCTAGTACCAGGTCACTCATCAACTGCTCTGCATATAGGTTTGCAATTTTCAACAGTACACTCTTTGAATTATCCACCTAAAAACATACAATTAAACACAGTTAAAAATCTATACTAATATTACTTCTAATATTACTAAGCCTCATATTCACTTGGGGACAAATGTCGCTAGAGATGTCGGGCGATGCTGAGCGACGTTGCCCGACATCGCACGTCAAGTCTGGCAACATTGGGCGGTTTTCCATTAGCCATGGCATGGCCTGGCATGGCATACATTTTCATACATTTTTGCTTCTGTCAGAAATGTATGAAAATGTATGCCGTGCCAGGCCGTGCCATGGCCTATGGAAAACCGCCCATTGCATGACTTGTTCCTTGTCGCTGCGTCGCTTCAGATGAAGGATAAAAGTCACCGAGTGAGTATAGAGAAAACAATTTAGACGGAGGATGTAGTGATACAACTAAATTTAAATGTGGACGAAAAAGGTCACGAGACATGATGTTCGGCGAAGTTGGACGATGACGATGTTGATGTCGGTCAACATAGCCCCACATCCACATCTCTAGCTACACGTGTCGCGGGACATTTATCCCGTAGTGAATACTTTAAGGTGAAGAGTTTGTTTGTTTGGTTGAATGCGATAATCTCAGGAACTACTGGTTCTAATTGAGAAATTATTTTTGTGTTGGATAGTCCATTTATCGAGAAAGACTTTAGGCTATATAACATTTTGAACGCGGACGAAGTCGCGGGCAACAGCTAGTATACAATAATAATAATAATAATCATCATTTATTTTTTAAAAAAATAAAATAACATTTTTTATATTATGATCATGTATATTTTAATAGTATTTGAAGTGCAATTAAATTTCATTTAAATTAATCTTTAATTTAAAAAGAGGGCTATTTAAATCCTAAGTAGGTATTTTGCATATAAATAAATAATATAAGTGTAAAAATTGAATGTAAATGAATAATTGTTTATCAATTTAATAAATACCTCGAGATCTTCATTTTTATTGTCTTCAGAATTTTCACAACTCGTTTGTTGATTCATATTTGCAGAACTCATTCTACATTATCCAATAAAATAATTTTTCTAGTTATTTTTAATTTTAATTGTTTTATTATTTATATTTGCATTTGCAATATTTTTTTATTTCTTTAAACCAATATGACAGTCAAATCAATCAAAGTCAAGCATATGCAACGCAGAGCACTATATACTCACAGAAGGAAGGAATGATGGAACACAGAATACAAACTTTGAAGGTAAAAAGGCAAAGAATAATAACTAAAAGGAAAGGAAAAAATTCGACCCTCCACAAAACTAAATAGTTGGAAACTTTACTATGAAAAAAATAAGAAAAGGTTATCTCATTTCACATTCATTATCATTAAAGAGAAAACTACATTTCTAGACTCTGCACATAATTATACTGTATGTAATATTATCCAAATTTATCAATTTGACATGACTTTTATTATGACAAATTTTATTAGACAGTTCATTTTCTTCTTCTTTTTCTTCTTACATGGCCTCCACATTCTCGAGAAGTAGAGCGAGGAGAGGCGAATAAGAGAGTGTGGCCGGCCACCTCGCCCTACTTCATCCAACTTTACCTCGCCTCGTGCTACCTCCATTTGTTGTCGGTTTTTGGGACCGAGTCAAAGGACTCAAAGGTGTACATAGAGTAATTTATAATTGTTAGAGAGCCCACGATGCTAAATTTGGACTTTGAAGATTGGATGGTAAGAAGAATCAGCACGATTAGGAATTTAGGCTGAACCGTCTGTATGAAAATCTGAAGCGCTCGAGTATTAATACATATCCGTTATCGGAGACACGTGGAGAATATACATTGGCAATATCTGACGCGCTCTAGTTATCCAAAAATCCCTTTTGGGCTCCCTGCCATAAGCTCCTCGCGAAGTTGAACGAGTGTGTAGTGACGCACTTCGTGCTCGGTCAACTTTCTCGAGTACTTCGTCGAGGAACTTCCACGAGAGTGAAACCGCTGCATTATTTACGTTAAGGAGCGTAGAGATAAGGAGGACAATCTTATATGGGTTTTAAACTAAAAAAGTGGCAACTAAAATCGTCAAATTGAGATGGCGCTGGTGTGTCTAGGGCAGTGATCTAGAGAGTTTGAGAGTATGAAATGAAACGGAGTGAAGTGCGCGCTGAGTTGAATTGTTTACTATTACTAGCTGCACCAGCGCCATCAGTTCGTCGTCTTTCAACTGACACTTTTAATACACGGAGCTTGCGCTCCTTTACCTCTATTCTCCTTGATTTACGTATTTCATTTCGGCTCATTTTGTGACATAGACACTTTTGCCATTATCTGCCAATGTCAACTATCCTACACACAACAAACATGACATGACAAGACAATATGGCATCTACTTGTCAACTTGACATTGACATAACATAACTGATAATGATAAGGATAATGAAATGATTAAGGAAAATAAATATTCACAAGTTTCACAACATAACATATTGTAAATTTTGTACATAATAAATAAAAATATTCAATCATAACAGATAGTGCACAGATCGTATAATAAACAAA
This sequence comes from Synanthedon vespiformis, assembly GCA_918317495.1. Lineage (NCBI taxonomy): Eukaryota > Metazoa > Arthropoda > Insecta > Lepidoptera > Sesiidae > Synanthedon > Synanthedon vespiformis. The sequence goes on along the minus strand of OU906954.1, from coordinate 966,141 downwards.
CATTTCTATGTCTATAAACACTTGCAATCATGTTATTGAAAAAGAAGAAATACATAATTTTATTAACAATATGGGTGGCAGTATGTTTTATTTTGTACCAACTGTATTTTTTTCTAACTATAACGTCCGAGGTGAACAATATCAATAGCAACAGAATCGTACCTTTGTTCGAACATTCCGAGATTAAAGAGTATAAACATTTGCGGTCTGACGCCGATAAAAATATAAACGACAATGGAGTTATCAAAGGAGTCCTGTTGACCAATATGCCGCGGTACCGGCCGGACAATAACAACGAATTCAAATGTTTATTATCGCAACAACATATACCATTCGATCAAGTCAACGACGACTACTGTGATTGCGATGACGGAACAGACGAACCCAGTACGAGTGCTTGTGTAAATGGTACATTCTATTGCGACACTCAGTATCAAAATAAACCGACATCTTTGAACTCAGTGCCGTCTGGCAAAGTGAATGATGGCATCTGTGATTGCTGTGACGGTTCAGATGAATGGTTACACTCACCAAACACAAAGTTACTGACTCAAGTGTCTTCAAAAATGCAAAGACATTATTCAGATAAGTGTTTAAATATTTGTTACAATTAAAATGTCATTCTTCGGCACAGTGGCGTAGCTTGCCCTAGATGGGGATAAGTTTTGTTAAGGGGCCCTTGTACCATACTAAGGTGAAATGGAGGGTAAATATTTTCCACAAAAGAAACAAGTGTGTATAGATTAAACTCACACCAAACATTACCAAGTTTAAAACCTTAAAATTTTATGGACTTTTGCCTGTAGCCCGGGAGCCCCATTTAATTGATAGCTACACCCTTGCTTCAACAGTGATTTTTAAAGTGAGAGAGTTGGTTGTAAATTAATATAAGTTCTTACCAAATCCAGTGTACAGTAAATTTTGTAAATAATTAATGTATTTTTAATGTAATATATTATCATTTTACATAATGTAATAACTGTAAAGACTGACCGAGATAAAGGTAGTTAAATAAAACAATTAAATTTTCCTTAAAATTCTTTTTATAATTTACAATAAAAACCACATTATGTAGTTGGTTTCATCTACACTAATGTTATAAAGGCGAAAGCTTTGAATTGTATGTTTCTAATGGATAAACTCAAAAACTAAAAATTCTTTCACTTTCAAAAATATAAAAAAAAATAGAAAGCTACATTATCAATCAAAGTTAAATTACAAATTGTGCTGTATTTCATCATCAAATAATTAAAGTATCAGAAAATTGCCCCAGATCCCGTTTATTAATCTAAAGATAGTACATCATACTTCTATGCATACTAAGTTTCATCTAGATCTATTGAGCAGTTTATACTTACTAGCTATTCCATGCGTCTTCGTCTGTGTAACTATAAAATATAGCCTATGTTGCTCGCTAATAACGTAGCTTTCTATAGGTGAAAGAATTTTTAAAATTGGTCTACATCGTTTTTGAGTTTATTCATTACAAACTACAGGCTGTTCAGTTGATGCTGCTCGGAGAGGGAGTTAAAGATGCCAGGGCCCATTTCCCTATCCCTTCCGAATCGTGTATCCTTAATTTTACTATGGTCGGCACTACACTTGCAGCACCTGGGGCAATCGTGGTCACCTACCATCAAGTGGACCTCACTACAAAAGGACAGGAATGAGTATATTACATACAATTGTAATTTATTTTAGGTTTAGTAATTTTGGACAGTAATATAGCAGAACTTGTGGGAGTTGTAGGTACTTGCAAAACTTTTCTTTTGTGATATAATATAAACCATGTCAAGCAGTGCTGCTATTTTAGCGCTTATCACGCAGAATATAGCGCTTTTTTATAATTTAGCGTTTTAGACATTAGCGCCTATCGGATAGCTTGGCCTGTTTTCAAGTTTTAATTTATGTATAGATATTTCACTGTATATCTTTATTATACATAAAACTATAAAACCAAGTCGTTTATGCCGTCTATATTACGCAATATGCAACGGCATTTAATGCTGTTTTCGCTAATGGAAAGGGGATTAAAGGAGGAAGGTTTTTATATAATTTTCAGAAAAAAAAACGGGGTCTCATTTTACTCGTTGAAACCTTTCAGTTGATATAAGTACACGGTTGGTTTTATTTATTTCAAGTTTGATATGGGATGGGTCTTATACTCTGTAATTTTTGTGAGCATATTATATATAGCATAGTCTTTATTATCTGTGATATATATAGTGTTCTGTGGCGCTGTATAATTCATTTAATTTTTTCTATTTATTAGTCTATGGTTCGTTTACTAGAAGTAGAATAGAAATTAGAAAAGTCGAGTCGATGCTTTGCTTGCTTTTCGCGTTTCGTTTGTATTTTATGTGCACGCAACGCACGTTTCCTTCCTTTCCTTGAATTTTTTTTGAGAAGTATAGAGTGACTTGCTAATCTGCTTGCTCTCTTCCTTTTATTTGGATTTTATTATTGTTAAAGGAATTAATTAAGCAAAAATGACCGTGGACGAAGGTGTTGATATTTCTGAAGATTTAGACCGCGGAGTTTTGAAGAGAATAATCAAGGAAGGAGAAGGATCGGATACACCGAATCCTGGATGTCATGTCCGCGTCCACTACGTTGGTACCTTACTGGACGGCACCAAGTTCGATTCCAGTAGAGACCGGAATGAACCATTCGAGTTCCAATTGGGCAAAGGTGAGAGGAATTTTGGTTAAAAAGGCGTACTATTTTACAGGTGTGATTTTATTTTTTTGAAGTGTCATGCACCAGCTAGTAAATATACTTGCCTAGCGACTTAGCGAGTATTTTTACTAGCTCTCTGTTGCACGCAACTTCGTCCGCGTTACTTTATTTATTTATTTAAATATTTAATAATTTTATTTATTTATAAAATATAGCCTATATTACTCGCTGATAATATAGCGTCCCAATAATGAAATAATTTTTCGAAATGGTCCAGTAGTTTCGGGGCCTATTCAATGCAAACAAACAATCAAATCTTTCCTGTTTATAATATTTAAGATTAAAGATTAATTAGTTTAAACCTTCTCATGTACCTTTGTTAAAAAATATTTTTATGTTTTATTTATTTTTCAGGTAACGTCATTAAAGCATGGGAACAAGGAATTGCCACCATGAAGAAGGGTGAGGTGTGCGTTTTAACGTGTGCCCCCGAATACGCTTATGGTGCTAGAGGAAGCCCTCCTAAAATTCCACCTAACGCTACACTGCAGTTTGAGGTTTGTTTTAATGCTGTACCATCGAACTAAAGTCTGAGTCAATTTTCAATTCCATCCTTTACCTTTTGCAACTAAAGCACTAACCAGACAATTGAAATTAAATATTGTCATGATAAATTATTGCCCTGGTGCAAGGAAATGTCAACATTAAGGTGTTGAACCTTTTCTTACCCTGACTGTACTGCAAGTATGGAATTTCCGTCACAAATGCTAAAGCGGATTAAAAGTACGCCTATAATGGAATCATGGCACCACTTTACCTATTTTTTTACCTAATTAATTTTAGTGCAATTATCAAGTTTCTGTTAGTCCTACTAATATAAATGCAAAAGTTTGTGATGATGGATGAATGTATGGATAAAAAAAAATTATACTATTTGTTTGACATGTTTTAACTTTTTTTTTCAAAGTTTTTATTTCATATTAAAATTTTTAAATAATCAAATAAATATGTGACACTGTGAAAAAGAGAAAATGTGGTTTTCACATTTTTGTTAGATAACATTGTGGTCTCTGTACCACATCCTTTTTTGCCATTAACTATGATTATGTTATCAATATGTGATAACCAAAAGTGCCATAAGTTGTAACCACATGTTTGTGGTTTGTTAAAAAAAAATGTCATTACCAGATTATGTAAGAAGTCAAATATTTTCAGTTTATTTCCACTTGACTTGTTTTTGATCTGTTATCATTATTTTTTCTGTAGATATTTTAGCAATATGACAGTGTCTGTTTTCTATGGTACACAGCATTATTTCAAAATACAACGATGAGATGCGATTACTGCAAAGTAATCGAATGTGCAAAAATATATATTTCTTAGGTTTTTGTGATTTTGTTAGGAAGCTCTAATTTATTTGACAATAAATTACAACCTATGTCACTCGCTGATAATAGCTTTTTGCAGGTGAAAGATTTTTTTAAAGTCAGCTAAATAGTTTTCTCCAAAAAATCAATTTTTTCTCCTTTACAATATTAGAGAAGACGAAACCTGTAGACAAAAGCTGAATTGAGATGAATAAGTTTATCTAATCGAAGAAAGAATTTTTTTTAGGTTGAAATGATAGATTGGAAGTTAGAAGACTTGAGTCCCAATAAGAACAAGGGAATATTGCGTCACATCATCCAAAAAGGCAAGGGGGAAGACTATCCCAAAGAGGGCTCACTGGTGACAGGTAAGATTTCTTACTGCTTAGGTACGATTTTGTCAATTTTTGACGTGATTAAGATGGTCCTTACTTAGCTATAGTTTATGATGATCTATTCAGCAGGTGTTTGAAAATCATCAGCTCATTTTCTAGTTGACGAAACGATTTCACGAACTCCCACATGCTCGGTTGACGTGAAATTTCTTATACTGTTCTTATACTGTCGATGTTAAGAAAACACAAAAAGTTACGTTGTGTTTATCGTGCTTACTGAATAATTTGCTACATGTGACTTAGGGTAGTTTACTATTGTGTGGTGTAATTAAATTTTAACTACCTACTGCATCAGACCGTCATTCCCCGATTTTGTTCTTATCAATCTGATGTTTTTTCAAATACTCAAAATCAATTATTATTTTTCAGTGGAACTTGAGGGTAGATTGGTACCTGATGGCCGCGTTTTCGACGAGCGAACGGTCTCGTTCACCCTGGGGGAGGGTAGCGAACAAAACGTGTGCGAAGGCATAGAGAGAGCACTGGAAAAGTTCATAGAAGACGAGAAGTCCCGTCTGACTATTCAGCCTCGGTACGCCTTCAAGTCAGAGGGTAATTCGGAATTGGGTGTGCCGCCGAACGCGACAGTGGAATATGTCGTCAGGCTGGTCAGTTTCGAGAAATTGAAGGAGACATGGTCGATGGAAGGCAAAGAGATCATTGAACAGGCCAAAATTGTGAAAGAGAAGGGAACGAATTATTTCAAAGTTGGGAAATATCAGTTGGCAATCAAGATGTACAAGAGAGTGGCGTCTTTAGTTGAATGTGGGTACAATATAAATGTGTTTTATATATAGCCTCAACAAAAGCATATTTAAACAATAATTAATAAGTCTTTATTGCTTTTATATATTAGTCAGGCATTAAGTTTTTATATTTTCCACCATAACCCCCCAACCGATTTCGATACGGTTTGCGCTAATAGAAAGAGGAATAAATGAGGAAGTGTAAATGTTTTCCAGCTTTGCCCGAGGAGGCGGGAGAGCCGGACGAAGTGAAGAAGGAGGCGAAAGAGATCCTCCTCTCCGCCCACCTGAACCTGGCCTTGGTCTACCTGAAGGTGACGCCGGCTTACTTTTTCGGGGCGAAGGAGCACGCCACCAAAGCCCTCAAAGTGGACGCGGGCAACGTGAAGGGCCTCTTCAGACGGGGACAGGCTTTGCTCGGACTCGGTGATGCCGAGGAGGCGTTGAACGATTTCCAGAAAGTTCTAGATGTTGAACCGGAGAATAAGGTGCGTTGGTTCTTAGTATTTACTTTTATCTTAGATTTCCCGTAGGAAAGAAGCATTTTCCCATGGTAAAAAGTATCCTATGTTCATCACGGATAATGTCTGCTTCTAATGGTAAAAGAATTTTTCAAATCGGTCCAGTACTTTCGGAGCCTATTCTATACAAACAAACAATCAAATCTTTCCTCTTTATGATATTAGTATAGTATAGTATAGATGATGGGGTTGGCAAGAAAGTAATTTGTGTGTTTTTGTTTGTGCATCAGGCGGCCGCCAACCAGATGGCGATGTGTCGCGCGACCATTCAGAAGCAGAAGCAGAAGGAGAAGAAGCTCTACGCCAACATGTTCAACAAGTTCGCCAAACACGACGCGGAGGTAAAAGGTTCGACATGAGAACTGAACTATCCTTCATTAGAACTTGTACATCGTTTAGAAATAAATGACAATAGCAATGATTTGTTTGTCAGTTGGAGAAGATACGAGCTAGAGAGGTGGTGGACGTGATCGGGGAGAAGGTTGGCGAGTGGGGCTCCGGGGAGGGCGAGTGGACGCCCGAGATGAGGGACCGCGAGCCCACCATCTTCGAGCGCGAGAATCCCAACATCCTCATGCTCGACAAGGACGGCCAGTTCCAGAACATGTAACCTCATTAGTTCACTGTTCAAACAAGCAACTTTACCAGCGAAACGTCTAGCATATAATTTGAAACCGGATTTTAAATGTATGTGTTTCACTCTAAAGACGGGAAAAATATTAATAATAACTCGCTAGTAGAAACACTAGTGCAACTTTAACTATTGCGCGTAATGCTAACTAGTGCAACTATTGCGCACTAGTGTAACTGTAATTATTGCACACTATTGCAATTTTTGTTTTGCACACTAGTGTAACTTTAATTATTGCACACTAGTGCAACTTCAGTTGTTGCACACTAGAGTAACTTTAATTATTGCGCACTAGTGCAACTTCAGTTGTTGCACACAAGTGTAACTTTGATTATTGCACACTGGTGTAACTTTAATTAAATTATTGCGCACTAGTGCAACTTTAACTATTGCATACTAGTGCAACTTTTAACTATTGCATGATAGTGCAATTTTAATTATTGCACACTAGTGCAACTTTAATTATTGCACACTGGATTTTCCGAACTAGCGTAGTTATCATATTTTGAATTCTAAAAGCTTTTCTTTTTTTTTTTTTCATTTAAAACTAAACCGAGAACCATAATCAAAATCAGTTTATTTGCTTAGAAATGGAGAAGTACAGGTGGTCAGTGACTGCTTTGTACTACAAAGGTTAATAATATTTGTATATAATGTGTATGTTCCACCATTAAGCACTGATTTTGTTAAGTATAAATGTCTTTATTTATATGCTAGACGTTTTTAATTTCGCTGCATATGTTTATGTAAGACATAAAAGTGCCCACTCGTTATAATAAAATAAATAAATTGTGATTATTGTACACAATTATCTAAAATAATTTGTGTCAATAATAAGTGGGGTTTTAATTTCAATTATTTTTTTTGCATAATAAAGTACTAGCAAAGTAATTTAAGTGTAAAAAAATTGATCTAATAAAGATCCTTTTTTTGTTTGATTTAAAATGTAACTTAGTGGTATTGTAGTTTAAATACTGTTATGGGGAAAAATGCCTTTTTTAAATAATAATATGTAATGTTTATTACATTGCCTATTATTTAATACTATTATAACAACAAAGCTTTGTCTGTCGTTATTTTAAATAAAATGCATTTTCATTGAAAATAGTTTTTTTTTATTTTATTTCAACACAATAACCTCCTCTACGTTTAAGTTAAATAATTCAAAAAATAAATTTGAATATCGTCTTTGTAAAATATTGTATTACATTAGAAAGAAGATGACATTACTCTAGTATTACAAGATGACGAAATTGTATTTTGGTGAGATCAATTCTTTTTTTTTTCCAAGCCGGGTCACCAAGAAAAAAGAAACACTAAATCACAAACATGGATAATAGAAGTAAGGAGGGCTAACTTGTATGAGCACACTGAAATACTGTCAAGCCGTAACAATTACGTAGTGGTTCATAAATCGGCCGTAATGGCGCTTGTGTAGCATTGGGGTTCGATATTAACACATTCATTGCCACAAGTCTCATATGAATGGCCAGAGCGGTATAATATGTTGAACTCGTGTGGCGAGTCGTCGGCCGTACTAATGAGAATAGACACGCGACGCGAGTTCACGGCTTTTGAATTGCATATCTCCACATTTCAAGGTGGTTTTTGAATGAATAGTTCAAAAACCACCTTGAAATGTTGTGTTTAACATTAATTTCTAGTATTTTTGAAGAAAAACCGATCAATAGTCACGTAGCGAGTTCTAACCCCCCAAGTATGCGATTTTAGTGAACTCACCAGCAAGTCCTTGGCAATAAACGGAATAGAAATGCCACTACAACCCTATTTAATGGTAGACGACCGACACTACCTCGTGTATAGAGTTGGCCTTCCTTACTTTATCCTTTTAATCACACAAATAAATCAAGTTTTTTTTATATACTACAAATGCCGTCCATTGCCAACACGAATTAATTTTACTGTAATGATATGAAATGCGACTATTTTACAGTCCACAAAAATTGGTAAACTCGTGAACACTTTTAAGACGACTTTTTGTACACATTTTAATAGAACTACATTTATATTTTAAAAAAGGTACGAAGTTCAGTGAGTAGTTACGCGAAAGTGGAATCGGCGCAGCGGTACGCAACGCAACTAGAGAGATGCATCGCGTACCCACTGAACTGCGTACCTTTTTAACCCTTTAAACGTTTGATTTTATAGTTGTCGCTTCCCTAGCGCCTGACTCGTATTGTTTTTTTTTTCAAGAGAAAGCAACTCGATGATTTAAAAATGAACATTATACAAGAGAAATATTTCGTATCTGGCGACTAAAGGGTTAAGTTAGTTCTATATTGAATTTCTCCATTAAAACGAGCGCATCGTTTTAAAGTAGTCTTTCGGTGTGAACTGACTCACTTCTATTGTTCACCTATCTATACCTACAGTTGAATACTATAGGTACCTAATACCTATAGCTGTACTATACTATAGTATGAAGGCAATTATCGAGCTATAAACCAAGCATTTTTGTATTCGACCCAGCTCCATTGACACTAAACAATTTACAAAACAAAAAGTCTCACAATTACTCTCTCACTGAAGTAAATAAGAAAACCTAAAGCGCTATTTTTGAATTTATGCGCACAAATTTTCGGAAATAAATCATGTACATTTTTGAGTTCATAAATAACAATTTGTGCAATGTCATTTATAATTAATATATAAATAAATCACAATCGGACGTAAAATCTTTAAAAATTAAATGAATAATGTCACAATTACATTCATTCAAATTATACGTATTAAAATTGATAAAAAATAAAAATATCTCTAATACCTCCTAAAAAGAGTTTAATTAGGTATTTTTTATTTACGGATATTTTCCTTCCACGTTATTTGGATTTTAAATTACCTATATAATTTTAAAAAAAGTGAGTTTTAAGGAATCAAACAAAATTCTAGATTCCATCACTTAAAAATCCATTAAAAAATATATTTTGTAATATTCAGAGAGATCATTGTTCCTATAATATTATGTATAAATGTAATTAAGCCGAAAAAAGTTATTTATACAAAATAAAGTATTTATAAATATCACATAAGGCGATTTTTTAATCTTTGTACATTTAAGGAAAAATTATAGTACCTACTAATTCTATATTCGTTTTATTTATTTAGAAACAACTGAAGACGCGAGTGGATGAAGGTGGTATGTCGCATAATTGCAATTTCGAATAAATCGAGGTTAAAGTTTTACTTTTAATTTTTGAGATAAGTCGCCGCTGAACTCATTTTTGTACTAAATTATGATGCAGAGTTGTTTAAACAACCTAAAATATTAATGATATGATAGCAATTAAACATTTATATTATTTAATAAAAAAAAGTGAACATCCATTGACAAAAGTAAACTTTTCTGCACTCTTTGCCTTTTAAAATTAGCTATACAAAACACCTTTTTGTACTTTTTATATTGCAAAAATGTCTTAAATCGACGATCTTTGAGGTCTGTAACCATTCATTATTATGGACATATTTATTACCTTCATCAAAGCAAAAATGCGACTTACCACCTTCATCCACTCACGTCTTCAACTATTACAGAGAAACATTTTTTTTTAATAGAATATGATTTAATTTCACTAGCTTGCTTGCTTGCGCTTCTATGCTAATATTATAAAGAGAGAGGATAATTTGTATGTTTATTTATAATGAATAAACTCAAACCAGTGGACCGATTTGGAAAATTCTTTCACCCATGGAAAGCTGCGTTATCAACGAGCAACATAGGCTATGTTTTATAAAAATACGCGAGCGAAGTCGCGTGCAAACGTTAGTCATTTATAAAATTTAAAGGACAATGACTAAATAAATAATTATTGAAAGAAATCTATAAGAGCTACTACCTACATACACGTGTTATCGATAAAAATATTTAATACAAAAAAATGTATAAATAAATATAGAAAAAAATAATAATAATTAAGAACCAACTTGTTCTAAAATGCGAAAATGTTATTTTTCACATTCGTTGCGAGATATTTAAATATTTATAGGTTAAATTGTTGACAAAATTAAACTATTCTAAACCTTATTCACGAACTTAGAAGGAGATAAAAGCGTTCGGCTGTGATTGGTTGAGATAACAGAAAATGTTTGTGTACACAGTACATGTACTTTTTAGTCTGTTCGTAGGACTCTCACTGTTATTTTAATTCATATTGTTGTTATTTTAAAGTTTGAATTTCTTTGAACTAAAGTTTAACGTATATTTTTCATTTTATGACTATATCAGGAACCAAAATGTCTATTATTTATCTTAATTAATAAATAATTCACAACTCGATGGCTAGAATAGTTTATGGACAAAAAGTGTAGGTTTGTAAGTACGTAGAGGTATTACTAGAATATTTTATTATAGTTTATAAAGGTAAAGGTAGCTTAGAATGAACGTTCACCTACTTTTGTATACGCCCCCCACTCAAGATTTTCTGTCCTTGTCTTTTGTATGGAATTGAGTGAAAGAGGAAGCGCTATATTAACTCGTTTCAATGAAATATGTAGAAAATTTAAACATACATATTACACGCCTCGCTCACTCGTAGCAAATATTTCATAGAAATAAATGACCTCCTAATAATATTATATTATTTATTGGAGGCGACATGGAGATTATTTTTTAAAATATATAATCTCAGCTTGAGAAAAAAAAAAAACAATACACAATGTATTGTACTCGACTAATAAACACTAATTTCTAATCTAAATTATGAGGACTTTTACATCATTAATAAGAGGCCACGCTAAATAGAGTGCCTTAAAAATGTACCTAACTAAACCTAACATTGATTGCATTTGTTGTACAGGAAGACGAACAAATCTAGTATTTTTTTGTCATTAATTATTATAATTGTCATTAATTACTATTATAATAATATGTCTTCTACAAAGGAGATCGATCATTTTTGTATTATTTTCGTTTTAACGGTCGAAAAATATTCCATTTTTACAGGGAAAATATCTTGAAATTTCGAATTGGAGTTTCATAGATAAATTTCATTATAAATCTTATAATACTTCGGTACGAGGAATTCTTGTATGCCACGACGATCTCGCGAATGGCTCTAACGATTTTGACGAAAATCTAGGGTTAGGACATTTTTTAGGTCTAGAAATCGATCTGTCAGGGTCTTGTCGTTGAGAAAATTCGTTTTAGGTATTTTTTTAACCGGACGCTTGCTACAGCTAACGCCATCTAACGCCGAGCGAGCGAACTTAATACTCTTTATGCTACTTAATAACACTAACTCGATAACAGATGGCGTTTGGACCGGATACCTCCAAATCGATCTGTCAGGGTTTTAACTTCGAAAACTTAACTTTAACTTCGTTTTATATTTTTATAGAATTTTATTAATTCAAGTATTCTTCAATTTTTTTTACTACAAACGTTTCAAAGCCTTTTTTTTTACATGTAAAAAACTTTAAAACTTTCATACCGTCAAGTTAATACTAAATGTGAAAGTTTTATCCCCATTTATAAATCTGAAATATTCATAGGAAATCATACTGAAATCAAGGTAGTCTTTTATTACCAAAGTGTAAGTTAAGAGAATATTCAATTGACCTAGTTGTGAACGACGTCCTTTGTGGATTTCTAATCTATCACTAATACGAGGCCGAGTAGACGTCTACTTTCTTTCCTTATATTTACAAAATATTCTATAGAAACGTGAGACTCCAAAACTAGTGGATGATAACATCCACTGGTGCCACGACTTGCGTAAGCAAAAGCTTGCAAAATATTGTCCACAATTTCACTTTAATTTTAATGCCTCCACAACGAGGCCGTTGCCGTTGAAAAGTTTCGATATAAAATTATAACAAAACCATTCAATTTTATAGTCTACGTGCGTCACCCTCCCGAGCGTGACGATTCACTTACGTTCACTCCTTATCAAAACGCGTCCAAACGAGTTTTCGCTTGAACACATCGATGTACTAAAAGTATGGAATTTGCGTGACAAATGCCAAAGCGGCACATAAAAAGTACGCCTAAAACGGAATCATGGCGGAGTCAATGGTAAAAGGTAGTAACGACCAAGTTGTACTATTCATTTTAAACTCCAACGTGTTTAAGCGTAAAGTGACATTTTCTTTAAAAGATAGAAAAAGTTCTTTAGTGTTTTGTATGGCGTGCGAAATTCATATACGTAGTTGTAGTACAGTCGACATTTGCTTCATTTCTTTGTCGATGTTTCACTTTATAGCGCGTCCTCGTCGTTGGAGTCGGGGATTGTCGGTTCGGTCGTCTCCTGTACCCGTCTGAAGTTGGACAACACGTCGAAGTGCATTTGCAAAGTGTGAGCCGCCCCGGGCTCTTCGTGGAGATACCTTTTCACCTGTGCCCAAAACACATCATTTATTTCATACTTCCACTCTGGTCTGCAGCAACTGTGGCATTTTGCGGCCTACGAGACACTCGTCACATTCGCTTTTTACCACATTAGACATTTATTAGTGTGTCCAGCCATAGCCGACTAGATTGGGCCGACCACAGCCGACTAGATTCGGCCGACCATAGCCGACTAGATTTGGTCGAAAACATCCTGCTTCCCCATACAATAAAGGATCAAATTATACTCACGTTGGCGCCCAATTTGGTGAGCAGAGTCGTGAAGGTCTTCTCCTCGCGGCCGATCCAAGGTCTGCCTTCGTCCTTCACCTGGTACGGGCTCACGTGGACGAATACTTCTATATCTATAAACGGACATTATTACATTTTCTGTATACAGGGCATCCCAAAGACTATGCGACATGAAAGCAAGTATTTTTTAGAAAATCTTTGAATGAAGTAGTACTAACTTTTAAAAATAACAAAGTCTTCTTTCAGCAAAAAATCCCATCTACGATACTTTCCCTTCGTGTCGCATAGTTTTGGGACACCCTGTATATTAAGGTCGGTAGACAGGCGGACGGTCCACTTGATGGTGAGTGGCTACCGTCACCTGGCATCCCTTGCTCACTAACCGAAACTTGCAGCATTTGTCGGGTCGCTTGTGTTACATTCGACGGTGACCACATACCATCCATCGAGTGGGATCACGCTGGAGTGAATGGTATATACTTACTGAGCCTGGTGAGCGTCTCCAGAAGACTGCGGGAAGTGATCCAGGTGTTCTTGCCGCCGGCGTGGCCTCCGTCCAGCCAGTACATCGCTCTCACCCTCTCCATAAACCTAAACCATAATTAAGAAATTCAGCTATTATAAGATACGAAAACATAAATAATAAAATGCCCCTATTGAATAGAGACTAACCTCATCATGTGAGCGTCCCCGGGAGTGAGGGTCTTGGCGTAGTGGAACTCGTATATGATCTGATTGAGGACCACACAGCCTTTGCTGAACCCGACCAGGGTCAGGACGCTCTCGTCCAAGGCCAAATTGTCTCGCCACCACAGCGAATCGGAAAAGCTGCAATCGAACATTCACTCAGTAGGGTGCTTTTTGTTTAACCTTTTAAGGCTCGTTTTCGTGTCGCGCTGACCGTCAGCGCTGACAGGCCAATATATGATTGTACTCGTCGGCGCGTGCGGTCGTTGCGACACGAAAACGCTCACTGCAGTGAAGGAAGACAGAGGCGCGTAGACGGCGGTCGGCGCCGACCGCTCAGCGGCGTTGACGCACGGCGCGTACGGCTCAGTACGGCTCACTCTAAAACGCTTCATAGCACCCAATACATATTGGCCAGTCGGCGCTGACGGTCGGCGTGACACGAAAACCAGCCTAACCGCTTCGTTTTGTAGGAGTTGTCGTGCCCCTAGACACTTGGCTCGATTTTTTTTAACACATTTCATTGCCGCGCTATCAACTGTATTTTATTGATAAATAATAATTTCAAATGATACCCATAACTATTTTTATTAATCCAACTATGTGTCCTTGAACTCTTAAGAAGTAATTATTATTAGTTTCTTGTGAATATTTACTCAAAGTCAAAGACTAGATTATATTTGGTATGTTACACAAATATGACAACATTCATTGGAACTAAACCTACTCACGGCTTCGTATCGCTCGATGTGGACATCTCCATCGCATCATTATGTGTCGAGCCGTTTGAATGTTGTCCACCTGAGTGATTTGAAACCGCATTCTGCAAAAAAAATAGAATACATTTCGATGTAGTAACAGTATGTCAAACAATGTGGAAGTTAATAGTGAAATTCCCTCTAATTCAGATTTCAAACGAAAATCCACACGAACGAACGAAATTTAATGACCGAAGGAAAGGTTTAACAAAAAATTTTTATCTTTATCTTTATCTATGTTTACTATGTTTACTATACAATTTTTTTTAGCTAGTTTACAATATAAAACTCACTTGTAAATCTTCAATGTCAATGTGCTCCGGTAGCGATGTGGACGAGGCTTCCAGTAGCTCTGAACGAGCCATCGCTTTTAACCTGATCGTCACATTTTGTAGGAGCCTGAAACACAATGCCACTATTATGCACAACTAGCCGGTGCCCGCGACTTCGTTCACGTTGGAAAATAAAAAAAATATAAATACTAAGTAATATGTATAACACTCGACCCCTTGTTGCTACAACACTTTGGCCGGGCGTTAATTTTTTATTTCATGGTATACGACACGATCCCTATTCCCTAGGGAACAGTACTTTTTTTTTCTGTATGAAAGTTAACCAGTGTCCTTTTCTTCTATCCCTGCAAATTTTCATGGTGATTGGTTCAGTAGTTTTTGCGTGAAAGAGTAACAACAACTTTCGCATTTATAATATTAGTATGGATAGTATGTATTGTATTAATATTAATTTATTTCCAAACAATCTAATCTAACCCGTCTAGTGGTTGTATCCACATTACAGAAGACCACCGTGAAACAATTTACAGAATTTGTGGTGTAGTGTTTCGGTGAGTGAGAGGGATACCATTTCCCTATTCCCTATCCCCCTAATTCCTTATCCTTCATCTTAACGAGGTCCGACATCTTAGGAGACGGTAGCCACCCACTCCATACATACATTTCGAGGTGTCGCAGGGCGTCATGCGTGGGAGTGTGATCCGGTATGCCCGCATTGTTGCTCGGCACAAAGTTGTCGAAACAGCTGAAACTTTTATATTCTATCCTGAAACGATAGAGGGGACAATAATAGAACGTGCAGAGCAGAGACTTCAATAAGAATTTCAATTATATAGGTAGATTTTAACCACATAGATAGATTAAGAAAATTAAAATATTTAAGCGTACATTTTTGGATAGTGTGTCATATAGTTGCATTAATTGAATAATAATATATTTGCAACGTCTTAATTATATATCTCAGAGAGAAATGTTAACACTGTGGTATCATATTTTTCAATTTGTATATTTTTTAAGTTAATTTTTTTTTATGTTTACTTATACTGGAGTTGTTATTTCTATTTAAATAAATAAATAAAATAGTTTTAAAGTATGATTGGTCGCTGTGAAACAGTATGCGACGTCCATCTGAATATATCTGATACCGTAGTGGGGTGAAGGCACATAATACCTTTCCTCACATTCCTTGTACATACTTGTGTAGAATGATATCGATAATTTCTTTACAACAGAAGAGACAAACTGAACGGACCTGGACGGTCTCACGATGAGCACGTGGCAGCCGGGGAAAGTCTGCCCGATGAGTCGAGCAGTATTCTCCAGATTCCATTTTAGATAGTTACGATTGTCCCGATGCGCCTGCATCACTTCTGGATAGTCCTGCACACAGATCGCATGGCTACTGTTTGACACAAATGCATGAAACTCTAGGAGGCCATTAATTCCCAGAGCTTAATAAGTGAGTTAAGGCATAAGTAATTTCCACAGCTGATCCCAAATATCCATTTATAAGGGATAGCGGGATGATCGCAGATAGACTTCGCAGCTGATCACCTAACCGTTGGTGAATCCAAGTTACTTCTTTCATGGGTCTCCCCATAACTATCGCCCCGAGAGAAGCTAACAGCCCGACCTTTAGCCGTTAAAATCTACAACTGAGAAAAAGAAGTAGTCAGTGACACCTTTTAATTTGATAGTATTACTACTAGGAACCCTAATCTTTTACTTACTTTTTTTTTAATATTTAAAAAGTTACGTCTCAGTAACCATCTCTGTCTTGTCTGCATGCTCAAATTGTGAATTAAGGTTTTTTGAAGTTACCTGAACATCTCCCCCAAAGAAGACGACAGTTTGGTGGGTGGGTGCAGGCGGAATGGGAGGGTGGACGGCTGGCTGGAAGACGGTATCATTCAGGCGACCATCATACCCGGACACTCGTCGCAACCTCACAGGCAACATGGCTACTTTCTGCGCTACTCTAGAACCATTGCTGTGAACAATGACGAATTTTACATGAATTAGAAATGGACCATGAGTAGTCAAGGCGTGAAAAGGTAACAGACAGACAGGGTTACTTTCACATTTATGATATTAATTATGGACTAGCTAGATGATGCCTGCAAAAAATGGAAAACAACAAATATGAGAAAATATCAGACATCTTTATTGCTGTAACGACGGTGGCGCCGCCAGGGCAATAGTAGCACCCAAATTTTTGTATTTTGTGAGGATCCCTCATTCTTTAATTATGTTATCCTTTATGTTAATCCAGGTAGTAAACTATTTGTGTGATCCATTAATCCTCACAAACTTTCGCATATATAATACTAACTGGTGCCCGCGACTTCGTCTGCGTTAAACGATGAAAGGTACCCTATGCAAAATATCATAGTGATCGGTTCAGTAGTTTTTGTGTGAAAGAGAAACAAACATCCATATAAACTTTCGCATTTATAATATTAGTTTTATTATATTATATTTATAATATAATACGGATTAGAAGGAAATATTTTGTAGGATTAATAATAATTATATTTATTTTTGGCAATGGCAAACAAACTACAAAACATAACATAAGCTTTGCTTTTCATACCTTCCTGATTTAGGTATAAAACAAAGTCCTCCGCTGCATCTGTCTGTTTGCAATAAACTCAAAAACTCAATTTTCATGCTGTTTTCACCAATGGGTAGAGTGATTTTCGAGGAAGGTTTTTGTATATAATTTACAAAGTTACGCGGGCAAAGTCGCGGACAGAGTTAGTTAAACATATGTTTCATTTAATTGGTTCTATTGGAGCATTAACTTAACAAACGCAACTTAATTAATGCAGGAAATAATTTTTAAAATTTAAACAACATAATTTCTAACATTAAATGTTTTTATTAAATACAATAATTATTTTAATTTAACATTAATATTTTCCAAAAATATTGAAGATTCTCAACAAATTATTATTTTGCATTTCTGGCTTGTTTCTGATGATAATATTTGGTATCGTTCATGCACACTGTAATTTTCAATGTGATGTCATCGAGACAATTCCTCAAGTCTTCCCTAAGCTCTCTGACTTTCACCGTAACATCCTCGGACATTAGATTGTAACACATAGCCACCAGTCCCATACCGAGTAATACATATATAAAATTTATAACGAGTTTCAAGTGAGAACCGCCCGCCGAGTCCGATATATTTGCACCTGGCACAAAATCACCGAATCCAATTTTACACAGACTTATTACGCAGAAATATGTTGAATCAAGATAATTCCATTTCTCCCAAGCACCAAACATTATAGTCCCACTGAGTATGTAAAATGATATGACCCAGAGGCAAGCCGTTGAAGGCACAGTGATCTTTCGCTTGACGGGTATCAGCTCACCGTCTTCGAGCATGGTATCCTCGCGGCGACTACACTCGTGGGCTGTAATGTATAGCCACTTGAACGTGTGAGCAAACACTTTGCCCATATTGCAGAAATATAACACATATATCGGTATGCCGAAACAAGCATACGCTATCGTCACAACTTTACCCAAGATAGTTTTTGGAACTATATTTCCGTAACCAATCATTGTGAACACTGACAGTGAATACATTAGTGCTGCTGGAAAAGACCATATGTCTTCAGCGGACCGTCCATTATACCCTGCGTGTACAGCTGCTGTTATGTTATTTTGGAATAATTTCAATACTTGTGTTATGTTTTGTTCCCATCCCGGTTCGTCCAAGATGTTATGATAATTCGTGATACTCCACATTTGTTGAGCATAATAATGTCTCAAGTTTTTTATTTCCTGTATTTGTGTATCGGGATTCTCTTTTTCTATGTGCATGAAACTGGCAGCTCCGAGTATAGCGTAACAAACGACTAGAGCTCCGACACCCACTTGTGTGAACATAAATGCTACAAATTTTCTCAGACAGTCTTTGATCTTCTCTCGGGCGTCGCTGCCGACAGTCGATGATGAGTTCGCCTCACTTCGCATAGAACCATGAAAACTTGAATGAAACTGATGTTGGCGATCCATTACAAGAATAAAGTTTTTATTTCAAAATAGGTACAAACGAAAGAAATGTGTAACGTAAACGTGATTGAATAAAAACCGGGCGTGAACGAATTCTATTTATAGAGAATTTTTGGCACATCGCCAATATAACCTTTGATTACAAACAAACTTAAAATTATTAGACCATAAGTTTAATTAATCTTTTTTATATATATAATATATATAAAAAAGCAATAAACATTAAGGAATACACATATATATTTAATTGGCTTTAGCTAAAAATAAAGCGGGCTTTAATGGTTAGGTAAACAAAATTGATCAAAACTTTAGAATACGTTCTTATTTAACTGCGTTCGTTGAACATAGTTAAGTAGATAAACAATAAATTTAGAAATTATAACATGTAAACAATTTGTAATGATAAATAGAGTATACCTGGTAATTTAAAAATCAGACGATGACACCTTCTTGAAAATCGTCCGATGATAAAAGCGTATCTATAAAATCAATTAAATCGGCATTATCACCAACTCGAAAAATCACTCAGACATTTTAAAATAAACAGCTATGAAATACTCTAATTTTATATAATAAAGAAACCACAAATTTAGCAGAATCTGATTGATAATGATATGCGTACACAAACAAAAGTTCACAATTCACAAACAAACACTAGCACTAGCACAGCACTAGCTTCATTACAATCTCTATCTATATACATTATGCATTAAGTATTAACCCATACATATCCAACAATCAACATAATCAATCAACCACATTGACTTTAATAAACCTGGACAGGGGCCCTAGACAAAGTGACATGACGATGACGATAACGAAGTTCGAAAACAATAAAATGTATGGGATTGACATATGCTTTCGTTAAGTCACGTAATACTTACCATACATTTTGTTGTTTTCGAACTTCGTTATCGGTTTCGATTGTTACTTTGTCTAGGGCCCCAGGTTATCCCAATTCCTATACAAGTTACAGATACTTTCATGTAACATTTTGAACCGCTGCTGTACGATAGTACGGGAACTAATTTTGTCGGTTGCGTATTTCTAATCCATAGATAAGTATAACCCCGCTCCACAGTGTGGGGCGTGAGAGCGCGACTTCGCGACGTCGAAGTATTCGGGAAAGTTGACCTAAGTATGAAATATGACGTTAATGCAGCGGCTACACTCTCGTGGAAGTTCCTCGACGATGTACTCAGGAAAATTGACTGAACACGAAGTGCGTATATTCTCCACGTGTCTCATCGGAGACAACGGATATGTATTAATACGCGAGCGCTTCAAATTTTCATACAGACGGTTCAGCCTAAATTCCTAATCGTGCTGATTCTTCTTACCATCCTATCTTCAAAGTCCAAATTTAGCATCGTGGGCTCCCTAACCATTATAAGTTACTCTATGTACGGCGGCTTTGAGTCCTTTGACTCGGTCGAAAAACCGACAACAAATGGAAGTAGCACGAGGCGAGGTAAAGTTGAACGAAGTAGGGCGAGGTGACCGGCCACACTCTCTTATTCGCCTCGCCTCGCCCAACTTCACGAAGTTCAACGAGAGTCTGGAGGCCGTGTAACACTCGTCCGAAGTAAGGCGAGGTGCCCGTCCACACTCACGTATTCGTCTCGCCTCGCCCAACTTCGCGAGAGTGTGGTGCTGGTGTAATAGTGTCTGTTTTATTCTATTTGTTGATGTCTTAGGGAGTGTTTAAGTTTATTTATATCCGCTTGAGTTTTAAAACATGCAGATATGTGTATTCTGTAAATGTCTCTAACTCCTTATCATGCGGACATCACTAGTTTTAGTTCCATGTACTTACACTCCACAGCCTACAGCGCCAAAATGGCGATTTTCAAATAGACATAACAATAATTTGACAGCAGCCTATCCAGTATCCAGTGCTTTATTAGAGATCAGTGTATGAACCAAACCAACAACGCACACACAGCAATGGATTTTTCTTTTAGGATTTTATGGCCTGGTAACGAGACGAGACAGATGGTTTCAATCTCACAGAATTATTATAATAATGGAATAAGACAAGACATAGATTAACTCATTTATTTATCTATGGTTAACTGCTGTGGGTTTCCGTTCCGGTTATTCCGTTTATACACTCCAAAAAATCCACCCTATACTCGGAAATTAATGTCCGAGAATCCACCCTAGCCTTGTAAGACAATAGGATTCCAATATAATTGTTTATCATAAAGATATGTTGTTTTCATGGGGCTGGTATAATAGAAACATGCTAATTCCATACTGTCCATACCAATTATTCTGTGGCCCAAACTCAAATACCACAATCAATTTATTTAAACACTCACCCGTCACCCCACCCACCCCATCCATCCAACATCCAACCCACGTTTTCTCAGCGTTGTTCTTATTTCCTTCCTATCCGGCGTATTTTTTATAATTTCTAACAAAATTCTGTTAAACCATTGTAATGTAAAGTGTAAAGTTACATCTCTTTTCCGATGTGTACACTTGTTTTTTAAATGGCCTCGTAAGTATAGTGTAATTTATTATAAATTTTATGTACCTATACTCGTATCAGACCTTGCGATTGTTGAACAAACCTTAGTAAAATACCTATTTATCGACGGGTTTACTTGCGTTGCACACAGATTGCATGCAGATCAGATAGATAAATGAAAATTTAATATGATGTTTCGTTATTTCAATGCATACCGGCTTTTTTGTGTTAAGGTCGACAGTGAGGCTATGGTAGGCGGTTACATTTGCCTATTAACACAAGCATATCCATTGGGTTTGCAAGTGCACTATCAACCCTATTGGATAAATATTTTTTTAGTGTTCAAGACGACAGACACTGACGCCTATAACACAAGCTACCCACAGCAGGTGCTATAAGTTCCACCTTCCTAGTCCGAACTGCTAAGGAGTGGAACTCATTGCCTGCCTCAGTGTTTCCTCAAAATTACAATCTCGGGGTCCACCTTCGGCCGCATCTGCACCTTACACCAAGTGAGATCGCGGCCAAGCGCTGCCTTGATTGCCTCACTGTAACGCAAGTGCAACAGCACACATGCTGTTATTCCATAGTGGTCTTCTGTAAATTTACACTAAAATTACTTAAAATTATTATTAATTAAATTACTTAAATTATTTAATTATTTAAATTACTTAAAATTATTTACTCACTGAAATTTTATGTTATTATTTCTCTGTGGTTCTTATGATTTACTAGCCGGCACCCTTGACTTCATCCACATTGAAAAAGAAAAAAGTAGCCTGTCCTGTGTCCTGTACTTTCCCCTAACCCTAGATTTTCGTCAATATCGTTCCGTTTGCAAGATCGTCATGGTATATACAAGAATTCCTCGTTTGGTATAAGACTAGCTGCTGCCCTCGACTTTGTCCATGTTGAAAAAGTCAAAAAGTAGCCTATCCTGTGTCCTGTATGTCTAAATGTTTATCTACCAAGTTTCATTACAATCAGTTAATTCGTTTAAGAGTTATGGAGGAAGAAAGCAAAATGCTCTGCACTTATTATATTTTAAAAACTATTCTAACAAGCGACTCACCCCCGGCTTTGCAAGGTGTAGAAATTTTTTAAAATTCTTCTTAAGCAGATGGTTATAAATTATAGCTTTCTAGGCTTAGTGCATTGATAGTCAGGACAAATGATTTCATAAATTATCATATTGGTTTTTGTCATTACAGGTACACTATGATCCGATGAGATGTAGTAGACGACAAAAATGTTGTCCACAGCAGTAGAACCCATTATTCATTTCGTTCATACATAAGACACTACTGCATAGATGGATCACACGTAATATCAATATGATAAACTAATAATTAATACAGGATAGGATGGATTCCACAACAACGCTTCAAATTCCAAAATTTACCACCATCGAAAAGGTTGGCGGCATTCTTTGTCACCTCTGTAATATTGTACACAGTGATAAGAAACAATTTGAAAGCCACTACAAAGCAGTTCATAACAGAAACAATGATGATCGGACCGTATACACTTGTGTTGCCTGTCAAAAGCAATTTCCGGAATATGCCAATTTACGTGCTCACTGTTATGACAACCATTTTGTTTTTAGGTAAGTGTATATCTCTATATATATAAAAATTACGTGTCACATCACTATTGAACTGATTTTGATAAAACTTTGTAACTAGATAATTATGTGTAATTTATGTGTAAAAAAGAAAAAAAAAGTCATCAGTAAGCCAGTCTTTTATGTGTGAAATGAATAATTTTCAGATGTGATCCATGCGATAAGACCTTCAAAAAAATAGTAGCACTAAAAGAGCATGTGAATAAGTGTCACATACACAAATGTTCTACATGTGACAAACGGTGAGTATATAAACATAACATAATTTAAACATAACAAACTTTTAAAATCCTGAATTTCCTTGCAGAGCTGAGTGACTGTTCTCTATGTGAGGACTACTGCTGGCTCCTTTTCATCCTCCACCATGTATCCAGTGATATTGATGCAATAAATAAAATATAAACAAAACCAAACGGATATAAACAGCTCTTTTCAGAGCTATTCCAATTTTTCCATTAAGCGTTGTGTATATTTCTCACACCTTTCCCCCATTTCGGTAGCTAAAAGTACTTATTTTCTAATTTAGATGTTTCATTTACCAGGTTCTCAACACAAATAGAATACCATCTTCATAAAATTATCCACAAGGAACAACACAAGGAATCCTCAAAAGAATGTACAATTTGCAAAGAGACAATATTGACCATTGAAACTTGTAATCGGCATATAAAAAGACATTTCAAATTCACATACACTTGTCCCATATGCAACGAGGAGATCGAGAAGGATAACGCATCCAAACATTTGAGTATTCATTTTGGCAACGATGCCAGCGCACACTTGGACGATCCTGGCAACATAGATGATGGTGATAAACTCTTGGAGGGTTCCACCATAGAGGCCGTAGGTGGAGCGTTGTGTGACATATGCAATAGAACGTTCAACGACAAGGACGAATTCGATTTCCACTATTTGACATTCCACGAGCGAACAGAGATTTTCTACTCTTGCAATATTTGCGCAAAACGATACCACAATTTCAGACTCCTCATGGGCCACTGCTACAATGACCATGTCGCTAGAAGGGAATTCACGTGAGTACCTATATACCCATAGATAAGGATAGCCTCTAATTGTGAGGCATCTTAATATAGAATTTCTTTTTCTCTTTAATTATTCCTCCTCTCCTGTCACACGACATAGTCCTCCTCTAAGTCCTTCCACAGTTTCATGTCCTGTGCCTTTCTCGTCTATGTTGCTCCTGCTACCTTCCTTATATCTTATATCATCTTCCCATCTATGATTCTGTCTTCCTTTTTTTTCGTTTCTCCTCTTTTGGGCGATAATGTGTAATCTTGTATGACCATTTATGTGGATCTCCAGTCATATGTATGAGTCCATCTCCATTTGAGTTTCTTTATAGTTTTAATAATGGGTATTGAATTTGTTTTTTACCTTATGTCTTCCAAATCTTACCCTGTCTTTAATTTTTATTCCAATAATGCTTTGTATTGAATTTTGACATGCCTCCAGTTTTTTTTTTAAATTCTTATTGGTAAGGGCCCATGTTTGGAGTGATGCATGTGTTGAGAATTTTGCCATTTTCTGATGCAATTTTTTTTAGTTTGACCTCCGTTTGGCTTTCTCTCTCTCTCGGATCGGACTTGCCTCTGTATAAGGTGCAATCTATACTAATATTATAAGAAAGGAAAGATTTGATTGTTTGTATAGAATAGGCTCCGAAACTACTGGACCGATTTGAAAAATTCTTTTAGCATTAGAAGCCGACATTATCCGTGATGAACATAGGCTACATTTTAAAGCGGGAAAACGGGTAATAGGACAACGGGTAGTAAGAATGATCCTTCCGTACTTATCTTTTTCACGTATAACTTCTAAACGGCTGAACCGATTGGGTTGAAATTTTGTATTTCCATGGTTCACAGACACGAATTTATTATATTTTATAAAGTTACGCGGACGAAGCCGCGTGCAACAGCTAGTGAAAAATATACTTGAAAATGAAGGATTGTAAGTAATCGATGTGGTGATCAGGTGCGACGCGTGCGAGGAGACGTTCCCGCGGCTGTCGCGCCTGCTGCTGCACAAGGAAGAGCACTCCGGGGGCGAGAAGAGGCACGCGTGTCCGCTGTGCCAGTTGAGCTTCTCGTCCGAGCTGCGCGTGCGCACGCACCGCGCCATAGCTCACTGGGAACCCGCCAACGCCATATATTGCTCCATCAGCGGCTGCGGACACGTGTAAGTTTGCCCACATTTGCTTAAATTAAACCCTTAACTCAGACAGGTGATTTGAAGAAAGATTTTAATCTACATTTCGGCCGCACACTAGTTCTCCACTGTAACTTTGTACATTGAGATTTTTCAACAGTTAAAGTTCAACAGAAAAATGTGTTTTTATTTTTATTTAGAATGTTTGCAAAAAGTTCACTCTGAACGTATGGGAGGTTTAATTTGATACAAAGTGGCCAGTGCGATAAAACAATAATTTCATGTTTAAAACCCCTTTCACAAATGCATTTACATATTTAAATGGAAAAATCACAAATTATTTTGATTTAATAATCCTTAGTTATAAACTAATTACATTAACACTGACCGAAGCTTTGGCTTTTTTTTTTATATAAAGCATATAAAAATTTCAGCTACGAATCAGAGAAAGACCTGATAGCGCATCAACGCATGCACAGTTTCAATCCAGACAATTGGTGTCGCCAATGCGGCGTACAATTCACGAGCGCGTTTGACTGTGAAATTCACTTGGACGTGCACAAAACTAAGACCTATCAGTGTCCCATGTGTGCCAAGGTGTACAGGGACGAATATCACACAACGAACCACGCCAGGTCACACTTTATCACGTCCGAGCACATTTGCAAAATCTGCGGAAAATCTTACACGGAACCCAGGAGACTTGTGCAACACATGAAGGTGCATTCGCTCACTAAAAACTATCAGTGCAACTTTTGCGATAAATCTTTCGCTAGAAAGACTCACATAGAACAGCATTTGGTCATGCATTTGGGTATAAAACCGTACAAGTGCACAGTTTGCTCGAAAACATTGTCGTCTTTCGCGAATTGGTCGAAACACTTGAAGAAAATGCACAAAAATTGTCACAAAGACGCCGGAAAACCCGAAAACCTGTGGGAAAGTGTCGATTTGACAAACATTTACCAAGTGAACAATAACGATTTAATAATTGAGCCCAAAAGCAGTAGTGCGAAGGATTATGTGACCAAAGATCAGCAAATGAAATACGCAGAACCCGTACATCCCTTAAACGCCAAAGTGTGTCCGACCAATCCAAGCGAGCAGATCTCTGTCGAGTTTCTCCCGGAGGAGCTGATCAAGGAGAGGCCCGCAGTTGAATCGAATGAAAAATCAAAGCCGGATAAAGTTATGTCAGTGCAACTTAATACGGAACAGCTCGAAATGCAACTCGACGAGGACAAAGTTGAATTCACCAATGTTCTGCTCGAATTGAACACACTCGGCACTGGTAAGATTTTTTTTTTTATACTATACTGTCACATTTATAAAATAACTTTTTTTTCACACTGTGGATATGTTTGAATATTGTTTTCGACTTGTGATCAGCAATTTGGAGAACAAAACTAATTGGCTAAGTTATCAATGTTTGAATTTTTGAATGTAAACTCAATAACTACTTACATAATTTATTTTAAAAATTCTTTCACATATAGAAAGTTACATTATCAGCAAGAATATATAAATGCGAAAGTTTGTATAGATATGTATGGATGTTAACAAACATCCATACATCCATACAAACTTTCACTCATTCACGGAAAACTACTGAACCGATCACCATGAAATTTTGCATACACGTTGTCTGGGACACCAGAAGGGACATGGGGTACCTTTCATAGTTCAACGCGGACGAAGTCGCGGGCACCAGCTAGTTTAGAATAATGTAACACATGGATCCCACCCCATCCCTTCCTTATCCCTTATCCTTAATCTTTCTATGGTCAGCAGCGCACTTGTAGCACTTATGGCGTTGCTTGTGTTATAGGCGACGGTAGCCACCTTCCATCAAGTGGACCGTCAGCCTGTTTGTCGACCTTAACATAAAATAAAAAATAAATACATGCTATCAAACGAATTTTTTATATCAGTTGGATAATAATATTTTCAGACCCATCATCCGAGGACACAGTTGCCACGGAGACATCCTGCAGCCAGATTTACCCACGTGAGTACGGACCGGACTTTGTTGACACATGTTTCAATTACAGCGGTCATTCGATTGGTGTCGATGATCATGTCATGCTACCTCACATCGATCCATTGCTCACTGTCGTCAATCAGAAAATGATGCCACAGTTTGATCATCAGCAAGGTCCATCATCAGTTGATTACATACCAGGCAATGCGATTCATAATACAAATCATGGAACGCCCATCATCAAAGATTGCCTCTTCGCTTATCCGATCAACAGATTGATCATGAATACAAATTGATTTTGTTGACATTAAATTTTTACAAAGTTGATACATTTTTTGTATCTACCAACAGATTGATCATGAATACAAATAATTGATTTTGTTGACACAAAATTTTTAAGAAGTTGATACATTTTTTGTATTGATTGAAACTGCCAATGTAGTCGTTTGAATGAATTTCCTTAAGATTTGACAAAAACATTTGAGAGGATATTTGTTTAGTTAAGTCGCCGATGAAGAGTTTGTAGAAATATTGTTTGGCCAACAAATGGAGCTACCTCAGCCAGAAACGATTGAATACCTCAATTTATAATCAATAGGATATATTTTAAATGTAACTGTTTATGAATAATATACATTACATACATTTATAGCATACTATACTATATATATATCCCACCAAACTGTAGTTATATGGTGTCGTGTTTGAAACGGCATTCACTACCTCATTTAGAAATTAAGTGTTTCTTTAGTATGTCGCTTACATAAAAAAAAAAAGAAAAAAAAAAGAAAAAAAAAAGGCAAAAACAAAGGTCGAAATTTGTTGAAGTTTCATCCGGAAAAAAAAATTAATAAAAAAAATGTGCCATTTTGTCATACCCATATTCAATGTAGAAAAGAAATTGATGTATTATACATAATTATTTTTAGATCAGAATTGAATGTCTTTTTTCAAAAAAAAAAAAAAAATAACGGCGCTGTTTTATTTGGATTTGTCTTACATTATAAAGGCGAGTTTACACAAGAAGAGTTTCGAACGCGAGTGGAAAGAAATCGTATACGATTGTCCTATGCGAGAACTCTCCATGCGAATTTTGCCTGCAACTGTTTAAATTACGATAGAAACTCGCACCATTCAAGCAATAGCAACGAATACCACCGTTCAAGGCGACATTCGTCTCTCTTGAATTGTTTACACTATAGGCGAGAATTCGTAAGTCGACATACGTACGCATACGAATTTCTCGACGTGTATAAACAATGCACTGGCGAGAATCGTAAGTGTCTGTACGAGACCGTACGAGACTCGCCATTCGTGACTTCGTTTTTCTCGAAGGCGAAACTCGTAGAGTTTGTTTAAACACAGGCGAGGAGCGAGAACAGTTTAAAGGGGCGATAATTTCTTTCTAGAAGCGAAACTCGAAAGCATTTTGTTTACACTACTAGCCGATAGTAGGTATACTGTGTCACGACAAGTTGAATTCTCGCGTTCGAGAAACTGTCCTTGTGTAACAGAGCCTTAATAAAGTTTAAATTATTTCTTGAATTCATTAATTAAATAATTAAATGTCATTTGTGTAAATTTATGTTAAAAATACACCTTTGATTGTCTCGAAGTTGTTTTTAAATAAAACTAAATTGACCAAATAAAGCAGTCGCTGTAAAGTGTACATCCACAATTTTATATCCAAAGTTGTTAGAATAAGTGTTTGATCAATAGTTTTTTTTTTTTGTAAATACTTATATGGAATTTTGCGGCACTTTGTAATTCGAATTTTCTAGTTTTACTTTTTTACATCGTCGCTGGTTGAAATTGAGGGTATTATTTTAATTGTTATTTTGTTCCCTATTTCCCAATTTGACTTTTATCCGTTGGGAAAATTCGCAGAGAGAGCATTTTTTTTTATTGTCTATGTAAGTAAACTAATTTTGTACTATACATTTTATTACACTCGACTTGAATTTTTTAAGATGATCAAAAAAAAAAAAAAAAAAATGCGTAAATGTTTGAAATCATGTATAAGAAATTGGATTATTTTTGTAACAAATAATAACGGAGGAGTGATATTTTTGTCGACACAAATGTAATTTTTATAATGTGTAATAATTTCGAGTCCCTGAACGTGTTTATCGTAAAATCATCACAACGTGAAAGTTAGATCTCATCTTTTGTTCCACGATTTTATCTCAACATCGCATATTATACAATTAAATTGTATACTATGAGAAAAACTTTTTCGTCATAGTAAAAAATTGACCAGCGACCGAGTGTTTTTTTGAAGTTAGTTTTTTTTTTGCGTTATACTTTTAAAAAGTATCGACGCCAAGCGTCGTGCTTTTAGGTTAAGCGAACGATAGTGCTGTGATATTTTGTGTATATTTTTTATTGTAGTTATTAAGTGATAAATAGAGGTATAAAACGAACGAGTGGAGTGAGTACAAAACGATAAAGTTATTTACGAATAAATAATGACTATTACAAAAACGAGCATAACTGATAGGCAGTTTATGTCCCAAATCGGCCGAAGAAGCGGATTGGGATCGCGCATTTGGAGTTACATTTGCATCAATGAATCGTATATAACAAATTGGGAAAGTATTAAGAAAACGACAGGCCTCCATGTGTGCGTTAACAAGGAATATTAACAATTTTGGCATTGCGATGTGTGAATTCCACAAAAAAAAAAGAGAAACGTGACAAAGTATAATGTAAAACTTTAAAACGTAAAACGAAGTTAATAAATGTTAGACGGAAAATATACTCCGAAATATATTTTGGAGAGAACTATTTACAAGGTGCGTGAGATGAGGAGTCTTAGTGGTAAAACATATCCAAAGACTGTTAGATATTAAAGGTTCTATAATGTGAACTTGAAAAAGTCTTTTGACTTAAAAAAGTCTGGGGTTATAAAGCGGAAAAAGTCAGAGGTTCGATTAAAAAAAAGAAATAGACCGCGGCGTAGCAAAAAAACAATATCATAAGGCTTCGACATAATAAATAATATACTGGAAATTTGGCGTAAAAATTGCAAGATTTGGCACTCAATAGTTGCCCGAGGGCGCAAAGGCTGGCAAAAGATGAAACTGGTATAAGGTACCATTGAGGCGCAAACCGTAGAGGTGGCGCCGGAAACAAAAACCTAATTCTATCTCCAAAGAGTCGTAATTGCTTCGGCAAATTGGAGATCAGACCACAGCTGGTTACGATTCTAGGTAGTCGCATTTGGCTCTTATATGGTCTCTTTCTGTAACTAATTTCACGCCCACACACACATCACTTCACATATTGTCAGTTTCGTACAAATTGACGTTTTTCCTTTACTCGTATTGATGAAATTAAATACTCAAATGAGACGTCAAGAATGTGAACTGTACTGTATTTAAAAAAAAACAGTACTGAGTATCTTTCGCATATTTCCAATACTGATATGATGATATCAGATATCTGATATGATATATGATATACGGATGATGGATTATTGTCAGTAGGAGCGGGACCTACACCTTAGGCGCGTTCTTATAGGATAAACGGATTTTATGTTGATTACGTGGACCAATAGCAATGCGGTGAAAATTTTTGGTACACGTTTGGTAAAAAAAAAGTCTATACGAAACTGACAGGTGACGTGTGAGAGGGTGTGGCTTGTTATGGAAACAGTCCAAAAGGTTGTTGCGACAGCCTACAGTCGTAACCCCACCGCTGTCCACTGTGGCACGCGGAAGAGAGACAGATGATAGTCGTGGCTCGTTCCGTTGCACAGTGGAGGCGGGCAGTAGTAATGTAATGCTACAAATCCTCCCCCATAGGTGACGCTGCGCGGTAGTGGGTCCACTCGGTGACGTTCGGTATCACTATCGCTCAGAATCACATCCTATGATTATAATTATAAATTGCATGAAATTCATATACATTTTTAAATAAATAATATAGATGTTGTACACCTCAAACGAGAGGCTTTCATTATTCAATAGTTGACTATTATTCATAACGATCTAAAATTCCATTTTTAATGTAACATTCGTCGCAAAGGGAACAAATGCATAGTATTTTCTTCGGTATAAAAAAAATTGTTCTCGGTATTCGGTATTCTTGGTATATGTGTATAAAAAAAATGCATATTACGAGACTTTCGATACGCCGCATTTGAAGATTTTCATATATATACAAATTTAATTAATAAAGAGCGTTCTTGAAATGTTTTACATATTTACCGCTTTTATAACTTACTATTTTATTATATTGTATTTTTACATTTAGACTTAATTGAGACATACTTGATAATTGTAACACTTAGTATTGTGTCCGCCTGTTAGCTGTAAATTATATATATATGTAATAATTATGTTATATATGTATTTTCGTAGAATTTTGTCCATAATCCTGTGTCCAGTCGTAATGAACTTGGGAAATTTTTATGCAACTCGTTTCGACCTACATACATAAAATATGATATATTAATATCGAGTAAGTTGCAAATGGACTCACGTAGACTTTAATCTAAATTTTTGTTGAAGAACTTTTAACTACATGAATGAATTTGAACTTCTTCAATGAGAAATTCTATATAATGTTACATTTCTTTATCATTTAAATGTTTGCGTCTGTTATAAATAATATTTTATTGTTATATGTATCGTCAAACTCTCAGAACGAAGAGATTATAATAATACATATATTATAGAGTGGTTAGGAAGGGTAAAATCTCGGTTTTTTTTTTTACATTTTTTATTAAGCCCTGTCTACTCTACAGTTTAATCTCTTTGCCCCAGAAGAATTCAAGTATATTAAGTCACAAAACAGTACGCATTCATTGTGATTTCACTAAACTATCACTGGTACTGTCCACTAAACTATTGTTATAGTGAAAAGGGATATTTGTTCAGTGTCATTCTTCACAATTCAATATATAATATGATGTAACAAATACATGAATATGTATCCTCGGGAAACGCAGTTCCCGGGATAATAATTATGAGCGGTGTTTAAAATCTTCACAATAATGTTGATTTTGTCTGTTTGTCTGCTCGATTTTATTTGTACCCCGTGCAATTGAAATTGAATACAATTGAAAATCCAGTTACTATTGAAACGATAGAAAATTCTCAAAGTAAGTTATCCTTTGCGACCATATTTGTCCCCTAGCTTTTAGGTGTTAGGTTTAGAATCGAGCACAGGGTATTGCGGTTCTATTTTGTATACGTGAATAAGGGGTTAAATCAAAAAAAAAATATTGTAAGCGATTCAACATCCGGATATTTACAAAAGAATGTGGTTAAACGATACGACCTCAATACCCGCGATCTATGTAAAAAATAGTTTCAAACTACATGTAAATCTGTCTAGAAATAATAAGGATTTTATTGGCCGGGTGTCCACACGTTTTTAAAAAAATAATTTAAATCTGAAATTATTTTAAATTTGAAACTCAAATCTCCAATGACTTGGTTTACATTGTTTACTTATACAATGTAATGTTTTGAGACGAAATTAAGTACAATTACGTAACATTACGTTATGATCAGTTCTATCGTAGAACTGTAAGTCTAAATTTTAGAGACCCTTTATAATTTATAAAATTTCTTATAAGTTTTGTCCCACAAAAGGGATAGTTCGCGAAACGTTTTGTTTTTTTTTTTTTTAGTTGGCTTTATGAGTTTGTGTTTTTTTCTTTATTTTGCTTTTTTTTCGTTGTAAGTGGGGACCCGGTCGGTGTTTTAGTAAGCTAATCACATTAAAATTACAAAAAAATATATATAATTTAGCGTGCTTCTAAAATTGCATAACGCGTAATAAATATAAGAGTTTTACTTTATTATATGTGAAAACTGTGTGCATAAATATGAAACGGTTTTTTGATTAACTGACACGAAATGGTGTACGTTCTCCGAGAGAAAAACTCACCTAACTACTGGTAGCGAAGTAATGATCCTTATAATCATATTATTATAAGAATATCATCCAAGTTAACATAGTTGCCTGTATTTATTTGATAGTTTTCAATTAATTTTATAGTAACGTCGATTAAGGTAATCTGATACGTTTTTTCTTCTTACCTTTTTCTCAGTTTACAAACGCATCAGTAACATTTTTGCAAACCTTTTGTGCAAATCAATTAGCTATTCCCTTTTCACGTTTTCACCTTATATTGTGATTATAGTGTCGCAAATTTCACCGGTTTTTTTTTGTCTAAACATGTGCTTAAAGGTAAAATGAATTCGGAGTCCATTCCATATGGCTGCTAAAGTATCGTGTTGAGAACGTACGCCAATAGTGTTTCTAAAATAGTACCTATATTCATAATAATAGTTAATATATTTGCTAATACCAGACACTCTTCGTTTGTTAGTATTCTGTAGCAGGTATCTGTCAATGTCGAAGACCTTCTTCCTGGTAACATTCTTGTTACTCTTTTAAGTACTGTTATTTATCCTCAATTTTTTGTTCCAAACCGGTCATCTAAATATGTATTGTGTTTGTGTATATCTTTCATCAAAGTGTGCAGGGGCCTTAGACAAAGTAACCAATCGAAAACGATAACGAAGTTCGATAACAATAAAATGTATGGGATTGACATAAGCCTTCGCTAAATCACGTAATACTTCCCATACATTTTAACGATAACGAACTTCGTTATCGTTTTCGATAGTTGCTTTGTCTAGGGCCCCAGGACACATTACAATTTCGTATTTTTCCATGGTCGCATTTCCACCACAAGTTAAATATCAAATCAAATAGGTCCCCTGGAATGCCTACGACCAATTGGAAAAGTGAAAAGTTTGGAACAAGGTTGTAGGAAAGTTTTGACAGACACCTGCGGTGGATTTCAGAAAAGTGGAGCTTCTTAGTAATGAATGACCTATTTATTGTAATTCATTCAATAAGCAGCTATAGGCTTTGACGTTTGGGTCGTGTTTTGTGCGCTAAGCTTACATGTAAATATTAATGGATGCTATTTTTTTTTTATTGTCTTACAGTTAGAATTTTGTTTCTTTTTTTGTACAACTAACGTTAGTATTTTACAATCGCCGTATAATTACATTTACATTATTTACACGATAATAACCAAACTACCTCTGCATGCCTCCATACAATAGGATATTTGTTAGCACATTAGAAAATGTACATTTTAATACATTGACACATAATAATTATACCTTTTTGTCTATTCTATTCTATATATGACATGTTACAAATAATTGTAAGACATACGTAGTACATTTTACATACATACAATATAAATAAACAATGAAATACTATATACTAGTTTGCAAACTGTATGCATACCTATAATGTTAAAATGTTTTTGATGTAGATTGAAAATCAGTTTAAATTGAAAATTGTAATGGACTTTAAAAATAAACAATCTGACTAGTTCAATGGTTTTTTATTTTGCATCTTATACTCGTCGTGATGTGTTACTTTTTCGTTTATGTTACAAAAATAGAATAAAAACTTGTCAGAATGGAATGGGGAGAAGTACTTTAGGAGTTAAAAGAGTGGATAGAATAAAATTAAAAAACATAAAAGGTAGCACTAAATTCAAGAATGCTTATACCACTTATAAACAATTAAAATGGCAGTGGACAGGACATATGATGCGAGAGAAAAACGAGAAATGGACTAGGATAGTGACAGAATGGTATCCACGAGATAATAAAAGAAACAGAGGTCTTGAAAGTGGCTGGACCTACGTGGACTCGTACAGCAAAGGACAGGACTAAATGGAAATCTTTAGAGGAGGCCTATGTCGAGAGACAAGCTGAATGACAACCGTTTGCCGATTTAGTTAAATAATAAAAATATTTTAAAATGTATTTAGTTTTAGGCATTATAATTTCAAGTTTGCATGTAAAGAAAACAGCAATAAAGGCTTTTTTATTTATTTTTATTTTACTCGTCGTGAAGTTGGTTGATGGTTATATTACCTAAATAGCATAAAGCTACTGTAATGCGAGTCTGTCTGTGAGTTAATATTTATGAAGCGTACTTAACCCATTCAAGTACGACACTATTTTCCGAACATCATATGAGATGCCATACATTTATATCACTCGACGTAAAGGGAATAAAAGCGATACTAAAAACATGTATTGGCGTTCCGATGCGGAAAATCAGCGACGGAATTTCCGTCAAGTGTGTAGGAGGCCTTACAGATTTATTATTAGTACTAGCTGGCGCCCGCGACTTCATCCGCGTTGATAAAGAAATAAAGTAGCCTATCCTGTGTCCCGTACGTCTAAATGTTTATCTACCAAGTTTCATGAAAATCAGTTAATTCGTTTCGAGTTATGGAGGACCATACACATACATACATACATACAATACCTACGGTTACAGATTTATTATTAGTATTGATGATTGATAAGCGATTGATTGGATAGACTGACGACGACAATACAGAGAAACATCGTCAATCCAACTGGTTGGTCATTAGACTCATTGAGTACAAATTTTCAACTGAATTGAAAGTTTTCCTACAACCGTATTCAATTTAAACGAAAAGTTAAATAAAAAACATCACTTTAGGTAATTATCGTTTATTTACCGTTACAATAGGCAACTTATAGACTAAGTATTTAAATGTAATCTTAAACTGGCTTATCATGAAATAAACTTTTCGCTACTACATTAAGTAAGAGACAACCAAATATATTTCAAGCATAACTTACACAATTTAAATGGAAAACAATTACTATATAGAACGAAGCTAATTATACTGTATGTGGTATGAAATTTACTACTAAAATCACTTTTGGAAATATCAACTATTTTTATTCAGTTAATTAACACCAACGAGACTTGAGAGAAAGAATTCTCAAAAAAATGGCTAAAAAAATTTCAAAGCAATCTATTACAATAATAATATGGGATTCTAGAATAACTAGGGGAAGCCAAAATCTCCCGAAATATTATCTATAGCCAAAAGTCGACAATACATTTTCGCTTAATATTTATTATATTGATTTGACTAGACGTAAAAAAATTCGACATTAAACAATCATGTCTCAATTTTTACTCGAGCTTTCTCACTTGACTATGAAAAATGTACAAACCGCTGGGCCACTTAAAACTAACACGTTTATTTATTTTTGTGGAATATTTTATTATTTACATATACAATGCTCTTCTACCGTTTCGTTATTTCCATCAACAAAACTAATGTTTCTTGAAGAAAATTTTGGTAGAAACATCATCGATTTGGAAAAATACATTAGAAAAAGATTTATTTTTTTATCTACTTTAAATACGAGTTATGAAAGCAATTTTAAAGCACGTTTGTCATTTTAGACTGAATAATGTATGAAGCGATTTATTTATTGAATTTAATAAAGACTTTTTTTTGTGTGTTTCTCTCATTCAACAAAGTATTAAAAATGAAATGTTGATCAATTTCATATCAAAGTACAGCGTTCTAAAATACATATAAATGCAACAGATATACACATAACTATTATGTATATATATATATATATAGAAAAATGAGTGACTATTTGTCACGTTATGATCAAATGTATGAAGAGTCAAGGAAACTATAAGTTTATAGTTAAGAAGATATCTTTTTTTTTGGATAATATATAAACTAATATGGAAAATGTGATGATAAAATATTGCACACATTTGACCAAAAATAAAAATAAAAAATTAAATCCAAAGATTAATTCTTATTAAATAATAGAAGACGTCATAAAACCTTAAGTTTTGGCCAAAAATCTTCACATTACAAGTAAAATGTTGTAATCTACGTACTGGCCTGTTTCCTTGCAAAAGTCCTGCTAATCGGTTTCTTTGCAGCCGATACTTGAACGTTCCCCTTGTTCGGTGCAGTCTTTGGCCTCAAACTTGGTATTTGAGATACCCTTATGCCTATGGTGGTCTTCTGTTTGGGCGCTGCTGCAGAGACCGTCTGCTTTGGCTGCCCTTCGAACGTCGAACTCCTGATGAGTCTCGGCGTTTCCTCTTTGTCCGTCTCAATCCAAACCCTTTTGTCCTGCTTCGATGTTAGCTTTTTACTTTGCTCAACTTTCTTCCACAGGCTCGCTATTTTACTCTCCACGTCTTTCGCGTTAGCTTTGGAAGACTGAGCCGAGTTCACGCTACTGGCGCTGCCTTTTCTGGAGCCGAGAGTCACTGTCTTCCCGCTTTCGTTACTCTGCAGACTGTGGTTTGAAGCGGATGTCCGCATGGCCGATTCATTTCTCTTCGCATTGACTTTTGGTTTTTCATTGCTGTTCGTTTTTCTTAGAGGAGGCCTGTATCTGTTCAACTGGGGCAGTCTCGACGGAGACGTGTTGGCTGGTTTCGTAGGCGTCGTGGCCTTCGTAGCTCTGACTGCAGTTCTCTTTTCAGGGACAGGGAGATCTTTTGCAGGGACGCTGCTCTCTTCTTTCGTGAATGTCCCTTGTCTCACCAGTGGCAAAGGTTTGCTTCCTCCTGGAGCTATAGGTTTCTGTTGAGCCACTTTTGTAGGAGATCTATTTGGAATCGCTTTTTTGGGTGATGTGGTCGCGCTCGGTGTTTTAGTAGACGCGGCCGTTTTAGCACTTGTGGAAGTTTTCGCCGGAGCTTTAATGACTTTTGGAGTTGTTTTCGCGATTGGTGTTACAGGTTTTTTTGTGTTGGTAACGTTCACGTTTCGTCTGTACGGCGATACGTAAGCGGGTTTCTTGCGACCTCTCACCGCTTTGGGCACATCTTGTTCCTCTCTCGAGTCGTTGGAGTCGAGGCTGGCCTCTCGTTTCGCCTCCGGCTTTATGATCTTCGGCTTCGCTCGAGATCTAGGACTATTCTCCTCGGAATCGGAGTGGCCCTTATCCGAATTAGTGTCGCCCTCGTAACTTGCAAAATCTCCGCTGCTTGGCGTCTGGTTTTTGTCGACTCGCATCGAGCGATTATACGACGCGGTCAACTCTATGTTTTTCAGGTTATTGACCACGCACATGTCGACGGCGGCCGGACTTTCTACGACCGGCAAGTAGGTACGAAAGCTTCGCGTGTAAGTTTGCATTTGTGTAGAATTTAACTCAAAATCGTCTTCATTGTGTCCACTGTCTGCGTCCCTCGAGAGCACATCGTCGCTCTGCCGTTCGTCGATGATCTGATGGCCGATCTCGTTCGAGGATAAGCTGTCGTATCCGGTGGTGGTTTCGACATTTTCAAAATTAGCATCCTTGGTCACGAACGTCGGAGACGGCGGTATGTCCTCACTCAAAGTTCTAGTTCTGAATCTCTCCGCGTCCTCTATACGCTTCTGTTTGATGGTTTTCTTGGCCGCCAACCTCCGTTTCAAGCTCTGAATATTTGGGTCGGATGAGTTCGTCTCCTGCGCTAGCACGCTGTGCACGTTGACGGTTTGCGTTTGGTATCTCGCCCTGTCTTCGAGCCGTCGTTGTTTGGCGCTAACTTTTCGCCGAGAAGTCTGTCCGGAGGTGGCGGCCGAACTGTCGGTCGACAACTCGTCTACCGACTTCGTCCAGGTGACGTATTCCTCAGAGTTCACTTCTAGAACCACATCGGACTCCGCAGTGTAATCGGTTATGGTATACGTTTGGTATCTGTCCTTGGAGGCGTGCCTCCTCTCCTTCGGAGTCAAGTAGCCGGGATCTCTTTGCTTCTTGGGCGTGGATTCGACGCTACTGACGTCCGAAGGCAGCGGGGTGCAATTCTCGGAGCCCGAAGGTAGGTCCGTCACCACATTGAGAGTGCTCGAGGCGCAATCGTCGATCACGTGGTGGGCGGTAGTCTGTTCGATCTCCACAGTGGACTCTGCCATCTCGTCGAAAAGTGACGGAGGGTTCACTTTATCCAAATCGTGGTACAAATGCGGCAGATTTCCGTACAAGGGAAACTCCTGGACCGGCTGACTCAAGTCAAAGACCACCGGAATCCTTTCAGACTTAATCCCTTCCGCTTCGGAGACTATACTAGAAACGGACACCATGCTGCTCTCCATATCTATGTGATCCATTTCAGACGGAGGTTTCACGTTGTCCAAGAAGCTTAGATTGCTGTCCAAATTTTCAGAGCTTCCACGATGCATGGAGTTGCCGAGCGCGCGTTTCACCATCAAGGCCACGGGAAGAGATTTCTTTCTGCGTTGAGATTTTCTAGAGGCTTGCGACTCGTCCCATTGACCCGACGCGCTCAGCGAAAGTAGACTGCCGAGATCCGAAGGCGGTTTCACATTGTCGAGATCGAGGGATTGCAGCGAAGTCACGCTAGTCTCCATGCCGCCTTGATCCAATAGGGAACTCTTCAATTGAGCCGCCAGCCGAGCCGCCTCCTGTTCTATCGCCGAGGACACTATCGAGTCGAATCTCTGCTCGCCACTCTCCAGTAGCGACGCGAAACTCGGCTCGGAAACTTCGAGGAGGACACCGTTCGTGAGATCCGGCCTCGAGCGAGACATGTTGGTGAGCTCGCTCTTCTCGAGCAAGTCCGGCAACGCGACGCCGGCGTCGGCCACTTCGCTGCGAATGGACGTCTCCAGGTGCACCGATCCGCTGATAGTCGGGAACGTCACGTCGTCGGGGCACGTGTTGTCGTTCCACGTGTCGGCGCGCTTGAGCGTCGGCGCGGGATCTCCGTCGCTCCACTCTGCGTCGGGCAGATCGGCGTACGACTCGTTCGACTCGTCCAACTCCTCGCCCGGCTCGTCGTCCAGGGTGGTGTTGTGCGATTGAGGCGCGAGGCACTCGTTAGAGCCAGTGATGTTTGGCGCGGTTCCGTCGCCGCCTGCGTCCGCGTCCGCAGGCGGCGTTCGGACGTTTTTTGAGTTCGGGTTCGGTTGAGACGAATTCGCCCCGCGCGCTATCACTTCTTCTAGTATGGCGCGATCGCGCGAATAATGATCCCCGCGCATTCGCTCCAGCGCACTGGACGCGGTCGGGGCTCGCATTCCTGCGCGTACACACCTCTCAAACACCTCTTTGTCAGTGGAGCCGAACGACTCGTTGCTGAGCGAGCTCAACGAGTCGCTGCGACCGCTAGTCTCTCCGTGATAAGAGTAGGGCGACCGAGTCAACCCTGTCTTGGGGCGATGCTGCGCCGTCCTGTCGCTGCGGTCGAGCGACTTATGGTGTCGCGCGTGTCGCTGCACTTCAGAGGGTCTCTCGGCCGAGTGCGCTTTGCCCTTGTCGTGCGCGTACCGGTTGCGCGGATTGGAGAGGCCCGCCTGCACGGTCTCCTCGAAGATCTCCCGGTCGGTGGAGCCGAACGAGTCGTTGCTGAGCGAGCTGAGCGAGTCGTTGCGAAGAAGGGCGGCGGCCGCTTTGGCGGGGTTGGCGCGATGTCGACTCGCTTTCACTGGCAGACGGCTCTCGTGTCTGCGGCCTGAACAGATACACAACGCTTACTACATTTTGGACTTCAAAATATTCATCAACTTTGATTAACATTGTAAATTACTGTAATATGGAAATTTGACTGAATGATTATAAGACTTTATTATGACTTTAATAAAACACTATTCATTAGTGTTAACATAATATTAGTTATTCGAAAAATACTCACCCTCGAAAGGAGGTGCTTCGTGGGGGGGCGGCGGCGGAGGACGCGGAGGGGGCGCTGGGAGGGCGGCGGGGCGAGGGGGCAGCGGCGGAGGGGGGCTGCCGTCCACCCCTTGCACTCCCTTCACCCCTTCACTCCTCTCGACGCCTAGGCGGCCGCATGCACCGCGCTCCGAGCTCGGACTGTGGCTGGGGACCGAATTACACATCTCGTTGTATTACTTCAACCAATTACATGATGGACAACCTTCAAGTGTGCTTAAAATTAAAATTACTCTACAAACCTGTCGCGAGCACTCCTCCCGTACTCGTGAGACATCCTCACAGTTTCCGTGGAAGATCTCAAATACGGCGGCAAAGATCTCTGCAAACGAATACATTATCATTATCAGTATTTAACAGGTTTCCACATTTACGACGTTAGCTAGTGGGATGCGGTGTAAACTTACATAGACACCGTCTCTGTGCAAATTGATGGAGGACACGTCAGAGGGTGGTCCGTTGTTTTTCACCACCTGGTCGAAGCAACACACAACAATAAACATGCCAAGGAAAAAAATAATGTCCAAAGACTAGTAGTGTTTCAATGTGTGAGAAAATGTCCATACGTTGGCGATGCCCTTCTGAATGCACTCCTCGAGTAGGTCCCCTGCGTCGCTGAGGTTGGAGCTGTCGGAGGTGTCGTGGGGCGGTGGGTGCGTTGAGCCCGCGTTGGGCGCCCCCTTGGGCTCCGAGTCGATGGACAGCGCCGAGAGCTCCGAGTGGCTGCCCGCCTTGGACATGCCCGGCGTGTCCTCCGTCACGTAGACTCGGCACGAGTCGCCGCCAATGCACAAGCCTATAACCAATCAACACTTATTTAGAAAAAATAGTGGCATAACATAGCAAGACTGCGCGTGTTCAAATTCCAGTTACATAACTTTAAATTTGAAATAACCAACCATCAATATTCATAAAGTTTAAATTGTGTTCACAGTTTTAGTATTGTTGCGTCAATTCTTGTGTTTAGTCACACTTACGTGTAGGAAGACTAATACAAATGCCGCTAAAAGACTTGGATGAGGAAATATTCCTCATCGAAATCCTGAGAACCCTCACCTTTGGTAACTTCATCAGAAGCGGGATCCGTGTTGGATCCCAGGATACTAACGGGATCTCCACCGACAGCACTTGTCGCTTCCGCATCGTTTCCACTTTTCGACAATGCGTTGGCTTCCTCTTCAGCTGCAAGCTGCACAGATTGCTGAAAAGTATAATATCCACGTGTCCAATGAACTCCCAAAACTATTGAACCGATTTTGATAAAACTTATACTAAGTCTATGTGTAATTTGGTCCAACTTAAAAGATAGGATAGTTCTTATTCGGGGCGAAGACGGGAACGTGTGGCTAGTAATGTCATAGTCCATTTATCCAGCAAGAAATTGCTTTTATACTATTTTACCTACATTTAATGTTACATATAAAATGGATGGTGTTTACCTTGGGCTCGTCGTCGATGGTGAGACTGCTGAGGCTGGTGGCCGTCGAGAATTGGGCTGGAGTGTGTTCCACCATGAACCTTGAAGTGCGCTCCTCGAACACAGAGCTCACGCGATTAGCATCTGTAACACAATTCCACACTAATATTATAATTTTGACGACACGTTTGGTCTAGTGGTTAGTAACTCTAGCTGTTAACCAAACGGTCGCGGGTTCGAATCCCGCTTATGTGTTAACATTTTACCTTTGTACCTGAGTCATGGATGTTTAGTATTTATAATATGTATGTATTTACAAAAAAAAAGTAATTTATGTATTATATCAACTGTCTAGTATCCATAATACAAGCATTAGTTGCTTACTGTGGAACTAAATGGTGCTGTGTGGAATGTGTGAAGTTATTTATTTATTTAAATGTTAAAGTAACTGTTCGTCTAGCTAATTTATCCTATACTAAGTTTGTGATTAACGAGTAGATGTATATGTAGTATGTTTAGTTTGTTACTCTTTCACGTAAAAACTATACTCAACGGATACCACTACCACCATTCATACGTACTGTCCGTATGGATGAGTTAATTGAAACTCTGTCCTAAGTACGCGCGAACTTTGGAGCAATTTCACTTCTAAGTTGTTTCCATTTATCAATACTAATAATAGCTACAATAAAACAAGTGAACAAATTCCTGTTGGGTCGGCATCAGTGTACAATTATTGTGTTGCTCGTGTCCTCGTTCGACTGTAACCACCGTGCCTGTGTTTTATGAGTATCACAGGTACAGTGATGCATATAATATATACCTGTGGGGGGTGTAATGGCACGAAGAACGGTGGGCGGTGGTCGCGATGAGGGCGAAACGCTACCTCCCGGAGAGTCCGGGATCTCGCTGGGCGATATGCAACCAGACGTCAATCGACTGTACAAAAAAAAAGTTATATAATTTGGGAAGTTACAACGATACGGCTTTGCTTATAGAGGAATGCTTTGAGGAGGATGATGGCACAGAAAATTGAAAATACGTAATCAATTTGAAATGTTTTTGACCCAACATTACTTTTCTTGTTCTACTAACACCGATGTTCTTAAATTTCTGTTGGTGATCTTATAAACCTAATGAATTTATAATATTAAGGTTCGTTAAACATAAATCACTTTTATATAAAAACGTTATCTCTGCTATTAATAACAAAACATTTATTATATGAAGTACCACCAGAAACACACACGCCAAGTTGTTCCTATAGCGATACCATTTAATTGAAGACTGACCTCATCTCCGAGAGCACTGAGCCCTGGTCGTCCTGTTGGTCGCATTCGGGCAAAGATCCCAACGAGCTGGTCCGGGAGAACATGAGAGGCGTGTCCTCCACGAATCTGGGAGACGCTGCGCCGGACGCTCCTATCGACACCGCCTCTGTAGCGAACGTCACCGCTTTCGAACCTAAGAAAGCACTTATTGTAAATACTAGCTGGTGCCCGCGACTTCGCCCGCGTTGAAATAGAAAAAAAAATCCTATCCTGTGTCCCGTACGTCTAAGTGTTTATCTACTAAGTTTCATGAAAAAATCAGTTAATTCGTTTAAGAGTTATGGGGGAAAAAAATTCTAAAAATGGTCAATTTAGTTTCAGTATACAATATTTCTCTTACCTTCTTTGTCTTTAACGGAAGTTGTGTTCTGCTCCTGCTGACTGGGTTCTACGTTAATGGTGGCTATTGCATTTTTCTTCGCCACATTATCCTCCTCCGTGGGATCACCGAGACTGCTCAAAGAACTGACCCTTGAGAAATAACCTGGAGTTCCTTCGTCGCAGTAATTTACCGGTTTCTCGGGACTGATCATACCTGAACTGAATTTAGTGTCAAAAACACTCGGCTTAGGCGGTTCGGATGCACTAGGCGTGCTAAGGATCGCTCTATCGTTATCGTGTCGCGGCGGATCATCCAATGAGCACGTATCTTTCTCGTCAGAATTGGACATAAGGACTTCCGGATTTTCCTTGACATTGGGCGCGGTTTTAGGCTTTCCGTCTTTTCCGATCACGCGCAAATCCGACATGGATGTAGCCGTTGAAAATATCACAGGAGTTTCGTACGGAGTGCCCTCCGTAGCGAAGTGTTTAATGGTGTCCTCG
Source organism: Synanthedon vespiformis (assembly GCA_918317495.1). Taxonomy (NCBI): domain Eukaryota; kingdom Metazoa; phylum Arthropoda; class Insecta; order Lepidoptera; family Sesiidae; genus Synanthedon; species Synanthedon vespiformis. The sequence goes on along the minus strand of OU906954.1, from coordinate 922,073 downwards.
TGTACAGACGGACCCGGGGGTGGAGACATGTCCGAACCGTGCTCCGATGGATGTTCGGCATAACGTAACGAGTAATCCGTCGGTTGATCCAAATCGGTCTCCTGATAATCACCAAATGTGTTCTCTTTCTTGGTGTACTTTTTGGATTGTTCCTCCGATTTTGGTTTGCATTCGACTGGTTCAACATCGTTTGCTTTAGTTTCAGAGTACTTTCTGCTGAAATCTATAGGTTGGTCGCAGGAATCCTGGTCGACGTCATAACCGGATTCCGTGTAATTAGTTCTCATCTCGGTCGTACTCCGTGGAGGCGGAATTGGTGGTTGAGACGGATATCTCAAAAAGGGTCCGCCTTTTAATTTGGAAGTCACATTGAACGCTTCACTCGCTGTTTCCATTTTCATTAGATCCTTGTTTCTAGGTGTCGGGATTGGTACCTTTCCTGTACGCATGACCTTCTCGAATACGGAGTCCGAATGAGTACTTGTTACTGAATCTTTGCTTTCTGACCTATTTACGTTGGAAGCACTACCTCCTGTTGTGGATCGGGTTACCAAACTACCTTTTAATAGTGTGTTACTGCAGCTTAAATATCCCGACAGTTGTGCGCTATGGCTGAGTGAAATTTGAGACGCCAGATTTCCCATTAGGGGCGAACTGGAGGTCATTCGATGTCTCTCCAAATTCATAGCTATCTGTCTCTCAGTCGCAGTGAACAGATTTTTTTCTTCTCTGTTACTAGTCATGGGAGATGTCGCGGGTTCTATATTGTCACAGGTTTCTGCTAAATTTTGATCTAATTCCTGTTCTAGAGCTTTCTGTTTTCTCGCACCAAGAGTGGGCAGAGCAGGCAAATTCATGTTCCTAGCTGTTGTATCTAAAGTGAGTATCTGTGTTTTTCCAGGCTTAGAGTTGAGTAAATTCTTCAAGGCGGCACTCGATCCCATAGCGATCATTTTGTGTTTTGAATGAATCAAACTTCTTAGCATAGGCACTGCCCCATGGTCCCATAAAAACTGTTGATCCTGTGGACATCTCGCAGACAGATTCCACAGAGTTCCGCAGGAGTTGCTTACGACGGTTAAGCTTGGAGATTTCAAGTGTTGCAGTAAGACACCTAAACAATTTCTCTCGCGGAGAATTTGTCTGTAATCTTCTCGGACGGCGATATGACTTGAAACATTTCTCATTATGCCACCTGCGTTCTCAACTATGGCCAGTGTTTTTGTCGGTGAGTTGTAACTGAGCTTATCCACAAGGAAACCTAACGCCCCATCTACGGAACACAAAGCCACTTTGTTCATAGAACAGTGAGCAGTTAGGTTCCAAAGAGCAGAGAGGACCGATTTAAGCGTGGCTTCTTTCTGGCAGGTCATTGCAGCTTTCGTGAGGCCTTTTACGGCACCGACTTCTCTCAAGACCTGCTTGCTGTTAGTGTCAGCTCTCCAAGATAAGTTTCTCAACACCGCTGCTGTCACCTGTAATAGAAATGTGAATAAGACTTTATTTTGTAATTCAATAAGAAATTTAGCCATAATTCGGTTAATATGTACCTACTTTGAAAAATAACAAAGGTTTCAAATTTTTACTAACCTGTCTCATATCATCATTAGGAGATTCTAGCTGTTCAACCAATGCCAACATAAAATCTTTGAAGGAACACAATAAAGACTTGTTATTTCCATCACCAAATGTTAGATTGGTTAAAGTCATGCCGGCGTATTTTCTCATTGTCAAGCACGTGTTGTCATCTGTGCCGCTACCGTGAGCTGCTTGATCGCCGCTCACCAAAGCTGCGAGGGCTTGAAGTCCACCCAATTGGCACACAACGTGTCTGTGTTCTTCATCGAAAGACAACTTCATTAGCGCGGCGACACTTTGGCTCGGATGTTTCGTTGTGTCGTCATCTACGGCTTCTTTTCCTTCTTTTCTCGCTTCCACAAGATCTTCCAGAAAATAGCAATACTCTCTAACCTGCTCCAATAACCTCCAAACTCTGGCTTCTCTTCTGCCAGCCTTATCGTCAGTTTGTGTGTGTATTATGTTGCGCAGAGCTTTTGCAGCGCGGTCTCTCGTCTCCCTTGACACCTTTGAATGAATTAACTGAACCAACAAAGGAATGCATCCGGCTTGCCTCATCGCCACACAACTTTCAACTGATCGACTCATATCCAAAAGAGGTCCACTAAGATCTGCGTTGTTTTCTGGTGATAATGTCAGAAGGGAAATAAGGGAGCAAACACACTCCATTTTGTTTTCTAAACTAGAAGGAGGTCGTGGACCATCCGTGGAGCCATTACTAGAAAAACTTCGGACGCTGGCAGAATCATGACCTGTCCAGACGTCTCGTTCTCCTGGCCAGGTCCCCCTATAAAGTTGGGAAGCACGTTTATCACGTTCACTTGATCTCGCTGCGCTCTCTAAGCCGTAGTGTAACGTGCTTCTGTATGTAGTTCTGTGGGACCGGTCATCCGTCAGGGGATAGGTGGGAGGGTGAGTTCTTAAGGACTTTTTGGGTAGAGCTCCAGCTTTCCTTTGTGCTTGTAAATCATCGATGTCACCGTCTTCGTCCAAAAAGTTAGGATTGGTAATATCATTACGTTCATCTAATTCGTCAGGTGAGGGTGAGTGATCAAGAAAATGGGGTTTGGGGATTCGACATTCGATGTTTGTTTTGGACGGTGGTTGATAATCTTCGTCTAAGAAATGTGGCAAGCGTGGAAGTGGATCCGGCTCTAGAGTGTCTAATTGAAGAGTAAGGTCACGAGAGCGCGCTTTGTCTGTTGTTTTGTATGGTGCAGGTTTAGTTGGTTTAGGTTTGGCATCGTGTGGGTCCTGTAAGAGACACGCGCCTGGTGAAACCGGAGAGGAAATATTTAGAGGCCCGCGAGGAGGTTCACTTGATGTTGACGGTGTGCAATCTTCACTTGCCGATGGGCCCGAATCAGTTAATGGTGAGTTCGAGGAGTCCATACTGCTCCAAGGATCTACCATAACTTCGTTCTCCAACTGAAACAAAATAAAAAGAAATTAAACTCTCACTCCATATTTGGATAACGAAACCAAGGGTAACGTCTACGGCTTAAAATAAGGACAGCTTAAGACGAATCGCACCTTAAAATAATTAAATTTATTGGTCAAGGCAAACATCGGGTATTTCGAACAAAAACATTATCGTATAGTTGCATTAAAAAGACCGGTATCCGACAAGAGGAGGGCACGCACATATATTCCTGATACGTTTTCAAGGTGAGTCCAACCGTGTTGGAAAAAATATATGTGATTAAATTTTCATGAAGGGGAACCGTTAGTTTATTAGTATATAGTACACGGCTTGCTTCAACGGTAATCTAAAAACAGCGAGAACCCACAGGACACCTTTATCATTATCGCTATGACCATCTCTTTGACACGATAATTTGTAGAGGATAACAATTTTGGCATAATGCTATCGTCCATAATATTTTCCGTCGATACTTAGTTGATTTGCGAAGCAGAGTTAGTTGTATTTTTAGATTAGTTTGTAAGACTGTCACGAACATTCAATTGCAGTTTACTTACACACGCCACGTGCGCGTGAGTCACTAATTTCTAAACAACTACATACTCGTACAAAAGCGTTGCGTCACCCCGAGTACATCCAATTAATTACTTCCCATTCCATTGGGGCTTATCAATAGGCTTTACAATGTAAAGGAAATTTATATATGAAATATATTTAAGACAAGACAAGTGATTCTAATCCATACAAGCAACTGTTGAACATACTTATCCTTTCCTTGGAATGTCGTTTCTATCAGACGTTCACTACTATTGCATAATATTATATAGTCAGATACCTCCGTCAAATTGTAGCATCTAATCTACCCAAAAATTCAATAAATAGCACAATATGTAAAAATTGCACAAAATTAAGGCGTCTTATTTAACACGGATAACCGAAAAAATATTTTGCTTTGAATTCGTGTATATTCTCTGAAGTGTCGGTCGGTAGTCTGAATAATGTCGAAAGTAGAGTTGTGTTGAAAACAATGGTGTTTCCGTTCCGACAGAAACACAATGAGTGGGCGCTGGTCAACAACTACATCACTTATGTGTGACAATTTATTGCATTGTCTTTTTTATAAATTATCTATTAATATCCGACATTATTGTTACAGATTATGCTGTAATTAAATGATAAATGAAGTAATATGCTGAGACCTTAATATCTGGGTATTCTCAGCAGGGTTAACCTGGTTTGTAATTAAATTGTACAGTCACGAAAATGTGACATTACTTGATTGACTCCAGGTTCTTTTGGTAAACGAAGTGTATTGTGCAGCAATAACTTTAACCGTATTACCGTTACTGTGTATCTGTCAGGTTTCGATTATAATTTTAAACTAAAGATGCACATATTACTTTACTACGTCCAAAAATATTTCATCAATATTAGGTTTTTAGGTATTATTCCTTGATTCCCAACCAACTTACCAAATCACTGTAATTATTCCTTGTATCATCTAGCGGATTGCCATTTTCCATATCGACACCGGAGTCGTTCGGATCACCGGCCCTCCTGCTATGTTTGCTTCCGATACTACCAAAGTTTCTCAAAGAGTTGAAGCTGATACGCAGGTCGGTCGTGAAATCGTCGTACAGTTTGAACTGATTCGCGTTGAACTCCGTGTCGTTATCGAGTACGTCTCCATGGATGCTGTTCACGTTTCTAGAGTCACTGTCATCACTTGTAAATGTCACTTTGTAGTAGTAGCGGGCACTCATTTTAGTAACGGTTATTGCTTTTTAATCAATATTTCTCATTGCTCTGTTGAGGATGTAAACACGTACCTACTTCAAATTGAAGGAAACCCGGGCTTCGCTTGAATTGCATCGGCAGCCGATACAGGTGTGTTGAATGCAATCCAGTGGTACCGGCTCAAAGTAAAGTCTATACGCTGATTCGTAACCGCAGTTGGAACTAGTTCAGTAATGTTTCATAACGAAACTCGCGTAAGCTGCGTATCAGTTTCGCCGTAAAGCGATCATTACCCCGATTCTAAAATAGACCTAAGTGTACCGTAGAACGAGAAACAATCCTTACAATGTTTACGTATATATAAATGGGTCAATATTAGAACAATGCAATCTTGGGAGTATAAATAAATGGGGTTATTTGTATTTGGAAAAGCATGGATCGCCTAATCTACTAGGTAACGCATTTAAGACAATTAATATTAATAAAAAATATTTATTTATGAAGAGGTAATGAACAAATAAATGTTTTAAGCAAATAAAGATTTGGTTAATCCGAAGGAATTTAATTTGTGTTATAGGATACGGTGATCGACTCTGTCGAAAGCCTTTGAAAACTCTTAATAAATCTATGTGATATGTACACGGACGTATGATGTAAAGTAACAAATATATCTGTATGTTTAAACTGCCACTATTGCTATCAATAAAAAACTAGAATTGAATGAGGCCAAAAGAAGAATATCATAACTCACTTACACTTTTTTGTTAGTACAATACGGTTGGCTATTTTTTAATTTGGATGCTTGCCAACATTGATGATTTACGCAATCCACCATAATGCGTCTGAGTGCTACTTGTAAAAAAATAATGCCGCTCTTTAAATAATTACTATAGAAAAAATGTTTACGCTTTTTTTTCGTGAATGAAGCTAATACTAGGTTAACGTAAAATATTATTTATTTTTGTCTGCGGGGATTACATACATACATATTATATGCAAAAGTAAAACGTTACTTAATTGAGTATTGGCTTTTCCCGATCGTATTGTAGGTTTGTATAGTTTATTGTAGGTTTGTATAGTATCCGTCAGTTTACACAACACACTGAGAAAACACATTCGATCATTTTACCAGTTTACATCGATGCAGTTTACATTCTGGTGAATATTATAAACCCACTAAAAAAATTTCTTATCTAAGTAAATATTAAATATTGGATGATTTAAGAATACAAGAAATAAATCCCACGAGCAACGGCGCCATGTGTTGTTGTTGGGACACAAGGGAAACGGACGGACGGACATTAATATAAATGATTACATATTCACAAGTTAACTGATGTAGCTAAAATAAATACAGCGTTTATCTGTTTACATTGGAAGAATTCAAGGTTTCTTTAAAAATAAAAGAACATTTCTGTTTCGATATCGGATCTGGAGACGAGTAAAATATAAATTTATTTATAAAACATGTCAACCAATTATTTCTTAAATATTCATTTCACCGTTTTATTAGTATGTTACTTGGTAGGGCAATTTTTTCTCATTAAGAAATTTTATGTAGATAGTAAAGAGAAGAGCCATCGCAATACAGAGACTACCCACTCGAAAAATTCAGGTCAAGGTTAAAAGTTGTAGAGAATTCTGTTGTGAAGTGTGTATGTATGAATCTTAGCATGGATTATTTTTCAGCACAAAGTAGTGCATTTTTATTCCAATTTTGATTTTGATTCTAATTTCCAAAAATATATTTTGTCAATAGACTCTCTACAGAAGTTAGATACCCAGGGCCTTTAGCCAAGAGCACACCAATTCCAACGCTCCCTTACGAAGTTAGATAACGATAGAAAATAAAGCCCGATGATTGGTAAAAATTTTATGTGGGCGTTACAACAACCAATCACCGGGCTTTATTTTCTGTCGTTTCGTCAATCTACAACACTCCCGTTTGCACTGGGTGCTCTTGGCTAAGGGCCCTGTGCTTACATTGTGCATTTTCATTTGGATGGTAATCTACAAACTAATAAAGTTGTACAAATTATCTTTTATGATGTCTCATTCATAACATCTATACACACCTCTAGATACGTCATCACTAATTTGTTGGTAATAAATTATCGGTCACTAATTTGTTAGGTGAGGTTAGCGAACTCATTATGTTACGTAAGTGAAACTCCTTGCGGAAAGGTCGATCGGACCGGGTATGCAGGTGAATGAGTGAGCACTTAATTTGATGCCAAATAGATTAGGCGGTGCTTATGAAATTTTTTATTTTTAATTATGTAAAAATATCGATTTTCATTTTTGAGCCTGAATGAACTTATCGAGATAAAATTTATAAGCTTGATTACTCATAGACAAGTCATTATCTTTATCTCATAGTTATCTAACGATAATAGTTTTAGAGATTAATACAATAAGCAAACATTTATAAGACAAATGTTACTTTTTATGAATATATCAGCGACCCGCTCTCGGCTTCGCCCGCGTCCGATCGCTACCAAACTTCACAAGATTACCCCCCGTTGGACTAACCTGAAGATTGTCTGAAAGTTTCATCAAAATCGGTTCAGCGGTTTTGGAGTTTATAGGGAACATACACACACACATCGCCTTGTATATATTAAGAAGATTAGTATACTACATTTTGCCTGCGACTTCGTCCGAACGCTTTTTATTCATTTATTCAATTTGACTTTACTTCAAACAAATTTACTTTTGCATTAATAAGTTAATATTAGTTAGGTTGGATATTGTAAATAGGTTTATATATTTGAAAGGACCTACACTTGATGGTCCACTTAATTGCTACCAACGATCAAGTGGAACTCACTAACCGAAATATCTATTACGTAATGATATGTGCAGTGCCAACGACGAGATATTTTGAAGGGCCTGATGCTTATCAGACCAAAATAAAAATGTACGCTAACCCCTCCGGATTTATAGCTATATAAATTTTTATTTAACCGTCAATTTTGAGAGTCAGAATTTTTCAGAACGTGACGAACTGCCGACACAAATAGCTCCAATGTTTTTATTTAACCTTGCCTAAACAGATACTTAACCATTCGACGAGAACTCCAAGAATATATTATAACATCTAAATTAATATGTTGAAGGAATCTCAACCATTATACTTATTTAAGAGTGATTAATGTTTTTCGAAGCTTCAGGAAAAAGTTGTCAAGGGGAGCGCGCAGTGAATGAACGAGGGACAGTGTTCCTGATTCTTAGACAAATGCATGGCAGGAAGTGCACGTTAAAAATAGAGCTCCCGCACTATTAGGGGTTACCTACTGTTACATGAATGTTTGCTGCGTTTTAAACGACGTTTTGGGGCACTTGAGAGTAGTAATTACAGAAGCTCATTGGTAACATGAATGGCTTCTATTGTGCTCACATAAAGATTATAGATTGAATTGTGACACGCCCTCAGCGGCTTCAGAGATCATTTTATAAGGTCTTTGCCTTTTTATATGGCCGTAAACATCAGCAATTAATTAAAAACTACCTACCTAAGTTAATAGCAAACGGTAGGTACGGCCTTTTTTGATTAACCCATTATCGTCATGGACTATGGTCATGGAATATCCCAACATGGAAATCTTTTGGAACAACCTCTCAGTGAAAACTGCAAAAAAATCCATTACATAGAAAAGAAACCAGTTGAAACTTTAAGAGATACTTTAAATTAACTCTAACGTCTCAACACAACAATATTGACTCCTGCAATTTGTGGCCGTTCGAGATTTATCATCAACGGGCTGAATTTCAAAACAGCAAAAACCAGACACTGACTGATTACAGACTATTAAAACACAGTTAAGTGAGAAAAATGTGACAAAAAAGCGCTAGCCATGTTCTCTCCGACCATTAGGCACATGAAAGCGAGGCGAGTGAATACGCATCGTAGTGAAAGTATTGTAGTGGCATCGGTTGTAAGGATGCACCATCTAACCACAGCAATTGGAGTAACGAAGCTGTGTGACTACGCTCAGAAGACATGCTAATATAATAAGACTGAAGAGTTTTTTGAATGCAGTAAGTAATCACCAAAATTATTTTTGCATTTTATAAATCAATTTTAGAGGAGAAAGCACAGCAAAAAGAAAAAAAAAAGGAAGGAAAGGCTCAGCGAATACGAAGCAAGAGAGCGGACGGGCGTTGCGGTAAATTTTATAAATGAAAGAAAAACTTTTTGAAAACTTTTCATAGTTACAAATTTCTGTCCCCCACACTAAAACGCTTTGACTGTTCTATGGGATTTAACTTCCAGACTAAGGACGTCACAACGTTCCTATGTAACTCCTATTAAAAGGGGATAAATTAAAAACAATGTTGAATTAGTATCAAAGACAAATCAAGACAATGTAAATAGAATCGGTTAACCTAGATGAAATTCCGCGAAGTGCAGCGGGTCAAAGCGTCGCGACGACGAGCGGCCAGCGCGGGGCTGCAATGCGGCGCACCGTATCATAATTGGGACTCGTTCAAGATATTTAGAGTGCTGGGGCTGTTGTTGTATCAGATATTGGGATCACTCGACCCGTTTGGAGACAATCGCCAGTCTACTTGTATTGGTGAAGCAGAAATTGACACGATTTTGGTGCTACTCTAGACACTTTACTGAATATGGGGGCGCTTAGCGTTATGAATGAAATTTTTCAATTGAAAATATGTCTAAGAAACCACTAATAAATATTTAAAGATCAGAAACTAGTTACAATTAAACCCTTGTTGGCATTACCACCAGTATTACAACTGAAAGTCTGCAATCCATTACAGATATGAACGAAACGCACAATTGAACATTCCACGCAGAACATTAACGTCATTAGACATTAAGAGTTATTGCAGAAATTGCAGCATTCGTGGAACAAAATGATACTGTTTGAATAATGCTATAATCGATATTAATGATGCAAAGCACTTAACTTTACAATGCGAAATGCAATTAAGAATAACACCAAAGTGTTGGAATTTTAAAACGATCATATTTATACTAATTTTAGTTGGTCTTATGCTTGATTCTTGGGGTATATTATCACGCTATGACCCTTAGAAGCCGAGTAAAACGAGGAAAAGTCAGAAAGAACGCTAAGCTAAATTAAATGCGACTATTTGGGCCTAGTTAGTCGATCTACTAGGCCCAAATAGTAGCATCGAAAAAACGCCGAAACGTGCACAATGGGTGCAACTAAACATAAAGTTTGTGACGTAATTGAAGACATTAAATGAATAGCCCCAAAAGCGTGTAATCGGACGCGGAGTTAAAAAAAAAAACAAATTTTACCATCTTCTCTCATTACAGAGAGCGATGAACTTAATTAATGACGCAACAATTACAAAAATAGTAATGAAAGGCAATTACGTTAATAAGCGAGAATACACGAAAGGAAAAAGTTATAATAATGACGTTGAAGAGCTGTTGAATAAAAATGCATTTTGCGACAAATTAATTAATTACGTGAGAAAAGTGAAATTCGTTGACGGCGGTAAAAACTGCATTATTTGAAATGGCAAATTAAATTATTAATTAATTAGTATACAATTAGAATTTTATTAGAATTAATTCAATATAAATTAATAAAATCAAAGTCTCTCGTTAAACAAATTATAGAAACAAAATTATCGAAATGTTATTGTATACTAAGATATATTGTTCTGCAGTTCTGCATTGGTTAAAGCTAGAAAAATTCTTTTTGTGTTGAATAGTCCATTTATCGAGGAAGGCTCTACAGTTCCTTTTATTAGTGCAATCCGTATAAAAATCCATTGGGTTATTGTTTCGAAGAAATTAGCAAGTAGCAGAGGCGGGCAGTGATTTTACAATATACTAGCTGGTCTGCGACTTTGCCCGCGTAACTTTGTAAATTATATACTGAAACCTTCCTCGAGAACCACTCTATCCATTGGTGAAAACTGCATAAAAATCAGTACAGTAGTTTTTGAGTTTATAGAACAGACAGACAGACGCGCGGCGGGGGACTTTATTTTATAATATGTACTTAGTGATGTAAGGATAATGTCGATGAAATAGATTGTGATGTTTTTCTAAATTAACTCAATTAAATTAAAAAATAAATGCATACCAACACGTAAAAAAACTATAGTTGTTTTCAACGATTTAAAAGTAAATGAAAAAAAAAAAAATACAAAACAAAACTAAAGATGTAACCAAAAACTGCGGAAATTTGAACAGGGAAAATAAAACTGTCACACGATTACGCAAATTCAGAGGAAACAATGCGACGTTACATAGTACATAATACCGTACGAGTAGAAAACAATAAGACTCTCATACAAGTGGATAATAAAAAATTGTATTTTTTTCTGTTTAAACGAAAACGACAGTGATTTATCACACAGTACGTATTATTGTATGTAATCTCTTAGATGAGATTTAAAGATTTTTCTAAAAAATCCTTGAAAACCATGCCCAAAATATGACTTGTATGTATATTTTAAACTCTACTCAATTTGAATTTGAAATAAAAAAAGCGAATACTTACTGGAAGCACAAAAAACACAAAAAGTTATAAGTGAAAATATTAATAAAGTGAATTAGACGCGGAATAAATTGGAGTGGCTCGAAGTGATTATGATATCGCAGATGAGAAACCGTCTGAGAGAAAAGTGAGAGTGGTGTTAGTCACGACGACCTGTAATAGGTTCATTTTGTGATTTACATCGGCATCAGTTCACAGTTAGGCACAATCAGCGATCGGTGAATATTAATGCGTACATTTTATTAGCAAGTCATTGCGATAGAAAAATCAAATGATATGAGCTTCTAAATGAATTAAAATTTATCTGTAAACGAACAATGAAACTGCGTGAAATACTAGAGTATGCGAATAAAAATAATTGTAAGTTTATTTGGTTCATATAGTTTTATATTAAACTAACGCCTCAAACGCCGAACGCCATAAAAATTCTTCGTTTATCGCTCTTTCTATTGGAGAAAACCGTATCAAAATTGTGTTAAAAAGAAATAGAATAAATAAGCGGAGGAACAGACGGGCGAACAACGACTTTATTTATTTTATGACTACATATTTTAAAGATAAAAAAATCATTTGAGCAAGAGATTTTATACAAAGTTTTGTAGTAAATTAACAAAAAAAATCATGTCACAGTGTCATTCTGCAACCAGATTGTGAACCGAGCCTCTTTAGAATTACTTCATTATAAATGTATATGTTATATCTCGAATATGTTGTTACCATCACGGATATCCTATCTATTTATCTAACTCATTGCCATCAATCACCACCATGAAAAGGCTCACCTGCGTGACTGCACAGTTCCTATGGAAGAGGAAGCGCTTAGCAATTTCCCACCGGATGAGGTCAAGTATATTCTGACAGTATTAACGTTGATGTGGCGTAAAGTTTTGAAGGAAATGTCGGTTGACCTGGATTGCGGGTTAGCAAAAAAAAAAAAACAATTATATTAATTGTCTTCCCATTAGAAATTAAGACAGGAGTGAATAACATGACAGACCATGTACGAAAATATATCTTGCAGGACAATAAAGGTCCGAATTTAGTCTAAAGTCAAAAATAAACAATATCTCACTACTTAATTGAGACAATAAAAAACCTGGCCTTATAATGGCATTTATGAAGACATCTCCAATGTCCCATGACTGTTTCTTATCGATAACATTCGTATGCAAATGTTGGTAATATTGACCACGTTGACTTCAGCTCTGTTCCCAATATGGATGACGAAGGTTCGATTATTGAATGTAAATAAGGAGCGGGGGCCGACAACGCTTAGATGCAAGAAGACAATAAAATCTTATTATTAGATGGTTAAATTGCTATTGTGGGCGATGCTGTAGGAATATCACGATTTGGAACAGAATAGTAGAGGATAACTGAGAGTGAAATTGGAAAATTACCGTTATCCGCTCCAAATATCTACAGAAAGTAAAAAGACACAATATACTATGAATAAGTGCTTAGCTTTTTTAAAATACGAAGACATTGTATGGTGAAATACGTCGAGATTACCTTCAAATTCTGACAAGCGTCTGCAAACAATCCGCGATTCAAAGATACGATAATGTCATCCAGTGAAATTTATTGCGCACAAAAAGAGAATTAATGCAATTTAATAATAGTACACAGTACGGGGGCTGAGTATTTATAAATATTTGACGATAATAGTATAGATACGAGATAATAGTCAGCTTTTATCTTAATTAAACAAAGCATGTACCTATATAACCTACATGAGGCAAATTTGACTCAGTGCACAACTTAAGGTCTATCAGAACAATGGTTGTCTTATTAACATTAACATTATGAATCACTGTGATGACTTTCCAGCCCATGTCAGTGAGAAAAAAAGCCTAAAATTATAATTAAATAAAATTTAATAAAAAAAAAATATACAATGCTGATTCAACCGACCCCAGACATTGTCTAGACGGTATTTAGCTTTTTATGGACGATGCCTATGGCCGTAAAGGTGTGTAGGTAATGCATTATTCGCATTGGTGTTGCATCCAGCGACCGGTTGCGTTCGCCCACAGCGTGACTCATCCAGGTGAGATGTTTACGTGATGTAAAAGGTTAGCGGACAGATTTAGCGGCTCAGACTCGGACTGTGTTTGTTGTATTTATATAGACTATTGACATATCCAAGTCTACGACCAATCCAATTCAACTTTCTACAGTTGAATGTTCAGATGGTTTACATGCTGGTTCACGCCGCGATCGAGACCGGAGACCGAGAACGAAGACATGAGACTAGGTGTCTCACCTTGTCTCACATGGTGTCCTCACTATACTTTAATTCGTGTCTTACGTAACACGTAAACGCAAAAAAAGAAGTATGACTTTAACAATTCTTATTATGTTTGGAAAAGTGCGTGCTAAAAGGAAAAGTCGTTGATCCGTCAACAACTCTGAAGGTACTCCGATCCAATGAAGGTGGACGATAATCATATTAAAATTTCAAAGTTCAAGTTTGGTGCATTGCAGGCAGTTAGTGCTGCAACAATTGACAATAATATGGTTGGCACCATTTAATTCTTTGATATGTTCCACTGTTTAGTGATAATCTTGTTACCTCAACTTATTTAAGCTACTTGCTTGCGGATATGTTTAATTTACAATAACATGCAAAGGCAGATGATGTAAGATTTAGCTCGAGTAATTTACTATTAAGCATATAATACAGAAGTAAATCCTAACTAATATGTAATATAATAGAATAATTGTTGCAAACCTTGATTGAAAAACCTCTTTTGTTCTTTTTATATGTCATGTTTTTATAATAGAAAAATATATATGAAAGAAAATAAATGACTTCAGATTTTGACCTCGAACCAGCAGTTTGATTTTCTCAATATTTTCAACAATAATAGTTTATGTGTAGATCAACATGATTAACATATTTTGATATTTATGACCTACATATATAATACTTCAAATATCTTAATTAAATTTACCCATATTCTTATGGATTCACACACTTAAAACACAACACATACACTCCACACAGATGCATTTAAAACGTGAGATCTACGCAAAGACACACATATAACCAAATATTACTTAATGTATCCAATGCATTAGAATATTATGTAAAAAAGAAAAATAAGTAAAAACCTATTTTCAGACTTGCCAATGTACATATAAAATTTCATCAAAATCGGTTAAGCCGTTTCGGAGGAGTATGGATACTAAGACTGTGACACGAGAATTTTATATATTAGATTTCAAAGGATAACGAATTTCCCTCTGAGCAGAGTGACATACTTTTTTAAATTAGTCTGTTGTTCTTAGTAGGCGATCGGTCATTACACGACTATTTGTCATTCGTTCACCTGCGCGTGAGTCATTCAGTGATTTTTTTTAGATGTTTTTGCGCAACATCAGGTTCATTGGTTCATAGGAATACGGAAGAAATCCTGGCTACGTAAGAAACAAAAGGGTATGGACAAAATTTACTACATAATTAATCAGTAAATTCACATAGTACCTAATGTGGACCGCAAATATTATAAATTATTATTTAATTAGTACCGCGTGACCATAAAATACGATAATTTTAGGACAAATTTGCCATATGATAACTTTAGATCCTAAATTTTCAAATGAGTCCTTTTTTTAATATTCATTACGATATAAAATTTTGGATAGCGATTACAAATTCGCCTACACTACGTAACTATTGATACAAAGCAAGTTCGAATAGAATCTATGCTAATATTATAAATGCCGGGAAACTGTTACATTTTCACAGCTTTTCCTTTGTTTTTTCCTAGGATTCAAGTCCTACCAAATCTCGTTTAATTCGATTCAGCTGTGTTTTAGAAACGAAACAAAGGGGAAACAAATAAGCCGATTATTACAAAATGTATGAGAAAACTAATAATAAATACGGCGCTATTTAATTTGCATTCATTGTACCCACAATGTCGTGCTTCCTATTTCCTTAATTAATAGAAAGCGATACTATTTTTCCGACATGGCGCGTGTATCGCGGAAGAACTTATGATCCGCTAAGAACCAATCATTTCACCTAACGCAATATTAACTGGCTGGGAATAAACATTGTGTTATCAATAATCTATACTATAACAATATATAGAGCTGAAGAGTTTGTTTGTTTAGTTGTACGCGCTAATCTGAGGAACCACTGGTTCGAATTTAAAAATTCTTTTTGTGTTGGAGATAGTTCATTTATCGAGGAAGGCTTATATAGGCTATAGAGAACGCGGGCGAAGTCGCGGACACCAGCTAATAAAAGATAGTGAGAGGAGCTTTTTAATTATTTATTTAAAATGGAAATACTAATTTATAACCAATAACTTTTATTTTCCAAAAGCTTGGGAAAAAAATTTGTTATTTCTTTTAAATATTAACCGATTTTAGTTATGATACAGAATTGAACGAATTTTTAATATGATGTTGACCGATTAATTTATTGCTGATCACTGTTCCAAAAAAGGAGATTGTAAAAAAAAACTTAAAAAAAAATTCTCTTAGAAAAAGCATAAATTACGGTAATATATCGTCAACCGTTAAGTTCTTGATACGCAAAGCAAATTTTATTTAAATCTACTTAGGCATTACTACGGTATCTGATCCCAGAGCCTAGCAATGCATTGTTAGCGGTTCAATGCGCTTGCGTCGTTCGTTGCCTTTTAATCTTAATAATATAAAGGTGTATTTATTATACATATTAAAAAATAAAGTCAACGCCAGCCTCTTATCCGATAACTTCTTCTTCCTAAGAATTTTGTTACAGTTTTCACTGATGGAAGGAATGCGATAAATACGAAAGGTTTGTGTATATTATATTTTGCAAAAAAAATAATACAATCGTGTGAAGCCGGAATGGGGGTCGATAGTTTTATAACAATTCTTTGGATTACAAAAATTATTATGTATTAATTTCCTAAAAAAAGATTCTTAAAAATAAAACTTTTACTTTCACTTGAATTTTTGCAAGCAAATTTTGAACAAAGAACCGCGCGTATATAAATTTATTTTATTTAAATCTTAATGTTTACAAATAAGTATTATTATAACGCAGAAAACGCAACATCGAAAAGGAGGAAAATTACCATAAATTAATAATCAAACAACGGTATTGATCGACCGCCGATGCAACCGCTATATAAAACAAAAGGCAGCCGTGCCTGAAACAATTAAGTGTACCCAATGGTTTCCTTCATGGTCTTCTGTCGAATCACTCGAGCGCTACGATTTCTACTACGCATTCCGTGCACTTTGGGGGGGGGTCTTTGCCCGTATTATTGAATAAATTTAAGAGAAAAAAAAACACCAACGTAATTTGTTAGATAAGAATAAGAAAACACATTCACAAATGTTGAGAAAACGCGTCTGAACACCGGACGCGGTTTAAGCGCGCGCACTGTTCCCGTCTCGCGGTCGCTGGTGACTGATGCGAATTACGGTGCGTGCGTGTGCGCACACTGCGTGAACAAACCACAAGATATTGGTGGGATATTATTTCAGATGCGGTTTCAATTTTCTTCAACTCGCTTCAAGAGCTACTACTACTACGCTTGGGATTTATTTATTTTTCTATTTTATTTAATAAAGTGATTATTAAATGAAATTGACCTATATATGGAAAGAGATTTTATCTATACATTGCAGTAAATATCCAAATCATTAGACAAAAAATATATGGTTGGCCATGGTTGGCCATGCTACTACCACCTCTACTTCAGACACCTTATAGTAAATCTTAAATTGTGGACCTTATAGTTAATTTCTAGAATGTATAATTCGAGCAGTAGTTTATCATAAATGATATATTACTGTTTAATACGTCATACAATCTAGATAAAACATAATTTGCAAATTACAATGTTTGTAAACAGAGCATGTAATCTTGTATCACGTAAGAAAGCGCATATCAAATAGATGAGAAGGGGAGCGAGCGTTGTTCGCTATAATAATATCATTGATCTTATGTGTAAATATAATTTTATACTATGTTGTTGTACAGATCTATACTAATATTATAAACAGAAAATATTTGTATTTTTGTTTGCAACGAATAAACTCTAAAACTACTGGACTGATTTAATAAATTCTTTTACGTATAGATGGCTGCATTATCAGCAAGTATTTTAAATCAATAATAAAACAACTAGTTAAAATTATCCAAACAGTTACTATTTGTAGGGCTTTACAACAATATGACTTATAAAAATGCACTATTGTAATGGTGTTTTTTATGGTAAATACATAATAATAAGTCTATGATGTGAGCGATCATAGAGAATTAAAAAAAAACAGGGCAGGGTGTGGTGTAAATTTGTGATGGTGTATGTGACACATATTACTATAACGACAGTACAGTCACCTGGAAGACATTACAAGGTTGATCGACCATCGAGGTCGTGAATAAGATACGCTCTGTAAAACAATAGAGCACAAAAAACAAATAAGCATTAAGAAAACCCATTACAATGGACTTTCCTGCGTTTCTCGGCAATTCTTTCTCGCTGACACGGCTGACATTAGAGTTGCATTTCCTTACTATCAAACACGTAACCTACCCCAGCTAATCTAAACACTGATGTTTCAAAACAGTTGGCAATTCGATACACCCAATTACTCCTTGACTATACAAGTATAAGATAATGAAATAAATAAAAATATGTCGCCAAGAAAAATATATATGCATACCAAAGTAAAGGTTAGGTTTACACATCAGAATAACTCGCAGGCTATATTTTTATAAAGATACTTGGACCAAGTCACCGGCAAAGGTTACTAGTACGAAATATCATAAGAGGCGGTGATGATATTATAGAATCTGGTATCAAAATGGCTCTTTTGAAAACCAACAATGAAAACCTTTTAAGTTAATGGTGCAACGGAATTAAGTGATGTTACTTATAACTTACAACCAAAGTTGAAAAACCTTTCCATGCTATGCTACGAGTATATAAAACAACATGACTCGTTCCCTTGCACTGGTATGCGGCAGCATGGGACCGCTAATGGATATTATGTGCATAATGGCGATTCGTTTACCAAAAGCTAAACTCGATTAAACATTCGTGCCATTTTGTTACCATAAACCATATATATGTAAATAATTGGATATTAACCGAGTTATTTTATTCTATGAAATAAGCTAATTTAACTCGTTTCAGTACAGCTTATAAGTTATAGTGATAGTGTGGCTTTCTATACGTGTAAGATTTTTTTTTAAATCGGTCCAGTTTCATTACAAACAAAAATACATTTTCTCTTTATAATATATTAGTATATAGATAGGTATATTTATTAATTTACCTACACAATGCTGATTATACGTAGTAGGGGAATTTGTCGTATATTTATTCGGCTCTGGCGAAATGGACACGAAAATAATGGTCAGATAAATCCGACTATGGCGGCTAAAGGAATAATTCGTTACCATACAATGCATTTTTTAGTCAAAATTATTACAGGTATGTACTAATAATATATTTCTAAATTATTCTTGTTTACTGGTTTAAATATTGTTACTGATATTTACACTGTTACTTTTAGCTCGGCTCCTAACGTATGGTGATGTTAAATAGCCTACAGGTATAACCTTCCACAAAAAATGAGATATCAAATTATGCATTTTTTAATCCGACTGCTATAGTTAAAGAATAGATTGATATATAAAGAACTAGATCTAAACTAAAACTGAAGGCGTATATAGGCTTCAACCTGATGAGTTCTCCGTAGCTTTTAAAAACATGGACTAGAGTGATGAATATAACAAATGGTAGTCTAAAATAAATATTAGCTAATTTTATTGACATCAAACGGAGGGTGCACGAAAATGCAACTATAAATCAGCTGTTTGGCAAGTCGGAACCCAGAGACAAAGTGTTGGTGAGAGAAGCCGACAGTAGACTTGCGCAATGCGACTGTTGAGTGTAAACACAGCCGGTATCGACGAGTAGTCAACGGACGATTCTCATTTCAACTATGATTTATACTAGTCAATAAGAAACTATAGATATATATTTTTTATAATTGATGAAAATTAAATGCATGAAAATCAAAAAATACGTTACTTATGTGTAGAATTTCTTTTTTCATTTAGAAACAAAATCTAATATCTTAAGTTTATAAATTTCTATATTTATATAACATACTCTAAAACAGTCAATACTATGAAAGCAAACACTGATAATTTTATTATTGATTTCAATACATACGGACCTAATTAATTAATTTATAACTGACTAATTGGTGTTACGACGGTTTCTGAAGCTAATAAGTCATCTGGAAGTGACATTTGGCTTTAAATGTAAATGACGTCATGTGCATAGACATCTTTAATAACTTTAACACATGGTTGAGGGTATATTACGTCACCTAGAAAGACTTATCGATTATTATCTTTTAATTCCGCTACGAATATCTAATCATTACAAATTGTACAATTCTAGTGCAAATATTTTGGTGAAACTATAGTGTTCCTTCTAACAAATTGTGCTTAGTATTTTAGTTTTAGTGTTTTTCTACTTGGTTAGTTAAAAATTTGCTTTGTATTAAGGTGAATCTAGTAAGTATGTTTCAAAGCACGTTTCAGGAACCCCACAAATACGAAAGCATTGCGAATCGCTTCCAAACTACAAGCGAGCACAGGACGATATTCAACACACCAATACTTATGCCAATTTCAATAATACCTCTCAAAATCACTCGAATTTAAGTATGACAAAATTAAGACTAAGCGTGAAAAACTAAGCTCTTTAAGACGTATTTGAAACAATCGTAAATTCGCCTCGACATTAGAAAACCGCAGTACCACAACACTGATACAATCACAAACAGTTGAAACGTTTTTCCACCACCAATAAAAAACTTCCACTGAAAACACGATTGAAAAATCTCTACAAAATTAACTTTGACGTTAAAATTAGAGAAAATTATCGTTTTTCTCCATTAAAGCCACATTTTCTCTTACACCGATGTAAGAAAAGTGTGGGTTTGTTTTCCCTGGTTTGCTTGTTGCGAACAGCCCGGGGAGACGCCCGGGCCACACCACCGACGCGACTGGAAGGATCGAACGCGGTAACCTTGGGGGAGGCTGCGTAATGTTCTTAATTCAATTGAATTTGAACCATAAGCAACAGGAAATACGGTTGTATTGCTAATGACTAGAATCGTAACGCTCAACACAAAACGCTCGGTGCTAGAATGTCATAAGTACAACTTATATTGAGTTAAAACGTTCCGGCTTAATTACGTAAGTGGTAAGGTGCAATTAATTTTCAAAGGGAAGACGTCGCAGAGTGAGCAATGAGGCGCGGTCGTAGTCGCACTAAAGTTGAATGAGGAACCTGGCTAGAGGAAAGAGAGGGCGTTGTTTCGTTCAGCGGTCTGTTACCGGGCCCTTTTATTATATTAAACTTTGTACAGTGGTAATTTACATCTTCATATCAGAACATCTTCCATTACTCATACAATTGGATAAATTAACGATGCTTGGATATCGCGTACATTTCTCTTGGTTGAGGCGTTGTTATTATATTTGCTATACGAATTATTGTTAAAAATATAAACATAGGTTGGAATTAATTAATTAATTACAAAGTTTAAAATCAATATTGATGCGTGAATGCACTTGCAAAAGTTAGTCTACTATTATAATAAATAAAATCCTAGATCTTTACTCACTGAGCAAATTTCTCGTGGGCGGGAGATTGTTAACGATTTAATCAATAGGCCCAAGGCAATCCAGGTTTAACATCTGTTAAAGTAGACATAAAAATTGAGAATAGATTTTATAATATTTATGTTTGAAATGAAAATTAGGTATTACACTAAACAAGTAGAACCGTCCCAAGAACCATTATACTATTATATTTACTTATGATAAGAATGATCATTAGATCCAATTTTCCAATTCGTTTGTGAAACGATTTTCACTTTAATGTGAATAAGTCTTTAAACTTCTTTCTATACTGGGAGGGAAATTCAGAAAAATAATGATAACAAAATCGGTGGATACATTTTGCAGTCATTAAAAGAAAATTATCATTGTTGAAATTCTGCATTGTGCAGAGAACTCTGGTTGGAAACACCGTCAGACAGTGACAAAAAAATGGAACAGCAGAGGGAAAAAAAAACATTGAAACAAAGAATCAAATAACGCATTTACAACAAGATATGACAAACATGCATTGTTCTCAAATGTTATGGACTGTGGTATAACAAAAACAAATATTGTATTGCGAGCACGTACACTTCGAAGGAAACGTTAACCCTAGAATGTAAAGTCTGAATACAATTTATTAGGAACGGAAGAAGCTAAATTGGAAATCAACTTTTAGCATAGCGCCGTTATTGAAGTTAATAAATTTTTAAAAGAAATAACGGTCCATTTATTGTTCACAATTATTTGTATGGTTTGCAAAACCTAACCATCCCTCATATTGGGCGTAAGTCTTACACATAGGCCCTACTGTTTTAAACACAAATAATAGTGAGTTAACCTATAGCCAACTGTACTTTATCATTCACAGGCCATACTTAGTGTGTAATCCAGGAATGCCCAAAGAATCAGTCTCATATTCGTCGCGCAGCGTTAGTGTAGACGAATCTTGGAATGGAGACAAGACAACCAATCACTTGCTCACTGGACTGATGACATCCAGAGATCGGCTAGCAGTGGTTTATTTTTTTGTGGTTAACAACCAGCTGTGTAGCAAGGATGAGGCCTATGATGAGGCGAGCTCACCCAGAAGATGCCTATTGACTCGAATTTAGAAAAGATTTGGGTTATATGAGCTCGAAGAAACAGACGCCGGCAGGGAGTTCCAAACCTTGGCAGTGCGCATTATAAAGGATTTTTCAAAGCGCTTGGTCCGTAAAAGAGGGATTTCGACAAGATGAGGATCAGCCGTAACCAGCCGTACGTCTGTATGTCCGATGGAAGCAAGGGGAAGGCGGTATGAGTACACACACTCGCTGAGCTATAATGACTTATAGACATTAGATCGAGTGTCTTGGGGCTTAATAACTAATTATTAAGGATATTCTTTAATAAATAGATGAATTCATAGAATGTATTAAGAGTGTATTGGTCAAAAAATCGAAAAAATGTAGAAACTACATGAGCTGCCGAAATCAGTAAATAATAAGATTAATAACAGTGATATAGTTATAGGCAAGCGACTGGGCAGTTTTTACTAGTTGTATACACGAGGCAGAGGGAAAACATTAGGCTCATTTCTGAATGGTTTGGGGGGCGTGCAGTGCATGCATTGCATTACACGTGAAGCTATCACGTGGACTATCGACCCGACTGACGACGGAGGGTGGGGATGGGCGGTACATAAGTTGAGGGGGAGGGGGAGAGGGCAGCCACCCTCTACTTGCACAATACACAGTCCGTCTAATTTATAGCGTCTGACATTTTTTCGTTATCGAAATGAAAATGTAGAAGGAAACAAAGTAAAGAATTTTATTGTTGAATGCTTGAATGCGATTGCTTTCAGCGGATTAACAATAAAATTATAGTGGTGGCATTGAAATAATACCAATCTACGTATTTAAGCAATTTTAGTATACATTTTCAAAATTATAAAATAAAAAACTGTAATTAAAATATATTTGTAATAGTAGAATTTTAATACATTTATACGTATTAACAAATATTAAGGAAACTAAGTATTTGGTGCCAATGTTAACCTTCTTTATCACGTTTCGCGGTTCGATGACTCGAAACGAAGTTTCACCCTACGCCGTACCGTGTGATATAATGCGTGTTATCACATAGTAAAAACCTATATAAGTATAGGTTATACAGGTTATATTTGAATATCTTCTTGCAAATGAGGTGGCAATTTGAATTTATAGAAAAACATTCCAATATGACATTAAATGTTTTTATGTATGTTTAAAAAAACAGGTAAGGTAGAAGAGAAGAGACGCGTTGGGCGAAGGAGAAAGTCAAGACATAACGTCAAGCAGCTATTCTTGTTGGCTCTTGACAGAGACCGATTCAGAAAGTTGACGGCTAACCTTCAAGACTGAAGAGTCACACAGAGAGAGGGTGAAAACAGTAGGTATTTTGCAACCAAGTCCCCCGACCAATAAGTTTACGTAGGCTAAACCTTAAGAGAATACAAAAATGGTGTACCTACTTCTAAAATCCTAAAATGTTATGGTTGACTCGCAGTAACCATTTCTTTAAAATGTCCGCTGTCCGCGACTGTCTGTTTCTTCGCTAACTTCTTCTAATCCACCCCAACATATAATATTTTGATACACAACATATAAATACATAATGGAAAGAACGGTCAATGAGGATGGTCTGTGAACACAATATGAAGAAAAGAAAAAGTTCTACAACTTTTTCAAATATAAATGTATTAACAAAAATAAATGATGTTTCTTCTATGTATTTACATTAAATAACTGAGAAAGAAATTTGGTAGGCACATAAATATAACAAAAAACGGTAATGGATCACTATTTTTACACTACATATAAGCAATATTTTAACTTCACCATGTCCCACAATCAATACCCATTAGCACCTTGTCTTGCTGAGTTGTATTGAAAGGCTATACAAGGGGATGTGAAAAATAAGGGCTTTCGAGCTTTAGACACGTGATCAAAATACCCACAATAAAATGTGTAGGGTGAGGGCGAGACATTATTCCTCGAGTTAAAAGTTACAAATTGTCTGCACACTTCCAATCCTAATCCTAATGTTTGGAAGGTTATGCAGGTGGAAATAAAATATGGGAAACTCAGGACTAGAAAAAAAGCTCTGCAAATTATGGCCCTACTTACAGGCTTGTCCCTTTCCTCTTCATTAAGTAGTTAGTAATTATATTAAAACGTTAAAAGAGTTAGGTTCAATTTATCTAACGGAGCCGTGCTAATTATAATGTTGATTGATGGCGGTAAGAAATATTGGATTTTTTAATAATTTTTCTATTACAAAGTGATGATATTTGTATGAGATTATAATTAATAATACTTACAATACAGAAATGTTCCATTTACTTGAATTTAGAAAAAACTTTAGTTATCATAAATGAAGTGTAATTAATTATACGATACAATCTGGACTTGCGTAAATTTATACCTATTTTAGATTTCATGATATAAAAAAACATGAAGTTGAGCATACATTACAAACAGAAATGTTAATGCTTACATATTATAAAACAAAGTCCTCCGCCGCGTCTGTCTGTTTGTTTGTTTGTTTGTTTGTTAAAAAACTACTTAACCGATTTTCATGCTGTTTTCACCAATGGATAGAGTGGTTCTCGAGGAAGTTTTTGCGGGCGAAGTTGCGGGCAGAAGCTAGTAAATTAATTATTACATTTTGCATTCACCAATATTATTTGTATGTATTAAAAACAATCACACACCGTATTTTTGTAGGAAATTCACGAACTCTGAGAAAATTAAGTCGTCACTCGTACACACTCCCCAGTGTACGCGTAGGTCGGGGTTCGAACCCCTAATTTACGGAAATATTGATCCCGCTGGCTAGAGGTTATAAAAGTCCGTTTACTCCGAAGAGTTCCGACAACTTCTCTTACAAATAAGTACCTATGTAATGTTGTTGTTTGACGACACACGTTTGGTAACCCATATCTGTTAACCAAACGGTCGCGGCTTCGAATTCCGCTATATAGGGTAGGGGCAAATGTTTATGTGTTGATAATTTTACCTTTGTACCTGAGTAATAGATGTTTTGTATTTATAATATGTATGTATTTACAAAGAAAGTAATCTATGTAGCATATCAACTGTCTGGTATCCGTAATACGAGCATTAGTTGCTTACTATGGAACTAGATGGCGATGTGTGGAATGTGTGATGAAAAAAAAATGTATGATATACCCGGTTAACGGATTTTCGTGCGGTTTTCACTAAGTGAAAGAGGGTTAAGCGAGGAAGGTTTTTATGCTTACGGTACATTACAACCAAAAAGAAAAAGGGGTCAACTGCAAGTAGTTGGGCTCTGATAAACAATAAACATGCAGAATATCTGATAATAAGTATTTTCAGTCTTCAAATTTTCAGGCAATTTGGTACTAGGGCATTTCGGATTTCAGTCAAAATGGGAATCAGGCAATTTGGGATTTGATTGCAATGGGAAAGGTAATGTGCATATCAGGCGAAATGGGAAACAGGCAATTTGATACTTAAAATTTTAAAAATTGATACTTTATGCCATAGCTTACCTTTTCACGAAATTCATCGGCGGTCCAAGATAAGTCGCGGAGCACAAATGATACTTCGGTGATTGAGTATTCTGAGAAAAAAAAATTAAGTTTCTTAATCAATATCAATACTAATAATAAACATGTAAGTGTAGGTATTGAATGTATGTATGTTCCTCCATAACTCTTAAACGAATTAACCGATTTTCATGAAACTTTTGGTAGATAAATATTTTGACGTACGGGACACAGGATAGGCTACTTTCTTCTTTTTTGAGGCGGACGAAGTCGTAGGCACCAGCTAGTTGTACAATAAGTCTATAATATTTTACGTTTTTTTTAACCATCAGCAAATTTTTGGTTTTACAGAAGAGCATTTTGAAAAAGTAGCACAATAGGTTGAGATGTTGACACAAATAGACACAGAGAAGTGTTACTGTTTGTGTCAGTTAAATAAATAATCCCGTAAATTGCTAATGCGCAAGAACCTGTCACATCCACGTTACGTGACGTCATCAGCAAATAAAAAGTACAGCTAACAAATCTGACTGCTCTGAGTGTGACACGATATTACGTCAGAAAAATAGCGACCATCAGGTGCTTTACCAACTTGAGTGGAATGAATTATTCCCGCTGCTTCGAATGCAACAGAGGTGTCAAAATATTGTGGAATGTGTTGTCAAAATTAAAAAACGATACAAACATTCGTATTAAATTGGCTTGTGATAATGAACCGATAAGGTTGAGGACACGAAACGAGCGGAGCGGAGCTGACAGGGTGGTTATGAACGTTGTTTGATGATGAGCCGACGCGAGCGAAAAACACATACTGATTTAAGGCTGCGATTACGAAACCAGCGGAGCGGGGCAGGAGACAACGACTATAACACTATAGTTGCTGTAGGTCTAGACTATAACGACTATTTATAACGCATATATGAAACTGAAACTTGGTGGTTTCGATGGCAGATAGTGTCATTGGCGCGAGCGGCCTGCCTCGCCCCGCTCCGCTCGTTTTATAAACCTCAGCTTAAAAGTCAACTTTAACTCTAAACCATAGATGGCGCGCAACTAAAACAGCCTTTTCTAATAAATAAAATATACAATATCTCCCAGCAAGATGGTTTACTAAGCTATACTTTCCCTCAGTGCACAATTTTCTTTAGTAAAGTCATTAGAATTTAGTTACAGATAAGCATGGTTTGGTAACTTAATGCAATACAGGTATAAACACTGATATTTATTTTCATACAACTCACATGTGGGTTCAAATAACTACGTTTTTACGGGAACTTTTGTCACTTACCAATGGAACTGAAAGAGCGGGAGGGGGCGGTGTGGCGCTCAGTGAGACGCACCGACGCCATCTGCCCCCGCCTGCAACAAAATTAAACATGTTTCCAATCATCATTTTCGTATTTACTTGCGAAATTTATCGCAGGTACTTAATGCCAAAGTATAGACGCCCTGACTCAGGGGACCCTGGACCGATTCCCGGCAGGGCCAACTTTGGTAATGACCTTTTAAAATTGGCTCTGGTCTGGTTCTGAAAGTAGTAATACACAGACACACACGTCAAACTTATAACACACTGTTTTGCGTTGGGCAGTAAAAAAATCAATACCTGACACAAATGTTTTGACACCTAAGAAAAGGGGCGCGGACGAATTTGCAGGCAAAAGCTAGTATAAGAAAAAATAAAAACACTCTAAAGTTATTAAAAGGGGCCTCTTAATTAACGCTATTGTTTTTCACGCAAACGAAGACTCAGGTAAAGGCAAGTGTGTAGTGCTACTAAAATTCAAAGTGAGTTTTCTAGCAGACGATATATCAACAGTGTTTCCTCACATCAGCCATTAAAGAAAAAACTTCCAGAATAACTTGTGTCAAATTATTTCGGGCGGACACTGGACAGATGCGGTGACAAAAATAATTAGTTCTCTGGATATGGGATGACGTTGGGCGAAATTAGAAACAGTCGCTGGACCATGTATCAAATAGAATTAGGGGAATTGTCACCGGCTATGAAAAACAATATTCTAGTTTTGACTGAGTTCTATTGACACTGTCTCTAGACAAATTAACGTTTTATTACAACTTTGACTGTATGTAGATATTCATATTAGTTTAATGAATATTCCATTTACATAATTGTAGGCTATCGTCGCGTCGCCTTCTTTGTACATTTTTCACAACTGTTTTGAGAGAGGAAATAAAGTAAAAATATATATTAGATAGGTAGGATGTGGTCAGTCTTTAGGGATTGTAACGAGACACCGTCACGTCAATAACACGTGAACG
Organism: Synanthedon vespiformis; assembly: GCA_918317495.1. Lineage (NCBI taxonomy): Eukaryota > Metazoa > Arthropoda > Insecta > Lepidoptera > Sesiidae > Synanthedon > Synanthedon vespiformis. The sequence goes on along the minus strand of OU906954.1, from coordinate 894,342 downwards.
TCAGGAACAGTGCCGGGGAGTATGGAGACTATACCCTCCCTATCCCTACCCGATGACCTTAAACATTAGGTGCGCCCAGTTACGGGCTAATGGGGACAGGAGAGTAGATTTATACACTCACAATAATCCCTCACTCCTATCTAACCACAAACGGGGAACACCGTGAATTTTTAGTGAGTAGAAATCCCATTTATCCCATCAGTTCCCCATGGCTAATGGGAATCAGGGTTGTCAATTTTCGCGCGTAAACAGAAATAAGGATATACATGCTATATACAAGCTATATACAAGATCTATATATCAATCGAACATGTGGAAGTCAGTGAAATTTATTTATCTACAATAAAGGTTATTACCATTTTGGGCCTAAGTGCACGGTTATCGAGATATAGACCGACACGGTTTTTGTCAACATGATGGCACTTCCGCCCGCCTAATTTAAAAGGATTTTGTGCATTTAGGGTAAGTACGTGATACTGAAACTATTTAAAAAATAATAATAATAGTAATTAAGATAAGAGTAACCGGCTCCTCTATTGACTGTAGTATAGGTAATATTATGGCCATAAATTATGGGACGTAGACGTAGTACGACTGTATTATATTCTTTTTTCGTAGAATGTGGCTGGGTGAATCTCAAAGGTCGATTCTGTCGTCATTGACCGTGCAGATTACATATAGGTACCAGCTAAATCAAAATAAGGTGACGCTCCGAGACATCGCCGACATGGAGTTACCTACCTAAACCTAAAAATAAAATATTAGATGTCGATTTTTAACGTCACACAACTACTTGCTGGTTTTCAAAATGATCTAAACAAAATGAAATATTTATTGAAACACTAGTTTTCATCTATATATTGCTCTCACATGTTTTTGTCAGGCTTTGAATAATTCCCTTTTAAGTGATCCTAGGTACCATCCAATACAAATATTATAAATTTGAAAGTAACTCTGTATGTCCGTTACCTTTTCACGCCTTTCTATTCAATCGATTAATCATTAAATTATGTATACTCGTTGTTAGGGTTACACAGAAAAAAGTACTGTTCCCAAAGGATCACTAAAAAAAAACCAACGCCAGTTAGTCTTTATCTTTATAAATTAAAATGAATCACTAAATGTGTTGTTAAATGTCTAAGCGCAAAACACGGCTGTTAACGGCTGGACCGATTTTAATTCTGTCTTCACTCATGGATAGAGGGATAATCAGGGAAGATATTCACGTAAAAAAAATGCACCTCGGGCGAAGCCGGGAGCGGGTCGCTAGTAAAAAATAATAAAAGAAAATACTCACAAAGCAAACATTTCTCTCAACAAAACCACATAACACATAGACACAGAGTTTATATTAAAAACAATGGAATGTGCAGTGTCCCACTCTAGGGTTGTAATATAACTAGGAAGTCCACTGAATGCAACCACAATTGCAAGTGACAAATGTATAATTAAATTATCTTAATATGTTACATGTAACTAACTCAGACAACTGTGCTTTTATATAGATACTAGTGACCCGATCCCCACCTTCGCTCGGGTGCAATTTTTTTCTGCAAATTTATACCAATATATAAAATTTTAAGACTTTGTTTGTTTGGTTGTATGCGCTAATCTCAGGAACCACTGGTTTGAATTGAAAAATTATTTTTGTGTTGGATAGTCCATTTATTGAGGAAGGTTATACTATAGGCTATAGAGAATGCGGACAAAGTCGGGGCACCAGCTAGTTTGAAACCTTCCCTGCTTACCACTCTCTCCCAGAACTTCGCAATCTCCAGAAATGACACATATTAGCACTCAAAATAGATTTACCAACATGCCTTATGCGATTATGAAAAACTTGCTAAAGAAAATAAATGCCCACCTCTAATTTTGTATGAAGTACAGGATGTAAGAGCGCTTCCAAAATCATTTCCAAAACTCGTGTCAGCTGTCCTACAGCGAGTGCGTACGGAAGACTAAAATACACTAGTACGACAATTGAGGCCTTATTGGAAATACATTCACTCCTAAGACAGAAAGGTGCACTCGTATTGTCATAAAGAATATCCACCATACCATACCATAGAAGGAAATTGAAAAAACAAGAAATGTGGTAAAGGAAGAAATTATAAATGCCAGAGCAAACAAATGACTATCATCAACATTCTTTGTGAATTTAGAGCCTAGTAACTGTATGAAAGTTTACTTTTTTTATTTTTATTTTTTTTCTGTGTAGGAGGAGGGAATGCATCATAGATACTGATGTGCTGAGCTTTGCATCAGTATGCCCGTTTCCACTGGGGTACTAAAACCTCCCCCTATTCCACTGGCAACCCTTTCTGCCTTGATCTTAGAACGCTGGCTTAGAGGCATTCCTTCGAAAGGGTGATGAAAGTTTATTATAAACTGCCTGATTTAATAAATAAGAAAAAATTAATAAAATTTTAAATTGATTCAGTTGGGTAGAATGAAAATATTATAATGAGGTAGGTTTTTAATGTCATAATCATCAAATACCCTCTTTAAAAGTATCAAGACATTAGACAGTAGGTATTTTAAATTGTACTGTATACTCAGTGTGCCCTAATTATTGTACATTGGTACTAAAGAAAAAAATAATAAGAATAACACATAAATAAATACATGTTATAGTGACGAGTGAAAATTAAACCAAACCTGAAGGATACAATGGACATGTAATTTTTATAATAGACTAGCTGGTGCCCGCGACTTTGTCCGTGTTCTCTATCGCCTCTATCTCTATCTATTCCTCGATAAATGGACTATCCAACACAATAAGAATTTTTCAATTCGAACCAGTAGTTCCTGAGATTAGTGCATACAACCAAAGAACAACTCTTCAGCTTTATATATTGGTATATTGTGCTATTATAACAAAATCTTTAATTTTACAATAATAATAGATTTATTATTTATGTAATATATTGAATTTTTGTATTGTGTAGTGGAATGTGATAACTCAGAAAGAAAAAAATGCAAGCAAGTTTTTAAATGTAAGGTAGGTTTCTGTATGTGGATACTAACATAATCTTTCAAACTACTTTACATTACAGTGAAATTATTATTCTAATTTTAATTAATAATGAAACCAAAGTATCATATAAAATACAAAAGATTCGATTCGATACAATTAGTATGTTGTAGTCAAGAAGCAAATGATAGGAATATAAACTTTAAACATTAGTATAATATTAAAACAAATCAGCTTACCATTTTCGTGTTTGTCAATGCCGGCCTTATTGTTTAACAAGTTTATCAACAAAATGTTTTAAAATTCACAAAGTACCTACATATCTTCCTCTCTCACTTACAATTATTTTACAAATTAATCGTTTGCAATTGGTTTGCAAATTTTGTTTGATATCTTTTAGATTTTGACAGATAGAGTTCGCAGAGTAAGTAAGGTTGAAATAAGGTATTAGACGTTACGCACAGGATACTTTAGGCCGGTTTCAGTGCTCTTCCACGCCTGACGATACGCACGACCGACCGCGGTAGCAATGCGCCTGCGTACGGTCAGGCAATTAAACAATTAAATTACAATATTAATTCTAAACTAATTAATGTTCTATAAAGCATTGATTAAGGTTTTAGAAAACCGTAAGTTTTTTAATAAGTTCGATTAGGTCACATCACTATTTTTGTATGGTCAGAAACCTGCAACCACAATCTAAATATGTAGTAGATACTAACGTATCCTGCAACCCATGAAATGTCAAATTACTCGTTCGAATTATGACGGAATTATGAAACGCACTATCACGCACTATTATAAATAGATATTCCAACGTGATTCCAACTAAAGACATACTCAAACACAATATACAACACTTACAGGAAGGAACATCATAAGTGTGAATTTAAATTGTAGGAAAACTCAACATTATACATATTATCAGATTTATAAAATAAAATAATATTAAATTATAAATGAATCTAGGTTTTATTGTTCTCGGTAAGATAAAAAATACCTAGAACAACTTACATAATATTATTAAACAAACAAACAATAACATAAAATCTCCAAAAACAAGGTAATTTTATATTTTTAATTTTATTCATGGAAATCTTACACAGACTCATCTCTTTGGTCCGATTGCACAGACCAAACAGACATAACCTATTGACACAGTTCACTTATAATTTACTTCACACAGCTTGTCACAGAACAAAGTAGCGGCGGGAATGTCAAATTAGGCCCGTATTTCTCTTGCTTTTATTTAGTAAATCTATCTTAAAAGGTGTTTATATTTTACATTTATTTGCGTAACGATTTCTAAAATTTCGCTAATGATTTAATTGTTAAGCGTTCCATCTTTATCGTTCAATATGTATATTCTTTCTTAGTAGTGACTAGTGAGTGATGTAAGACATTGATCGTATTTAGCTTGGTTTTTCGTTGTATTTGACTTTAGAATATACTTGTTACCATTTAACTTGTAATATAACTTTTTAATAAAACTTTAATTACTATTATAAATACCAAATGTTTGTTTTCCAGATGTTTAAGTTCAGTAGTATATTTATTTGGAGGTTAGGATCCAGAGGTAGCTTGAGAATGTACGCCAGTCCTGGCGCTACAGTTTGCCAAAGTGACCAATTGGATTCTACAAAAAGTGTAGCTAATAAAAATCCAATACTTACTGATGAGGCCAGCACAGAGAACTCAGGTATTTATAATTAATAACTTTTGGTAAACACATCTCTATGGAACTTGAATATTTGTTACGGGAGCTATTGTCTTATTGACCTTTAGCAAAACGTACTTCGTATTTTCGTATTCTCTTTAGTGGATAGTGGTTCTTAATTGCTTATTCTGTTATACTACATACTGTTCTCAAAATATTTGCACACCCCAAAGGGTAGAATGTAGCGAGCCTTATTCATTATAAAACCATTGTAACTTTAATTCAGCAAATAAATTATTATTATTATTATTTACGTTTGATATGTTAAATCATTATATGGTAAATAGAAAAATAAAACAATTTTCATGCCTATTGTTTAGGTCTTTGCTGTAATTGTTTGACTCAAGTTTTGTTTCATGTTAAGGTGAACAAACAGGCTGACGGTCCAAAGGAAGCTCTATTTGTTCCAATAGATCAAAAGATGTATTCACAGAAACCTATTCGTACAGAATATCTGATCTGACTGCCTTGAATTTTCTTATAACAAGCTGAGAGTTTAATTTTTTGTATATTCTTAACTCTAAGCATTACCAAATAAAAATAAAGTTAAAATAAAAAGATTCAGGTTCCCACTCTTTCTAATTAATGGACTTATTTTATTGTTCAACTAGCTGGTGCCCTCGACTTCGCTTTCCTCAATCCTTTCTTCCTTCCTCAATAGATTAGCGCGTAATCTCATGTTATGTAATCCTTTTATTACTAATGTTTTATCTATTCATCAGGGTTAGTTGCAGCAGTCTTTGCTTCACTTAATTCACCAGAGACATCGGAAATCACAAAGACCCCAAGTCCAAAGTCAGTCAAACAGAACAGTCACCAACAGATTGAACTACAAATTTCAAAAGCAAAGGATGTGAACAGTCTTCTTTTGGTGGGAGAAAACGCTATAGTTTCTAGGAGGCATGCATTAAAGGTTAGCTCATATACATTTTTTTTTATTTATTAACTAAAACATTTTCTTTAAAAAAAATCACCTTTTGATGTCATTGTTATATAAGCAAAGATTTAAATCACAAAAGCGCCCTGTGCTTCTGAAAACTGTCCACGTAATATGTCTGTGTGCGTAACATTTCACACGTTCATTTGTTTATTGAATTATGAGAACACTTTCTGAAGGCAGAGGAAGGCATTTTTAAAGGTCAACAAACTTAATTAGCAAAATAAAAGATGTGTAGGCAATGGAACCGCTCACTGCTATCTACAAGCGAAGCGACTAAGGTGGAAAGAGTGAGCTCACTCTTCCCAACGATGACACATTTTCGGCAGCTTCTTTGGTTATAAGTATTTTACGCTCTATTAAAGTTCTGTCAAAGAAAAAAAGTTTCACTTTTGATTATGTTACAAGTCCAAGTCGTTTCCGATTTTTCTGATATACAGATATATATTAATTAAATAGTAATTAGTATAGCAATATTAATATAGTAGTTTTTTTTTTTTTTAATCTTTATTTAAGGCTTTTCCCTTAGGGACATGTCGCCTAAATATAGTAGTATAAATATTAATTTGTATGGCAATAGACATTGTTCTGTCAAAAGATATTAGACTGTGCCGGCTGATGTGTAGTCACTAGTCAATAATAGTCAAAAATTTAGGTCAATAACTTGCATACATATAGGTTATATTGGAGAGACATACTTATATTGTATAAATGGGTCATTTCTTAGCAGTATTTGTATAATAATTTCAGGTAGTATCTGTCTTGTCAGAGTGGCTAAACAGCAACAAAGTGAAAATAGGTGAGTTTGAGACGGACCCACGTTTCCTGAAACTGTGTCGGATATTGGCCAGATCGTCCTCCAATAAGTCAATATCGACAATACACAGGGCAGACGATTTGAATACTGTCCTCGGGGTGACCGGGGATGACGAGGCCGCTGGGCTAATAACTAATTTGTCATTATCGCAGATGATTAAAGTAAGTATATATATGTAAATCTGTACTTAAAGACTGCACAGAGTGAAATTTACCAATATTTGTTCAATATATAAAATTTACCACAATGAAGAATATGTTAACACTTTGTGGAAATATCTTAAAATAGCAAAACGGTATTAACTCTATTGAATTGAATAATAGTTTTTTGAGGTATCACACATGGAATATTATTGGTTATATTAACCATTTATGTTCTTCTTAATAAAATCTACCCCTTTGCAGAAGACCACCGTGAAATAACATCATAATTAAAAGATTGTAAAAAATATTGGGCAACATTTTCCAAACATTGTTTTCAAGAGTTGATAGGCCCTTTTATGACATATTTATATGTTTTCAGGTGATGAAGGCCCTTCATCAGAAAGGTAGAAGGAGTATACCTCTGATGAGGGCCGTTGCGAACAACATTTCCAAAAAAACTGAGGTCATAGACTTGAAGAGGTCGGCTGATTTACTTTTCTCCATGGTCTCACTCAGTTTCCCAGATCCTGTGCTGCTCGATAGGATATGCAAGTATGTATTATTTCAGTGATTGTGGGTCTCTTAAAAACGTTCATATTTTGATTGAATCGTCTTGATAATAAATGATAATAATAACTCTTAAGTTATAATCTACCTAAGGCCAAGCCGCTAGTGTTTATTTTTATTTTAGATTTCCCGTAGGAATGAAGCATTTTCCGAGAAGCGGTAAAAAGTAGCCTATGTTCATCACGGATAATGTCGGCTTCTAATTGTAAAAGAATTTTTCAAATCGGTCCAGTAGTTTCGGAGCCTATTCTACTCAAACAAACAAACAAATAATCAAATCTTTCCTCTTTATAATATTAGTATAGATATGGAATAAAACAACCATAAATCTTTTTGCAACATACAATATGAAGGATTGTGATTGTAGTTTTGCAATAAAATCATTTTTGGATTTTTTTTGTTTTATGTCCCTTTAGTTTTTAATCAGCGATATGTTGGTCGGATGATAGGATTAAAAAGTATTTGGAGAAGTAAGAGGATATTATTGAGATTTCGCGAAGTAAGAGGGTATTATTGAGATTTGTAGAAGTAAGAGGGTATTATTGAGATTGGGAGAAGTAAGAGGATATTATTGAGATTTGGCGAAGTAAGAGGGTATTATTGAGATTGGGAGAAGTATTTGGAGAAGTAAGAGGATATTATTGAGATTTAGCGAAGTAAGAGGGTATTATTGAGATTTGGCGAAGTAAGAGGGTATTATTGAGATTTGGAGAAGTAAGAGGGTATTATTGAGATTGGGAGAAGTAAGAGGGTATTATTGAGATTTGGCGAAGTAAGAGGGTATTACTGAGATTGGGAGAAGTATTTGGAGAAGTAAGAGGATATTATTGAGATTTGGAGATGTAAGAGGGTATTATTGAGATTTGGAGATGTAAGAGGGTATTATTGAGATTTGGAGATGTAAGAGGGTATTATTGAGATTTGGAGATGTAAGAGGGTATTATTGAGATTTGGAGATGTAAGAGGGTATTATTGAGATTTGGAGATGTAAGAGGGTTAGAGGGCTGACACGACAGTATTATTGTCTTGGTAGGGACGTGATAGAGTGTCTCCCGGAAAACACGGACAAGCCAGCAGTGGTGACGTCCATTGCCGTGTCCCTCGGTCTGATGAGGTACAGGCACGAGGCCGCCTTGACGGCCATCGCCGATTGGCTGCTGAAGAGGAAGTCCGTCTGCCGAGGAAGTGACCTGGCCTCCTTGGTGGTCACGTTGGCGAGCGTCAACTTTATACCGCCAGACAGTGAAGAACTCTTCGAGGTTAGTTTTTGTATTGAACAAATTATGAAATGCTAATATTAAATCAATACAAACATTTGCGCGGATTCGAACCCGCGACCGTTTGGTTAACAGCTAGGGTTACTAGCCACTAGGACCAAACGTGTCTTCATAATTATGTTATATGTGACAATTTGGGCTTCATTCAAGTGAGCTGTTAATAAATTTCTCCAGGTTGAGCATCACACGAGCACCTCTCCTGGTGTTGCTTGTGTCCTTAGGCGACGGTCACCACTTACCATCAAGTGGACCGTCAGCCTGTCCGCCATCTTTTATAATATGTGTACGAAAAAAATCAAAAAATCATAAGATACGTTTTATTCCAGGCAGCATTGTTACTGAAAGAAGAGGAAATGGCAAAGCCGTCGGCCTGGCTGGACCTGGTCTTCTCTCTGCTGACGTTGGATAAAGCGAAGGAAGACCAGCTGTTGTCTACTCTTAAGCCGGAGTTCATTGAAAGACTTTTATTAGCCGGAGGTAAGTTACATTTGGTGCATATTTTTCTAGGTTTTTGTTACGCAAACGCTTCTAAATTTATAGCTAGCCATAGTGTTCAAGTGGGTATATATGCGCTTGCGTGTCTGTAATAAAGACAAATAATAATATATAAAAAAGTAAACGAGTCTCACAGTATTCCCATATGATGTGTAACATCTGACATCTCACCTTTGGTCAATTAATGTTACAATGTTTCTATGATTTAAAAAATTCCGCTCAAATTCAAAATATAAATATTCTTGTTTTATTTAGAACTAGCTGTTGCACGCGACTTCGCCCGCGTAACTTTATAAAATATAGCCTACGTTACTCGCTCATAATGTAAGATTTTATCAAATCGATCCACTAGTTTTTGAGTTTATTCATTACAAAAATACAAATCTTCTCTCTCCATTATAATATCCTAGCTGTTGCACGCAGCTTCGTTGGCGTAACTTTATAAAATATAGCCTATAATGTTACTCGCTGATAATATAGCTTCCCAACAGTGAGAGAATTTTTCAAATCGGTCCAGTGTTTCAGAGTCTATTTAATGCAAACAAACAATCAAATCTTTCCTCTTCTTAATATTAGTATAGATAAAATTCTCCCGATTTATCCCAATTTTTTTTGCTGGCAACTTTACCGCATTTTTTAATATTTCAATTTTGCAACACTGCAATAGCTCTTGTTCTGTAATTAAATTCCGGCTCGTTTCCGTTGCATTGCATGATTTTACTCCCACGTAACCACTGACCTGTCATTTACCGCTAGGTTAATAAAAATAACTATAGCCCTCGGCGACAAAATGGCGTTTTTCAAATGGCCACAAAAAAAAAATTATCGTCATTTACCGCTCGGTTAACAAAAATAACCGAGCGGTAAATGACGAGTGGTGTGGTATGTCGTCCACAGAAATCCCGATACCGTCGCGTCGCAAGTTGATGGCCATAGACGCGTGGGTGGGCGCTCGGTGTCCATCCGCCCATCGGCTGCCCGAGGATGTGGCCGTGGCCGTGCCCATCGTGCACACCAAGGACAAGATGCTCTACGTCAACTCAATCATGGACACGATCAACACGCTCGTCTCGAGCGCAAGGTTCATCAAGAAGGACTGCAACTCGGGAATGGGCTTTCTCTATGGTGAGCTGTGTTCTTTTTAGCTGTGAACTTATTTGTCTGTGTGTGTCTATCTGTCTGTCTGTTACCTTTTAACGCAACAACCGATCATTATGAAAATTTTGTATACACGTTGTCAGGGATACAGGAAAGGACATAATATGTATGATACCTTTCATCCAGAAAAAAAGTACTGTTCCCGAGGCATAAGTAGAATTAAGAATATTGCTGTAACTTTTTTTTTCAAAGCGGACGAAGTCGCGGACATCAGCTAGTTTTTATATAAAATAACTGTTTCAAAACTGTTCATTTCCAGATGCGGAATTTGCAGTGGACGCGAATTGTCATCCTGTACCGTTGGATAAAGCAGCTGCAAAGAATAAGAAGTGAGTTAAATGTTTTATGTTAAGTATTTAAACCAATATAATACGGATACGGATTATAGAAGTAATAAATATACAATTTACGTGTTTTTAGTTCAGTACTATAGTGTTTTAGTACTACCATTTATTATAATGTTTTATGTTGCCTTTATAGGCAATTTGTATTTTTGTTTGCAAATGAATATTAAACTTAAAAAATACTGGAGCGATTTAAAAAAAGTCTTTCGCCCCTAAAGTAGCGCGCATCAGCTATTCTAATAAAAAAAAACTTTATATTTCAGCGTGTTTCGGATAGCAGTGATTGGGTTAGATTACCATGACATGACTCGACACACTGTCGTGCCCCTCGGATACTTCTCCTTGTACGAAAAGCTGCTCAACTTGAAGGTAATAAGTCTTTTTTGTGACACTCTAACACGGTCAGAGTACACACTGACCGATGTACTCGTACGAGTCAATTTCGTACGATTAACGCGGTCCTAGTGCGCTCGAATCGGACAACGTCGTCCGAGTGAGCTCGTAATACGCGGTTGCCATTATACTAGTAGCGTCCGAGTATCTATACAAGTGCGCTTAACTCAGTCTGGAGTGTACTCGGACCGAGCGCACTCGTATAAATACACGGACGCTACTCATACCGAGTATTTTTTTTTTATATGACACATTCCACACAGCACCATCTAGTTCCACACTAAGCAACTAATGCTTGTAATTTTTTTTTGTAAATACATACTTACATATTATAAATACAAAACATCCATGACTCAGGTACAAAGGTAAATGTTAAAACACAATGTCTAGACCAAACGTGTACTAACTTCTTTCCTCCTTGTTTCAGGGTTACAAAGTACTCCAGATTCCGTACACGGAGTACAATCCCAAAGATAATCTTTTGACTAGAGTTAAGTATATAGAGAAACGACTGAAGGAATTAATTTCAATCGAATCGTAAACTGTCGAGTTTTCGTTGGTGGGGCGTTGCTGAGCAACTTTGAGCTCTATTCTATAGCGATTAGAGTTGACCGGTTGAAGCGAGTGTATTAAAATATTGCTCCGAACAGTCCTCTTATTATTTATTAGAGATAATTTTATTATTATCATAGTGCGAGTGTATATACACATATATAGGGAGAATTTTAAATAATTCACGTTCAAAATTATTTAGTCATGTCTCACAATAATTGTGTTATATTTTTTTTCACATAGATAATTTATGCAATTATCTTGGGTTAATCTATGACAAAATAGTAATTTCTATTCAATATTAGGGAATGAATGATAGAGTAACATAATATTCATAAATCACAAGAAATATGAATTTGTAGCTTACCTATAAAGAAATTTCTTACGAAACTAAGTTATATACATATATGTATAGAAATACAGTCTGTATGAAATTTTGTATAAATTTCTAATAAAAGTAAAAAATTGCCTTTTTGTTAGTACATTTATAATGGCGGAATGATTTTACTGTGGTCAGTAATCTTTTGTACAGTCGAGGTAAGAAAGTTCGTCACCTTAAAGTCGAAATTTGCTTGCATCAGAGTGTTTGTCAGTCATGTCAAAATTTCATTTCAATCGTCTGTCAATGTTCTGCTTGGTGTCTCAGTTTTAAAAGGTACTAAGCGTCTACGATTTTGTTAAAGGAATGAATTTGAAAACTGACTAAAATATGACTAAAATGACTGAAAATTGGTTTTCGTACCCCGACTTTACAATACCTATTTTATGTATGTTGTGTCAATTTCCACTTGGAAAGATTTAGTATGTATGCTAAGGGCCTCTTTCACCAACTACAAGTTGAGTGTTGATTAGTTACTTTTAGAAATATTTTTTTATCTTTCATTAAATTATGCACTCGGTTTATTATATTCATCCTTCGATAGGCGAATATTTTTATTATTATTATTTTATTATTATTATTTTATTTTTAATATTTGGGACTTTCAATGTACAAACAAAAGTGACCGGTGACTTTAAATGACAGTTAGCCTACTTGACAGTAGGTGAAAGAGGCCCTAAGTCTTTCTACTCGCTGGTCATTTAAAATATAGCTGTTGTTCAGTAAAAAAAAAAAAAAGAAAAAACTAACCAAACCTATTTCTAGGTTCTTAGTTGCACGTATTTCTAGGTCAGCAAGTACTGTCAGCAAAAACTGACCAAATATTTTGCTGATTAAAATATTTATTCCTTTAAAATATATATTATGAGTAACTGGTGTTATTTAGTGAAATACGAAAAATAAATAAAATTTTTTCAGTTTTTTAAATTGTTTTTTTTTTTTTTTTTAATTGTTTTTTTGGCGAAGGGATCTCGGAAACCAACCCCCTCCCCCCGCGGGCTACTTGCCTTAGCAGGACATTGGTTAGGTATTTTGAAATTTTAAGTAATATTAACGACTTGTTCTATAGATGATTTTCTTTTTTTTTTTTGGTTTAATTTTTTTTTGTCTGATAATGTGCATTAACGTTATTAATATAATTAACAAATAAACAAAACATTGTATATATTTAATCAATACTATAATTTGTGTATATTTATATGCATCACATAGTAAATTTTTTATGTAATTAATTACACAGGTCAATACGATTTTTGGGTCTGGCTTCTGCATATGAAATTTTGATTTCTTCTATGTTAAAAATAAGGGAGTAAATAATTTTTTTGATCAAAGTTTGCTTTTGCAGAAACTAGGGCATTTTTTTAATTTTTTTTGACAAATGATAGATTCATACATTATTTCCATACTTTTATTTTCAATTACAATTAGAAAAGTTTTTGTTGAACACTCTAGCCTTTGTCATTTAAGATTTTTGATAAACAACAGGAAATATATGTAAAATAACGGAAAAATTAAGTTCAAAATTGAATATTTTTAGTGTTTCTCTTATGTTATGTTTGTATGGGCTGTCTCGTATCTTACTTGTCGTCATAAATCAGGCAAAAGCAAACTTTAAAAGCTATAAATGAAAATTTTTATTAAAATTTTTAAAATTTTTATTTTAACTATTTTTAGATGTCTAGAATCAGAATTTAAGCATTAGAACAGAAACCCAAAAAAAAAAATTTTTTTTTGTTGACTGATGTTATCAAGCAAGTGACATAACTATTTCATCTAATGTTGAAGGTTGTTTTGTATAATTTTGAAAATTATGTATGTACCATTTCGTATCGGTTCTAATAAGATAAACATTTTGGTGCACACCTGGGTAATTCTCTTGTATTGTATACATGATTTAAACATATATTATTATGTCAAATATTGTAAATAATATGAACATTTCATTCGTTGAGTGCATGTAAGAGAGTTGTGATAATGTTGTTAATTTAAATAAAAAATAGGAATAAATACCAAATATGTTTTATTGCCACATCAATCAATCCATACTATGTACTAATATAATATAAATGAAAAAGTGACTGTCTGTCTGTTTGTTCCACGCCTTAACTACTCAACTGATAATAATAATGAAATTTTACGTATGCGTTGTCAGGGATATACGAAAGGAGAAATGGACCTTTCAATTAATTAAAAAATATATAATAATAATAATAATTTAATATCTAGTATGATAAATATCGAAATATGCAGAATTTTTGAAATTTTTACAGGTTTTGAATTTTTGTAATTACTGCCTAAAATCCAAAAATTATTTCTCCATGAAAATTTACTAGCTATAATAATGTACATTTAAATTTGGATTGTGAATAGCCTAAAATCTTTATAGGTTTTTCTAAAATATTGAAATTGCTGGCGTCTTGCGAATCTTGACTTGCATTATTCGCATTTAGTAAGTTGAGACAAACAATTACCATTTACTGACTTCACTCGCTCGTAAGATGCATGTAGGTGTGTTCTAGATTTGTGCCTAATAGAAGGGGAATATGATAGCCGATATTATCTAGTTAGGTATCTTTATTGAATACGAACTGGGGCCTGTGATTTATGTGCAATCTGAAATATAAAATAAATATTCGCGAAAGTGCCTGGGTGATTGAAACATCCTCTCCTTTTCGCATTTTCTGTGATGTCGAGATGATTGGTCAATCACAGGGCAGTGTATGATTACATTACCGACATATATATATATTTTTGGATATTTTTATTAAAAAAAATATTGTAAAATATGTATATCGCTCATTTAAATCTCTAATATGCACTATAAAGAAGTTATATTTCATTTTACAATATTTTTCAACAGAAAACGCTGGTTTTACAAATGAAATAATCTAGTGTTTGTAAGTTTATAAAGAATTTTTAATATTTGAATTTGAAAACAATTTTTTTATACATAATTTTAGACAAAAGGAGATTTCGACTGAAACTTTTTACCCCTTTTCAACCGACGAAAACGAAAAAACAAAAACGAGGAGGTACTCAATTCGACGCGTATATTTTTTCTTTTTTTTTTATGTATGATCACGCATAACTTTTGACAGGGCGGTCCGATTTTGATAATTCTTTTTTTATTTGAAAGGGTGCACCCCCAAGGGGGTCCCATTTTAATTTGCAAAAAAAATTCCAACCCTAAGGGTAGGAAAACGGGGGATGATTGATTGTTCACTCACCGATTGTAACGTATAACCACGCATAACTTTTTACAGAGTAGTCCGATTTTGATAATTCTTGTTTTAGTGGATAAGGTATACCTCGAAGTTGGTCTCGTATAAATTTGGAGAAAAAAATCCCACCCTTAGGGTGGGAAAATTAAAAATATAAAATAAAACTTAAAAAAAAAAAAAAAAACCGCCGAAAAACCTGAAAAGCATAAAATAATCTTATTATCATTTTACCTAAGTAATTTTGAGTCGGCGCCAAACAAGCAAAAATTACGTAAAGAGTAATGCGCGGCGGCGACTCAAAATTACTTAGGTAAAATGATAATAAGAGTATCTTATGCTTTTCAGTTTTTTCGGCGGTTTTATTTTTTTTAAAAAGTTTTATCCTAAGTAGGGTTACGAATAATACGAATAAAATTACTAAAAAAATATTACGATCTCCGGAAACTGACAGCCCTGAAAGCTTTGTTGCAAGAGTTTCAAGTGATCAATAATAAGTGGCATCTGTCCTCAATACGAAATGTATTAAGATTTCAATATTTTATTTCAGAAATTGAGATATATTTAAGCGGCAACCCTGACTGAATTGAATCCATTTGTTTCTATTATAAGGTATTTTCTTTGAGACGAGCTATATCCTCTTTTACGCTTCGTCTATTTGTCGCTTTGAAATGGAATGCTACCTAGATCTAGACTACTGGACGGATATAAATACCTATCACGAGTTATATATTACGCCTCTTCTTTGGATATTTAAATGGTTTAAACCTATAGATAATTCCTAAGTATGTACTTAGGTTCCCTATTTTTTTTATTAAATAAAAATAGTTGCAAATAATTGAAGGTAGACGTAGGAATTCCTAGGAAATCAACCTTTCTCCAATTATTTCCAATTTTTTTGACCTCGGTAATCTATTAAATTGTTTACAATGGCTCGTTTACGATTTTATTTTTTACTAGCGACCCGCTCCCGGCTTCGCCCGTTTTTATGCATTTTTTTGCATAAAAACCTTCCCTAATTATCCCTCTATCCATGAGTGAAGACAGAAATAAAATCAGTCTAGCCGTTCTCGAGTTTTGCGCTTAGCAACACATTTATGGATTCATTTTTATTTATAAAAGAAGATAATGTACCTAGATATTGATTACTAAAATTTAAAAATTGATGCAAAAGGTATATTTTTTAAAACATCGGTAGGTTTTAAAAAGACGTCTTAACTGAAATTATATCAAATATTCATATCTTATGATATTTTTTAATCTATGCAACAACAAATTTGCGATAGTGCTCACTAATATTACTGATATTTTTTATAGATTGGTAGGTATATTCGGTATCACTATTATTTAGAATCAATATAAAGCGATTAACTGTTGTTAGATACTATCTACATTGCTACGTGAATGGAAGGCGCTAACCCATGTTTTTATTGAGGATGTTGTATTCATTGATGGAGCACAATTGCTCTTTATATATCGGGATTGTGTGACGCACATTGTAAAAATATTTAGCTATCTATGTATGGACTACCAATGAGATCACTTAACAATGTACACATATCCTGTTTCATATTCGTTACGTAATATTTTTTATGTTCACAATATCTTTCTGTGTCTGTCTCCTAATGTTCTTAGCTATATAATCTTTTCAATTTCAGAACTCATCTTCATTAGATCTCTCTTTCTCTTTCTTTAATTGGTCCTTCATGACTGAGGATCGTAGTGATAAAATACCAATTTGGATCAGACCATCTGCTTCCACCAGTTCTGGTCTATCATAGACTCGTGACCGGTCAACAGGTAGTGTCTATGGCTCTATGCTCGATGACGACACGATTTGTCTAGCTTATGGTCTAGCTAGAGTCTATTATAGTGGCTATTAACACTAGCTGTTGACCAAACGGTCGCGGGTTCGAATGTGTTAACATTTACCTTTATATCTGTGTCATGGATGTTTGTATTTATATTATGTATGTATTCACAAAAAAAAGAAATCTATGTAGTATATTATCCAGTATCCACTATTATAATACAAGGCACTAGTTGTTTAGTGTGGAACTAGATGGTGCTGTGTGGAATGTGTGAAGATATTTATTTATTGCCTTGTTAGCGTATCAGCAGAGGTCATAGCTTCCTTTACTTGATCTGCCATCTCGTTGGAGATCGGTCTATTAATACTTTTAAAGCTCAATGTAATAAGAAAAAATATTTCACTAGATTATTCACCAGATCAACTCTTCCTGCGTTGGGCGTCGGGGATAAAAAAGAAGGCATCTATTCGAAACTTTTAAAGAAATCTGACACATTTTTCAGTATTTATTAGTTAAGCTATGCAAAGAATACAAGTGATATATTCTTACTGGGTAGGTAATAGTGTATTTAGGATTGGATTAAATAAAATCAAGACGAATAGTGCAATAACAATTTATTATAGAACACATTTTACACAACCCTTATAATAGGTAACATTTTTTTTACTTTTTATCGTTTTCACAGCCTGGCTTTGAACACTTATATCGTGCATAAATTGAAATCCTTATTTTAATTATCATAACACAAAATTTACATTATTACTTACAGTATCTTTTTTATAAGTATAGTTATATAAATTTATATCAAATTATTAATATTAAATATTGATTTATTTGTACATATAATTGTGTATTAACTGTTCCAGTTAGGTACTAACTCGACAGTTACTAATTTGTAGGCAGGAAGACAGTAGACAGTGTCACTGCGTTTATGTTTGTTAGTCAAACATTTTCAATTAAAAATGAAAAAACAAAACGGCTGATCCGGTTATATATACTACGGGTAATAAAAAAAAACGTGTGGTTCGGTCAACTGGACCACTGTTAATTTTTTTAACAGTGGCCCGGTCAACTGTACTATCCAACTGTACCAACACCAAGCAACGAAATCTTTTAAGGAACTGTAGAAAGGGGCAAGATACTGTTAAGATAAGATTAAGTATATAATATTAAAATACCAAATATATATATTATATACTATGTTATTATGCTCGTATGTTATTCATTTATAAATATTTTATGTGACACTCGAAAAATATACTTAACTTCCTATAACTTGCCTGTTGATAATTATTAATTATTTACAAATTGGAAAAATGCATTTCTACATATTTGTAGCATCGAAATAATATATCTCATTTGTAGCCAATTTTATTTCATCATACCTATCAAAGTAGGTATGGTACCTACTGTCAAAATAAATAAAATAAATAGGCACAATAAGAGAATACTGTAAACACTGTATAACATTTTATATTCTTCTTAAAAAACAGTCATGGGCAGCAATAATATTAGAAATAAATTTTTTAAATATATATATTACTTGAAAATAAGTCACACTTTCACATAAAATTAATTTAATAAATATCAAAGTCAAGTACTTAAATTGTTATAACGCCACGATTTACATTTAACATTACATTTTCTTAGTAAAACGTTTAATAATAAAAAAGTTCTAACTTTCAACATTTTGCAATTACTTATTATTACTAGCACGATGATCTGTGATGTACTCTTCAAAAACTATACAAAATGCACAAAATAAAATTTTTATTTGACTAGATCGATGTGGTAACACCGAAATTGTTAAATTAATTTGAATATAGAAAAATGAATAAATGAATATCTTAACAAATTCCACACAGCACCATCTAGTTTCACACTAAGCAACTAATGCTTGTGTTAATGGATACCAAAAATTTGATATAATACAAAGGTTACCTTTTTTCTTTTTTAAAATGTTTTTTAACATGAAAATTTGCTCCTAGCGGGACTCGAACCCCCGACCGTTTGGTTAATAGCTAGGGTTACTAGCCACTGGACCAAAAATCGTATCGTCAATATATATAATAGTTTACATATTATATATACTTGTTTTATTGGCGAACGATAAAATTACTTTATCTGTAATGACTCTATTAATACCTAAGCATTATGAAGTAGAATTTTTGACATAAGTATATAATGCAATTAAAGTATCAATAATAAAATTACAACTTGATAATAAAAATGCAGTTCATTCTAATCTGAATTTATGACATTCTAATCTGAACATGAAATAATCCAAGTGCTGACAGTTTTAGAGGCAATTGTGGATAAATTTAATCCGGAAATAATGGATAAAATTAATTACGATATCTTTATCATTTTTATTGATAATATCAGCACAAATTAAAGATAGATTTTACAAATACATGGAGACAGATGTCTAGACATTTACGGAGTTTATGAGAATTAAACATAACACTTCTTTACACTACGGGCCTCTTTCACCAACTACAAGTAAAGTGTTGATTAGTTACTTTTCAAGTAATGTTAATTGGCTAGTAAATGTTACGAGTATCTTGTGTCAATTATTCTTGAGTAATGCTACTCGAAGATGGTGAAACTCGTACGCTTTCTTACCGGTGACTAAATGGCGGTTAGTCTATTTGACACTTTACTTAGAGATGGTGAAAGAGACCCTAAATAAATTTTATTGATATGTTTTGGCAAAATTAAACTCGATTAAATATTAATGTCTCAAAGTCCTGGACTTCCAGAGATCGTGAGGAGTCTCGTGTCCTGGGACTTTGAAACTGTCGAGACTTCCCAAACCTTACTTTACAATAATATCACAGATAAAATAAATATACTTTTAATAAAAATAATAAACTATTTTTGAAGATTTTATCAACTCCAAAGATCCGGGTTTATTTTAGCTTTAGAGGGTAAATTTGGCTCAAACCAAAAACAATTTGAACCAAGTAGATATTCGTGCAACCAACAAAAAACTAGCTCCACTAACACCAAGTAACATCTCTAAAGCGAACTTTTTTGTTTACAACTGTCATATATGTCAAGAAACGGGAATTTCAAACGTTTTTTGTTTTGAGCCAAAGTTACCCCCCTTAGAGCTAAAGTAACCCGAACGTACGGTACCTTTTGATTTAGCCAATTGAATGAAATGCTTTTTTGAAACACAAATTCATGTAAGCCGTAGTTATGAACACTCCTGAAGGCTGTTTCCGAAAACTTTTCTCTTCATGTTAGTGACAATACATACGCCTTGGCCAAACATAGCAGCCATGGTGGTAGAGGAACAGTTGATCAGACCTACCAGGAAGCCGAGGAATCCTGGAACTGCGACGGAAGAACAGGACGCGACGGTACGGTAGACGATTCTATCGTTTATGGGTTGAAGGCTCCTGTAGTTATCCACCCCACCAACATTCACTTTGCTGAATAGTTTGTACTGCGAGAAAAAAAAAAATAAATTAATTTCTTTCTATCAACCATCGTGGATCATTAAAATTACCAAATAACCTTTATTACGTTTTCTGGAAAAAAATATATTATTAGGTACCTATTATAGGTGAATTATTATATTAAGGTTTGAAGGCGACATTTGTGGGGGAATCGGCGCATGTGTACAATTGCGCACAAAATTGCTAAGGAAAATGACATTTTTTTTCTTATTTCGTAATTTTTCACCTCACTAACTTAACATTACAGGCAGTGTTGATATTCCTTCCATAAAATCATCGTGCGATGTCGAAGGACAACGTTTTTTTAGGCATTTATTCACCATGACGTATTTACTAATACGATAAAACAATATGTACGCAACAGTACCTAAGAGACTCGAGACGCGCGAACGAAGTGCGGGAGGGGAAGAGCGACTGAGTCTACCAATAACGAGTCGGCACACCGACGCGTACCCGCCCCTCACTTTCCTCTGCCCCTTCAAAGACCTAAAAATCGAGTTCTGCGCACATTTGCCGAGAAATCTTTATTCGCTACACGAACTATACACAATATGTATGTATTATAGCTAGACATTTTATTTTTATGTAAGTAGATATTTTTCGTTTAGTTTATAATATTAAATATATAAAAAAACTAATATAAATAAATGTCCATGCGCGGAGTCGGGAGCGGGGGCTAGTTATAGGAAATATTTTTTTTTTTTTTTTTTTTTTTTTTTTTTTTTTTTTTTTTTTTTTTTTTTTTTTTTTTTTTTTTTTTGAAAAAATAATATAAATAATAATTTTTTAAAAAAAAAAAAATTTTTTTTTTTGAAAAAAATAAAAAAATATCAAACCTGAACATCAGATATAGGCAGAGGGTTGTCCATAACTATCCAGGTGACTGCTTCTTGACACATCGGCGTTGTAAGTGATCCATGGTAAGTGTAGAAAGATTGAGGATACGGACTCAACAACCGTCTGGAGAAAAAGCAATAATTTATATTCTGAGTAACTGTTTTACGCAACTTTGTTCGCCTAATGTTATAAAATATAGCCGATGCTGATTCTATCAAATTATGTTGGTTAAGGATGACGACGCACGTAAATTACCTATTTTTTACATCCACTAAAGACCTTCGATCTTAAAATTACATAAGTTTTCAGCTGTGTTAAAATACTCTTTAATACACCCAACTAGAACTACTCAACCGTATCGGAAACAAAAATTAATTAGCCAAGGCGGTTTACTCATTGAGAATTAAATGGTAATTCGTTCTGCAATTGTTTCAGAATAGCCCTTACGAGTTTGTAAAGAATTGAGGACGTGACATGACGTTTCTAACTTGTTTCTCGTCTTCCATTTTTGAACATTAATTGAAGGTGCATTCGAATAAACTTATGGTTCATTTTAACTTGGTCTTAACTTTTAATTTTAAGACATAATATATGTCTTTTGGTATCACCATTATTTTCTACTTGGTTTACTCTCATTAAACTCTTACTCTCTGTAGACATTCTCAAATAAAAAGCTAGCATCACAAGTTTATATTAGAAGAGGATCTCGTTTTTAATTAATAGCTGTGTCCTGTGTAGCTGAGTAGCTGTGTCCTGTGTAGCTGAGTAGCTGTGTCCTGTGGTTTCACCCGTCTCGGTTTCTAAGGGTTTCTAAGGCTTCAAGAATTGGGCTATTAATAGCAAAGAGAATATTTAAAATACGACTGGTAGTTAAACTGGTAGTTAAATAAACAAACCCTTCAGTGTTAACACTGAATGTACTCACGATATTTGAATGGTTGTAGCAGGCGTTCCAGTTTCTGTTTTGTTGACAAGGTCCGGCACAACTGGCATTATCTCCTTCAATGCTTGCTCACTATCTTCGTCACTTCTTACCTGAATTATTATAATTTGACTTAATAATAATTATAACGATTGAAATATTAAATTTAAGATAAAGCAATATTTTTTAAATTGTAATTAATAATATATGTATTTTTTTTAAATTATAAATAAACTAGCTGGTGCTCGCGACTTCGTCCGCGTTGAAAAGTGTAAAACGCCATTTACCGTGTAGATTCTCGATAGATGGCGCTGTCAAGGGTATCCCGGGCCAAGCCGCTAGTATTTACTTTTATTTTAGATTTCCCGTAGGAATGAAGCATTTTCCCGCGGTAAAAAGTAGCCTATGTTCATCAGGGATAATGTTGGCTTCTAATGGTAAAAGAATTTTTCAAATCGGTCCAGTAGTTTCGGATCATATTCAATACAAACAAACAAACAATTAAATCTTTCCTCATTATAATATTAGTATAAGTAGATAAATAAAAAAAACTTAAAATTTAATTGTATTTATTTTATTTTGACAAAAATCCTACATAATTACAAAAAGTCTTTACCGCATGATGTATCTACTCTTTCCTAATAAAAGTTTAGTTAATTACATATATTTTACTACTTTACTAACTTGACATATCACACCGATGACGGCCAATCCATCTGGCCGTTGAACTGCTTCTTCCGTGGTCAATCCAGTCTTAATATGGACCATGTGAATCTCCAAGGGATACCTAACACGAAGTGCGTTTACAATATTTTTTTCAAACTTTAATAATGTTCATATATAGTCAATATAATAGAGAAACTTTATTTCCGTTTTATTTAACAGTGCGGAGTCGGAGTTATACAGTCGTCTACAAGTAATACAAGCAATGCTTAGATGTAAGTACGCTGATGACCTTATAGTATAATATAGTATACCATACTCACTCACCGAAACACAACTACGGTGGTCTTCTGTAAGGGGATGGTTGCTGTCATTAAACCGACTGCCCAGTTTAAGACTGCGGTAGGCTATGCTACTAATGTAATAAAGGACATTTAGATACTAACTTCATCCCATCTAGCGCGTGTTCGGATAACCAGTGAAGATGAAATTGCATGAAGGAGTAATTTCCTCGAAGTGGGCCACCGGACACTGTTGGAGCTGGTGTGCCAGGAACAACATTCCATTGCACTAAACATGTAAAAAAACTTATCTATTAATGGTCCGTAAGCCAGGCACTAATTACGTCAATGATTTCCTCTCAGTCGATAATTTGTAAAATGCCTGAGAGAGTTGTATCATGATGCGTTGTGAACGTCAGCTGCGGCTCCGATGGTGGGTTGAGCAGTGGTAGCCCGTTACACTTTCAGAGCATCAGCTGACAAGCATTCCACCAAGATATAGCCAGCTGACTTTTTTATTTATTAACAGTAATACATAAACTATCATGTGATAAATTTTCTATTGGGAGATAATCACTGAACACGTATATATTCGTGTGACCTGCAGACGCATAATCCACCATTTTATAAATAGCTGACAATTTTGTTTCTTCAAAATATTAGGCAAACTATAATTTGATGAATTTTTAATCGGAAATAAATGATTAATTTTTTTTTTATTATGTGCCTGGGCGGCTATCACTCTACTGCTCAACCCACCATCGGAGCCGCAGCTGACGTTCACAACGCTTCATGATACAACTCTCTTAGTCATTTTACGAGTTATCGACTGGGAGGAAATTGGTCATGAAAATCTGTCGCTGGCTCATGGACCATATTAATGTCTGGACAAATCGCAAAACAACATGAAAAAAATGTATATGATTTTACTTTGAAATGAAACACGTTATTTGTTAAGTGTGGTTTTTTTTATATTGTTTCTTCAATTAAAAGCATGCTTCTGATTTACTTTCATTCCCGATTATAATATATCAAACAAAAAAACAATAATGCTGTTCGTTCGAATGTTGAATTCACAAAAAGCGATAATAAAGCTTTCTATATTAGCTTTAAAAAGTTAGATAATTTATCACTCACACGTGTGTCCATTGTTGATAGCACTGACTTTCACTTCCTCGTATCCTCTGAAGACAAGAGGGCCTCGGATATGGGCCCCATGTTTGTCTATCAAAGCGTCTCTGGTCATGATGTTTAGTGGAGATTGCTTGCTACCTTGGTTGCACTGCCCTGGCCATTTGCTTTCCTCTATTCACAGTAAATACATACACCTTCAATGATTTAATTTTTCAGGAATATCGTATGCCATTTGAGGGTAAATAGCTACTGTCGCCTGTTAACGCAGGCGATGCCATAGTTCTGCTATGACCAATCCTATGGTCAGCAGCGCACTTCCAGCAAACATGACGTTGTTTTTGTTAACGGTAACCATCTACCATCAAGTGGTCTGCCAGTGCCTGTCGAACTTTACATAAAAGAGAAAAGTCTGGATTTCAAAGGTCTGGATTTAGGGAGGAATTTTTAAATGCCTAATTAGTCGCCCTAATAATCCTGGCTGGTCTAAAATGTAATAAGCCTGCCTCGTTATCATTACATGCGAATTCCTTAAAAACGATATCTTTGGTAGGTATTACCTATTTAGAATTAAGTGTACTTAGTTGCAACACTAGAGATAGCATTTTTAATGCATTAATTGATAGCATTTTTAACTAGTAAAATGTAGTTATCACAGGAAACTGTAGACATTTAGATTAATTAAATTGTGTTCTGTATACATTAATTTATTTTTTAGATAGACTAGTAGCTATCTATCTATTTATGTGATTCTCTACTGAGGGCCTCTTAACAAAGCTTAACGCCCTTTAATGAGCGATGGAGAGGGCTATGCTCAAGGTTACTTTGCGAGATGGAATCAGAAATGGGTAGATCCGTAGGCGAACTATAGTTACTGACATAAGTTGGAAGTGGCAGTGGGCAGAACACATAGTGCGGAGAGCTGACTGTCGCTGGGGTCGAATGATTCTCGAGTGGTGGCCATAGACCGGCAAGTAGGTATTATACAGCGTTGGACGTCCACCCACAACGTAGACAGATGGTAATGACCTGATATTGGTAGCGGGTCAGAGTTTTATCCAGGCTGTTTCTGACCGGTCCTATTAGAAAATTATAGGAAAGGCCTATGTCTGGACATAGACATCGATGACAATATCTAATTAAGTCTATATCTACATTTTGAGATCTTAAGTTTCTGTAAGGTTTATAATATAAGGTGATTACCTTCATAATTCCATGATGCCTGCGAGGTAAAACCTGAAACACAAGATATGAAATATTTACAAAGAATATCAAACTTCAAATCGTAACGCCTTTCTTTACTATATGGTTTTGGTGTTTTTTTTTGCTCGGCACTAGGCTTTATAGTTTGATTAGAACCAATTATAATAAATACTTATAAACCTACTTATTAGAGACTTGATAATATATCCCGATGATCATAAATGCGATTTATTATGGAATTGTTACTGTTTAGCACTACATTTTGGCGACAGATACTATTTTACGGACATAATATGGACATTTTATGGACAATTTCAAAACCAATTAAATTGACGATAGCTTAAATCATATCTGTCTCACACAGTTTTAGAATAACTCCCAGTAGGTATTCTACATTAAAGTATATAATAAATAAGCCATATAAAGCATAATATATCGAAGCTGTGACTGACTAAAAAAATTTTTATGGGTGAGAGTCGAAGCAATATTAATTCATTTATTTCTGTAACTAAATAAAACACGATGATAAAGTTAACAAACATTTTATTGTACAAAATTGTACAAATTCATTTATCTGTAATAAATCTCGACGGTGTGACAGAAGTGTAAATTTTTATGTTGACAAATGACATAACGCAAAATATATTATTATTTAATATAGATAGTGTGATAATGGTGGTTGGAATTTTTTTATATTTACCATGTTAATATGTATGGAGAGAGTAAATACTAAAAAATATTACACCACAGCACTTACTTACGATGACTGGATAAAATAGTAATAAAAAAAAAATGGAAAATTTTAATAATTTTACACTGACATTTATAACTAACTAATAAAGCTGGTGTCGGAGACTTCGTCCGTGTTGAAAAATAGATTTTTTTTTTAAATATTTATATAGTGATTAGTGTTAAGAAATGAAAGTTTTGGAACGTTGTCTCAAATATGAAATCCAAATTGTACAGGCAAAGAATTTTTTTTTTTTAATATTTTACACTAGCGACTCGCTCCGGCTTCGCATGCAATTTTCAGGGCAATACTTTCCAACTTTTTTCTTCATAAGAACCTTACGTCACCGTATATGTACTTGAAAAAGATAAATACTTAGCAGTATTTATTTATATGGGATATTGCATTTCTGAATTACAACTAACAGAGTCGCCAGTAAACTAGCAACCCATTTTTTTTTACTTCGGAAAATCAGGTGCAGCAGGTTGCAGGTTTATGCCGGTCTGTAACCGGCTAAATCACAACCACTTTCTAGCTCGGTAGTAGCAGGGCGAGGTCCCACGGGAACATCCGACATAAGCAGGCTTAATTATTATCTACATGCCTCTGTTGAGGAGCGACAGGCGAAAAATTTGTGCAATATCACACTAAACCGTATCACGTAGTGTGGTTTGCGTAAAAATTAACAATTTAGTGTGATATAAAGAGTTCGCATTTTTCGCCTGTCGCCTTAGCAGACGCATTTAGATAATAAGCCTGCGAGTTTTGACATTATAAAATATTCATTTTTATTTTTACATTTTTCTAATTTTATTTATTTTCTTTTATATAAAAAATAATAATAATATGCACGAAATAAATCGTAAGATAGTTTGGAAGAGAAAAATGGATGTAAAAACGAAAAACAGGTGATGTGCCAGCATGCTTCATCAGACACGACATCCGCAACCAGCGTGGGGAGGACTATTAAAAAAAAAAAGGGATACGCTTATCGGAATCTCGGCGTACCCGGAAGTGGAGTTACGCCGTCCATCTCGAAGGACTTTACGACTTGACCTCACCCCTGGGATGCAAGGACCTGTCACTGGCGTCCCAGGTGATGCAAGCACTGTGATCAAAGCTGATCATGACTGCTACTTAATACGAGCATGTTTATATACTACAGTCGATGTATCAATCATCATTATCAATACTAATAATAAATCTGTAAGTGTAGATATTAATAAAATAACAACCTAAATAAAATAGCAAAATTAATTGACCTGTTCCATTGCACACTGAATGAATTCCATAGGGTTGAATTCAATACCTGCAATCTTGCATTTGCAATTTGCAATTTGAAACCTGCAATCCCAAATCTCGTAACTAAAACAACTTTTGCCAGGAAACAATACACTTATGTGAGCGCTTTAACAATTTTCATAGTGTTCTAAAGTTAAATAAACACGAGTTGAAATCTAAATTGAGAGAATGGCTCCTTGAACTTGACTATGATAAAACCGAAAATATTTTAGTTAAATAAATTGAACTATATACACACACAAGCATACACACACGAACACACAGACATAAATATAAACATACACACGCGCACACACACACACACACATTAACACACACATGCTTTTAATAACACCAGCTGCCACGGCGCGGGACCACTGATCTCCAAAACACAGGTAATCCTAGCTTGGAGGTCAGGGGACAATATTGATTTACATATATTTATAATATATATTATTTTAAGGCCTATTGTGTTAAATATGTTAACTACATAGCTTGCTTTATTCTCAAGCGAAGATTGTAAAATGTTAGTTGATAAGTATTAGAGTTGCTAAGCCATTTGCTTGTTAAGTATATGTATAAGATTTATGCAATAAATATTTTTCATTTTCATTTTTTTCATTTCATTTTCATTTTCAATAGGAATCTTATAGTTAAGTAGGTAATATAGGTTTATTTTAATTTATTGTTTCTTGTGTATGTTTTTGTTAACTTTGTAATGTTTATTTTAACTAAGATTAGAACAGATACATTGAATTAGGATTACGTCCGTAATGGTGTATCATGTGTGTTGTAAATAAATGAATAAATATTGTATATGCACGTATGTCTATGTTTCTCCATAACTCTTAAAAGAATTAATTGATTTTCATGAATCTTTGGTACTCAAACATTTTTTAGTGGTTTTTGAATAAAGTAAGAAAAGTCCTCATAAAGTTTTTCATTTATAATGTCAGTAGCATAATAGCATAACACCATGAAATTCACCGTCTGGTTTCCGCATTTAACCATAAAAATAAATTTGTACCTAATGTTGACTTAAACATTTATTTACATAATAATAATTAGATCTAATAAATTATTACCTTTATTTGTTATAATTATAATACAAATCAAACTCGTTAACTGAACTAAAATATTATAACCAGTAAATATTTTTTTTATTAAATAAAACAAATATTTTGAATAGTTTCAAATTATGTATGAAACATTCACTTCTTATATTAGTGTAATTTAAAATCATAATTTTTTTTAAATTAATTCAAGAGTAAAAAAAATATTCGTATGAATAGTACTGGTGACAAAGTTTTTGTGGTTTTAAAAGAAAAAAAAAAGTGTAAAAATTAAAAAAAAAAAAATTTTCTCACTTACCGAATAAAGAAAATAAAATAACATGAACAACATTCAAATACATTTTAATTTACAACTTAGTTAACTTAATTTAAAATAATTTTTTTTTCAGTAAGCAATACTACACACATGTAAATTGGTACACGCATTCAAAAAAACTGTTAGCAAATACTCGAGTGACAACTTTTTATACATTTTTTTTTATTTAATTATTTTACAATTTTTTTAGTAGTCGCGGTGCAAGCGCGCTGTTTTACGACACGGTACAGGAGTCACTGATACACCTATAAACTTGATAAAGCTAGTTATTATATTGTGACACACGGTTGGAAAGAATGGGTAGCAAATCGATATTCTAATTGCTCATATAACTGAAATTATATTAGTTTGACGACACGTTTAGTCTAGTGGCTGTAAACCAAACGGTCATGGGTTCGAATCCCGTTAGGGGCAAATGTTTATGTGTAAATATTTACCTTTTTACCTGAGTCATGGATGTTTGTATTTATAACATGTATGTATTTACAAAAAAAAAGTAATGTATGTAGTATATCAACTGTCTGTGTTAAATCGTATTTAACATACTACAAGTAGCGACCAAAATTTGCATCTAGATGGCGCTAATATGAGAAAGTACGCGCGAGCGATTGTTTCATTGTTTCTTTTGTACAGTCAAAATGTTTATTTAATATATCTCCTACGATTTACCTATTTTGAACTCCCTGCGTTTTATTTGTATTAAAGCTGGGATCAATTGGTGGTTTTTGGGTGCAAGTTTGTACATGGTCCTTCGAGCCGGATTTAGGCAAGGGAAGTTGACTGTACACTTGTACCGTCCGCGCTTAGAAAAGGATAGTGGGTCGCTATCCAGCGCAATCAGCAGCAGCCGCAGCCGCAGTGGAGGGACTGCCACAGCACGGGCCAGCTTCGGTTCGAGGAGTGTATCTCCTCAAACAACCAGCAGACTTCGTGAGGGCCGAATTCACAATACAGGCGGAAGAAGAAAGCCATAGCACGGGCCAGCTTCGGTTCGAGGAGTGTATCTCCTCAAAACAACCAGCAGACTTCGTGAGGGCCGAATTCACAATACAGGCGGAAGAAGAAAGCCACAGCACGAGCCAGCTTCGGATCGGGAGGGACCCTCCTCGGACATCCAGGTGACTTCGTGAGGGCTGCCTTCATCATCGTCAGCGCTGTCTCACAGACAGCCACGTTTCAATTAAACTCGACAGTTGGTATTGTAAGAACTGTCATCTGTCAGGTTGACAGATCAGTATTATCAAAGTCAAGTGTCAGTGTCAAAAGTAGTGAGTGACGTAAAATTTGTGACGTCAATTGTGTTAAGTGTCAAGGAAAAACTGTGAGTATATTTTGAACCTTATGATTAACTGCAAATTAACTTTGAAAAATTTCGAGTAAATTTAAAATTGTGCATGAACTGTTTAGAACTTTTAAAAAATTACAAGTGTTGCATGGACTTAGAATAGTTTAAGAAAAAATGTTCCGACGGGGAACCTATGTCCGATTTTGCCGCCAATAAGTGTTAAAAACACTTGTAAAAATTTCAAAATATTTGTACGCAAAAGTCTTTTAACTATATAATATTTTCATTTTTGATGTTAGTTTGTAAAGTGTTGCTAAACATGGCTGAATCCCTTTTTAGAACGCAAAATGATTTAGGTACAAAAATTCTCAAGGGCAAAACCAACTTACAAAAGTTGCCAAAAGAGCGTCTCACCTTTTATTATTTAGAATCCAGATTAGAAAATTTAGAAGCACAATGGAATTCATTTGTAGACAATCATCGAAAAATAATTAGTTTACTCAAAACCGAAGACTATTTAAAAACTGATTACAATAATAATGACTTTTATACTGAAGTTGAAGACGAATATTTATATTATAAAACATTGTTGAAGGAAAGTATGGATAGTCTGAAGGTCAATGTTAGAAATAATCAGCTAGTTAGAGACATGAATCAATCAAAACAGGTCTTTGTAAAATTACCAGAAATAGCACTACCTACATTTTCAGGAAATTATGCGGAATGGGCAAATTATAAAGACCTCTTTATATCCTTGATTCACAATAACTGTTCGCTCGAAGACGTACAACGACTTCATTACTTAAAGAGCTCACTTACTGGAGAAGCCGAAAACCTTGTAAAATTCATATCAGTTACCGCGGATAACTACAAGGTATGCTGGGATAGGCTTGTTAACAGATATGATAACAAGAAAGCAATGGCAAATTCTATCATAAGGCGATTGATGACGCAAAAACCCTTGCTCCAAGAGTCAACTAGCGCCATCCGTTTGTTGCTGGATACAACCAACGAGTGTTTGCAATCATTGAGAAACATGAGTGTTAACGTAGAATCATGGGACTTAATACTCATATATATTATCAGTCACAAACTTGATCCGGAATCCAGAGCAAAATGGGAGACAAAATTAAGTGAAGGCAGGGATGAACTGCCCAGGTTCAAGATGCTTGAAGAATTTCTGGAAACAAGATTTCGCTCACTCGAATATAAATTATCCGACAGGAGCCAAGTAAATGACATATCGAAATCTTCACATTCAACTACCACCATGGAACTTTCATGCTTGTTTTGCTCAGGCAAACACAAATTAACTCATTGTAAAGAGTTTTCACGAGAGATTGTTGACATAAGACGGCAGTTTGTACAAACTCAACACCTGTGTTTCAACTGTCTCAGTCCTGAACACTCAGTGTATAGGTGTACTATATCAACTACTTGTAATTTATGTAAAAAACGACACCACACGTTATTGCACCCTGACCCACCACCATTAGGTAAATCTAGACACAATTTTGGGAATAACAAGGCTGTGGCTATCATTAACGAAGCTGCATCGCCATCTAGTCGAGAGACTGAGTCGGAAGATGCAGGCAGTCCCGACTCTGAAATGTTCACTAGTTGTTTTTCAACATCTCGCCGTAAGGCTTTGTTGGCTACCACGTTAGTTAAAGTAAAAGCACAGACCAATCACGGACCCGCAATTACTCTTAGATGCCTGTTAGATCAGGGGTCTGAGACGTCATTTATCACCGAGTCAGCGGTTCGATTATTGGGTCTCGAAAAAGTCAATGATTCGGTTAAAATTTCTAGACTAGGAGGGCCTACGTCGCTGCATTCTAAATCTTCAGTGAAAGTACAAGTAAGATCGTTAACTATGCATGAATTTTCATTGAATGTACGCGCCAGCGTGTTGGATAAAATAACAAACATGTTGCCTAGCAAAAAGGTTTCTATCGGCGTACCCCAAATGAAAAGATTCGTGAACTTAAAATTGGCTGATCCAAGATTTAACCGACAAAGCGGTATAGATCTTTTATTGGGTACTGAAGTTTACAGCAGAATATTGTTAGAAGGACTAATTCCGAGTGCTGATGGCAATTTAATTGCACAAAACACGAGATTAGGTTGGATTGTGTCAGGTTCGATTGATTGTTTTGATAAGGGCAATCAACAATTCGCTTGTCATAAAACCTTAATGGAAAATAAAGATGACACATTGCAACTCTCCGAATTAGAAGCGGAATCGACCTTGCCCAATAGATTCTTGGATTGTGAGAAGGCTACAGAAAAATTATTCTCTACTGCTAAGAGAAAGATCAGACTCCCCTTCGAGGAAAGGAAATTAAGTTATAAATACGGAAGAGCGAAGTCTAAAACGCGAATATAACAATGAGAAGACTATAAAGGATGTACTTGCATGATTCCATCTAGCGTGTCCTTTCATACCGTACCATTACCAGCACAGCCCCATTAGAAATAAACTAGATTTTGTAAAATTTTTGAGAAGGTTTGCCCTTGAGGATGGTTGGTCTATCACTCTTGTTGTTGCTATCGAATATCTGTATATATTTTGAAATGTTTTTTAAATTGTTTAGGAAACTGTTAGAAATTGTACATTACTTGTTGTTGATTTGGTTGTTTTGGTTTAGGTATAGGACTTGTTTATTTTGTATTTCTCTTGTTGTTGTCATTTAATTTTTGTTGTTTTTTTTTTTTTTTTATTTAAGTTTTAATCTTTTTGTTATAGTTTTCATTCTTTTAGTTTTAGGTTTTATTTTTAGTTTAGATTATTTGAGTTTTAGTTTTTATTTTAACTTTAGTTTTTTATTGTTTGTATAAATAAGATTTTATATTTTAAAGCCGCATGCCTCATTGTTGTTATGGACTAAGTCCATGGGGGGCGATATGTTAAATCGTATTTAACATACTACAAGTAGCGACCAAAATTTGCATCTAGATGGCGCTAATATGAGAAAGTACGCGCGAGCGATTGTTTCATTGTTTCTTTTGTACAGTCAAAATGTTTATTTAATATATCTCCTACGATTTACCTATTTTGAACTCCCTGCGTTTTATTTGTATTAAAGCTGGGATCAATTGGTGGTTTTTGGGTGCAAGTTTGTACAGTCTGGTATCCATAATACAAAGCATTAGTTGTATAGTATAGAACTAGATGGTGCTGTGCGGAATGTGTGATGATATTTATTTATTTATTAGGTATTCTAGACATTATGACAGAAACTTATTCAAATCAAATCAAATCAAAATATTTATTTATAAAGGTTTCTACAAGAAACTCTTATGATGGTCATTATAAATTTAAATTTACCAGGATTTTGGAAAAAAGTCGTTATTAGCTGAGATTTCAGCTAAAAATGCGAACTTATAGCCTATTAGAAAATTATGAGAAATACAGAAAAGTGTCATAAGAAGAGCATAAAATTTTCTTATGTCGTAAGACTCTTATTAGAATAATATAATTGTTATAATACTGAATATAAAATATGTTAAAATTATAACTTTGACTAGAAACATGATTATATTATTCCTTGTAATGTTCGTCATTGGGTCGGGCACTATGTCTCGTTGACTTTGTGTAGCTGGGTCATCTAATTTACTAATAAAAATCACACTAGGGAAGTTGATAGGGTATGTACAGTTAGTTCATATTAACCTTCAGATTAAAAAGGATGTTAAAACTCAGTTTTAACTGTGTTATTATTATATTAATTGTGTTTTAATAAAATAATAACACAAAAGATTAAGTTACATTAATTTGTTTAATTAAATTTAATAACTAACTATCGATGTAAGTTAACACAATTTTGAAGTTAAAATTGGACTTTTCTTTCCCCTCTTTTCGGTTGGCTTTTTTCATTTTGATCGGATACAAAAATATACAAAAATATAACAACAAATATTCTATAGTTGAAACTAAAAATATTACAGCCGATAAATCCTTCAATGACCTACTATAACTTAAGTATTTGTAATCACACAATGTTATGAATTATTATCGTTATTATTAGACTAGTTTCTAATCCTTAAACTATAAGTGGAATTTTTTTATTAGGTGTTGTTCTATATTATTATTATATCTATTCAAACTGTTATCATGTAATAATACCTGTAAGTTTCCCTAAAATAAAATAGCTTAAACAAATATACAGACATTTAATTATGGTACAATACAATATTATTTATAGTTATTGAAGTCTAAAGGCGGTTCACTGACTTATAATTAATTAATAATTGGTATATTTTGTAAACAGAATTAAATAAACTAATTAGTTTTGTTTGTTCTTGCTTTTTTGTATTTTTTCATCTCGGTATAGGTGAATAAAAAATGTCATTAACATTGACAAATTGTTTAAATAATAATAATTAAACGTTTTTTAATGATTTTAATATATATATGGTTATAATGGGTAAGGTATTATTTGAATCATTTGTGTATTTTATCAAATTATTTGAATTAGAAACTAGCTGAACTCGGTGAAAATTTTATATAATTATAATATTTTAATAGCCTTAGTTACTCCTTATAACATCAGCTATCTGCCTGTGAAAGTCCCGTCAAAATCGGTACAGCCATTTCGGAGATTATCCGCCACGGAATAAACGGAATAACGGAAGTTATAGTAAATATAACTACCGTATCTACTGTACTTTGATATACATTTAGGAAAAAGTAGTTATTTTGATTTTTGACATTACAAACGGACACTTTAATTTTATTTAAGTACTAGTTGGCGCCCGCGACTTCGTCTGCTTTGAAAAAGAAAAAAAGTAGCCTTAGATAACCTGTGTCCTGTACGTCTAAATGTTTATCTACCAAGTTTTATGAAAATCAGTAGTTATTGAGGAACATACATACATACAATACTTTTACATTTACATATTTATTATTATTAGTATTGATTGATTGATGATATAAAATAAACAGTTAAAATAATGTCTTAACGATAAAATATTCCGCCCAATTATTGATATTGTATCTGAAGGTACAGTCGGGGTAAGAAAAGTTTGAGTCGCCATTAGGCTTGCACCAGCAGAATTGTCAGTTGTGCCAAAATTTCATTTCAAACGTCTCTCAGTTGGCTGTTTAGTGGTTTACTTTCAAAAAGTACTAAGAGTCTACGATTTTGATAAAGAGATGAATTTGAAAACTGACTAAGGTTTTCAGTACTGGTGACAGAGATTATGGTCTTCCAGTTTTTGATTAGACTCGTTAACCAGACACAAGCAGGTGTCATAATATATTGTCACCAATCTGCATCAATTATGTCACATTAAAACTTCCAGTGGAGTTTGTCTAGTTATAAATTATAGTAGGCTCTTAAATAATGTGAATGATCTCTGGCTGACAACCGAATTGTTATAAAGTCTATTACTTATATTCTTATGCAAATATACCTAATAATAAAATCAATATCTATTATTTGTATTAATTAAATTGTATTTATATAATCTATATATTACATAAATAATATAACTCAAAAACTCGAAAACTAGCCGCCGGATTGACTTGAAATTTTTCAAAGATCGATCACATCTATTTTTCGCGTAATAATATAATCTCGATCGCTAGAAAAAGTGTCGCTAGAAAAGCGAGGAGAACTAGCTCGCCAACGAGAACAGCTGTCACATTTAAAGTGGAAGGTAGCCGTTGTTATGGCAGCCGAGTTAATTTAAAGACTGAGCCACAGCGAAGCGTTGGTCGGGTTCAGCCAGTAAATTAATATAAATAAATCCCAAGCAACACAGAACGGCTGAATATTCTTTGAATAAATGCATTTATATTATATAATTAAATTTATACAGCCATTATTCAAGCAATTGGGGCACAAAATAAATTGCTTTAAGCTGTATAGTAGCAACATAATAGCTGAATAGTAACTGAATAAGCAACAAGAAGCCCGTAATAGCCCATAGTGTTATATTAGCCCAAAAATCATTCAATACAGCATTTGCATATCTTGGCAGCTCTAATACCCTTATAAAACAGCTTTAAACTGAATAATTTGTGAATTTCTATTCTGTTATCTGGCCTATCCATATCCATGTCATATCCGAATGTATAATAGGTACATTATAATATATCTTTTACTCAATGATAATGTATTGTACAATGACAATGCTAATTGTAACGGAATCTATTACTATCTTGCTATTGCTTTATAAATTATAATTGGTGTTTTATATGAACATTATAATATATTTCTTCCGATTCCGTGACAATGTGTCTTATTAACCTAGACCTTAATACAGGGTCTATTTATAGATATATAGGCGTATTTCATACTAGATTTCTAAAGCAGTTTTGTCGACCTTATCATGAGTACATACATATTTAATTTATATTAATTTTAAATATATTTTGAAGATGAATTATTCATAAGAGTTATTGTCACAAATATATCTATCAACATTATAGGTTCTTATGATATTATGTTATATTTATTTTTATGGTGTTACCAATTATTTAATACCTTATTTTTATTGAATTGTTGACTCTAAGAGGCTATTATGTAATCTATACCAATATATAAAGCTGAATAGCTTGTATATTGGTAGAGATTATGTACGTATGTTCATAACTATTAAACGAATTAACTGTCCAGGCAACACATAGGCCAGATAACAGTATGAAATTCACAAATTATTCAGTTTAAAGCTTTGTTATAAGGGTATTAGAGCTGACAAGATAGGCAAATGCTGTATTGAATGATTTTTGGGCTATTATAACACTATGGGCTATTATGGGCTTCTTGTTGCTTATTCAGCTACTATTCAGCTATTATGTTGCTACTATACAGCTTAAAGCAATTTATTTTGTGCCCAAATTGCTTGAATAACGGCTGTATAAATGCATTTATTCAAAGAATATTCAGCCATTGTGTGTTGCTTGGGTGATTTTCATGAAAATTGGTAGATAAACATTTGGACGTACGGGACACAGGACAGGCGACTTTTTTCTTTTTCAACGCGGACGAAGTCGCAGGCACCAGCTAGTATTGTAAATATTTATGGAGTCGGTACAGTCTACTACAAATATCAATAGACTTCTATCTTTACACTAATGGGCAACTTCCTATTAAAATAAAGTCTATATAACGAAATAAAGAGACATAAATAGAGGCAACTAGGTCTGTAGAGTTTCCTGGCTTAGAGTGGTGACTATTCTAAGCGCACTCGTTGAAGGTCTGACGAGATTCCGACATTTGTGACATACATACATACATGACATACCCTTCTAAAGCGGACATATGAAACATTATTTATTTATTAACATACATATACAATATTTATTTTGTACATATTGTACATATAACAATAAAACCACAAAAAAATGGAAAAAGAAAACTGTATGTTTAGTATAAAACAAAGTCGCTTCCCGTCTGTCTGTCCATATGTAAGCTTAGATCTTTAAAACTACGCAACGGATTTTGATGCGGTTTTTTTAATAGATAAAGTCATTCATTTTCATCGCGGGCAAAGTCGCGGGCACTAGCTATCCCCTAAATTTTTTATAACAGCAAAGATGTCAGGCGTTATATTGCTTTACACATTTAGTCAGGCGCTACAGATCCCTTTACTTTTAACGCGGGCGAAGTCGCGGGCACCAGCTAGCAGACCTATAAAAGAGAAACAATCCCACCATAAATTGTATTGTTATATCTCATACGAATTAGGCAGCGATGAAGGCCTAACTTTTTTCGACATCTTCAATAATCATTGCCATATTTCAAACAATTTACAAAAAAACCTTAACACCTATACAATCCTCGGAAATCACTTTGTTGATAGATAACCGCATGAAAATCCGCTCAGTAGTTTTTGAGATCATCGCGAACATACATACAGACATGCAGACGTCTGTCTGCATGCTGACGCAGATGATGACTGCAGACGCCGCGGGGATTTGTTTTTTTTTTATAATATTGTGTAAAATTGAGCTCAATGATTGAACTTGAAGTAAAGATCGTTCAACTTGTATACGTACTCAACACCTACATATTTGGTCTAGTGGCTAGTGACCCCAGCTGTTAACCAAACGGTCCCTGGTTCGAATCCTGCTAGGAGGAAATGTTTACGTATTGTATAATATGTATAATTGTATATGTATGTATGTACTATCTATCTTCGACTAATGCTGATTCATCAGTGATCTTTAGTTAACTTTACATAGCTTTGAGTTTATTATCAATGTTACTAATTATATCGTACATGTTTTTTTACTTTGATAACGTTTACTTTTCAATTAATTATTATCAGAGCGTAGATGATAAAATACAGATTATAATATTGTAATATTTTCTACTTAAGTGCATAAAAGTATAAGTTATTGACCGCGGTAATATTTGTTTTATGTATAGAAAATTACTTTGTGATGTATGATCAAAAAAGCTTCACGGTTGTCACGTGACTAGGAGATAATTACAGACAATCACCCTTATTTAGTACTTATCACTTTATTCACTTTATGAATAACGCAACCGTTATAGACCTTTGATTTTAAAGGTTAAATATGTGTCTATAATGGTTATTCAAAAAGTGAATTATACGGAATAGGTCTGAATGTGTAAACTTTAGACCTACCTTAGAACCTAGATTCAAATCTCTCGCTTTGCACTAATTAATTTTTTCTGCAAATTATATTCACAAACCTACTTACTTCATTAAACTCTCATTTTAGACTGAGGCTGAAATGAACGATAAACGAAGAAGAACGATAAACGATAACGAAGGCTAGCAAGAGAGAGACTAGGCGGGAAGTGACTTTATTTTATAACTAGGTTACTATATTTTACATAAATTTAATTTAGCTAGTTTTTCTATATCCTGTTTCAGTAGTAGTAGTAGTAGTAGTAGTAGTAGTAGTAGTAGTAGGTATTAGTCCCAGTAGTAGTAGTAGTCCAGTTCAGGTCAAGCAGTAGGAGGTTACACTCCGCGGTTAATCGAGATGGAGCCCGCAAGTGTGCGGGCCTTGTCTGGCGGGGGGACAACGTGGCGTGTCTGAACGTCCCCTGACCCCTGCCCATAGACGGCGCGAAGAAACACCGTGGGGTTTTAGTGGGTAGAAGTCCCACATACCACACCGATCTCCCCATGGTCGGTGGGGTTCTGATCCGCAGATTTCCTCACGTAAAAAAACGGAGGCAGTCATGAGGACTGCCGGCAGAAGTGAAAACTTAAAACTGAGCGTCCAACGTACACACATATACATAGACAGCTGCGCGAGGCTAACTGTGAGCATTAGCATGTTGCTGACGCGCGAACTGATACATTTTTTCCCTACCAAAAGTCGTATATAACGCGGCTATAGAAGTTTTCACTTCAAAAAAAGGCTCGCACAGGCCTCCCCTAAGATGGCTGCTAGCGTACCTCCACAGCTCGGTACGCCGAGGTTCTGAATTAACGTCCCCGCGATCCCCATCAACGGCTGTGCTAGGAAGTCATTGGATTTTAGCCTGTACGAATTCATCATAACCCGCAGTGTTCCTTACACTGCCGGGTAGCTATGAGAGTTTCCCAAAGTTAAAAAAAAGTCTCGCAAATTCTGTCTGGATTGAATTTCTTTTTGAACTTGAGCTGTCAAACGTCATAAATGTACTTTTTACTGATATGAGCAGTGTAATATGCCAATCACATAGTCTTACGATTTATGCTGCACATTCGCAATATTGAGGTTTATGTAAATGACCTGGATTCCTTACTTCCACTGGCAATTCAGTATCTGTGTTAGTAGTCAGTACCTACATACATTGAATATTTTTAAATATCTGTTATCAGTACCGTAATGTTTTCAAACTTTATTTACACATAGTTTCTTGTAACAAAAGATGGTGTTTTCCTAATAAGATAAGAATAGCAAATATTTTCTATATTACTATTATTTAGGGAGTTAATCAAAATGTACGTTGGTTTGTGGGTCATAATTTTTGTTTCCTAGCCTCTTCTCCTAAAGATTTTTTAGGTCTGCATCGCACTTAGCAACATGTTCGGCGTTGAGTTCCGTGATACACGAACCTATGTGTTCATAGATGCCTATGAACACATAGGTTGATATAAGCTGGATTGTCAGTCCACTGACCTTTATATAAAAAAACCTTTTCCATAATTGTAAACGTAATGCAATTTAATTTAGTTAAAGTCAAAGTATTTTCCTAGTATAGTATATAATGTATTTGTACAATTCAATCAAATAAGTGGGTTGAAGTTATTTTATTACGTATATATAGTACTAACATCTCGTCAAAGCAGAGATACTTCACAGTGTCTCGACTTTGTTTGGAACTGTTACGTGTGTTACGTATTTTTGAAAAAAATGAGTGAAAAGTGCTATACTTACGATGAAGCTGTTGAGTTGACAGGCAAGTTGCTTTATACAACTGTGGAAGTATGTAGGATAGCATGCCTATTATACAAAGTGTTAAGACAAGCGTATATCCTTACTAATATTATAAATGAGAAAGTAACTCTGTCTGTTTGTCTCGCTTTCACGCCAGAACTACTAAACCGATCACCATGAAATTTTGCATACACGTTGTCTGGGACACCAGATAGGACATAGGATACCTTTCATCCAAGAAAAAGGTAATGTTCCCGAGGGATTACCTAAAATATAAAACTGTAACTAACGCCTGGCCAATGTGTTATAGCAACAAGTTGTCAAGCGTTGTAATTGCTTTTATATTTTTAAATTATCATCGCGTACGAAGTCACGGGCACCAGCTAGTATAATTATATAATACTAGCTGGCGTCCGTGACTTCGTCCGTATTGAACAAGAAAAAAGTAGACTAATCCTGTTTCCTGTACGTCTAAATGTTTAGCTACCAAGTTTCATGGCAATCAGTTAAGTAATTCGTTTAAAAGTTATGGAGGAATATACATAAATACAATACTTACAGACATATAGTATCGAAGATTGATGATGATGATGACATACATTTTTTTAATGCTAACGTGGACAGACAACGTGGAAGGTCTGGTTACCGTAACCATCTGTTATAACACAAGCAACGCCACAGTAGGTGTTGC
This sequence comes from Synanthedon vespiformis, assembly GCA_918317495.1. Classification (NCBI taxonomy): domain Eukaryota; kingdom Metazoa; phylum Arthropoda; class Insecta; order Lepidoptera; family Sesiidae; genus Synanthedon; species Synanthedon vespiformis. The sequence continues at coordinate 853,323 of OU906954.1, read as the reverse complement.
AATGGCAATGGAATTTTTTACATGACCTATCGACTTTAACCAAAAAAGGTGAAAAATCTAATTTTAACAGGTCACGGCCGCTACAATGTTATGATGCTGATTACATGCAGCCTAATCAGCATAGCTGTTGCCTTGGACATGTTCGGCTTCGGCGTCGTAGTTGCTGCTGGCAGCTGCGATTTGCAACTTGGCATGAAGGAAATCGGAATATTAGTTTCAGCACCTTTTGCAGGTATATCTTCAAACATTTGTATTAAATGTACAGATATTCATAACCAAATTAATGCTTAAAGTTATCGTCTAAATTGGCCTGGGAAGAAAATTAGATAACAGAATCTATTGGAGTGAATGAAGATTAGAGGTCTGCAGGAAAAAAAAGAAATAGAATGTTTGTTTAGATGAGATAGCAACGAAGAAGTACTAATCTATACTTGTAAATGCTAATTGTAAATACTATAATCGTCAAACACAAATCATAATTTGTAAAAAACTATAGTAAAAAAACAGCGGCACTCGGAAGTGCCGTATGAACTTGAACAATTACGTGTGTATTTATACAGAGGTGTCGCGTTACATATTACATAACAAGTCGCGAGTTCATTGGTTTTTTCCCATCTCAAAAATGCCCAACGCGCCTAAAGAAGTTTTCGCTTCAATAAATCTATCATCGATTAGGAAAAATTCTTTTATGACCTTTTATGATGAAAGAACCGCCACGAAACCTCCGCAGTTGCTTTACTCAAAGAAATGTGAAACTCAAAGAATTTTAGATTTCCCGTAGGAATGAAGCATTTTCCCGCGGTAAAAAGTATCCTATGTTCATCACGGATAATGTCGGCTTCTAATGGTAAAAGAATTTTTCAAATCGGTCCAGTAGTTTCGGAGCCTATTCTATACAAACAAACAAAGAAACAATAAAATCTTTCCTCTTTATAATATTAGTATAGAGAAGTACATTTCTTTTGGAAGGTTTACTGTTCGCGTTTCCGTGGGGATATTTTGCGGACACCCGAGGCAGAAGAAAAGCTCTCATTCTGGCTACGTCTGTTGGATTTCTATTTGGTGCGCTAAGCAGCTTTTCTCCTAATTGGCAAACTATGTTGGCATTGAAACTTGCAGGATGCAGTTTGTAAGTAAATTTTATATCATATACAAACTACTATTTTAGGATGCGCAATTAGGGCTAGTGTTGTCACATTAGACCAGAATTATATGTAGATATAAGAGACATAAAAATTATCACAAATTAAATATATCTTTTGCTGCAATTGTGATCAAATGACCAATTTAATAGTACAGAAGACACGGCTCATTTACGATTGTATTACGTGTAGATTTAATACCCAGAAATTTTATATATGCAATCGAATTTCGGTTTTAATGTATTCGGTGTAATCAAACTATTATAATTACTTATATATTTTTATCAGATAATGCATTAGTTATTATCTAGATAACTAGCACCCGATTTATAATTGGACATATTTTCCTTGTCTGGAAATAGCTTACATAATAATTATTATTTATATTAGTAATTATCGCAGTTTATTAATAAAATTATTATCGGATAAACAAATGAAGTCATAAAAATAAACTTCGTAGAATAGTAGTGACTCGCACAGCTGATAAATTTTATAAATTATTCACGATAATGAATGATGAATTGCATAGGATATTTTCGATAGATTTTATCGTAATTTAATGTATTTCGTGAATTTCGATTTAATCGTAATGTAAATTTTATGTATCTACTTTGAAAATACGATAAAATCAATGAATTCTAAAAATAAACACAAGATTTATACAAAGTCATTTAGTGCTGAAAACACAGTTCACTTGGAAAATTTTCCGGAGTTTTCAAAATTGGTGATTGTCTAGCATATAGGCTAGGAATCTTACAAAATCGCTGAACCGATTTTGATGAAACTTTCAGACAATCTTCTGATTAGTCCTGTGGGTGTTCCCGTGAAGATTGGTAGTGATCGGACGCGGACGAAGTCGCGGGCAAGATAAGATTGATAGAGAAGACCCTCGTGAAATAACAGCATGTTTGCTGCTGTTTCGATGAGTGACTAAGGAAGTAAGGAATGCCTGAGCCAATTTTCCTGTCCCCTAATTATCTCGATAATTCAATTTGTTGTTTTACATAATTTAAAATAGGTGATTTCTGTCTTAGCTCTTCGGCGGCGTTCACTCTGACGATAACATATCTCGGCGAATGTACAGGCAACAAACACAGGAGTCAATACCTCTTTATAATGAACAGCGTTAATCTTGCCTCGGAAGCTGTAACATTTGGTAAGTGGTACTGGTAGGTCCTAGATAAAAAACATTAAAATGTGTATGTAAATTCCACAAGAACACACCAATTCCAACGCTCCCTTACGAAGTTAGAGAACGATAGTAAATAAAGCCCGATGATTGGTCAAAATTTTATGTGGGCGTTACAACAACCAATCACCGGGCTTTATTTTCTGTCGTTTCGTCAAATGAAAAATTCCAAAACCTTGATATCGCTATATGTAAAGTGTGCTGTAACAAAACACGCATGGCGTTTGTTTTATACAGTTTGTTCTATTTATTTTCTTCATCTCAGTCGGAACAAGTTCATTGCTGGACATAAAATTTTCCAGTAAGTCCGGTCAGAAGCAGCTTCGATCCAGTTCCCTTATTAAGTCAGTCAATTCGCGTCCGGTCCAATACAACCAATTCCCAAATTGACTGATTCCCATTTCGCCTGAAATCCGAAATGCCTTAGTACCAAATTGCCTGAAAATTTGAAAATTGAAAATATTATTAGATATTATGCATGTTTATTCTTTATCAGAGCCAATTTTGTTATTTGCAAAGTTGCAATACTGTGTTTCCTGTCTATTGTTACTTCAACTTACTAAATAAATATTGAAATAAATAATCCGCCGAGTTGTGTCAGTGACTTTCATCTGTCTACTGATCTGCTCAATCTCGCAGATTAAACCCTGTCCAATGCTAATTGAGCGATGTTTATAGCTTTCATACAAGGCCCCACCCAAATTAAATAACGAGACTATACATTTATAAGATTTTATAATAACAGATCCTAATCCTATTACTCCTATTCTTAATAACAGATCCTAATGGCGACGGTAGCCACCAACCACCAAGTAGACCATCTGATGACCTGTAATAATGTCTGATTTAATATAATGTAAGGGTTGTAATGCTTTTTTTTATATTTGCAGTGCTTGCCTACATACTTCTACAACAGAATTTCGCTCTGAACATAACATTTTTGGACATCGCCTTCCGTCCCTGGCGTTTGTTGACCTTACTTCAGGCCTTACCACTTGGAATCGGAGCAGTGATGCTCTTGTTTCTTTACGAGAGTCCAAAGTTTTTGGCTAATCAGGGCGAGGAGGAGAAAGCTTTAAGAATACTTCATTCAATTCACCAAAATAACTATGGGGAAAAAGATTATCCGGTATTTGATAAAGTTTTTTTTACAATATTATTTTGTATTTCTTAATCCATGCTTGTAAGACATGTGTGTGTGTTTCCAATAAGCTGATTTTGGTCCCATTTAACCTAATATGATCTTAATAACATTTCATCACAGCGAACTAGTGAGCTAAAATAAGTGTAGTTAAAGTAAATTTAAAGGAAATAGACTTGGATACTTTGTTTAATTAATAATAATAATTTATTTCCATTATAAAATATATTATCACAAGCTATAAAATTAAGATCAAACAATAAATACCTAATAAACTATTAATTAAAATAAATAAGAATGAATAGGTAAATGTGTTGCCAAGTAAAAAACTCGAGATCGATCGGACCAATTAGAAAATTTTTTTGGAATTGGGAAAAATTAGGGAAATTGCCGACTATACTTTGTTATTTTTAATATCATCCAAAATTAAACATGTATGCTTTTTCAGAATGCTTTTTGTACAGCCACGCATCCTGTATACCACAGGGATAGCACCCTCTTTGTAAAAAGCATCTGATCGTAAAAAGTAGTCTTATATTTTGTGTAAATTAATATTCCAGGTAAAATATCTGAGAGATAATTGCGAAAAAGAGACAGATGCAAAAAGGATGTCTTTTATTGATTCGGTCCTTAAACAAATTGTTCCAATATTTAAACCTCCCCTGTCGTGGAAGACGCTGCAACTGTTTTATTTGTTGGTGATTTGTGCTAGCACGTAAGTTTGTAACTGCAATAAATAATATTCTTGAGATTTGAATCAAACACTTTACGCTATTCCTTTCTTCTAAGATACTTAAGAAGAATTATTATTTTTTGTCCATTTTATTTTTCACATTTATGTAGGTAAGTCGGTTCGATTCCCAGACGAAGCAAGTAATTTTTAGAAAATCTTTGAATGCAGTATTGCTTTCTTTTAAAAATAACATAAAGTCTTCTTTGAGCAAAATATCCTATCTACGATATTTAAGGCACTTTCCCTTCATAGTCTTGGGACGCCCTGTATGTATACACTTTTTCATTTAAAAACACTTAATGTTTTTAAAATAATATGGTAGCCGTGGAAGAAACACCTCGTCGATGACATTGTCTCCGTCGTGGATCAAGTAATGTGGTACAAATAAATATATTATGAACAAACCACGCTGATCAACAGCTCCTATAAGAGATATATTCGCTCTTATTACAGCTCTTATAAGAGTTTTAACCAGTTGTGTGTATTATTTTCTTATTCATTTCCTTGGTACAGCTACAACATTTAAAATGGGTCAATAGGCAACTTAACTTCATTTTTCTTTCAGAAACAATGTATTCGTTATGTGGTTTCCAAAAATGGTTAATTCTTTCTTCAATTCGCTTTCGAAAAATGACAATTTGGAAGAGGGTTTCTGTTCGAGAGTCATTAGCAACATTACTGATGTTAACGAACCTAATGATGGAAGCATTGTGAGTTGTACTTACTATATACTATTTTATCACTATATACATCTTTTTAACTTTTTTTAAAACAATCCGCATTAAACAAGAAAAATTAGTTTAGATCTATCTTTGTTTGTTTCAGATTGTATGCAACGATCAAATATCCTTAAACACAATATACTCTGGCATTTCGTATGGACTATTTTTCATGTTTTTCAACCTATTCGTATCTAGATTAGCTTCGTTCAGAAGATTAGTGCTCATCACAATTCTACTGATGTCCACGATCAGTGGGATACTTGTGGACATTGTAAAGTTGCCAATGTTAAGCATGATCCTCTTTACATTATTGCAAGTGACTTCAGTTGGCATCGGTATTACTGCTTCGTATTTTGTCGATTTATATCCGACGACTTACAGGTAAACATTAAATTAATACCTGGTAGTCTAGACAACATACTCCTTTCTCCGGTAGCAATAGAGAAATCACAAATCGACTATTTCAAAATATTCAACCCAATCGGTCAAGCCGTTTAGTAGTTGACATACCGACAGCAGCGCCACCTACCGGCTCCAATTGTATTTTTAAATCATCCAGGAAACTATCAAAATACCCATATAAAATTTCAACCCAATCGGTTCAGCCGTTTAAAAGTTATGTGAAAAAGATAAGTACGGAAGGATAATTCTTACTACCCGTTGTCCTATTACCCGTTTTCCCGTAGGAATTAAGCATTTTCCCGCGGTAAAAAGTAGCCTATGTTCATCACGGATAATGTCGGTTTCTAATGGTAAAAGAATTTTTCAAATCGGTCCAGTAGTTTCGGAGCCTATTCAATACAAACAAACAAACAATCAAATCTTTCCTTTTTATCATATTAGTATAGATTGATGATAATTTTTTCTTCCACTATTATTATTCCTATGTTTCACAGAGGTTTATCCGCAAGTGTGGGTATGATGGTCGCGAGATTAGGTTCTTTCGCTGGCATCAATTTAATCGGAGTTGTCATCGTCGAACACTGCAGTATAACGTTTTATGTTTGGTCGATATTTGTTTTAAGTAAGTTTCATATCTTACTTTTATTTACCTATGCTGTATATGGCGTGGGCAGATTGTAGAATTGGGCAGATCGTAAAGTATGAAATCAAAAATCTTTCACCAAAAGTCAAAAATAGGTGCGACGAAGAGCGGAGCGAAGCAAAGCGAGGAGGAGCGTGTTAGGTTTACATGGAAATAAATTTGGGAAGCCGAGCGAAGCGGAGCGGAGAGTTTAAACAGTCTCAGTTTAAACAGAAATATGATCTGCCCAGGAATATCATGATATGCCCAATTCTACGATGTGCCGACGACATATATAATATCTTAGGTAAGTATGCATTACCTCGTCATATAACAGGTCATTTATATGGTTGATAAAATGGATAAGGAATGTTACTAGAGCATTTTTGTTCTCTTTTTAGATCAAACTTTGAAAATCATAATCATTAAAAAATGGTTTCAATGAAAATTTACTTCCATGTTCACTGAACAGGTCGTGAAAATGGGAGTAAATATTCACTAGTTAAAAATGAAATAAATGAATACATAATAATAAATAAATAAATGACAAATAGTGAAGTGAATTCAAAATGTCATCTTTTCAAAATTTTTAAATTTAAATTTTTTAACCGACGATGAAAGCAGGTCTATTATATGGATTGTCTTAAACATTGTTTTATTCTATATTTAAGTATCAAAATGCTAACGAGTTTCGAATAATTCAACTTTTTTGTTTTATTATTTGCAGGCGGTGTAGTTGTTGCGTATTTTCTACCAAAAGACAAATTAGATGTCATAACAGTCGACAATCCTTGATTATGCAGCAATCGATACTTACATGAAGCAATAAATTAAACATAGTATAGTTTAAGAAATGTTGAAAATTTTGTACCTGAATAAATAAGTATATTGACTCAATAACATTACTGTCATCTATAAACAAAATAGTAGAAAAATATATATGCCATCAAATATCCGCATTCTATAAAAAGCACGATGTAATAAACCGAAATCAATTTGGTTTTCAGTCTGGTAAAGGAACTTCGATTCTCTTATCAGAGTTCACTAATGAAGTTAATAAACAATTAAACGAAAAAAAGTATGTTTTTACTCTCTTTATTGACTTCTCACGAGCATTTGACACATTAGTGCATAACCAGCTCATTGAAAAATTGGATGATTGCGGAGTACGTGGCCCATTACTAACTTGGTGTAAGAATTATCTAAAAAATCGAACATTTACGGTAAAAATTAATAACACATATAGTGAGCTCATGTCTGTAACTGAAGGAACAGCTCAAGGATCCGTGATAGGCCCACTTCACTTCTTATCCTATGTTAATGACATGAGCAACTGCATCAGATATAGCAAATGTTTTCAATTTGCAGATGACACGTGCCTTGTAATTTCTCATAGAAATCCTGACACGGCATGTGAACGCTTACAATCGGATCTGAATGCCTTAACAAGATGGTGTCATGATTCCGGCCTTGTACTTAACGCAAACAAAACAAAATTGTTAATTATTAAATCACCGTATATTAGAGAATCCCATATACAGAACTTAATAGCTCATGAACATGATTGTTTACACACTGTCAATGTAAAATACTGCAAGTGTCAATCTATAGATATTGTCAAAACCCAAACATACCTCGGATTAACTATAGACGACAAATTTAACTGGAACCCTCATATCGAACTAGTTTGCGATAAATTAAGGATTTTCCTTGCAAATATTACAATATTAAAAAATCGCATACCATTCAAGGTGAAACTTATGCTTTACTATGCACTAGCAGAACCCTATATACAGTATGGACTTAGTAGTTATGGTCGAACGTACAAAACTTATCTAAACAAAATCTACAAACTACAAGTAAAAATTCTAAAAACATTAGTCTCGCCTAAAATTAAAAATAAATACTACGACGATGAGAACGGTCTTTTTAAGCACTGTAAGATTTTACCTATAAACAATCAGTTTTCCTTTTCACTACTGAAAGAAATTTTTTTTTAACGAATCCTTAAAAAAATTAATGGAACACCCTGTACACACTAGAGCTATTTCAAAAAAACGGTTACGTACACAGCGCGCAAATAATACATATGGCGAAAGAACTACTGCTTACATCGTCCCACATCTTATCAACAGCCTACCTTCAGATCTATGTAACAATATATCAATTAAAAATATTAAATCAAAATTAAAGCATTATTTTTTAAATTGTAATTAGTATTAGTATCTATTAATGTAATGATAATACGAGTCTAAACCTCAGTGGTTTTTAGTATTATCATTTAAATGTTATCTTATATATTAGCCCTTAAAATTGTAAATAAATAAATAATAATAATAATAAAGTCTTTACCTATAAAATCATGTCTCATAAAATTCCCAAACTAACAAAACAATCTTTGTTTCGGATTTGAATCATACTTACAATCCTATATAATTTTGTCTTTACATATTACAAAACAAGGTCCTCCACCAAGTCTGTTTGTCTGTTTGCTATAAACTCAAAAACTACTGCACCGATTTTCATGCTGTTTACACCAATGGATAGAGCGGTTCTCGAGGAAGGTTTTAGTTTATAATTAACAAAGTTATGCGGGCGAAGTCGCTGGCAGCAGCTAGTTATATAATAAAATATATTATATGATCTCATATTATATATTATATTTATATACTAATAATAAATCTGTAAGTGTAGGTATTGTATGTATGTATGTTCCTCCATAACTCTTAAAAAAATTAACTGATTTTCATGAAGGTTGGTAGATAAACATTTAGACGTACAAGACACAGGATAGGCTACTATTTTCTTTTTCAACGGACCCAGTTAGTCACATAATAGATTAGGATTAAGATTAAAATTTTGTTTATTTATTTATTTATTTTAAGTCAGACATCTCAAGCCCATAATTCAAAATCACAACACAACAAAATACAAAAATTACATAAATTAAGAACTAGCTGGTGCCTGCGACTTCGTACGCGTTGAAAAACAAAAAGTAGCCTACATTGTGTCCTGTACTTCTAAATGTTTACCTACCAAGATTCATGAAAATCGGTTAATTCGTTTAAGAGTTATGGAGGAACATACTTACATACATACAATACCTAACACTTACTAGTATTGATGGTTGATGATAATCAATAAAAAATGCAGGTTGAATTTATTCAGGTGAGTGTATGTACGTTGCGATAATTCGTTAGCCAGTTTCAAAGAAAACCCCCTGTAAACATTTCGTATTAAATTATGTTTAACCAACTACCTACATTTTGTGAAATATATTCATATATTCATACATAATTTTGCTTTGTTCGTTCCTTTTTACAACCACACGGCCGGGGCCGCACGTGTGGTTGAGTTATGTACATATTAGCATTGAGCTTTTATTGTTAGAATTAGTAGGTATTCTGGGAAATCACCATGAAATTCAGTATCTTATTATTTGGTTTATTTGTCTATGCAATTTCAATTAATAATGTGTCAGCTATTTCACACGGAAAAACGAACCGAGAACAAAGTGCACGTGGCGAAAAAGGTATGGTTGTAATTTTGTTATAAAAGGTACCTATTACTTTATTTAATTAATTGTAATTTTGTTATAACTACGCAACGGATTTTAATGCGGTTTTCACTAATGGAAAGAGCATTAAACGAAGAAGGTTTCTATATCAATCAATCAATACTAATAATAAATCTATAAGTGTAGGTATTGTATGTATGTATGTTCGTCCATAACTCTTAAATGAATTAATTTCATGAGAGATTTTCATGAAACTTGGTAGATAAACATTTAGACGTACGGAACACATTATAGGCTACTTTTTTCTTTTTCAACGTGGACGAAGTCGCGGGCGCCATCTAGTTTATATAAAAAATCAATCGCCGTGTGTTATTCTCGCTCTCGCAAAAACTCAAGAATGGCTAGACCGATTTCAATTCTGTTTTTATTTATGGAAAATGGAATAAAACAGGTAAGGTTCACTATGTGAAATAATTGGACCGCAGGCGAAGCTGAGAGCGAGTTATCTACACTTCTATACTAGGTAATATTATAGAGGAAAGATTTGATTGTTTGTTTGTTTGTATTGATTACGCTCCGAAACTACTGGACCGATTTGAAAAATTCTTTTACCATTAGAAGCCGACATTATCCGTGATGAACATAGGCTACTTTTTACCGCGGGAAAATGCTTCATTCCTACCGGAAATCTAAAATAAAAGTAAATACTAGCGGCTTGACCCGGGAGATGGGCATCTATCCAAAATCAGGTGAAGCGACTAACATGACAACTGCTTGGTGATATTTTTAGCGATCCGCTACGGTAGATGGCGTTTTATACTTTTGAATTTTCAGAGCATTTACATTTAGTGGAAGATCCATGCGCTATATGTCCGCGACACGGCAGATGTGTGCCCAAGGTCCAGTGTCCGGCTCATCTAAGGCCCGGCTCCCACAACCCACTGTGTCATCTCGACAAGATATCTAGTTCAATTGGAGTATGTTGTTTTACCGGCAGCGCCCACGCTTGTAAGTTAATTATAGTGTATAATGTATTATGGTGATATATTACACGATTTTCAAAAGCGTCATTTTTCTGAATCTTTCTATAATAGTGGTCATACATTGTGAAATTATCAGACACTTGGCATAAAGATAAGAGAGCCCACTTAGGTGATATGTATACATACAGTCGGGGTACGAAAACCTTCGTCAGTTTTCAAATTCATTCCTTTTTCAAGTAGTAGATTCTGTCTTAGTACCTAATTGAAACTGAAGCACTAAGCAGACAATAACTGGAAGAAGATGTTTGAAATGAAATTTTGACATAACTGATAATTGGTTTGGTGCAAGCAAATGTCAACCTTTTCTTACCCGGACTGTACCTTATGGCTTTTAATTATGGCTTATTTTCATTAAAGCGGAACCAGATCACAAATACAGAGCAGCCAGCGGTGTTACCATCGAAGATACGAAAATTGCAAAAAATTATTCTCAGCGCACTTTGAATGAATGGATGAAGAAAGCTTCTGAACTTTTGGACCAACCTGACAAAACTGTCGTAGATATGACGTCCCCCAGCTTTGCCCATCATCTGGTGCGTTCTTCATCATTATCATTATCACTGTATGATAAAGGCCTTTTTAAATAAGTATATACATATAATATAGATTGTTTAGGTCATGAGAAAAATAAGTAATTTTTTTTTAATTACAGTCAGTTGTGTCGTACGATCCACGAGTAGACCAGCTGGGTCGTGGCGGTCTACTGAATCTCCTCGCGTCCAAAGAATTGAAGGCACGCCAAGCTATCTCTGACGAAGGCATATTACTAGGACTTACTGATCACACCGATGGTAAGGAACAGTATTAAAAAATTTAAAAAGAGATCTCCGGACTGGATTCGGCTCTTAAAGAGGCCCAGTCTGTATCGGGATTCAACCATCTTATCAGGGATTTTTTTTCACTTACACACACTTACAGGCATTACACGGTTAAGATATTATATGTAGGTCGAAGATGTTACCAGTAAATGTTTATTACAAATATATTTGACTGGCCTCGCTGCGCTCTACTAGATACAGCCACCGTACTTGACAAATGCGGCAACAAATACTGCGCCGAATTCGACGTACCCGAGATAGTCACACTGCAAACTGTCTGTGATGTGTACGTGCCGAATGATTTATTAAATTTTGGGCATTGTACAAACTTGCACCCAAAAACCACCAATTGACCCCAGGTTGAACACAAATAAAACGCAGGGAGTTCAAATAGGTAAATCGTACGTAGCTATCTTTATTAAATAAACATTTAGAAGGTATACAAAACTTAATGTAAGAAACGTTCGCGTGTACGTTTTCATATTAGCGCCATCTAGATACAGATCGTGGTCGCTACTTGTAATTTGTTAAATAAGATTTAACATATCGCCCCCCATGGACCTAGTCCATAACAACAATAGGGCATGCGGCTGCAGACTATTGAAATCTTATACAAACTAAAAGAATAAAAAAACTAAAACAAAAAAAATTAAAAACAAACTAAAATAAAGATAATAAAAAAGAAACAACAAGGGTACACAAAAATAAACAAGTCCTATACCTAAACCATAACAACCAAATCGACAAGTAATGTACAATCTACAGTTTCCTAAAGATTAACAAACAGTTTCAAAAATAACATATATATATACAGATATTTATTTGCTAACAACAACAAGAATGATAGACCAACCATCCTCAAGGGCAAACCGTCTCAAAATTTTTACAAAATCTGTTTGGAGAAATGGATCATTCGATAAACGTCTATCAAGCGGGAGAAATCGCATTTTAGCATGGTGTCGTTTTATACTTTTCCATCTTCCATGTTTAAAATCTGGATTCTTTCCCTTGAACGGTAGTCTGATCATGTATTTTTGGTCCTGTTTCAACTTAGTAGTAGTAAATATTTTTTCTCTAACCTTCCTCTCACGATCTAAGATTGAATCGGAAATGTGAATAGAATCATTGAATTTGTTGAGACCCAATAATTGGACCGTTGCCTTGGTGATAAAAAACATCTCGGACCCCTGAACTAATAAGCATTTCAAAACAATGGCCTGTCCGTTATTGGTCTGTGCTTTTACTTTAAGTAACGCGGTAGCCAACAAAGCCTTACGGCGAGATGATGAAAAACAACTAGAGAGCATTTCTGAATCGGGACTGCCAGCTAATTCCGAATCAGACTCACTAGATGGCGATGCAGCTTCGTTAATGACAGCCGCAGCCTTGTTACTCTCAATACTGGATTTACCTACTGATGATGGTTCAGGGTGCAATAAAGTGTGGTGTGGTTTTTCATATGTGTGACAGGTAGTTGCTTTAGTACACTTATACTCCGAGTGTTCAGGCCTAAGGCCTAAGACGCTCACTCCGATAAACTTATTGCACTTACTTAACCTTGGCTTATCTGAGCAACATAAGTTTGAATGTCCGTCACTTGCAGTTGATTGCGAAGATCTAAATATGCTATTTAGATGGACTTGATTTTTGCCGGTATCGGCCTTTAAACTAATCATACCTTCTTTTAAAAACGTTTTGAAATATAAATATTCATCTTCAACCTCAAAATAAAAGTCATTTTTAGCGTAATCAGTCCTTAAGTAGTCGTCGGTATTCATTAAACTAACTATTTTTTGGTGGATATCTACAAATGAATTAAATTGTGCTTCTAAATTTTCTAATCTGGATTCTAAATAATAAAAGGTGAGACGCTCTTTTGGCAACTTTTGTAAGTTGGTTTTGCCCTTGAGAATTCTGGTACCTAAATCATTTTGCGTTCTAAAAAGAGATTCTGAATCTGCCATGTTTAGCAATTAAAATAAACACTTTACAAACTACCCAACAACAAATAAAAATATTATACAGTTAAAAGACTTAGACAAATTTTGCGTACAAATATTTTGAAATTTTTACAAGTGTTTTTAACACATATTGGCGGCAAAATCGGGCATAGGTTCCCCGTCGGAACCTTTTTTCTTAAACTATTCTAAGTCCATGCAACACTTGTAATTTTTAAAAGTTCTAAACAGTTCATGCACAATTTTAAATTTACTCGAAATTTTTCAAAGTTAATTTGCAGTTAATCATAAGGTTCAAAATATACTCACAGTTTTTCCTTGACACTTAACACAATTGACGTCACAAATTTTACGTCACTCACTACTTTTGACACTGACACTTGACTTTGATAATTCTGATCTGTCAACCTGACAGATGACAGTTCTTACAATACCAACTGTCGAGTTTAATTGAAACGTGGCTGTCTGTGAGACAGCGCTGACGATGATGAAGGCAGCCCTCACGAAGTCACCTGGATGTCCGAGGAGGGTCCCTCCCGATCCGAAGCTGGCTCGTGCTGTGGCTTTCTTCTTCCGCCTGTATTGTGAATTCGGCCCTCACGAAGTCTGCTGGTTGTTTTGAGGAGATACACTCCTCGAACCGAAGCTGGCCCGTGCAATGGCTTTCTTCTTCCGCCTGTATTGTGAATTCGGCCCTCACGAAGTCTGCTGGTTGTTTGAGGAGATACACTCCTCGAACCGAAGCTGGCCCGTGCTGTGGCAGTCCCTCCACTGCGGCTGCGGCTGCTGCTGATTGCGCTGGATAGCGACCCACTATCCTTTTCTAAGCGCGGACGGTACAAGTGTACAGTCAACTTCCCTTGCCTAAATCCGGCTCGAAGGACCATGTACAAACTTGCACCCAAAAACCACCAATTGACCCCAGGTTGAACACAAATAAAACGCAGGGAGTTCAAATAGGTAAATCGTACGTAGCTATCTTTATTAAATAAACATTTAGAAGGTATACAAAACTTAATGTAAGAAACGTTCGCGTGTACGTTTTCATATTAGCGCCATCTAGATACAGATCGTGGTCGCTACTTGTAATTTGTTAAATAAGATTTAACAGGCATGATAAAATCAAAATTTGCGTAGTGAAACTGTGTAAAAAGTGATAAATAGTGACGATGTTATACATACACTGCAATAAAAAAGTTGCCGCATTCACGGAGCTATTGCTTTTAGGTAGGGGCGTATCTATTCGAGCGCAGCGAGACCAATCATTTATCTATGGTTTATTATTTCAGGAGCGTTCTGTCCGCCACAACCCAACTGCGCCAAAACACCGACTCGATATAGGACCATAGGGGGTGATTGCAACAACCCTTCTTTCCCGAGCTGGGGAGCAGTCAACACTGGCTTCAAGAGACTTCTACCCCCCGATTACAGCGATGGTAAATTTTCTTACATTGTCTAGTGAATGTGAGTTTCTTTGTTACGCTTTCACGCAAAAACTACTGCACCGATCACCAGGAAATTTTGCATACACGTTGTCTGAGACACCAGAAAGGACATAGGGTTCTTTTCATATAGAAAAAAGGACTATTCCCGAGGGATCATCTAAAATAAAATAAAAAACTAACGCCTGGCCAAAGCAACAAAAATATGGCTTATTTTTTTTTTATTTTTCAACGTGGACGAAGTCGCGGGCACCAGCTAGTAACTCATTTGTACGAGTTAGTATTCATTGTTTCATTTCTTACATGTGCTGGTTAAATTTTAAGATTTTTTAACGACATATTTTCTCCTATTTTTTTAATCGTACACCAAACACAATTTTGTATGTTAATATCAGTTGCCTGTTAACAAGTTGTGTCGTTAATGAAGATTTGATTTTACTAGTCTTTTGACATAAAGTGGACCGTCAGATGCCTGCCGACGACGTTCGTAGTACATAATATTCATAGGAAAGTTGATACACTATAGGTATTGATTCACTGCACTTCTTAATTAATTAATTAACTCACAGGTTTATGGGCAATGCGTACGTCAGTAAGTGGGCTCCCATTACCCAGCGCCCGTTTGGTCAGCCACCAGCTATTGCTGGACTCGAATCATCAGAGCGTCACACACAATCTTATGTTTATGCAGTTTGGCCAATTCATCGCACACGATATTAGCTCTGGTGTCGTCTTTACAAATGGTAAGATCACCGACAGTATTAATCCAAATCCACTAGTCAGAGTTCAGCTGAGAAATATACGTGAACTGAAAAAAAAAGTGGCACCTGACGCTGCAACATCGAGTAGTCTGCGGGATAACCAATCTCCGTATAAAACTTACAGCAGTTATAGCGTGCTTTTAGTTTATAATTTTATTTATAGACTAGCTGGTGCCCGCGACTTCGTCCGTGTTTGTAAAAGAAAAAAGTAGCCTAGGTATCCTGTGTCTGTCCTGTACGTCTAAATGTTTATCTACCAAAGTTCCATGAAAATCAGTTAATTCGTTTAAGAGTTATGGAGGAACATACATATACATACAATACCTACACTTACAGGTTTATTATTAGTATTGATTGTTGATAAAATACGATAAAATAATTGCAGGCAACGGCAGTGCAATATCTTGTTGTTCTGGCGACGGCGAAGACTTTCTACCCCCTGAGCTCCAGCATTTCGCGTGTGCCCCTATCGTTATGCCACGTAACGACATATTCTTTGGTCAGTTCCACCACTCCTGCCTTAACTTCGTACGTACTGTACTAGCGCCGGACGCTGATTGTAGACTGGGATATGCAAAACAGGTAAATCAATGTGTTGTATTTGTGTGTGAGTGTATGGAATTTCAAAACTAAGTGACTTTAACTTTATAGTCGACAGGTTTTTAGTCACATATTGGAAACCCAATCTATGGGTGTTTTGGTGGCAGTATTTTCCATTTATTCTAGTAAAGATTACTCATGTCAGATTAAATAAAATTAAAAGTCTGTGAACGCATAATGTTCCATAGGGTCCCCCGATGATTTTTCGAAAGGTCAGCTCACAATCAGCCTAGATCCTTCGATGTTAGACTTTCGAGCCACCATCGCCCTTATCAGTTCGTTTGTCCACCTTGTCTGTGGACGTTCTACGATGACTTTGCCAGTCCGTGGCTTCAACTCAAGAACCTTTCGGTTTCAGCGGCCGTTAGCTTTCCATACTAGGTGTGTCTTGCTCACTGCCCACTTCAACTTATCCTCCATTAAAAACTCCAGTGACAAGACTTTAGGTATTATTATTTATTATGTGAAACGTAAATAACATAACCATTTTCCAAGCAAAGAGAAATCAAGAAAGAGGAGATCTCGGTCGAAAGTCCTTGAATGCATTTAACCTGAATGCATTAAATTTTAGTGATTTTTTTATAATTACTTATAGATGAATGGCGCCACGCATTACCTAGATCTATCCCATCTGTACGGCAGTACGACTCAAAAACTAGCTTCACTGCGAGCGCCTGGAGGTCTACTGAAGACTTTCAATGATTATGGAAGAGAACTCCCACCTCTGACGGAAAGAAAAGAATGTCTTACCACGAAGAAAGGGGCTGCTTGTTTTGAGTCAGGTAACTCTTAAAAACTAAGAGGTTATTGATTTGTAAATTAAGTGCCGAAAATAAAATAAAAATATATTGAAATAGTAACATTAAAATCTCCATACTTCCAGGCGATAACCACGGAAACCAAATAATATCGCTCACAGTTCTGCACACCATATGGACGAGAGAACACAACCGTATAGCAAGAGTGCTGTCCAGGTTGAACCCTGACTGGAAAGAAGACACCATCTTTATGGAAACCAGAAGAATTGTGCAAGCCGAGTTCCAGCACATCGTTTTTAATGAGTGGTTGCCTTTACTCTTAGGTAAGACTGTTTCTATGACGACACGTTTGGTCTAGCTAGTGGCTAGTAACCCTATAGCTGTTAACCAAATGGTCGCCGGTTTGAATCCCGCTAGGGGCAAATGTTTATTATATGTTTTAACATTTTACATTTGTATCTGAGTCATATCATGGATGTTTTGTATTTATAATAATTATGTACTTACAAAAAAAAGTAATCTTATAGTATATCAACTGTCTGGTATCCACAATACAAGCACACAGAGTGTAAATTTACCAAACCAAAGAATATATCACTTATTTTTTTACTAACTTTGGCCAGTGACTTCGCTCTCTTTTTCTTAGGCGTTGAAAGATTTATTCAGGCTATAGGTCACTTGTGGCTACAGTCGGCTATAGGCAAGTGCGTTGCCCGACCATAATTGAATGCCGGAATCGAACCTCGAACCCCTGAGACGTTAGACAAGCATCCTTACCATTCATCCAACGTGCCGTCTAAGATTAGTGAAAGCATTATTTTTGTTGCAGGTCCTCAAATGGTGGAAACCTTTGGTCTTGCTCCGTCACCGGGTTATTCCAAACAGCACGATCCCGACACGAACCCCACATTGACTGCAGAGTTTGCAGTTGCTGCCATGAGGTTCGGCCATTCTGTTGTTGACGGGAAAATGATGTAAGTAAATAATATTTCTCGAGTGTTTGGAACGACTGCCCTCTGTCACTATTTCTAATTGATTCAATTCTAATTTTTAAACGGTTTTTACTAACGAAAGCAGCGATAAACGAGGTAAGTTTGTATATATATTTATTTGCAGACAAAAATCCCACCTGTGCGAGCGAAGCAGGGCAAAAAAATAATAAAATAAATAAAATAACGTTATATATCTTCGTTCATTATGTGTAAAATAAGAAGTATATAAAATAATAATAATAATTAAAATTCATTTTTTGTCAAGCTAGTGGACCCATATTTTAAATTTTTATACATTAGTTTACCTATCATAAAGTTGACCGCTGGCCTATTGACAACCTTTGAATAAAATAATTGAAAAAATCTAGGAAAATGGGTTATGAAGTTTTAAAATTTTTCTGTTCTTGTTTTCAGTGTTCCCACATCAGTTAGAAATGATATTTATGAGACTTTATCCATTCCGGAAGTCATGTTCGAACCGGGACGCTTGCGTCTTAGACCTTTCTTGGATCGAATGTTGGCTGGACTCTCTTGGCAACCGATGCAATCTGTCGATCCGTTCGTTAGTGAATCCGTAAGTTCAATATCATTCTTAAAGTTGACAGCTGATGATAACCACGTAAAATTAATGGCAGGACCACAAAACAGATAAATAAAGATGGGAAGAACGTCGGTCATGTTTTGTACTAGCTGGTGCCCGCGACTTCGTCCACGTTCTCTATAGCCTATAGTCTATAGCCTATATATTGGTATTTAGGAACAGTGTTGCCGCTTTGAATTACCGATGAAAAGTGTTATACATTCTCTTACAATAACACTTGAGTTGTAGTTACTTTTTGCTTTACAAGCAATAACTGTGGGTACTTTTTTTCGTCCGCACAATTTTATAAATTATTCCCTATTTATTATTCTTATTTAAAGACTACATTACTGTAAAGTTTTATCAAAATTCATTCAATTACTTTTTACAAATGTCCATTCATCCTAAAACCGTAAGTCATTGCAGCTTACACGCTACCTTTTTCACGGCGGGAATCCGTACGGCATAGACTTGGCTTCCATCAACATTCAGCGTGGACGCGACTATGGAATCCGTTCGTACAACGAATACAGACGTCTCTGTGGATTAGAACCTTTTGTGAACTTCAAACAATTCGCACCGAAGGTATTTTCACTTTTTAAAACAAGTTCTTTTTTCAAATTCAAATAATTTATTTACAAGTGACATGGGTTAATGTAAACCAGTTATTATTGGCTTGAATTTGCCACCTCATGCACTGCCACGTCGGCGAGTAATATCACAATTTACATAATAAATTAATAATAATAATAAATAAGTCGTAGTCAATTTTAAAATAATTATAATCAAATGTCAAAATATTCTTAATTTTATAAAAACATTGGTCCAATAGCCATTTGGTCAGTCTTTTTCTGAACAAACTTCCCGGCAATTCCCTGAGTGCAGAGGGTAACTTATTATATATTTTAATACAGGAATAATATGAATTCCGTCTACAAATTTTTAAATGCATTCTCGGAACAATCAAAAAATCTCTATAGATCATAGAAACTATAGAAAGATATGTTTTCAATGCAAGTTATTAAGAGTCCCATTGTCTTCACTTTGTAACTGTGCGTGTGGTATGTGGTGTGACGTGGCACTCGGCAGTGATCACCATCATCACTCTGCAAGTGATTTGACTGGGAAGAAAAAGGAGCAATACACTCTTCTGAACATAGAAATCACGCACACATGAACACCGACACACACAGTCAAACTAACGCTCTGATTGGTGACCCACACTACGCCAAACTATGTATCCATACTAATAACGACACCAATACATATAACAAATGTTATTTATAGCTCTCGGTGAGGGCAACGAAAAATTAATTTATAAATCTTCCATACATGTCAAATCCTTTGTCCTGACGACAATCAATCTAGACTTTTGGATCTAGACTTTTGGAATCAAACGGACATTTGGAACCTAGGTTTATTTTATAACGTAAGATCAGCTAAGAAAGGATTTTTGAAAATTTTTACTCAGTCCGAAGCCGGGGGCGGGTCGCTATGTTACATTTATATAACACTAGCTGGTGCTCGCTACTTCGTGTGCGTAGAAAAGTATAAAACGCCATCTACCGTATTTTGGATAGATGGCGCTAACTCCCGGGCCAAGCCACTAACTAGTATTTACTTTTATTTTAGATTTTCCGTAGGAATGTAGCATTTTCCCGCGGTAAAAAATAGCCTATGTTCATCACGGATAGTGTCTAATGGTAAAAGAATTTTTCAAATCGGTCCAATAGTTTCGGAACCTATTCAACACAAAGAAACAATCAAATCTTTCCTCTTTATAATATTAGTTTAGTCTAAAATTATTGTAAGACATAACATAGCCTGATTTGATACAAATTTCAGACCGCGCAACGCCTGTCCTCAGTATATAGCACTCCGGAGGACATAGATCTTTGGGTTGGAGGGCTACTAGAGAAGCCAGTGGACGGGGGGATAGTTGGAGCTACATTTGCCAACATAATTGCCGACCAGTTTTCAAGGATTAAGAGGGGGGATAGTTATTTTTATGAAAATGGACCTGACGTCAACCCTGGGGCATTTACTCCCAGTGAGTTGTATTTTGATTATGTTAAAATTTCGTGTTCTTGTAAAATTTCTAATACTTAATTCACAGTAAATATAGTTTTAAATGAGCTTATTTTTCCTAATGATGGCTAAATTTAAATTTAGTATATTGAGAGGCTGCAGAATTTAAAAAAAATATATGTAAAAGTTGTCCAAAAATTGTGTTCTTTTAATTAAGAGTCTTATACAACTTTCAGGTCAACTAACAGAAATAAAGAAGGCGACTCTGTTCAGGATAATTTGCGATAATAGCGACCGATTTGAATTACACGCTCAGTCCCCTGCAGCTTTTCTCAGAAGCGATTTACAGGGGTAGGTATTTTTTTTAAATTATATAGCTTGTGCTATAGGCTACTACTTTCAAATCGTCAGAAAAGTTTTTGTTTAGAAATTGTAAATAATGTAAACAAACACTTTCTATGCACTACAAAATGTTGCAAAATGTCAACTTTGATTTCTTTCATATAATAGTATTAACTTTCTTATCGTACTTAACTCATTTAGAAGAAAATATATTCATTAAAACTAAATAATTTCACTAAAAACTGAAATTCTATTTGCGGTTGACAATGTTGACATATGTTCGTAAAATTTTTGTCTATTTGAAATCAATCTTGTCTCTGAAATTCAGTGATGTTACGAACTTATTGGTGTTACGACTGTATTAGTAGGTAATGTATTTACTTATAGTAATTTTGTTTTTAGGAATGAGCCGGTTCCGTGTGATAGTGCCCTCATACCAGCCGTGGACCTCACTAGATTTAGAGAAATGTAAAAAACTTAAATTTATTTTTCAAAATATAATGTTAGTTTGATACGCGTACCAAATTAATAAAAACTCAAATTAAATGAAAAATTATTAATTATGTTTTTTATTTTGGACTCAAATGAAAGAATACTATCAAATAATTAAGGAATCATTAATATTGCTTCAGCTACTAAGCAGAGGTTTGAGTAGAAATAAAATGTTAAATAAAAGTTTAACTACGTAATACAGAACACAAAAAAGAAACTATTTTTAATATCTTCTTTCATTTAATTTCCGATAAACCATTTATTTTCAAATAACTTTCATTTAAATGTAAAATTAATTCGTATTTCCAACTATTCACTGTTAGTAAAAATTGCGACAATTTTCTAAATTTTTAAGGATTTCGATGATATAATTTATTTCGGATTCATTGACGTTGTGGCGCTTTGACACAAATCTTTCTATGTAAACACTTTCTTATTAAAATCATATTTATTTGTATTTTAGCATCCCACTGAAGCCCGAACAGTGGGATACTAAAAGCAGACTAAATAATCAACTAGTTTGAATATTTGTGACAGAGACACCGCATATTCGATACCTACTTTCTATATCATCTTTCGCTCTACTTTCATTTATTTCATTTAGCTTCAGTTCAGTTCCCATTCACTAATAAATGAAAGGTAACATTTAATTATTAAATTTCTATTAAACGGCTTTGATCAAGTGTGGTTTCATCATACTTTCTTTTATTTAATTTACTAACTTCAGTTAAATTTTTCTAATAAATGAAAGGTAACATTTTTAAAATTTTATCTTGCCAAGTGTAAGTTGGCTTAGATGGTGTGTGCTTTTATTCTACTTTCTTTTATTTATTTTACTAACTTCAAATCACTTTTTTGTAATAAATGAAAGGTAACATTTAATTATTAAATTAGGATTATGACTCTGTAACGTTGTTAAATTTTATTTTGCCGATTGGATCCAGAATGTTTTGATTCAATGTCTTTTTTAAAAGAAAAAGTCCAAGAATCAAGTGAATTTATTAGATACTGCTGTAGGCTAAACTATGTCACTGATTTTCTTTTTTATATGAATTTTTTTTCAATATCGACGCAACAAAATTTTATACAGTATATATTATATATATTTATATACGTACAGACATACTTTCCCAAACTTGAGACAATTGACAGACACTTATAATAGACCAGTAATATTAGACCAGTACCTACATAATTAATTTAATTTTAATTTTTTTTAATTATTTCAAATTGTCTTCGTGTGGAGAATAGGGGCGGAGTGGTGGATTTTTTTTATATTGTATGAATTTATTTGTAATTAACTATTAAGTTATCTTTAAGTTCACACTAAAATCACAATATTATTGAATTGCACCGTTTATACTGTTTCTCATATAAGTATAGTATTAATTAACTTAAGATAATTAATTATGCATTATTTCCTTTTGGTTAAGGTTTTTGAATTATTGTTAACAATGAGTTTTTAATCATTTAAGTAATGGGAGCGAATAATATGTTTGTTTTTAATTAATTATTAATTAATTCGGAGATATCTCTTATTAGTTTATAAGTTCGCATGTGTCCTTTACTCGTGTGTGGTAAATAAATTTAGATAATTTGTATTTTTAATCGATGTAACATGAATTCATTGTAATTGATTTTAAATACAAATACCTACTAATGCGCGCCCCTATTTTTTTTTTTTTTGGATTCCTTAAAAATAAAAAAAATGTATTTACTTAGAGAGACCGTATTTTTTATTATTTAGGCTTACGTTAAGGTATGTACAGGGTAATGTGTACAGGGTTTAGGTAACTGAAAGAATTGGTATACATAATATACTATACTAGCTGGTGCCCGCGACTTCGTCCGCGATGAAAAGTATAAAACGCCATCTACCGTGAAATGGATCGCTAAAAATATCACCAAACAGTTGTATACTTGTCATGTTAGTCGTTTCACCTGATTTGGATAGATGGCGCTATCTCCCGGGTCAAGCCGTTTACTTTTATTTTAGATTTCCCGTAGGAATGAAGCATTTTCCCGCGGTAAAAAGTAGCCTATGTTCATTACAGATAATGTCGGCTTCTAATGGTAAAAGAATTTTTCAAATCGGTCCAGTAGTTTCGGAGCCTATTCAATACAAACAAACAAACAATCAAATCTTTCCTCTTTATAATATTACAGTATATAGATTAGCCAAGGCACGTAGGTCTAGTCTATATATATATATATGTCTCTGTCCGACCAACAACCAGATTTAGATACGGTTTTCACTAATAGAAAGAGCTATGAATGATGTGTAAATTCTAACTACGAGTAACATTATAAATGTGAAAGTAATTCTGTCTTGTCTGTCTGTTGCCAACTAATCCCCGACACTTGTCAGGGGTACAGAAGAAGACATACTATACCTAGTACCTACTCATAAATAACATATTTATGAAAGGCGTCATACGATATGTGTTACGCATGAAAGTCTTCAATAATCGTAATAAAATCGATACCGTTTGTCCTCAAGAATCCATTTAATTTATTACAAAAGCGTACACATTAAAGAAGTTGGCATGTTTACATTCAATAGAGGCTAATTAATTACATAAAATGACATCAGGTAGCTACATTACTTGCACTTATCAAGATAGTACAGGATCTTGCGTATGCACTTTGGATCTGTGTGGCGCACAGTAACATCAATCAGAGCAGATATTGTACCTGAGACAAAACACACAATGAGAGGCTACATCTCCTATTAAACTAAGAAGTTCTAATAGTTCTGCGAGCATTGATCTTCAACAATTTGAACAAATCGACGCTTCAAGCGGTCAGGATCTAGATGGTATGTTGGCGTGCCAACACAGAGGTGAGGATATTTCTCTATACTTCGTTTCATAATTCGAACGAGTAATTTGACATTTCCCGGGTTGCAGGTTTTTGACCATACAAAAATAATGATGTGGCCTCGATTGAACTTATTTAGTTAGAATTAATGTTAAATATTAATTCATTGTTTAAATTATATTTTTTGCAAAGTCCGTTCTATATTATTGTTATATATATTCTATATATATAGTTATATTCTATATATATGTTCGATTATTGATTTTTTTTATGATAATATTTTTCTAGGGGACATAAAATTACCACAAAAGAATAATAGTAGAAAGAGTAATAATAGTAGGGGAGCCCAAGAGGGGATTTTACTCGAGCGCGTCAGATTTTCAGAGGGGATGTAAAAGGGATGTAAAGTGAAGCCAAACTACGAGTAGCTCTATTTAAAATACACATGATTCGGATGTAAAGCAAACTTGTGGCAGGTTTTTGAAAATGAAAAGTCATTATTCTCCATACGCGAACTTTCCTACTGGACTGCAGTCAGTGGGTAATGGGTATACATAGGCTTCACAAAAAGAAATATTGTTTTAATTCAAGTATGTTAATAATATAAACTAAATTGCGAACGGCTTCACATGTCCTTATGTAAATTAGTGGCAATGGACACGCGATCCTTTCTTGTAATTATCTGCTTGGGTGAATATTCAAAAACGTCGTACAAGATTAACTGCAAAACAAAAATTTGACATCGAAATTTATTGAGAGCCGAAAATTAAGATACACATATTTTACATTACTCAATATAAGTAGATATTTGGGGATAACATTTAAAAATTAGTTCGGAAATTAAATTACAGATGACTCTATTAGAGGCGCCCAGTATCGGCCACTTTTCTAATATAGATCTTAATTAATTGTCAGTCCTTCAAGTCTTTGGCAATAAGTCCTTGATTTATAGAACACTAGCTGGTGCTCGCGACTTCATCCGCGTTGAAAAGTATATCACCAAGCTGTTGTCATTTTAGTCGCTTCACCTGATTTTGGATAGATTACGCTATTTCCAGGGCCAAGCCGCTAGTATTTACTTTTATTTTAGATTTCCCGTAGGAATGAAGCATTTTCCCGCGGTGAAAAGTAGCCTATGTTCATCAGGGTTAATGTCGGCTTCTAATGGTAAAAGAATTTTTCAAATCAGTCCAGTAGTTTCGGAGGCTATTCTATACAAACAAACAAACAATTAAATCTTTCCTCTTTATAATATTAGTATAGATTTGTTTATTTGACAGTGTCTTGTATCGGTTTTAGGGAATATTTTCCATAAATGAAATAAGAAATATTAAAATAGAAGATAATTAATGAGATGTACTACTGAACGTTCTGACGTTCTGAAAACTATAAAGCTATTAAAATGGAAATGGGCTGGACACATATGTCGATTAGATGACGAAAGATGGACCAAAATTATAACGGAATGGGTGCCTCGAGAGGAGAGGAGGAAGAGAGGAAGACCAAAAAGAAGGTGGGCAGATGTTTTTGTAGTAAAATATGGACAGAAATGGATAAGGAAGGCAAGAGACAGGAATCTGTGGAAAAAATGGGGGGAGGCCTACGCCGATGAGGCGACTACATAAATTAAATCTGAAGTAAAATCATAACAATGACTTCTATAAATTTGGACGCTTCTATTTTTAAATGAAAAGTGTTGCATGTATCTGTGTTATTTAATGTGTTCAAATGTTTTTTTATGTAGAATAAATGGCTTATTATTATTATTATTATTATTATTATTACTACTGAAAAATATATATTAATTATTACTAGTGTAGTGCCTCGCTTGCTCCAAACGGATGCGGTTCTCCTTTTTTTTTTCAATTCTTCCTTCTTTTTCAACGTGGACGAAGTCGCGGGCGCTGGGCTAGTTCCTAATGTGAGGTTTTCACGCAAAAACTACTGAACCGATCACCATGAAATTTTGCATACTTTGTCTGGGACAACAGAAAGGACATAGGGTACCTTTCATCCAGAACGCGGACGAATTCGCGGGTACCAGCTAGTATTTGATGAAAGAATATAGTTACTCTTCCACGCAAAATTAGATCAACGGATTTGACTGAAATTGGGCACACAAATAGTTTATTTTCTGGATTAAAAATATAGCATATTTTTATCCTCGAAAATTTTTAGGTTCCTGAGGGATCGTTTAAAAATATAAAAAATTGTCGCCGTGGCGGCGCCACCGTCGTCACACTCACAGCGACATATAAATGTCAGATATTTGCTATTGTGTTATATTTTTCATTTTTCAACGAGGATGAAGTCGCGGGTACCAGCTAGTACAATAATATTTCTTTGTACTAATATAAAATGTACCTAATTTATCGTTTAATGAATACATAAGTTTTATAGTGCTAAATTTATTACCTAGGCACACGATTATTGAGTGAAACATTTTTAAATTGAATTCTTGCAGAGGTATTTAAATTTTATTAATTTATGTCGTGAGAGAGTAATGGCTACCAAACAAATCGTGTTCACGATTCTAATTAAATATTTAAACGTTAAACTGTTTTAAACAAATAGTTTGAATTGTTTTCGTAACATTACGCTCTTTGGTGAAGTAACAATTCATTAGAAACTTTCAACGCGGACGAAGTCGCGGGCGTCAGCTAGTTTCTATATAAAACTTAACTACACGTTACCGGCTTCGCTCTGGTTCTTTTAAGTTGGACCAAATTACACAAATTTTATCAAAATCGGAAAGTTCATCCCAGAGACACAACGTGACACATATTTTTTTATATTTACGTATGTAGTTATGTAAATGATATACTAATATTAAAAAAATTTAAGTGTCTACTAAGTAATGTATACTAAGTAAGTAATCAAAATAACTGTAATTTACTAAAAAAAAACCTTTCATTCTCATTTGTAACTCTTTCACGTAAAAATCCATTTTTACGTGAAAGAGTGACAAACATACATATAACATTACATACATTATAATATTAATAGGATGTATGAAATAAATTTAATAATTGTGTAATGTAATGGTGCCTTAACTTGTAATAGTAGTTATAGGCTATATGTATACATACAAGTTGCTTAAGTTATGTTCACATTCGGGTGCGCACAACGCAAATACAGGCGCATACCTTATTATGAATGTTATTCCTTCTGTTTCTTAGAATGTATCAGACTGTGTACAGTCGTCGATAAAACTTTTTCATTTTTAAGGACGTCATTAAGAAATAATAAATTAATTTATAAAACTATACATATTGTAATACTTTAAAATGTAATCGCTATACTATATATTAAATTTAAATATGCATATAAGAATTGAAATTTATTTGTCATGTCAAAATACCAACAGTAAGGTGTTATTATTTGCTAGCTTTTGCCTGCGACTTCGTCTGCGTCCTTTTCTTTTGTATGATTTATTCAACCTTCATGGCTTAGATGTTTTTGTCACAGTTTGAATATTTAATTTTTAATCTTTAGATGATCCTTCGACTTCTACTTTTTCTGGATTAAAGGTACCTTATGTCCTTTTTGTATCGCTGACAACGTGTTATACAAAACATCATGGTGATTGGTTGAGTAATTAAGGCGTGAAAGCGTAACAAAGAAACTCCCTTTCGCGCTTATAATATCCCATTTTTATAGCATAACCTTTATTTTATGTTATAATTTTATTTAAACTTTTGTAGTAGAATCTCGTAACCATATGATACGATAGCTAGTCGCAATAAAGTGGACCGTCAATGTCTACCTGTATTTTACTTTTGTAGACTAGGTATCAATTATTATAGATTAGTTTTTTTTTTGCATCAGGCATGTCACATCAGATGGAAAAAGTATACTACTGTAAAGTTTCATTAAAATCCGTCGAGGATTTATTATAGCGACATTCATATTTTCCTCTCACAAATCCATTTCGCATTGTAAAAAATTAGTAGGTACTTAAGTATAGGTAGATTCGTAAACAAAATCAATTTTGCACGAATAAAATAAGAATGGAAATGAAATTGTTACTGAATAATAACACAGAATAAATATTTATACTGTGATAATAGGTATTGCATATTCTGACCGAGGTCAATGTCCTGGAAGCACTTTTCGGCACAATTGTACAAGTCCAAAGTCAAGGCTGGCTCGCCTCGCCTCAATACTGACACCATATGATTTACGACGCGAGTGTACACCGTTTAACGGATATTTACATGTGTGGTTTGGGGTTCGATGCCAAGGTAATTTGTTGACAATGAGCCCTTGAGTTCTGCGAAGGTATACCTCTAAACCTTCATGTAACGAGCAAAGGTAGCTATTATTAGATATTTATTTATGTAAGTACCTTTAAGCTATTCTACAAGGGGTTCTTGTTACTTAAAGTGAGTTTAAATTTTTTTCTTTAATCTCATCAGACATGTCTACTTGATGGTAGGTGGCTACCGTCGCCTCTAACAAGCAATGCCACAGTAGGTGATGCCTGCCGACCTTATAAGGATTAATTAAAGATAAGGGGTAGAGAAATGCGCTCTGATGGTATCCTCTGTTGTTGTTGTTGTAGGAGTTCTTGTAACGAAAAATATCTTGGTTACCATCTTCCCTTTTCCTGGCTTGACAAGGAACATTTGCTGGTGGAGATACAGCCATTAGAGGAACTACTAATTCCACATCTTCCCAACAACATCATCTTACACAACCTAACTCTCAGTTAACTTACACAGCCTGTAGCAATCATAATGCTATTCGTCTTCGTGATATTAGCAAAAACCTGAAAAAAGGGACCTCAAACTTCAGCACAGCCCCCACCTTTGAGGCCTTTCAGTATGTTCATCTGTATACCGCAAGGTATAAGTAACTGTACTGTACCAATTTTCAAAACTAAACTAACTATTTCCTGTGATTTTATTAATTTGACTGGGCTATAAAGGAATTTTAGTTTATAAAAAGAATACAGTGAAATACGTACATATTACATATACCCATCTGCGCATTGGGGCATTATATTATGTACTTTCAATAAACTCATCAATTTCTACACAGTAATAAGTTGATTGAATGACAGAAGATTATATAAAGCATGAATGAAACGAAACCGAGAAACCATCGTTTTCGAGATCGTAATCCGTAAAACGTCCCATTAAAATCGATCAAACGAAACTGAACTCTATCTGAGTGGAATAAAAGCGAAGACAGTTTCCTTCGCTAATGTGGATAAACTCACTAATTAACTAGACTTTCCTGAGAACAAAAAGTCAATGACAAATCGCTTCCGCAAACGTTACAGTAGGCGCAGTGCGTTGTAAAACATCGGTCTCAATTTGTTTAAACTATTCACGACTTTATTTCCAAGCCGTTTAGGTATGTTTTAAATAAACACTGAAGCCACGTGTTTGTCGTAGTTATGCGTGATTGATAAAAATGTGCATTCAGCTGTAAAAGTTATCTTCTTGTACTTTTATTCTTTGTCAGATCATAAGATCTGCATCGCGCTTAGGGCATCCTGGCGTTGCTAAATTATTTTTTGTTAATGCATGCAACATAATTTATTTGTGTAACTTTTTTGTATCTTTATTAAAATAAAGTAAGTATTTGAGGAAAAATGAGAGTGCAATTTTTTTTAAATAAACATTTCTCCACGTCCACTATTATGGTAAAATTTCAAAATTAATATTAACATTTATTTTTTTATATATAGGTAACTTATAATAACTGTCCCTCACACTAGGCTCTGCCTGTCCTGAGGGGGCAATATTTTAATTTTATCTGTGAAAGGATTATTTGTTAATGTTTATAGTTAACGGACAGGCTTACAGTTCACTTGATGGAAAGTAAATACTCGACCAAAAACAAGCGAGTAATAGTTTCGACAAGGAGCGAATAAATAGGTTCACTTTGGATGCGCACTGGTTTACAGTAGATTTCTGTAGACATGATGATAGTAATAATAATCATTTATATCACAATGCTGATAATAACTTTAAGAAAATGGTTTTTTTTTTTTTTTTTATATGATAAAGATCGAAAACCGGTGTGATGGTTCACTTGGTAGTACCTTGCAACAAATACTTACAAACCAAGTCTGATAACACAAGAGGGTCTAGGTTTGGTCTATTTCATCCCTTACTGACGCACCAATTCACAAAAGCACATGTGCTGTTACTTTTTCATGATAGTCTTCTGAAAGTGAAGGGTTTTAATCATGTAGTTCTAATTATATAGGTCGGAAGATAAAAGTATTTGAACCAAATATAAAGTGATTTAATTAATGTACCCGAAATAGAGGGTGTTAACAATATTAAATTCATATATATATGTAGGCACACCATCAAATTGTATCCCCCGATACTGTCATCATCACTGTTCTGAATTGGCTCCCACTAAGGAAGCAAATTTAAAGACGTGTACACGTCGTAAATGGAAATGTAAAATTTTAAATATTTGACGTAGGTAATATGCCGTATCTAAAATTTAATTGCTCTATGTCGGTGGCAATGTCGTGTCCGCGAACTTGCGGACAGCATAGACACCGAGCCAGTCCGTTTCAGCCACCGATGACCGATACGCGCCAAACTAAATTCAAAACTCTACCGAAACAATTCAAATTTCGAACCTGTTGCGCGGCCGGCCTATGAAGTTATTTTGAACTTGGAACCTTAAAACCGTTGACAGTTTAGTGTTTTTTTTTAATAAACTTTAAACCTTGGATGGCATTTATGAGGCCATAACATAATTTTTAGTTAGTTCTTATTAGTGCCATAATAAAAGACATGGTTTGCAAAGTCGCTCCTAGGACTAGCACTCGTAAGTATTTTGTATATAATTTGTATAAAATTATACTAACTTTTTAAAAATATTAAGAAAAAAAACTTTTTACAATCGTAACACGCTTATTTGGAAATGTTAACAAAAAATTATTACAACGTAATTTTCTATTCCAAAACAACGTCTTTTCAGGCATATATTGTGATGTTGTAGCTTAATTTCATTAAATTGAATCCAGAATTTAATTAGAGCACTTAATAGCTAAAGTTTCAAATATATTTTTGGTATATAAATGGTATATTTAAATTCGTTGGTAATACATATAATACGCTCAAAGAAAATATAACACGTAACGTACACGTATACGTAAAACACACGGTCGTGTCCACGACACAGCCACACCTAATTTTTTTAAATATTTTTGAACTTTAAATTTTTTTCAATATCAAGTTTAAATATTTAAATGTTTTGTATAATTGCACGAAAATTCACTTAGAAAAAATTCCAGTTAGTATATAATTAGTTTAAACCTCTTATTGAATTTTAACTGCTTATTGACAGAAATTGTTTCGATAACAATGCTACGTGCGAACAGAAATTAAATCTAACAATTTAAAATTTATTTTTGTGGTTACTTGAGAGTTTACTTGTGGTTAGATTATTGTGATATAACTTAGGTACTTAAGTAATTTTTATTTAATACTACAATTAAATTAAGTTGAGCCAGCTTCTCTTCGTTTTCAGGCCACTCTTGACTTAGGAATGTTTTTAAACTAACACTGTACGAGCACATTATGTACTAGCTGGCGCCCGCGACTTCGTCCGCGTACTTCTAAATGTTTATCTACCAAGTTTTATGAAAATCATTAATTCGTTTAAGAGTTATGTATGTAGGAACATATCCTACAAATTTATTTTTATATAGTATTGATTGAGTATTGATGATATCTATTGAAAGTGTAAACGACATTTCATTGTGTAACGAATAATGTCTTCAAAGAGTTTAAGAAATTATATAAATGTACTTCTTTATTACACAAATTGCTAGATTATCTACATACAATGTGAAGAAAAAAATTATTGTAGGTATCTTTATTAAAAAAAAAACTTATTTTTAATACAGTAATAGTTCGATATGAATGAAAAACACACGCCTAAGATTAATATCTCTGAATACATCAGTAGCCACAGTAAATATAATTGTCAGGGGTCGTTATTTTCAATTCATAGGGAAAATATCTACTGGTAACGATCTAGTAACACACGTCTCATTAAAAGGCTTTTAACCCCCGTCGTCAGATGCTAATGAGGGGTGTTATCTATAAGTTTGACCTGTGTGTCTGTGTGTCTGTCTATGGAAGAACCATTTTTTTTGATCGAGATAGTTCTTAGCTACATTTTATGAAGATCTGTTCAGGCGTTTAAAGATCATCATCTCATTTTCTAATTGACAGCGCATTTTAGTTTGACATCTTCTGTAATTTGGTCTGCCACCAGACGCTTGCTGCTAATATTTATGATTATAACAGGAGTATAGCAAGATATTTTTTGTTTCAGCAACTCACAGAGGAGTGAGTGAGACGCAAGATCAGCAAAACCAAGTAGCGGACTATGAAACAGCTATTGATGCTGCTGGTATGTAGTTTTTCTTGAATATAGATAAGTAACGACTCGGTCCCAGCAGCGCCCAGGATTAGGATTAGTGAAAAACTTCTTTAGGCGCGTTGGGTATATTTGAGATGGGAAAAAAACTATTGAACTCGCGACCTGTTACTGTAACCTAACCGTGTAACCGACCTCACTTACCATGTTACGTAATAATAGATCCCTGCGAAAACTAATTGAATTGAAATAGTACATCAATGCGAACAGAGATGGCGCTGATTATTATAAAAAATTAATTATTAATAAAAAATTATTTATTAATAAAAAAAAAATTTTGAGTTGGGAAAAAACCGTTGAACTCGCGACACTGTTACCGTAACCGACACCTCTGTATATATATGTTCAAGTTTCAATTGTTATTCATTATTCAAGTTTTCACTTCTGTCAGCATTCCCGGAATGCCACTGTTTTTTTTATATGAACAAACCTCTGCTAACCACTCAACTGATTTAAATTCGCTTTTCACACAAAAAGAGATTGCTTAAAATGTTATTATGTCATGTCTGTAACATTTATACGTCTATGTCATTTCTCCTATTAATCTGTATGCACGTGACCTCCTCTAGCCGGGCGATAACGAATCAAAACTTTGTGCCGAATAAGATTTTTTATTGGTTACGCAAATACCGTTCTATGCACTAGGACACGTATGATGGACCTAGATGTTATCTATGTTGGCAATTAGTTACTATCTGGAAATATGATAAAAAAATGAGACATCTTTCTTTTCGAAATAACTCATTATGTTAAACGCTGCAGGATTTTTTTTGAATTAACGATACACAATAGTGTGAGCAATGACAATAAATAAAAAAATCATAAATTACTATTGCGAGGCTTTGAAATTTGAAAATAAGATATCAAAATCAAAATACTTAAATTAAAAAAAAATGACTTAGAAATAAAAAAAATACACCAAGATCAAAATCAATTAAGCGGATTAGAGATGTTCGATCATTGGTAATTGAAACCAATTTTTTAATCAAACACTATTCATTAGTACACAAGTACTTAATACGTTTCTGTATATAAAGTTGAAAACACTGTGAAAAATTTTAAAGTCTGAACATCGTCGAGTCGAACTGTTAGTAATTAGTATGTTCAATTTTTGTTAATCATTTTTGCTAATTTACATGCCCTCTAACTGAAAACATAAAAAAATCGGACCCTATATAGCTACAATCCAAAAAAAATCGACATCAAAGTAGAAAAATAGGATTTTTTTTTCATTTTTAAAGTTCAATATCTCCTAACAGTTTAGCTTAGGACACCATATTATAATTATGATCAAATCAATTAGAAATGACCTAAACAATAACGTTCTTTAATATTCAGTACGACTTACACTATCACCCTGTGTACAAATCTGCATAATAGCTGTATATCGCTGACAACGTGTATGCAAAATTTAATTGTGATCGGTTGAAAAGGAATAGCGCATTTTAGTAGACTAGCGCTATTCACTGTGTAGGTGGGTATACATACTACAGCCAAAGAAGACGATTGTTTTTCGAAGATTTTCCATAACTTGAGAAAAGAAGGTCGTTTCGACCTGGTGAAATGTTTGTTTGAAAATTGTGACCTGTCACTATTCATGTTGAAGTTATGGCAAAATATTATTAAGTTACATAACATCTGGCACTGTTGTTCAAATATAGTAATGAGTCGATATTGTGCCAATGGTTATGTTATGATGGCGTATGTTTAATGTAACACACATTTATATCATAATAGGTTTACTTTTATTTAAGGGTTGCGACATTTTTCTATTTCTTTGTTTATATTACCATTATCATTATTTAACATAATTATTAGATATTAAAATTACATAAGTTTTATAAGAAATTTTTTAAATAACATTGCCAAACTATACTAAAAGAAATATCCTACTAATATTATTATATCTGAACGTGAAAGTTTATGAGGATGTATCGATGTTT
Organism: Synanthedon vespiformis; assembly: GCA_918317495.1. Lineage (NCBI taxonomy): Eukaryota > Metazoa > Arthropoda > Insecta > Lepidoptera > Sesiidae > Synanthedon > Synanthedon vespiformis. The sequence continues at coordinate 818,851 of OU906954.1, read as the reverse complement.
GTTAATATTTCATACAAAAACGGCTCAACTGATTTGGATAAACTATCATTTCGCGTTTATAATATTAATAGTATGATATCTAGGTATGTCGTATTAATCAATACTAATAATAAATCTGTAGGGATCGGTCATGGAGTAATTTACTTTGCTTTCAGAAATATCGTGTATATAGGCTCTATACATGATACTGAAACTAAATTGACGATTTTTAGATATTTTTCTGTATGTATGTTCCTCCATCACTCTTAACGAATTAATTGATTTCCATGAAACTTGGTACATAAACATTTAGAAGTACGGGACACGTGATAGGGTACTTTTTATCTTTTTTAACGCGGACGAAGTCGCGGGAAACAGCTAGTAAACTAAAAAGGTTATCAGAAAAATGGTGTCAAAATTAATTTGTTAAATAAAACAGCTAGACAGACACTTTCTCGGACCCAATTATTGCATTGATGTAAATTGTAGAACTAGATTCAGCAGTTATGGATAAACTACGTCATTATGACGTCAATTAAGTACTGTGCATGTAGAACAAAGTTCAAAAAGTACAGAAGAAAATAGTCGTATCATTTATTGTCATAGTTTTTTTTTAGAATTTCCCCCAGGAGCTACGCCACCCCCACAGATTTTACATGTATTTTATATTAGCTTTAAAATTATCTATACTAATATTATAAAGAGGAAAGATTTGATTGTTTGTTTGTATAGAATAGGCTCCAAAACTATTGGACCGATTTGAAAAATTCTTTTACCATTAGAAGCCGACATTATCCGTGATGAACATAGGATACTTTTTACCGCAGGAAAATGCTTCTTTCCTACGGGAAATCTAAAATAAAAGTAAATACTAGCGGCTTGGCCCGGGAGATAGCGCCATCTATCCAAAATACGGTAGATGGCGTTTTATACTTTTCTACGCGGACGAAGTCGCGAGCACCAGCTAGTAAATAAATAAAGTGACTTACAGTAATGTTTTTCAATAATTAGTAATATTGTTAGTTTAGATAGTAAGAGATGAAATTCCAATAAACTCATGGACTTGTCAATAAAGTTAACATAAAAAATTATTAGCATTTGATACAATGTCGTAAAAAATTAGCGCAACGATCGAAGCGACGTCAAACAACGCATGTGCAGAATTTGACAACTTATACATTCAGTGGCATTGCTTACTATCTTCTGACTCCTTATATATGTCGGCGGCCGATCGTATAATAATAATAATAATAATAATAATAAATCATTTATTTATCATTTATTTATAGACGTAAGTTTTTACAAAACATTTATCTCGTCAACATTCTTTACAAACTACCACCGGTTCGGAAAGTTGTTTCTAGGGGGAAGAACTCGGCAAGAAACCCCCTAGTTGCTCTTTTTATAAATAAATTACAAAGTAATACGTAACAATACATAGCAATCTACATAACACTATAATCAACTATATTTGACTCCAAGGACAGTCATCATTTATATAATCTAATATCCTATTTGCACAGGGTTTTCTTAATATAAACTTTAAATTTATTTATAGATAATTGTTGTATATTAGCTGGAAGCCTGTTGTAGAAGCGCACACATTGTCCCATAAAAGAGTTGCTAACCCTGTGGAGACGAGTTTTATTCGGTTGAAGCCTATGCTTGTTTCTAGAATTCAAACTATGAACATCACTATTTCTACTATCCGGTATAATCCGGCAGTTCGTGATATCGCGCCTTTTTAAGGAGTTCCTAATTAATATCAGTCAGATCATTCGAATTCGAAGTATATTCTTCGTTCGTCGATTTGGCTGCCCGTTGGGATGTGAGATTGTGATTAGTTTTGATTAAATGTAATTTGATAAGTAGTTTTTTTAACACTTGCAACATCATGAAATACCGCCTCAGCCTAGGCACTACACGAACTGCCGGATTTTACGATCGGCCGCCGACATATATAACAACTAGCTGGCGCCCGCGACTTCGTCCGCGTTGAAAAAGAAAAAAGTAGCCTTATCTTGTGTCCTGTACGTCTAAATGTTTATCTACCAAGTTTCATGAAGAGTTATATGGTACATAGGTACATACACTTACAGATTTAGTATTGGTATTGATGATAGTGAAATAATAGCACGTGTGGAGATGTCACACAAAATTAATTCCTCTAAACTCAGCTTTCAAGTCAGAGGGGTGAATCATAGAATGAACTATCTGATGCATTCGGTCATATTACGCATGTCATTCGCGTATGTGTGAGCTATCATACCTAGTTAAAAATGTATTAATTTTGTTATATTACCCAATCAATGAGATTAGAAAAGTCATAGAGGTCATAGTCATAAATTTGGAGTTAACATATTATCTTGTTTTGACAATGATTTGGAACCCTCATAGCCTCAACTGCAGCCTCCTCTGCCTTCTTTTTACGTAATCTGCCTTCTCCTCTGCCTTCTTCTTCTTATTGGGTACCCAAAGACCCAAGGTACTGGTGAGATCTGAAGTACTCTGATCCGTGAGTTACTTTGCATAAGTAATTTGTAAAAGATCATCGTCAACCCTCTTCTGACCCTTATTTTGTTGTACAATTGAGTTTGGCATATTTTTTCTTATTAATATAAAAATAATCTCGACCAATTACTGGGGTGGATTAAAAGAGGGGTGATAGTCCAGTACCCCTAACTAACTTGATCAGGGTCTTTATTTACCTATTTCTTTTTTTATTAATAGGTATAAAGTAATGTAAGTTTTTCTTATATGTTACTTTTTCTTATACGAAATATTGAGATACACTGTTGTCACACAAACAACAGAAGCTTTTTACATAATAAAAAAAATCCTAATAAATATGTCGCTTTCAGGCTATGGAGGCTTCAGTCGAAGCGTGGTCGGTGCCTGCGCTTGTGCTTTCTTCACAACTGGTGTTGAGAACTGTCTAATGTCCTACGTGCTGCCGGCTGCGCGGTGCGAACTCGAGCTTACCACATACCAGACCGGACTGGTCAACATGGCTTTCATGTGTGGTAAGTAAGTCTCAAAAGTGATGTCTCAAGAGGGTTTCTTGCTTCCTAAACACATACTTTTTTTTTACATAAAAACACACCTAAAGAAAGTATAAGCCTCCTGTGACTGTTTGACTGCTAAATTACTTAGCGAATTTTGAGAATAATATTTATGAGAATCAATTTATGAACAGAATATAATTGAATTGAATTCAAATTTAGTATATACTAAAAAATAAATAATTAATTAAAATATCCAAATTGTTTATAGAAATTATTTACACATTTTATATCCCTTGCCGACTTACAATAGTTATTGAAGTAGTTATACCATAAACGTAATAACAGTTTTAGGAATCACTTAATGATGATGGGAAATATTTGTGATGATTTAGAACACACAGTTAAATAGCTCTAAACAATAGCCGTTGCCTTAAATGGTCATATTAGCACACAATCTAGAAGTAGGTAAGTGCGGTCATACGACATAAAATTTATAACATATGTAAATAGGAAATCGAGTTTTGCTATTTCAAGTTATAGGTAACGCTTCCTTTATTTATACTTACAATAGTATATTACAAGTTATACAACAATACGTACTTACTTAATAATAAACCTGCATACTTAGAACATGCATGTTTCAACAGAAGAGAGAAAGTATGTTTGACGACCAAAAAAATGAGGAATCTCTTACCCACGTCCCACACAGCAAACCACATGTCCAAAATTTTGACCCAATGTTTTGAATAGTTCCCAAAATATAACATTTTATTGTAGAACAAAGAAGATGATAAATCACATAAGATCATCATTAAAATCCCTCACGTATTAACGAAACACATAAGCATAAGTGATGTTGGGGATAAATGTAAAAGTATCCCTATTGGTAGGGATAACTGGATAAAACATTTCACTTGTCCCTACCAAGGGGGATACTGAATTTTTCACTGTAGTCTTATATAGGGCCTCTTTCACCATCTGTCAAGTAGGCTAACCGTCATTGAAAGTCACCCGTCAGCGGGGATAATGGAGTTGATATACCTTCGTTTGTACCACGGAACATCTTAATAAGATCTTGCCTTATTAAGATCTTAATAACATCTTAAAAACATCTTGCCATATTAAGATGTTCCGTGGTTTGTACGGTAAAAGTCCCAAACATTAAAAAGGAAATAATAGAAAAAATTCGCCCATCAAAGGATGCTCTAAACCGAGTGCATAATATAATCGGTCGAGCTCTGTAACGTTTTGGAGCGTAAAAAGCTCTAAAACCAGCCTTCCACTTAAAATTTTGTAACTAATTAGAGTAATTAACATTTACTAGAATTTTTTTTTTTTTTAAGAATATATTTTTCTGAATTAGGTGGCGTTGCCAGCGCGTTCTTCTGGGGAATAGTGGGCGACGTGTTCGGGAGACGTCGGATGCTCAGCATGACTTTAATCATGAATGGATTCATCACCTTGGGCCAGAGCACTATATCCGATTATAGGATACTGCTGGCTGTACGATCCATCAATGGATTCCTTATCGGTATAGTAATTTTAATAAACTGTGTAATGGGGGAACATTCATAGTTCATTTCCCCTAAGCAGAAAATGAATGGCTTATCACATCTCTTTATTGTAATCTACATTTTATTTGACATTGAAAGTTAACCCAGGTTTATTAGTCTATTCTGAACTTGCTAAATGTTCAGAACTAATAGTAGAACTGTTTGGATTAATCCGAATTTAAAAGAATAAAAATATAAATAGCAAAATTAGCGGACATTATTTTTTCTTTTTTCAGGTTGTCCATCAACATTAGTCTTCACATATTTGTCTGACTTAGTAGGTGTTAAAAGAAGGCAATTCTACTTGAATATAACCGGGATGAGCTTCGTGGCAGCATGGCTCATACTACCAGGTGAGTAATTCCTTGAAAACTAATAGAATAATACAGCAGTATGATTTGACCAACCTCTGTACGTACGCCTCTTAACAAGCAAGTGCGCTGTCGACCATAGGAGGGATTAGGAAAAGTAAGGGATCAAAAATGAATTCATTTTGTTATTCATGTTCATAATTTGAATAATTATTTCACATAATTTTTTCCGACATTATTATTCAAGTTAAATTGGGTAAGTGGGCTTCTTTATTTAAAACTAGGTCCATACGCATGAATCAGTAACACGGATTTCTCAGGACACTCGTGTTTGATGATGTGCAGACGCAGGGTTGTCAATGTGTTTTTTTAAATATATCCTTTCGTATTATTTTTTTAATTTTTGGACGTTTGTATATCTAGTCTAGTAGACTGGACATTTATGAAAATTTATTGTACGTTCATAATAATTTTTAATATTTTAAGAAAAAATGTGTGTGTTGAGCAACTTGAGTTTATAAAATCATTGTAAAAAATGTGAAATTACAAATGAAGTAATATAAAAAAGTTTTGTTTATGCACTTTTTAATTAATTATATAATTTTCCATATTGACTACCTGCATTTGGAATTCAACTTGATAATTAATGCCTAAAGGACTTTCTTTTTAAAGGACTTTATCTTTAATTTCGAATTTAAAATCGGTGTAACATTTTTTTAACGACAACCCTGTTCATATAAAACTTCGTAACGGTACATTTTGATCCGTATGTCTTACAGTTTTTGCCTTCACTGTTTTTAGAGGTCAATACTTCAGTGTAAAAAACCGCTTTGTTTTTGCTTCAATTAAATGCGATGTGTATTTTTTTAATTCATTTATCCATCTAAAAGAGAAAGTTTGAAACTAAAAGGTATTAAAAAGGTATTAATACCTATTAAAATAAGGTAAGTTAAGTCTGAATAATATTTTTGTATCCTACATTTTCCATTTTAACTTCAGATAAATTATATTTAGTATAATTTTGATTAAAACTAAAACTCGTTTCGAGAATGTGTTCTGACTAGGTGAAAAGTTGGGATGCTGTTCTAGCAGCAGTAAGCACCCCCATACTGATTGACTATACATACCCATAGGTACCTACCCATATTATTTGACCACCATCAAATAACAGCATAAGACCATAGTTAAATAAATAATTATTTAAGTCTTTTGACATTGGAAATGTCTTTTCGTTCGCTTCAGTATAGTGCGAAAAAGTGCGATCCCTTTATATCTCAAAGAGTTGTGAAGATATGATATTCAAAAAAGGCTCAAAACACGCGTATTCCCGAGAGCTGTAAGGTGCAAAAAGAATTTTTCGAAAAAGTCATAAACAAAAAATGTTATGGCCGAAATAGTGAAAAAAATTTGAACATTTTCCGAATTTTTGATTTTGACGCTCGATATTTTCGAAATGAAAAATGTTATGAAAAATTTAAGAAAAAATCCTCTGGATAATTTAGTCAGCTACAATTTGAGCTTAAAATAAAGACGATCGGGTTAAGGGTTTGCCCTGTAGCTTAACCTTTTTGAAAGAAGTCATCAAGTCAGAACAACATAATTTCGAATTCCGTAGATTCATTTCCAATGTGCTCGATGTCGTGTGAGGCACGAAATCTGAGAATTAAAAAAAAAATCGAAATCGCATATTTAAAACAGTAGAAAATGAATCTTCGTCGTCTGTTTAATCTAGGTACTTAAATATTAAAAATTACAAGATCACTTGTATGTAGTTACATACAATTTCATTGACTTGCATTGTTATTAATATTTGAAATATTGTAATTATACCAAAAACATGTCAACTTCTTTGTAAATCCATCAAGATTAGTTAGGATTTTTTGTGATATTTTTTTACAAACATCGTAACCAGCTAACAAATTAGATACCTTTTTTATAGGTTTAGCCACAATAAAATTAAACACCGAAAATGCAGAAAATACCGGTTCTTACTAGTAATGCCACGGGTAGGTAATATTTTTTGTACTTCAGTCCTGAAACTCTATACTTTTGATGTAATTATATTATCTGTTTTCAAAATGCCCAAAATACTTTAGGAATCAGTAATTCGCTAATATGGTACTATACAATCAATTTTGACAATGATACCAACAGATCTCATATTACGGATGAATGCACATGCATACAAAGTAGGTTTTTCAATTATGTTCTGAAGCATTCTAAGCAATTTAAGGTTATCTATAACCATAGCTAAGTATAAATTTGTAAAGAATGAAAACACGAAGAAAATGAGAGGCCGGAATATCTACGCTACAAGTAAAAAAATTACCGAGTTATGAAGATTGGAAAATAAAAATCTGCAATTTCGCCGTAACTAACGATCCGATCGAGTCATTCGATCTCTCATTTTCTTGATATAATCGTGATTACCCTGATAGTTTCAATTTTTTAAGCAAAAAACTAAAAAAAACAGCGACTTTTTGCATAAAATTGTCAATAACAATATTATAAAATCAAAATCAAAATATTTATTTATCAATTAGGTTTCTACGAGAAACTCTTATGATCATCATTACAAATTTAAATTTAGCAGGGTTTCGGAAAAAAGCCAAGATGACGATTCTGAGAAGAAACCCCGAAAGAAACTCAGGATACTATTCTTTTGTCATCATTAAAATATAAAATAGCATAAAATATACAATTACAGTTTTTTAATACTAAACATAGTACGAGCTCCGAATCGCTTAAATCCAGCTTTAGAGTTATAAATAATAAACTCGAGTGAAAAACATGTCAGTATATCATATGAAACTATTCTTCACACAATAGCGCAGTTGGTTTTCTTCTAAGACTTTTTACATGACAAAATCTTAGTAGCTTGGCCTATATAGCTATTAGCTATAAAGAATTTGATTTGATTTCAAAGTGCCTGATACGAATGTAGTTGGTTTTTTAACGTTTTGCATTGTTCTTATTACGTAGACGTACATACATTTCATTAAAATCGGTAAGAGTGATGACCAGTTAATGAGTTTTTGTCGTATACTTGACGCCTAAGTAGTAAATAAAAAAGTCATCAATGAACAAAAAAACTATTACCTAACTACTGCATTAACACTTAATTTTTAAGACGATAAGAATGTAGGTCAGCAGTTAATAACAACAAACATATTTAAAAAAAAAGACATTATGGTGATGTAAGGACTTAGAGACAGAAAGAGTTCAGAGGTAAAACAATAAGAATCCCTACTGTTAATAAGATCAAGTCATTAATCAGATGATTAAATAAGAAATCAGCACCAAACAATTATGTGTATGGTCGCTTTTTTATTCAAAAGAAAAGTGAAAAACTTTAAATCAAAATACACATTTATTTTAGATTTCTAGTCATCTTACGGCCTTATTTTAGCCGTGTAGTATAATTATGTATTTGCACAATATTAATTTCATTTTAATAAAACAATATTAATTTTTTGAGTTTTTTATTTCTTAAGATATATTTTCCTTACACTTCCAGCAATTATGATTTCAAAATTCATGACATATTATATCTATTTCAGCGGTCGCGTGGCTGGTGATTCCTTTCAAAGTAGATTACGAGACAATATTCCCAATATACTCCTGGAGATTGTATACGGCTCTTGCAAGTTTGCCTGGACTTATATCGGGAATTTGGATCCTGTTTCTGCCAGAAAGTCCTAGATTACTTATGGATACTAATCGAAGTGATAAAGCGTTGAAGATCCTTGAGCATATACATAAGAGTAATGGATGCTTTTCGGAATTTAAGGCAAGTTTTTTCAGTGGCATTATTATAATACACAATGATATTTACATAACCTATGTAGATATTAGGATTACACCTAGATACCTAAGAGTTAATAGGTTAAATGTACCTACAAACGTTTTTGGGTTTGTATACCATTCATAAAGAATACTTACTGACAAGATCTTATCATTGAAAACCAGTGTAGTCACTTTTCAGTGTCTTTAAATAATCACATAGCGTTGAAAATGCACATTTTTCAGGCTGCTGACAGGTCCACTTGATGGCAAAGTGGCTTTAACACAAGCAACACCACAAGTGCAGCAAGTGCGCTGCTGGGAAATGGGCTCTGGCATTACCTACTCTTTGAAACCCACCTTTTGAACCTTACTCTTTGAAACCCACCCTTTGAACCTCACTCTTTGAAACCCAACTTTAACTGGGTATGGGCTCTAACTAACTTTTTTGGTTAAAGACGTCACGAAAACGACGGTTTACTTACTCATCGAAACCCAACAAGCATATACATAATGTTATTTCACGGTGAACTTCTGTAAGAGTTGCACTACCAAGACGGGAATTGAACCCGGGAATCCTGAGTCAGAGGCTAGCACCTTAACCACTCGACCAATAGGTTTAATTATAGTAACAAGTTTTAACTTCTAGATCAAGAAACTGATACCAGACAACATATTTGTGGCGAAGACAATAAGCAGTGACCAGAATCGAACAAAAGAGTTGTTCATAGGGGTGCTGAAGGATTTGAAGATGTTCATATCAAAGAGCTATGCGTTTAAATCAACACTTATATTATTTGTTTTCTTTGCTAATATGTCTGCGTGAGTATGTTTATAATACCTCTAGTTTAAGGATTTAAAGATATTGTCAATAATGTCAATGATGTTGATTTTAACCGCCACGGAGAGTCAAAGCTTATGAAGATGAATAATCTAATTACTCATTATGAATTCTTCCAGCTATTATCTATTGTTAGCGACTTTGTCTGCATGAAATTATGAATTAACAATCCATCTTGCTATCCTCATGTCCAAGCTATATGTTACCAAATATGTACTTATAAACAAAACTTTTTTGAAATCGACTTTATCTAAATTTATTTGAGGGATATATTTTTCAATTAATTTCAGTGGCTTCGGTCTGAACATGTGGATACCGATACTTTTACTGAGGATGCAAGGCAGGTCATGTAATAAAGAAAACCTGTCGACCCCTGAATCTGCCCGATTGTTGAATGCCACAACAATTCCTTGGAGAGAATCAACTTCTTTCGATATACACCCACAAAAAGATATAGTTGGAAGATTTAATGATAGCTTGTTCGATACCCACCATCCGAAAGGCGATCAAAGCTGTAATGAGATTATGAATGCCGAGGTAATTTTTTTTGGGTATGTTTTAACTACAAAAATACTTATACGAGTTAATATTTAAGAAGGTAACTTCTTTTTGGAAAAAATATTTTTTAAAGGGACGACTTTTAGCGGTTTTTTGTCAAAAATAACAATTTAGGTTACATTTTGATCCGTCTTGCCAGTACTTAGGACCGTATTTCAACTGTTACTATTCTTAGGAATTAACTCTCTATAGCGTATTTTAACTTTCACTCAACACAAATTCATTCCTCAATAAGCTTAGCTTTATCGTAACGTGAAGCTTAGTTAACATAAGACTTAAGTAAAGACTGAAGACCGTTAATCTTAATTTTTTGACCTTGGACATTTATTGTAGATTGAATTCCTCTAAATCATTTGTGGCCGTATAAAATGGAACAAATGAATGTTTTCAGTTGTTCACATCGAACTTGATAGTCGGCGTTTGTTGCGTGCTCGGGAACGCTGCCGGCGCTCTGTTGTGCGCACGAGGTGGCGCATTGGGCGTAAGGCGTGCGGCTGCCGCATGCGCAATGGCATGCGCATTGGCTTGCGGTGTGTTGGCTGCGACCGCATGCAGCTGCTCCTCCTCCAACAAGATCGCCGTGGCCGCTGCGGCGATGCTCAACGCAGCCTCCCTCAACGGCAACGTGCTTCTCATCAGACTGCTCTTGCACGCGTTACCTCCAAAACTCAGGTATCATATCATCTTCTTTACTCACATGGTGGCGTTTGCTATTTATGTCAACTGAAGTTGATTGTGCTCTACACCGTTGCAAATAGAGGTGCTCATTCATTCAGATTAATTCGGTGAGATTGAAAAGGTGTGATATTGAATGATATTGAAAATGAATCAGTGTATTGAAAAGGTCGTAGTTGTATGTTGGCACATTCTTATAGGTGTCGTGGTCGGACTGATAAAAGTATTTGAATTAAACATAAATACACGTTGTTTAATTAATGTATCCGAAGTAGAGGGTGCTATGCCAACAATAGTATAAATCAAGTCGCTTCCTCTGTATTGCATGTTGTTATGGTTCGATCTTTTTAATTACGAAAACGTACGATAAGGATTTCACTTATGAAAAAGTGTCCATCGTTCAAATATTTCTAACAATAATATTTACGATTGGAAATATTTATTGTGATTTTATGTAAAATGAACACAAGTGACGTCACCGCGAAAATATCTGATGTAAGCAAGTACTATAAGTGGTTGTATGATAATTGCAGTGGTCTTGGAGTATGCTGGGGAGCGTGGTGGGGTCGCGCGGGAGGCGTCGCGTCCAATCTGGCCGTGGGTGTACTCCTAGACTACTCTTGTCCAGCGCCCTTCGTATCCGTCGCTGCATTACTTGCATGTTAGTATTTTCTTATTTTACCTGCACAGCCTTTTAGGTTTGCTAGAAGAACAGCTAGACAACGACTACAATTTTATTGGTAACTAGACTACTCTGCTCGCCATGTTACATCAAAAGACTTAGGGCTGGCGCACATTAGAGGACGGCACGCAAAAGTCTTTTCAATACTTTGCCGCGCCACCCTCCAATGTGATTCTTAAGCGACAAGAATAAGACTTGTTTTTTACTAGGTGTTATATATAGCTATACCAGATGACCAGCATAGCAGATTCTTATTATGTATATCAGACCCACAATACCAGAAGTAGGTAGAAAAGAAAACAAAAGAGAAAAGAATTCTGACATCGAGGTATCGACATTAACATCGACATTTTCCTGCATAAGGGAAATTTCATTTTAACGTCTGGCAGTCTGTTGTCTGCTTTGTGCTTTAGTTTTAATAAAAGGTACTAAGAATCAACGACTTTTTTTTAATTTCTATGTTAAGGTCGACAGACAAGCTGACTATCCACTTGATGGTAGGTGGCTACCGTCGCCTATAACACAAGCAACGCCATAAGTGCTACAAGTGCGCTACCGACCATATAAGGATTAAGGATAAGGAAGGGATGGGGTAATGGGACTTGATGAAGGAATGAATTTGAAAACTGACTTGAATTTGAAAGAGTTTCGTACTTAGACTACACCAGTTTATGTAATGTTCATTATTAAATTTAATGATTTCAGTATCAATAGGTGGCATCATGATGATAGAATTAGAAACCGCAGAAACAGAAGAGTCCGATGACAAGGCTGTTCAGGATAACGTGGAAAAGAACCAAGGACTCGATAGATACATATCAACCCACATGTAGCCAGTTAGAGGCTCCTTATTTTAATATAGTTATAATAAATTATATTTTTATGTATTGTTCGTTTACTTAGAATTAGATATAATATAAAGTATAATTTTTAAAAAAAGACTGGTTCTATTAAATGACTTTGTGACACTATAATTATATATAATAATATATGCCTTACCTTCTTAAGGGATCAACTATAAATGGACTATTAATGACCTACTACACTTATGTACAGTCGGCTGCATAAGTCGATTAACACATTCAAAAGTGCAAAACAACTGAACACTTAATTTACTTACTTATTGAAGCTTTTTATGATCGTTTGTACGTGAAGTTTATTTTGTCCTCTAGTCTTAACAACGATTTAAGGCGCGTTGAGTGTTCAGTTGTTTTGCACTTTTGAATGTGTTAATCGACTTATGCGGCCGACTGTACCTATATTGCCATAATAATAACTTCGTTTTAGTTCTAAATTCTTCTAAATTAAGCGCTATTCAAAATCAAGCGCTTCAGCAGTTTGTTTTTAAATTATAACATATATATTTCTCTATATCTATTTATATCTATATTTAGTACTCTATGTTTTTCCATTAAATACTTCTAACCCACCACAAAAAATACAACGTGCGAAGCCAGGGTGTGTCGCTAGTTTATATTATAAATAGTAGTTATATCAATTCAATTGTTAAATTTTCTGTTTTTAATATATCTAAATATTTTGGTATTATACGTCTTGTGTGTTCTATAAATATAAATGTTAATAATGTAATGTTAATATAATGTTATGTATGTATAATATAATGCTGTGTTCTATATCCTTACTAATATTATAAATGTGAATGTGAGTTTTTTATTTGTTTGTTTGGTACGCTTTCATGCAAAAACTACTGAACCGATCACCATGAAATTTTGCATACACGTTTTTTGCGACGTCAGAAAGGACATAGGGTACCTTTTATTCAAGAGAAACGTAATGTTCTCGAGGAATTTTATCTAAAATATAAAACTGTAATTAACGCCTGCCCAATGTGTTATAGCAACAAGGCGTCAAAGGCGTATTTTGGACGGCCAAGCCGCTAGTATTTACTTTTATTTTAGATTTCCCGTAGGAATGAAGCATTTTCCCGCGGTAAAAAGTATCCTATGTTCACCACAGATAATGAAGACTCATAGGCGACAGTACCCTTTTAAAATCTGGGATGCAGAGCCTGGCACATAGACGCAAAATTGCCTGTCTATGTGTCTTTTATAAGATGTACTTCGGAGAGTGTGCACAGGAGCTGCATGAGCTCATACCGCCTTCTCCTTTCTTCCATCGGACATACAGACGTACGGCTGGTTTCCATCCGCATCTTGTCGAAATCCCTCCTTTTCGGACTAAGCGCTTTGAAACATTCTTTATAATGCGCACTGCCAAGGCGTCTGTGTTTCCGAGCTCATATAACCCTAATCTTTTCAAAGTTCGAGTGAATAGGCATATTCTGGGTGAGCTCGCTCCATCATAGGCCTCATCCGTGCTACTCAGCTGGTTGTTGGCCAAGAGCAAACCCATCTCTAATAAATTTCTATACAAACAAACAATCAAATCTTTCCTTTTTATAATATTGGTATCTAGATATTTTTTATGAGCGATGGGTTTGCTCTTGGCCAGCTACTTACCAGTATTACCAGATGAGGCCTTTGATGGAGTGAGCTCACCCAGACGATGCCTATCCTATTCACTCGAACTTTGAAAAGATTTGGGTTATATGAGCTTGAAAATACAGACGGCAGGGAGTTCCAAACCTTGACAGTGCGCATTTTAAGGGATGTTTTAAAGCGCTTGGTCCCATATTAAGACATTATTAAGGTTTATATTAAAACAGAAAATTAAATAATATATTTTTTCATTTGTATTTTACTAATTAAAAAATGATTAATTAACAAAAAGTTATAGTAAAATATGTTATCATTTTTGCATTGTACTTTTTCATTACTTATCTACTCTATAAAATATCTTTTAACTGAAAGAAGTCTATCCGATATTTTCGTGTCGCATTTTATGTCTATATTAGTTTTAATTATAATATGTATTAGATTTCTAGTAAATAAACACATGTTTTTAATTGTGATATATTTTTATTTATATTAATGTAATTTTAATACTAATTACCTATGCAAAGTTTTCCAAGAAAAATATACTTAGCATAGAGTTTGAAAAAATAAACAAAATTAAAATAAAAAAGGTTCTAAAAAACGTAAATCAGTCAAAGTGCTTTCTTAATTTTAAATTATTTTAATAAAATTTTATATTTTTTTTTTTTATAATTTCCTACACAACTTCTATTTTATTATTTTTCCGTCCCGACTTTTGGAATAATTTTACACAATCCTATAAAATTTCACAATAATTACTAACTACACATAAATTTTCTTAAAGAGAGCTTAATTTTGAATAATATACATACATACATATACATACAGTTGAGATTTAAAAATACATACATACATTTTTAAATCTCAACTAAATTTTTAAGTATAGTATAGTAATAAAAAAAGTCGTCGGCCCAAGCTCACATAAATTTTACATTTTGTTCAAATAAATCTATTTTGTCTATCAATCACAGTCAATAAGTAACAATGTTTTCCTGTAAACTCAGCTTATATAAAAAAGAGATCTCTGTCTGTAGTAACTAGTGATGTGTTGGATCTTTAAAAATGTAGATCCGCGGATACGGATACGGATCTTAACTTTCTTACTCAATCAGTGTCGTTACACGTGACCTTGAAACGAAAGTTGGCGCCCGTCACTTGACGCTGGCATTTTACCAGGCAAGGTACCAAATGTTTGTTTTTAAAAAATAAAATATAAATTATAGATAAAAAATAATCTATAATTTAAATATCTAAATTTTGACACCGCCTACTAGCAGCGTTAGCCTTGTCATTACGAAGTAATATAATATGTTTCATTGCTACCTAATCACCTATAAGTAGAATTACAGCTATAAATTAAAAATTAATAAGGTAAAAGATTCGTGAAGAGATCCGCCAAAAAGGAACGGATACGGAACTTTCTTCACCGTCTGATATCCGCGGATACGGATACGGATACAGAAATCCGGCACAATCCGGCACATCACTAGTAATAACCTACTACGTCTTGATATCTAACGCTGCTTCTATTCGATGCGAAACTAACTCAGACTCAGGTATATTAAAACCTTGCCTAATAAATAGTTAAACTGGTGACTTTGTGACTTCGTCTGACTTGTCTGGCGGTAAAAAGAATGCAGCCACTGCGCTACCTGAAAAAAAAATGCGTACATTCTATACTAATATTATAAAGAGGGTTTGTTTCATTGTTTGTTTGTTTGTTTGAATTAAACAGGCTCCGAAACTCCTGCACCGATTTGAAAAAATCTTTCACTGTTGGGAATATGTATTATAAATCAGCGAGTAACATAGCGAAACGTAGTGTACCTTATGGCTTATGGCCACTACTACTTGGCACACCAGATAAAACTTTTCAAAAATTAATTTCCACAGTTCGCCCTGCCGGGAATCGAATCCGGGGCCCTTAAGACAGAACGCTAAGGCAACTACTTGACCAATGGGTTTGTCAAACGAATCTTAAAACGGTAAAGTAAATCATTATTATTATTATTACTTACTTAAAACAAGTAAAGACCACAGATAGAAAGTAATTTGGCAATGATGAAAAATAAGGTTCCCAACTAGATTGATGCCCACAAAAGTCGAGCTTCTTCCCACCATAATGCTGAGACAGGCCACCATACCCCTGGAAACATATTTTGATAAATTCAAAAATGACATTATTCAATTAACATTTATTTAACTCAAAACTTTCATAAAATTTCCCATATTACACTTTTTATTATACATTGTATACACTTAAACCTACTACTAAATTATAAAGGGAAAAAATGTATCGGTTCGCGTCAGCAACATGCTAATGCTCACAGTTATGCGCGAGCAGCTGTCTATGTACGCGATCACGCCAACAAATTGCATATAGCCGAATGTATGTATGTGCGTTGAACGCTCAGTTAAGTTTTCACTTCTGTCGGCAGTCTGCCTCCCTTTTTTTTTTTTTTTTTTTTCAAAAATTGGACTAGAAGCCCAGTTATCAAAACTTAGATGGCTGATAATATCGTACCTGTATGATGTTGGATAGAGGTCGACAAAATAGGAGGCTAAAATTCCCATTCCCAGGCACGTGCAAGTGAAGCCCACGAAGAAAATTACACTCGATATAGGCTCCGGTATCACGTTGAGGAGTATGCCGCTGAGCGAGGAGAAACATAGGATCGAGATGATGACCACCTTCCGTCTGTTTGGAAGGTAAGAGATAAGGAAATTTAAAAAGGAGTAAACGGTCTGGGAAGCGATGAGTGTTAACAGGACGTTCTCCGATATTGTTCCCAGGCATACGTCCGGTGTCTGAAACAGTAACAAATTAATCAGTCAAACTACAATCTATACATTCTCATTTCAGTTTTCTCTTTGGAGAAAACGCTCTTCTTCTGAATTATTAATTTATTGCTAAAGGTACACTCGATGGTAGGTGATGACCGTTGCCAAAAATCAGCTTGTTTAGGAAGAATACTTAGTATACTATGCAAAAAAAGTATATTTTGTCAGATGAATTGTTGAGAGTTGATAGAGTTTTACATATTATGTGCTACAAATGGTTCTATTTTTATTTATGAATTAAATACTTTCTCTAATGCAAACTATACTTTAAAATCTTTTACTGACTGACTATATTGACGCACAGCCAAAACTAAGTCTAGAAAGCTGAAATTTGAACCAGATATTTATTTCATAACGTAAACACCCGCTAAGAGAATTCCCGCGAATAAGCCGGACTGCTTATTAGTCATATTTTACCATAAAATTTTGTGATTAAAATACACATGTACTCACAACTTTAAGTGTTTCATTCGTTCCGGATAAAGTTGCATTGGTATTGTGTTCGCTAGCTTTGACGGATATAAGATGACAAATGTTTCCAGCACTTGTGCTGTTCGATTCCAAAGACAACCTCACCAGGTCCAATATATGTGGCAGCCATATTAAAAAGCTGTTGTTACTGAAAGAAAAAGGAGTTTTTTTTTCTGAAATTCTAAATTTCTGCCTCTATGGTTGAAGTTATAAGAATATAGTTAAAAGAGTTTTCGTTTGCTTTATGAAGTATGCTTTTTGAAATCTGTTAATTTCTTATAGCGTTATTTTTTATCACGATAATAATAAGTACTTATTCATTAAATTAAACCATCATTGCACAAAAAAAACTTTGCTTCAATAAGTACGTCGAGGGTTTCAATAATTACTAAATTGTTTTTGTGTATAGTATCTCAAACGAGCAGAAAACTTTTATCAGAAGGCTAATGTATAATATAAAACCTGGCTCTCACGTGATGTACACAACTATAACTATGTAAAACAGTTGAAGTGTCCTCCAGAGGTACGGAGCTCGGAACAGTGGCGCGCTCTGTTCAAACATCGATCGGAATATAGACGCGTGCTTCTTGGGCGGACCGCCCTCCAATATTAGGACTTGTATCTGAAATAAAACAAAGTTAAGTATATTTCCACGTAAAATTTTAGGCTTTTACTGGTGCGGGCAAAGATATAAATCACAAATGCGCCCTTGCCATACTTCAGGCGGCCAAAAATGTGTCATCGTTGGGAAGAGTGAGCTTACTAACTGCACTTGGAGAGAAAGTACTCTAAATATTGGGCTGCTATATTGGATATAGCAAGTTTTACTAAAAGAAAACATTCGATTATTTTTTAAAATAAGCATAACTGCATTCAAAGATTTTTCAAAATACGCTTGCCACACCCGGAATCCGAGTTAATAACAGCCTGTACTTTTATGGCGTCAATCTATACAGCAAATCATATGGATCAAATCTCTCTAATAACCGTTAACATTTAAATAATTTTCTAAATGTGTCTTTCTTGTCTGTAAAATATACCTAGCTAAGCAATTCTATAAAGAAATTGTTCTATGATGAAATGTTAAAAGCCTGTTTACCAGCAGACAAAATATAAATTTTGGGATAAGTCATCAGATAATGAATTTTGAAATAAGAAAAAAACTCACATTAAAATCTTCCTTACTACAGCGATGATTTATGGCATACATTGATTTCATAACTTCTAACGCTTCATCTTTCATTTGAGAATTGGCCAAGAATTTCGGTGACTCCTTGAAGAAGTATATTGCTGCTGCTCCAACGCCCGAAGGCAGAGCTAGCACTATGATGAGCAACCGCCAAGGTCTAAAGACGATGCCGAGCCAAGACATCTCCGTTTCGAAGTGTAGTCTCAGTGTAGGGTATGTTAGCACTGAAATGAGAGTATAAAACATTTGACAAGCTACCATGAATTTACCAGCTACTACAACAGTCAGTTACAATCGGGCGCCCAGCAGCGCGCATATCCCAAGATCTGTGTTGAGTTCCTAGGGGATCGAAAGTATCATAAATGCCAATCAAGGTAATAAACTATCTGTGTGCCAAAACTCATCCGAATCCGTTTAGACGTTTTTGCTTTATTGAGAAACCAACATCCATATATCCTCAAAAAGTTACGTATTTATAATTTATAATTGGAATTCTACGCCCAAATGTAATATCATAATTATAATATTAAATGAAATTATTACTCACTGCCAGCTACAGCGGGCGATAAAAGCAATAGGCATGTCATTAGCAACATGTATTTGCTCCTTACTCGTTGTATGCAAGATTCCCCAACTAAAGTGTACGTTGCAGAGTTGGCTGCGCAAGAGCTGAAAAATACAATGTAAGTATATTTTAACTACACAAGGGTTGTATAAGAGTTGTAGCCTTCATATTTAAAGACTGATGCCATAAAGTTTTCTAGTTTGTAGATGACTTACAAGCAAACCGTGAGGAATTTGAAGAAAGCCAGGAACAACCAGTTGGGTGATATGCTGCAGATACAGGAGAGGAAGAACGAGACCTGCATGCAAAGCACCAACGTGAATCGCCTTCCTTTCGTGTCGGAGATGTAGCCCCAAAAGTAGGACACTAGAAGGATGCCTGTGGAACGAATGTATTGGGTTACATTTGGACTTGTAGCAAGCACCAATTGGGTGATATTTAACTTCGTGGTGAATGCCGAGCAGCTTTTGATATGGATTTATAGACTTTTAAAATTATTTTATTTTTTTAATTTAATATAAAATATTATATTTTTTATTTAATAGTATTGTAGTTGCCCTGATTTCGCTCAGATGCAATGAGCAGGTCAAAATACTAATATTTCAAAATACCTAATATTGTCGAAGTTACAAGCAGTTATAATTACGTATTACTTACGTCACGTAGTGATGTGCCGGATACCGTAACCGTATCCGTAACTTTTTGGCGGATCTTTTTACGGATCTTTTCGCTTATTAATTCTTAATTCATAGCTAAAATCCTACATATAGGTTAGATATTGGATTGAATAGATTAGGTACATATGTTCTTTTTTACATTTCATGTATTTTTTTAGAATAAATATAGGATTGTGTCGATTTCCTGTCTTTAGTCTTACCTATAAACGGCAGAGAGGTTAGGATACCCTTTTGACTAATGGTAAGATTGAGGTCGCAGGCCGCTGACACAACCAGACTGAAGCCAAACAAGTCCACGCCGATTGCCAGGAGTATCAGGGCGCAGGTGGCCGTGAGGAGAATGTTGTACAAACCGTTACCTGAAAAATTAATATTTGCAGGGACCTGTGATTATCTTTGGAATGTTTGATTGTCTAGTTAAACATTTTAAAATTTGACAAACATTTTAAATACCTAATGGCACACTGCGTCTCGGAGTCACTTACAGACCACTGTGACAGGTGTTGATTCCATAATCCATTTCTATCCCTTTTATATTAAAATAGTTGGCAGCATATGAGGAATTGCTTGTGTAGTGTGTACCTACATTTTGTGGTGCTTATTGTGTAGCTTTGACTGTAATAGGTGCTACGGTAGCCACCAACAGTCAAATAATCATTCTTTTAATACTCTATTCTTTATTATTTAATTATTCTTTTATTACTCGAAATGTATGTATGTTCGAAAGATATTGGATAAATCAGTTCATTGCGTTGTTCTTATTACCAAGGCGAGCAAGCCAATGTTGTCTTAGGAAAGGTACGAACAACATATGGTACAAAAATGGTTACTTTTGAGGGAGCACAGCTTTTTAACGAATTACCTTTGTTTATAAAACAAGCAAAATCTTTTTGAGAATACAGATCCAAGCTGTTGAAACCTTTTATGTTAATCTTTAAATGTTTTGTCGTGTTGTTGATAAGAATCAGGAACAAATATTGTTTAATTTAGTAAATTTGGCTGCCTCTTTAATGTTTTCGTTTCTTAATTTTTTGTTATATTTCTCATGTAGCCTTAAGCTTTAATGAGATAAAGAAATATATAAACCTTATCGAAAACCTTTGCGAAATGTGCACGTGTGCTCATGCGCTGTTGTATTTTGGGAATTTCAAATTTAACAGTATCCGGGTAAATAGCCACTTACAAGCAAATGTAAGTCAGTTTGACCTCATACATCATCATTATTTCTGTATTGGTTTGTTAGATTCAATACGTTTGATTGTTACTTATTATCGGTTAAGTTGATGTGGAAAGTCACATAATACATGTCACAATAAAGTTTACATGTTAAAGTAACAAGTCATGTTTCTACTGCATTCTCTTTGAAGAGCTTCCATAAATAGGTCAGCGCAAATGGTGAACTGTGGAAAGTTTCAATATTATTCAATCTAATTTTGGTTTGACCAATCGTAAGTTGTTATATCGACAACCGGCGATCCAACGCGATCAATTTTATTATGGACCCTGACTTAAAATAACAAGGCATCTAAAAACAAATACCAAGCACATTCCCATCTGGCTGCAGTTCCCAAGTGAATGCGAAATTTTAAAAAATGACCCCGCTGGTAATCGAACCCAGAAACCCTGAGATGTTGGGCAAGCAACCTTACCACTAATTATCCAACGGGCTTGTAAAAAGGTACTTATTCAAAATTTCATTTAAATAGGTACAGTCGGCCGCATAAGTCGATTAACACATTCAAAAATGCAAAACAACTGAACACTCAACTTACTTACTTAATAATAATAATAATAATAATAATAATAATTGATCTCAAACTATTCGCATCCAAACGCCAGGATTTGTTAGAGTTGCTGAAAATAACAGAAACTTTTAGCAACTCTATAAGGATGGAGTTTGGTGTAGATAAGTGTGCGGTCATGCATGTACAGCGGGGTAAGGTTGTAAATTGTTCTAATTTACAACTCACTGAAGTGACCTTTAAATCTCTCTCTGAAATCGAAACCTACAAGTATCTTGGTATGTCACAGTCATTGGGTATCGTTGACAAGGACATAAAACAGAAGGTGAAGGAACGCTTCTTTTGTCGCCTAACAAAAGTACTTAAGAGTCTTTTGTCGGGTGGTAATAAGGTGCGCGCTTTCAACAGCTGGGTTATGCCCTTGTTAACCTACTCCTTTGGCATACTAAGATGGACTCAGACTGAACTAGATGCCTTGGACAGAAAGGTTCGTCAACTGCTCACCACATACCGGATGTTACACCCGCGCTCGTCTGTTATGAGACTGTATATTCCTCGGAAATTGGGGGGCCGAGGCTTTCTGAACGCCAAGGATCTTCATAACCGAGAAATATGCAGTCTCAGGGAATATTTCCATAACATCGAAGGCGGGATACATCATGATGTGGTGACAGTTGACAAACACTTCACTCCCTTATGCTTATCTAACGAGAACTGGCGTAAGCCTGTGGTTCTTAGCACCGAAGACCGAAGGAGCGTATGGAAGGGCAAGGAACTGCATGGACGGTTCTACAAGGCCCTGACGAGTCCTGATGTAGACACGCTCATGTCAGTGAACTGGCTACGTTTCGGTGACCTCTTTGGGGAAACCGAAGGGTTTGTCTGTGCAATTATGGACGAAGTTATTAAGACGAACAATTACCGGAAATATATCCTGAAGGACGGTACGGTCGACATCTGTCGGGCATGCCACCGTCCTGGAGAGACACTCAGGCATATTATTTCCGGTTGTGCTCATCTTGCTAACGGCGAGTATTTGCACAGACATAACCAAGTAGCCAGAATCATACATCAGCAACTTGCTCTTCGATACGGTCTTATCGAATCTGAGGTGCCGTACTACAAGTACGTGCCTACGCCCGTTCTCGAAAATGGTCATGCCACGCTCTATTGGGACCGCTCCATAATCACGGACAGGACTATTGTCGCCAATAAGCCTGACATCGTGGTTATTGATCGATCCCAACGCCGGACGATGCTTGTTGACATTACTGTCCCGCATGACGAAAACCTCGTGAAAGCCGAAAAAGATAAGCTAAGTAAATATTTAGACTTGGCTCATGAGGTGACCGCCATGTGGGATGTTGATTCGACCATCATCGTCCCGATAGTCGTGTCGGCGAACGGTCTTATAGCGAAGAGCCTCGACCAACACCTCAAGAGGCTCTCACTAGATGGCTGGATCAAGGCTCAGATACAGAAAGCGGTACTTCTGGACACGGCACGAATTGTCAGGAGGTTCCTCACTCTGCAGCCCTAACCACTGGTAGCTTGGGCCTTGCCCCACTACCTGCGGAATTCTAGTTTTAAGTTTTTTACGATATTTATTGTTTGTTTTTTTTTTTTTTTTTTTTTTTTTTTTTTTTTTTTTTTTTTTTTTTAATAATATTTATTGTAAAAAATTTAGAATTAAGATAGAAAATAAATATATGTGTATAATAATAAATCATTTATTCGACGTAAGTTTTTACAAAACATTTATCTTCGTCAACATTCTTTACAAGCTACCACCGGTTCGGAAAGCTGTTTCTAGGGGGAAGAACTCGGCAAGAAACCCCCTAGTTGCTCTTTTCATAAATTAATTACAAAGTAATACGTAACAATACATAGCAATCTACATAACACAATAATCAACTATATTTGACTCCAAGGACAGTCATCATTTATGTAATCTAATATCCTATAATAACCCTTTTTGCACAGGGTTTTCTTAATATAAACTTTAAATTTATTTATAGATAATTGTTGTATATTAGCTGGAAGCCTGTTGTAGAAGCGCACACATTGTCCCATAAAGGAGTTGCTAACCCTGTGGAGACGAGTTTTATTTGGTTGAAGTCTATGCTTGTTTCTAGTATTTAAATTATGAACATCACTATTTCTACTAAAAGTGCTAATATTTTTGTGAGCAAACAAATTAGCAAAGTAATTACTTACTTACTGAAGATTTTTACGATCGTTTGTACGTGAAGTTTATTTCCTTCTCTAGTCGTGACAACGACTTCTTATGGTGCGTTAAGTGTTTAGTAGTTTTACATTTACGAATGTGTTAATCGACTTATGCGGCCGACTGTACCATTAAAATATATTATAACATAAATATCTTCACACATTCCACACAGCACCATCTAGTTCCACACTAAGCAACTATAAAATGCTTGTATTTATGGATACAAGACAGTTAATATACTACAGTGATACGTTACTTTTTTTTGTAAATACGTACGTACATATTATAAATACAAAAATCCATGGCTCGGGTACAAAGATAAAATTTTAACACATAATCATTTGCCCCTCTAGTGGGATTCGAACCTGTGACTGTTTGGTTAACAGCTAGAGGGTTACTAGCCACTAGACCAAACGTGACGTCACTAAATATTTATGCCTATAGACGAATGGACTATGAGTACGTTTTCGATCTTGGAAGGATAAGGGAGTGAGGATAAAAACCATTAGAAGATATTACAAGATCCCGATTCCAATTTTAAACTTCACGCGTGTAGAATACAAATACACTGTTTGTCATTAAGACCGAATGTAATACTCGCAGCATAATTATCTTTATTGTCTCAATTGATTGTTGCATTGTTGACTGCTGTCTTATGAATGAACCATAACAATAAATCACTTCAATAAGTCAAATTCAGATTACCACTTAACACCACCAAAACAATATACATCATATTATATTACAATAGAAACTGTCCATCTTTATATTATGTGTTATGTTATTATTTACACATATTACGTCTCTTCCGTCAGAATTTTATTTATTGTTTGTTTTATTTATATTTATTTAATTTTATGGTGATATAAAATATTTGGGTGCGTCTTGGACTGTCTAGAACACAATCTGACTACATTTGATTTTTGCCTCATAATGAGTCGAGCCCTCAAATCCACTATGACACAAATTGACATTTCAGCAATTAAGTAATAATAGTATAATTATTCCATGTTCATAGCTATATTATTTTTATAGTAAAAAAAAAGAAGTCCGTTATTGGCAATACGATTTAAACATACATTATGTATTAAATGATCAACAAAATATATTTTAAAAAAACTCTCAAAATTACCTAGCATACGTAGTTATGTTTCATCTGTCGTGTTATTAAATACTGTTAATTTTTTTATAATTCTAATTAAAAATTCAAACAAAGACCTATATATGTTTTCTATTTAATACGAGATCGTTGTGGTCGTAGCTGATTCCGAGTTATGGAATCTTAAAAATGAAATAAGGTCCAAAAACCTTAATTCTTTTATACATGGTCCAACACTATAGAAATGAATTAATCTTGCACCGTTTCAAAAAGCTGTTAAAAGCGAAAGCTGTGTAGTAGCATCGAGTATCTATCATAGTAGTAGCGACACCATTATCATTACGAGTATAATAAATCAATTAAACAAAACGTTAAAATTTACTATACACTGAACAAAGACTGTTTGGATAGCTACAAAAAAATATCTGGCAGTTGTGCCAAACTTCTTTGAAACACTTCTGGTTGATGAGCAACAAAGATATCTAAATGAAAAAAAAAGAAAATAAGAAATACAAACACATAAGAAAAACTGAAAAAAATCTTTGTCTTGAAAGAAAACATACCGGTCTTTTCCAATGCTTCCTCAAATGGCACAGATATTTCTTCGTTATTATTATCTTTCATAGTTTCCGACATAGTTAGTTAGGTGATTAGAAATCGCGATCGTGTATTGGGTAAACGATGACAAGCTCTCAATACCGAACGGACTTCACGAAAGACGTAAACAGACTGAATGAAAAGCTCGTGTAAAGATTTCAAAGTCACGTCAGGCCCAACGCACACTGAAACATGAAAACAGACGATTGAAGTGCCAGAAAAATGTGGCGACACGTTCGGTCGGTAACCCTGGCTGTTAACCAAACAGTCGCGGGTTCGAATCCCGCTAGAGGAAAAATGTTTATGTGTTAACATTTTACCTTTGTACCTGAGTCATGGATGCATAGATAAATGATCTAAAAGCGCTCCGTGAATGCGGCATCTTTTTATTGTAGTGGGTGTAAAACAACGTCACTATTTATCAATTTTTACACAGTTTCCCTACGAAAATTGGCATTTTATAATGCCTAAAATTTAATAAAACATTCGGCACGTACACGTCACAGACAGTTTGCAGTGTGACTATAGTATTTGTTGCCGCATTTTTCAGGTACGGCGGCTGTATCTAGTTGAGCGCAGCGAGACCAATCAAATATCTATGGATAGGTAGTTGATATTTCAAAAAAAAATACTATAAATATTACCTTTATTACTAAGTACCCATTAGAAAAAAATGGTTAAATACACTCACCTAACCTTTTACCAGCTCGTTTGAGTAAGAGGCTTGAAAAAGCGACATACAGACATATACTGTCACAGTTATGGTATTAGACATTTTTATGGAAAAAAATATTTGGATTTTGGACAAAGTGTTTTAGTTATTGCTTTTCCAATTTTGCTAGTTTTACTAAATTTTTTTTAGTTTTACTTTTTACTGTACGCAAACCTTTATAGAGAAGACAACGTCGCATGACTTCGATGTCACATTTGATTTTTGAAATTAATTATGAACACACTATTCATTGCTGCACGCGCTACACATTATCATAATGTACAATCGAACCCAACAGCAATGGATATCTATACGGATTTGGGTCACACTCGAGGGAGAGAAGAAATGGCCTTTTGCCAAATAGGAATGAAATTATAAACAAGGTCACTGTGACGTTAAATATTTCTATATTATATACTCCTATGTATATTCCCCTCAAGTTTGACGTAACATTTGCTTACTTTGTTAACAACTTTCCATTTAAAACACTATTAATATTGTTAATTAAAACCATACTATATATAACAAAAACAGACAGACGAAGACAGCGACTATTTTATACTAGCTGTTGCACGCGACTTCGTGCGCGTAACTTTATAAAAATATAGCCCATGTTACTCGCTGATAATGTAGTTAGCTTTTTATAGGTGAAAGAATTTTTCAAATCGGTCCAGACAATCAAATCAAACAAACATACAAATAAACTCTTAAACTCTTTATCTTTAGTACCCATAGATAATAATATGTTGAGATTAAGACAATTATTATTTGACTAACTCATGGGAATCTAATGAGATGCATCCAACACAACATGACGTCATTGTGACGTCATATTATTATTTATTGCGTTTTCTAGATCCAGATGGTTTATTATTATACTGGCGACCCACCCCCGGCTTCGCGCGGATGCAATTTTCCGGACACTTTTCCCAAATTTTTCTCTTCATGGGAACCCTATTGATTTGTTATAGCCGTTCTCGAGTTTTGCGCTTAGCAACAAACTTTAGGATTTCATATTTTTTTATTCATAGATAATGTAGTCAATAGTTTTGTATTAAGTAATTAAAATAAGTGTATTTTAGCTTTTGGTCTAGTTACTAGTATATTATGTACTGGCTTTAACATCCATGCACTATCATTGCACGTATTTTAGTGTCTTAAGACTACAAAGATTAATTCAAATTTTACATGTCGTTTAATTTTATTATTATTAAAAAATAATAATAAACGACAATATAATATGTAGTTTATTTGTATACCAATTATGAATTTACATCTTACTTAGTAACACACGGGATATCGACATTTTGAGGTGATGCCAACTTTTTTCGTGTCATCTCAAGTAACGTCCGCGGAATTGACAATTGTCCAAGTGTTTGCCACTTTAACACCTTACCGCGTGTAAAGTTTTCTGTCATAAATTAAGCAGTCATTACCCTTGTACCATTATGTAATAATAGCACTAGTGATGTTGCGTTTTGGGGCGAGAAAATTGGAGAGAAAATATGGTTTATTTGTTTTAAAAACTCACTTCAAAAATTTGAAAATGCGTGGACCGATTTCAATTCGATTTTCACATAAGTTTTGTATACACACAAAAGGTTTGTATAACTATATAAAAATTGCAACCTGGGCGAAGCTAGGAGGAGATCGCTAGTTTTAACATGAAAAGAGGAAGCCTGATATCTCACTAAAATAATAATAAGCAATTATTTATTAAATTATTCGCAGTCGTCAAGAATGAAGCCTACAATTTATTTACCCACTCTATTGACATAAAGAAATAAAATTGAATGAGATATTCCACAGAGTCAATGTAATTCAATACCGAATCCAATTTCCATTTCTTTTCGGTTAACCAAACGACTTTTCTCTGTATTAAGAAAATAATTGAAAAAGTTTCGTCACTCTTATTTTTCACTGTTACCAGGCGTTAGTTGCTGTCAAGTGTGAAAAATTGACGACAAGCATTTAAATATAGAACGAAGGCAATAAAATATACATAATATGTAATATCATGAGTCATTCGTTTTGAGTGTTATTAGGAATTGTTAAAATATATATAATGAGGGCAATAAATCGTCTTTTTGTTATGATGTTTTATCTACCTTGACGCTATATAATTTGATGAAGGCTCACACAACTCTGGCCTAGGACTTAAACGGACTACTTACCTACAAAAAATATGAATTCAGGTATCACAGCATCGCAACGACTAGATTTAACAACTTCAACAATTCTAATGCGGTTTTCACCAATTAAAATAGTGATAAACGAGGAAGATTTGTGTATTAGTGTGTCTGATGATATGACTAAAGATTTTCTCATAGATTTTTTTTTTTATTATTTTTCTCTCTTTTACCACCTCTTACTCCTCACTTGTTCCAGCTCATTCTTGAAACGATTTTAACTTGTTGGTCTATTAAAAATATCTATAAAGTATAGTGGAGTGGAAGAATATAGACTTATTTCATAAAATGCCTATAGAAGTTGAAATTCGAAATTCGCGAGCAATCGATTTTTAATAAATGTAAATCAAAATAATATGTCAATTTAGAGTCTTCCTCCTTTACACATAATATTATCAACATCAAATTTATTACAATAGCTCTTTGTTCCTTACACGAGCTTTACATTATACGTTTGACTTTGTCAAGAGTAGGTTAGGTAAGTCCTTTACTAATGAATACAAACATCGATAATATGAACTTACCTGTGATAATATGAATGATGGCAAGATGCAATACATCAATAAACAAATCCACTTTGTTCCATTTTGATTCTTACTTTAGTTGGATCGGGCCACAGGAGTATCAGCAGAGTGAAACCTAATAAGCATAAATTATGAATTTCTATTAAAGTTTTGGATAAATATAACAGGATTCATCCGCTAAACTTGAATAGGAAGCCGCTGCGCACGCGCACGGTGCGGATTAGTGGAAACCTTATCCCGAATCATGAATGAATTAAGATCAATAGTTTTGTGTTTGTTATTTTTATTATTAAAAATAACAATACAAATAAATGAATAAGGACAAAAAAAAAATAGTAGTTGTGAGGGATAGAGACTCCGTTGTCAAATCCAAGCATTTTATTGAATACTAATGGCACGAATTATTGCAGTACTTATTTTTTTTCTTAGCCAACCTAGTGTGGTTAATGATGATTTATTTATTTAATTATTTATTCCATAGGTCTGCATAAAAAAAAAACGTAAGTTGAGTGTTCAGTTGTTTTGCACTTTTGAATGTTTTAATCGACTTATGTGGCCGACTGTACTGTACATCATATTTTCAGTTCTGCTACTTTTTTAAATTGCATAGTATAATAAGGCTCTAATGCAGTCGGGAACCGTATTATAGATGTGTGTATAATTTATACTAACCACCAGTTACTAAACACATGCTCAATATAGTGACTTCACAATGTTCCTGTAGGCCAATACTTAAAATGTTGGCACCCACTGCTGCGCCCAATCTTCCTGCCATGTACAATGTGCACAGTGCGACAGCCCTGCAAGTTATATATTTTCAATGTATTACTTTTAAAACTTATTTACAACTAGCTGTTGCCCGCGACTTCGTCAGCGTTAAATTAACAAAAAAATCCCCCGAAAATCACTCTTTACGTAATTTTTGCTTGTTTGGCGCCGACTCAATATTACTTAGGTAAAATAATAAGATTATTTTGTGCTTTTCAGTTTTTTCGGCGGTTTGATTTTTTTGTTAAAAAGTTTCATTTTATATTTTTTTGTGGCTATAATCTAATATTTACTACATGGTTAATTTTTAATTTTCCCACCCTTGGGGTAGGATTTTTTTTTCCAAATTTATACGAGACCAACGAGTATAGGTATACCCCTATACATTAAAAAAAGAATTATCAAAATCGAACTACTCTGTAAAAAATATTGTAAACAAATATACGCGTCGAACTGAGAACTTCCTCCGTTTTTGTTTTTTCGTTTTCGTTGGTTGAAAAGATAAAAAGTAGCCTATCACGTGTCCCGTACTTCTAAATGTTTATCTACCATGTTTTATGAAAATCAGTTAATTCGTTTAAGAGTGATGGAGGAACATTTAAGAGGAGAATTCTAAAAATGGTCAATTTAGTTTCAGTATCATGTATAGAGCCTATATACACGATATTTCTGAAAACAAAGTTAATTACTCCATGACCGACCCCTACAGATTTATTATTAGTAATTGATGACTAGCTCTTACCCGCGACTTCGTTTGCAACACTGCGGTAGCGTAGAGTATAAATTACGGTTCGTTTCAGTTGTATTCCACGAAACCGAGCGATAAGAATGTTACACATGGAAAATTAACACTGACAAGAACCAAGTCCTCCGCCGCGTCTGTCTGTCTGTCTGTTCGCGTTAAACTCAAAATCTACTGCACCGATTTTCATTCTGTTTTTATTAATGGATAGAGCGATTCTCGAGGTAGGATTTAGTATATAATTTACAAAGTTACGCGGGCGAAGTCGTGTGCAACAGTTAGTTAAGATTAAACGGCTTACAGTGAAATTAACATCACTTGGTGACGAATTATTGTACCTTTTTATCGCAAAGTATTAAAACCATGCACGAAAAATCATATTTGGGCACAAATAGCCAGATCATTGAAGCCGCCAGCCTTATACGTATCCTATGGAGACGACCTTGTCGCTTCGTCAAATTAGATATTCAATTATTTGAAACGAAATGAAGAGGAAAATCTAATTCATTGGTATGCTGCAATTACTTTTACTTTGCAACATTCAAAGTAAATGTATCATTCCAGCTCCAAATTGTTCTAGATACAGTCCACCACTTATTGTTTGGTAAAAAGTTGCTCCATTTTTAACGCCGGGTTTCTGGAGAATTTAAATTTTATCAGTTTTTCTTAAATATTTCGAAAACTATGCGGTTTAGCGCAAAAGTGCTCACGAGAAAAATAATCTACATTGAATTGCGAACAAAAAAAAATCTGTAACTGTATATATATATATGTTCCTCCATAACTCTTAAACGAAATAAGTGATTTTCGTGAAACTTGGTAGATAAGATAACCATTTAGACGTACAGGACACAGAGGATACGCCACAGAGACACGCACAACGCGGACGAAGTCGCCGGCGCCAGCTAGTATAGCTAATATTTACCTAATATTGGTTGGGAAAACTTCCACGGTTGCTGCAGCCAGGACGGACGCGGAACACCCAACGCACAGGCCGACCATGAATATGAACAATGCAACATGTGGCTGTGCAATAATGGCGCTCACACTCAACAATATTGCGCAAATTAGCGTTATTAACACTGTAACAAAACGAGACCAAGACGCAATCAATCAAATATATACAAAAAAACCTCAAATATCACAGTTAATTAATTATGGATTAAATTAATTATTAAGACTAAAAAATGACTCTATTTTACATTTAATTATGCACTCTGGGAATCATCTTACATCAGATATTATACATAAAATTCTCATATTTGCAATTAAACTCATCTCTACGTGCCTAATTAGGTAATGTATAAAATTTGTAATTTTATTGTCATTAATTTGACTAATTAAGAAACAGTTTACTTTGCAAGTTAATTGTTATAAATAAAAAAAAATTGTTTTTGTTAAGTTAATTGATAATATAATCATAATAATATTAAAAATGCGAAAGTTTGTGAGTTGGTGACGGGAGACAAGAGTGTGACAAACATGAAGGTAAATTACCTTAAATATCGTAGACAGGATATTTTGGTGAAAGAAGGCTTTATGTTATTTTCAAGAATTATACATGCATAGTAAAACCACGTAAAACTATGCAAAATGTGATTTGCACAGGTTAACGAGTTAGGCCGACGAGACGACATGTGGCGCTGCAGTGTTATATAGGTGACGGTAGCCATCTGCCATCAAGTGGACCGTCAGCTTGTCTGTCAAAGCTTATCATAAGAAAAATCCTTCTATTATGTATAGTAGTGTCTACAATTAGGTTTACGGTGCTTGTTTATTTTATAGTCAATTTATTTTGAATCCTTTTTTAGTTAGCTGTTTAGACGCAATCAACGTTAAATGTCGTAAGATGGATACAGTATATTAAGTACCTAACAATATAAGTACTCACTGAAAAGTTTTCTTTCGCAAATTTTTCCAATGACATATCCTATAACAACGTACGTGGCTCCGCACAGAACACCCATGGTTATCGACAATGGATATATTTGTGTATTTATAGACACCGGACATCCCTCGCGTTCTAAAAAATAAAATGCCTGTAGAGAAATAACAATAGCTATGTTTTTATTTAATCCAAAATCATCGACAAAAATAACACATTAACCTAAGGGCCTCTTTCACCATCTGTCAAGTGGGGTAACCGTCATTTAAAGTCACCAGTCAACGGGAGTAATGGACCTTTGTTTGTAGGGTTTAAATCCCAAACATTAAAAAGAAAATAGTAAAAAATAAATCGCCCATCGAAAGATGCAGTAAACCGAGTGCATAATTCAATCTGTGCTAACACTATAAAGAGACAATATTTGTATTTTTGTTTATAGTGAATAAACTCAAAAACTACTGGACTAATTTTAAAAATTCTTTCACCCATAGAAAGCTACATTATCAGCGAGTAACATAGGCTATTATTGTATAATGTTGCGCGGACGAAGTCGCGTACAACAGCTAGTTAAACATAAAATTATTTCTAAAAGTAACTAATCAACACTTTACTTGTAATTGGTGAAAGAGGCCCTTAATGCAAATATAAATTTATTTGATACTAACACGTCTTCTTGGTTTTATCTTGATTGTATCGCATATGCTCACGTATTGATCGAGATGCGGTACCACAGCGTTTAAGATGTCAGGCATCAGTATATACATACCACTTGCTCTGTAAATATATATATTTATCTATAGTAATATACTTAATGTAAATTAACTAATTTTCATGTAACTTGGTAGATAAGCATTTAGACATACGGGACACAGGATTTTCTTTTACAATGCGGACGCAGTCGCGGTCGCCAGCTAGTATCGTAATAAGAATGTTATCATCTTTCGATTCTACCCATATTTTGATTGATTAATTAAAAAAATATATATTGTGACATATTTTATCAGACTTTTTTGTGCGTAATCATGGGTAGGAATAACCTACTTATTTTGTAACTGTAGTACTCTAGTATACATTATTTTTTGTGTTATTTATTTTATTATCAATAGGTTTCACACCGCACGCCAAATAACGACTTTTATAAGCAAAATTTATACCTTGGGATTTTCTAAGGGATATCTAATTTATAAAAAAATAAAAATAATAATAAAAAAGGTAAATCTTACAACATGAAGACACTAAACATGCACAAATGAGAGAGAACTACGCAACGAAGTAGCGGAGGGCGAGTTAAATAGGACATGTTCTTGAGTGACATCAAAAAATTGCTCGGAGGTGGTCCAGCACTAGATAGCGATTTCACCTGTAATTCAATGAGACACATTACCTGGTATTTCTCATCTTTCTAAGAATATTGCAAATATTTTTGTGTTCAAATTTAGCTTTTTATTTATAAAAACAAATAGTCCAGTATCCTGAATCACCTGGATTTTTTTCTGATTACTAACAGGCTGAAACTTCGTGATTAGCTTCGGTTTGCTGAGTCGTCAACCTTTCTCCTCTGCGAAAATTCTCGATAGAGGTAGCTAAAGTAGTGCGCAGCCGTAAACAACTTCCAAGCGTAGGACTGGGAAAACGTACCACTAAATTTGTGGGGCTATGCGGCCATTTTGTTATACAAATGTTTACTAAGCTGTAGACAAAAATCAGCTGGCTATTAATAATTTTTATGACCTCGTTATATTGATATATTGCGAGTGGTTTTTTGGGAGGGATGGTATTACTAACCAGCTGATTTTTTGTCTGCAGCTTAGTAAACATTTTTCTAATAAAAATGTCCGCATAGTCCTACAAATTGAGTGGTACGTTTTCCCAGTCCTACGCTTGGAAGTTGTTTACGGCTGCGCACTACTTTAGCTACCTTTATGGAAAATTTTCGCAGAAGAGAAAGGTGGACGTCTCGACAAACCGAAGATGGAGTTTCAGCCTGTTAGTAATCAGATAAAAATCCAGGTGAGGGATACTGGACTAAATGTTATTTGGAATTCGAAGATGACAATTCCAAGGCTTTTGAATATAATATACAAAATTATGTTCAGAATATTGTAACATCAATGTAAATATATAATAAATAATATGCTAACTAAGAAGTAAAGTACATTACCTATCTTATTAACCTATTAATTAAATCGTGAAAGTTTGAAATCTTAGTGTAAGTACCTAAATTACTTTTTATAAACGTGTGGCAATACTTACAGGAAAGTCTTCGATTTTGGTGCCTTTGTTCCATGCGTACATCTTAGCCATAACTGCCAATGCCTTGTCAGAGTGATTTGCGGCCAAAAGATAGCTTGGACTCTCTGGTAGAGGGAACAACATTGCCGATGCAATCAGACCGGACATGCCGAACGTCAAGAGGAAAAGTCGCCATGACACAAATCGAAGCTTACCCATGTTGAAGTACCAGGTGTTGGGAATTATTAGCCACGCTAGACCTGTATGAAACATTTTAGGATTAAGTACAGTGTACACTCTTTCGAATTCCAACATTTTGGGCAGCCCGTCTGGCGGCAGTAACCACCCCCTTACAGAATACCACCGTGAAATTACAGCATATATGTGCTGTTGTCTTTCGGCGAGTGAGTAAGGGATGCCAGAGCCCATTACCCCTTCTCTTCCTTATCCCTTATCCTTAATCCTTCTATGGTCGGCAGCGCACTTGTATCACTTATGGCGTTGCTTGTGTTATAGTATAGGTGACGGTAGCCACCTACCATCAAGTGGACCGTCAGCCTGTCTGTCGACCTTAACATAAAAAAAACATGACTTAAGTGCCATTACCTATTGCACACTCGTTGAATTTAGTAACTAATAAAACATTAACCTGCTAATATTACATAGTTCAACACATGTCGCGGGCAGTAGCTCGTTTATTCTTGAAATTGCTCTGCATCTTTTGGTAACTTATTTAGTAAGTATGTATGTTACTCCATAACTCTTAAATTTTTATGACATTTGGTAGATAAACATTTAGATGTACAGGCCAAACGTCAGACTACTTTTTTCTTTTTCAACGCGGACGAAGTCGCGGGCGCCAGCTAGTATTTTATAAAGTCAGTCCGCGTGTAACAGCATTAGTATGTTATATAATATTACAAGGGCTGCTGATGATGGTAATGAATTTGTGACTTACTAGGAACCCAAATGAATACCATGGCTATAAACGTCGAACACCATGCAATGGCGGAGGCGCGATGGGATAAAGTATGCAATTCTCCCAAATATGCGTATATCGTTGCACTTGATGCCGACACTCTGAAATTACAATTTAAAATGCAGAAAACTTGTCCCAATACGTTTGTACTGTATCGAAAACAGTTGTATTTTTATATACATATCTATCCATTTATTTTTTTAAAGTCTGAATGTCTGAATGTGAGACTAAAAGATAGGAACTGCGCCTAGATATCTGTATGTATGTTAATGTACCTTATAAACGGCTTGTTGCTATGAAAAATTGGTTAGGATTTGCTGTAGCACTAAAACTAAAAGACTTCGCAGAGTTGCAATGTTTTTGTACAAATTGAAACCTTTCCCGTTTATCGCTCTTTCCATTAGTGAAAATCGTATCAAAATCCTTTGGGTAGTTTAAAAGAAGGTAGCGGAGAAACAGACCTAATCGGGCAGTGAACAGCCAGTTCTTTTGATTTTTGATTTTGATTTAACTCAAACGGATGGAACGATTTGGATAGGGATATTTTTTTTTAAACCTGACTCGATCGGGATTACTCTTAGCTATAATTTATGAAGATCCTGTATACAGGCGTTTGAAAACCATTAGCCCATTTCTTACTTAACGAAGCCATTTCACTAACTGCATGTGTTCGATTACGCAATTTGGTATATACTTTTACTTCGGTGGTATTTCCATGACATGGTAACTTGGATCAAGTAGGTAGTCTGTGGGACATCCAACGCCTCAGCAACTTACAGCAGATATAACGTGTTTGGGCTCATTAGAAAGTCAAGGGTTATTTTATAATTTTGATTATATATTGAAGGGTTAAGCTTTCGTCTGAAGTGCCAATATTAAAAGATAAAATTCGAAATACTTACAAACATCCAACCAGGATCCTGAGAAAGAAAAACATCCAAAAATTTACGGAGAAGCATGATAATATCGAAGTTAAACTGCTCAGTATCAAGGTTGGCAGCATCACAGTTCTGCGGCCAAATCTATCGCTTAGGTAGCCCCAAATGATTGCTGTTGATACCACGCCTGTTTAAAATATTTCCAAGTTAGTCTGGACTCTGGAACAGTGGTAACTAAAGTTGTCTATGGTGAACCCTGAGAGACCTGTTTCAAGAGATCTGCAAATATACCTGTTTCACAGGTGGATGCAGTTTTCCAGACAACATTTCCAGTACTTTCTCCTCAAACTTCAACAAAAAATGGATGTGGCTCATATATACAAAAAAATCTTTGATACATGGATTGGGGTATTTAAATTTTGGATGTATAGATGCAGCTACCGCACCAAACTGTACCCCGATTTTGTTATTATCAATTCCTCCTACTATGGATTGGAAACTCACCAAAGAAGCCTGCGGCACTGACTAGTCCTTTCTCTGTGTTGCTCAAATCTAGGTCACATTGCGCTGAACTCATGACGTATCCGATCCCTAGCAGTTCTATGTTTACGTAGAGTAGCACGAAGCCACACGTCACTAGTACTACATTGTTGAAGGATCCATAACCTGAAAAAGTACTACATTGTTGAAGGTAGACGCAGGTTGGACTTCTGAGGGTTTATCGATTTCAGAAGTGGTTTTTTTTAAGTCGTCAAGCAGTCCACTATTTCTAGGTGGCAGTCTTCGCAATACCACAGATGCTGCAAGTTTGCTGCCAACAACTTTAGTAAGATATATGAGAGGATAGGAGAGGAGTGAGTAGAGATTTACCTACTTTGCCATCATTACTTACACGCTCACTTAATAAATGCGAAAGATTATGAGGATGGATGGATGTTTGTTATCTTCAAGCAAAAAGGGCTTAACTGATTTGAATGAAATTTGGTACACAGATATATCTTTACCTGTATTAATTAACGTATAGGGTACTTTTTATCGTGGGAAATGTTAGGTTCCTGAGGGTTCATATAAAATTTAAAAATTTGGCGATAAAGATGTAAGGCATTAACTCGTATATTATCTTCTTTTTCAACGCGGACGAAGTCGTGGGCACCATCTAGTTTATAATAATGTAGTTGGTAGTACAATGAAAATGAGTAATTACCAGTTAATTCAAATACCTCTTCAAAACTTGACATTGACATGACATTTTCTTAATTTCCTATTTTTTTTTAACTCCGCTAATGTACTAATTTGCTGATACTTTGTTTTGTTTATTTATTGTAGTCCATTTTTAAGTAAAATAAATAGCTCAAAAGTATCTTTAAAGTTTTTTAAGGTTGCAGGTATATCTGCTATATAAAAACACTTTGACAAAACAAAAAGTCTGCCACATGTAGCAATCGCGAACGTCGCTGTGACAGATTGTGTACCATATCACAGAATATAATATAATATATATAAATATATACTTATATATAATATACCTACCACAGGTTTTTTATTAACACTTATTCATAATCCTTTTATATAAAAATTACGTGTCACATGTTTGTCGCCTATGACCTCCTAAACTACTAAACTGATTTTGATAAAAATTCGTAACTATGTGTAATTAGGTCCAACTTAAAAGATAGGACAGTTTTTATTTTGAACCCGGGCGAAGCCGGGAGCGTGTATGTAGCTAGTCTACTTATAGTTATATTTTTATTGTAAGAATCCAGACAAGTTGAATGAACTGGCACAGCTAATGATAAACATGGAAGTGGCTCATCGTCTGATGGGCATAAGCAGGGCAGATAACTTTCCCTCAATAACATCATTGGAATTGATTTTACTTACATACGAGGCAGACATTTTATTGTTGCCATGACTTTGAAAATTAACTAGAATATTGGTCATATTATTGACGATTAATTCTCATTTAATAAGAATGTATTTATTGTTTTATATGTTTTTTGACGACACGTCTAGTGGTGAGGTTAACCAGTCGCGGGTTCGATTTTTTTTGAAAAAATATTCAATGTATATAGACATGGCTTGTTTACTATTTTAATCTGGGTATAAGTTCGTGTAGCGAATTAAGACTTCTCGGCAAATGTGCGCAGAACTCTATTTTTAGGCCTTTGAGGGGGGAGAGGAAAGTGAGGGGCGGGTACGCGTCGGTGTGCCGACTCGTTATTGGTAGACTCAGTCGCTCTTCCCCTCCTGCACTTCGTTCGCGCGTCTCGAGTCTCTTAGGTACTGTTGCGTACATATTGTTTTATCGTATTAGTAAATACGTCATGGTGAATAAATGCCTAAAAAAAACGTTGTTCTTCGACATCGCACGATGATTTTATGGAAGGAATATCAACACTGCCTGTAACGTTAAGTTAGTGAGGTGAAAAATTACGAAATAAGAAAAAAAAATGTCATTTCCCTTAGCAATTTTGTGCGCAATTGTACACATGCGCCGATTCTCCCACAAGTGTCGCCTTCAAATCTTAATATAATAATTCACCTCACCTATATTTATACATTTATTTCACGGGGTTTTCGATAAGAAGAGTGGAGGCGTATATAGTTCGATGTAGACGTTGCAGACCATTGCGTAAGAATCTACCTAATAATTGATGTTCAATTTATAACTTCCTCCGTTAAACTTAATGAATTGACCTACTTAAATTATAACTACTTTCTTCCATCCGGTTTCTTCGCGGTTTCTTGATCATTGGAGAACGCCATGTCACCATTTTCTTTAAGACTCTTTTGATTTCTATTTAAAAAGTTAAAATGTTAATTACAAATAGGAACTATATCTTTATAACTTTGTTAATATGTAAAACTGGTCACAACATTTTGATATCATAAAATCATATTATGGTTTATTTAGGTTACAGCTGTGTAATATATTTACTTATAAGTAAAATAAACTGATTCAAAACTGACTCGATATTGCCGTAATATACTAAAACTACACTCTGAACCTAACAAATATACTTGACTTCATTTATTCCATATTTTCAATATATATAACATATATGTACCTACGCGGTAATCACAGGAACTACTGGTTCAGTAATTCTTTTTGGGTTGAATAGTCCATTTATCGAGGAAGGCTAGGCTATAGAGAACCGGACGAAGTCGCGGGCAACTGCTGATACAGTCGTATTGATTAATGTTTTATGAACTGTTTAAATATCGAAATATTTGAGAAATTTATTTATGTACAAGATCTATGGAGTCCTATTTATCTTTATCTATACTAATATTATAAAGAGGAAAGATTTGTTTGTTTGTTTGTTTGTTTGTATAGAATAGGCTCCGAAACTACTTGACCGATTTGAAAAATTCTTTTACCATTAGAAGCCGACATTATCCCTGATGAACATAGGCTACTTTTTACCGCGAGAAAATGCTTCGTTCCTACGGGAAAACGGGTAAAAGGACAACGGGTAGTAAGAATTATCCTTCTGTACTTAACTTCTTTTTCACATAACTTCTAAACGACTGAACCGATTGGGTTGAAATTTTATATGGTTATTTCGATGATTTCCTGAATGATTTAAAAATACAATTGGACCCGGTAGGTGGCGTTGCTGTCGGTATGTCAACTACTAAACGGCTTGACCGATTGGGTTGAAATTTTGTATGTGTATTTCCATTCCATGGTTTCACAAACACGAATGTATTATATTTTAAAAAGTTACGCGTGTCGCGAAGTCGCGTGCATCAGCTAGTTAAATATATACATTGTGGATACAATACTATTGCAAGCAAGCATAATAAAATTAATGGCTACAGGCAACAGACGACACTTGACCCATTAGAATTTCTAATAGATATGGTAATGTTACTCATGTTTAAGTACATTTTTGCTCCTATTGGTTCATAAATATGTTCATTTAAGTATGATAAAAAAACAATCATTCGCGTATGATCATTCTATAATTATTTTGTTGTGGAATTGTAATTTTGTTTATCTCAATGTTAAAGAGTCAATTCAACATGGATAAGTAAGTCACTAGGCGACTATTAAGACGCAAAAATAATGCCTTGGCACAAAGACATTTAACTAAGTTTACTAGGCAATGAACTCTCCTTGCCTTGGCTTGTACTAGTCCATACTAGTCCATACTATAATAATAGTATAAATGTTAAAGTACCTCTGTCTGTCTGTTACTAAAATCGTAAACGAGCCGTTTCTGTTCATTCATTATTTAAAAAAAGATATAGTTTTGGCCTCTTTATTTTTTGTGCATTTGTGCACTCTAATCTGAGAAACGGGTTAACCTATTTGAATGAGGTTTTCACTAAAATATTGATGTTTAGTTGGATTAAGCTATAGGATACTTTTTATTCTGAAAAAATGTTAACTTCCTATGGGATCTTCAAAAAGGAACTAGGTATAGAGCGTACGAAGTTGGTACGTTTGTCTATTCACTAAGATTAAATATGATATAAGCGAGAAGCTTCGCTCTTAGCAATAAGCGACCCTAAGTTCTGTAATTTTAAACAAAAATATCGCAGTGTAGCAAATAAATAATGTCATTTGATTAGATTGTTATTTATTAATGTATAGTTAATAATAATAATTTATGTAAACAAGGTTTTAATCATGTTTTAATAGAGCTTCTTACTTGAACTTTACTTGAACTTGTTTAGGTTATCTAACACTTGTAGCGTAACAATATTGTATATTGAAATTGAACCTTGTAATAGTAATTGATCCAAATAAATCAATGTATATTTATTACAACAGCACACAGTTATTTTAACTTGAATGCAAAAGAGATGCACAATGATTCATACCAAAAAAATAATCATAAACAGACCCTTAGGCATATAGGCACTCTTTTTGACAAAACTACTGCATATATCTATTTCGTGTAAAGTTATTTTAACTCTTGAATAACTAATCAATGTTTATAGGTAAAGTATTTTGGAGTTTTTGTACACTAGAGTGACATATTCACCCTCAAAGTTGCATTAAAACTTGTGTTAAAATATGGATTTTACAAAGATCATATCTATTAAATTAATATGTACTTTTTTTTAGTTTATATGCCAAGGAACCTAGTTAACGACAAGATAAGACGGTATCATGCTTACTTTTGTAAATTAAACATAAAACAGCGGAGTAATAATCGTTCTACGTTTGTATGGAGGAAAGCCGCGGAAAGCAGACTTGTATCACCTTAACAGTCCAGTATCCCTCAAAGGATTTTTTTTCTGATTACTAACAGTACAGGCTGAATCTTCGTGAGTAGCTTCAGTTTGCCGAGACGAACAACTTTTTCCTCTGCGAAAATTCTCGATAGAGTTAGCAGCCTTAAAAAACTTCCAAGCGTAGGACTGGGAAAACGTGCCACTCAATTTGTAGGACTATGCGGCCATTTTATTATATAAATGTTTACTAAGCTGCAGACAAAAAAACAGCTGGTTAGTATACTCATCTCTTTCAAAAAACCACTCCCAATAATGAGGTCATAAAAATTATTACTGACCAACTGATTTTTGTCTGCAGATTAGTAAGTAAACATTTTATAATAAAATGAAGGGAAAGTACCTTAAATATCGTAGATAGGATATTTTGCTAAAAGAAGACTTTGTTATTTTAAATCGTCCACTTAGTTTCAGTATAATGTATAAACACGATATCTCTGAAAACAAAGTTACTTACTCCAAGATCAACCCTTATAGATTTAAATATTATTAGTATTGATTAATAGTTCGTAAGGAGTAAAGTCCAGTGGTGCGTTGGAGCTGACCAGCTGACACACACATTTTTTTATATTAAACTCACATTGTGTAAGATTACAATACTTAGCGGCTTCATAATCAATCTAACTACTTGTAAATCCGTACGCTAGAAAGAAAGAAGTGATAGATGTATACACATATCTTTTTCGCTCGCTGTAATTTCGCTAAAATGTTGCGCGCACGCAGACCGATGGCTTGGCTTGCTTTGCTTGTTATTTTTAAGTCAGTCGCTCGCAGTCGCATTGTACGTTCGTTGGTATCGGTTTGTTCGAGAAGTTTTAGATTTTGCGTGCTCAGCAAGTACTGTAGAAGAATAAATTAAAAGAAAATATGTTCTCATAAAGAGTTGTATTGATTATTTTCAATTGTGTAAAGAATAAGTTGATTGTACCGTATTTTAATTAAGATTTTGTTGGGTGTTGATGGATTATAATTGAGTTTCATTGACCGATATATCGTTAGTTATCAATTTTATGTTGTAATAATAACAGTGTTTTATAATAATAACTTTTTAATCTGTGATAAGTAATATTTATTACTTAACAGCTTCTACTTACAATACATAGGTTGTATTGCAATTTATTGTGTTCAATGAATTTGAATATTCTGTAAAAGATAACTTATTAGGAGTTAATGACAATGAAAGTGTACTTGTGAATGACAAGTTTATTTTTAAGTTTATTTGTAGTTAATAATAGTTTGTACCAGTTGAACAAAAATCAAAAATGAAGGATTTAGAGGAAACAGAAAAGTTTCAAGTTGACGACGACAATGAGAAAGTAAAGAGTGAAATTTGTTTTGAAGAAGCTTTCGAATTAACAGGTGAGGCTTTATTTAAACATTATAGAGAATCACTAAAATTACCAAGTTAATACAAAAATAATAACTAAACTTAATAAGAAACTTTTCATTAAAGATTACATGCTTTAAAAAGCAGAATATCGGCTAGCGATTTTAATAATAAAAATTTCGTGTCACGTTGTTTGACGCCAATGAACTCCTAAACTACTGAACCGATTTTGATAAAACTTCGTAACTATGTGTAATTTGGTCGAACTTATAAGATAGGATAGTTTTTGTTTTAAACCCGGGCGAAGCCGGGAGCGTGTAGCTAGTAATATTATAAAGTAAAGGCGCTCTCCGCCCCTGTCTGTTTTTCCGCTAATACAAAAAAGGGGGGCGGATCGTTAGATGTATAATAAAAGTATTTTTTCGAGAATAAATGGAGTGGAATTGATGTCATCAATACAAAAAGTAGATTTGGGTCTAAAAGCAAAATCAAAATTTCTCCAATGAATTGTAAATAGGGCCATTAAAAGGTATAAGACGAAACGTCTTTTGTGACAAAAAGGGATGAGGTCGACCAAGTAATTGCTACCTACCTAAAAAGCAGCTAAAGTAGTTTTAGGAAAAAATCCAAAGAAATCCTGTTCAGAACCAGACGATTTTATTTCGAGAAATGAATATATCGTCCAGTACAGTACCATGTCATGTATTTATAAAAAAAAACCATTAGGACTTACAGCATAGAGATTTTTGATTCGGTTGCGTCAAGTCTTCCTACGTGATCCAATGTTTTAAGAAAAAATTACGATATTCCACCTCACGGCCCTCTATATATCTCCTTTCTTATAATATAATATAATATACAGTCTATAAGGGAATGCTTAAAATCTACTTCAAATGTTTATTTTATAACAAAATCATCTTAAATCAATCTTACCCAAATATACCTAACATTTCTTGTAATACTTTAATAAGGTTGACCCAGTTCAAAGCTGTAGAATTATTTCAATTAACTAAATAGCCTGTAGCGAAACTGGTTTTATTTTAGGGTTATTTTTCGCTAGAATTGACTATTATTATACAATTCTGATGTTAAAAGGCTTGCAATAGTAGTATGTTAAAAGGCAATTTTATATACCACTCTAGTACTTATAATACTATCCCGCAATTGCTAATACAAGTTATGTGTGATTAAAAAAATGTGTGTGTCAGCTCCGACACATGACTAGAGTTTACTTGTCGATTATAAAATTTAAATTTTCACAATTCGAACACGCCAAAAGAACAACATTTTTTAATAATATTGTGTAGATGGCGCAATATCTCTGAAACTTCAGATATTCTAAAATATCTGAACTGGGAAAACGTGCCACTCAATTTGTAGGACTATGCGGCCATTTTATTATACAAATGTTTACTAGCTGCAGACAAAATATCAGCTGGTTAGTATACCCATCCCTTCCAAAAAACCACTCCCAATAAATCATAATAATGAAGTCATAACAATTATTACTAACCAGCTGATTTTATGTCTGCAGCTTAGTAAACATTTGTATAATAAAATGGCCGCATAGTCCTACAAATTGAGTGGTACGTTAACCCAGTCCTACGCTTGGAAGTTTTTTACTGCTGCTTACTCCTTTAGCTCTATCGAGAATTTTCTCAGAGGAAAAAGTTGTTCGTCTCGGCAAACTGAAGCTACTCACGAATATTCAGCCTGTTAGTAATCAGAAGAAAAAAATCCTTTGATACTGGACTACAACGCATAATGTACCTAACGCATTCGTGCTCGTATTCGAATGACAATTTTGATTTTACTCCCATAAATCTTGATATATTACTAGCTGGTGTTCACTAGTAATATTCATATTTTG
Organism: Synanthedon vespiformis; assembly: GCA_918317495.1. Taxonomy (NCBI): domain Eukaryota; kingdom Metazoa; phylum Arthropoda; class Insecta; order Lepidoptera; family Sesiidae; genus Synanthedon; species Synanthedon vespiformis. The sequence continues at coordinate 774,244 of OU906954.1, read as the reverse complement.
GATCTCTTTGGCTAAGCCGCTAGTATTTACTTTTATTTTAGATTTCCTGTAGGAATGAAGCATTTTCCCGCGGTAAAAAGTATCCTATGTTCATCTCGGATAATGTTCGCTTCTAATGGTAAAAGAATTTTTCAAATCGGTCCAGTAGTTTCGGATCCTATTCTATACAAACAAACAATCAAATCTTTCCTCTTTATAATATTAGTATAGATAGATGCTCCAAAACAAAACTGCATAAATTTCAGGTCATGGCAAGTTCAACTATTTGGTGTTGTTCACTTGCGGTTTAATCTTACTAAACGTGTCCATGGAGTCGGTTGGTATGAGCTACGTTATCACATCTGCAGAATGTGAATTAAATTTGACGAGTGAACATAAGGGTCTAGTAAACGCTGCAGCATTTATTGGTAAGTCAACTAATCTCTTTTCTCTCATAAACAGGTATACATATATCCAGTTAAATTTTAAGCGAAAAAGAAACATAAACTAATAGGACTCATAGGTAGTCCTATTTTGGGGTCAGAGCAAAACAAAATTGAGACATTTGGAATATAATCGAGAATTATTATTAATGTTGAGAAATGTAAATTTGGAAAATGATCTAGAATTAGGTACTTACCTCAATCGTAAGATATAGGTAATTAAAAGTTTCTAGAAAACTTAAAAAGAATGACGGGAGATCTCAATGCGATATTTGAAACAGAAGGAAGTGACAGAAATCTCTGTCTGTCTGTCTGTTTGAGATAAACTCAAAAACTACTGCACCGATTTTCATGCTGTTTTTACCAATGCATAGAGTGGTTCTCGATGAAGGTTTTAATATATATTTTATAAAGTTACACGGGCGAAGTCGCGGGCATCAGCTAGTTTAAAAATAAAATTAAAAGTATATAATAACCGGCACATAACTTGGCAAGATTTTAATGTAGTTTGAGAAAGTTTGCGCACGTGAGATAAAACTAACGCAAGTGTACGAAGGAGTGAGCGGGACAAGTGCAAGGTGCGAGAGGCACGGGGCGAGTGGCGAACCAATCGCGCGATCGGATCTATGTCTTGCCCCTTTGCCCCGCTTGATACCCGATCAGATCAAAAAAACGACTTCTGCGCATCTCGCCATTCTTGCCAACTTACGTGCCGGGATTTATACCTGCAAACAATTTGTAATTTATGTTCCAGGTATAATGAGCACGTCATTCTTATGGGGCTATATGGGTGACAAAATTGGTCGTCGGGCAGTAATGTTGCCTGCTATGCTCTTATCAGCAGTGTTCTCAATTACATCATCATTCTCCACTAACATCTGGATGCTTCTTGTTTTGAGAGTTTTGACTGGGTGTTTGTAAGTGTTGAAATATTTTTTAGGGGCCTTACTTTAGGATACTTGCGCGTATTTTTTTAATTATTTGGTAAACCCCAAATGCCATAAAAGTAGACACCAAGGTCTAACCTAATTTACGCATGTGGCCCTAGCCAAGAGCAAACGTACAGTCGTAAACGCTACGCTCAGGCTACATTACGAAAGAAATAAAGCCCGGTGATTGGTTGTTGTAACGCCCACATACAATTTTGACGAATCACAAAGCTTTCTCTCAGCGTAGCGTACCTAGCTTGAGCGTAGCGTTTACGACTGTACGTTTGCTCTTGGCTAGGGCCCATGGTCTTCTTGCTTTGTTTATAATGTATTTTTTTTTAAATATATTTTTGTTTCAGAGTATCGGCATCGAGTGCTACAGTTTACGCCTATTTGGGAGAGATGCACACCAGCTCTCGCCGTGCTTCTGCGATTGCCTGGGGATCTGCTTTCATATCATTTTCATTTATTATATTGCCAGGTAAATTTCTTTCTTTCTATGGTATCGTTTATGGTAGGTAATTTGATTCTACTATGGAAACAGTTCAAATCATAGAAAGTAGGAATATATAATACCAATGGTAACAGTAACAGTTCGTAACTCTATGGTTCAAATAGTTATAAATAAACGTCTTAATAGTATCTACAAATGGAATTATCTTAACTTACATCATTTAATATCATTTGCTTAGTCCAAATTCATACATATTTTATACTATCTTATTAGTATACCAAGAACTTATGCTTCATTAATATTCAAAGCGTAGGTACAGATTGTATGAACCGATAAAGGCCTTCTTGTTGTCAGTGCACATAAATCAAGAGTTAGGCATTAGAATTCTAGTAACTTAAGTAATCTGAATAGGCGTAGATATTGCATTAACATACCTCTGACAATTTTACATGGAAATTACATTTCATATACTCGGGGAAAACTTATTTAATATGAAAATAATAGGAATACATTCTTCTAAATTTCATATTTTTCAATAATGCAATTAATAATTTTATTTATTAACTAGCGACCCGCTCCCGGCTTTGTCCGGTGTGAATTTTTTACGTAAAAACCTTCCTTGATTATCCATCCACCCATGAGTGAAAACAGAATTAAAATCGGTCTAGCCGTTCTCGAGTTTTGCCCTTAGCAACACATTTAGGGATTCATTTTTATTATACACATTCTTCAGGTTTGGCCTGGCTGATAATACCAAGATCATGGTCTTTTGAAATTGGAACGATTCACGTAGTGCCATGGCGAGTGTTTGTCTGGTCTTGGTGTGCCCCTGGATTGGTAGCAGCAGGGACGTTAGCATTACTGCCGGAAAGTCCAAGATTTTTGCTTGCGGCAAAGGGAGTTGACCACGCATTGCCCGTTTTAGCCAAAATGTATTCCTGGAATCACGGTGTGAGCAAGGAAGAATTTCCAGTATGTGATCAAATTTTAAACTACGATTCGTCTATAGACTAGTAGAATTAATAATTTGAAATAGTTCTTTAAAGATTTTCGATGGTCGGATCAGTAGTAATCCGACCATCGAAACCGAGCAACTGCCGACCTGTAGCACTACCATGAGTTTATGATGACCGAAATCGCTAGCGAGAGATGAGCGAGAACGTAAAATATTTGTATGAAAAATTGTACAGCGCCTCTAGCAGTCACTCAAAGAACTAAAGCCGGTAACATGAGTTGTATAAGTGAAAAACCTATCGAATGTAGTCGCTAGCGACCATTAGCGACTAACGTTTAACTTGACATTTCTATACAAAATCGGTACCATGAGTTACAAATTTGACTGATGCTCTCGAGAAATACCGTAACGTTAGTAGTGAAATCATTCACTAGCACATTGAAGGGTGAAAGGTTCGTTATCGACAGAAGTAAACTAACGTAAGATTTCGATAGCAACTCATGGTAGTGCTACAGAGCTGTGTGAGAGGTCACGAATTCGATTCCCGCTCACGACAAACATTTTTATGCATGAATTGTCTGTCTTGACCTTTTCTATTTTTAATTACTTTAAAAATTTAATTACTTTACTTAATAAAGTCCTTTATTTGACTCGAATGAATAAGAAAAGAATGAATGAGTTAGAAAAAACTGGAATGAAATTCAATAACAATTAAAAAGATGCAAACTTTTGCCGTTTCAGGTAGAGAAAATAATAACCTCAGGAAGTACAGAATCGTCTAAAGCTGGTTTTGCTGGAGCTATAAGAAATATTAGCCTCATGTGTCGTCGTCCTTTATTGAGATGCGTTTTAATTTCGCACACATTGATGTTTGCTGTATTTATGCTGTAAGTACGAGTATCATAATGGTCTAGTATCCGAAATGAAAAATCACTCGTAGAGCATACAGTCAGTAACCACCATAGTATTAATATTATACCATAGTATTATTATTATAGTATTATAGTATCAATGAATGGTAGTACCATAGTACTACCAGTCATTGAAAATATTCAATTACGAGATTATTATTAATGAAAATAATTTTTAAAATTTGAAACTACAGTCGGCCGCATAAGTCGATTAATACATTCAAAAGTGCAAAACGACTGAACACTCAACTTACTTATTTACTTACTTACTGAAGCTTTTTACGATCGTTTGTACGTGAAGTTTATTTTTTTCTACCTAGTGACAACGATTTATGGCGCGTTGAGTGTTGTGTTCAGTTGTTTTGCACTTTTGAATGTGTTAATCGACTTATGCGGCCGACTGTACCTATCTTAATTTGGAAAACAACATTTGTTACATAATGAAAATTTTGATTTCGTCTCATTTAAATTTAGGTTTTAGATTTATTGTATTTGAGAAAATTTATGAATTTTTTTTCAGATCGAGCGGTCTTTACATGTGGGTGCCGGATATCTTGAACAACATATTGCAGAATACAGACAATAGCAGTATCACAATATGCGACATTATTCACAACAAATTTCAACTTGCTAAGAATTTTAGCTTAAGTAACATTGACGATACGGTAATGAAAAAATCAGTAACGAGAAACTTTACATTTTACATTTTAAGAAAAAGCATCATTATGCTTTAATGCCTTCTTTGTAGTCTTACAATTTCAATTATGTAAATATACTGGACCGTAAAGAAAAAGGGTCGGTTAGAAAATCTACAATATCTTCAAAATATCTGTCCTCTGAATAAATTAAAGAATATTTTAATGTGCTTAAATAAAAATAAAAAATATTTAGTTTAGCTTTAATTTAGTCTTTATTTCATAAAAGCTAGGTCACTGACTTTTGAAGATATTGAAGATTTTCTAACCGACCCTTTTTCTTTGCTGTCCACTGTCCAGATAATTTAGTATACTTAATATTATATTTGTTGTACGTCGGCCGCATAAGTCGATTAACACATTCAAAAGTGCAAAACAACAGAAAACTCAACTTACTTGCTTACTTACTTACTTACTGAAGCTTTTTGCGATCGTTTGTATGTAAAGTTTATTTTGTTCTATAGTCGTGACAACGATTTATATTGCGTTGAGTGTACCTCAGTTCGTAATCCAGTTTCGTAAACTATAGTTATCCCAACTATAGTGCTACTGAAAATACATGGAGGCTTGTAATTGTTTTTAAATTTTCTTGTGTTGATTAAAAATTGGTGAAATATTCAATAGTGAAGTTCAACCAATTTTAAGCAGTGGCTGTGCCCAGTAATTGAGATAATATTATGTACTTAATTTCTTTTCAGTCTGCTTCACAAGGTCAGCCGTGTCAAATCCAAGTGTCGGTTGGTGTGTTTCCCATATCGATGGCAATGGGAGCCGTGTTTGCCATAACTTACTTATCCATCGGAGTGTTTATTAACAGAATAGGAAGGAAGACTTTATACTGTAAGTTCCTATATGTAATTTTAACTTTTAGCTTAGACTAAAACGATGATAAGTTAAAAATATAAAAGCAATTATAACGCTTGACGCCTTGTTGCTATATCACATTGGCCAGGCGTTAGTTACAGTTTTATATTTTAGATAAAATCCCTCGGGAACAGTACTTTTTTCATAGATGAAAGATATCCTATGTCCTTTTTGGTGTCCCAGACAACGTGTTTGCAAAATTTCATGGTGATCGGTTCGTAAAAACTTAACAAACAAACAAACTCACATTCACATTTATAATGGTAAGGATTATATTTATGATACTAAAGTCTTAACATTTCTCTCTGCATGAGATATAATTTATGGTTCTCTTCATGAGAATCGTAATTAATGCAATGATGAAACCCTATATCTAAAACTAAAAGTTTACGCTTATATGTTGATTTTCTTGATCTAAACATATCTATCTATACTAATATTATAAAGAGGAAAGATTTGATTGTTTGTTTGTTTGTATTGAATAGGCACCGAAACTACTGGACCGATTTGAAAAATTATTTTACCCTTAGAAGCCAACATTATCCGTGATGAACATAGGCTACTTTTTACCGCGGGAAAATGCTTCATTCCTACGGGAAAACGGGTAATAGGACAACGGGTAGTAAGAATTATCCTTTCGTAATTATCTTTTTCACATAACTTCTAAACGGCTGAACCGATTGGGTTGAAATTTTATATGGGTATTTTGATGGTTTCTTGGATGATTTAAAAATACAATTGGACCCGGTAGGTGGCGTTGCTGTCGGTATGTCAACTACTAAACGGCTTGACCGATTGGGTTGAAATTTTGTATGTGTATTTCCATTCCATGGTTTCACAGACACGAATGTATTATATTTTATAAAGTTACGCGGACGAAGTCGCGCGCAACAGTTAGTATTCAATAAAATTCACGTTGAAGTCACTGCACATTCTTTTAAGCTCCATTTTGCATTTTAAAATTGGTTTGGTATCTAAGGTGTAATTAAAAAAACAGAAATCCTATTAATTTCCTCTCCACAGGTGGTATAATGTTTGTGTGCGGCGTTGCCACAATTGCAGCAGCTTTCGTGCCACAAGGAGCTGCTGCGACAGCTTTGCTGATAATAGCTTTATGTGCTGGATGCGCAGCTTCCATTCTAGCTGCTATAGCGGTTGATGTCTTCCCAACCTCTCTAAGGTACATTTTGTAATGTTCAGACTTTTTATGTATCTGAAGATGTCAGACTGTACATAGTATAGATAATAATGAATGATTTCAGGGCAATGGCAATGTGTGTGATGTACATGGTTGGACGTTTTGGAGCAGCCGTAGGTTCCAACATCCTTGGAGCGACCTTGGACACTCATTGCCAATTGGCATTCACTGCTTTCGGTGCTTTCTCTGCTGGTAAGTTCATAGTTAGGAAAAAAATTTTTAAGTCTTAAAAAAAATTATAAGAGTAAATAAGACAAATATTGCTGTGACGACGACGGTGGCGCTGTCACATCTATCCTAATGCTCGCGACTTCGTCCGCGTTGAAAAGTATAAAACGCCATTTACCGTGGAATGGATCGCTAAAAAATATGCCCAAGCAGTTGTCATGTTAGTCGCTTCACCTGATTCTGGATAGATGGCGCTGTCAAGTGTATCCCGAGCCAAGCCGCTAGTATTTACTTTTATTTTAGATTTCCCGTAGGAATGAAGCATTTTCCCGCGGTAAAAAGTAGCCTATGTTCATCACGGATAATGTCGGATTCTAATGGTAAAATAATTTTTCAAATCGGTCCAGTAGTTTCGGAGCCTATTCTATACAAACAAACAATCAAATCTTTCCTCTTTATAATATTAAGTATAGATGATACCTCGGCAACAATACTTCTTTTGGATAAAGCCTTTCTTGTATCTTGTATCCCTGACAAAGTGTATGCGAAATTTCATGAGGATTGTAGTTAAGGCGTGAAAAGTTATAATAATTAAAATATTTTGGTATGAATAAAATAATAAATTACTTAATAAAAAAAAAACAAATTTACTAGACTAAATCAAACACAATGTTTTATTTAATTCAACATAGGTAACAATGAATTAATTTGTTGATAAAGTATTTATTATTTGCCAAAGCCTCACGAACTATGGTCATTTTTCAGCTTTATTTATTTAATACAATTAATTTATGATACCTGATATAAATGTTATATATTAGTTATAAATAATTTAATACGTATTTACAAAGAAAAATCTAATTTTTATTATTATGTTTTAGGTTCCATTCTACTAATGATATTTTGGCCGAAACCAGAAAAAGTTCGAGACGAAATGGAATCCAGAGGTTTCACTTATTAGTTGATATTGTACAATGTACAGTTAATAATATATTAACTGGCGACTGTGCAGAATTTTATAATGTAGCGTTTCCTAAATAGAGACTGAAAGTACCTACATTTTTGTAACTATATTTTTTTTTATACATTTTCAATAAAATAGTGATATTATAAATATTTTGGATTTTTTTTTACTAACTTTTGGTTTCACCTCTATTGGTGAGTTTCATATTATGGTAATTCTGTGTTTTCAGACAAACAAATTAATAAAGTTTTTAAAACTTATGTGGGTAAACTAAGGTCCACAACTCTCCCCCCCCCCCCCCCCCCTTTTCCACTTGCCGCATCACCCCCCCACATAACAAAGTTTGTCCCCGTCAATGGTTTTTTAAGTACTTTGCGAAAACTATAGTAGATACAAAAAAAGTGTCAAAGGCAAAAATTACCCCCATTCCCCGAAAATTACCCCGGAACGCAAGCGTGTAAATGGCATCCAAGCGTTTGTCCAGGTTTGGAGCTTGTGGACGTTTGCCAAGCCTCGGCAGGCGTGTAAATGCGGCAACAGTGCTTGACTAAACGGTTTCACATAGTTGCAGTCATGTTGCAGTGTAGTTATGTACATGCAATACAAGGAACATAAATATACTCTCTAGCGAAAGACATACAATAAAGCATTGTTTCTATTTGCAATAATTGTAATATAAAAGATAACTACTGTTTCGTGACTCATAGAGACCATAGTAGAGGGTGTTTTAAATATTATACCATAAATATAGTAGGTATATTTATGGTACTGTAGGCTACTATACCTCTAGCTATCATTATAATTTATAATTAGCACAGGGCCACAGGAAACTTGTTTTTGAAAAGTGATGTTATTTCATATTTGCAAGAGCAGAACTTAATTTTTGCAATTTTTCATTATAACTTCGTATAATGAATTATATTATATTCGTAGAATCGCGAAATTTTTAACTAAATTGTGGGTATCATTCACTCGGATATAGTATAGGTACTGTTTCATTAAACACTGTACTATGCGTTTCAAATGAGAAAAGGATCGCGCTTGCTGCAAACTTCACATGATCCGAGTCATCATAGTAATGTCGTCAAAAAAAATCAGAATAACAAAAATATAAATATTTTTAATTTATATTTTATCTAATAAATTTATATATGTATAAATATATATATCCTTACTAATATAATAAATGTGAATGTGAGTTTGTTTGTTTATTACGCTTTCATGCAAAAACTACTGAACCGATAACCATTAAATTTTACATACACGTTGTCTGGGACACCAGAAAGGACATAGGGTACCATTTCATTTCATTTCATCGTTCAACGTGGACGAAGTCGCGGGCACCAGCTAGTATATAATAACTATTAAGTAATTAAACTATAAGTGTAAATTTTAGTACGATTTAAATCGTATTTATACGATCTTTTCGGCTTTGGTTCTATGTAGCAAAGCCCTTAAGTTTGCTAACACGTCTCCACGAGATAAGCAATTCTTTTATGGGTCAATGTATACGATTTTATAATAAACTAACTGAATAAATAAATCACATTACAAAAATAATAAAAACTAATAAAAATAATAATTAATTCTTAGATTATTTTTTCTTGCACTCCGTACACATCAGTAATGAAGTTCGTGAGAAATGCGGTGCCAAATGCGAATTTCCAGTCCTATTCTCATTTGACACGCATAGTATAGGTGTATTATTATATTAAGGTTTGAAGGCGGGGTTTGTGGGGGAATCGGCGCATGTGTACAATTCCGCACAAAATTGCTAAGAAAAATGACATTTTATTTTCTTATTTCGTAATTTTTCGCCTTACTAACTTAAGATTACAGGCAGTGTTGATATTCCTTCCATAAAATCATCGTGCGATGTCGAAGAAGAACGTTTTTTTAGACATTTATTCACCATGACGTATTTACTAATACGATAAAACAATCTGTACGCAACAGTACCTAAGAGACTCGAGACGCGCGAACGAAATGCGGGAGGGGAAGAGCGACTGAGTCTACCAATAACGTGTCGGCACACCGAGGCGTACCCGCCCCTCACTTTCCTCTGCCCCCTCAAAGACCTAAAAATAGGATTCTGCGCACATGCCGAGAAGTCTTTATTCGCTGAACGACCTATATACTGTATAAAGAAATTATTTTAAATTTGAATTTGCCCGTTTGCCGCTGTACGCAAGCGTACAGTCTGTCAAAAAATTTAGAAATTAAAAAGTGACAATACTATAGGTTTGTCTCTTTCTAAGTGGCAATACATCAACTATATTATGGAACGGGACAACACTACAGTATTGCCACTTTTTAATTTCTACACTTTTTTGACAGACTACATGAGAACGTGATTGTTTCAGTTCGATTATTTTGTTGTGTCAGTTCGATTATTTTGTTGTGTCAGAAATGTCAGAATCGAACAAAGGAATCGAAGTAGCGACCTTTGCTCGGTGGATTGTGTGTGTTTTTGTGATTCTAATTGTGTTTTGTTCTTGTATAGTGTGAAATACGGGAGCCAGGGGAGGTAAGAGGGTGAGTGAGTGAGTGAGGTGAAATTGTGATGGCGGAAAACAAAAGTTCGGACAACGTCGTCATGCCGGACATTACCGAAGAAGTATCCGAAGCCGATCCGCTTGCGACGACGACGTCGACGACGAGCGAACACGATCATGGCGAAAGTGAACGTGATGGTGCCTTGGCTAGTGACATCAAAACAAAAATCTCTCGTCTTTCTAATAACTCTAATGGTGTAGTGACAGTGCCAGTTTCGTTGCCAGTAGACACTTTAATCGCCGGAACAACATTCAACGTCATAACGTCCGACCATCTGCCTCATTTGAAGCCTATGATATGTGTTGATTCGGGCTTCATTTCGGGCCCTGTCAACGACGACCTCAAAGCCACACATATTGTGATACAAAATCCTGTATCGCCACCAACGGAGGAGAATGCGTCGACGCCAACCACTGCTAGTCGCTTTACGAACTCTCTTACTTGGGAGGAGACTGCAAGAATGCCAGTTCTGCCCATCAGATGCAAGAATACATCGGCTGAACTTCACAAGCAAAGATTTGGCTCCGGGGGTCGAGGTCGCTGCATCAGGTACGGAACGAAATGGTACACTCCGAGTGAATTTGAGGCTATATGTGGACGCGCATCCAGTAAGGATTGGAAGCGCTCCATTAGATTTGGCGGCAGGAGTGTCCAGGCACTCATCAATGAGGGGATTCTGACTCCTCATGCGACCAGTTGTACCTGTGGAGCTTGCTGCGACGACCAATCAGGTATTTTATTGTTTTGTGTGAAATTATAACCTATAAATTATTATAAATTAGTTTGAAATGTGACTTAGGATTTACTATTATGTAAGGAAGGAAGGAATATTCAATTTGGTTACAAAATCTAATAAAATTACATGTTTTATATTCTTTTTGATGTAAGTATTTATGTTTATTTATTTATTTATTTATTTATTATACAAGGCCCCCAACGAGGCAGGCATCTAAACATAACACAGTTCAAACAAATGAGCTCATGGCGGATGCCGCCGCAATTACAGGGAGCTCAACATTCACCAATAAGAGCTACAAGCAACATCCGTACCTACAATAATCTATCTTTTCATCTAAATCTAAATTAATAATTGAAACATACACAGCATCAAATAAAAAATAATCAAATAAAGTCACACATATAAAATTAAAAATTACAAATAAAATTAAAATTAAAATGTCAGGTGTCGGAACCACGGACGCAGATGACTCTCTTAATTTTCGAGAATGTATCGCTACAGGGGTCAATCTCGTGCTTTAGGGAGTTCGCATGACCCATAATACGATTCAACGGTGAAAAACGGCCCAAGTTTGTTCTGAAATGGTTCAGCTGGAAAGGTGTATATCTGCCCGGCCGAGGGGCTCGTCGAGGAACACTGAAGTTAATACGGGATAAGAGTTCGGGCGAATTGACTGTCCCCCTCAGTAATTTGCAGAAAAACAGAACGTCCAACAAAAGCCTCCGGGACTGCAGAGAATCGACATTGAAGTGAATCAATCTGGCCTGATAGCTTGAAAGCTCCCTAGCTAAACCGCGACCATAAGACAAGTGCCAAAGGAATCGCTTCTGTACAGACTCCAGACGCTTGATATAAACATCATAGTGTGGATTCCATATGGTTGAGCAATACTCCAGTCCTGAGCGCACATAAGCATTATAAAGAGCAATAATTGTCGATGGGTTTTTGAACTCCCTGCAACTTCTAATGATAAAACCTAGGGACTTGAACGCCTTTTTCATAATATTGTCAATGTGGACATTAAAACGAAGCTTCGAGTCGATCTGAACTCCAAGGTCTCTCGCAGAGTCCACACTCCGCAGATAAGTGCCATCAAAGTGGTAGGTCTGTCCCGGTGGGAACTGTCCCCTAGAGAAATGCAGATGAAAGCATTTGTCGATGTTAAGCGACATGCCATTAAGCCGACACCAGTTCGACAACCTGTTAAGATCCTCCTGGAGCCCCACACCATCCCCCGGAGATACCACACTTTTGAAGATTTTTAGGTCGTCCGCGAAGAGCAGACAATGCGAGTTCCAGAAACACGATTCAATGTCATTAATAAAAACATTAAAGAATAGGGGGCCAAGATGAGACCCCTGGGGTACGCCGCAATTTAATGCGAAGGAATCCGAAAAATATCCCCTAAGGACCACCCTCGACACACTACCGCTCAAGTATGACCCACACCAATTCAGGACATTGCCTGATACACCATTTTGCCTGAGCTTACGCATCATAATATGGTGTTGAACCCTGTCAAACGCCTTGGCAATGTTATTAATTTAAAGAAAAAATATTTTCTTTCGCTAAGCCGAAAATAACTTCATCGGCTATGAATATATAAAATAATTGTGAAATTTACTTATAAACACCAGAAATAGTATTTGTATTATAATATGTATAAATACATATTATTACCTAGAGCAAATTATCATCATTAACAAGATTTTCCTTTTGTTTTTTAAACTTTTTGGTTTAAGATAAGTCTTGATGAGGATGCAGACTACTAGGTACTATATTAATTACTAGAGCCCTTTACTGTTTCCTAAATGTACTATCTTGTATATTTTCATCTGTGAGAGTTTTCATTTATAAAAATGTGATTTAGAGTTGAATTTATATCTACAAGGTTATGATGGATGGATGGACAACTGTTTACTTTTATTCATACATATAAATGTAAATTATATTTGTTAATAATGAATTCAAAATTTATATTATTATACATGCACACAAACAGATAAATATATGACACACATTTTAACTTTTTTACAGTTATTATGTGAAATTATAAGAAAACTATCTGAGAAACCTACACTTACAGATTTATTAACCTCCAACTCCATTGAACATACAGCCGTATGGCTGGTTACCATCCTCATCTTGTCGAAATCCCTTTTTTACAGACTAAGCTGCCATCTGTTTTCCGAGCAAGTTCGAGTGTAGTGTATAGTACAAAATGTGTGAATAATTGTACAAAATGTTCTGACTATTCTCCCCAGCTATGGGTCCTGTCCGTCTGTACACACCGTACAAGAGGAAAAGGAGGAACGCCGAAAATGAGGAGAAAAAGCCAAAGATAAAGAGAGACACTAGTCTTGCGGATAGTGATATTGACAGTATACATCAAACAAGTGACAATAGTCACTCTAAGGAGGCTTGGCAGACATTGGCGGAAGGGCTGGAGAATAACCCTGTTTATCATCTGCTGGAAAACCCAGATGCCAGCACTGATCCCACTGCAGGTAAATGCTTTTTTAACCATCTTTTCACAGCTTGTTTTCTGTTATCTACAGGCTGTCTGGTAATTAATGGTAAGCTCGTCATTCAAAATATGAATCTAACTATTAAGCCCCCCCTAATAAGGGTTTTTTTAACCAGGATTTTCAATGTCATTCAATAACAAAATTGTATGATAGCTGGGAAAATTTTATATTTTGAAGTGATTGCATCCAAGTGTCCGGTAATGGATTTAATTTTTTTTTTTTTTTTTTTTGGGGATGAAATTTTTTTTTTTTTTTTTTTTTTTTTTTATGTTAAGGTCGACAGACAGGCTGACGGTCCACTTGATGTTAAATTACAGGGTTACCGGATATGGGGGGAGTTTTGAAGCGGTTAGACAAAATTAGCCAGGCATTGGTGAGGTTGGCCGGTGAAGTCAAGCAGTGCGTTGATGACGTGAGAGTTATCAGCGCGAAACAGTTGGAGAGACTGGAACACGAGAGAGCTTCGAGTGCCCTCTTGGCGGCGAGCGTGGAACAAGTTGATGTTGACCAGGCTTCTCTGCACAACGTCGACGACACGGAAGCTAAAGTGGTAAGTGCATTTTTTTTTTAAATTGAACTATACATCTGTGCAGGCTTTGATTGTTCATCTTCTTTGAAATGAAAAATATCTTTAAATTCTTCATTTATTATTTATGCTTCATTATTTTATGACTGCAACCAAGAGCATATTGGTTATTTATTCAAAGAGTATATTACGGTGGTATACCCATATACAATATCTTATCAAGATAGAAAAAAGAAAGCATGTAGCGAGGCCATTGCAATGGTTTATTATTGCTAATTTGTCTCTCTGAGAAAGGCTAGTTAGATATTAAAAAAGTCTCCCCTTCATGGGGGGTGAACTACCCCCCAAATAAAAATTGCGAATAGCGATCACGTTCCTATAGCTGACTCTATCTGTTCCAGTCCACTATTATAGTTAACACTACACTTAACTTGTATGAAAATAGAGGAAGTGTTGATGAGATGTGTTTTGTTTTTCTTAGTGCGCCAATTGCAACCGGGAAGCGTCGGCGGAATGTTCGTTGTGCAGACGCACGCCTTACTGTTCCACCTTCTGCCAGAAGAAGGACTGGGGCTCCCATCAGATCGAGTGCCTCCGCTCCGTGCCCACAGTGCACGCCGACCAGCAGCACCAGTCGATTATGCTCATTGTGGAGAGCCAGCATCAGTAGCGTACACTTGGTAAGTACACTTTTGAAATACATGAAACTACCGTCTCCCTCCTTAACGTTAAGGCTCACATACACACTTAACGGACAGACCTCCGACACGCGACTGACTGACGTATTTATCTCATCCCCCTGTGGATTGACGTGGTACGTTTGAGACTGTGCTTGTCTGTATGAGCTAATGAACAAATCCCAAAGATGCATACACTACAATATGTACAAAATCAAACCACCATGCTGATATTGCAAATTTAGAGAAGAGGGGGGGGGGGGGATCATCATGGAAGCACAATTGAAAATCATGGCACCGGCAAGTCTGGAGAATCCCGGATTTTCATGAACATTTTCTACAAACCATTTGTTTCTATGTTTCTGCCAGGCGTCTATTTTCTTTTATATAATCTGAATATAATGTGTTATGCAGGCACACGAGCAAAAATGCACGAGTATGAACACTGCAACTTGGGAGAAGCGCCTGGCTCTGTGTTAGGTAATGGACATACCCCAACCACACTGAACTGGACACATACTCCAAATCTGCTGTGCGATTCCAATACCGCTGTTGACTTCAGGTAAAATATTCTTATTCAGGCCCAACAAATATAAATCCCATAAGCTATATTATGCGACAATGTTGAGCGAGGCTGGCTTCATTCATAGCCTTGCTCAACATTGTCGCGTCTACAAATTCGAATTCATGTGATTTTTAGCACTTCGCGTGGTATGTTTAGAATCCCATTTGCCACCACTGGTGACCAACATGGTGGTGGCAAATGGGATTATTTCCAATTGGGATGTATTATTTCCCATTCGCCACTAAGACTTGCGAAAGGTTTTTTTATGCTTATTAATTTTGTACAAGCCAGTTACGATATAAAAATCAATCTTCATTTTCAATATTCATTTCAATTTTGACAACACGTTTGGTCTAGTGGTGTATATAACCGTAGCTGTTAACAAAATGGTCGCGGGTTTGAATCCCGCTAGGGCAAATGTTAACATTTGTACCTGAGTCATGGTATTTATAATATGTATGTATTTAAAAAAAAAAAAACTAATCTATGTCGTCTGTTATCTATGTCGGCGGCCGATCGTATGATCCGGCAATTCGTGATGTGCCCAGACAGATCGTGATATAGCGCCGTTTTATGAAATTTCTAACCAATATCAGTCAGATTAGTGATTAGTTTTTGATTGAATGTAATTTGACAAGCACTTTTTTTTATTCGCTTTGCAACTTCATAAAACACCGCCATATCGCCTATTTGCCTATTCAGTAGGCACACATGCCCGATTGCCCGATTGAACGATCGGCCGCCGACATCTATAAATATGTATTGCTCAGCGCCTCTTTCACCAAATACAAGTAAAGTGTTGATTAGTTACTTTTAGAAATAATTTTATGTTTTATTAAATTATCCATCGATAGCCGATTTGTTTTTTATTATTTTCTATTCAATGTTTGGGACGTTTACCGTACAAACAAAGGTATGTCAGCTCCATTATCCCCGGTTACGGGTGACTTTAAATGACAGTTTGGCCTACTTGACGTTTGTGTGTAGCTTAGTGTGGTGGAACTAGACAGTGTTGCGTGGAACGTGTGAAGATATTTTATTAATTTGTTTTCAGCTTCAGCGTGTCGTTGTCGCCCTCCGTACGGCGGATTTGATTGCGTCTAACTAAAGCCCCTACCGCACAGTAAGCGATCCGCTGAGATTATAGCGGGCAGCTAGCGCTCATAGTTAAAGGGCGGCGCCGTATTGGCTCCTACTGTGGCTTCTACTTACTATACAGGTCCCAAAACTGCCACAAAACTGCCACAGGTTTCCTACTATACAGGCGACATGCACTCTAAATATCGTTGACTAGCTGGTGCTCGCGACTTCGTCCGCGTAGAAGAGTATAAAACGCCATCTACCGTATTTTGAATAGATGGCGCTATCTCCCGGGTCAAGCCGTTTACTTTTATTTTAGATTTCCCGTAGAAATGAAGTATTTTCCCGTGCTAAAAAGTAGCCTATGTTCATCGCGGATAATGTCGGCTTGTAATGGTAAAAGAATTTTTCAAATCGGTCCACTAGTTTCGGAGCATATTCTATACAAACAAACAAACAATCAAATTTTCCTCTTTATAATATTAGTGTAAGTATAGATAAGCGTAAATTATGTGTTGTAATTTTGATTTTTTTTTTGTATTGAAATGTTTTAGAAAAAAACATCTATGATTGAATTTTTTTATATTTATGTTCAGCGGATATTATTAAGTATTTAAAAAGCGAGGCCCACAAGACAACACAACGGTCTCTGGATTTACTATATTATATAGTAATAATATTAATAATATTCCGTCTAAATTTAAATTTAAAATCATCTAAAATTAATTTCTTAATACATATTATTTTTTAATGGACATGACTAACAGTAATCCGTCCAAATGAGTCTGACTGAGTTGTAACAATTTTATAAGTTTACTTGAAGTTTACAATAAAAAAAAAAAATTCTTCATAAATATTATACTTAGTTTTATTTGTGTATTTTCTTTTCCTTCTAACATATTAAATCTGTTCTCCGACAAATATATTTGTGTCTCTTTTTACTAACTTTTGGTTTCACCTCTATTGGTGAGCTTCAATGCTATTAAGAGGGGATTCACAATAAAACGCGAGGTTTATAAGGTTTCTTCGTCCAAATTGTACGATTTCCCTTGGTTGCTTGAAATAACGTAAAAAAAAATAAGTGGTAATATTAGTTCGTGTTATCATCTATAATAATAATGAAGCCAATTTTAGGTAACTTATTTATTCATTTAGTAGTGATCATTCTCTCGATGTATGTTTTGGCAAAAACTCACGAAGACCTCAATCGTGAGGTCTAATTTGGAGATTCTGTTCATTATAGATTATTACAAAAATCATGTTCTTCTTATAAGTATCCTCTATTTTAATAATAATGAAACACTTTGGTTATATGCCTTTTATGTAAAGAAAAAAAAAACTACACGTAATTCAATTGTCGACCGAAAGGCTTCAAAACAAGTCAAAATATCTCCGAAGTTCTAAGTTATATTTATTCAATTTTTATACTGAAATAATCTTCAACTCTTTCTGAAATTATGCATCTTTTTAGTTTCTAAATAACTACTATTTTTTTTTATTAAATTAAATAAAAGTATTACACTGCGCCGGCGGTTCAATCGCGAGGCTTGCTCAGCGCTGAACCGTAAGAGCGCTCTTAATAAAAGAATATTCGCATACTATCTATACAGGGCGTCCCAAGACTATGCCACATGGAGGGAAAGTACCTTGAATATTGTAGATGGATCATTTCACTGAAAGAAGACATTATTTTATTTTAAAAAACAATTTAAACTGCATTCATAAATTTTTAAATAATTACATGGTTGAACCGGGAATCGAACCCGCTACCTGAATTACCCTGTAACTTTATCATACCGATCGAAAGGCTTCATCATAAGGATTATTTTTTGCTAAATAACATAATATCAGAAATAAAAGGAAGACTATGAATTTTAACATTTTTAATACAAAATTAATCAATTTCAATCAATCAATCAATAAATGCTCAACAAGATCAAAAAATCGACAGGGAGTGAAATAATCAAAAAAAGAGTGCGACTTTGTATTTTTTGAGCATTTGATAAATTGATTAATTTGTATTACATTAGACACGTTTAGACATGTAGGACACAGGATAGGCTACTTTTTTTCTTTTTCAACGCGGACGAAGTCGCGGGCGCCAGCTAGTAAGAGAAATAAATTTAAACGTTGAAGAGTAGCAGTTACCTTAACCTAATCATGCTCCAAAGTCTATCATAATGCTTTGACGACACGTTTGGTCTAGTGGCTAGTAACCCTAGCTGTTAACAAAAAGGTCGCGGGTTCGAATCCCGCTAGGCTCAAATATTTATGTTATGGATGTTTTGTATTTATAATATGTAAGTATGTATTTACAAAAAAAGTAGGCAATTTAGTATATCAACTGTCTGGTATCCATAATACAAGCATTAATTGCTTAGTGTGGAACTAGATGGTGCTGCATGGAATGTGTGTCATATTTATTTATTAAAAAAAGTGCTTATACTCAGAGATATAGCAATCCAAAGTTTCAATACATATTCAATGAGTTTCATGATCCGCTAAATTGTCGGTTATCAGTCGTGAGATGTCTTGGTACAGGGTACTGTAGCGAGAACGATCGTAAATGATAGTATGTCAGTGTCAAGTACTGACACATTATGTCTGCAGTAGAGTAGTACATTGCTGGCTCGATTAATTTGTTAGAAAATAACAGTTTTCTTTTTCATTTTAATTAATTAATTACTGATTCGTTAAAGGGTCAATATTTTAATTTATTGATCTTATTACAGGCCACACCCTGTTTACGCATATTTGTATACCTATATATTTTTTTCCACCTTAAAAATTAATAACTATTGTGGTTGAATGGCAACGAATGGATGGGTGAAACTGAAAACTATACACTACGATGAAAAATGGATTAATATTAGCGCCATCTGTGTTTCTATATTAACATTATTAAGCATATTTTCAAATAGGTATTGGCTCGTGTTGTTATTTAAGCGTAAGTATAGAGAGCACCAAATGTGTTTTGGAAAATTAATTATTTTGTTCAACAAGAGTACAAATTCTACAAGGCCCAAGTACGAATTAACTATCTCATACCTTCCCCCTGCATCCAAGGTTATTACTACATTAAGATTACATACTACATTAGTAAAATTAAGAAAATATCTCGAGAAACATTTAACAGAGGAATTAGGTATTAGTTAAACGCTTAGCGAAAAAAGTTCTATAGAAATAGCAATAAATTGAATGTTTCCTTCGATTTTCCTCATCAAACGTATGCATTGTTTTGCTTTGAACTTTTTGTATGTGAGTACCTATGTAAGTATGTATTTATTTTAACAATTAGTCATAGTAATATAGTGTATACTCGTACCTATTTATACTAATATTATAAAGAGGAAAGATTTGATTGTTTGTTTGTATAGAATAGACTCCGAAACTACTGGACTGATTTGAAGAATTCTTTTACCATTAGAAGCCGACATTATCCGCGATGAACATAGGCTACTTTTTACCGCGGGAAAATACTTCATTTCTACGGGAAATCTAAAATAAAAGTAAACGGCTTGACCCGGGAGATAGCGCCATCTATCCAAAATGCGGTAGATGGCGTTTTATACTTTTCTACGCGGGCGAAGTCGCGAGCACCAGCTAGTATACAATAATTTGCACGGATAATCACAGTTATGAGACCCAGTTATTTTTAAATTATCAACCCTTCAAATTCCTTTCCTTAGAAATCAGGAAAAAACCTGCTAAACTTATAAATCAGGGGTGGCAAAAGGGTTGAAACGTGACAATGATGACAAATGTGCACATCATTATTTATCGATCAAGTTATCGTTTGATCCAATTGCCTCATGACAGGGTAGACCCATTACTTGTTGACACTTTTTTTCTGCCTTGTTAGTGACCAGTTTGGGTATTTTTTTTTACATTTATAACGCCATAAAACGAAATCTTGCTGCCTTCGGCAACTATTTCAAGTTTCTGTTCAGACTTGTTTATGTTATGCAGTGGCCAGATTACTTACCACTTTTATTATGTAACAAAATGGTTGTTGTTTCTAAATGTTTATATGCCTATTATATGCCCAATCACTATTCCCCTACGTTTTTCACTGCCTATATGATACATTGTATGGTGCAGTTATCCCAAAAAACGGCCTAACTCCAATATCCGAAGTAAAAGTATTCCTCCAGCTCCAAATTGTTTTATACAGTCCACGTATTGTTTGATAAAAAGTTACACCATTTTGTGCATCGGGTTTTAGACGTTTTTCATAAATATTTCGAAAACTATGCGGTTTAGCGCAAAAGTGCCAAGGACAAAAATAATCTATATTGAATTGCGAACAAAAATGGTCTATAGCATAATCATTGCTAAAGTGAACAGAAGGTATAAAGTAGCAATTGTTCGTTTGTTTTACATTGTATAGAACAATTTGGAGCTTTTACTTTGGATGTTGAGATCTGGGTCTAATTGCACCATACTAAGTAAATGGTAATCATGGTAGGTACACTTGACAGGTAATATTACCTTGCTAACTATCATGTGAACCGTCAGATTGCCTGTCTCTAATTCAAAAATCCAGTGCCTTTTTTGTAAATCGCTCCAATCACGACATTAAACCTTCAGGGTTCTGAACATTCATCATCCTCCTTTACTCCCAGCAACTCTTATGAACATTCGTCATACTTCTGCCTACATCAAAAAATATGTCTGCAGAAAACCAATAGGTACTAAGTCACAGACGAGCCCGTAAAAGTAAATGTTTTTGATTCTAGAACGTTCTTAGTCATTACGACGAACTGTATTAAAATTCGAACATAATTTTTTTCCCGTTCGCATTGTGATAAATATTTTATGACAAAATAATAGCGGTTAGATATCACCGTAGAAAAAGTTAAATTTTTATAAAAAAAAATGAGGACCGCGCAGGTAGTCCGTCTTTAGATTAGATCCACAAATTCACAGAATATCGTGGTACTGTTTTGAGATGTTTCTATTACAATCAAAGTTTAAATTTTAAGTAAAACGTTTTACTATATAATTCTTTATAAAATGCATATTTATTCGAAGAATAAAGAACCTTAAAGCCTATATAATCAGAGAAATTAATATATTAGATTCATATTTCTATGAAAAAATACATACTTTGATCCTTAGATTTGATCAATAAGTACAAATATTTAAAATGGACATTCATAATAATATTTTATGGCCTTTGAAGTTATGAGAAAGAGTGGAAGTCATATTAAACCTAATTAGAAGATAAGAATTTCAAATACAACTTTTCCAGTGAGTGTAAAGTCATTTTTATTTAAATCAAAAGGGACGTATTGAGAGAAATCTTAATCTTGTGTTCAATAAAAACGAATATTGGATTTTTCTTTATTAATCATCAATTTCGGTGTCAGAACAGTTGACTCTTCGACCCCTATGTCAGCAGCCAGAGTCCAAGGTCAATCATATTGTCTGACTTCCATGAGGGGTGCGCTAAGCGAGGGGTCTTATTTTCAAATTTTCCTAAAATAATAATTTAAATTGTATAAATATAGTTGTATTTTTTTTTAAATGTATTAGGTATGGCCGACCAGAAAAGTGCTTTATCAGTTTCGATAACAAATTCCATTCATTTCAAAATTCGTTAAGGCAGATTATAAATAGGTATTGATTACTGATTGACATAATTGTCACTTTGAATTTTCAAAGGAAAACATATCTTATTCTACAACATACAAGGAATGTTCATCTTATTTGTCTTATTTATTTGTCGAGTTTATATAGGTACCTATATTATCTGGGTAAAAAGACTTATCCAGTCTAAATAAAATTAGGTTTCTTGTAATTTATAACGCAGTTATGTTCATTATTATTAGTTCTTTTATGGCCTTCTTTCATAAATAGTACAATTTTCTTCCCCCGATTTTCCAATTTTTGATTTGTTTATGTATTATTTCCCTCTGTGGCTATTTATAAAATTAATTCATTTTTTTATTTATTATTTATTTTCATTAGAACCAATAATATTCTTACTTAGAATTATCGCATGAGTTGATAATACGCACCCCGCCGAGTCTGCTTTCGTTTGATTATGTCCACCCCACTTTACGAGTTAAACAATTTTAATTAGCCTAATGCACATGTGGCTTACCGTTACATTTCTATTGTAAGCGAATTGTAAAAAAAAACAGCCTATTAGAAATGTAATTGATACAACTAAGAAAAAGTTCTTTATATTGAAATATATTTAAGAATATATTATTACTAGCTTTTACCCACGACTTCGTCCGCGTTGAACTATGAAAGGTATCCTATGTCTTTTCTGGTGTCCCAGACAACGTGTATGCAAAATTTCATGGTAATCGGTTCAGTAGTTTTTGCGTGAAAGCGAACAAGCAAACTCACATTCACATCGCATTTATAATATTAGTAAGGATTCGTACCTATATAATAATATAGTACGTTTGTAATAAAAAAAGTGGCAGCTTTCGGGAATCTCCGAGACATATTCTTGTCAAAAGATCCTCAGGACCTTAAAGTACGCTAAGTACAAAGTTTTCCATTTACAAAAAAAAGTAATCTATGTAGTATATCAACTATCTGATATTCATAATACAAGCATTAGTTGCTTACTTTGGAACTATAGATGGTGCTGTGTGGAATGTGTGAAGAAATCCTATTTGTTTATTATATTAATGTTTGTTGCAAGTGATGGCGCTGAGACGTGGTAACAATTGGGCTTGTAGAAAGCTTAACAAATCAAGCAATAGAAACTGCTAAGGAGTGGAACTCATTGCCTGCGACCTCGGGGTCTTCAAGTCTAGGGTAAATGGGCACTTATTAGGTAAGCGTGGTCCATCTTTGGCCGCATCTGCACCTAACATCAAGTGAGATCGCGGCCAAGCGTTGCCTTGATTACATAAAAAAAAATGTGGGGATCCTTAGAGTAACAAAAGTCACCGACAGTAGGTATATGGAGGATTAGTAAGTCGAAGTGGCAGTGGGCAGGGAACATATTACGGAGACCTGCGACATAATAAGGCCCGCGGGACGATGAGAGATCTAGACTGCTTTTGACTGCTGAGGGAGGCCTGACGATTCCGATATCTGACGGCTGATATGGCCGCGCATGATTCCCTCATGTATTGTATGTAATATATGTATGTATGTTGCTCCATAACTCTTAAACGAATTAACGGATTTCCATGAAATTTGGTAGATAAATATTTAGACATACGGGACACAGGATAGGCTACTTTTTGTTTTTCAATGCGGACGAAGTCGCGGGCGCCAGCTAGTAATAAAAATAAATAAATTTAAGATGTTATAGTTTTTGATCGAATAACGTTTTAGTCTGAAATCTGACACCATGCAGATTCAAAATGAAAAATTTAAATATTCATCTGATAAAATGTCAATTTCATGTTTAAACTCCTTTACAAAATGCGAAACCTTCTTGTCCTATAGAAATCTAAGTATTGCAGGTCTGAGTCCTGCTAATACGCAGTAAATTTTTGTAGTTCGCTGCATAATCCTCGCACAGGAAGAGAACCAGCGGTGGCTGTAATGTTTGTAATATGTATTTACCTATATACTGATACGGATATATTTATTTTATAAAACAAAAAACGGTGCTGTTTCCCAGCACGTGTAGCAATTGTGATACTCTCAGGTGTTCGTGCCACGTGGTAACGGATCGACCATATGCCACTGGCTGGGTAGCCGGTAAGCTTAATTGTCTCACTATACCACGTTTCCTTTGAAGCAATGTTTTGCCAAAATTGGCTGGTTTTAAACCATATATTCTTTTAAAAAAATATATTAAAAATAGTTCTAAAAATATTTTTTTACAATTTTCATGTCAGAATATAGCAAATGAAATCACAGATAATTGAGCTTCAAAAGGTATTTCGTAATATAAAATTAGACTTACGAGACTTAAGTTTATACTAAAATTGCCTCAGCCTTTTCGAAATTTACTTCCAAATTTTGCGCTGTCGGGAATCGAAACCGGAACCATTGAGACATAGCTCTAACTGGGACCCTAACTACTCGGCCAATAGTCTCGTCAAAAAAAAATAGAAAAGTTTAGGCAATATTTTTGTTTATGTTTATTTTAATAAAATGCGCATTTCTATACCATATGTTCCCTAAAGATAATCATGGGACGGTAACGTTCAACGAATGAGTTTCGTCATCCGTGACCATGTATTACCATATAAACGGTGTTAGTACTGGCTACTGATCGCTGATGACTCCCTGTAAACTATTGGTGAGAAATTCAAAAATCAATGATTATATAACGTATACATCGATGAAAACGAGTGTGTCAAAGAAGATGTTTTTAAAAGATTTGACTACATCAGAGAGTGGAGTGATATTAAAACCGGAAAGCAATATTTAAGGATAAAATTTACTGCCGCCGAACTCCAGTAATGAAGAAGAAAAAGTATAGATTGGAATTTAGTCTTATGCAATTAAGAATATTTTAATTTTATTTTTTAATTGTAAATTAAGTACTTGTTACCTACGGCGTAATAAAAATTAAAAATTTTATTATCTACCAATGCATTTTTTTATCGTAAGATTGACCAAAATGGTTGCGTGTGTACTTTGTAAGTACATGAACTAGTAAGGCACGAAGTATTCAAATTGGCCAGATCGTGGGAACGGAGCCACCTGTGCTTTGCGTCCGTCTGTCTGTTCGCGTCTTTTACCCAAAGAATCGGCTTTCCCATAAGCCACGTTCACTCACCGTGAACTTGCCACCCTTTTGACCAAGGGTTGCCAATGTAAGTTTAATAACATAATATGTAAGTCATTAAACCTTTCAATAAAAGTCCTTGATGCCTATAAATAGAATTTCCTATGAGTATTTTTCGTTTACCTTTTGAAAGGCAATCAATAAGCGTCACTTAAGTTTAACTTATTTTTCATTGAGTTTTTAAAAAAATAACACTAAGAGAAATTCTTCCATTATGTTTTTTAGTATGTATAGGTAAGAGACCAAATACTGACATATATAACTCGCCAGTCAAAAAAATAATAATATTAAGATAAGACTGGGTTTATAAAATATCAATGTCAATAAAAAGTATACCTAAACAAATTAAAAAAATCCATAAATACGTTCACAATCTTTGTAAACAAATAAAAATAATTCCAGTTCAATATAAAGGATTTAATATGACCTAAAAATCTTTATTGAGCACCCCTTCGTGTCGGCGTCATTTTCAACATTGTTATTTGTAAACATTATAAATTTTAAATTCACCTTATTCTCCGATCGTCAGTTCAATCAAACGCGCACTTAAGGCGGTGTTATACTGTGAACTGGGAATTAAGGCTACCGTCATAAAGAGGCTGTAATCGATTAAACAAACATCCGCCGGAATAGCCGGCTTCGCACCATAAATCATCCATCGGTGATTGGCTTAAAAACCATAGATTGTTTTATGCAGAACCGACACTTTGTACTAGTTACCTTGTCTATACTAATATTATAAAGAGGAAAGACTTGATTGTTTGTTTGTTTGCATTGAATAGATTCCGAAACTACTGCACCGATTTGAAAAATTCTTTCACTTTTGGGAAGCTACTCGTATATTATCAGCGAATAACATAGGCTATATTTTATAAAGTTACGCAAAGTCCCGTGCAACAGGTAGTAATTAATAATTATAACTACTATTATGGAACCGAACCAAGTATCGTCAACATAATCATCTCAGTCATAGAATGAGCGTCGAATACTGAATGGAAGCAGGCTCCTGATTAGAAACCATTCGAACTGGAAAAAATATGAGAGAAATTATTACCAAACTGGGGAGAGCAATGGACATCACCTGAATATTTGACATAAGTTCTTTTATAATATTACATAGTAAGGAAAGGAAGACCTTCTGAGAAATGAGTTAAAGACATCAAGTAAATGAAATTGTGTACTAAAGCCTATAGTATAAGTATAGTATAACAAACTATCATGTTGACAAAAAATATCAACATTGAATATAAATGTGGAAATTGTGGTACATAGATTGATTTAAATTTATTGTTTGATGAATTATAAATACATGTAATTTTATATATAATAACAGTTATAAAAGTGTCGACCATAACACAAGCATTAATTATCTTGTCTGCGTTTATATTTAGTCTATGTTACAAAAGGCGCGCGCGCTGGTTTTGCCAACCCAATTATACGATCCTCAACTCGATGGTGCAATATTGTAGCGCCTTCTCTCCACTCCTCATTTCCTTCTCGTTTTTTACAGATTTTATGTTTTGTAATAGGTTTATAAGGCTATGTAAAAAAATATTACATTAATTAAAAATTAATGTTCAGATATTTCACTTGCAGCAAAATCGTACCTACATAACCCAAAAAAATACTACAATAGATTTAGTTATAAACTTGTGAGTAATAAATGCAAAAGATTGCTAGGATTGATGTATGGATGTTTGTTACTATTTCACGCAAAAACGGCTTAACGGATTCGGATAAAATTTGGCACACAAATAGTTCATTACCTGGATTAACACTTACAGGTTACCCCTGGAAAAAAGTTCATGTGGGATTTTCAAAAACGGACACCATCGCGCACAAAGTCGCGAACACACCTAGTATAAGTCAACCTTGTAAGCGATTTTCGTTAAACGTGTTCATAGCGGACCCTATGATCAAACACCGCGGAATATAACCGAAGATGGGCCATAATAACTTAATATTATTAACCTTAATAACAAACGCCTCTACAAGGCGCCAAACAATACGTTTTTCCCAAAAAACAAAGCGGTCCACGCCCACTGTTGGTTTTAGATTATTACTTAATCTTTGACCTGTTTGTAAAAGGTATAAAAAATGGCGCCAAAAGTCGGCTCTTCCAAAATGGCGGCGTTAAAAAATGTTTTATTGCCATTTTATTGCTACCTCATACGTGATTATGGATTACAAATCGATTTTATAATGATAGTCGTTTCTTTGGAATCGGTAGTAAATATATTTAATGAGCTAGTGGAAAAAACAACTCCTGTTATGTACCTACACAGTTCTTTTCACGGCTTAATTAAAAAGTAAATCTGAAGAAAGACCAATGTAAAATAAATTAAAGTGTTTATTTTCAATGTTAAGATCGACAGACAGGTTGACAGTACCCTGCCGACCATAGAAGCATTAAGAATAAGGAATGGATGGGCTCTGTCTTAACTAATATTGTATTAATGGTCCAGTATCCCTCAAAGGAATTTTTTTCTGATTACTAACAAGCTGAATCTTCGTGAGTAGCTTCAGTTTGCCGATACGAACAAAGTCTTCCTCTGCGAAAATTCTCGTAGAGTTAGCAGCCTTCAAAAACTTCCAAGCGTAGGACTGGAAAAACGTACCACTCAATTTGTGGGACTAATATGCGGCCATTTTATAATACAAATATTTAAATACTAAGCTGCAGACAAAAAATCAGCTGGTTAGTAATAATTTTTATGACCTCATTATTATAATTTATTGGGAAAGGTTTTTTGGGAGGGATGGGTTGTTCGTTGTTGTTCGTCTCGGCAAACTGAAGCTACTCACGAAGATTCAACCTGTTAGTAATCAGAAAAAAAATCCTTTGAGGGACACTGGACTATAAATATTAAATACCTATAATTTTAGAACCTCATACTCTTATACATTTCTGATGTTCAGAATTTAAGGTTTTAAAATTATAAGTATATTTTGTCATCAATCAATACTATACGACTTGACGAGCCCGTTGGACGAGTGGCAAGGGTGCTTGCCTAACGTTTCAGGGGCCCCGGGTTCGATTCCCGGCGGGGTCAACTTTGGAAATTTTAATATAATTTTCAAAATTGACTCTGGTCTGGATTTGAAAAGTAGTGGTAGGGCACACTGCGTTTCGCAGTCATTGGCAGCCCGTCTGGCGGCAGTAACCACCACCTTACAGAATACCACCGTGAAATAACAGCATTATGTGCTGTTGTGTTTCGGTGAGTGAGTAAGGGATGCCAGAGCCTATTATTACCCCTCCCCCCCCCCCCCCCCCCTAATCCCTTATCCTTAATCCTTCTATGGTCGGTAGCGCACTTGTAGCACTTATGGCGTTGCTTGTGTTATAGGCGACGGTAGCCACCTACCATCAAGTGGACCGTCAGCCTGTCTGTCGACCTTAACATAAAAAAAAAAAAAAACTATACCTACTAATAACTAGCTAGTGGCTGCGACTTCGTCCGCGTTGAATAAGAAAAAGTAGCCTTATTCTGTGCCTTGTACGTCTAAATGTTTATCTACCAAGTGTCATGAAAATTGATAAATCTGTAAGTGTATGACGTACGGTTTGTATGTCCCTTAAATATAAACTTAAATACTTTTTCCAGTCTCTTTTATTTATTTATTTTTGCTTCATTTAGTTTTCAGTTTAAATTTAAAAAAAAGTCTAAATTTTGAATAGCAATTATACCTAAACCTGCCTAAATCTACCTACGTAATGCTTCCGTTGTTTTATAAAATGTACAAAAAAAAGTTTACTAACCAAATAAAAACAAAAACCGATTATAAATTTATTCGAACTGCAATTTGTTAAAAAAAAACAATAGGAAGCCGCCAAATTTGAACTTAAAATATCTATAACTATATAATCAGTTTGCTGATGTGGTTAAAAAAAAATAACCACAAAATTATTTATTATTTAGTTCGGTATTCCCTTCGCTCAAAAGTCTACTAGTTATTTAAAATTATATTTGCTATAATAACTTCGATAATTATAATCATTTTTTGTACACTATGACAAAACCGTATTTGTTTAATGAAGTGTGTTTCTATCGACATCATTATAAACTCAATTACATACGTAATAAGGTCCACTGTTTAGAAAAATTTGGGAATATTTGCATTTGCAATAAATTCCTAATCTATGACACTTGCAATTTTCAACATTATTGTTAGAGGCGTAAGGTTCATTTCAATTAGACAATACTATTTGAGTTGCAGATTAGTCGCAAAAATAGGTTTGTAAGAATTCTTTTGCGGTTTGCGACAAAGATTTTTTTTTTAATTTTGGGCGCCTATGATGCGCTGACTTGCATATAATTTACTCATCTATTTGTCATATTAACTTGATGCGTCTTTTGTCAGCTTTTTTTTATAGTTTTTCATATTGATGGTAATGATCACAGAGATCCTATTGTCATCGATACACCGAATGGTTTTAGTATTGTGCAAAAAATATCTGTTTTAATATTTTAATATTTTTTTTATTTTTTCAAAAATATAAGCTAATTTAATAGTGAAATCGCTTTTATATTTTAACATTGTATATAAATATATATAAAATATTATCTACTAGCTGTTGCACGCGACTTTGTCCGTGTAAATTCATAAATTAATAGCCTATTGCTACTGACTGATAATGTCACTTTCTATATAGGTGAAAAATAATTCAAAATCAGTCCAATAGTTTTTGAAGTATATTAATTACAAACGTACAAATTAAAAGGAATATTAAGTACTAGCTGGTGCCTGCGATTTCGTCCGCTTTTTATGTCTTATAAAGCCAATGTCTTATTCTGATGTATAATAAGCTACGAGTATATTATTGTAAAGTTTCATTGAAATCCATTCAGTGGTTTTTGCGTGAAATCGTCACAGACATCCATACATCCATCCATACAAACTTTCGCATTTATAATACTAGCTGGTGCCCGCGACTTTGACGATGAAAGGTCTTATGTCCTTCTGTTGTCTCAAACAACGTGTATGCAATGGTTCAGTAGTATTTGCGTGAAAGCGTAACAAACAAACTCACATTCTTACATACATTCTCACATTGCTTTTTTAGGCAAATTATTTTATAACGTTTTTCTATTTTTATTTATTTTTTATTTATTTATTTATTCATATATTTTTTTTTTATATAACTTATGTTCGGCTGGGAACCTTATTCTTTTTAAGTAGATAATGTTTATACATGCAAGCAGTTGTGTTCCTGACAATAAAATACATAAGTTCTTATTAAATAATTCTGAGTTACTTACTATAATTTTATTTAAATTTTAATTATTACCTATTTGATATTTAAGGGGCATATGCATGGTGTATGGCCGTGTGTGTGTGTTAAACTTAGGGTTCCTGCGGACAGTGCTGGCCTATGCCAGCAATATACTGAGTTGGGACCTATTTGTAACTAGTAGCTCATTCTTTTTTCTTTTTACTGTGTTTATTTTCTTTGTCGTTGTGTTATGTTACTTACTGTTACTATGTTTATGTTACTTGTGTTGTGTTACTAAGTTGCAAATAAATGTTATATTATTATTATTATTACATTCACATTTATAATATTAGTAAGGAAGTGAGGATTAGTAAGGATAATATAGATTTTATAGATAATACTCTCATAAAAAGTAATTATAGATATTCGTAACGTACACCATATTCATGTAAAACACACGGCCGTGTCCACGACACAGCTACACCCCATTTTTGTTATAGAAATTCCATAAGTGATACTTATTTCAAAACACTTCCACATATCTTTTCAAGAAACAGCCTTGAAAAAAAAAGCCCACATTAAAGAACCTTTTTATTTGGCATCGCGTGATCTTTGTACCGGCGAGAGGAAATTCAATAAGTACCACTTCTTTTCATTAATACATTTTTTTAAATAATAATCTACCTGTGGCAAGGGCAACGTTCAGTGTTGCCATGTCTTGAGAGTTAAGGTCACGTAATGTAGGTGAGAGGGCAGGATTTCGTTGCTTCCTTTGAAAGAAGCACTCGTGAAATGCAATATAATGCTTTATTTTATCAACAAATTAGCGACCCGCTCTCGGCTTCGGCCGGGTGCATTTTTTTTTTACATAAAAACCTTCCCTGATTATTCCTCTATCCATGAGTAAAGACAGAATTAAAATAGGTCCAGCCGTTCTCGAGTTTTGCGCTTAGTAACACATATAGGGATTCATTTTTATCTATATAAATAGATGAAATGCAATATAATGCTTTATTTTATCAACAGGGTCTCATATAAAATTGGAAAAAAAAATCCTACCCTAAGGGTGGGAAAATGGGGGTGGGAAAATTAGAAAATTAATTACACAAAAAAATATAAAATTAAACTTTTTAACAAAAAATAAAACCGCCGAAAAGATAAAATAACAAGATTATTCTATGCTTTTCAGTATTTTCGGCGGTTTTATTTTTTGTTAAAAAGTTTTATAATATATAAGTACCAATATATAAAACTGAAGAGTTTGTTTGTTTGGTTGTACGCGCTAATCTCAGTAACTACTGGTTCAAATTGAAAAAATAATTTTTGTGTTGAATAGTCCATTTAGCGAGGAAAGCTATAGAGAACGCGGCCGAAGTCGCGAGCACGAGCTAGTAAGTTATAAATTAAGTATTTAGTTATTTATGTAGTTTGAGAATGAATTTTAGTTACATAGATCAATACTAATAATAAATCTGTAAGTGTAAGTATTGTATGTATGTATGAATGTATTTATGTATGTATGTGTGTATGTATGTATGAATGTATTTATGTATGTATGTGTGTATGTATGTATGTATGTATTTATGTATGTATGTATGTATGTATGTATGTATTTATGTATGTATTTATGTATGTATGTATGTATTTATGTATGTATGTATTTATGTATGTGTGTATGTGTGTATGTGTGTATGTGTATATGTGTGTATGTGTGTATGTGTGTATGTATGTATGTATGTTTGTATTTTTATATGTTTTACTTTTTCAACGCGGACGAAGTCGCGGGCACCAGCTAGTATTATAATACGAGTATGCATATTGGGTAAACTTTATTTATACGTGTGATGGTGGCAGTGTTTGGGTTTGTATAAGTGAGAATTATCCCTTGAGGCTAAAATCAACACTTTCGTTTTCATAAAAACTTAATCGCTTAGAAATTGGCCTTTTTTCTTGTATTATTATAATAATTGCACTTAACACACACTGTTTGATATTAAAAACGATTGTCTTGACGAGATTAGTGATTAGCTGAAGTTCTTCCGTTTTAGCCAGAAGCTTTAAAATTGGTTTTAAAGATTTATTTAAAACGAATTATCATTATATTTTATAAAACGCCTAATACTACTGTTTCTTTTTTTATCTAGATATTTATTTACTCCTATTAAGAGAATCTTTAGTAAGAATAAGTTAGTATTTAAATACGGTTTGAGGGCATGTCAAAATATGAAACTTTCGTGTCATTTTGAAACTATCCGCTTCTGATTGTTTCCAAAATATTTCGTAAAATATATAAATAAAGAAGATATCATCAGATAATATATTTAATTCATGTGTCATGTGTCACATTCATTATAAATGTGTGCAAACTTTTCATATAAATGTAATATTATTTATTAAAAAGCGATCCTTGGCCCAGAAACGCAAATTGCATTAACTATACTTATAACAATTTGTAAAAAACTTGAACACTGCTCCCGTTTCGTGGTCCCATTGAACACCGAAAAGAATTGAAGATAAAAGATCTTTACAAAGGACTTAATGAAGTCAATTATTTCAACGTGCCCTTTATTTAACTCAAATTATTTCAAAACACAAAAAATGACCCTTAACAAATAAATGTATAAAATGTAACTTTGTAACTGTAATGTCAACAAAAGCGTCTTGTATACTCACATAAGCTATACATTTATTAATCCTACCTAGCAAAGGTTTCTTTAAACGAAGATGCACAACGAAGCTCGTATAGCTGCGCATCGGTATACATACACAACTGACTTAGTTACACATATTTTAGTTAGCTCACATAGTTTAGTTTGCATAATTTTTAGTCTGCACACAAGTATGAAAAACTGCGTTAGCTATGCGAGCTAAACTAAAGTAACTTAGCTTAGCTTTCGGTCTGCAACCCGCGTAAAGGGAGTGACAGGCGCTTAGATTAGCTCTGTATAGGTGAATTATTATATTAAGGTTTGAAGGCGACACTTGTGGGGGAATCGGCGCATGTGTACAATTGCGCACAAAATTGCTAAGTAAAATGACATTTTTTTTTCTTATTTCGTAATTTTTCATCTCACTAACTTAACATTAAAGGCAGTGTTGATATTCCTTCCATAAAATCATTGTGCGATGTCGAAGGACAAGGTTTTTTTTAGGCATTTATTCACCATGACGTATTTACTAATACGATAAAACAATATGTACGCAACAGTACCTAAGAGACTCGAGACGCCCGAACGAAGTGCAGGAGGGGAAGAGCGACTGAGTCTACCAATAACGAGTCGGCACACCGACGCGTACCCGCCCCTCACTTTCCTCTCCCCCCTCAAAGACCTAAAAATAGAGTTCTGCGCACATTTGCCGAGAAGTCTTTATTCGCTACACGAACTATAGTTACTGATTAGCCTACACAACTAAGTTAGTTCGACTTAGTTAGACTATTTTACTTAGTTTTAGCTGGCATAGTTTGCGGTCGACGCACATGGCTCAACTATATGCAAGCCAAGCTAAACTAACTTAGTTGGCGGTAAACGATCGGCTTTAAAGTAATGGAATTCTTCTAATAAAATCAGAGGCCGCTCTTCCGAAGTTGAATGAATTGTAGCAATTGGACGTGGTCATCGTTACGAATAAGTACAACGATTTATAAAGAATGTCCGCTCGTGTCCACAATTTGCTATAAACGGTACTGAACTGAGTAAACAACCGTGGACGATTGGCTCCATTTCATGTCATCTAGATATGTGCGCAGACAA
Organism: Synanthedon vespiformis; assembly: GCA_918317495.1. Taxonomy (NCBI): domain Eukaryota; kingdom Metazoa; phylum Arthropoda; class Insecta; order Lepidoptera; family Sesiidae; genus Synanthedon; species Synanthedon vespiformis. Next base: position 740,321 of record OU906954.1, on the reverse strand, counting down.
AAGAAAGCACTTTACTCTATGCCAGGAAGTATTATAGCGCATGCTATTGGAACACATTCGATAATGGTACAATTGCAAGAGAGAAAAAAGAGTTTAGAATACTAAATCAAACCTTCATATTAATTATTTCCTATTTGAGATACCTACCTATATAATCTTTAGACAATAGTGTAAGTGTTCTGATGAAAAATGATTAGCACTGAAATGTAGCATGTACTACAATGACATACATTAAAGAGAAGGGTGATCGTTAACACAATATATTTTGGTCAATTTAAGGTGACTTAAGGTAACGTAACCAACCTCAGATCGAACACAATTTTTAGCGAAATGACCGCAACCTAATATACTATGAATTAAGGTGCAATATTGCGCAACAAAATTTGTAACTCTTCGGAGATAACCGAACAGAGATTGGAAGGTTTTCTTAACAAAATTAGTTATCACGGAAAAGTTTTAGTACTGTGAACAGTAAATTTTTTTAGCAGTATTTTACTATTATTTTTCTCTCAGAAAATTGATTTTTTTAATAAATCTGCCCCATTCAAATTTCAAATAAAAGTTCATAATATTACCCCACAACCGTATGTAAGTTTACATAGATATTTTTAAGTAAGCCGTTAGTTGCCTGTACACATTAAAATAAGTAGATTAGTAAGTGGACAATATTTTCCATTTAAGTAGTGTTTGTTTAACGTGTTTGTAACTTTCCAAAGAGCTATAGTTTAACCTAATTAATATATTAGTTTAGTACTTGTATCTTTTAAACTTAATGCAATTCCAGACTATGTCACTTACAAATACATATTATATATATTTTTGGATTGTCAAAAAAGAAAATTTTACATTCAATATTCAAATTTTAATTCAAAGGGATAGAAGATAAAGAATCAATGTCTTCATCAAAACCTTACATTTGTCATGAAACAATGGGGCCAGTGAGTGATCTCCTCGTAAACCTCCAATAAATAACGAGAATTTATGAATATTTATGACAAAGGAACAGGCCGTTTCTTTATTATGTTATCAAAAAGTTTGTTTCAATTATGTTAATTTGACTTAACATGGACCTTACCGTTTGGCCACACACTGCGCGGTTAGTTTTTTAGCATCCCTTGAATTTAGCTAGATTGATTTTTAATACTGCTTATAGTTTAATCAAACTTATTTTTTGTTTAATGTTAACTTTTAGGGTTATTGTTAACCAAATAAAATATTGTTCTAATGAAATTTTTATTTGCATTTAGCAATTGGCCGTCAATTGAGAACAAAGGTTCACACAAAAAAAATAAGCAATATATTTAAAAAAAAAAAATATCCTGTCTCCTGACACACACAGAGAGAGAGAGAGATTAAAGTTAATACAAAATAATTTCGTCTTATATAAAAAAAAAATGTGATGGGGGCTGTACGCTGATTTGTAGTAAATTTTTTGGTTTTAATAATATTTAAAAAATAGATGAAAATTATGGCCAAATAATGTAAGAAAATTGTATAATATAGGTAAAATATTATATTATAATCTACCGCCCAAAAAGATGTAGTATTTCGGAAATGATATTATATTATATTTTAATAAAAAACGGAAGTCAATCGCCATATTGAAATATGTAGTTTTCGCGCCAAATGAACCATAAACACCACTGTCAAAGCGACAAACAGTTTAGCGAAATTATAGAGCGGTGGCTTGGATACTGTAATATTTGACGCCTACCGTTTTCAAATTAGAAATAGACATCTTGGGAGGTAATGTTTTTTTTTTAATATAAAAAATAACAATAAGACGTGAGTTATTTTTGAAAATCCCGTCCTCATGACACCCTAAATGGGGTTCAACTATATCAACAAGAAATAATGTTTTAGTTATTGTACACTCGTCCAGATATTGTAAAATATTTTTTATAGCAAAAATTTTATTTCTCAATAGAGAGTTTTAAGCAAGTTTTAAGGATATACTTAGAGACAGGACTGGCAACTGGGCAGCTCGGGTGGTAGTAGAAATGAGAATGAGATATATTGTAAGAGCCAATTCTCTTTCTCATATTGTTATTTTTGTAAAAAAATATCCTTTATTTATTTGCTAGGTTCTAGATTTATGGTATACTAGCTGGCGCCCGCGACTTCGTCCTAGTTGAAAAAGAAAAAGTATGCTATCCTGTGTCCTGTACGTCTAAATGTTTATCTACCAAGTTTCATGAAAATTCGTTTAAAGTTATGGAGGAACATACGTATACGTACAGTCGGCCGCATAAGTCGATTAACACATTCAAAAGTGCAAAACAACTGAACACTCAATTTACTCACTTACATACTTATTTACTGAAGCTTTTTACAATCGTTATTGTTATACAAGTTTATTTTGTTCCCTACTCCTGACAATGACTTATGGCGCGTTGAGTATTCAGTTGTTTTGCACTTTTGAATGTGTTAATCGACTTATGCGGCCGACTGTACAATACCTACACTTACAGATTTATTATTAGTATTGATTAAATTAAAATAAACATAAAAACGAATAGTGTGAAAATGTGAAATTGATAAATTAACATCGGAAGTTGAGCCGTAACGGAACTATGAGTGCAAGGAATAACGGATCCAACCCTTGCCAACCGTATACTGTTACTATGGACCCTACATTTTTTTGTGACGATTTTTCACAGTCGAGTTACCCCAGTGTCGAGTTACATCGTGTTTTGTAAAATAAAAGTATCGTATAGTCAAATACACACTATTCAACTGATTTAATATATTTAAGTAACTATTCAAGTCTTTTACGTAATGCCAAAAATTAGGTATATATTTGATTAGATAAATGTTATAACAAAAAAAATTATTTATTAGTTTTTCATCAGCCAAAGAAATAGCTCATTGCAGAAATACTAAGAGGGTAAAAAAACATTAGATTTTCATTTAGGGCCTCTTTCACCAACTGCAAGTAAAGTGTTCATTAGAGCATTTACTTTTACTTTACTTTACTTACTTACTTTTATTTACTTAAAGTTACTTTTAGAAATAATTTTACGTTTTATTAAATTATGCGCTCGGTTTAGTGATAGCCATTTTTTAAATTATTATTTTCTATTTAATGTTTGGGACTTTTACAGTACAAACATATATTAGCGAAATTATTCCCAGTGACAGGTGACTTTAAATGACGGTTAGCCTACTTGATAGATGGTGAAAGAGGTGCTTAACTATACAAATTTATACTATTTATTTATTTATTACTATATATATATTATACTATTTATTTATATAATACTATTATAAAATTTACTTGACTGAAATTTACATAAAACTAAATGACAGATTAATTTAACACCATTTACAAGTTTCCGCATCAATCTATATAAAATAAAACCGTTTCTAACCGATATCAGTAATTAAAAATTAATTAAAAAACTAAGCTCCTCTTTCACCAACGTCATGTAAAGTGTTGATTAGTTACTTTTAGAAATCATTTTCTGTTTTATTGAATTATGCACTCGTTTTACTGCATCATTCGATAGGCGAATTTAAACTATTTCTTGTTTCAGTTCCATTATTCCCGGTTACGGGTGACTTTAAATGACAGTTACGTCAAGTAGGCCATACTTGACTTTTGTGAAACAGGCGCTTAGACTATTTTATCGAGCTCTAGAAATTCTATGGTATAGAATGTTGAAAAAATAACGAACAAGACAAGAGATTTACTAATTGATGATTATTATTTATAATCACCAATTAGTGAATGTTATTGATTATTGTTTACTATTGTAAAATATCCATGTGGCATTATAGAATGTTGAAAAAAGTAAAGAACAGGAGAACAATGTCCAAATATTTAGATGTCTCCCGCGATTCTCGTTGGGAACAATGTTTTTGTGGACATGTTCACAAGCCATTAGGTAAAAACACAGCCAGTATCATGTTGCGTGAACTACAATCGCTCACTAATATAAGCTCGGAAGTCACTTAGCAGCTAGAATATGACTTGATTTTAGACAACTAGACAAGGTTACGTTTTCAATAACCTTGTTATATTTATTTTGCGTAACTTTTTTGATAAATCTGATGCTGAAATCATATTTGCTCGCTGATAATAGGTATACAAATACAAATTTTCTCTCTTTATAATATTACTAGTGGGTGCCCGCGACTTCGCCCGCGTAACTTTGTAAATTATATACTAAAATCTGCCTCGAGAACCACTCTATCCATTGGTGAAAACAGCATGAAAATCGGTGCAGTAGAATATGTAAGGATTAACAATTAATATAGATAGATTGCATTTTTGCAAATTCGGGAGGCGGTCGCTATAGTTGTCTTATAATAAAACCATAGTATGTGTATAAATGATCAATATAAATCTATACTTACTACTATCATATAAAACTGAAGAGTTTGTTTGTTTGTCTGGTTGTACGCGCTAATCTCAGGAACTACTGGTTCGAATTGAAAAATTTCTTTTTGTATTTGATATAGTCCATTTATCGAGGAAAGCTTTAGGCTAAGTCGCGGGCACTAGCTAGTAAAAAATAATGATTGCGATTCTGTATTGAATATATGAAGAAAGGTGCCGGTCGTACACTGATTGGACCACCGGGGCAAGGAAGATGTTTACTACAACGAGGTATTAACAATTTATTATATGACATGTCATAATTATAATGAAACGACACCACTCGTGCACTTGTAATTTTTTTTAATTTTTTTCTTAAGAGAAAGCAAACTCAATAATTTAAAAATAAACAATATACAAGTAGAGGAATTTGTAGTATATACCCGGCTCTGGCGAAATGGACACGAAAATAATTGTCGGATAAATCCAACTATTGCGGCTATTAGATTAAGGGTCTCTTTCACCAACTACAAGTAAGGTGTTGATTAGTTACATTTGGAAATAATTTTATCTTTTATTGAATTATGCACTCGGTTTACTGCATTCTTAGATAGGCGATTTTTTTTATTATTTAGAGGCCCTATCCCTGTCTATTTTTTGATATTTAGGGCCACTTTCAACCGTCATTTAAAGTCATTTAAATGTGAAAATATATATATATATAAAAAATAATAAAATGTAAAAAGAAATTAGATTATATTTAAAAAAGGATGAATAAATTATTTGAAATCGATAGAATATTTTTAAAAAAGTCCCATTATTAATATGTGATATAATTAATTGTTTTAGAACACCAAATATACCACATCCATGCATCATCTCATTCGTACGTCGCGTCGCTAAGTGTAGGAGGCCACCTACATTCGCGTGTCTTGAATTTCACATCTTGCACCGAATGAAAACCATATCATTTGGGGTTCGATTCCCGGTGAGTCCGGTGTCGTATGGGAACAGGTTTACTAAGGAAAAAGTTAATGAACCTCGAGAATATTTACTTAGAATTTCTAATTTTTCATAGGAGAAATTCCTTCAAGGCTGTTTGACGAAAGCATTAAAATCCAACTACTAATGCGTTTCAAATGAGAATAGGATCGCACTTGCTGCAAACTTCACATGATCCGAGTCATCAAAGTAATGTAGTCAAAAAAATCCGAATAACAAAAATATAAATATTTTTTATTTATATTTTATCTAATAAATTTATATATGTATAAATATATATATATCCTTACTAATATAATAAATGTGAATGTGAGTTTGTTTGTTTATTACGCTTTCATGCAAAACCTACTGAAACCTGATCACCATTAAATTTTACATACACGTTGTCTGGGACACCAGAAAGGACATAGGGTACCTTTCATCGTTCAACGCGGACGAAATCGCGGGCACCAGCTAGTATATAATAACTATTAAGTAATTAAACTATAAGTGTAAATTACAGTACGATTTGAATCGTATTTGTACGATCTTTTCGGCTTTGGTTCTATGTAGCAAAGCCCTTAAGTTTGCTAACGAGATAAGTTATTCTTTTATAGGTCAATGTATACGATTTTATAATAAACTAACTGAATAAATAAATCACATTACAAAAATAATAAAAATAATAATTAATTCTTGGATTGTTTTTTTTGCACTCCGTACACATCAGTAATGAAGTTCGTGAGTAATGCGGTGCCAAATGCGAATTTCCAGTCCTATTCTCATTTGAAACGCATAGTAATTATATTATGAACTAGCTGGCTCCCGCGACTACGTCCGCTTTAAAAAAGTAGCCTATACTGTGTCCTAAATTACGATCGTGCCTATCCTGTGTACGACTAAATGTTTATCTACCAAGTCTCATGAAAATCAGTTCATTCGTTTAAGAGTTATAGACAAACATACATACATACAATACCTGTCTACACTTACAGATTTATTATTAGTAGGTATTCATGATAGTTTATCCAACGGAATAAAGCTTAAATACTAATATTTACTGATTTATGTGGACAAAGTCGCGAGGAAAACCTAGTAGTTCTTATAAATGCGATCAGAATGACACATAGGTAGAGACAGACAGATCTCACTAATGTCTTGTATAATATATTTAACGTACACTACGAGTATAGCAGAACTTTAGAGGGTTGCTTTTTTTATTAGAGACTAGCTGTTCCCAGAATATCACGCGTCCCGTACTTCTAAATGTTAATCTACCAAGTTTTATAAAAATCAGTTAATTCGTTTCGAGTGATGGAGGAACATACATGTTACATACATACATTCAGAAAAAAATTCTAAAAATGGTCAATTTAGTTTCAGTATCATGTATAGAGCCTATATACGCGATATTTCTGAATACAATGTGAATTACTCCATGACCGACCCCTACAGATTATACAGGCTAGGGTTACTAGCCACTAGACCAAACGTGTCGCCTATTCACTAGAACTTTGAAAAGATTTGGGTTATATGAGCTCGGAAAGCTTACCATGATAACTGCAGTCTAAACTGGGAATAGGACTCAATCCCCTCCTTATCCTATTCCCTATCAAGGTTCAGTCGACCGTCAGACTGCCGATCATTTCATAAGTAAATTAAAAATCTTATACATTTGAAAATATTGTTGGAATATTGTTAACGAATGTAAATTGTCATTTGAAAGCTTTAAAAAAATGTAGTTAATTTCGTTTAGGTAGGTACCTGCGCTGTGCGATACCCAAATTTACATATTTTTCACTATATATATAAACTTTTATTTCACTATATTTAAATATGGTTATCACAAGTCAAAACTTTTAACTAGTTCGCTTCTTATTTTATACTAGCTCGTGCCCGCGACTTCGTCCGGTAAGGATAGCCAAAATTAGTCATATGAAATGAGACATGAAGTAATAACATTAATTAGAATTAGACTTTAAAATTTAATTTTTAAAAATATAACTTATAATTAAAATATACTTAGTATCTAAACATAATTTAAAATATATCTTTCCTAAAACATTAATGTGATTATATGATGATAACAATTACATTGCATCAAATAACGCTATTTACAAGATCCACGCCAAACTAGGGTCACATCACATCAAAAAGTCAAACGCGCTCTATCAAACAATACCGCGCCGCTTGGGGGAGGAAATAATTAATGATGATTGGCCTTAAATTACCCTCTCAAAAGCGTCACCCCTCTCTCTCACTCCAGCCGAACCTATTGTTTCCCTGACTCGTCCCGCCAGCGGGGTTAATATAAAAGCGGAACAGGTAATTCGCCCAGGTTAGACCCTTGTGGGACACCCGACCGAAAGCACCTGTTTCGTATCACAATGACCGCCGAGACGTACGGACATCGCGTGTTTTACGCCGAGAAAGACATGTTCCCGACTGACGTCATCATGGAGTACACTACCGAGGATTATTTGTCTTGGCCGAGATCTCCCGATTCCGGACGTTCCAGTCTGGAGCCGACTTCTTCGATTGACGGCAGCATCAATCAGGATTCAACTCACATAGCTTATAGAGGATTGTCGCAGGATATTCTCGAAGACAGTGCTGAGGATGTAGACATTCAGGAAGGTTCGGGAAAGAGGAGAGGTCGTGCAACGAGTGCTGCCGTGCTCAGGAGAAGAAGGTTGGCTGCTAATGCTCGCGAAAGAAGACGGATGCAGAACTTAAACAAAGCTTTTGACAGACTTCGAGGCCACCTGCCTTCGCTGGGAGCTGACAGACAACTCTCCAAATATGAGACTCTTCAAATGGCTCAAACTTACATAGCGGCTTTATATGAACTTCTACAATAAATTAGGTATGTGTACCGCGAAATAGGAAAGTGTTTAAGCCAAACAAATTGTAGTAGATTAAAAGTTACAGGGAAATTTAATTTATTATAAGCCACAAGTACTCAGTACACGCGTTTCGTTACCAGTAGTTGTTTCCATCGATTTAATCTTTAAGAATATTTTCGCAGTGAATTTCGTATCTGTATTATGTTACAGGTATTGTGTTTCTTTAAATCTTTTTACGCTTAATTTTCGCCTTTTAGCTCTTAAGTTTGTGTACTTGCCAGTGTAATCCGTCCTACCGATTTTAGGTTTAGTTTGTAGCATTCCTAGACTCAAACATCTTGCCAACGAAAGTATTATTTGAGGTTATGACATTCCATTTTTGAATATGTTTAGTACAATAATTTTTAATGTTACTGTTGTTTCATAGAAATTTTGTCAATATGTAGATATGTATAGATTTAAACTTTATATAGAAGTGTTTTTTTTATATGTAAATATAAGATTTATGTTTGAAAGTTGTTGGTTTTTTTTTTTATATTTGAAATCCTAATATTATGAACTATTATTCACAGAACTGATACATTCTTATGAAGTCTTAAAATTTAACTTGAGATAATAGGATATCTTGAGTTTCCCTAAAACTTATTACCAAAGTATTTTTTAAACTATTAGATTAAATACTAAATCGTTGTCATAATATTTTAAATATAAATAATTAAATTAAATTTTAAATAAATAAAATATTAAATTAAATTTTAAATAAATAAAATATTAAATTAAATTTTAAATAAATAAAAAATAAATTTATTTATTTCAGGCATCTCCGAATATTTCAAATTAAATGTTAACTTTTATTAGAAAACATATTTAGTTAATTTCTAGCAAAAATAATTTTAATTTTTTTAAATTATATTAAAATTTAAGTTTGATTTGAAAAATTTATGAATTGAAGTCAAGATAAATATCACATTTTTAAATAGGTATATTATTATTTTAAACTTATTTTTATTGATATTATTTTTATACTACATAATCATTACAATCATAAAAAAAGTCATTTAAAAATATTTTCATGAATTATGAAATTTTTTCCAAACGAAATTTCCCATTTCTCAAAACACAAGTTGCTCTAACGAATTTTACCATTTCCTCGATAAAAAAAAGTTCATGTCATTCAAAATGCAGTGACAGGACAATCAGTCACACACTATGCTAATATACAGCAGATGCACAAATAACTAGGTACAATTTATTCTTTTGCATCTTTAAAAGTTTAAAGTGATTTGGTACTTATTTATATTAGCCAAAAGGTTCATAATTATTTAGATCGTATCAGGGAAATATCATATACGAGTATATAAAGTTGCAGAATTGGGTCGATTGTTTTGGTTTAAAACATACCTACATATTTATATAATACTAGCTGACGCCCTCGACTTCGTCCGCTTTGAAAAAGAAAAAGTAGGCTACCCTGTGTCCTGTACGTCTAAATGTTTATCTACCAAGTTTCATTAATATATGTAAATTCGTTTAAGAGTTATGGATGAACATTGAACATACATACACTTATAGATTTATTATTAGTGTTGACTATTGATTGATTGATGATTACTATTAATTTACTAGTGACCCGCTCTCGGCTTCGCCTGGGGTTTCTACGTAAAAATTGCACCCCGGGCGAAACCGGGAGCGTTATTCAACTAGTAAATATATTTACTGTATATAGGATATAGCAAAATTATCAACTATAGGTAAATAAATACCTATACATATACATTATTGTTATACTCAAGTCGTAATAACGTATATATTATAGTTATTTATATGTTAATATGCACCTACAAACGTACATAGACTAAATGGCAATCCTTGTCAGTTTACGAAAGCCTACACCAGAAATGATATGATAATGACATCAAAACTGTATTTAATTATAGAGATAGAAAAGGCATATTTTTAGTAGAAATTAATGCATTTTTTAAACCGTTGTCTCTATTTTGAAAAAATATGGCCCAAACTTTTTTCAAATGTATTTCCGCCGTTTGAAAGTATAGTTTTTTGCCCGTCATTAAATTAATTAACACGTTTTATTACGTATCAATATGCAGTTGCATTCCACTCTGTTATTAAAACACAAAACGTGTGAACATAATCAGGGGTGCTGTCATCATTTTGACAGCTCCTCCGAGCCGATAACGTCTTAATTCCGCCGCGAGCTGTCAGATATGACAGTCGCGTCAAATTCACGAGTCATATCCAGCCTCTACGCGATTCTTCGCGAAAGGCTCATTGAAATATTGGAAAAGGTATTATTAAGGGTGTCAATTACACTGTTAGCGGCGGGGGTAAGTCTGGAGTGGTCAACTTTTTGCATGACGAAACAGTTCGGTTTGTGAGAAATTTTTGAATAAGTTAGGCCAGTTTTTTTTTTTTATATTTATCCGTGACGGAAGCGTAGATGTAGGTTGCAATGGCGTCGTTTATCACAAAGTGTAAGTAATCTGTTAGGATGTAGATGGTATAAAGGAAGAAGGACTGCCTTATCCTAAGTTACGTTAACTATATACGTATCTATATTTACTTAGTTATCTATTATTAATTATGTAAAACAAAATCGCTGTCAGCCTCTTTTCTGTTTCCTCGTTAGCTTGTTCTAAACCACCCAACGAATTTTGATATTTTCAAAAATGGTAAGTATATGAATGAGAAACGAAAAGGTTTGTTAAATAATTTACAGAAAATTAATTGCATCCATGCGAAGACGGAAACGCTCGCTAGTCATCAGAAAATCCAGCAGCAAAATCAGAATAACTGGATCGAACCAGGGTACCTATAAAAAGTTTAATATTTGGTAGAATAACCAAAAAAGATTTAAAAAAAATACAATCACGTCTCCCTTTGCTACTTGACATTACTGGCGCATGCGCAATGCGTCTATGAATGTAAATGCTCATGATTGGACAACTATCGACCAATCAGAGGCTACCTCATAGCGCACACAGCCTCATTCATTTGTGGAATTTCATTGCGCAGTACCTACATACAATGGACTATTTAAGTTATATTATATGCAGGGACAAAACTAATTGGATCTATTTTTTTATTTAAATTGTAATTAGCTAACCTTTAATGTTGAATGGTAATGTTATAAGAATGTTAAGCTGTTGCTGAAGTAAGTTCAATTATTTCTGCTGTGTCAAAAATCACCGGTTTACAATATAAACATTCGTAGAGGTAGAGGTATGCTTTCGAATGCTTTTCTTGTTCTATGCGTTTTATATGACTGTATTGACTTATATATTGTAGTCCAGCAGACTTGCACTCATTTATTAGGTACTTAGGTAGTAGGTACCTATACGTTGAGGCATTGAAAGCAATGGGCACATCTTTTTTATATACATATAGAAATCAATCGCCGTGCGTTATTCTCGTAAAAACTCATGAATATCTAGTCCGATTTTAATTCGATTTTCACTATGGAAACGAGAATAATTGGGGAAGGTTTGTATTTATAAAAATCGCACCCCGGGCGAAGCCGAGAGCGGATCACTAATAATAAGTGAAATTACTCGTGAAATATAAACTGCAAAATACAAAAATAATTTGATTTATATGCGTAATCGTCAAATCGAGCTTGCGAACCAATTACTTAGGATGTGCAGATTTAGTCCATTTCGAATATTAGCATAAGGAATTAAAATGAAAAGCGTCGGTTTTATCCGACAATTACGCCCGATTACACATCGAAGGTCGAACGAAATTAAAGTTAATCTTATATCGGGTTCAAGAGTTACAGACGTACGCACAGACAGACAGGACAGGATGTGCTGCAATTACCCTGTCTGCTAAAAGTTTACTCGATGCAAGTAACGTTTCAAATTAGATTGAATTCGCGAGTGTATTTATAGCGCAAAAAGGAGTGTTCAGGACTATGGCCACTTTCGAATAAATCCAGATAGTTAGGCAGCTAAATAAATTAATATTGCAGTGGACGTTTATGGGCTGATGATAACGACAATGAATATTTGCTCCACCTATTGACTATAAAGTAGGAAGAGTGCTTTTATATAAGCTCTCTAGCAAAGGAATTCAAAATTATAAATTATGTTATCAAATAGGCACATCCTCTCGCCCGGGTAGTAGCCGAAATGAAATATGGCAAAGTTATTAGAATTAATATTACAAAACGGAAGACAAGGCGTGGTTGAATCCATCAGTTGTGAAAAAATTAAAAAAATTAAAATAAGCGGACCACCTCGTAAAAACAAAGGAAAGTTAGATACATCAAAAATTTGAACCTCTTTATTAAGAGAATTGATATCGTTAATCCAATTGTTTTTAATGGTGTTCATTTTTTAAAAACCAAATAAGGAATTGGGAGGAGCCGTTTCGAAAAATTTGTGTTTTTTTGTAAATATAAGGTTTTGCAATTAAGTTTTTTCTCGTTTTGAAACTGTGGATTTAAATCAAAATTATGTTCGTTAGTAGAATGTGGAATGTATGTACTTCGGGCCCTGTAATTAAGGTATAGATCGCTCAATGAGCTATGGAGATTGGAGGGCTATGCTTGGGGTTACACTGCGAGATCGCATTAGGAATGACGTCGACGAATGAAACATATCTCGACGGGCAATAAGGTTGTAGTGACAGTGGGCAGGACACATAGTACCGAGAGCCTTGGCCTCGGAAGGTTTTCGAGTGGAGGCCATTGACCGACAAACTTTAGCATAGGACGTCCACCCCCAATGTGGAAAGCTTCTGACCGATCCTTATGGAAAATTGGGAGGGAACTGAGATGTTGATGATGATATTATTGAAACTAAACACGGTACCACAAGTTTCATAGATAGTTATGATTTCTCTATATCCACCTGTCACCACTCAGTCGTAAACAAATTACTACGATTTTTATCGTCAGCTATAGAATCCACAAAAGCGTATAGTAGTTTTACGCATTTAAAATGAGCATAAAAATTATCTGTAGACAAATCTTCGGTTGTCCATAAACAAACGACAAAACAAAAGAGCCCGCAAAGGGGGGACAGAGCATTACGAAGGAAAGGGACAGACAGCGAAGTGCACTTCTTCCGGTTGCGCGGGCGCAGGTGACACGAAATTTATTCCGAATTTGAAAACCGAAAGATATTTTATAAGAAATGATTCAAATGGCTTTTTAAATATGGACATCTTTTATTCTGCGGCGACGGTTGACATTTTTATATTTGTCGTCGATAAAATGTCTGAAAAAGGTACTTGATTTATATGAAAATAATACAGTGACTATCTGAGGCCGCGGGATGTCGTCATAGATTGTGTCATTTTGAATACAGACGAGTCATATTGAAATGTCCAAGTGAAAAGTTGATATACTACATGAAAAGTACAAGTAACTTAAAAAGAATAAGTATATATAGAATATAAATGAATTCAGATTGTTGGTTGTTTTAAATGTTTGATTATAATTATGCAAATTGGCTGTGGGACGAATTACTGATTTGACGTGGTTCCCTAAAAGCTATAATCTAAGCTATACTATCTCTATAGACCCTATATCCTTGGTGATATACGAAGGACAGGTTGACAAGGTAAACAGAAAAAGACATTTTCACGATAGTTTTTATAAGAAGTTGGCTTGACTACTTCTTATATTGAAAAATGTATGACAGCGGAATGCAGTCTGTCCTGCGACTTTTATGTCTAACTAAAACGTCAAACTATATAGGTGATGGTGTATTTTTCATTGCTATTAAGGGCATATTGAACTGTTATTTAAGACAGCGGTTTTCAGTAAAAAGCTGCATATATATCTCTGTTTTCTGTACTGCTGTTTTCCTGTTTTCTTATTTTCATATTGTTTCTTATTTTTACCTAAATAATAAAAAAGGAACAAATAATAAAATATGTAATAAAAAATAAAATATACCGTCAGCTTGCCTGCCGTTTTTAATTATTAAAGAAAAAATACTACAAGTAAATTTACACACCTACTTATATAAAATTGTCTAATACTTTCAAGTGTATATTATCTAAATGTTATTCAACACAAAGAAAATCTCAAATAACCCGAAAATGATTGTTAATAAATTGTCGCTTCTGTGTGACTTTTTTACAATAATCTATAAATCATATTGAAGTATCGTGGGACCAAAACGTCGACACTTTCCACTGTAGACATCGTAAATTTATCAAGAACCAGATAATTATCATCTTTTTTTATCTTTCCAGTAGGTAGGCACTTTGTTTCTTTGTTTTATTTAGCACTACTTGGCAAAGCTTTTGCAAATGTTTTGCCGAATATTATTATAAAAAAATACATTTACTTATTATCTAATTTTAAGTTATAGAATTTGAACGCAAAGAAAAGCGATTTAAAATTGTTTTCATACATTAATATTCATTTAATATTCATACATTTTTTGTAATAAATAATAGATTTCATTATATTTTTTTGTGATAACATGTGACGTCATTGTCAGAAAACATACTCCTGTCATTTAAATAGTAGAAATTACAGAAGCAAGACTGGGCATTATCCCCCGTCGAGTGGATCGTTTCGGAGTCAATGAAAAAATCCCGATACATGTTAATAAAAATAGTAATAGATATATACATTTACATATTTTGAGCATTTATATTAATTTGGTTACGGTTGACAAATTTAAATCGTTTAAAAATGATATAATACCTAACCCTTTTATATTAACCTCAGAATTTTTCACAAATTCGAAGCGACAGGTTTTTTTTTTACTTCTTACAATCATTTAATTGTCTATTTTATGTCGTGTTCGTTTATTTAAATAGATAGGATAATAATATATTAAGTAGCCGTCGCTTAGCTAAGGTATAGTCGGATTTATATAATACTAAAACTACTTAAATTAAACCTAAATAGGTTTATAATTTATATGAATTCTAAACTCTTGCAGCCGTCTTTAATTTTGGTAAAAAGGTTCTCATAACGAGGTGGTTAGTTTATGGAGTGTTTAATTTGATCTTTAAATAATCTCAATAACAAATGAGCAAGCAATATTTCATTGCGAAACCGGACGTGGCGTCTCCATGCTTAATCGTACCAAGCTTTATGAGCACGGCTTTTATTTTCAGTCGCGCGCGCAGACCGGAAGTCCACTGATCGATGGGCGTAAGCTTCGACGAATTATTCTACTTCCGGATAAAGTACTTGACAATCTTATTTATAGGTTTAAACTTGGTGTGTTTCTTTTTTGGTAGCTTTATAATTCGAATTCTGTAGCACTACCATGAGTTGCTATCGAAATCTTACGTTAGTTTACTTCTGTCGATAACGAACCTTTCAATGTGCACGTGAATGGTTTAACTACTAACGTTACGGTATTTCTCGAGAGCATCAGTCAAATTTGTAACTCATGGTACCGGTTTTAGTTCTTTGAGTGACCGCTAGAGGCGCTATACAATTTTTCATACAAATATTTTACGTTCTCGCTCATCTCTCGCTAGCGATTTCGGTCGTCATAAACTCATGGTAGTGCTACTGGATTTGAAAAGTAGTGGTAGGGCACACTGCGTTTCGCAGCCATTTGGGCAGCCCGTCTGGCGGCAGTAACCACCACCTTACAGAATACCACCGTGAAATAACAGCATTATGTGCTGTTGTGTTTCGATGAGTGAGTAAGGGATGCCAGATCCCATTACCCCATCCCTCCATTATCCCTTATCCTTAATCCTTCTATGGTCGGCAGCGCACTTGTAGCACTTATGGCGTTGCTTGTGTTATAGCACCTACCATCAAGTGGACTGTCAGCCTGTCTGTCGACCTTAACATAGAAAAAAAGAATAAACACACTGAACTTGTATATCTATTTGTACAAGTGTTTTTATTTTCATATTTAACGGATAATCAGACAATATTTGGAAATGATTATTTCTTCTGTTTATAAATAAAGGGCGTTTTGTACAGGTTTGTTCTCAATGTTAGATAAAATAGTCCAGTAACAGATTTCTTAGAAAGAAATGTTATTTTAAAAAACGAATCTCCTCTTAATATAGCTCTTGTAACGGGATCATCAAGTTGTTAAATGTACCAATTTTATTTAATAATTCGCCTTTTATATGAAGCCGATATGAAATAATCAATCGGTAGCACGAATGTTATTGGGCTCATTTCGCACGGATTCTTCCTTATAATTTTATATAATCTGACTAAATAGAATCCAATGAGAGACCGTGAGTTATATTTCAAAAGGGGTGGTCCACGCAAATTTGCAGGCTACACTTGTCGCTCCCAGGCCTCTTCTCTACTTTATTGGAGGCGACATCACAGAGTAATGTCGGAATCAGAGACTTATTTTTAATATATATATTTTTTACTTTAACTTTTTGACCCAAGTATTTTTTCCTTATTGTTTAAAGTTACTGAGATAAAAAACATCCCATCTGTTAATCGAGAATATGGAAATATTTTCGTTTGAAAGTTTTAAAATAATTATTGTATCAAACGTGCATTCAGACTTCTTTAACATTCAAGTTTTTACAATATCAAGCTATATTTATTTCGCTATGCATTATTTATTAGTGTAGCTTTAACCAAATAATATAGAAAATAAAAATCATTTGGTACTTTTATATAACTGAGTAGAGTTGGTAACTAGTTAGTAGGTAGTTTCGTATTTTTTCTTGTTTCGTAACTGAAGTTTTTTTTAAATATGAATAAGTTGATGACGAATAAATATATATACATTTATATAATAGTAAGGCTACAGAGGCACCCCCATGGCCTTGTCGTGGTGGGGAGGCTTTCCATCAACAATCTGAGGGGTCTCAGGGGTTGGTGGTATTAATATTAACCTGGTGATAGCGGCAGCTGTTCTTCCAATCGGTTTGGGCAAGACACGAACACGTAAATGCTGGTTGTCTATTTGGTCGATATTATTGTTATAGACTGACTCAAATATCTCAGTATTCTCGTGCACCACAATAAAGCTCATCACGTAAAAGTAACCTTTAAAATAATGCAAAGTTCGTCTTGCCCAATGTGCATTGTCCTTTGTATTTAAAGCAACTTTCCATGTATTCTAATTTTTTTAATTAATTAAATATTATTGAGGTTATTTCTTGCATTGCTCTGTGGTACTAAATGGTCAGTCGTCACACGAGGGATACGAGCTTGCAACTGAGCGATATAAATGCTGCCAGAGGCGCCGCTCGATTGATTACCACTTACCACCGTAATCGCCATAATCAGTTAATATTGCCTCCACATAGATTTGTGGCGCGTGTATCAATATACACGGAAACAGTATAATATATACATAATACTTTAAGGAAGAAAGAATAAAAACGGTAAAGAAAGTGAGGATTTACCGGAAATACTTTATTGAAAAATGCGAGCTGTGTGTGGCCATAAAATGAATTTAACAAAAGTTTAAAAAGCCAAGTTCTACTATGATCCTAGAACTGAACTGACAGAACAGAACGTCGACACGTGATGAAAATCGTTTTAATTATGGTAAGCAATTATTTTTTTTTGGATTCACATTCCTGGCCAATGGGGTATCAATAGATAAAGATTTTGCTATGGAGATAATATTATAATTATGTACAATACTAACAATTATTAATTTCATCAATTGTGTGTGTATGCAAAAATTGTCCGCTTTTTTAATGGCCCAAAGATTATAAAGGCATGGCTTAAACCGCAGCAGCTCTCCCTTCCGTGACAGTAATATCTATAATATTATCCCATTAGTAAACGATTTTAAAAAGAAATCGATACTTTTTTCCATTAAAATACATCTGTTCGAGTTTTGTTAAAAACTTCATTTAGATATTGAAAATAAATTCATATTTTTTCATGATTATCTTGTCACACAAAGTAGGCATTTTCATCAAATTATAGCAATGACTTTTGCATGAATGACAGGTCTCACAAGTTCCTGCGTTTTGCAGTCAAACTGGGCAACCCTCACCCCCTTATAGAAGATTACCGTGAAATAACATAAGTAGCATGTGTGCTGTTGTGTTTCGGTGAGTGAGTAAAGGAAGCCAGAGCCCATTTCCCTATCCTTTTCTTATCCCTTGCCCTTCATCCTACCACAGTCGACAGAGCACTTGCAGAACTTATGGCGTTGCTTATTGTGTTATAGGCGACGGTAGACATGTGGACCGTTAGCCTGTCTGTCGAACCTAACATAAAAATAGTCCTGCAGGTTTTATTGTTTTAACAAGACAAGTAAAGAGTAATATAAGGTTAATAAAGAGTTTTTTAAACTAGTGCTAGTTTACCTATCACCATTAAACCTGAACCCGTAGCGATGTCATTGTGTCATTGTGTGCTTTCTACAGTTTACGCTACGCCACGCTAAGAGAAAACTTTGTGATTGGTCAAAATTTTGACTAATCACCCAAAAATTGACCAAATTGAAATTGACTTTACAACAACCAATCACCAAGCTTTCTCGTAGCGTTCTCTCTTCGTCTCCGAAGTACGCTACGAAGACACCGATTTCGCGTCGCGAAAGTGAATTAATTAAGAAGCCAGTATCTTCAACGCGTTGATAGACAAGAGGAATGCGTCGAAGAATCGTCTCTCATGGATCACGGTACAGAAATCGCGAGTAATGCCCCTAATTCATATATAATCCCTGCACGATAAGTACCTAGATATATAAGTTCACAGTCGCCGTGGGGTGCTTAGACCAAATATAGTTTATATAGCTTTCGGAAGCGTACAGTATTTATGTACCTTAAAATAATAATGACCATAATGATGACCACAAATTATGTAATTTTTCCATGGCAGGTTCTTTCCAAACGAATGTCCATTCAATACAATGTGTTTACTACTTTTCAGCTGTGCTGTCATTCAAAGAGCCATGCACCATACACAGCTAAAGCCAATCCTAATAACAGTATTCTGACAACCGACTGATCTCTTAACAATAAACTTGCGGTGTATTAGCCAATGACCTTAAATATTGGTTACCGCATACCCCGACACAATGAAGAAATCGATCAGTAAGGAAACTAAACGTACAATGAAATCGATTAGTTAAATAATATTTAAAATAAAAAAATAAAATGTGGGGTGCACTAAAAATTTCATAAATCGGTCAAGCCGTTTCGAAGGAGTTTGGTTACAATAATTACAAACACTGTGACACTTGAATTTTATATATTATAAATAGATTTACATTAAATCTATTATATATATCATTAGCAATAAAGTGTAGCAAGTGTATTAATGAGTATGTTTTAATAGGGCTGTATGTTTTTTGTTAATAACAAAATATTGAAACGGTTTTTTTTTTCTATTTTTTTATTATTTAAAACTCATAAACGTTTTATCAAACAAAAAAACCATATAGACAATAAAATCAAAATCTATTCCTACAATAGCATTTGACTATATTTTTTAAATCGCTTTGTACAATTACCATTTTGTTCTTTCGTAATTTCAATCACCTGAATCAGTTTCACTACCATTTTTATGATTACCGTGTACCTCTGTTCCCTATCGCCATATAATTCGATTACCTTTAGTCTCTTCAGTTACCGAAACAGGTTGATGCGTTCGCGTGTTCTTAAACTCGTAATATGACGTTAGGTTTTGTATGTTGAAATAATTTCACGTCAATTATGAGTGTTTACGTCAAGCATAACCCAAATTAGTATTGTTGAGCTTTTTGTTCAATAAGTTTGTTCCGATAAGTTATCACAATGACGGAACATTTTTAAATTTACACGCTAAATCTTTGAGGAACTACACTTAGTTGTTCAAAAATTATTTTTATTTTCACTTATCATCATTTATGGACTGTTGACCAGCCTACTATCTACCTTTACCATAAGAAATAAAACCTATTTACAGTAGCAGTCATAAATTGGGTAATCTGTCTTGCGGGCTGTAACTTTCCCCTTACAGAAGACTAACAGCACAATGATTTGTTTAAAATGAGTAAATTACGTCAACAAAGAATGAGCAATGATTCTAATATTCTTCTACCCCTTCTAATCCCTATCTATAAATGAAATTTATAGTTTTAAATGAAACCTATATGTCCTATATTCTAGTAGGATCGGTCAGAAGCAGCCTGAATCCAGTATCCCCGAACTTAGCCCTCTCCATACTCGTTGAGCGACGTTAAGCTTTCTTACGGAGGTCCATAGTTAGGTAGAGACCACGTTTACTTTCATCATTGGCAACACACATTGCGTGAAAACTTTACATGAATCTAAGTTTGCTACTTATAACAATTAATTTTCATACAGAGGTTTTTCGCATGGAACTACTGTTAAAAATAGTGTTGTGACTATGTCCAAATCGCGATTAGTACAAATCCTAATCATAGTGTCCATCTCTTGCCCAGGTGTGCTCATCTAACGATAAGCGAACAGAGCGGAACCACGCGGCACCTGCGCGTACTGCGATGCCACGGGCTACTAGTGCTGGGGCATAGCCATGCCAATCGATATACTTTTTAACTATTTTCTTTATTTAAGAGGCACAAAATATACTTAGACACACCGTTTTCTTTTCTCTTTCTTTTTAATTTTATTAAAATTTAATCTTATCTTATTTTATTAAATTCTTTTTATATGTTATGTGCATATTACAATAATTAATGCTCTATGTTTTTTTTTCTAAATAAGATGAAAAAAATTAAATTACGTATTGGCTATTTTTTAAAATACAATTACAATTTACCGTATAAATATATAATAAAATAAGACCTATGTATAGTGAATATTAAACAGACATTTTCTGTTAGAATTCATTGAAACTTAATGAACTTATTTATTCAAGAATTTCTTGAAGATTAATTCTATTAGCTCGAAGTTATTATATCAAATAATTAGCTTAATAATCCAAATCAATGAAACAACGAATTGTCATTATTATTATTTTTTAAATCTATACCAATATATAAAGCTGAAGTTTGTTTGTTGGTTTTAGTTGTACGCGCTAATCTCAGGAACTACTGGTTCGAATTGAAAAATTATTTTTGTGTTGGATATAGCGAACGCGGACGAAGTCGCGAGCACGAGCTTGCATTATACACAATTTAAAGTTTCATTTACATATTATGAATTGAAATGATAATATTTATTTATCGACAAAAGATTTGTCACATAACTACGTTACCCCTCGATGGTAAGGGAAGATACGTAGTACTTGTACATACGACAGGGCGCGTGCCACCTTTTTTCTTCATTTTCACTTACATCACTTTGCAACGGACCGCAATCACAAGCTCATACACAATTATCAACTCTAAACGTTAGCTGCTAAAGTTTTAAATTGCTTGCACCATTTTGTCAAATAAATAGGGTTGTTTTTTAGAAGGGAATAAAATAATTATTTGGGAATACAGTAATGCTTTGTTAATTTGAATACGAGGGGTCAGTTTTTTGTTTTTATTACCAGGGACGAGGCCTGTGTATTTTAGCTGCGCACGCGTCGAAAAGAGGTTAATTATTTAGAACTAATTCACCGTTGCATTCCGTTGTATTTTAATGTGCTTTGAATTGTATTGAATTTACATTGAATCGATATACAGATATAGATAAGATAAGATAATTCTGGAAGTGAGTACTAGTATTTATAGCGTTTTATTTTGTCACGATAAAAATATTAATTATTAATATTTTCAAAATGTTATATAGCCTAAAGCCTTCCTCGATAAATGGACTATTCAACACAAAAATAACTTGAGAGATGGGTTTGCTCTTGGCCAACTACCAGCTCAGTAGCAAGGATGAGGCCTATGATGGAGCGAGCTCACCCAGAATATGCCTATTCACTCTTAAGCTTTATAATATTATAGATCAGGTATAAGAGTAGATTCATATTCATTGGTCGAATGGTTAATGTGCTTGTTTATTTCCCGGTGGGCCAACTTTGGAGATTACGTTCCTTCGACCCCGTCCATCAACGACAGCGCTAGAAGCTGGTATAGGAGTCCGGCATAATTCCGCAGCGTTCTCTATGCTGCCGTGTATTCAGGACGATTTCCCAAAGTTAAAAATTTTGAAGTTAAAATTGTTTGGTTGCCATAGATAATTTATTTGCAATTTAAGGGGACGATACCTTGTTGTAAAGCTATGTACACATGTCACGACCAATGAGCCGTCACTAATGTGAACCCACCCTTATTGCGGCTAATGATTGCGATGACGCAACACAACATAAAATTTGTATTTATTTGTTTCCAATATTGCCCCACATGTAGTTGGCGAGGCAATCAATATATTTTATCATTTTTTTTTAATTTTTAACTCTGAACCAATTCAGTAATTGTTCTAAACTTAATGTATCCTCCTTTAACTGCTTGGTTTTCCTAGCGCCTGACTAGTAATTTTTTAAGAGAAAGCAATTCAATTATTTAAAAATAAACATTATACAAGTCATACATTGTATATTAACATTATACATTGTCGAATATTTTCAAATTAATTTTTTTTTCAATTTACATTATTTTTTCAAATTTTTTTTTTCTTTTTAATCTGTTTTATAATATATTGTTTTGTGAAAACTCATAATTAAATTAATGACTTTTGTGTTTAGAGTGGCCATCGAAATGATATACTAATTACGGCGCCCGATCCTACTCGATTCAAAAGTAAGTTGCATTCCTACTGAATGTTCCGCGACTTTATTCACGCACACGTGTGTCACGAGTCCCAATCACCCAATTGGCTTAACAGCTGATGTGCAGTTATTGCCTCCGAAGCAGATCGCGTGTCGTTACATTTATTAGCGATATTGGGCGCACGCGCATGCAACCCAAACATGATTCAACGTGACGCACGTGGCGGCAATTTATCTAAATACAAAGGGGATGCATCCCCTTAATGAGTTCGAGTATTAAGGGTGCCTTTTGTTTTATACAAAGTTTATTTGCATCAATTATATCTTAGTATTATTATTAATTATTAAATTATTAAAATAATATATAAAATAAGCAACTAATGTTGTATTATGGATCAGGCAGTTGATATAATACATACCTATATAACTTTTTTTGTAAATACATTACATATTATAAATACAAACATCCATGACTCAGGTACAAATAACGGGATTCGAACCCGCGATCGTTTGGTTAACAGCTAGGTTTACTAGCCACTAGACCAAACGAGTCGTATAGTTATAAATTGTTATACTATAAAGGATGGCAGGCACGTCTACGGTTGTATTGATTGTAGGTTCTCATTCATTTGTACATCAAGAAACAACAGAAGAGATCCTACAGGAACTCGACGACGGTTGTTCTTTCAAAGTTCTTTAATTATTATAAAAAAATTGTAATAAAGTTCTGGTTAAAAATGTGCACAATCCCTGCCATAACTACTAGTATAGGCAAAGTATGGGTACCAACGATGTATCCTCACCGCCATCATACGCTTCATTGCTTACTGAAAATATAAACAGATGAGTTAAGGGGAAGACGAAAGACAAATCTATTATTTTCCTTTTATCTTGTTCAATAGGAAGCAGTATAAATTTTTATATATGATATGCTATTAATATAATATAATGGTTCTATGAAAACCGATTCAATATAATTATTTTATAATCATAACATTGGACCTTTGTATAATCAAGGCTATTTCATGGAGTCAACAATCATGGATTTTTATTTACTATATTATAAATATTATAGAATATTGCTTACGCATTAGATTTCATTTGTTGTAATAAAATATAAAAAAATAATGCAATAATTAGTATCATAATGTATAATGTTCTAATTATAGCGTTATGTGTAATGTAACCAAATAAATCTATACATATAATAAAATCATATACATTAAATATTAACAAAAAAGCAATTTTGTCACGTTGTAAACAATTATTTTACAAACTAAATCGAGTTAGAAAATAGATTTTTATTTTTTTGTCTGTGCGTTTGTGCATGCTAATCTCAAAAACGACTTGACTGTTTTGAGTGCGATTTTGACTAATGTCTTGAATGATTACCAGGATTAAACTATAGGATACTTTTATCCTGGCAAAATGATAGGCTCATGTAGATTTTTTAAAGGAACGAGTTGGGGGCACAAGCTAGTAATTAAAAATTAGTTTCTTAATTGGTAAATTTTAAAAATTTCGTTAACTTCGCCTTAATAGATTAAATGTGGACATGTAGAGCAAACAGTGAGAATCGCCAGTGTTGTTACGTCGGGCATGTGATGTGATTTCGTTTTGTGTCATGTCATGATACGTCACGTCATGAGCTAAGCTAACAAGCTCTTTGTTCGCAACATACACAAATGTAGGCCCACCGGGTTGCTAGTGGTGAAAATACGTTGAAATTTTCATCGGAAAAGCCTAATCCTTTGTTTTATGCAAGGCTTTTTTTCACGTGAGTATCTAATGTATGTTGGTTTCAAAAAGTTGCCGTTGTGCTACCAATTACATAGAAATATTGAAAAGTCAATAACTTGACTTGTTATTGGGTCTTGTTAGCACCCCACAAAATATTAGATCTTATTTGAAGCTTTTCGTATGTTATTTCAATTATACCTAATGCGAATATAATCCGTACATAAATCAATATTTTGATTTAGATTTTTTGATTTGATTCGTGAATAATTACACCATTTTATGAATTACTGTGCGTTCCGCAGTAAGGGTAGAAAGAGAACTCGAACTAGAAAATGGACGGCTTGGCACCTCGTCACGATCGTTATCTTGGGTTTGTTTCAAACAGGACATAATTTTACAGTATCAGTAACGTAATAATATCGACACTCCACATAAAATCAACACGTTAACGAGCCGCACTTGTTCGTACACAGGATGTCCGCAAATTATAACTTCGCATCTTAACATTGTTTTAGTATGCAGTATCATAATCTTTGTTTTTGAAAATATCTAATTCCTTTCTAAATTTCTGCTTCTAAAAATTTCTAAATAAAGCAGGCTGCTTATCACACACACACATACACACACACACACACACACACACACGCACACACACACACACACACACACACACACACACACACACTGTGATTAAACCGAGAAGAAATTAATATAGTTATAATAATACGAATATGTACAGTTAATTAATATAGTATAGTAAATTAGTTTAGGTTTTGGTTGGAAATAAAATAAAAATAAATAAGAATAGTACCTACTTAAAATTTTATTTATTTATTTATTTACAACATACATGGTATACACATGGTAATTAAATGAATTACTGTCGAAATTTAACTATTGGGCGACCATTATTATAAAAATAATAGTTTAATAGCCAATCGAGAAAGTTTCAAGTATGTGATTTTATATTATTTTAAAAAAAAACATCAACATGTATGTATTTGCAAAGTTAACACTTATGTGAATTCATCTTAAAATATTGAAAGCAAAAATTTTCCGCGTCAAATTTTAAAATACAATAATTGGTGCGGAAGTCGCGTGCTGCCTGTGAAAGTACAGGTTACACTTAGGCACCAGGTTCCGTCCAGAAATTGACCGAAAGGTGTCGGCGTTGACGCCTCACGCCTCACGAGACCCCCCTGTATATTATGTTTAAACGCGACACGAGAAAACAATTACTTGTAAAAACTTTTTTTAATTTAAGCACTCTTCATGTTTTAAGAAGTTTTAAGAAAACTTTGTAGTTATGACATTGATTGATTGACGGAATCGTGAGGTTTCAAAGAAGTGACTTCGTAATTTTCTTTGACAAATCTTGCTCTGAGTTAACAAAATCTATGCAAAAAAATGAACAAATAATATATATAACTAGGTAAAGATATATAAAGGTATATAAAGATACCTTTATATATATAAAGGTATAATATATATAACTAGGTAACTAGAAGGAGATGGTAAATAAGGTATAAAGATACCTTTGATAAATCTTGCTCTGAGTTAACAAAATCTATGCAAAATAATGAACAAATAATATATATAACTAGGTAAAGATATATAAAGGTATATAAAGATACCTTTATATATAAGATATATAAAGGTATAATATATATAACTAGGTAACTAGAACAAGATGGTAAATAAGGTGGTCGATATAGCACGAGGAATCAGTCAGCTGAAATGGACATCAGCAGGGATGACGAATTTAAAAACATTAAATAATTTTTTTGGTGTATTTACAAAAATATATATTACTTTCATGACTACCATTCATGATCTTGTAATAATACCATAATATTTATCATGTTGTTTTTTATCGTTTGCTTTTATATAGCTGTTATGAAAGCTGTTTATCATTTCACTATTTCCATTAGGAAAATTGCACTAAGTAAGAAATATTCACAAACATAGGAAAAACACGTATTTTAAGTTAGGTATTTAAGATGATAAGTTGAGAATGAGAAATATTTTTTAAAAAACATTAAGAAATGTTACTTCATTACCGCCACGGGCACCTCTCGACACTTTGTCTTCACTTACATTATTAAAAGTTTGCTAAATAACAGTCACTGGCCACTGAGAAAATAGTCGCCCAAAACGACGTTTAACTTCCAAAAATCATATTTTTTATGACGTTCAATGGAATGCTGTACCAACTACATTTATGTTAAAATTTATGAGTTACCCTTATTATTATTATTATACGCTTAGTGGCTATTTCTGTCTGCTAGAGAACCAGTATCACTTCGTCCATTTCTGAAATATTTGAAATTGAAATCTGAAATTGACGAGCCCGTTGGACGAGTGGCAAGGGTGCTTGCCTAACGTTTCAGGGGCCCCGGGTTCGATTCCCGGCGGGGTCAACTTTGGAAATTTTAATATAATTTTCAAAAATTGACTCTGGTCTGGATTTGAAAGTAGTGGCAGGGCACACTGCGTTTCGCAGTCATTTGGGCAGCCCGTCTGGCGGCAGTCACCACCACCTTACAGAACACCACCGTGAAATAACAGCATTATGTGCTGTTGTGTTTCGGTGAGTGAGTAAGGGATGCCAGAGCCCATTACCCCATCCCTCCCTTATCCCTTATCCTTAATCCTTCCATGGTCGGCAGCGCACTTGTAGCACTTATGGCGTTGCTTGTGTTATAGGCGACGGTAGCCACCTACCATCAAGTGGACCGTCAGCCTGTCTGTCAACCTTAACATAAAATATATATATATATATATTGTGATCGCCACGTAAACTAAAGCTCTCTACCTATACCTACCACGTTGAGAAACTGTAGTACTTTTTTGATAGAGGCATTCTTCACATCTTCACAAGCCATTGTGCGGCTTCCTAGGATGTGACTGCGAGGATGAGTTACCTTTACATAATAGGCTATTATAATATATAAAAAATAATATATATTAGTTGGTTGGTTAGTCTAGTGGCTATTATAATATATACTCACTAATAAATAAAATTGAAGTGTCTGTTCGTAATTTCAAAATATTATGGCTTTAATACATGTCATGATTAACACTGTTATTAGTAACTAGATGGTGGCTGCGACTTCGTCCGCGTTGAAAAAGAAAAAGAAGCCTATTCTTTGTCCTGTACATGTAAATTTTTATCTACCAAGTTTCATGAAAACCTTTATTAATTTTTAAAAATTATTATTAACGTTAGAGATTATAAAATTTGCCAGCTTATGTATAAATAAAAAAATCTTGACTACTTATTACAAAGCTAAACAAAAATGTTTAAGAAATGATAAATAAACAAAAATACTTAATTAAAAATCTATTTTAAAAAATCTAATTAAAAAGAACATCTGTAACCTTTTTAAGTTTACAATAGCCGGTTAATATTTACTCGATATTCTTTAAGGTATTACCTATTTTCTACCAAGGGCAATATGTTTTTTGTTTGTCTATTCCAATTGCCCTTGCTTTGAAAACTAGCATAAAAAATACATTAACAATGGAAATAGATGGAAAAATGATAATTCTAGGTCCAATTATGTCCCCGTCGCACAATGACCTATTTTACGAACGCAAAATGCAAAATGACCTAAACCCAAATTGACCTAAACGCAAAATGACGTCTAACCCCCAACCCCAATTTTTTTTGTAACTATTTTCTTTTTTTTTCGCAATAAGAATTTTTTTTTTTGTTTCTTGCATTAAATATCAATATTTTAAATAATAAAATTTTAAAATACATAAAAAAAGGAATTTTTTTTTTCAAATTCCCAACTACATATATGAACGCATTTCAGAAATTCGCATGTTAATATTTAATTATCTCAGTAATTTATATAAACATCAAAATGCGAGTGCGGTGTATCTTCATTCGGTTTTGTTCAAGTAGCCGCTAATGAGAGGTTACGAACCAAAATTTTACCATTCACACTGTTTTCGGAACACGTGCTAACGGCGACATATGTGGCCACCATTTTGAAAAAATAGCGTCATGTGGTCGGGAGAAGACAGAACTCGTAAATGATAGAGGAAGTGATTTTACGCGTACAAATAAAAATAAATAAGAATCTAATTCTTTTTCTAAAGAAAGGATGTATTTAATATATGAAATTGTTACCCCTTTTATGCTTAACATGTGTTTAGATGAAGGCATCGTTTGATTAACGTCTATTGTAGGGACGGGCTTTAGTTTAATTTCGAATATGTTTTGATTGTCTGTTTTTGTTTATTGATGCGTTTCCTGTTTCATAAAAACTTCCGCTTTCTTTGTAAACTTATTTAGCAATCTTTTACTCAGCAATGACTGTTTTATTGGAAGAGACTTTTTTCTTAGAACAGACAAGAGGTTTAGTTACAGAAAACTCTAGATTGCTATAGAAAAAAAAATTGCGTGTAAAATAAATATATAAATTTTGTACTTCAGAAAATTCACTGTTACTGTAATATTTAGTATTTACTATAGTTATATGCAAATTAATTATTAAAATTATATTTTTCTTAAAAGGTTTTATCTTTGATATTTAATAAGAAAAATAGTCAATCATTTCTTAAAAGTATAAAACGTCCTTGTCGCAGACCACCCCCATACACAAAGAGCACTTGTGCCTTTGTGTTTCGTCAGTCAAAAAGGGATACTACAGCCTATCCCCTAGCCCGTACTAATAAATGTCGCATTATTAGTAAAGATGGTCTAATTATAGAGATTTCATTCCATACTTATATGAAACCTAGAAATATTTTCACTGATTTATGATGAAACTTGACAGATCCAAGTTATTTTTCCACTGAAATACTTTTCATATGCTATTTCAAAATGTTAAGGGAATTTTAATTTTTAGACTAACTCATTGGTTAAAGTTAACCCCCTATTTATACTAAACCCTACTAAGGTAGGCAGCACACTTACAGCACCCTATGGCTTTGCTTGTGGTGTAGTAGGCAACGGTAACCACCTATCAATAAATGGTTTGCTTGCCTGTCTGATATAATCTTTATATAAAAACGCCTGAAAAGTAAGTGCCATAAGATTGATTAAGATTAATGGAATAAGTTTGTAGCATATAAGATTAGCGACAAAGTAAAATTAATTATTACAGTACCTAAATGTCTACTTTTTACACCACTTCGTATTACATCAAAATGCAATAAAAATTAGTGCAAGATGATTTTTTTTAAAATTTGAAATGGCTTTTTAAAAAAATGCCAATTAGAGGCCGGGAACACCAAAACTACTAATGTGCTTAATTTCGAATTAAGTTCGCACATTAAATCGGGATTAATGCTCGAGGCAAAAAAGATTGGGACCATGAAATGTCCTATGGGTCAATTTATGCTATAATAACCCAACTTTTTTAATTGGGCTTTTTGTGTAACTTCTTCATCGTTGAAATATTAAAAGTAGATTTGAACAATTTTATTGAAATAAATAAAACTGAAAAATTATTAAGTTAATAATTTGTATGCACGTGTGGGCGAATCTCTGAAAGAGGAGAATCTATTTTGATAACACCTTAATTAATAGAGATAGTACTATTTAGTATTTAGCAAAGAATCTAGACTACTATGCGTAAAAATAAACTGTTTACAATGCGTTGATTCGCTCAACTTAAGTCATGCTACTTAAGTAAATCAATGAAATTCTAATGTAAATTAAATATTCAATTTTTGAGTTGTAACCGCGATTCTATTATGAAATGAAAACTAGCAATAAATGAAAAAAAAAGTTTACAATTCAATGAATAAATAATTAAAATTGTAAGATTTTTGTTAAGGACGTCTGCTTCTTGAGTTGAGAGCCCTTTCAGTAAAATAAGTGACGGATAAGTTTTTGCCATCATCTAGTTCCGGGAATATTTTCAGTTCATTGGCGCGAAATAAAAATGTCCACTGAACGTCCGGTAAAGTGCATCATTTTTCTTGGTTTACCGCGCGATTTTGATACTTTACAATTATTTTAACATTGGAAATGTCTTTTCGTTCGCTACCGTATAGGCCCCGATTTCACGAAAAAGTGCGATCCCCTTATATGTATCTTGAAGAGTTGTGAAGATATGATATTCATGAGAGCTGTTAGGTGCAAAAAGAATTTAACGGAAAAGTAAAAAACGAAAAAAGTTATAGCCGAAATAGTGAGAAAAAAATTCAGATTCAGATGTATTTTGTATGTAATTTAATTTAAATTGTGCATTTAATATAAATGACATACATTTATTTAGTATGATCTAATATTACAAACGCCTTTAGAAGACTATGTCCAATAAGCACGAATGCCTATTTTATGTTTGTTTCTGTACACAATATAAAAACTATTTTTCACCAATTACAAACATTTTCTTTTTTTTAATAAATAAGAAATTCGTTTTTCACAACTAGCGACCTGCCCTCGACTTCCCACCACATTATATACGTTTATTTCTGCAAATCTTCTTCGTTTATTGTTCTTTCTCTTAGTGAAAACCTTATCAAAACCTTATCAATTGGAATAACAGAAACAATAAATTTGTTTTGGAGCACTTTTTAACTCCCTAATATAGCTTCGTATTCGTATAGCGTCATATTAAGATCAAGACTATTTAGTCCGTCTAATTTTATGATGTCGCCAACATTAGGTAGGTGTAGCCGGAACTGCGATATCTTACAAATTCCGATAACTTCCGGCGTGAAACCTTTGCTAACATTATTATAGGAAGTGCCAATTTGACACGGCTTGTTGAAATTTTGTATAGCTTTATCATTTTACTTAATAGCCTCCTTTTGAGTAGGTAATAGAATATCGACAACAAAAGAGTTCGTTTACGTTTTGCAATTAAAATCATTTTTAATTACACATCAATATTAATTATGTATTTTATTGCACTTAGATACTAAGTTTTATTCTTTCTTTAAGAAAACTTAAAGAAGATTAAAGATTAGGAGAGATAGACTACAGTCTATCTAGTCTAGCTCTTGCTTAAATAGTCTAGGTGAAACAGCGCGTTCGATTCTTGTAGTTGTGTGAGATTAATTGTATGATGTACAAGAAGAAAAGTCGTAAGTAACAACGTCTAACATTTCAGCCAATTGCAAACCATCTGTCGGCGCATGCGCGATGTTTGGAAGCCTCTCAACCGCAGCCATTGCGGTCAAATAGTTGCAACTGTCACTTTTTCCCGCCTTTTTCTTATTTTCACTCAAGTTGGCCGCTTTTTTGTCAATATTTGAACAGATGTTTCAGATTTTGCAAAAAATCTCAGATTCTCGTCATCAGAATTGTTTAACGCATAATTGAAGATTGATAATTGGAATTTTAATGAATTATTTTCGTGTGAATTTTAAGACAGGTGGGTCATCGGTTTCGTGAGATAATAATGTATTCTACTAGTATCACTAATAAAAGTAAATGATTTACTTTTTTATAAATAATTTAATTTAAGATTTAATTTACATTTTTTTAAAAATAATACATAAAACTTAAAGTCATAAAAGAAAGTCATTTAAAATCATTTTTATCTGTTTTATATTGTATATAAAAAATTCGTTGGCGTAATTTTATAAAATATTGAAAGAATTTTTCATATCAGTCCAGTACCTAGTTTCGAACAAAATACAGTTCTAACAAACAAACAAACAAATCTTTCCTCTTTATAAGATTGTAGTGTAGACTAGCTTTTGCATGGGACTTCGCCCCCGGTTTAAATTCTAACTGTGAAACGCAATTTGCTTTGCAACAACTACAAAGTTTAAAATTTAGTTTAACCAATAAAAAAAAGTTTAAGTAGTTAGCGTGTGGTCGACATAAAGAGGCGTGTGTAATGAGACGAATGATTTAGTGGCGCTTGTGTGGCCGAAGCCTTATATGTATGGTACATACTATAAGCCTAATTGTGCAATTGCGCGTGGTCACCCACTGGCCTACTGTCTGCTGAGTAGAGCTCCCGTTTTAAATCACATACTTCACTGTGAAACATTTTAATACTCATTAAGGTAGCGGTGCGTTCACCATAATATAAGTTTGTCACAAGACATCCATTATTATACTTGGACTATTTAATTGAGGGTCACTTGATCGTCTGCTCTCCAGGTTTTAGGTCCATCGACGTAAGACCTCAGATGAAAGAAATGCTTCTTACTTCAGTTGACAGTCAGTTGAAATGCGTGCGTATTATTAGGTATTTCTAGATTTTTTCTATAAAAATTAAAAATAAAATAAAAATATATAAATAATATAATAATAATAATAATAATAGTGTTCTGATGCATTTTTAAATTTTAAATAATGATTGACTCAACTAATTAACTTGTTAATTAACAGACTTAACCGATTTTGCACACCAAATGTGGTAATACATGCTGGGACACTGTTAATTTATGGCATCTGGTTTTTACACCCATGTACATGCAAATAAATGATTTGATTTGATTTGAAAACAAATATAAAAAATAAATAAAATATATATTTTATAAATATATAAATAACTATAGTATTTTTCAATTACTAAAAAATGTGATAATTATGAATTATTAGGTATCTTATATTCTTCTAATATTATATCAAATTACCTTTTAATATATTTCATTTTGTTTTATACCAATTCTCATTCGTAACTTTCTCACAGATTTTTTTCTTTTAAAATTTAAGAAAAAAAAAACCAAGTAGAGAATCATTACCATGCATAATGGGAAGGAAGAGTTCCGTGACAGCATCCGGTTTTTCGGGTAATGAACACACTCAACGTGAGATCTCAGGAAGCGATTTTTATATTTCTAGAAATCACAAATAGCTTCCATCGATGTCATGTCATGTTTCAGTGGAAATTTTCTCACACAAGACTTTGGTATATTTATAACCGATCTTGTTAATTTTCAGTGTTTTAATTATTTAGAAATTTTCTAGAGTCAGATTTATAAACCTTTTGAATAATATCCTATACTAACATAATTAAATTTAAGATTTTTTTTGTTTCTTTATTTTGTTGCGCTTTCACGTCTGCATACTCTTTGTCAGGGGTCAGAAAAGTGACATAGGCTACCTTTCATCCAGAAAAAAGTATTGCTCCCGAGCGACTGCCTAAAATAAAAAATAAGAACTTCAACACCTCAGACAAAGTCAGACGTAAAAGCCAGTTGATAACAAAATGAAATGCATTTTGCCCAAGAGACAGTACTCAGTGTAACACAACCTTAAATATACCTGGTTATAACGACGTCCTGTGTCTAAATTGCTCTCAACCTTGTAACATATCGACCGTGTAATAATTTTACAATGTCTTCTACAAAGAAGCCCTTAACAAAGATTGAATTTAATATTTTACCAACATATATAGTAACCATTCAATTTTTTTAGAAATCTTACACAGTCGAACCTTGCGGTTATACGCTCCTAAACCCGTGAGATGGTAACCGTACTGAAGGTTATTTATTTATTTATCCAAAAACCACACTTTTCAACATAAAAAATTACTGACAAAAACAAAAACACATCCTACAGCCAATTATGGATTTTACATTTATACAAAAAAATGCTTGGAATGTTATGAAACATCATTATTGTTATCACACTGGTTTACTATAAGACAGATCTTACAATTTGAGTAAGCCGAATCATGCATGTATGAAGATTCCTGAAATTTCCTTAATATCAGGTAACGAAATTCCTGGTTTCCCTGTATTGCATTCTCCAAATTTCTATCTAACGCAAAGATTTACTTCGAATTAATTTAAAAATTCAGATAAAATTTTACGACACAACAAAATGGCACTTCAAAACCCATTCAATTTGGAGGCGCCAAAAATATCAGCACCCTTTCGCCACGGTTATTAAGGGTGAAAAAAACATAGCACTTCAAGTTATTTTAATCGATCACAAAAATTATTGAGTTATAAACTTTCAAAGAGGTTTCCAAATTTAAAAAGTTAAAAAACATCGACCGTTCTCTTTCGCGCCTGTGAATTTAAAAAGAGAAGGCAGATATTCGCTTAGTAAATTAAAAAAAGGCCACCCAGAAAAAGTTCAGTGTAGGAAGGAAGCTTGTCTTTTAGTGTGCCGACGCAGTGACTCTTAAAATCTATATAATCGTGTTAAAAAAGTTCCCAAAGTGTCTATGGTAACGATGACTGTCAGAAATTTTGCTTAAACTCGAGTAAAAAGTGTGGATAACATTAACGAGGCCATCTGACAATTTAATCCAGAAGTGACAAGTTAATTTAATTTATTTAATACTAACTGTTGCACGCGACTTCGTCCGCGTAGAAAAGTATAAAACGCCATCTTTTTTTTTAAGTTAAGGTTGACAGACAGGCTGACGGTCCACTTGATGGTAGGTGGCTACCGTCGCCTATAACACAAGCAACGCCATAAGTGCTACAAGTGCGCTGCCGACCATAGAAGGATTAAGGATAAGGGATAAGGCAGGGATGGGGTAATGGGCTCTGACATCCCTTACTCACTCACCGAAACACAACAGCACATAATGCTGTTATTTCACGGTGGTATTCTGTAAGGTGGTGGTTACTGCCGCCAGACGGGCTGCCCAAATGACTGCGAAACGTAGTGTGCTCTGCCATCTACCGTATTTTGGATAGATGGCGGTATCTCCCGGGCCAAGCCGCTAGTATTTACTTTTATTTTAGATTTCCTGTAGGAATGAAGCATTTTCCCGCGGTAAAAAGTAGCCTATGTTCACCACGGATAATGTCGGCTTCTAATGGTAAAAGAATTTTTCAAATCGGTCCAGTAGTTTCGGGGCCTATTCTATACAAACAAACAAACAATAAATCTTTCCTATTTATAATATTTGTATAGAAGACTAACTGTTGCACGCGACTAACTAACTGTTGCGCGTAACTTTATAAAATAAGCACATAAGTATAACTCCCTGATAATGTTATAGGTGCTTTCTATAGGTGAAAGAATTTTTTAAATCATTTCAAGTAGTTATTGAGTTTATTCATAACACACAAACAAAATTACAAATCTTTTCTCTTTATAATTATGTAGGTATACTATGTTACACTGGCTGACATGACAGATTCATAATATAATAATAACATACAAATTTCCGACTTTTCCCTTGGATTTTCTAAAAAAATTCTTTCATACAAACCTTGTTCTAAAAGTGTAGTTTAACACAATTATAGAACTCATTAATTTATACAAAAAAAAATATTATAATGTGGCGATGTTTGTAAGTTTCGATGTAGGAATATGCTAAATCTCCGAAACTACTAAATCTATTTCTAAAATTATGTAATTAATATTTGGAATTTTAAAAGATCTTATCATTTCATGTAGGCGAAGCCGGGCACCAAAGTTAGCACCAAATAAATCTACAATTACATACCAAAGAAAAATATACTTATTTTTAAGTGAACAACCAAAAAAGCCAGTAGCAAAAATAAACAACCCACCTTCGGGGTGTCTGTTTGGTTAACAAAACACTTGAAAATTAATTTGTATCAAACTGTCTGTCAAGTTTTTATATAGAAAATAATATCAGTTTTTCAGGTGTTATTTTAAAATAAAATTATTTTGAAAAAAAAAATTTGTTGTTAAAAAAAAGTTCTATGGTTGCAGTTTCCATGGTCACTAATCTGGTAGATTTTCTGGGGCCTTATCACCCCTTATAGAAAATCCTTGTGACGTTGCCTATGTATTGTATAATACCAAGAGGACCGTCAGACTAGTTCTTCACAGTAAAAATACTTTCAATTGATTATAAAAAATTCCCATATACTTAATTACCTAACTAATAAGTTGTGTGTTATTAAAAAAATAGCAAAAAAATATAATATCACGTGGGGTACAAAATAATATCACATATATTGATTTATGCCATATGTAGTTAGACTTTAGATATAATCCATATAGTTTTTATAGTTTTAGATGGTTACATTTTAAAATAAAATTAAACCTGGTTCATTTATTGTGTTTTAAGTGCTGAAAAAGAAATTACTATTAGTGTTTGGGCTCCGCAAAGTACTCTCATACCAAATACTCTAGTAACCTAGGTTATCTTAGGCACTAGGCTTAAGATAAGATGGTCTAAGATAGGTATGTGTTAAAACCTATACATACCGGACGGTTCTATTCTATTCGTTTAATTCTATGATGTTTTAATATTTTATATATAATAAATAAAGCTGATAATGTTATGATAAAAGATTCTCTAAATATTACATATGCGAGTTCCTGTATTACATATGCGAACAAGATTGAAAATTATGCAAAAAAATCTCAACTCATTATTATAGTTAATAATATAAAAATAGCGTGAAAAATTAGCCATTTTGACATACAATAAAACATATTCATTCTATTCTATGGACAATAGAGTTAAAAGAAATAATGCCATACAAAGAAACAGTTAACCGCTACGAAACACAATTGGCATTAAAAATTGGTCTGTTTTCTCACATTTTTATTAATTAAATAACATAATACAATATCAACCTTAACTTTAGCAGATTAAGGATTAATTAAGTCCCGCTGCGTCAAACAAGTGTAACCCCAAAACTGTATGTTATTGTTTTCTAGTATTGATAGGTGGTCTTGGACTCCTTTTGAAGAGCATTTTTGATTTATGACATTTTGGCAAAAGGATGCGTTCTTCCGGCCCATATCATAATGTGGTATTGTTTGACTGGTAATTTATTACTTGGTTATAATTATCTAGAAAGATATTTGTGTGAATTTTTAATCCAAATTCTGGTAGATGTTTGACGAGTCTCTTGGCTTGGATGAGTCGTTAGGTTTCAGGGGTCCGGGTTCAATTCCCAGCATGAACTCTTTGGAAATAAACTTTCCAAAGTTAGCTATGGTCTGTAAGTACCTTTCGGTAACTAAAATAAGAGTGTCAAAGGCCAATTTTATACCTTGCTTTACACCATAGTAAAGTCAGGTGTATTTTTGTTTGTGTTAACAGATGATAAACAGTAGTCACATACCACCTTCCAGCCTCTCTATAAAATCAAAGGATGTAAACATCAAATTTAAAATTCTCATATAAGACTAAGACTATTTATAAAAACTTATAACATTATTAGAGACCTCACAGAGAGTTTCTCATGGCATAATTTCTGTACATAAATTTATGCAAACCGAATCATAACAGTCTTAATCGATGCTTTTGGTGTTAAATATTGTAAAATGGATCTCAAACATTTGATTCTTCACCACGGGGTGCCCATAGAACCCTTTGCGTTTTAACTTTTTTTTTTTTAATTTATCGCGATTCAAAAGAAATGTTACTTTACATCGAAACTGTTGTCTTTTGGCTCATCAATAGAATTCAAAATGCAATGCTTGTACAAATCAATTTACTTTGTATTCTTTCAATGAACAAAGTCTAATGATGGCAATTAACGAAACATTTTTAATGAAACTGTTCTGAAAATCTCTAAATATCTAATGAATCAATATTTGGTTTAGATGAGAATTTTTGTTAATTAACTGCCACATTTTATTACAGTGAAGTCAATACAGTAAATTATGTAATATAGTTCATTGTTGGATATAGGCTAATTTTTAAGCGGTCAATGTGACTGATAATTGTGTTATTTTTTATGAAAAATAATATAAAATAAATAATTCTGAATTCATTTATGTAAAAAAGTGAATTTCGGTAAAATGCAGATATCTTTTTGTTCTTTGTTGCCGTCGCTATGTCCTATCTTGTGTCCCTGATGTGTTTGCAAAATTTCATGACCATCGGTTGATTAGTTATGGCTTGAAAAGGTAGCAGACAGTCAGACAGTCAGTACTTTCGCATTTATGAAACGTAAATAACGTAATCATTTCCCAATACATCCCATCCCTATTATTAATTTTGAAAACAGTCCTATTCTACGTTGGATGTATAGTCTACCCACAAGTGGATGGAAGATATTTAATGAGATGTAAGGACATACATTACCAGGTTTCGTTATTGAAAAATATCCATGTCAACACTTAATAATCGCATCAGCCTTAAAAAGAAGGAAAAACTAAAAAAATATTTAGGCTGAATTAAAAAAAATCCACTTAGTGTCAAATTAGAGACACTCAAAAACTGGAGAGTAATAATTTTCGAATTTGCGGTTTCGTCCTAATTCTTGCGGATTTCTAATTCAATTAAATATGGGCCGAGATTTTTGGTCTCAAATCGACAGATTTGTCTTTACTGCAACTTTTATCAGCTTAATTCTTCATTTATAAAATATAGTATAGCAAAAGCAAATGAGGCGACGACGAAAGCTATAGTCATATAGATTTCGTCATCATCGCCTCTTTTGCTTGTGTGTTTACATTCATTCAATTTTATTGATATTCTAATCTCTTTTCTAAATGAAAAATATACTACAGTTACAGTAGGTATTCTTGACAACGATTAGATATATAGTTAAGTGTAATTAAACTACGTGCTAAGTTTAATAAATCCTAAAACACTTGCCGTTGCTGAAAGGACCACGCCGCATTGGAGTGTACCTGTTCTTTTATTTCTAACAAGAAACCTCTGTAATCAGCTATTATTTTAATCAGCTTCTAAAGACATATTCTTATAATCAAAATTTGATGACAACGCAACGTTTTTTTGCGAACCCCAAAGATTCCCTAATAGAATTAAATCACCACTAGTCTGTAACAAATTATATGCTATTTTACGACAATCGTTTTATTCATTAGGACTTCCTGTCTTAGAAGGAAAATTGCATGTTAGAGTAATTTTTAATGTGTGCAACAGACATAACAAGGTTCTGTTTTCGACTGTGCTTTGCGTATATATAGTAAGTTATAGTACAACTCCATATATAGTTACTTATGGTGTTTAAAATATAATCAGATTGAAAAAATATTTCAATCTCAATAGAGTCAATAGAGTTTATACAAAATTTGCATTTTAAGACAATAAATTGATTAAATACTCCCAATAATAATCAAATATTAATAAATCAAATTTAATGTAGTTATTAATACAGGACCCTAACGTTTTCCAGGATAAAAAGTATTCTATTTATGATAACTTAGATAATAAACTTAACCAAATATTACCTATTCAAATCAGTTCTGCTATTATTGCGTGACTAAATAACAAACATCCAAATATACAAACTTACGTATTTATAATGTTATTATTTGGCGTCTTTGTAAGGATAAAAGTATCCTATATGTTAATTGAGGATATATGTGACTGTGCTTTACTTCAAGGCACGTTATCTATATAAATCAAAATGAATCCCTAAATGTGTTGCTAAGCGCAAAACTCGAGAATGGCTGGACCGATTTTAATTCTGTCTTCACTCATGGATAGAGGGATAATCAGGGAAGGTTCTTAAGTAAAAAAAATGCACCCCGGGCGAAGCCGGGAGCGTGTCGCTAGTTATCATTAAAAACCTTATTGCACTTAAGAGGTCTCCACTATTATGAAACTCGGCAAATCATCGTCACATTCCACTGTCATATCTTTAACAAAAAAATGCGTCAACCCTTAGGCCAGTCAAAGGGTCCGCTTGACCCAATCGATTAAGTTTTTGCCACGCGCAAGCGCAACTATACCAAATAAAATCATAAATTTTCTTCGTACAACACAGAACGATCGGTGGCAAAAAATCACACCCCATCTCTAAGAGAATCGTACGCCTCGGGCGTGGCGTTGGCCGGCCATATTCGATTTATGACTAAATCTGACCGCCACTCTCTTCATAACTGTACAATTTACAATGTTTACAATATATTATATTGTAAATTTGATGTATTGTAACGTTACTCTATGCACATTATTTATTTATTGCTCATAATAGTGTGCAAATACTTTTAAATCATTTTATTTTAATCTATTAGCCTCTGAAGGATGATTTTTCTAGATAAAAGGTAACCCTATGTCCTAGTCTGTAAT
The DNA here is from genome assembly GCA_918317495.1 of Synanthedon vespiformis. NCBI lineage: Eukaryota > Metazoa > Arthropoda > Insecta > Lepidoptera > Sesiidae > Synanthedon > Synanthedon vespiformis. The sequence goes on along the minus strand of OU906954.1, from coordinate 699,995 downwards.
CCTGACAACGTGTATGAAAAATTTCCTAATGATCGGTTGAGTAGTTAAGGCGTGAAAGCGTAACAAACAAACCAATTCCCTTTCGCATTTAATTAAAAAAAAAAATACCTTACATAGCTCCATAATGCCCTGAGCTAACAGCATAACATATATGACAATCCTTAATATTTTCATTGAAACATAACCATAATATTTAAAGTCATGTTTTGCCTATGTATGTTATATTTGTGCATCTTTTATCAAGTGATGGATTTAACATGTTATATTAAATTATAATAAAAAAAACACATCAACATGACCTATAATTCCTACTTCATTAGGGCATTCCAAAATTAATAATAGCCTACATTTGAAATTGTGTACGTAACATGTTTTTCGCAATCAAAAGATAGTGTTCGCGAATAACATATAATTAAAATATGTGTAATTATGATTATTGAGGTTTTATTAAAATAGACCCATAGAGATCGGGGAGGGTCTAAAACCGCCCTACGGATTTTAGCTAGCGGTGAAAAAAATCGCGGTATTTTGATGGCTAGCAACCGCTTAATTGATGCCTTCTAACCCACAATTAAAAATATATTTAGCTGAAATTCAATGAAGCTATAAATCGACGATCAGTTCAATTTATTGTAACTACCTGTTTTTTAGAACTTTTAATCTAGAAAGGCTTCTTTTTAAGTCTATTTAAAATATCATACTACATGCTATTGCATGCAAATTTTAGTAATTTTTTTTTTATTTTTTTTTATTATTATTTATATAATATACTTTTTTATATGTTCCAAACTTCATTCCACAGTAAATTATTTTTGTGTTGGATAGTTCATTTATCGAGGAAGGCTATAGAGAACGCTGAAGAAGTCACCGGAAACAGCTAATATAATTATATATTATATATATAATAATATAATTCGTTATATAAGTAGGGAGTTACATAAAAATAACCAGCCCCAAATTATCAAGTCACAAGCGTGGCCAAACCTGGACCAATATTCTTCACGACCAAAAATTTAATCGTGACATCCTAAGAAAGCAAAACAGTTTTAATAGAGTGATAGGTTTGGAATTTTGTCTTAGATCAGTATAAGTAAAAAAACGAGTTAATAGTGTCCAAACGAGTGACCATGCTTGTTCGTTGACTACAAATAGGCAATAAAACTTAATTTATTGCGTCCACGCGTCGATAAGTGTTTACAAAACGAACATTACCTACTCACTCGTCTGAAGATAAACGCTTTAACTTAAGCTAATATGAACTTTATTCCTTAGCCCTTTGAATTCATAATCCAGATACATCTTAGTCAAGGGCTGCGACGATTCCAGATAAAATTACAAAGTTAACAACAGCACGATTTTGAACTTTATTTTGTTGACATTTAAATACATTTTGCAATGAAACAATATGCGTCTTAATACCATTTTCAATTTAAAACTGGTATCTTTAAGTAATTAATACTTAACGTGTTAAATTATTGTCCAGAAGCGACATAATTCTAACTTTCGCTTTTGTTCCGCCGACGGGTTTCCTTGGAACTGTGAGATGGACATCTTAATTGAGTATTGATGGTCACGCTTTAATAGGTTTGACTGAAAAAAAAGAAATATAAAGATTACTGGGTGACAGATTTCATTATTTCTGGTATATTGTACACTATGAAATCATGGAAAAATCGATATCTTAGTACGAATAAATTTATACTAAGATATTAATTCCAGGGTAAATTAAAATATTTAAATTGACTGGTCAGAAAATAACCAGTCAGTTTGCAGTGCAAAACTTATATCAAAAAATATAATTTATGCGAATATTATATTTTAAATTTAATGTTTTGTTATTTTGTTGGTGTTTAAGGACCCAAAAATCCCCAAAGGCGTTTGAACCCGAGGGAATATTCACCTCTATATAAATCCATTTAGTGACATTCCTAAAAAAGCGGAACTAACAAATTTTTTGCCAAAATGTTTATGGGTTATTAAAACAAATTAACTTTACGGTGCTTCGGTTTAAAAAGGCGACGAAATTTATTGGTTTCCTAAACAATAAAAACGGTTGGTATCTCTCTAAGTATCTAAATAGGGTTTTAGCAAAATACTGCCTACTGGTAAGATAACTCAAAGAGATATTACCGAGCTACTTAAGTAGATTGTTAAAACTGGTGCAAATAAATGCATAGATATTAGGTATATTGATTTTTTACTTAGGTAATGTTAGTACTAGAATTGATTATTATTAAAGAAGTTCATTATATACCTAAAGAAAATAAAATTTTATATCAAAATTGCCTAATCGGGATTAGAACTCGGATACCTTACATAACTTAAATGCCTAGACTAAACAGATCCTTTAAAATATAATGCACACTGTTAAGTATTGTAATAAAATTTTACTTCGAGAAATTAAGTTTGATTCTTACAATATAACTTAAATATATTAGCAAAAAATATGAAGAAAACAGTTTGTTTGCGGCCACACAAGTGAAGTCATAAAACAACCGGAGCCGGGGGTGGAGCGCTAGGGTTCTGCCCCCAACAAAGGCGCCGTTTTGTATGATAAACGAGCAGTTACAAATATTATGTAACAAAAAAAAAATTTACTTCTTCAAAAGAAATTCGCTCTGACTTTAGGAGATTGAGTTCATCCCTCATATTGCTGTTACCCTCGTTAATAACTATTCTGTGTAAGATAATGCTAAATAATATTACAAATTGGACAGCCACTTGGCAACGAGTGGCAGTAAAGCTATCTTCTTACAGACGATCATCAATGAACAGCAACATGTGTGCTTTTTGGTTTTAGTGGACTAAAGGCTTAAAGGTATACCAGAAACCTATCTCGCCATCGGGAGCTAACCAAAACCTTTACCTTTCATCCCATTGGCATCATAATAATGTGTCGTATGGCCCCTGAATAAAGAGTGTAGCCCATCGCGTTCCTCCATTACATTTCGCTCTTTTCAAGGCTTTGAGTCTTCGACTCCATAGCTCATCCATCCATCCATAGCTCATCCATCCATTCAACAATTCGTCCAAAAAACTTCAGCTTTGCTTTGACGATTACTTGCTTTTCGAGGGATGTTCGCATTTCGAATCATATCACCCCAAGAATTGGTCAAGCATTGGCTTAAAAATTGTAGATTCCCTAAATTTGCAGTGAAAAGAGTATTGATACTGAACGCTGTCCAGCCCGGTTGACCTCGTTGTATTGACCTCGACCTTGATCAAAAGAATTGTACATTACCTTGGTTCTGTCAAAATTCATTCCCAATGTTGATTATGGACTCTGCCGTAATGATTATACGATGGCAAGATAATAAAATAATACAGTAGTTTTATATTACATACAGATAAAATTGTCTTATAAACCTATTCTACTCAAGTTTTGTAGAAAATAGAAGCAACGCATAAATGAAATGTAAATAAATAATAATAATAATTTTGCAAGTTTGTAGAATTAATAGAATCTTGCTGACAATAAAATAACGTAATATATCGACAGGAAAAAATATATAAACTTCAGTCATACTCGAGAAAAAGAGAGGTCTAGAAATGTAAACAAAAAACATAGCGAGCTCCCTCAGGTGGGCTCGGCTTGAAGGGTGGCCGGACAATGTCAAAGGGATGCGCACGAGTCAACCATATGCTGTCTGCGCACCCCACTTTACTAGGGATGGTAATGCTAGTGAAAGTGGCTTCATAAAATCCTCATTGTGTATTAAAATTTTTTTAAATAATCCTTTTTAAAATTTATATTAAAATAGCATAGTACATAAATAAATAGGCCATAAGCGTACCTTCAGCGAGTAGTGATCTCAGGTTTAATTCCTAGAATAACTACACTAGACTCGGTGTAGGTACTGAGTTTTACCTATAGTTTCTTTTTGTGATATAAGACTAGTGCTTACCTGCACCTATTTAAACAACGTTTTCAAATAAAAGAAAAAAGAGACATATTTTTTCCTTGTTAGAAAACTGCGCTTACTAAAGAAGACTTACATTTTATTTCCGTATACATACTAAGAACGTTCCAAGTTCTCTTGAAATCGCCATAATTATATGAAATGACACCGAAGTGTTTATTTTTTAATATGTTCTGGATTCAGGCGAGAGATCAAGCCCTAGCTTCTGTCAGATCTGTTAACAAATTTGCCCCCATAATCCATATGTTGTTTCCTTTGAAGACGAAAAAATACAAACGATTATCGTTCCAATATCCTGTTCGAATATGCCTCATTCAAATTTGGAATTATGCTCAAATTCGCGCCAAAGCCTACCCTACTTCCTGCGCCTGAGCACGTGTCGTTTGAGCATGCGCCACAGACAATGCACTTTTTGCAATTCTACGCCGTTGAAACGATAGCACTACCGACTAATGAATCCTATTTACATCTCTTTCGCTTTTTCAAAAATTTTCTTCGGGTTAGAGAGGGATGGGAAATGTAACAGTTGGCTTCGTATGGCGTCTGCCGCTACCATATGTTGCATTGAGGTTTCGAAAATTACCCACCGCCACTGGCTCATTTCAAAATGGCGATTTTAATGTCAAACATTTCTCTGTATATTCAATTCAATATTGAATATTTGGCTTGAGTACATGTTTATAATAGTTGACACAAAAATGGACGATAATGTTACATCCACTTATTAAGAACATTAAAAGCTAATAAGGTATATAAGGTCCAGCAAAAAGTTCTAAAGAATGGGGCCCTACTATCAACTTTTAAAAGACGATTCAAATTCGGAGCAGATTAGTTTGAGTTCCTAAACAAAATCGCTTTCATACAAAAACGAAGTTGATGGTACGAAATGGCAAATGCAATCCAGTTTAGATCCAGTTGATAGTTCTTAAGGCCCCTGTTGTCACTTCTTCGTACACGCTGTAGTACATTTCGTACAAGGAAACTTCCAAAAAAATGTCCAGTACAAAAAGTATTCTATATCCTCAATTCAGGCAGTAAACTGAGTAGGTATCTGTGTGCAAAGTTTCATCCAAAATTAGTTCAAACGTTTTTGGGTGACTGCGAGTAACAAGCATTTAAAATTTCGCATTTATAACATTAGTATGGATTAAGATTAGGATATTAATATTTTACAAACTTTCAGTCAAAGTTTCTTAATTACACTAATAATAATTAATTAATTAATTAAATTAATCCACGTGAATAATTAAGAAACTATGTAACAATTATGTATACGTATTTATAAATACTTCGACAGTTATCTATAGATACTTTAGAGTCTAGATAGAGGATCTTATAAGTCTACTAATATTTAACTCAAGGTATATATTGCAAATCTAAACTAAACTAGTGTTTAGAGTTTTAGGTATCTAGTACGTGCAAAGAACGCTTTTTACCTAAATAATTCCCTTTTTAAAGAAAACTCGGCTTAGATACCTTAAAACTGCTATATAAATAGATAATGTAGTTATAAAATGTGTTTCGAAAATTATTTTTTAAAATTTAATTTCTTTTGTTGATTGCGGAATGATTATGGATATTTATTTCACCCTTCACTGATTTCAATCGATACTTAAAAATATTTTTGGGTCGAATTTAATTTTTAACTGTGCTCGTGCTAACACAGTTATTTGATAAAAAAAAATGGTCAGAAATTGTAAACGGTTGGTTGTAATTGATGATTTCTGTTTGTTTTTGTGACGCTAATAATGGGCTACCGATCGAAATTTCTTTTTTCTTTCTTTGAGTTACATGCTTTCGTGATTTCACAATTCTTTACAATTCATTGGTTTCCGTTAACTCTATTTAAAAAAAAAAATTAAGACTGACGGTTTTTTTTTATTATTATTTATTAGAGATGGGTTTGCTCTTGGCCAACAACCAGCTGGGTAGCAAGGGAGCGGCCTAAGCTGGAGCGAGCTCACCCAGAAGATGCCTATTCACTCGAACTTTGAAAAGATTAGGGTTATATGAGCTCGGAAACACAGACGCAGGCAGGGAGTTCCAAACCTTGGCGGTACGCATTATAAAGGATGGAAAAGGGGGGATTTCGACAAGATGAGGATGGTAACCAGCCGAACGTCTGTATGTCCGATGGAAGAACGGGGAAGGCGGTATGAGCTCATGCAGCCCCTGAGCACACTCACCGAAGTATATCTTATAAAAGACACATAGACTGGCAATTTTGCGTCTATGTGCCAGGCTCTGCATCTTAAATTTTAAAAAAGTACCGTCGCCTATGAGTCTCTTAGCTCTGCGTTATACCGAGTCGAGTGCAGCAAGTTGGTATTTCGCTGAGCCATCCCAGAGGTGGGAGCGATACTCTATGCAAGAACGAACTTGCGCCTTATACAAAGATAAGAGCTGTCCAGGCGTAAAGTATCGCTTTACCTTGTTTAGGATGCCCAGCTTTTTGGCTGCTGTTTGGGCTTTGGACTCAATAGATGTGCCGAAGTTGAGATTAGAGCTCAACAACAACGGTCTTTGATACTAGAGGCCCATATATGTATTACTAGCTGGTGCCCTCGACTTCGACCGCGTTCTATCTATAGCCTATTCAATTATTTCAATTCGAACCAGTAGTTCCTGAGATTAGCGCGAACAACCAAACCAACAAACTTTTCAGCTTTATATATTGGTATAGATTAAATTAATGTACTTCTTCTCCAGTATTTACCAATGCAGAAAATGTTATAGCTCCAAACGATTATAGGGGCTTTTAGCAACGCAATTTTTTTTTATCTCCAAACGATGTGAGTCACAGACACAGCTTAAGGAACAGGGTTTAGGATTAGATCTACAATAAATTAATGGTAAGTTGCTGCTTGCTATCATACTGAACCTATTTTAATAAAATTTGATACGAAACAGCTTGAACCGCGAAAAGTAAATGACTCACAAATTCAAATTTCAAGTTAGCGTGAAATCTATTTAATTTATAAAATAAAATAACATAAGCTGTGTTATTTTTACTAATCTATTTATTTTTATTTCGACATTAAAATACTCAAGCCTTATATTTTTACGTAAACCCATTGAAAAGATTGGCCCAAACGCGATGACTTGATGAAGTTATTTAGAGGCAAAAATCTGATGTTTGTTCAACATTAAATATTATAATAGGGGTCTAAACGATACAGGGTTTAGTAAATAAAGGGTTGACTCCGATACGAATTCATTAGGCCAAATGGTTGTTTATTTTTTATTTGCTTAAAACGTTATAGGCCATTATCTCTTTGATGGCATTAATCTGTTGTCATTATGGTAGGTTATTTTTGAACAATAACTACTCATCCCATCAGTGTTTTGGTTAGTTTAACATATAGGCACTTTCTAAGATAATCAAAAATATGATCAAACACTTTGAAAGCTCTGTTTATAGATCCCGAAAATAATTGTGAGAAATTTTGCTCATTATCACATCAGCCAGCAGCGAAGGAATGTATGTTATGTATCAAATAGATATGTTCGATGATCAAATATAATACTTTTTCAAATTCCACAACTCAACAAATCCTTAACTTGACAGTGACCTACATCAAGTTGTAATAAATAAAAATAAAAAACAATTTACTATTAGGAACTCGCGACGGTAGCGCGAAGCGACGTCATGCAGTGCCATCACAAAAAACTGATTGATTTGCAAAAAAAATGGCCGATCTTTTCACTTTCGCTAGGCTTTGCTAAATTTCGATTTCGCACGCCTGCTCAATCTTGAAAAAATGATTCCGATTCTCTATTTTTTCTTCACTAAAAATCTAGCTGTAGAAAACGAAAATGTATTATATCGTCTGTGTAAAAATAATTCTGTAATTACTATTTAGGTACACTGCGTGCAATTATAAATCTTAAGGGCCTCTTTCACCAACTACAAGTTAAGTGTTGATTAGTTACTTTTAGAAATAATTTTCTGTTTTATTGAATTATGCACTCGGTTTACTGCATCATTCGATAGGTGATTTTTTTTTTCTTTTCAATGTTTGGGACTTTGTACAAACAAATGTATATCAGCTCCATTATCCATTTTACAGTGCTGGTAACGAACGGTTAACGGTCCGTCAATAGCGTTTACTGACGCTGGTTCTATAAAATAAATTAAACATTTGGTAAACTGTTCGTAAAAAATACACCGAAGTATATGAATATTGTCGAAGGTTTAGCTGTAGTCTTACAAACTTTAATATTTTCTAACCTCAACTTGTCCGTTGTCAAAATTAACGATACGTAATATAAACCGACCCTAAAATAGTCAGTAACGAGCCAGTAAACGTTAGCTGTTAAATTCTACTGTTGACTAACGAACAGTTGTTTATATACAGTATATTATATTAGATCATTTTTTCGTCTATTTGATATAAAATGTAACTAACGGATCGTTATAAAACTGGCCCTTAGCCTACTTGACAGATGGTGAAAGAGGCGCTAATTAATGTCCTATTGGTGCAACAATACTTTAAATTTCTCGCGTGCTGAAACATTATCGTTGCAAACAAGAAAAGGTTCAATTCAAAGTATTTTAATAACTATCCACTTTGAATTGAACAGTGCCAATCAAGGACACCCATTCTCTTGGGAGAAAGAAAATTTGCTGTTGAAAAGGAAATTAAACAACATTGTTACTAAGACACAACAAACTTGTTTTCGCTTATTTTTTTAAAGCAATTTAACTTCATAAGTCGACACAGTGTGAATGAAATGAAAGAAGTCCTTTCAATATTGAAATTAACGTTCTCGTTAATGTCTTTACCAGTAACCGATGCTCTTATATTATATGATTTATATTTATACATTATATGCATATAATAAATGTATTATATTACAAAAACGACACTTTCTACCTCACTTTCTACGTCTCCAAGAAAGAAAGAATTGTGCACATTACAAGTGGTGTCCGCGACTCCTTTTTTTTTGGTTTGTGAACAGATTGGAATGAAACAAACACTTAGGGCCACTGTCCACGGCAGCGTAGCTTCATAGACGCGTATTCGTCATTATACGCTTAGAAGATTACGCCTGCTTGCAGCTTCCATACAAAACCGTATTACTCTGTCGGAACGGCAACTTCGCGCTTGCGTCGCTGCATGCAGGGGGCCTAGTGTGAGTTTTACTCTATCAAACTCGTCGAACGCGTAAATGTCAATTTGTATGGAAATCAAGTAGTGCTACACGTTAGCCACCAGGTAGCGCTGCTTCATTCCCATAGGGCCTATTGCGAGTTTTACTCTATCAAACTCGTCGAACGCGTAAATGTCAATTTGTATGGAAATGAAGTAGTGCTACACGTTAGCCACCAGGCTGCTTCATTCCCATAGGGCCTATTGCGAGTTTTACTCTATCAAACTCGTCGAACGCGTAAATGTCAATTTTTATGGAAATGAAGTAGTGCTACACGTTAGCCACCAGGTAGCGCTGCTTCATTCCCATACAAATTGACATTTACGCGTTCGACGAGTTTGATAGAGTAAAACTCGCACTAGGCCCTCAGGCATTGGCGGGCTGCCAGGGCATCATGACGCCTGCCGTACCGCATGTCATACGCCGGGACGTACATACGGTTTTGTATGGAATCTGCAAGCAGGCGTACACTAAGAGTATAATGACGAATACGAGTCTATGAAGCTACGCCGCCGTGGACAGTGGCCCTAAATGTTACGGGAAGCTTGCTACAATACGTCGGTGAAAACCACTTCAAATCGGTTATGCAACACAAGAAAACAAAGAAATCGTGTAATACCTATAAATAGTTTTTTTTTGTTTGAATAATAATAAATAATAATAATAAATAATAAATCATTTATTCGACGTAAGTTTTTACAAAACATTTATCTTCGTCAACATTCTTTACAAGCTACCACCGGTTCGGAAAGCTGTTTCTAGGGGGAAGAACTCGGCAAGAAACCCCCTAGTTGCTCTTTTCATAAATTAATTACAAAGTAATACGTAACAATACATAGCAATCTACATAACACAATAATCAACTATATTTGACTCCAAGGACAGTCATCATTTATATAATCTAATATCCTATAATAACCCTTTTTGCACAGGGTTTTCTTAATATAAACTTTAAATTTATTTATAGATAATTGTTGTATATTAGCTGGAAGCCTGTTGTAGAAGCGCACACATTGTCCCATAAAGGAGTTGCTAACCCTGTGGAGACGAGTTTTATTTGGTTGAAGTCTATGCTTGTTTCTAGTATTTAAATTATGAACATCACTATTTCTACTAAAAGTGCTAATATTTTTGTGAGCAAACAAAAGATTTTCAAAAATGTATTGTGATGCTACAGTAAGTATATTTATTTCTTTAAATTGATCTTTTAGCGAGACTCTGGGACCGAGCTTGTAGATGGCACGAATAGCCCTTTTCTGTAACACAAATATAGTGTTTATATCCGCAGCATTACCCCGAATAAATATTTAGTGTACACAACAAAATATTTACGACTTTGTTATATGTATTAATTTGTAATGGTTAACCTATGTTTTTAGAAATAAAAGTAACTGTCATTCAAATCTTCTTTTCATATATAAAAGGCAATGTATGTATGTATGTGTGTATGTTCCCTATGGACTCCAAAACAGCTGATCCGATTTCGATGAATATTTCAGACAATCTTCAGATTAGTCCACCTGATAATAATAATAAATATGTAAGTGTAGGTATTGTATGTATGTATGTATGTTCCTCCATAACATTTCTGATTTTCATGAAACTTGGTAGATAAACATTTAGACGTACAGGACACATAGACATAGATAGACCATACAGGTCGCAGGCACCAACTAGTACTCAAATAAAACTATCAGATACCTAAGTGTTGACTGCATCTGTCTAATAAAATTCACAGTTTACTGACTTATTTTGAGCTCAAACTGAGATTTAACGATTTACTAAGAAACCCAAGACAAAATACTCTGATTAAGTCATCATAACGTAATAACGATTGTCACCAAGTTGATGGCGCGTCATTCGCACACTTCCGCGTGCCCTAATGAAGTCATTTGTAACCTTTCAAATGAGCTAATCAATCTAAGTACATACCTACATAAAAACATGCAGCTTAATATCCACACAACGATCTACTTATTTTACGGTAAATATAATTTATTGGCGTTAAATTTTGACCAGGAGTTGGAATTTTAAATTTTAATGAAGAGGTCTCTTTTTGTCTTTTTCTTATGCAAAATTTATTTATGATCATGTTCGAGTAATTAAGGCATGATTAAGTTAACAGATAGAATTACTTTCACATTTATTTAAATATACATTTTTCACATTAGTCTGATTTCAAAAAAAATTAGACATAAGCAAGTACCTACCTAAAAAAATGGTGGTTTCAAAATAGTGGATCAAAATAAAAGTTTTCATTTCGTAATACACATAAGTAATACTTTAGGACAAATTTTATTCAAAACGAAAAATAATTTTCCACTTAAATATATTAATCATGTAATCACATTACTAGATTAGTTAGGGCAAAACTACTTGAACCCTGAACAATGGAGCGTACGCTAGAAATAAATGTGACAAAAAAATGTTTTTCATACTGGCAACCGCGAATAATGAAACTGCGGGAAGCCTACGTTCTAAATTTAAATCGAATTTCTAACAATAGCATCCAATGGTTCGCGCCTTTGACCTCCCGCAAACTGAATGACATCTAAACGAATAAGGATATAATTTGATAGAGAAACATTTTTTTTTAATATTCCAATTCCATTACTATACGAGCTACCGAACTAACAAATTCATTTGTATACTGCTTGGTAATTTAATGAATTCGATTGATGTGTAGAGGTTCGTCTTTAAATTCTACAATATCTGTTATCTACATCCAAAATTTAATTACACCACTTTTTGGTTTTTGGTAAAGGTTTTGGTATTCGTATTTTTTTGATTTATAAATTATAACACGCTCGAAGTTACCAATCATTTAAATAACTTGTCTGCTGCCCTATTCTATAAACAACATTATCTTATACAAAAATATTCTATATTGAAAGGACGTCTTATGAAAATACTTCAAATTGACAATTATTGTCAAGAGTAACGATCAGAAAATGTCACAAAATAAAGGACCAAAAATTGAAAAAACGTTATAATAATGAATAACTTAAACAAATCACCTATATTATTATAAAAATCATGGCTTACTTGAAGCATAAGAAACATAATATTACATAGGTATATAGTTTCTAGCGAGACTTAATTGAAGCGAAACATTGATTCTTATGTGTGTAGCCAAAATGTGTACAGCCCAGAAGAAGACAGATCTGTCCAGAAGCTGTATTGCTCTTAACGGTGACAACGGACCTACTGGTAACTGTGGAGATGAGGTTTTTTTACACTCGATCGATGATTGCGCGAACGCAGCAGTACTTGAAACGCACGTAAGTCGCATCATCTCGCACTATACAATACATACTAGCGACATGCCTCCAGCTTGGTGCGGAGTTGAAATTTTTAAAAATATTTTGGAGTTTAAATTTAGCGGATGCTTAGTGCTTACAATATAAAACATAGAGCCATGTTCATACAAATGTCAGCTTTCTAGATTTAGTAGTTTTGGCTATGCATTGAAATTCAGGACAAACAATGTTATAAGTATAGATTTTTCTTTTTCCTACAACAACCTCAGTCTTTTAATTTTAATGTATTTATTTTTCGTCGCTATTTATTTTGGAATTTAAATACTTAAAAGCACTTCTGATTAAAGGCACTCATCAATGTCCATAAGTTTAACTTAAAGATGTAGACGTTGATTTGCAACTTAATTTCCCGAAATTTAATTTCAAGAAGTTATTTGAAGGTACCAAAACAATAGATTTAGGAGTTTTAAATCTCTATTTGACTAAATTAATTTAGATATAACTCTGGACATCTGGACGTAGGACTTATTATATAATTCAAATGTTTATTTTTCTATAACATCTCCTTCGGCCGCCTACAAAACCAACGCTACGTAACCAGTTACGTGACAAGAATTGTTTTTCTTGCTACGAAACCACCATGGTTACGTACAAAGAAATGCACATGGATTTTAAGTTTTACCAAGTTTTACTCAAAAGAAAACACAAAGACGAATTCCACGAAGGAATTATTTATCAGCGCAAAATAAGCTTTAATTTATTTAATACTAGCTGTTGCACGCGACTTCGTCCGCGTAACTTTATAAAATACGGCCTAACTTATTATTATAGCTTCTCAACAGTGAAAGAATTTTTCAGATCGGTCCAGTAGTTTCGTCGGAGCCAATTCAATTCAAACACACAAACAAACAAATCTTTCCTCTTTATAAATTAGTAATATATATATTTAAAAAAAAAAAAAAAAAAGGTTTTTATATTTTTTCGCTAATGTTTAACTGAATTCTATTGTAATATTAATTAATATTTAAGTAGATATCATTTGTATTTTAATTGAAATCTATACCAATATATAAAGCTGAAGAGTTTGTTTGTTTGTTCGCGCTTATCTCAGGAACTATTTATTGGTTTGAATTGAAAAATTCTTTTTGTGTTGGATAGTCCATTAATCGATGAAGGCTATAGAGAACGCGGACGTAGTCGCGGGCACCAGCTAGTAGGTAATAAATAATGACAATATTGTATTATTAATTACGTTTCAGTGTTCCTGTAACTACATTAGCGACTGGTATATCATTTATTGAAATTCACGGGATCGGTTATTGGTTAACGGTGATAATGCCATTCGTTAACTTCGCCAACTGTTACCACCCATCGTCAGCATCACGGTTCGTTATGTTATCTTTTACTAATGTAGGAATGGTTAGTGTTGCTTCTGATGAGCAAAAATAAGGTAAGTACCTAATGGCAGGGCACGCTAACAGCATAATATGTGCTACTGTGTTTCGGTGAGTGATCCCCCATGCCTTCCTTATCCCTTATGGTCCTCCTGTGGTCTGCTAAATCCTTCTATATATTCAATTTGTGATATTGGTGCAGTGTTTTCGCTACGAGTTTAGAACACTATTGCCATCTGTTAATGACTTAACGAACTGTTGTAGAAGTCAACTATAAACGAAGAAATACGTACTAGTTCGGATAGATGGCGCTTAGTTCATGTTTCTTTTTTCTTTGTGAATATTTTTTTTGATGAAAAATCAATACCTTTATAAGATAGCCAGTTACTGTTATCACAAGCTTTTTAAAGGATATTTTAAAAGTCTATTTTTAAAGGGTTAAACGCATATTATGTTGATTGATATGTAGTTTGTTTTTGAAATAAGACTATTACATCTGCTAGATGTCGCTAGCGGTACTTATAGTTTTAACCTGTTCGAAACAGGTGGCGCTAAATAAATTACAATATGTAATTTAATTTTTTTTTAAACATTTATGTAATCATAGGTACTTTGAATAGTAACAATTGGGCATAAACATATTATTAAGTTTTTGATCTGATTACATAATGACCCAATCAAAAACTGGGTAGGATTTATGAAATTATGTTGTGAAGTTTGAAATTTCGTTATAACTATTATAATATCAATGAAATGTACTCATTAAAATAAATATTAATTACAAATTCATATTAATCGTAATTAATTTTAATTGTTCATGCAGAACCGTATTAAATGCCGCTGAATTAGTGTCCACACAAGTTCTGAGGCTTTTGAGGGAATTTAACAACCAAATAACACGATTGAATCAAGAACAAATCGTAAGGTACCTAAAATTAAATGTATTGACAGTTTTATCAAAATCAGGCTAAAATTACTGGCTAGACTGATTTTTGCGTAAATAATTTTTGTTTTTGTGTTTAAATGGATTCTTTAGACGTACAGGACACAGGATAGGTTACAGTTTTCTTTATCAACGTGGACGAAGTCGCGGGCGCTAGCTAGTAAAAAAATAATATTACAAAGAGTACCTAAAAAATATGACTTTTTTTAGGTATTTACAGTTAATTATTGTACTAATTAATTTGAATGTCTATTTGTGTTTTTATAGAGACGTGTTCGCCACTGCTATGAATATAATGCTCATTATTTACGCGATTGGATTTCTAATATTGTCATTGTATCAAGCTTCTGTTAATATCTGACTAAGACCGTGTAGATTCTAAATACTGAGTCAAATCCTTTGACTATGTTATGAAATTTAAAAGGGTTAAATACCTACTTAAATTACATATATATATTTATAAGTAATTATAGGTACAATATACAACTCTCTGTATTACAAATACAAAAGTTTCGTTACAATAAAGTGTACGTACTTGTAAAATATTTAAAGAAATACTTAATAAAACTGTGACTACAAAAGAATATTGTGTTTAATTATTTCATTTACCGATTTATCACTATACATTTTCAAATATTACAATTTCTATCTAATGTCAACTTGATTGGAATATTTTGTTTCAAATAGGTACTTTTGAGACAGGAAATCACATTACAAATTCATAAGACTGCTATTTTATTGTTTACTAGCGACCCGCTCCCGGCTTCGCCCAGGGTACGTTTTTTTTACCTACGTAAAAACCTTCCCTGATTATCTCTCTATCCATGAGTGAAAACAGAATTAAAATCGGTCCAGCCGTTCTCGAGTTTTGCGCTTAGCAACACATTTAGGGATTAATTTTTATTTATGTAAGATAAGTATGCGTTTGTTTGTCTGTATGGTCACAATAATCTTAAAAACTACTTAACGGATTTTCATGCGATTTTCACTAATTGAAAGAGCACCCGTGCGAAGCGGAGAGCAGATCGCTAGTGCTCTATAAGACTAAAGTTAAGTTATAGTAAATGGCTAAAACTACTAATAACTATTGACTCAAAATATTTTGCTAAGTATGCTTACATAGCAAAATCTTTCCTGACTAGTGGCGTTTATGTTATAATCCTTTTTTGAACAGTTAAATACAACGGCTGTGAAGACCTTTTCAGTTTTATTTGAATGTATAATTTTTAAGTAAATAAATGATACACGGCGCACAAGACAAGTGTTCTTGAAATGATGCGTTTTGACGCATTACTGCATTGTTCCGGTGACATCAATAGATCCACTGCAGATAAGATAGAACTAAGTATAATGCAATATTATTTCCGGGTTAAGGTAAGCTCACACTGGGCGCCTTTTTCTTTCTGTTATTTGTTCTTTTTCTTGCTCACACGACGCACGTGTGCTGTTGTTTTGGCGAGTGAGTAAGTATGGGGAAAGTAACTTACGAGTTGATCCCTTGGGGTAAGATGATCCTTTGTGATTGTGCTGAAACCACTAACGCAATGTATTTCACTGGTAAAAAACAGCTCTAGACTGTCACCTCCCTGCCTTAGTCAAATCGTAATAGAGGTGTGAGTGTATTACTCAATCGACTTTGACGACAAAAAATAAAAATTGTGTACGGCTGAACTAAGGTTGGTATTTTAGCTTTTGTTACTTATATTCAAACAATGTTAAATGTAATCACTGTTGTTTTGAGGCTTTCTATTATGCTTAATTGGGAGTAAAATGATCATAGTGAGCATCTAAACTCTACCTGGGGGATCATCTTACCCTTAGGGTTGTACATGATTCCCTGCAGAAAGGCATCTGCAGGGCCAAAGAAGAAGCCCATAAGCGTTTCCTGGCCCTCCTGGACGCCAACCCCTGGGGTCGTCCGTACAGGGCTGTGAGGGTGGAAGTTCGCTTCGAGCTCACCCTCCACAGCCAACCTAGACCCGGCGCTGCTCGATAGGGTCGTGGGATCTCTCTTCCCGACCCCCGGCCCCTTCGAGCCCCCCCGTATGGAGCCTCCGGAACCTCTGCCGGAGGCCTTACTGCAGGGCCCTCCCGTCTCCGATGCAGAGTTTGAGGTGGTGAGGGAGCATATCGGGAGGAAGAGGACGGCCCCGGGGACGGATGGAGTCCCGTCCAAGGCCCTGGCGATTGCGCTGGGGCCACTGGAGGTAAGGTTCCGGGCGGTACTGGATGCATGTATCGCCCGGGGCAAGTTTCCGGCGAGGTGGAAGGTGGGGCGACTCTGCCTTCTCCGCAAGGAGGGCCGCCCTGCCGACTCGCCGTCGGGGTACCGACCGGTGGTCCTGCTCGACGATTCCGGCAAAGCCATGGAGAGAGTCATGGCTCGTCGGATCGTCGAGCATCTGGAGACCGAGGGGCCGAACTTGCATGAACGCCAATTCGGCTTCCGAACCGGTCGGTCCACAATGGATGCGGTAGGCCTCCTCAAGACTTGGACTGAGGAGGCCACCGGCAGGGGGGAGGCTGTTGTTGCGATGTCACTCGACATCCGCAACGCCTTCAACAGCCTCCCCCATGAATGCATCAGGGCGGCACTTAGGTTTCATCGGGTGCCGCCCTACCTCTGCGCTCTCGTCGACGACTACCTCGATGGGCGGGTAGTCCTCTACGAGGGAGCAGACGGGACGGTATTGGCTCGTCCAATGGCGGTTGGCGTACCCCAGGGGGCCGTCCTTGGCCCCTTACTGTGGAACCTGGGGTACAACTGGGTCCTGCGAGGCAATCTCCTTCCCAAAATGGAGATTGTCTGCTTTGCCGACGACACTTTAGTCGCGGCAAGAGCGCAGACGTGGGAGCAGGCAACTCGGTTAGCGTCGGTCGGCACCTCGTTGGTCGTCCGGCGCATTCGACTGCTCGGGTTGGAGGTGGCCCTAAACAAGACTAGGGCCATGGGTTTCCACCCCCCACGCCGCAGGATCCCTCCGGGGCTCCGTGTCCGAGTGGAGGGGGTCCGGATTCCGGTCGAGAGACATCTCAAGTACCACGGCCTGACACTGGACCCCCGCTGGAGTTTCGAGGAGCATTTCAAGCTCCTCGCTCCACGGCTTACGAAAGCTGCGGCCGCACTCGGACGTCTCCTCCCGAATCAGGGAGGACCAAGTTCGACGTGCCGTCAACTTTACCACGGGGTGGTAAGGTCGATGGCACTCTACGGAGCCCCGGTCTGGGCGGAGTGTCTCACTCCCCGCACCCGGGCCCTCCTGCCCTCCCGGGCCGTGCGGGCTTATCGCACGGTCAGCCACGGGGCTGCCTGCGTATTAGCAGGCACCCCCCCGTGGGATGTCGATGCCCTGGTTCTGTCCCAGGTGCATCGACATCGGGTGGCCGCAAGGGCCCTTGGAGAAAGACCCGTTGCCGAGGACATGCAACGGGTCCGGGCTGAGGCGCAGGAGAGGTCTGACCGGACCAACACCGGACGATCCTCGCGGTTCGTCCGGTGTTGAAGGAATGGGTGAGGCGCCGAGGAGGTGGCCTCACCTTCCGTATGGTGCAGATAATGACCGGGCACGGGTGCTTCGGTCATTATCTGCACCGTATCAAACGAGAGGAGTCGCCGCGGTGCCACCACTGCGGCGACCCAGACGACACGGCCGAGTATACGCTTGAAGTATGCTCGGCCTGGAGTCCCCAGCGCCGGGAACTAAGAGCGGCGCTGGGGGGTGGAGACGTCACACTGCCAAGCATGGTTGAAGCCATGATTGGCAGTGTGGCCACCTGGAAAGCGGTTGCTTCCTTCTGCGAATTCGTAATGTCGCAGAAGGAGGCAGCCGCGAGGGAGCGAGAGGAAGAGGCAGGTCTCGCTTCCCTCAGACGCAGGCGGTTGGGCAGGAGAAGGCGGGCATATTTAGCACGTCTTCAAATGTCCTAGGGGACCTGCACGCACAGCTGGCTAGCTGTGTGTGCCTGCACAAGGTTCCCCCGTCTGGGGATTGCTCCGGTGTCTCCGGGCAATCCCCCATCGGCGTCAGCCTAGCCATTAATGGCTAGGCCGCCCTGGGGGTGGATCGGAGTTGTTGCCTCGGCAGAGCCCGGTCCACCCCCGCACAAAGGGCAAGGAGGCACCGGGGAGTTTTAGTGGGTATTGGCCGGGCCCGCTATGTCTAAAGCGCCGGCTGACCCCCACATACCCCTACCGTCTAGCCAGCGGTAGGGAATCAGTAAACGAATTTCTCCTAGAAAAAAAAAAAAAAAAAAAAGAAGGGTTGTACATGATTACTTTGTAAAGTTTTAAAACAGAGAAATATTTTAATGAAACCTCAATTAATTTCTAGTTTTGAGTATTATGGAAGTTGGATAGATAAATACACTAGTAGTAATCGCCTTCATTTTTGTTTTACCTCGAAGAATATATATTTTACAGCGATTCTCGCAAGGGGATTACCTCGTACTACTTTCCTCTAATGCCTATTTGTCTATCCTATTAGAGATGGGTTTGCTCTTAGCCAACAACCAGCTGTGAGCGAGAATGAGGCCTATGATAGAGCGAGCTCAACCAGAAGATGCCTATTCACTTGAACTTTGGAAAGATTTGGGTTATATGAGCTCGGAAATATTGACGTTTCTGCCTGCATTGAGAATTTATATATTATTATTTTTTCAAATAATTTCTTAGTTTAAGATACGTGAAAAATTTTTTACAAAGAAAGATAAAAGATGTCGTCGTCTTTAATAAATGTACTAGTATTAGGTGTATAAGATGAGGGGACCAGTAGGCGTTCTACTTTAGCATTTTGATTATTATGTTAAGATTATGCTGCCTTGTTGAAATCATAATTGTGTCAACAGCTATATTTATAAATTTATCATATTGCATTCCTTGTATAATATAACGTCAGCGGTCTTGAAATTTTTCATCATCAATCAATCGGTACTAATAATAAATCTATGAGTGTAGGTATTGTATGTATATATGTTTCTCCACATTAACTGATTTTCATGAAACTTGACGTACAGGACACAGGGATAGGTTAACGCGGACGAAGTCACGGGCATCTGCCGGTATATTATAATCTTCTTTGTTCTGCTTAGTGTAAATCCAGAGCCGAGCTACCTTTGAAAATTCAATTTCCCATATCGCATTGTAGAAGTTTTATACCGGAATTATTAAGAGGGACGAATAGCACGCACTCGTCCATACAAAAAGAGAAAACGTTTTTCCACTTCTAAATATTTTCCAATCTCCATGATTTTTTTGCATGTTATTGACACAGTGAAAGACTAAGTTTATAGGTTTTCCTTTTTTTCAAAATTTGCATTAGATTCAAACTTATAGGCACCTCAAATAACTTATTTTTTATGATTAAAACTTTGTCGAATAAAACCGTTTGTTTTATAAAAACCATCTATTTTTTTTATAAACAGCGAAACCTATAAACCTAGAATATATCATGCTGAAACGATGGACATGAAAATCAAAGTGATTTGTTAAGATTTAGTTAGTGGAAACTGTTTTCTCCCGAAATGAAATTTCATCAAAAAAGGACTATTGTCAGTCGGAAGCTGCAACGCTCTCTATCGCACGACTTCCCTGGGGCTAGAGCGCACAAGCGATAGCATGTGTTTTCCTAAATACCTATCGCAAAGCTATACTTCCCTCTTAAGTGTTTGTGACTTTAGTCCAGATTTTCCTCATATTTTTCCCCGGCATCGATGATGAAATTACATAATATATTTACAAAATTATATTATTATTAGACTATTTCATTAATGAGTAATCAGTATAGAAATAAAATGAATGTTCAAATATTATGAACAACGCGCGTGTAGGCACGCAGTTTTCTTTTCCAGTGACGTCTTAAGAGTGCAAATTTAGCACGAATTCTACATTGTGACGTCGTATACAAGCAAAACGCAAAGTTTACAAACCCAGTGAAATTGTAAATTAATAACATTTGAAATGTTTTTCAATACAATGTTCATAAATATAATATTTTGTTGGTAAAACCTAGAACTTGAACTTTGGTCTTAGCTGTTATGATGGAATAGTTGAATCACATTGAATCTTCATCGGGGTCTTTCAGAGATTATAAATAAAATGGAAATAGTTGAAACTTTTGAGCAGTAATTACAATTTTTGTATAGTGTGAATAGTACCTAATGCGAAATCAACCTATAGAACTAGAATAAGTCAAAAATCAACTGATAACTAATGTGATTACGGTTTGATTACTGTATCGGCGGATTACTGGGATAATTGAAAGAACTTTTTAAATTATATACTAAAACCTTCCTCGAGAACCACTCTATCCATTGGTGAAAACAGCATGAAAATCGGTGCAGGAGTTAGTTTCTCGCGAACAAACAGACAGACGCGGCGGAAGACTTTGATTTATAATACGAGTATGATTCATAGTGAAAATTGTATCCAAACACGTTGTGTGGTTTAAAAGAAGTTAGCGGAGAAACAGACGAAGGCAGACAGCGACATTTTACTGACATTTTTAAATCCAAATGAAAATCCGAAAAATAAAAAATTGTAAAGCTATATTAAGTAGTTTATTTTCAGACCTTTACTTTTTGTGAAGGACATAATAAAATCCGCAAATTATCTTTGTAACCCTTATTGTTGATTTTGTATTAAATCTTTCAGTTTTTAGTTTTAGTGGCTAACAAACAGAGCTGCTACGTCATAGTTTTGGCAGCCGGTATGAGTGCAGTGCAGTAACCACTGCAATACAGAAAACCATTTAGTGAAATAAAAGCTCGTGTACCTGTTGTATTTCGGTGGTGAGTATAACGAGGACAATTGGCCTGTCTTATCTATTATCTATTATCAATTGCCGTGTCTATATAGAGGAAAAATGGTTACTGCACTCATACCGGCTGCCAAAATATACCTACATTTACAGATTTATTGTTAGTATAGATTACTTGCATTCGCCGTGACATAAGTAGGCAGGTACACATACGTCAACAGTATTGACACTCTACTCCATTGTAAAAATGTGCAGCAGCTCTCGTACATATTACCTCAGTTGTCAGTCACGTGCGCGCGCATCTCAGTGTAATAAGATTTAGGTGTCAGTGTTACGGGGTAGCCGTAGCCGGTGCCAGTCAGTACATTATGGTGTCGCGACTGATTAGCCCGCTCATAGCGCTAGCGTTTCTTGCCTACGTTGGCCCGGCGCGTGCGCAGGTTAGTTACATTGCAGTGTTCATTATAGATAAAGGAATGTTTGAATAATTTTAATAAGAATCATTCACTTTTATTTCGTTCACGGTCACAACTGGTAAGGCTAAGAAGATTTCGTTTTGTAACAATTTAATTGTTGCACTAAAATTTATTTGAATTAAGACAGCTGTTGGACTAAGTTCATAAATGATAATGTGTCTACTAAAAAATAAAAGAAACCTTCTATTCGAAGTGATTATGGCATAACTACTTTTTTATGTAAGAAAAGAAAGCATGACAAAGCAAACATGGGAATGAAGTGATGTAAAAATTTTACGTCCGGATGAAATGAAGAAGAACCTATGAAAAGGAAAATGATAGCAATTCATTTTCCTTTTCAAGATAACGTTATAATCTAATTCAAATTCAATTACTAAAATAATTCGGCCATGCATCTATTCTATGATACCGAATATAAATCGCTATAATTATGTTATGTTACTGCGTTATTGCAATACTTACCGTATTTAATGTTATCCGAATTAGTACAGTGCTGAAAACGGGATCTTTTTGATCTGCTCTTATTGTAGCAATAACAATAATCTCATTGATTTGGTCTGCGTCCATATATATCCGCATATGGATTGATTGAAAATCAGCGAAGTGGTCTACAAATCGCATATTACTGTGAGTTAGGGCTTACCCATTTCTGCGGGTGCAGCACACACATCTTTTTTTATTAGAGATGGGTTTGCTCTTGGCCAACACCAGCTGGGTAGCAAGGAAGAGGCCTAAGATGGAGCGAACTCACCGAGTAGATGCCTATTCACTCGAACTTTGAAAAGATTAGGGTTATATGATATTAGGGTTATATGGTTACATCTGTTTTTTTTTTAATTATTTTCATAATCATAATTTTCATTTTACTATGTTTTCATCATCATAAAGACTGTGTCTTTCCACTATTGGATACAGATTTCTTTGTTAACCATGGTAGCATTACATATAGTTACATTGATGGAACTGTAGCAAATATTTTCCCATTAATGGTCTAGTGCCTTCATTTGACGACACGTTTGTCTAGTGGCTAGTAACACTAGCTGTTAACCAAACGGTCGCGGGTTCGAATCCCGCTAGGGTCAAAATGTTTATGTGTTAAAATTTACCTTTGTACCTGTACATGTGTGTTTTGCATTTATAATATTATGTACGTATTTACAAAAAAAGTAATCTATGTAGTATATCAACTGGAACTAGATCGTGCTGTATTGATTGTGTGTCATATTAAAAAAAATTACAACAATTTTTTATGTTCCACTGAGGGCACTACGGAAATTAAATTAAATTGCAATAGTATCATTATAACGTGACCTCTTATATTGATAACTTTATCTTGAATTATGCAATTAGTTGATCTAACTTAAGTAATGTACTACTAAGTATAGGTAGGTACTCATAATCATCATCATAGGCACTGGTCCGTGAGCCAGCGACAGATTTTCATGACCAATTTCCTCTCAGTTGATAACTCGTAAAATGACTGAGAGAGTTGTATCATGAAGCGTTGTGAACGTCAGCTGCGGCTCCGATGGTGGGTTGAGCAGTAGAGTGGTAGCCGCCCACGCACATAATAATAAAAAAATTTAATCATTTATTTCCGATTAAAAATTCACCAAATTATAGTTAGCCTAATAATTTGAAGAAACAAAATTGTCAGCTATTTATAAAATGGTGGATTATGCGTCTGCAGGTCACACGAATATATACGTGTTCAGTGATTACCTCCCAATAGAAAATTTATCACATGATAGTTTATGTATTACTGTTAATAAATAAAAAAGGCAGTTGGCTATATCTTGGTGGAATGCCTGTCAGCTGATGCTCTGAAAGTGTAACGGGCTACCACTGCTCAACCCACCATCGGAGCCGCAGCTGACGTTCACAACGCATCATGATACAACTCTATCGGGCATTTTACAAATTATGGACTGAGAGGAAATCATTGACGAAATTAGTGCCTGGCTTACCGACCATACCATCTTTTCCTTTTATGTAATTTGTATGTTGTGTTGAGTTAATAGTCGTACCTACTTTTATCTATCTATTTATCTATCTATCTGTCTAATTGACGAACTCAAGTGCATATTAAAGGAAAACCCCTCACTACCTACTACTTGAAAATGAATCCTCATGCCTCATTGTAATGTTATCTTCACTTTATCAGCTGGTAAAATATTTAATATGATCGCCGACTAACTATAGAATTCTTACTATGTTTACAATATTTCATCCATACTAATATAATAATATAAAGTGAAATTAACTCAGTCTATCTGTCTCCCTATCATCGTGAAACAGGGTACTTTTCATTCAGAAAAAAAGGACAGTTCCCGTGGGATTATCTCAAATTAAAATTAAAACTAACGTCTGGCAAAAGTGTAATAGCAAGTGTAAGTCCTCAGGCGTTATTATATACTTTGTATTTTTCAACGCGGACGAAGTCGCGGACATAAACTAAGTAGTTTACTATAGTATCTAGGTAAAATCTGCACATCAACTGTAATGGAATACCTTCTAAAAAACAACTCTTTTACATTTAATAAATAACAACTAGAAATTTTGTCGATTGGGTCCCAGTTTTTGGGTCCAAACGTAACTGACCCCAAACAATAAATTATTGAAATCAATAAATGCTTTCCTAACCTACCGAGTGAAAATTTTATGAAAATTTAATAAAAAAAGGCCAAAATAATAAACATTTCTTTATAAGGATTTTATTTTATTAGGATCTTTGTGGCGACCTCCTTTCAGGAAGGTATTCGACCACTTGACATTATAATTCTTTAAAAAGAAAACTTAGATACAGAGTAGACTTGACATCTATCATCTGCTGCAAAAAGCTCGTACGAGTCGCACGTACATGAACATAACAATGTACCTATTGTATATTTTAGAATAATTTCTTGTATATAAAAATCGTGTATATAATGTGGAGTTATTCATTTTTATCACCCACATCTTTATTAGAACACAGTGGATGCATCGCTGTGATTTGCTGGGACTTCCCGCGTTTCTAAGTCGTTATAAATACACCAACAGACCTGTTTTAACCCATTGTCAATTTACTCCCAAAATCTGTCGATGTTCCCCTGGAAGTCAAAGGAACCCCGTTGGACAGTACGTCTTATATATGGGAAGTAAATTCTGGTAGCAAAGGATAATGGGACATTTTGGACCAACTTCTCAACAGTGATGGAACCTACGCCAAATGATTGCTTTTAGGCTATAATTCATTTTATACTATGGCAGCTAAGTTGAATACCAGCGCAAACATAGCGTTTTCGTAGATTTTAAAACTAAAAAAATTCAAACCATTTATATAATAAAAAAAAATTAATCAAGTGTTTTGACCCTTTCTTTTTCTACATACATTCGCCTATTGATTTTTACTTATATAGATACTAAAACAAATGTAACAGTTCTTTTTTATGTTCACATTGATCTATAAATGTAATACTTTTATCATTTGTTTATCTTGATGACGTTACGGTTTGTAAAAATATTATTAAAAATATTATTGTAGTTATGTGTATTGAATTAAAAAATCTATGTACGTAACATCAAAATCAATCATGATAAATCAATGTACCAACATACATAAACATATATGTTTTTTTTATACTTTTATATTATTGAGAGCTCTAAAACACAATGTTCGCGCTAGATTTCAACTTGGCTGCGATAGTACAAATTAAATAAAACCCCAAAAGCTTTCAAATGGCATGAGTTTTATCACTGTTGAGCATTGGTCCAGACTCCATACTAATTTGCCCATGATCCAAAGTCACTTTTTCAGCGGTGGACACCATGGTGACGGCAATCTCTTCTAGTGGAACCAAAATTATTTGCGTAGAACAAACTTCCTATTTTTAATTTAATGATATCGTTAAAAATATTTTAAGTTCATACAGTAGTTATAAGAATAGTTTGCCGTACGTTCGTAACTGACGTCCAGGCTTCTCGAGGTTAATTAAAAATGTTATGTCCAAACATCTCGAATGCCATCCGCCCATAGTAAATAATATACATAATCATATATCTATAAATAAATTTAAATGTGTCATTAAAACTAAACTGCTCTCGAAAGGCTATTATAAAATCACTGATTATTTAAGCGACAAAGAAGCCTGGATTTAAGCTATTTGGAGTTCGTACTATGTTTTGTATTGTAAAACTATAATTGTATATATATACTTTAAGTTTGTTAATATTAAGTAAGTGTATTGTACTATTTTACATTTTAATGATGACAAAAGAATAGTATCCTGAGTTTCTTTCGGGGTTTCTTCTCAGGATCGTCATCTTGGTTTTTTTCCGAAACTCTGGTAAATTTAAATTTATAATGACGATCAAAAGAGTTTCTTGTAGAAACCTAATTGATAAATAAATATTTTGATTTGATTTGATTTATAATATAATAAAACAATTTTGTATGTTTCCCGAAATAACGTGATTATTATATATATATATATATATATACCTAATTTGCAATAAGTTGTAAGATAAAAACATTATTATAATCATATAAGTATGTCTGACCTATTTTACGTTAAAATTAATCATAACTTAGAAGAAAATAAATTGAAAATTAAAGGTAATGCTACTTAGCGGAAAGTTTTTATTTAAAATTAGCTATAAGGAGACAAACACAATAACAGAAACGAAATAGTTGAGTTATATATAAGTAATTTTAAATTCCAATGGAAACATACTAAAATTATGTTGAACTTGTGCGTCTTGTAAATCGTAGCAAATTTTCTCCTTCGGAGCAATTTATGACCATTACGTCTGAAATTAACATAAAAATATAATTTTAAACGATTTAATTTACATTCAACATTGATTGAGATAATAGTTTAATTATAGACTATAATATAATCGCTTGATTATATTACATTATTGCTTGATTATATTAATTTTCGAAAATTTCAAAAATGTTTCAGACAGTTGCGACCGGGATTAGAATCACAATGTCCAGAACATAATTGAAATAGTCTCTTAAATTATCATATAATATTTTGGTTATCCAAAATGTTTGTATGGGACAGTCGACCTTATCTAACTAGTTAGTGCTCGCGACTTCATCCTCGTAAAAATAATATCCTGACATCGTATCGTTATCTCTGTGACGATAGTGGCGCCCAATTATTTATATTTTTAGACAATTTCTCGGGAACAGTATATTATGCCCTTTCTTGTATCCCTGACAACGTTTATGCAAAATTTTATGATGGTCGGTTAAGTAGTTAAGGCGTGAGAAGGTAGCAGATAGACAGATAGAGTTTCAGAATAACAAAAAATTTAAATACAGGTATCTTGAAAAATTTCAGGCTCAAATATGGGTGGATGTCTCACCAAATTCAAAAGAAATCGGTGACGTGGAGAAGCGGTATACGCCCGAACTAGTGAAGGAATTACAATCAGCAAAGGATGACGCACTGCTTATCTACACAGAATTCACGGCTAGAGCTGGTGCCGATTTGAAAGAATTTCTCGCTGATATATCTGGATTCACCGATGAAACAGTGGATAGGATAGAAAAGGAAATCCTAAATGATGCTGTAAGTATTCCATCCATTTTTGCGCATGGCGTGTGGCTGTGTCATGGACACGGCCGTGTGTTTATGTAACGGGTTATATTTTTTAAATAAAACAAAACAAATAATTATTGTGTTACAATATAAATTCTTTGATCCTTTAGCTATCCAGTGGTATAATTTAATTTTTAATGTAGAGCATAGATTAGAATCTACAACGCCAAATTGTATCCCCCGTTTTTAATATCATTAAATTGGCCCCGTATGGTAGTAAATTTAAAGTCGTATTCACGTTAAAAACATTAAATTTTAATCAAATTAAAGTTAAGTATTATAATAATCTATAAAAACTAATTGCGAATCAGTTCTATGTCTTATCTATATTGAGTATGCTAATTATTTACTACTCTTATTTTTTCTTTAACGTACAAAATCCTTACAAATTAGGCGGGCGGAAGTGCCGCCATATTGACAAAAACCGTTTCGGTCTATATCTTCATAACCATGCATTTGAGACCCAAAATGGTAATAATCTTTATTGTAGATAAATAAATTTCCTAAATTTCTTGTTCAATAATTTTTTTTCTATCACTTACCGTTTACGACTTATTCGAATTTTACGATTTCTTTATGGTTAGCTAATTATGTAAAGATACAGGTAAAGATAATATGTACTCGTAGAGTTACAATATTCTGCAATATTGTAACGAGAAGTAGGTCTGCACTTACTGAAGAAGTGGTCTGGCTTCCATTGAAGAACTTTTGTTGATTTCGCCAGCAAATCCACTGAACACTGTCCAATAAATCTAATCCGAACGAAGCAACTCAATCTGCAATCACTTTACGATCTAAATATCGCTCATAAAGCAATACTGATGTAATGGTATTCGATATGGGGTATTTCGCAATACGTATCCGAACATTTGCATTAGATTATAATGCACCAAATGTTGGGAAATTCTATTATGCATCTGATAAGGTTCCCACATCTGGTGTTAATACTAGGATTTATTGTTTGAATTCATACTTCAACTGTTATACTGACGCTTTTGGAAGTTTTTCTCTCTGTGTGCACAAGTATCACTTACTAGCTAAGTATATTGCCCGCGACTTCGTCCGCGTTCAAAATGTTATATAGCCTGAAGCCTTTCTCGATTAATGGACTATCCAAAACAAAAATATTGTTCAATTCGAACCAGTAGTTCCTGAGATTAACGCGTTCAACCAAACAAACAAACAAACTATGGTTGGTATGATTAATATAAAGTGACCTGCAATCGGCTTCGCACGAATGCATTTTTTTTCTGTAAAATATATATTTACACAAACCAAGTGAAAACCGTTTCAAAATTTGATCGGTGATTTAGAAGAAGTTAGCGAAGAAACAGACACAGGCAGACAACTACTTTATTTTATAACAAGCTCTACACGCGACTTCGTCCGCGTAACATTATAAAGTTATAGTCTATGTTACTCGCTGATAATGTAGCTTTATGTAGGTGAAAAAAATATTTAAAATAGGTCCAGTAGTTTTTGAGTTTATTCATTACAAACAAAAATACAAATATTTCCTCCTTATAATATTAGTATAGATATTCTATGCATAACTATACTTAATGCATCATTTTATAGTAAGTAATTTTATAGTAAGTAATCAAATATTTTACAATCAATAATACGATCTATCCAAAAAAAGTTACTTGGGTAAAAAAATCTCCTTCATATGTTGGACTTATCATAATTCATAATTCATACTTTGGAGAATTAAACTATAGTGGGCGTATTATAGGAGTAGATGTGTTTTGGAGTGGAGACCAAGTCAAAACTTGTCAAATTGTCAAAATTGTCATTGGACAATGAGTCTTTTGACGAGTGTGTGAGTCCAATGGTCTTTATGAGTCCAATGGTCTTCTCAAAAGAATCCTCAAAAGACATGACATCAAATGGTGACGTTAGATTAAAAAGGCCCATGACCAATAATGTACTCAAAAGGGCTAATGATGGTGACGATGGTGATGAGTGGTAATAACCACTCATCACCATCGTCACCATCAGTAAAATCAGAATGCAATACAGCTGTGATTGGCGAGTCATTAGTCTTTGGCTGAGTTTGATAGACTTCCCCGAAGCCAGGCGGTACAGGTAAAAATAAATCTGAATCACATGTGTTGTGTAATCACATGTTCGATAAATAAACAAAACAAACATGTGTAAAATATACTATGCATTATGTGTGTCTACATAAGTAAATGGAGTGCAAATGACAATAATCTAAGAAAGAAGGAATTAAAGAAAGATAATTATGATCTGATTTTTAATAACGAGTGTCCTTGGTTAATAATATTTCTTAAAATCTTTGAGAACGACGATTTTTATTTGAAAGAACAAAGACCAATTTCTCAAAGTAACGTCTATGTTCAAAATAAATAAATAAATAAATAAAGGCACTCTGCTTATTTCACGAGACGTTAGTTTTTCATATTACAGAACATAAGTAATTATGCGTCATCTATATGTAAAGAACAGAATAGAACTGTACCCAGAGTACATAGTTATTATTATTGAGTAAAATAAAAGAAACCCATGGAAGTAATATAGTACTTATTACTTCCATGAAGAAACCATGATGTATGGCTTTAAGATGTGTGTGTCATTAAAACTAAATAAAACTCCTCCCGAAAGATCCTACGAGTTTATTTCGGGGTTTCTTGGCTTTTTTCCGAAACCCTGGTAGGTTTAGATCTATAATGACGATCATATGAGTTTCTTGTAGAATATTTTGGTTTTTTATTTTTTTTTATGGTATTGTGATGGGCGCGTCGTAGCATTAGCGCATTGCATACAACATTTCAAACCGTATTTCTCGTTGATCTAATGCCAATGAGTCAACGTCATTTGTCGGGTGGACAACCGTTCGACGATTTTATGGGACACTTTCGCGTTTTCGCGTAATACTTTACACCTTATAAAACAAGGGCTGTCTGTCTTTATGTTGTATGTCTGTTCGCGAAGATCTCAAAAACTACTAAACGGATTTGCATGCGGTTTTCACTAATGAAAAATACCTTTAAACGAGGAAGGCTTTTATAATTATAGGTCATTATAGGTACTAGCTGGTGCCTGCGACTTCATTCGCGTTGAAAAAGAAAAAAGTAGCCTATCCTGTGTCCTGTACGTCTAAATGTTTATCTACCAAGTTTCATGAAAATGAGTTAATTCGTTTAAGAGTTATGGAGCAACATACAATACATACAATACCTACACTTACAGATTTATTATTAGTATTGATGATGTAGGTAACTGAGATACTGAATCACTTTAAGTCCATTCCAAAATTTACATTCAGTATGTCATTGTATAATAAAAAAAAATGAAAAAAGTGTGTTAAAAAATGTATTAGTTTTTCTCTATTTGATAATTTTTCAGAAGTTGAGAATTGAAATTTTGAATAGGTAAACATCTTATGAGAATTTTCTAATTAAAAAAAAAAAATTAAGCATCAAATTTTGTAACATTGTAAGGCCTAAATTAAATTTGCTTCTTTGAGAATCACAAAATAGTTTTTAGAACTGTAAATAAGACAAAAAAGACTCCTGGGTTCACATAAACTAAATTTTGCTAATGTTAAGACAACCAGAATTTATTTAAATAACTTAATCAGACGCAGTAGGAACATTAGTCCTTTTTAAACTATTTAATTTAATTTAGATTGCTTTTGTCCTATTATTCTCACTGTAAACATGGTCACTACCGGGATGTAATACTGTTGCACCTAAGACCTTGACTCGCTTTGATACCGTTCAAGGTTGCTTCATCAATTTGTTCATAATGCAACTAATCTCAGAATAGATCGCAATTTACATCACATATAAGTGCTAACACCCAACAAGCAATAAATAGGATATTTACAGAGCTATGAATTATACAATTTATTGCTTGACGTTTATGATGGAAGCACTGAGTACAGTAAGTGAGGTGACAAGGTGTGTTTTTATTAGTTCATTAATGAACTACACAATAGACTTGAGTTTCCCGCTCAATTTTGTAGTTTGTATTGTAAACATACATATATTGAGATCACAGGTCACAAAATCACAACAGCCCACTGTAATGCCGTATAGAACTGGCAAGTGTTATTATATTTGTGGAACGCAGTGTGCCCTGTGATTACATTTATATAAAACTAATATTATAAAGAGAAAAGATTCGTATGTTTGTATTAAAAACTCAATAAATATTGGACTGATATTAAAGACTCTTTCACCTATAGAAACCTACGTTATCAACGAGTAACATATTACATATTTATAAAATATAACATAGACCTATATTTTATAAAGTTTCGCGAAGTCGCGTGCAACAGCTATTAGAAAATAAACCCAAACAATTTTGACTTCAATAAATAATATTCCAAAAATATAATTCTCATCTGCTATTAACCTTTAGAGACGACCTTGTCCAACTTACGAACTGTTAAAATTAAGTTTCTTTTTCACTAACGAACTGCTGGTAACATCAAAGCATGCATTCTTCACTTTACTACCGGTATAATGGTGCAATAAAAATATGCATAAATAATATAATGCAAGGACACCTCTAATTGCAAAGTGCACACGGTTATGATCTCTTTTCACACAATATTTTTGTATTAGCTATACTAAGATGCTTTGTTTTAAAAGAAGCAAAATTCTTGGCGTAATCTAATACTAATAATAAATCTGTAAGGGCTGGTTATGGAGTAAGTTAATTTTGTTTTTAGAGATATCGTGTTTATAGGCTCAAGGTATATGATACTGAAACTAAATTGACCATTTTTATATAATTTTTTTCTGCGTACCTAACTATATCGTGCGCAAAGGTAGCCCTTTATCTTCTCTACAATAATAATATCATTAAACTAATATTGTCTTTAACTACTTAACCTTAGTTAAAAGGTACCGCTTATCTGTCTTATGTGGCCGTGAACCACATTCATGGATGAATGATAACTTTTATGCTTTTTCTTTAAGATTAAATTTTATTATGTACGTTTCTTTACGATTTATAAAATAGCTAGCTGGCGCCCGCGACTTCGTCCGCATTGATAAAGAAAAAGTAGCCCATTCTGTGTCGTGTACGTCTAAATGTTTATCTACCAAGTTTCATGAAAATCAGTTAATTAGTTTAAGAGTTATGGAGGTACATACATACACACAGACAAATTTTGTTTCAGTATCATGTATAGAGCATATAAACACGATATCTCTAAAAACAGTAACTTACCATGACCAACCCTTTATTATATAACATATTTATTAGTAATATTGATTTATTGATGTAACTTTTGATTTATACATATAAGTGCTAAAGTATTTTATATATTTAATACTGTTTAGAATACTGTATTCATAATGCATTGATAGAAGTCGATATAAAATATATTCCAGCTACAGGATTGCAGTTAAACGGATAAAGGGCTAGAGGAAACACAATAGCACACGTGCTGTAATGAATTTTCTTATGATCTTTTGTTAATCGTGCAACGCGACTTTGTTGAGCATTATTATTACCTCAGAACACATATATTAAATTATTTGCTCAACTATGTCACGCAACGCTCAACTATATTATTTCTCATCGATATTATTTTCTACATTACGTCAAGAAACCCTGACAGTGACGTTAAATTTACTATGTGTGGCCATAAAGTGGAATAATTTTACTCTTTTATTTAAAATTTTGTATGATAAAAATTCATTACACTTTTAATTTCAAATATTTGATGATTTAGAAATATGTAATAATTAATAATTTAGAATTAAATAAATCATTGAAAATTAATTAACTAATTAAAATAAATATTTAACTTTTAATTAATTTTGACTCAATAATTTATACTATGCAATGCATATTGATAAGAATGAAAAAGACCTTCCATTATCCAAAGTGTGGATACTTTTCAGTTATAACGTGTTGTTTTTAAATGTCTTTACTTTTAAAGTATAATAAGCAAATTATAATAAGCAATTACTTAGCGTTTCGTCCGCTGATTTCGTGGCCCCAAAACCTGAAAAATGAGATCACGAAGACGTACGAACGGTTATAGCCAATAACTGATTTCCTCAATGAACACCAAAAATATTTAATGTATTGAAATTGGCGTATGTTTGTTTACCAGATCTCTAAAATTATCCTGTCATGTAATGACCCATTGGCCTTGAGGCTTACGCCCAGAAAAATAACCGCAGATTATGTAACACATGACTGGAATTTACATCAGTTAAAATATTTTAATAAAATATTCTTTAAACTCAAAGCTAAGGTGTTTAATCCAAAAATATTTTATAGCGAAAAATGTACTATCTTCAATTATAGTACATTTAGCGTTTACAATCATAAATTGGGAAGAAAACATTACCACACAGAAGACCACCATGAAATATGCACCTCTAGAGTTTCTTTGTGTTAGTAGGCGATGGTAACCATCTACCATCAAGTGGAGAGTCAGCCGAATTTTAGATTAAAAAAATATTTGAAACCTTCCCGTGATTAATAATATAATTATGGTCAGCCAATCTCGTGTGGGTCCGTTCTATACTCGAAATAAGTTATACCATTACTTACCAATTTTTATGGATTTTTTTAAAGATTTTTTTTATAATTTTTCAGCCAGACCACTGCCGGAGCGCATTCCAAAAGCGTTTGAAGAAAATCGAGTATGATGCCCACCGAGCTGCCACATTCAGTGCGGAGAACCATCACAAGTTCTTCCTTGGTCATTTGATTGTCTTCAAAATGCATCTTAATAAGGTTAATATCTAACTACTGTCTTAACAATCTTCTTCTCCTTAAAGTGCCTCTCCAACTCCATTACTGGAAATTGGCCGTCAACTCTGATAACTTTTGTGTCTATCTTTGAGTTTGGGTCAGAGGAAACAGATGTTCTGCATTGCATTCCCTGATGTTACGTAGTAAGGGTTTCTGCCTGGCTACATGCCTTCTATGATTTACAATTAATAGTTTTAATAAAATATAATTACCACATTTCTAGTCGAATTTCAAAATAAAAAAAATAAAAATAAAATTAAAGTAATGATATTTTAATATATTTTTACATATAGCATGTAGAATGTAGGCACATAGGCCAGTAAATGTAAGGTACCTACTGTATTCAATAGGTATGTTTATTTTAAAGTAGGTATACCGTATAGTATTTTTAAGTTGCTATTTTTTGTTCCATTTTGTTACTTACAGTATGTTTGAATTTCTTTCTATTTAGTTAATTAATTGCGAATTATATGACGAACACTTTTGTCTTTGATTTCAGAGCGAGGACTTCATTAACAAATGCGAAAAAATAATAAGAACATGCGGAATAGATTGCGAGGTCGGTACAATTTTAGATTTTTAAATGTTATAAATTTGGAGCGCTTGTGTGTGTTTCGGTGAATGAGTAAAGGATGCTATTTCTCTAACTATGGTCGGCAACACACATGCTATACTTGTGGCGTTGCTATCAGCTAGATAAGGTAACCATCAGCTAATTTCGCCCTGTTTGATGACATTTACAAGGTCGAAGGTATCAAGGATCTAGCTAATATTTTGGTAACCCAGACCAGACGTCTAGTCTAGTCTTGTGTGGGACCTAATCTAGTTCCATGGGATTCCACCTCATACGTTCAATCGATCGACGGGTAATACCAGTTATGAGAGACATTCAGAGTTTATTTTTTACAAATTAAATTAAATACCTACCACTTGATCAAGTCTTGCTTACTTATTAACACTTCAAAATGTTTGACTGTCGACAGACGACACCTCGCGTGGTTCGCTGGCGAAGACACGCCGCCGACGAGATCAACCGAGTACGAGACGACATTCAGCATTCGAGGAAATATTACAGAGACATACTCCTTCACTCCATGAGGAGGTTGAGGCACCTGCGGAGGCAAGCGGTCGCGAGAGCTGACGATGCGATCATTGACTTGCGGACTTGTGCGCGAGGTTGAATAGCGAATGCGTAATGCAGTATCGAATAATATGGTCCGTAAGCCAGGCACTAATTTCGTCAACGATTTCGTCTCAGTCCATAATTTGTAAAATGCCTGAAACAGTTGTATCATGATGCGTTGCGCATAATCCACCATTTTATAAATAGCTGACAATTTTGTTTCTTCAATATTTTGAATTACTAATTTTTGAATATTAGGCTAACTATAATTTGATGAATTTTTAATCGGAAATAAATGATTAAATTTTTTTTTTATTATGTGCCTGGGCGGCTACCACTCTACTGCTCAACCCACCATCGGAGCCGCAGCTGACGTTCACAACGCTTCATGATACAACTCTCTCAGTTATTTTACGAGTTATCGACTGGAAGGAAATTGGTCATGAAAATCTGTCGCTGGCTCATGGACCAATAATTGGGAAAAGTTTATTTTTTAAAAAATACAAAATTTAGTGCGTATTGTAAAAAAGTCACACACATGAATTGTTTTGACAATTCAAAATTTAAATTAAATTCCAATCAGGAGCATACTGTGCATTGTTCTTACAAGATTTAATGCGTAATAAGATCTTACGCGTCTTTACGTATTTTACATCTTGTGAGTATATGTACTGAAAATGTTATTAATGATGTTCACTAAAGATTTTATTTAGTACATATAATTTTATATTTGACAGAGGGGGTGTTTTATAATTGATTATATAATAATAAATATTATATACCCATAGATAAACGATTGGTCTCGCTGCGCTCTACTAGATACGGCCTTATCTAAAATCTATCTAAATCTATCCGTGAATGTGGCAAGTTTTTATTGTAGTGGGTGTTACAAAGTTTAATTATATTTTTACACAGTTTCCCTACGCAAATTGGCATTTTACTATCCAAAAATTAGCTGTGGCTAGCTCGGATATACGCCGAATTCGGCGTAGTATTTGTTGCCGCATTTGTCAAGTACGGCGGCTGTATCTAGTCGAGCACAGCGAAACCAATCAAATATCTTCGATTATACCCCTTGATAATGCCCATGTAAAAAATCATAAACCATAAGAGAGCAGGTGCCATAACTGTTTGTAGTTAGCAATATTTTGATATGTGTTCGAATATGTAAATAATTGTTTAAGAGAATTTGATTGGTGATTTTATAAAAAAAATATTTTGTAAATTAGCTATATTATAATAAAAAAAAAAAACTAGAAATAAAAAAATATATTAAAGTTAGATATCATAATAGATTCATAACTTTTTCATTAGATATCATAACTTTTCTATAGATTAAGGCTTAAGTATCATAACTTACGACATAAATACTAATATTTATTTATGCTACCTATGCTGTTTCGAATACTCTCTCAAAATTACCCAGAAATTTTTTTTTTATTTTTTTTTTTAAATTCTTATAGGTAAGTAGGTAAGTAGCTCGGAGTATTCCCATTTGTATTAATAATTTTGTTATTTGAGTGCAGTCATTGCTGTGTGAAAAATTAAAAAGAAATTATTAGGTACTAGCTGGCGCCCCCGACTTCATCCACGTTGAAAAAGAAAAACGTAGCCTATTATGTGTCCTGTACGTCTAAATGTTTATCTACCAAATTTCATGAAAATCAGTTAATTCGTTTAAGAGTTATCGAGGAACATACTTACTCGTACATACGAGTATAATACATTCACTTACAGATTTATTATTAGTATTGATCAATGATATCAATCAATATCAATCAATCATATCATATGATTGATTGATATTGATGATTGCACATTTTCAGTCCTTTTTTTTATATATTAAGGTCGACAGACAGGCTGACGGTCCACTTGATGGTAGGTGACTACTGTCGCCTACAGCACAAGCAACGCCATAAGTGCTACAAGTGCGCTGCTGACCATAGAAGGATTAAGGATAAGGAAGGGAAGGGGTAATGGGCTCTGGCATCCCTTACTCACTCACCGAAACACAACAGCACATATGCTGTTATTTCACTGTGGTATTCAGTAAGGTGGTGGTTACTGCCGCCAGACTGCCAGGCTGCCCAAATGACTACTTTTCAAATCCAGACCAGAGTCAATTTTGAAAATTATGTTAAAATTTCCAAAGTTGACCCCGTCGGGGATCGAACCCGGAGCCCCTGAAACGTTAGGCAAGCACCCTTGCCATTCGTCCAACGGGAAAACAACAAACTTAACTTATCAAAAATAATTTGTAATTATTTAATTCTTGTTAAGCTTGTAAGTAATAGAAATGAAAATGCAACGCCTGGAAAAACTATAGCAGCAGTAAAGACGAGTATTGCTTATTTTATATTTTTCTCAGGCGTTATATATTTTATTTTATCAACGCAGACGAAGTCGCTCACACAAGCTAGTAGTTTAAAAAACTCACTTTTTAAAATTTCATAATATTTTAAATTTATTTCTTTTACAGCTTTTGTCTAACAAAATGTGATTTAAGTATAAATAATTTATGTATGAATGTATTATTTTTATTAATAATTCAGTATTCAACTCATAAATAATATTCAAATGTGTACTCAGCGTAAAGTAATTAGTATTGAATAGTTAAATAAAGTTTATTAGAAAACAATGTTGTTACAGATTTGTCAGTTATATTGAATATTTTGTCAAAATAATTGTATTTAAGTAAGAAATTGGTGCAAATGTAAAAAAAAAAATTATTTGAATTAAATAATGTCTTTTCATTTAGTAAGTCTTTCTTTCTTTCTTTCTTTATAAATGTATTAAATATATTTTTATGTCTAAAAAAAAATGTCTTAAATTAAAAATTATTAATTCACTGCAATATACAAATCGTTGTCCAGACTGACTATATTAATATACAACCAAAACTACTAAGTCTAGAAATCTGAAATTTGGAACATAGTTTTATTTTATTACATAAACATCCACTAAGGATTTTTTATAACTTCAACTCCGTGTAAAGCCGGGGGCGGGTCGCTTGTAAATTATAAATTAAATTATTTTATCCTAGATATAGTTAGTATTTAACCTAAACCCTCGTCTACATAGGTTATCAAATAGGCCATCAGGTCAATGGCAATTAAAATAGATTATAGGTACAGTTAGCAAATATGTTCAAAATTCAAAAATAATTAGGACAAAAATTAGGGATTTTTTGATGTACTTCTACTTTCACTTTAATATACATTTTATTAAAATATCCAAACCTTTATAAAATTTATTTGTGTATTAGCTGGCGCCCGCGACTTCGTCCGCGTTGAGAAAGAAAAAGTAGACATATCCTGTGTCCTGTACGTCTAAATGATTATCTACTTACCAAGTTTCATGAAAATCAGTTAATTCGTTTAAAAGTTATGGAGGAACATACATATAATACATACACTTACAGATTTATTATTAGTATAGCCTTTGTTGTTGGAATAACTCTTGCTTTGTGGGTTGCTTCACTAAAAGTGGCATAGTAGAATATCACCGCACTCACAGCTTGGGGTGATATTTCTAATTAGTTGTACAAAGTAGTCCTTAAGGTAAACACCTGTTATAAATTGAACCGTTATTACTAAATGTTAAGGTTCAAATCAGTCATGCAACAATTACATTATTCATCCTTTTAACAGAAATTAACAAGAGAAAGTGATGGCATGTATAAAAAAAATCTAGTGGACACTTTTTCGTAATGATTTGTTTGAGACTCTGAATCTAGTGCATCCTTTATCAAAGATTGACTCAGATTAAATAAGAGTTACTGTCGTGTATTGTTAATATTGATATACATACCTATACGCTCCCTATGAACTCCAAAACCGCTCAGCCATTTTGAAATTTTTTTATACGGTTTTAATTAATGAAAAAAGCGATAAACGATCAAAGTTTGTATAATTAGCAGAAAAAATTGAATCTAGCTGGCAGTATAGGTACTAAGTATGACATAATTTACTTAATTAAATTTTAAAATTAATTTTAATTATTTATTCTGCTATCCCTACCTTGTTCGTTAACATAAAATAGTAAAGTTAACATAAAATACAACTGCAATTATAGGATCAAATCAATGTTCCACACACAAGAGGCAATCCAGCATGTGCGTCAAACTTATTTGGATAATTTTAATGTTATTTAGTGTTTCATGGAAAGTGCTTAGCGAGGTAAGTTATACATTTAGCTATGTTAATTTAACTTTTAGGAAAAAAAGTTATATGAACATTTTTATGTAAAACTGAATTCTCTACAATATTTGTCTGGAACTTTTTTTTGTAATTTTTATCTTAATCTATACTAATATTATAAAGAGGAAAGATTTGATTGTTTGTTTATTTGTTTGTATAGAATAGGCTCCAAAACTACTGAACCGATTTGAAAAATTCTTTTACCATTAGAAGCCGACATTATCCGTGATGAACATAGGCTACTTTTTACCGCGGGAAAATGCTTAATTCCTACGGGAAATCTAAAATAAAAGCAAATACTAGCGGCTTGGCCCGGGCCATCTATCCAAAATACGGTAAATGGCGTTTTATACTTTTCTACGTGGACGAAGTCGCGAGCACCAGCTAGTTTTGTATAATTTGTTTTTTTTTTTTTAAAAAATTAGACCTCTTCTACAGGTTGGGATCGAAATTTTCTTTCAACCATCGATATTAGATATTACCTATACATATTATTGCAGAAACTTACAAGGCACTACAATCTTGATTTGTTAGTAAATTTTCCTGGACTAAAATTACTGTCAGAATTATATAAGAATTGTCCACGTTCAAAGTAAAAGTTGTATACACGTACCTATTATTGGTATTAGGTTTGTCTAACCATATTATTTCATATATATACCATTTTATATTTTTATATATTGAAACTGTTCCCAATTGCAATGACCTATCATTTTTTTTATTTCAGGAAACAAACGAAACGTTTGGGTGTGCCAAGCAATTAATAGAAAAGTATGAGAATGAGGTAAACGCCTCTATTGCTTTGGACAAAAGCGATAGATCGCTGTTAATTATGTGGTCAGACGATTTTCAAGTTAAGCAGGTCAATATTACTACAAAATTCAGATTGCAAATGCATAGACATAAAGAGCACAGTTTTAACAAGAGTTATTCCAACAATAAAGTAAGTGTTATAAATCCCGGCACGTAAGTTGGCAAGAATGGCGAGATGCGCAGAAGTCGTTTTTTTGATCTGATCGGGTATCAAGCGGGGCAAAGGGGCAAGACATAGATCCGATCGCGCGATTGGTTCGCCACTCGCCCCGTGCCTCTCGCACCTTGCACTTGTCCCGCTCACTCCTTCGTACACTTGCGTTAGTTTTATCTCACGTGCGCAAACTTTCTCCCACTACGTTAAAATCTTACCAAGTTATGTGCCGGTTATTATACCTTATAGGTAATATTATACATTTCTTTCTTCGAAGACATGCCTATTTTATTAGAAATTCCTTAAAAAAAGAAATTGTAAAGCATTTTGTATCCAAAATCTTTAAATACATAATATATAAACGAAATACAGCTTGTAAATGAACCGGTAAAGCTAAAACCACCGGTAAGAAGCGGAATTAATGTGTTAAAAAATTTATTTTTCCCCCGACTAGACGTGGTTTGAAAACGTTTCGGATAACGGTGCTATAAACTAATATAGCGGACGATATAATTTGTTCCTACTCGTATATGTATACCTATTTATTTTTCAGTGGAGAGATTGCTTACATATGCACAGTAAAGAAGTGCATAAGACGGCGCTTTTCTATTTTGAAAACGAATCCTATTGTTTAAAAGAAGCCAACTCGGCAGACAAAGATAAAAAACTTACAATCTCACAAGTGGCAAGGGAGGTAACTATAAATAGATAACACAATATTTTTACATGGATTTTATAATTTTATAAAGGAGATATTAGTGCCTACCTTACATAGATATCGAATATGTAATACTTATTGAATTTAAGATCATCTCGATTACCTGTTCCAACTAAACCAGTACAATTCGTTCCATTTAAGATTCGTAAATGGCGGAAAGGATATAAATACTTACAAAACTTGTGCATAACGAACAACCCCGGCGATGTTGACCATATTGAGAGTTGTCTGGTTGAATATGTAAGTTACAATTCCATTCAACTTTTCCTATAGAGTTGTGGCTCCTAAAGACTCACTGAGACTTACACCTCTCACAAAATGAGTATCTTTCTTTCTGTTTTTATTGTTATCTAAGGCTTTATTTCTAAGCATTGTGTTTAATTCAAAAAAGTTTTTTGAAAAGAGGGAGAATGTATAATAATTGTGGTAGGAGAGCCCACGGTGTTAAATGTAGAGTTACTCGAGCGTCGTCGTGGGGACCTAAGTATTAGATTTTTAAGATTAGATGGTAGGATGAAAAAAGGTTATGATGTTTTTCTTCTGTATTAATATTAATCCTCTAAATAATCGTCAGATTAAGAATCAGCACGATCAGGAATTCAAGCAGAACCGTCTGTATGAAAATCTGACGCGCTCGAGTATTACAAAATGGTAATCGCCAAAAATTTTTTTGCATTTTCAAAAAGCTGCCACAAGCTTGCTTTACATCACAATCGTCTGTATTTTAAATGTGAACTTAGTTTAACATCCCCTCTTAAAATCTGATGCGCTCGAGTTGTATTTAAATTTTAGTTTATAGATCCCTTCGTTTTCGTAATAAATTATAGAAATTCAATTTCACAGATGCAGAAAGATAATTACGATCAAACTCTACAAAGACTAATGATGTTAAAACTAGAAGTGATGCGGGATTTGTTTAAAGAAATGGTTCGTGCTGTGATCAAATTGGAGCAGTGTTTAAAGGAAACTTTATCCGAGTACCTGGAAAGGGTTAGAACTGTAATGGGGGTGTTAAATAAATGTTATCTGGCCGGTAAACATTTTCAATGACAATGTTGTGTTCTCACTCTAGTTTGAAATTTATTTATTCCCAAAAAAATATATGAGGGTATATAAACCTGGTCTCTTATTTAACAAGCTTCAGAAAAAGATAGAAAAAGTCAGGAACTTACCAATTAATTATTTAAGAACTAGAAAGTTCCTGACCTCTGTCATGAGAAAGTTGTTAAAAAAGGTAAAATTACTGGTTACTAAATGGTAATAAATAGACACATAGGTACCCTTTATTTTTTTAATGTTAAGGTCGACAGACAGGCTGACAGTCCACTTGATGGTAGGTGGCTACCGTCGCCTATAACACAAGCAACGCCATAAGTGCTACAAGTGCGTTGCCGACCATAGAAGGATTAAGGATAAGGGATAAGGCAGGGATGGGGTAATGGGCTCTGGCATCCCTTACTCACTCACCGAAACACAACAGCACATAATGCTGTTATTTCACGGTGGTATTCTGTAAGATGGTGGTTACTGCCGTCAGACGGGCTGTCCAAATGACTGCGAAACGCAGTGTGCCCTACCACTACTTTTCAAATCGAGACCAGAGTCAATTTTGAAAATTATATTAAAATTTCCAAAGTTGACCCCGCCGGGAATCGAACCCGGGCGGGCCCTTGCCACTCGTCCAACGGGCTCGTCAACATACCCTATACGATACGCCAACATTAGCGGTTTTCAGTTATTCCAATGTATTTTTAATGTGGAACTAGATGGCGCTGTGTGGCATGTGTGAATATATTTAATTTTATTTATACACTAGTTGCTGCCTGCGACTTCGTTCGCGTTGAAAAAGAAAAAAGTAGCCGATATTGCGCTCTGTACGTCTAAATGTTTATCTACCAAATTTCATGAAAATCAGATAATTCGTTTCAGAGTTATGTAGGAAGTTAATATACTACAGATTTATTATTAGTATCGATTGATGGATATGTGTTGAGAAATAAAACGAAATCATACAATTATTCTTTTATTTTCGTTGTTAAATAATACTTTATGGTACAAAAAAAGAGATGTAGTATTTACAAAAAAAAAAAAATTAATTAAAATTGACTATAGACATTGTCTAATTTATTAAATATCTTCTAAACAATTAAAAAGTTACCTACTTATAATTAAATCGTAATTTATAACGGCATAAGCTGGTAATTATAAATGGATTATTGATTTTGATTCACAATACCATTTTGTACAAGGTTTTGTACAATTTTGTCATATAAAAATTATGGCAATTACAATGGTATATTAAATACCTTATTATACATGGGGCTCATAAAAAAAAATTCATAAAAAATAGTATATTAATTAGAGTTTGTACGGTTATCTCAATTTGCTGGAATATATTTACATTTAAATTTATTTTAGTTAAGAATTAAAAAATAATTTTAATACATTATATTTTAATAGTTAATTTCAGTATTAAAAGTTGTGACACTAAAATGATTTTTTCCCATGTGTCACAATATTATAAATATTTTTTTATAAAATAACAAAATTTTTATCTAAAATGAAATTTTAAATTTAGTGCAGACATAAAACCAGTGTATTATAATTTATATTTTTTTGTATTATTCGCCAAAACTCAACTCTTATCTACATAATATTTAATTATTGAAATTCAATAGTATCAATTACTAAACAATTATAATACAAAAAAGTGACAAAAAATTTTTTTAGAAA
Organism: Synanthedon vespiformis; assembly: GCA_918317495.1. Lineage (NCBI taxonomy): Eukaryota > Metazoa > Arthropoda > Insecta > Lepidoptera > Sesiidae > Synanthedon > Synanthedon vespiformis. Next base: position 656,009 of record OU906954.1, on the reverse strand, counting down.
ATAAAAATGGAATGTTATTTAATAAAATTCCAATGTATCTAATAAAAAAAAAGTTTAAAAGTTTAAACAGATTACCATAATTTTTTTAGTTATCATCAAATAAGTTAAATGCATCATATTTAATAAAAAAATCCACACCAATTGGAATTTTTTTCGTAAAAACATCGTTGAATTCGTTGAACTAAATCTCAAAAAAAAAATGTGTTACTTTATAATATTATCGAGTGATTTACAATAATTAAAATATACTTTAATTACATTAATTATAAAATAAATATGTCTCAAATAATTTATCAAAAATATACACTTCAACTTATACGCTATAACCTTTTCGCAGAAGCGTGGTTGTAGAATTAGCAATCATTCTTTGAGCCCATTTATGTTTATTCCAATGTTTTTTTAATGTGGAACTAGATGGCGCTGTGTGGCATGGGTGAATATATTTAATTTTATTTATACACTAGTTGCTGCCGGCGACTAGTTACATTTTAATTATAAAATAAATATGTCTCAAATAATTTATCAAAAATATACACTTCAACTTATACGCTATAACCTTTTCGCAGAAGCGTGGTTGTAGAATTAGCAATCATTCTTTGAGCCCATTTATGTTTATTCCAATGTTTTTTTAATGTGGAACTAGATGCCGCTGTGTGGCATGGGTGAATATATTTAATTTTATTTATACACTAGTTGCTGCCGGCGACTAGTTACATTTTAATTATAAAATAAATATGTCTCAAATAATTTATCAAAAATATACACTTCAACTTATTTATACGCTATAACCTTTTCGCAGAAGCGTGGTTGTAGATGGCGCTGATCACAGCATACTTTTTGTAGAAATTGATATTGAATAGATAAAGTTAAAACCAGTTAAAGACTAAGTGGCAATTTTGGAACTAATTTAATAAAGATCAAAATGTCTTTTCACTAAGACAAAAAATATTATTAAAAAAACGAAATATTACTCTTGGCTAAGACTGCGAGATTCACACTTAAAAATTACTAAAAAAAAATCTCATTTCAATAAATAAAATTTAAGCGACTGTATAAACAATTTTCATTGTATTTACCCTAATTATGCTTTTTTTGATTACAATATATTATATAATTTCTAAACAAGGATGTATAAAAATGAACGACAGTGAGTTTCGTTAACAACTGAATACGACAGTCTAAAGGCATGTGTAAAGTCGGGGTACAAAAACCTTAGTCAGTTTTCAAATTCATACCTTTATCAAAAGTAGTAAATAGACTCTTAGTACCTTTTGAAATTTTCTGTTAAGTAAAGCACTAAACAGAAAATACTGACATACGTCCGAAATGAAACTTTGGTAGCGACATTTCGCTGCTTAAAATAAAAAGTGTCACAAATCAAAATTACACTTTTTACAGGAGAGCTAATCGAAAAAAAAAATTAAATTATTTTTGTATTTTTTTTTTCTTATTAGATATACTTATTAGATAGATAAGATATTTTTAAGTAGCATAAAATTTATAATAATAAAGTACTTTTATAATAAACTGAATACTAGAGATACTTTTGAATATAAAAAAATTGTCAAAATATACTAAATGTGAAATAAAACAACCTATGAGGGATAGTGATTGTATTTTTGTAAAAAAAAAAATATTTTTGTATTTTTTGATTTGTGACACTTTCGTATTTCAGCAGCGATTTGTTGAACGAAAACTACGTCAACTCAAATTTCTAAGTAACTTGTTTCTTAAAATCTAACCTAACGTGGACGTTGTAAATGTATCATGAAAAAAAAATGGTAACGGTTACTTTAAAAAGCAGTTATAATTGAGTATTACATTTGTTATCCAACTAATTTTAGTTCTTAACTGGAACTAAGACTCCAATCAAATATTATTAGTTGGATATACATAATTATAGTCATTAGCGATACATAACCAACATGCACTTTTTCAATTAGAAGTAATATATTTACATTTATAATAGGAGGAAGTATGTCATAAAGTTTCCAAATGGAGTGATGATAATATCTGTAAGTAAAAGATAACGCCATGTTAAATTTATGTGCTCACTAGCTGGCGCCCGCGACTTCGTTCGCGTTGAAAAAGAATATAATATGTGAGTAATAACGCCTGACGTCGTTATCGCTGTGTCGACGGTAAAGTTTGTATGGATGTATGGATTTTTTTCACGCAAAAACTACTGCACCGATCACCATGAAATAGATAGGGTATATTTTATAAAGTTATGCGGGCGAAGTCGCGTGCAGCAGCTATATAGTTCTTTATATTTTTAGACAATCACTCGGGAACAGTACTTTTTTCTGGACGAAAGGTCTATAATGTCGGTTTTTGTATCACTGACAACGTGTATGCAAAATTTCATGATGATCGGTTGAGTACTTAGTTAAGGCGTGAAAATGTAGCAGACAGACTGACCGAGTTACTTTTACATTTATAATATTAGTTTATATTTATGTTTACATATTGAGTTTTACCCACAGAGCAAAGAATCGCAGCGCCGTTATTAGAGACGGCAGTTTTTATTCGAATGTTGTATAGTGGAGCAAGCATTATACAAAAAAGTGATAGAAATGCCTTAGGTGAATAGAACTTTAACTTTGTAAGTACATTTAACAGTATCACATATGAATACATGAAAATATATTTTTACATACAAATTCTAGAATAAAATAGTTACCATCAGAGTGGACCCATCCCAGCGTTGGGACGTGGAGGTGGTTCCGGAGTATCCGGGGACGGAGGTTTGAACGTACTTCCCTGCAAGAAACACATTAATTTCTGTAATGCAAGCAATTTGTAATGAAAAACCTACTTAATGTTGAAAACAGTAGAGTTAACTTGCTAAGAGAAAAAATTAAAAACCTCAAGTTGTGTGTGTATGAGTGCTTTTCGCCATTCGCCAGCTGACTCCATGTTAGAGGCATATCTATTACTCATGCGAGTGCAACAAAATTAACAGCTGCATTGTATTATGAACCTTATAGATATTGTATCTAAGGTTAAATTTTGCGGTTAGTCTAAGGTTAGTGAATTCCTTTACCAAAGACTGTACCACTAGTTTGGTCCCAGTACTAGCGCATTCCTCAGAGCTGAACTCAAGTGATGCCCATTTCAAGTTTATTGGTGTTACAAGTTTATTGGGGTCAGGGAGTTTATTGGAATGTACCTGGAAGCCAAGAGCAGCCTCGAGTGGCGTGAGATCGTGCGACGGGGATTCCCCTCCGCCTAGAGTGGCGTATTCCCCGAAGCGCTCTGTCTCCCCTCCGCCGCCTCCGCCCCCTCCACTCCCACCGCGACCGCCCTGGATCGTCGCGTATGTGTTGTCACCCTGTAGTTATCATATAAACTCATATTATAAAAAATCATTGATTTCAGATAGGAAATAAGAAATACAAATATATTATTGGCTTGGCATCGGCAACCGCTCACTAAGTGGAACGACAGCCTACCCGCTGTAGTGAAATTTAAAAAAATACAATTTGAAATAAGAGAAATAAGTCTAAGTAATTCTTAATTAATAACCGTAGGATGATTATGTCCACTTTTACGTTTTCAAGAACCCGTCCAAAGTGAAAAAATAAAATAAAGAGGCAGTCATGAGGACTGCCGACAGAAGTGAAAAATTTAAAACTGAGCGTCCAACGCACATACATACAATAGGGTATATGCAATGTGTTGGCGTGATCGCGTACGGAGACAGCTGCGCGCGCATAACTGTGAGCATTAGCATGTTGATGGCGCGAACCGATACATTTTTTCCCTACCTAAAGTCGTATAACGCGGCTATAGAAGTATTCACTTCAAAAATGGTTGAACTAAGTTAAAAAATTATCTCACCTGTTGTGGTTCGATCAGGGCCTGTTCGTTCTGATCCCCAAAAACGTTCATGGTGAGCTCCTGTTCCTCGTAAGGCCTCAACTTGGTCTCCAGCCACAGGGGGTTCTCAGTGGTACTGAGTTCCTCGAGGACCCGCCGACGGGCGAGGCTGTCTCCTTTACTGGATTGTAGCGATGGCGGAGGAATTACCCTGCAAGCAATATATATGGACACACCTGTGGAATATGTGTTTTTGACGACACGTTTGGTCTAGTGGCTAGTTAGCTAACCCTAGCTGTTAACCAAACGGTCGCGGGTTCGAATCCCGCTAGGGGCAAATGTTTATGTTTTAACATTTTACCTTTGTACCTGAGTCATGGGTGTTTTGTATTTATATGTATGTATGTATGTATGTATTTACAAAAAAAAGTAATCTATGTAGTATATCAACAGTCTGGTATCTATAATACAAGCATTGGTTGCTAACTTTGGAACTAGATGGTACTGTGTGGAATGTGTATTATTATGTGCTGTATGGAGGAATATTTATTTATTTATTAATTAATTATAAAATGGTGGTGCTTGCGACTTCGTCCGCGTTGAAAAAGAAAAAATTGAGTTATGGAGCTATACATACATTTTTTATACATTTTTTTTATAAAATCAATTCAGCGCTTGGTCGCGATCTCACTTGATGTAAGGTGCAGATGCGGCCTAAGGTGGACCACTTTCAATAAGTACTATTAGTATACTTATTGGAAAGGTACAAGGAAAAGTCGAAATGGCTAAGATAACACGAGGACACTTACCAGTGCTTGAGGCAAGCGCACACCACGACGAAGGTGACGATTCCAGTGAAGAGCACGATCAGTAAAGCGATCAACGCCGCAACCGCCGGGTCGAAGCTCGACGGAGCTGGTACAATGTTAAAGCAATTACAATCCGCTATTTGACTAATTTTAGAAAATCGTTTTAAATTACTCTTTATTACATAATAAGCACACTACATTGATATTTCCGGAAGACCTACTGTATTATTAATAAAAATCAATGTTAAAATTTAAATTTCCAAAACCGCGCCATAAACGCTGTTTCTGTAATGGCGCTGGTCTTTGATACGTGTGACGTCACACGCTAGTAAACAACTCAATAACCCGCAATAATGCGGAAGCAATGTTCACTAGCGTATGACGTCATCAGAGTTGCAACCAATCACAGGGCTTTTCGGTCGCAGATAAAACTTCAAAAATCATGATTTTTTTCATATAAATTGCAAAAAATATACATCAAGTGACATATGTTTTTTACGCTATTTTCTGACATGCTGCGTTTCGCAGTTATTTGGGCAGGCCGTCTGGCGGTGGTAACCACCACCGTACAGAATACCACCGTGAAATAACAGCATTATTGCTGTTGTGTTTAGGTGAGTGAGTAAGGGATGCCGGAGCCCATTACCCCATCCCTCCCTTATCCCTTATCCTTAATCCTTCTATGGTCGGTAGCGCACTTGTAGCACTTATGGCGTTGCTTGTGTTATAGGCGACGGAAGCCACCTACCTTCAAGTGGACCGTAAGCCTGTCTGTCGACTCTAACATAAAAGAAGGCTAACCACAATTTCTAGAATATTTTAAATCTTGTTAAGTAGCCAATTACATTATGACAAAATTTACTGTCTTTCTTTCTTTCTTTGATAGGTTCTAGAGTAAAATCCCAAGTGGCAATACCTTTAGAAGTAGCGCTGGCAGCGATGAGCGTCTCTACGCCATACTCCTGGTAGACGTCCTTGAGTTCGTCATATTTCGAGTCGATACTCTCCAAAACCTTCTCCACCGGAAGGACCTGGTACGAGCTCGGCTCCACTGCGTGCAAATGGATCTCGCACCTACAATTTAACCACAAATTGGTGGAAGAAAATAAACGCCACTTTTTACATATTCACTCTCTTAAGCTTTCGTGTTTTTAAAAGCTTTTTAGTGTGTGTTGGGTTTCGTGTTGCGTTTGACAAATTGAAGGAATCCCAATTCGTAGTTATAAATTATTTATTGAAAGAAAGTGAGCCAAAATAAAATATCAATGTGCAAAACTTCTTCATAATTAAAGTCGATAGTTATAAGAAATCAATTCGGTAATGTATTAAGACGTCGTCGCTAATTCGAGCTGTAAAAAAGTAAAAAGTATAAATTTCTGGTACTATGCTTCGAAAGGAAATAAATGTATAGAGCTAATTTAAAGTTCGTTTCATGAAGCAAATAGTTAAACTAAATAATAAATTATAAAAAGTTAGTTATTACTAAAATTAGTTACCATCTTATGTAGAGCTATTTTTAAGTAAGATTTTAGGTAGTAAAAATCAATAAAACCATGTTGATAACACTCGATCGAGGGTCCTTTATGTGAAGAGGTCTAGTAAAAATTGAAAGACTAACCAATCGGTGTAGAGTCGGTCGGCAGTGACGAGATGCAAACGTCTGCCGGAGACGAGGAGGGCGCCACTGGCGGCCGCCAATCGCTTCTGCACTCCAACCACGTCCGAAGAACAACTCCGAGACACCACCATGCGGATTAGCGACGAACGATCTATTATCCAAATCTGAAACAGTTATCCACTTATTGCTTACAATCCGCTATTAGACAAATTTTAGAAAATCGTTTAAATTATTCCATATTACATAGTAAGCACACTACATTGATATTTCCGGGAGATCTACTGTATTATTAATAAAAATCAATGTTTTAAAGTTTCAATTTCCAAAACCGCGTCAAAAACGCTGTTTCTGTAATGGCGCTGTTCTTTGATACGTGTGACGTCACACGCTAGTAAACAAACAGAACTAAATGATGACACAGAGAACTAATATTAAGTGAATAAACACTATTTATTACTCTACGTCTGATATGTGTACTAGCGTATGACGCCGTAATTTTTCACTTACATAAACTTGTGCTTTGGCCTGTCGGTACGGCGGAGCTATCTCTTGCGCGATGATATCGAGAACGAAGCGATCCTGATTGTATTCCGACATGTAGGCAGCCGTCATCAGCACGCCTGGATGTGTGCATATATAAAAATATAAATATATTTATATAAATATATTTATATATATATGTAGTAAAAAATAATATAAATTCTAAAATATTGCAACGAATTTTCAACGAAGTTAAATACACTTATGAGAACATCACATCTTGTAGAAAGTTGAGAGGAGAAGGGTAATATTATCATTAAAGACAATTCAACTATTGTAGCGAGGCGAAAAGGCGGCTGATTAAGTTTCTATACCCATCAGAATTGTTCGTGGAGGCTCCTTTTCTAAGTAATACGGATGAACTCCGTACCTGTGACGCGATCTGTGACCGTACCTGTAATCTCTTGACAAAATCGCAAACAAATTTAATAATGTCAATAAATACAACAGAATTCTTACCATCTTGACTAATGTTGAAAGGCGATGGAACAACGCTTCCACTGGACTGCGAAGCTCCGAACTTGTAAAGATTGGAAGCGGCCACCATGTAAATGAGGGTCCCATTCTCTTCCAAATCCGGATCCTCGGCAACCACAGAGAGAACCGGCTCGTTCACGCGGGCAGTGTGCTTTACGCCTGGCGTCATAAAAAAATACACGTGAAACATTGTGGCGGTTGGGACCGGATGTTACTTCACTATGGAATGCTGTTATTTCACTATGGAATTCTGTTAATTTCACTATGGAATGCTATTATTTCACGGTGGAATGCTGTTATTACACAATGTATAGCTATTATTTGGCTATGGAATGCTGTTGTTTCACTATGGAATGCTGTTATTTGACTATGGAATACTGTTATTTCACTATGGAATGATATTATTTCACTATGAAATGCTGTTATTTCACGACGTAATACTGTTATTTCACTATGGTTGCCCAGTTATACATTCGCAATGAAGTGTGTCTTGCGGCATTTTGGCTATCAAAATGAGTATGAACATAGGTTAGGTACCTACAAGATTTGTAGCGTGCAAAAAAAATTTACCAGCGTAATAAACCTTCTGATGAAACTTGGGTTCGTTGTCGTTCTGGTCCAGTATGTTGACCTTAACAGTAGTGACGCTGGTCTCCTGACCCTCGGTGCTGTTGTCGATAGAATTGAGAATTGCAGCTCCATGTTCCAGTATGGGATTATTACTGGCGTATATTGTTAAAGAATACTCGGACTGTTTCTCTCTGTAAATAATGAAGAATTATCAAATGAATAATCCGTTCAAAATACCAATTTTAATAATTAAATTAAATTACCACCATTCATTCTAATAACCATCAAAATAATACTTGCACTAAAATCCAATTTCATTACACTAATGTCGTCAATATAAATTTGTTTACTATAAAGTGAGATCTTGACAATCAAATATATATATTTATATTGAGATGGAAATTATTATATTTAGGAAAATATACATATTGTGGATATGTTTAACAAAGTTTTCGTTTAACGCCAAGGTCTTCTATTAGAAGAGTATGTAAATGAATAAAGGTTGATTACCGATCAAAACTGATGTTAGCTTTGATGATTCCTTGCGTTCTGTCCAAAGTGAAAGCGCCCTCTTTGTTGCCTTCCAATATGTGATAATAAACTTTGCCGTTTTCACCAGAGTCCTTGTCCGTTGCCTTCACAATTCCTGCAAACATTAAAGCGACCTCAGCACTTTCTGCTTGATATAAAATCAGAGGAACCATCTAAATATGATTGTGTAATAAAATATCATATAGAAATAAAAAGTACTGTTCCCGAGGGATCATCTAAAATAAAATAAAAGCTAACGCCTGGTAAAAATGTTATAGCAAAAAGAGGTCAAGCGTTATATTGCTATTTTTTTTCCACGCGGACGATGTCGTGTGCAACAGCTAGTAATAAATAAACCATGCAAACCATGAAAACAATGAGTAAGAAGACCAGAGTGTATATTCACTCTGGTGTATATAATTATAATATAATTCATGAAGCACACGATACAAGCTTGCATACCTTAAGTGTGTGTTTTAATAATAATAATAATAATAATAATAATAATAATAATAATAATAATAATAATAATAATAATGCATTTATTAGCTCCACACAATCACAAACCACATAATATAAAGACAATGTTAACCTAAATTGTAATATACACAAACAATGGTCAATTAACTAAAGCATATAATATGTTATTGTAAATAAATAAATAAATAAAATAATAAAAAATACGATCGGCCGCCGTCATAAGAATATTAAAGTGCTACGAAGCCTGCGACACTTACCGACAATGACGCCGGGCGGTAAGTTCTCGGCGAGAGAGAAGGCGACCGCAGGCGCAGCAAAGCGCGGCGCGTTGTCGTCTGCGTCGGCCAACACTACTCGCAGCAGCCGCAGCGACTCGAACCGCGCCGGCTGCCCGTGGTCCACTGCGGCCACCACCAGCTGGTACTCCGACTTATGTTCCCTATCGAGGAAAGTTTTGGTCCGCAGCTCCCCTGTGTCCTCGTGGAGGCTGAACTCCTGAGTCTCCCCCACGTTCTGGTTGTCCACCTTGAGGTAGTAGGACACGCGGCCGTTCTCGCCGGTGTCCTCGTCTGTTGCTTTCACTGTTGTTATCAAGTAGTCGGCTTGAGCGGCGTTCTGATAACAAAATACTCACTTTTGGTATGGGGAAAAAGCACTGAAGTGACACCGTCACCCTCTGTGAGCGACATCCTCAGTGACATTTAATTCTATGATCACCCGAATTAGTACGTACTTCTTGGTTCATAATAAGGTTAACTTCATCAATAAAGTGTTCGAAAGTCATAGAGGTAATGTTTTATCATCTGATGTTCAGTAGTCTGTTTTTTTTTTTGTTATGATAATTTTGTGACCGCAGCTCACTTGTTGCAATACAAGAGACAGGAGTCGTCAGTTCTCACCTCGGGAATCTGTATGGAGGTCTGTTCGATGGGTGGGTGTTGGAAGACAGGGCTGTGCCTATTGACTGCGAGTACGGAGATGTCGACCCTCGCCGTGTCCTCGTGCAGCCCGTCACTGGCCACTACGTGCACCCGGTAGGTGGCGCCACCACGGACACTTTTCACCGGATAAATGATACCGTTGGAAGCCTCCACTCGGAACACCCCTATGATCAAATCTAGTGTAAATATACTGAATAAAGTCAGTGTATCGTGAATACACTGAAAGACACACACACACTACTCTATAAGTACATACTGTAAGTGGCAATAAAAAGTAATACTGTCTCTATTTTGTTTTGCCGTAACAACATAACAGTGATCTCTCCAGAGAAGAACTGAGAAAGAGACGCTTAATGCAATAGATTAGTCTGCTGAATTTATTATGTGTATCCACTAAGTACACAGAAAAGTAGGACATTTAGGACATCTTATAATGTCTATTGGGACCTATTATAGTACATCCAGACAACTAGTCATGTATTCTAAGGCATTATAGATAACATATTGTTACTTAATTCAGTCATAGTGTACGGTTTTGTCATCAACAGATTAACTCCCGTGTGCCACATACCAGGTTCACTCTGATCCACAATCTTGTATTCGATCTTTCCATTCTCCCCTTCATCCGTATCCTCGGCCAGAACCTGCAGGATAGCTGCAGGAGGATTAAGTTGGAGATTTTCCGCAATTGTACTCTTGTAAACTTTTTGAGTAAATATTGGGGCGTTGTCGTTTATGTCTAATATTTTTATGTGAACCTGAAAAAAAATACAAATGAAGTATTTTAAAGTACGAGTATATCTGTAAGAGCTATAACTTAATGCGTACAGTAGATTGTGGTTTATGGCAACTGGTAATCTTGAGTGTGCCTTTTCAGAAAGTGTAAGCAAAAAAAATTTTAAAAGTCTGAAAATTTCGAGCTTTTTCAAGCACCGTGCAGTTAGCACAGGTCTTTCGAAACTGCAAACTTGGTTTTACACTAATGGTATCTATCCTAAAAACATCCCAAAAATTAAGAAGATGCAATTTATAGCGACCTAACGCGATTTTTTTCTGTCTTGTATGACTGGGATATATTGTGATTTATGGCAACGAGTAATTTTGAGTGTACAAATATGTGAATATGACGACATGTTTGGTCTATGGCTAGTAAGCCTAGCTGTTAACCAAACTGTCGCGGGTTCGAATCACGCTAGGGTCAAATGTTTATGTGTTAACATTTACCTTTGTACCCGAGTCATGGATGTTTTGTATTTATAATATGTATGTATTTACAAAAAAAAGTAATCTATGTAGTATATCAACTGTCTGGTATCCATAATACAATCATTAGTTGCTTAGTGTGGAACTAGATGGTGCTGTGTGGAATGTGTGTCATATTTATTAATATTATTTATAGATTTCATCAAATATGCCCTATACTAATTAAATTATTCTATAAAATATGTATATCGTCGTCATGACTTAGTTTACTTACCTGTACGCTAGTGGATCTAGCGATGTGTTGAGGCGCCGCATCGGTGGCGATAGCTCTCAGATAAACATCCGTTATGGCCTCGCGGTCTACGTCCGTGGCCACCGTCACCACACCGGTCGATTCGTCCACAGAGAACAACTGCGCCATGTCGCCCGTCAGGCTGTAGCGGACCTGACCGAACTCACCTGCGAACATTGTCATGGTGGAACTATTGTAGAAGTAATAATAAAATTGTTTGGACTAACCCAACAGAATATTCATTTTTGTTTTGATATTCTACTCTAACAAGGCTAAACGACCATTTTAATTCTTATTATAATACTACAGAAAAAGATAAAAAGTAGCCTATCACGTGTCCCGTACTTCTAAATGTTCATTTACTAAGTTTCATGAAAATCAGTTAATTCATTAGAGTGATGGAGGAACATACATACATACAGAACAAAATTCTAAAAATCGTCAATTTAGTTTCAGTATCATGTATAGTATAGAGCCTATATACACGATATTTCTGAAAACCAAGTAAATTACTCCATGACCGACCCCTACAGATTTATTATTAGTATTGATATGTATGTATTTACAAAAAAAGTAATCTATATAGTATATCAACTGTCTGGTCTCCATAATACAAGCATTAGTTGCTTAGTGTGGAACTAGATGGTGCTGTGTAGAATGTGTCAAGATATTTATTATTATTATTATGTCAAGATATTTACTGTAGAGTGTGATGAGTCTTAATTTATTAAGAAAATGGGAAATGTCTCACCTTCGTCCTTATCAACGGCGGTGAGGGTCAGGACTTTGGTGCCGGGAGGGGAATGCTCGAGAACCACTGCATCATACTCGGCTGCAGCGAATATTGGATCCTCATCGTTGGCGTTGACGATGTCCACCACAACGGACGCCGAGGTGGACAGCTGAGGCACTCCTGAATCGTACGCCACTAGGGTGAAGTTTATTTGGTGCACCTTCTCGTAGTCAATGTGATTCGTAGTCTTTACTACACCTGAAACATGTCACAATATTGTTACCTATATGATTTCACTAACTGGTGCTCGCGAATTCGTCCGCGTTAACACTTGATAACGCCATCTATCTACCGTGGAGAGGATCGCTAAAAATATCACCATGCAGTTGTCATGTTTGTCGCTTCACCCGATTCTATTTTAAATGGATAGATGGCGCTATCGAGTGTATCCCGGGCCAAGCCGCTAATATTTACATTTATTTTAGATTTCCCGTAGGAATGAAGAATTTTCCCGCGGTAAAAAGTAGCCTATGCTATGTTCATCAGGGATAATGTCGGCTTCTAATAGTAAAAGAATTTTTCAAATCGGTCTAGTAGCTTCGGAGCCTATTCAATACAAACAAACAATCAAATCTTTCCTCTTTATAATATTATAGTATAGTATATAGTATACATTTATACTAATACACTTGATTAGTACACTTGATAGCGCCATCTATCCATTTAAAATAGAATCAGGTGAAGAGACTAACATGACAAGTGTTTGGTGATATTTTTAGCGATCCGCTCCACGGTAGATAGATGGGTTTATCGAGTGTTATAATTTTATACTTCTCAACTCGGACGAGGTCGCGAGCACCAGCTAGTTATAGATAAACTTGAACGATCACGATAAAATTATCAGTCAAGAAAAATTTTAAACAGTCTCTTACCAGTGACATTGTCTATTTGGAAGTAAGGGTTCGGTGGGTGGATAAGTATGGCCGCAATGGGAGTCTCCTTGTCGGTGGCGGAGTAAGTGTTGAGTATGGTCCCCAAGGGCTGCTCCTCGACCATCCTCTCGAGGTAAGCCGGCTGCGTGAACACCGGCGCGTGCCGGTTCACATCCACTATCGTTATTATCAATTCTCCTGAAATAATCAAATGGGACAGATAGCTTCATTACTGTGTCTTTTAAACATGAAAATTTTCCTTCTTTATAGTTCATTATTTTGATGATTGAGTAAAATTTCCATATACATTTTTATGAGAACATATTTTTATGTTATTGAGAGGTTGTACCACAAATAGTGCTTATATGAGCAGTTAGCAGTTTATTTTTATATACGACAGATAAGGTAGCAAACTTTTCATTGAGGTGAAAATTTTGGAATCTGAAAAAAGTGCACATAGCAGAAATTTAGTTTGACATGTAATATTGCAGTTACCATCAGCCGTCTGCGTGTTAGGCGCCGTGGGGTCGGTGACAGTGACTGGCAGTGTGAGCACTGCGGCGCGGTTGCGGTCCAGTCTCGACGACACCACCACAGCGCCGCTCCCGGTCACATTGAACCAAGATGACAGACTGCCGACATCTAACACCTGAAACATTTTAGAACTAATCAAGTGTTGGCATTGGCCTGTAAGTCTCGTGGAGAGTATTTTTGATGCAGCATAGTGTATTGCTGACACTGATAGTATGAAAGGACAAGGAGAGGATGTGAGAATAGGCTCTATAAAACCTTCACTCACGTTAAACAACCGCACACGCGATATCCACATAAAAAAAGTGGTTTTTATAACTAAAAGTCTTTTAGATGAATGATAAACACAGTAGACTCCTTGTAGTAAACATTAGGCGTGTGATTGAATGCGTTATCGATGTATTTGCAATGTATGTACGTGTGTATGTTCCTCCATAACTCTTAAACGAATTAACTGAAAATTCATGAAACTTAATAGATAAACATTTAGACGTACAGGACACACGATAGACTACTTTTTTCTTTATCAACGCGGTCGATGTCGCGGGCGCCAGCTGGTATTTCAATAAAATGTACCACTGCGATTTTACTGATTTAAAAAATATCTCTCAAACTCTGTTTGAACATGTTATTTTTAGTAAAAACTTTCGATAGATTTACCTCTTTCCCACTACTGTCGACAGCTCCGGCGTGTTTGTCTTTTCGGGCGAAGTGTAGGAGTCCAGAGTCGGCTATGTCAGGGTCGGCAGCCGTCAGAGTGTGGAGCACAGTGCCAACGTCAGCGTCCGCCGACACCGAGGCCCTCTGGGTGGGGGGCACGAAGTGGGGGGGCTTGTCGTTCACGTTAATCACGTGGACGGTCAGCTCTGTTGTTCCACTTAGGCTTGGTAGGCCTGAAAAGGTGAGGGTGGACTGCTTGTAGATTTAATAACAGAATTTGATTCGATAAAACAACCGTAAGGTTCCAATTTTAAGGTGGCGCTGGACGAGCGTGGGAAGTCAGTAATAGATATTTGGGAGATACTGTAATGCTAATGTAATGACAGAATGCGAAAAAACACTCATTCAACTAGTGAAGTGAAACATACGCCAGCAATTCCAATATTTTAGAAAAACCTTTATAGATGCTAACTATTGACATCCAAAGGTAGAAAAAATCTCACCCAAATCGGAAGCCACAATTTGTATTCTATAAGTATTTTTCTTGTCGTAGTCCAGTTTGGAGGAGACCGTGATGACGCCCGACACTTTGTCAATGACGAACGAATCCAGGGCGCCCTTTTGTATTGCATATTTTATTTCCGAATTGATGCCAACGTCGAGGTCGGTCGCTCTCACTGCTGCCACTTCTGTACCTGTTAAGTTAATTTAAATTTAGCCTTCAATATGATGTTAAGAACGTCAAAAGGCTTTGCCACTTGTTTGTTTTGGCGCTTGTTTGTGCGTTTATATACAATTTTATACAATTCCTATAAAGAGAGCTGATTCTCTTTGGGTTAGAGTGAAATAATTAAAAAGTGAGAAATTTATGTGATAAAACCAACACTCATTGCATAATTTAAAGATGAAATAATACCAGTTCCATGAAGTATATTTAATGAAATGTTTATGTACCAATGGGTGCGTCCTCGGAAATGCTGGCGTCATACCGTTGCGTGTCGAATACGGGGGCGTGGTTGTTCACGTCGCGAACAGTCACCTCCACGTGACTTGTCGCCTTGTGCACACCGTCCGTCGCCTAAAAAACATCACAGGAATCTTATATTTATGTAAGTAAAGGGCACGAAAACTCATTTCCTTTAACTATTAAGGTGAAACAAGTCGGCTGTCTCACACAGCACAAAGCGCGAAAAGAGTAGTCGACTGAGATGCACAATGATTCATACCAAAAATAAAGTCATAAACAGACCCTTGGGCGTATACTCTTTTTGACAAAACTACTGCATATATATCTGTTTCGTGTAAAGTGATTTGAACTCTTGAATATCTAATCAATGTTTGTATGCAAAGTATTTTCGAGTTTTTGTACACTGGATTGACCTAATCACCCTCAAAGTTGCATTAAAACTTGTGTTAAAATATGGAATTTTCAAGGATCATATCTTTTAAATTATTATATTTTTAAAGTTTTTTTGCATACGAACCTAGTTAACGACAAGATAAATCGGTATCATGGTTACTTTTGTAAATTAAACATAAAACATTTGTATATATATACATATACATTTGTATGGAGGAAAGTTGACTTGTATTACGTTAAGGTCAATAACTGGTTTGCAGAGCATAATATGATACGATGTGCTTCTGTTAATAGACGACGTTAACCAAATGTTACCGGTTAATTAAATGTTATTACTGATAGACAACGATAATTAAATGTTATTACTGATGTTAATGATTTTACTGTGTACTAATTCACAAATAACTTTCACCTGTCAACTTCACCTGAATTGCATTATGTAAGTAAAAGGATTATAGGAAACGTATAGGTATCATTCTATTACTTTACACTAGAACTTGAAAAATCAATTATTACCGAAATAAAAAATTTAATAAATCCTTATTTATTATTTTTTTAATTCATAAGCATTTATTTATTTATTAAGATTTCATACAGCCATTATTTATCTTTTATATATATATAAATTAAATACAAATAGGCCTAAAGAGTCATAATTTTTTTTTGTATTTACATTAATTAATTTAAAAAATAAATAAAAATAAAACAAAAAAGAAGAAAAAGAAAAAAAATAATTATTATTTAAATGTAATTTGCCAATTTTTTATTTGTAAGAATATTTTCAATTTTCAAATTTTCTGGCAATTTGGTACTGAGGCATTTCGGATTTCAGGCGAAATGGGAATCAGGCAATTTGAGATTTGGTTGTAATGGGAAAGGCAATTTGGATTTCAGGCGAAATGGGAATCAGGCAATTTGAGATTTGGTTGTAATGGGAAAGGCAATTTGGATTTCAGGCGAAATGGGAATCAGGCAATTTGGGAATTGGTTGTAATGGACCGGACGCGAATTTATGTCTATGAAGTGAAAATAAAAAAAAGCGTGTTGTAAAATACTCACCAATATAGTCAAATAAATGTGGTTGTTGTCTGTAGAATGCGAGAGTCCTCCGGTCTCCGGGCGGACGGAGATCTTGCCCGAGAGAGGGTCGATCCAAAAAGGGTGGGTCGCGGGTTCGATTATCGAGTAACGTATCTCGGACGTAGCGTCTACATCTCGGGCTTGTACCTAAATCGATAAAGGGCAATAATTACCCAGTGGTTTCCATTTTTCCATAAGGGTAAACCGAATTAAAATCAATTATATAAGAGAGCAAAAAATTGTGTATGAAAAAATCAAATTCCGTGCGAAGGCGGAAGCTGGTCTGGTAAATTATGTATTATAATAAAAATATTAAAATAAAATACAAGCACTAAAGTATGTACTTTTGAGAAAGACTGAAAAAAATACTACTATCCAAGATTAGAAGGCTTTTGAAACTCCCAATTAAAAGTATTATCTGATTGCCAATATTATTACCATTACAAAACGTACCCTCAATACTTATAGTTTACTTGTAAAATAAGTAATTTACCTGTAGTTCGGGTTCGAATTTTACAGCATCCTCGTCAATAGAGGCTTTGTAAACAGATGTGGTAAACACTGGAGGGTTGTCGTTAGAATCCACTAGCGATATCTGAAGGGACACTACCGTACTTTGGCCTTCGCCATCTTCATCGGTCGCCTGAAATATTATGATAACAATTACGTAATAAAATAATCCATAATCTCTGTGTGTAGGTATTGTATGTATGTATGTATGTATGTATGTATGTTCCTCCATAAATAATAGTAGGAGAGCCGGCCTAAGATCGACCTTCACTCATCTGGTTGAATTGAATTAATTTTAATCATCGATTGGTTTTTAAATAAAATTATCTTTTTTATGATATCATATTGAATTGGTTATCAAAAGAGTGAAGGTGATTAATTCATTAAAAATAGCCATGACCCCTTTTCGATAGGCAAGTTATCATAGGCATGTTTGTTTATAAATAATATTTGATAAAAAATATGTCTCATCTGGTTATCAGATGGGTGAAGGTCGATCTTAGACCGGCTCTTAGACTATAATAAACAAATTAACCGATTTTCATGAAACTTGGTACATAAACATTTAGACGTACAGGACACAGGGTAGGCTACTTTTTTCTTTTTCAACGCAGACAAAGTCAAGGGCGCCAGCTAGTGTAATATTATAAATGCGATCATACTCAACCGATCATCGTGAAATTTCGCATAGACGTTGTCAGGGATACAAGAAAGGACATAGGGTACCTTTCATACAGAAATAAGTACTGTTCCCGAGTGATCGTCTAAAAATATAAAGAATTGGGCGTCACTGTCTTCTTATTATTTTAAACGCGGACTAAGTCGCGGGCACCAGCTAGTCTCTATATAAAGTGTACATTACATATACATTGATGTTATGCCTAGACAAATTCCAGGACAATTGTTATGTGTTGAGTAAGTACTAAGCTGTATTGGAGCTTTACCTTGTACTGCAAGAAATAATCCTTCCTAGTTTCGTAGTCGAGACAGGGCGCTACTCCAGGAGTCTCGCAAGGAGCCACCGTGATGACTCCACTTCTATTGTCCACTTGGAATAATTCCGCTCCGTTGCCCGACAACTGGTATACGATGCCGTCTGTGCCGTATCTGAAAAAGTACATTGACATTAAAATTATTTTAGAATTTTTTTTTAATTAAATGAAAAAAAAAACGCATGAAGAAAATGAAAGATTAATTTGAATTGCAAAAAAGTGGACCAGAAAAAGGCGCAAACTTAAATATTAAAAAAAAATTAATGGCAGACACGGAAAATGAAATATTGTACTGGCCTTTATTAATTGTCTTAGCTTATATATATTTTAAAGTTATTAAAATGACCAAAAATGACAGCGTTTGAAATGTTGTTTCAGCAAGTAAGTAAGCTTTTTTTAAGCGTTATTAAGCGATTTCTCAAATTAGTATGAGGGACATTTAAATATAATCTGTACTCGTAACATTTACTCTCAGATTAGCGTTACTTGAAAAGTAACTAATCAACACTCTACTTGTAGTTGGTGAAAGGCTCTTAGTCTGAAAATGATTCCATTAAAACAATAAACAGTTGAAAAATGAGATACCTGCCAGTGTCCCTGTCGGTGGACCGGACGGCGGCAAGTCTCGTGCCGGCCGGCGCCGCCTCCGGCACTACGGCCGAGTACACGTCATCTGCGAACTGCGGTGCGTTGTCGTTCACGTCACTCACCGACACGTGAACGAACGCCGTCGACGATAGACGCGGACTGGTGTGTACCTCTTCTGCTATCACCTAACATCGAATAAATAAATAAATAATAAATAATAATAAATATGACACACATTCCACACAGCACCATCTAGTTCCACACTAAGCAACTAACGCTTGTATTACGATACCAGACAGTTGATATTACATATAATTATAATACCTACATTTACAGATTTAAATATAGTAATATAAATGTAGTAATTTGAACATATGGGTTTGGGTATGTTTATAAAACAATAGAAAAAGTTGAATCAAAATAAAATATCAATGTGTTCAATTGATTAAATAAAACTTATATTTATAAATAAAGTCGAGTGTTATAAGAAATTAAGTACACAATTTACATTTTCGTTCAGACAGTATCGTGACAGTGTATAACAAAGTCAAGTGACAGTATAGTCACCTTCAGATTGTCCCTTACCTTACCCTATAAAGACGAATGCTTATATATGTGGTCTGCCTGTTGTAACTTTTTAACTTACAGCAGATTTTTACTTTGTGATAAATAGTTTGGTGGATACACAATTTTTTCTTTGTTTTCTGAATGCGAAGGACAGCTATTTACATGCTTACCTCCAAAATGAATTTCCTCTGGTTAGGATCCTCATAGTCCAATGTCGAGTTGAGTCTTAAGGTGACAGACGCGCTGCCCGAAGCAGTGGCAGGTTCCACCACGAAAGCTCCCAGCTCATCAGACAGACGCAGGCTGAACACTGCGTTTAGACCCTGAAATATGACGTTAACAGTTTCATAAACTAGACTAACATAGACACCACTACCACACTACGAATATTTATTACTAATAGCTGTTGCACGCGACCTCGCCCGCGTATATTTATAAGATACTAGCTGGTGCTCGCGACTTCGTCCGCGTTGAAAAGTATAAAATTATAACACTTGATTACCGCCATCTATGATACCGTGGAGCGGATCGCTGAAAATATCACCAAGCAGTTCTACCCGAATCCGATAGATGGCGCTATCTAGTGTATCTCGGGCCAAGCCGCTAGTATTTACTTTTATTTTAGATTTCCCGTAGGAATGAAGCATTTTCCCGCGGTAAAAAGTAGCCTATGTTCATTAGGGATAATGTCGGCTTCTAATTGTAAAAGAATTTTTCAAATCTGTCCAGTAGTTTTGGAGCCTATTCAATACAAACAAACTAACAATCAAATCTTTCCTCTTTATAATATTAGTATAGAAGTATAGATATGTAGGGATGACGTATTTGAGCCTAGTGGTTAAATAATAATCAGTGGGCGTATAATAATAAAGATAAGTGCACTACTTACTAGATCGGTGTCAGTGACGACCATATCCAGGTTGGGGAGAGGTGTGCCGAAGGGTAAGCTCTCGGGTATCTCCACGCTGTACTCCTTTCGGTTGAATCTAGGCGCTTCGTCGTTTACGTCCTTAATGGTGATGGTCACCGTCGCCACTGTAGACGTTATGTTGCTTACCACTGGCACACCGTTCACTATTTCACTTGCCTGTTATATAGAGTTTGATAAGTTAGTAAGGTAGCTAGTCTAGGTTATCTTAGGTTGTTTTTTTATTTGGTTTTTATCAAACCTAATTGGCTGACAGGTTTGCTTTATAAAATATAAAATAACTTACTCTGACAGTGAGGTTTAGCGGTGAAGATGGATCAGGCAATGCCTCCCGGTCCAAGGGTTTTGCAGTTCTTAACTCTCCAGTATTACTGTCCAATAGGAAGAAGTCCAGTGGATCTATAAGCAATTTAATGACCATTTAAAACCACAAAATTCTCATTAAAGTCTTTTTATTAGGAATAAAACTATTTAGAATTTTATTTCATAACTATGACTACGCCTATGACTAGTAGTCTTCTTTTTGATCCAATGAACGTATCTTTTAGGAAATACTGCATTTAAATAATAGTAAGCAGAAGAAAAATGATAAAATTACGAGTAAGTGCATTTTTGTGCAAGAGCAAGGGATACCAGAGTCCATCCCCTATCCTAACCATGTTCATTATCCTTTAAAGATTCAAATAGAAACCTTTTTATATAAAAACTTGAAAAACAAAACCGAACATAATGTTTGATAAAGAGTTAAATAAGGTATGGTAGAAAGTTTCATTCGCATCCGACTTACTTGTGATCAGTTCCAACATGACATCTCTTGGCTGGGCCCTGTCCGCATCTCTGGCTTTGACCGTCAAAGCGAGGGTCCCAACGGGAGCATCTTCAGCCAGAGCCCCGCTCAGGGCTCCGCTGAATACTGGTGGAGAGTTTTGAACATCTACCACCTTTATTTCCACGTGGGCTGTCGAGTTAAGGGCGCCATCCTGCCACAAAGACACATGAATCACCTTTTATTCCTCGAATATTAAATTTTAAAGAATATCATATGAAAGGAGGTACATTCGGGCCCTGAATGTACGAAACCAAATTGGAAAGTATATTATGATAATAGAAAAACCCACACTTTGGTTGTATCCCTGATTATTCGGTAATAACTTCTACTTAGTAGTACTTAGTTTCTGAGAAAAAGCCATGGATATGATAGGTTAGTTAGATAGACAAACCGAAATATAGACATGGTCAATGATGGTCCTTTTTAGATGAGAATAGAAACTTCATTGTTAATTTCTTTTATTTTATATACATACTTAATAAAAGTTGGAGATAAGGTCTAGAAAATCAAACACCTGCGGCATGCGAATGCTTTGCCTATCGTATTAGGATAAAGGACAAAGACAAGGGATAAGGGAATTACTTTATTACCAAAATGAAAGGTTTTTCTGTAAATATTCTGGGTACCTACTTAAATGAAATAATAAGAATATGTAATACTCACAGAAGCGAATAACTGGAACTGATAAAATTGGTGGCTATTGTAATCCAATTGCTTCCTCAACACCAAAGCGCCCGTATAATGATTGGCGGTTGAATTGAGACTTATTACTTCAAATATTTCACATGCGTCTGGCCACTAAAAACAAAAGTAATGTAAAATAATGTTTTTTTTGTGAGGGGCATATTTTAACATCAATACTAATAATAAATCTGTAAGGGGTGGTCATGGAGTCATGGAGTGAAATACTTTGATTTCAGAGATATTCGTGTTTCTGGGCTCTATACATGACACTGAAACTAAATTAATGATTTTTTAGAATTTCTTCTGTATGTATGTTCCTCCATATCTCATAAACTAATCAACTGATTTTCATGAAACTTGGTAGATTAATATTTAGACGTACGTTTTCTTTTTCAACGCGGACGAAGTCGCAGGCAGCAGCTAGTTTAATATATAAATCATTACCTGTTCATTCGCTATGCAACCAATTTCGAGACTCTCTCCGACCGAGTCTTTGTCTTCAACAAGAATATTGTTCAGCAAAGTGGTACCTATTTGTTCATCTTCGGGGACATCAACTTCGTAGGGACTCTGAGAAACAAATAAATCTTTAATGTTTATTATAAGAATATTATGAACCTTATAACCATTAGCTAGAGGTATGAAAAACTCCTCATTGTATGACAATAAATTCTATTTTTTGAACTTTTCGTTTTGAATACTTCAACAAACCATAAATATGACTGTACAATGTCATATCTTTATGGCAGCTGGTCACGGTCGCTATTAGCACAAGCAACTTCATTTGTGATACAAGTTCGCTGCCGATAAGAACTACGAGAGGTTAGAAACACAACAGCACTCATGCTGTTATCTCACAGTGGTCTCCTGTAAGGGTGTGGGTGGTTACTGCAATACTCACATTCTTAAATGTAGGCGGATTGTCATTTTCGTCTAGAACTATAACTGTAGCTGGCACTTGTACTTTGTTATTGGTTGAACCGGGCACTTCGTCTTGTATGGATACAAGGAATTTTAACGTATCTTCTGCCTGAAATAAAAATATACATGATTGTGTTTGTTTCAGATGTTCTGATATTATTATATTCAGATTTCCGATAGTAACCAATCATCTTTAGCCCCGACGCCCTACGCAAAAATTGGGTGTAGTAAGTTTGACGTATGTGTCTTGTGTACGCAAAAAAAACGGAGATCGAAATGGTTCTTAGCCATAGACTCTTATTTAATCTGAGGCTATAGTAATATAGTTGATAAAGATTTTTGAATAATATAACCCTTCCGTGCCTTTCTTAATGACACCCTTATTGATTTTTTATTTTATTGCTGGTTGGTTGGTTTAGTCTTGGTTCTAATTACATCTAATCTAATTAATGATGAAATTCTTACCTCCCTATCTAATGGCTTGACTAGAGTAACATCCCCGGAAACGGGGTCTACTGAAAACTTATCTAAGCCGCCTACCAACCCGTACTGTACCTGAAATATATAAAATAAAACATTGTTAACCTTTACTCAGCACCCTTTTACAATATAAATATGCATTGTTTTGCCTATGGTCTTCTGTAAAGGGTGTTTTGACCATTGAGATAATATGTACTAGTACATACTAGATTGGACATGGCAACCAGTTTGTTTGCAACACGCGTTAGAGCCAGCTCGCTCTAACTACATTAATCTAGGCGACGACACTTGTGTTCTGTGTTCTATCTAAGTTTCATTTTAATTAAATATGCATTTATGTATGCTGAGGTACTGTTTAAACAACTCAGGAAATACAAATAAAGACCAAGGAATCACCTTTCACCTGCAAGTACACACTTGCAGGTGTTTGAGATAGCTTCTCTAGTACGTATCTCAATGGTTTTGACAAGAAAATCCTGATTTACTTACTGATAAACCCTCAGGGTCTTTGCCTTCCAGTGTATAGACGACTGTGCCGACAGGCGTGCTCTCTGACAACGCCAGATTGTTCATGTCCTTTATGAAAAATGGCGCTTGATTCGTTTCCGCTGTAAAAAGACATAAAAAATTGGTTAGCTTAAAAGTACATCTACTGAAATTAGTGTTGATCAAAAAATCAGCCAGTTGAAATGGCAAACGCTGGCTAACTAAATCGCTGGTACATTTTACACCTGTTTGTTTTTTATTATTTACATCATTGATTTACATATGTATTATTTAAGGTTGGAATTATATCTATAATAATATTATCTATACTAATAAAGAAGAGGAGAAAGAGATCCCGCCCAGGTAGACAATAAACAATCATATTTAAATAGATTTATTTTCTGAACACTTGACTTGAGGAGAAAAAATTGTTTGTTTGTTTGTTTGAATGGTAGAAACTACTGGACAGATTTGAAAAATTCTTTCACCTATAGAAAGCTACGTTATCGGGGAGTAACATAAAAAAAAAAAAAAAAAAATAAAGTTACGCGGACGAAGTCGCGTGCAATAGGTAGTTCTTTTTCCGTAAAATTTACGTAAAATTACTAGTTAATTAATTTTACTACTCTGATATTTCTAAGAAACAGAACAGATCAGATTCTATGAACAGTTTTACTCAATAGAAATATTGTGATTCACAAAAAACTGTAACTACAACCTACTATTCTAAAAACGGCCTTAACTACGCCACGGTCGATAAATGTGTTAATTTTTTACGAAGACTAGTATTCCGTTAATTTCCGTTTCTTCAATCAAAAGCGTTTCTTTATTTGCTAGTGATACATTCTTTATTTATTAAGTCTTAACTAAACATTTAGTGATGCGGCCATCGATGAATGCGGCAAATGACTTAACTGCCTATATAAATATAATTATGTTTATGCTTTAATGAAGCTTTTAAGATTTGTCATATTATGTAAATTAACTTAGGGGATGATGGGGCTAACATACCTCTGTAAGGCGAAAGCCCCAAAACTATAAAAAGATAATAAAAAAGCCATAACTTCAGATAGAGTACGAGTTATGTTTGTTTTATTTAGATATAATACATACATTGATCTCATTTTACTATAAGTTTATTTTCTATTAACTACTCATTTTAGTCCCGTTTCTGTGTCGGGCGTAGTTGGTGAAAGAGGACCTAATTCAAGTAAGTATTTGTAAAAAGACTTAATACAAAGAGAAAATAATGCAAAAATGAGTACATACCTGCACAGCAGCTTGCAGCAGTCAGTAGAACTGCGAGAGGCCATCGCAACTCCATGTTGCGTGCCTTCCTGTAACTAAACGAACACATAATAAAACTTTAAAGTTAAATTAAGAAAATTTAAGAAATGTAAGAAGAAAATTTAAATTTAAGAAAGGTAACTTGTGTAGGCACCCCGCCTCGCAGCAGTAACCATCACCTCCTTGCAGATGACCACTAGTTATGGAATATTTGGATAAAGATATGGAATCAAGATTCCTGGCATATCCTAGCCCGTTTTTATACCTTACTAGCTGGTGCTCGCGACTTCGTCTGCGTAGAAAATTATAAAATGTCATCTACAGTATTTTGGATAGATGGCGCTATCTCCCGGGCCAAGCCGCTAGTATTTACTTTTATTTCAGATTTCCCGTAGGAATGAAGCATTTTCCCGCGGTAAAAAGTATCCTATGTTCATCACGGATAATGTCGGCTCCTAATGGTAAAATAATTTTTCAAATCGGTCCAATAGTTTCGGAGCCTATTCTATACAAACAAACAAACCAACAATCCAATCTTTCCTCTTTATAATTTCCTATAAAAAATGTCGGCAGCGCATTTGTATTTTCATTTGTGGCGATGGTTAATACCACCCATCGTCAGTCCCATATAAAGGGGTTTATCAAAATCCTATGTAGTTATAGTTTAAAAGAGCTAAAGGAATAAATTAATTAATTTTTTTATGATAGTTAAAGTCGGCAGTCACGTTGAGGGTCTTTTTGTTGATAGATACTAAATATGTACTTGATTCTTGTTGATAGAGCAAGTCAGTCGAATGGTACTCTATAATAAGAGAAAATTATTTTCCATGGATATTCGCAATTAAAAATGTTACGCAAAATAACATCCTAATAAGTGAACAAATAAAGTTTATTATTCTGTAACCAGATTCGCGTTTATTAGTCTTCCTATATCGTGCAGGTTTAATTACGAGGTCAATCCAACGACCTTCCACCTCAATGGGTCAATAGCGAACTACCAACGATGTAAATTAATCAACTTAGTTACTAAAATGTGATTATATAATCATTTAACTTGGTATAACTAAATTTTATATTTTTTACTAATTTCTGTCTACTAACTACTGCTAGAAAACTATCATAATCACAAGGGGAATCACAATTTTCTTTCATAACAAAACGAGTTACACTGCCTCTCTCCTCCTCATTTAAAGATGAAGAAAATCTTATTTATTCAATATCAAATTAGATCCATCTTTCCATTATTTGAGTGTATTATTAGCGACAGGAAATTAACTTCAATAATCTATAAACAAATCTAATGTATAAATTTATTTAACTCAATAAAAGAGATTTACTTGAAAATTGTTTTTTTAATTTGTAGATTTGATATAACGATTGAGCAGATAAAAAATATGAAACATACAGGTTGATTTTAATTGCGCGTTCCGCTGATGAATGTAAGGGTCGGGCTCCACCAAAGCGGACATGTGTTGTTAATTTTCGCTGGGATGATTCCATCGAAAGCGAGCATAGCTCTCCCCGCACTGCATAGCCGTGGCAGGGCGCGGATGTTGTGTCAAAAGAATCCCGCGACCCTGTCTGTTACGTATTAACAGGGCTAGCAACATTGGAGCTGTCACTTCCGTATGTCTCTCTCTTCCCCCCCCCCCCTGCCTCTGGGTTAACGTGTCGTTTGTAGCGTGTGCTCTTAGAAATAAATCAGTGTTAATTAATCCGGCTGTTTAATTCGAGACACAACACTGCCCACCTACGGTCGCGCTAGAAAGTCGTCTTTAAGTCGTTTTTAGCCGGTAGGAGTCCGGCATAACCCCGCAGCGTCCGGATTCTGACTCATAGTTTTACCATAGAAATATGACACAACATAACTCCTCAACCGTCTCCACCGAAGCGGATATATATGAGTAAAACTATATCAAAACACATCCGCGCTCCGCTCATCTCGTCTCCGCTTTAGTGGAGTTGGGGCCTTAAGTGGGACAGATCCCGCTTATTGATGAATTTGACCTGTTTTTGCCTTGTATTTAACCCTTATCATTTGTCAAATACTAGAGGGCATTTACTTCCCTCTTAGTGATTAGTTAGCTTGTGTTCTGCCATCCAGTAGACCCTCAACTGACTCGCCGTCATCGGCGATCATAAAAATTTATAATGAAATTGAATTACGTAATATATATTTTTAAACATATTAACCCCCTGTAGATACAATTAAGGTCTCGATTGCATGTGTTTATGGTGTCCAATTTTCGTTTATTGTTGCTACAGACATGACTGTGACTATACGAGTGATATTTCATATCCTTCTTTTGTTTCATTTTCTTTTTATATGTTTCGCAGTAAGTATTTTCTTTATGTTGTCTTATTCTATTAATTAATTATATTATTAATGTATTTTTATTAATTAATGTTTGGGATTACC
This sequence comes from Synanthedon vespiformis, assembly GCA_918317495.1. Classification (NCBI taxonomy): domain Eukaryota; kingdom Metazoa; phylum Arthropoda; class Insecta; order Lepidoptera; family Sesiidae; genus Synanthedon; species Synanthedon vespiformis. The sequence continues at coordinate 628,739 of OU906954.1, read as the reverse complement.
TACTGTTAGAAAACTGGAGAAGACGAAGCATAAATAAATTAATAATTTTATACGCACACATTGTAATGCTCTAATCAATCGGAGATCGCGGATTTATTATGACGACTAGCTGACCCAGTAAACGTTGTTTTTTCAAAAAAAAAATTGTGGGCCACCCTTGTCACTTAGGGGTTTAAAAAAATAGTTAACGGCCTATTTTTTATACACAAAAAAATTCATAAGAATTGGTCAAGCCGTATCGGAGGAGTTTCGTTACAAACACTGTGACACGAGAATTTTATATAACTATTACTAGCTGGCGCCCGCGACTTCGTCCGCGTTGAATAAGAAAAAGTAGCCTATTCTGTGTCCCGTACGTCTAAATGTTTATCTACTATGACTACTATGTTTCATGAAAATCAATCAATTCGTTTAAGAGTTATGGAGGAACATACATACATACAATACATACATACTTACAGATTTATTATTAGTATTAATTGATTGATACTAGTAACAATTTTATATCACCCTTTGATACTCTTCTGTTCCAGAAGCTACACTTAAAGGTAGAAAGCGTGAATAACTGTGTGATGTCAGAGGACAAGTACGACCAAAACAACAAAATGTTAGTACAGCCAAGTGTGATAACGAATAGCAGAAATGAGACTATTATTACCGGAAAATTTACAATGATTAGAAAAGCACCCCCATTAAATGTAAGTGTACAAAATTAGGTATAATATTTGATTTTAGATAAATGTTATGACAAAAAAAATATTTATTAGTTTTTCACTAAGGGCCTCTTTCACCAACTACAAGTAATAATGATTACTTTTAGAATTTTATTTTTATGTCTTATTAAATTATGCACTCGGTTTAGTGCATCCTTCGATAGTTAGGCGATTTTTTTATTATTATTTTCTTTTTAATGTTTGTGACTTTTACCGTACTGTGACTTTTACCGTACGTTCAAAGGTATATCAGCTAAATTATTCCCGGTGACAGGTGAATTTTAAATTATGTTAGCCTTAAATTATGTTACTTGACAGACGGTGAAAGAGGCCCTAGAAATTGGGCTCATTTAAATTTCGCGCGAAAGAGCGTTAAACAAGATTTTTTTTTAAAATATAATTTGCAGAAAAAAATTGCAAATATACATAATCTATATTAGTTAATAGAATTCTTTTTTATTCAAGTTTACAATCAGAGTATACAGAATGGTAAATTCGAAGAAGCATTTATTGTTTCAAATAGACAACCTCAAATGCTCAAACCCTGCCATAAAGATGATCGTCAACAAATTAAAACCAAGATTTAATTCTGACTGTTCTGCGAATCAGGTAACTCATTTTTTTTATCATCAAGTAAAACTCATAGTAACTCATTAAGTAAAACGTACTTAAACCTTTTTTTACTCTAAGGGCCTCTTTTACCAACTACAAGTAAAGTGTTCATTAGTTAGTTTTAGAAATAATTTTATGTTTTATCAAATTATGCACTCGGTTTAGTGCATTGCATCCTTCTTATTCCCGGTGACAGGTTGTGACTTTAAATGATGGTTAGCCTACTTGACAAATTGTGAATATAATAAATAAAATGAAAAAAAGAAAAAAAAAAAAAAACTCGCCTATCGAATGATGCAGTAAACTGAGTGCATAATTCAATAAAACAGAAAATTATTTCTAAAAGTAACTAATCAACACTTTACAGATCGCGCGGCGAGAGTTTGGCTTTGACCTTCGGGTGGAGGGGATTACTGCGCATGGGTACTGTCACGCACACAATACTTTTCCTTTTTTATGTACCAGGTTGGATATTTGAGTGGGTCAACATTCATGTACAGTGGTAATAATGCTAGAAAATAATACGAAATAGATAAACTTCTTCATTTATTAAAACTATTGATAGTTATTTTACTTATATAAAATGTTTATTTCCTTTTAAAGTTTACAGAGACAGCGATGAAAATTCTAAATAATTGTTTTTTAATAAAATTATTGAATAAAACTTCAATGAATCGATACATTCGTCAGCTTCTTTCTTTAAAAAGCAATTCACGTCATATATCATTTTCCGTGCTTGCCTTTTTAAAACAATGTTTTTTTTACGCATTTTCAAATCACTTTTTAATATTTAACAAAAAAAACTTAACTGACAAACTTAAACAAACAAACTCAACAAATAATAACAATCGACAACAATAAACAATTAACGAAAATAGCAATTCACTTGTGAACGTGATTGTACAACAGGAGTGCGCGGTACGTCGTATCGATGCGAGAGGCAGGGAACGACTGGAGCGCCAATCAGAGCACCGCGTGCGCCTACACACCCGCCCCGCACCCCGCTAATTGCCCGTTGATACCCAATTTCTGATTTCTGCGCAATAACGGTCAAAGCCAAACTCTCGCCGCGCGATCTGTACTTGTAGTTGGTGAAAGAGGCCCTAAATCTATCTATTTTAAGATTAACTAATTATTCGTATTTAGGGCAACTACACAATTGGAAGCATCAAAATGAGTGACATAGAGAGACATTTTCAACATTTTACAAAATATCATGGCGAGTGAGTATAACTTTACTAATTCAACATATTTTACGGAAATCAATCACAATTTATACACAGCTTTTATGAGCGTAGAAAATTTGGAATTAACTATTAACGAGGCGCGAAAACAATTGCGACATAGACAATTAGACATAGCCTTAGTTAGTAAGGCTAGTTTTATCACTTATCAATACATAACTAATTGCAATTAAGGCTGTGTAGTCTGTTAAAAAGAATGACTCGTTAAATTTTTGATGCTGGTAAAAACATTATTTTCTAATAAAATAAAAAGAAAATCTACAAATATATTAACCAAAAAGAAGAGTTCTTAAAATAATAAAATTATTAACAATCAAGTATTTTTTAAACATTTATTTCTGTAGTTTTTTATTGTCTAAGAGCTAACGCCCTGCAGCATTATGAAAAAAAATTGAGTTTATTTTATAATTTTTATATCACATATAAATATAATTTTTATTGAGATTTTTTGTTATAAAATCATTTCTAAAATACTATACATTCACTTAACTAATAAAAATGAAATTAAATAATAAAACAAATAAAACCCATTTATTTTCTTTTTCAAGTGGATGTCTTACAATAATTAATTATTCTTACCTTATACAATTATTAAACGATGCATGAACTTTTTTGTTCCAGATTTTTCATTGAATATGAAATAACGGTCGGCAAAGGCGTAATGTCTTGTTCTGTAATTCATTTGTTTACATATTAAATAACGCTACAAATTCTGTAAAGTTAAAGGGTTCTTTATATAATACTATTTTATTTTATTATTATTATTTTTTAGAACTTATCAACAATGTAAACAAACATATAATAGTTATATATAGTCTTTATTTCTCCGTGCACTAACTACTTAGTTATCGGTTCACGCTAGCTAGACGATCGAACTCTATTTATTCCAAAGTTTTGAACGTTAAATATCTATTTAAGTTTTTTTTTTTATTGAGTAAAGGTATAATATAAAGTTATTTTTTTTATAATATAGGTATTGATAAACAATAAGTTATACCTAGTTAAAATTATAAACTTTCTAACCAGCTCAAACACGCTTAGGTATCTGCTCCGAATTGCTGAGGAGGCAATTTGTAAGAATTACACGTTTGATTTGTTCATTTTAAGAGATTTTTCCAACTATTGACAAATATTGATTGGCTGATTGTTTACATTATTGACAATTTCTAAAAAAATAGACTAGGTTTGGGGATAATATTATATTAGGATAACCGGGTGATCAGAAACAATAAACAAGTAGCCACTAACTACTGGACTGGTGTTTCATTTGTCGTTGTACACTAATATAATATACTTACTATAGCTGTCGCCCGCGACTTCGTCCGCGTTAAAAAAGAAAAAAAGTACCCTATCCTGTGGTTCGTACGTCTAAATGATTATCTACCAAGTTTCATCAAAATCAGTTAATTAGTTTACGATTTATCGAGGTACATACATACATACAGAAAAAAAAATTCAAAATATTGTCAATTTAGTTTCAGTATCATGTATAGAGCCTATAAACACGATATCTCCGAAAACAAAGTATTATTAGTATTGATGATATATTAGGGCATAGGCTCAGATTAAATAAGAGTTACTGTCGGCATATTAAAGAAGAGATCTGTGCTGCATATAAAAACAAGTCCTTTTAAAAAAATACTGTGTTAATTTTGAACTCAGGTAATAACTAATGTGGTAATTATTTATAGTTCCATGGTTTACGCTCTGCTTGCTTTCGAAGACATTTTGGTGGAAAAATCAGATACTTAGTTATGACGAGTTTCTTTTTTTAAAATAAAATTATGTAACTGGCTGTCTTTTATTCACTTAAAAAACAATCTAGATATCTTTTTCTTCGATGCCGTACCAAGTTACTTTATTATCGCCAATTTTAATCAATACTAGCTGGTGCTCGCGACTTCGTCCGCGTTCTCTAAGCCTTCCTCTATGAATGGACTATCCAACACAAAAAGAATTTTTCAATTCGAACAAGTAGTTCCTGAGATTAGCGCGTACAACCAAACAAACAAACAATAACTCTTCAGCTTTATTATTGGTATAGTTACATGGTTAGATTAATGACCCGCCAAATTGTTTTCTCTCCAAATTAGTTAACACAAACTTTCCTCGTTTATCGCTCTTTCCATTGGTGAAAACTGTATCTAAATCCGTTTAGTGGTTTCGGCGACTTGGTTATAAATTTTTTTTTTTTTTTTTTTACTTTTTAAAAATAAAAAACATTATTATTTTTCAATATACTTAGGTAAACCTTCAGTGAAAAATTTGCAAATCATAGTGAAAACCGCATCGAAGCCTGTTGCGTGGTTTTTTTCTTTTATCATTTACAATTTAATAAAAATAAAAAAAACTTTAAAAAAATCAATTCTCTAATATTTAATAAATATCGAGCAGCTGCATTTAAACGTCACTGTTCACAATCAAAACACGGTATACAACATTCACATTAGAATCAGAGTTACGGAACAATAGAGTTGTGTAACAATTTCGCACACTTACATCATTTCACTTACGACCATACTTAGACGACACACTTTATATTTGCGCCATAGTAAGGTACCTATGGGTACAAATATTTGTAAGTCCCATGGGAATAACACGTTGTTTTAGTACTAGTTAATAGATTTCTAAATATAGATAAATAAGTAAATAAATAAATATATTTACACATTCCACACAGAACGATCTAGTTCCACAGTAAGCAACTAATAATGCTTGTATTGGACTAACTGTTGCACGCGACTTCGTCCGCGTAACTTTATAAAATATAATACATTCGTGTCTGTGAAACCATGGAAATACACATACAAAATTTCAACCCCATCGGTTCAGCCGTTTAGAAGTTATATGTGAAAAAGTTACGGAAGGATAATTCTTATTACCCGTTGTCCTATTACTCATTTCCCCGTAGGAATGAAGCATTTTCCCGCGGTAAAAAGTAGCCTATGTTCATCACGGATAATGTCGGCTTCCAATGGTAAAAGAATTTTTCAAATCGGTCCAGTAGTTTCGGAGCTTATTCTATACAAACAAACAAACAATCAAATTTTTCCTCTTTATAATATTAATTAGTATAGATATTCGATGATGGAATAATGGAAGAATGCAACTGGGTTGGGCTGCTTTTGCGAAGCTCTATCATCTCTTCCCATCTCTCTCGTCACCACTGCTGCAATGTCTGAAGACCAAAGTCTATAATCAGTGTGTCCTGCCAGTAATGACTCATGGTGCCGAAACGTAGGCCTCTCACGGCAAGACTAACTAGTCTAAATTTTGAATAGAATAATAACTCTTTTTAACAAAAAATAAGCCGACTTCAAACCGTCTCATGGTCTTTTCTCATGGATGCCATTGTCAGAACTGGGCCCAATTGAAATGGGACCACACGGGAAGCACAATAAAAAAAGAATCATCAAAATCGTTTCACCCAGTCGAAATTTATGAGGTAACAAATAGTTACATAAAAAAAATCTCAACCTCTTCCTTTTTGGAAGTCGGTTGATATAAACTTACTATTTATTGATCGCATAAATAACTCTAATCTTCTTTAGTCGGTATTGAAATCTAGATCACTATGTAGTAACTACTCTAAGGCCATAGTGGCTAAATTAATTACGTTATCAAAGGATGGAAGCCTGGTGAAAAATCTGATTCAGTAGTTAGCTGGTCATGGCCTGATACTCACAGGCCAAAACCTAAGCTGTTATTGAGGTGACAGTAGTTCTTAGTGCATAACTGTTGTGTCGAGTAATCGACTATGAAGTAACGGTCACCAATTGCAGACTAGAGGTCATTTGTACTTTACCGTAATGGCAAAAAGTTGCGACATACACTTCACGATGGTAATAAATAACTTTGTCTTTTGAGAGACCGTAGAAATTACTCTTCATGGGACTTATGGAATTTAATGGGCGCTTGTGAATAATAAAAGATAGCATCATCATTATTGAATCACATTATGTGCTGTCAATGTCAGGCCACCATGGATCCGAAACCCTTCAACCGCCAGAGTCGGATTATCCGACAATTATTTTCGTGTCCATTTCGCCAGAGCCGGATATATAATATATATGATAAATTTCTCTACTGTTTGTAACTAACTATAATGTTTATTTTTAAATCGTTTGAGTTGGTTTCTCTTAAAAAAAATCACAGATTTCGTGCCTCACACGACACGACTATCGAGCACATTGGAAATGAATCTACGGAATTCGAAATTATGTGGTTCTGACTTGTTGACTTCTTTCAAAAAGGTTAAGCTACAGGGCAAACCCTTAACCCGATCGTCTTTATTTTAGTGGCAAATTGTAGCTGACTAAATTGTCCAGTGGAGCTTTTCTCAAATTTTTGATATCATTCTTCGTTTCCAAAATATCGACCGCCAAAATCTAAAATTCGAAAAGAAATGCTTATTTTTCACTATTTCGGCCATAACTTTTCGTTTTTGATCTTTTCGAAAAATTCTTTTTGCACCTCACAGCTCTCGTGAATATGCGTCTTTTTAGCCCTTTTTGAATATCATCTTACAACTCATTATCTTTACAACTCTCCGAGATATAAGGGGATCGCACGTATTCGTGAAATCGGGGCCTAACTATATAGGGGCCCGACAACTCCTACAAAACCAAGCGGAAAAGGGTTCACCATGCCAATTGCCATCCGATTAAGTGCTAATTTTCATCTCTACTAATATTTTATAGAGACTCAGACGTGTTGTACGTGTTATGGCGTTAGTTACTTCATATTTTCCGGGTCGAACGTTGTAACGTTGACGCATAAAAAGTTGTAATCGCTATTGCATCACGTTAATCTTGTTGCTTTACCAGTTACGAGACTCAGTAAGACGAGAAATGTTAGTCTCTATTAAAACTGTAAGTTACTATTTAACTTTCAATACTAAAACTTGAACCGGACTGGGCATATCCTTAAATATAACAAGGACAGATGAAGGCATCGAATAAAACGATCAGTATTTTTATAAGTGTCGTCGACACGAACCTAAAGAGAAAAGAAAACATAAAAATAAATGTTAAAACTTATATCAGTTAGTTACTTACACATATTATCAATCAATAAATCAACCCTAACTATAATAAATCTGTAAGTGTATGTATGCATGTGTATGAATTAACTGATTTTCACGAGACTTGGTAGATAAACAATTAAGACATACGGGACATAACTAGTTAGTAACTATAGTTAGGCTATTTTTTCAACGCGGACGAAGTCGCAGGCACCAGCTAGTAGTTTATAAAGAAATACGCAATGTACCTAGTTACACAAATTTATCGTAATTCGTTTAATTTATTACATTAATTCAGACAATTAAGTTCACACAAGCTCTCCAAGGTAAAGTAGTGTCATGTTAACAAACGGGGTTGCCTTATTCCCACCATTGTTAGGAGACCGAAGAGTCATTGCGTCGCTTTAATCTTTGAAGTAGGTATAACTTACTATAACATAAGCCATGTCTAATATTGTATTTGTAATATCTGAAATACTAAGTTGAAACATGTGCTGTTGTGTTTCGGTGAGTGAGTAAGGGATGCCAAGTAAAGGGGTGAGCCCTTATCCTTAATCCTACTAGTTATAGTGGAAAAGGCACTTGCAGCAGCTGTAGGTATAGTTGTTTTGTGTTATAGTTAGGCGACGGTAGCCACATACCATCAAGTGGGTCCGACAGCCTGCCTGCCAACCTTCCGCAAACCAGGTTTTGGAAATTCAAAGAGATAATCATTATCATTGTCATTCGTCATAACTTACTTGAACAAAAATCACATGAGAGCTCGTCAATATCTATTTGTTGAGAATCCAGATCGATCCTTCAATATAAATATAGCTTTTATGATAATGTAAAAAAATTACGACTAACTAACTAATAAAAAAGTTCTTATAGTCTTTCCCCTCGAATTTCTATTTGGATTACTAAATTCTGTAGCAAAGCAAGTTAAAGCAAGTGCAAAAAGTTGGCCATGAAAACTAACTTTACAAATTTGTTACGTTTAACTAACTATTGATAGCTAAATAGTAACTAGGGGTTATATTTAGGTTATATTACCTAGGATTTGAGGTTTAAATTGATAGCTTATTTATTGCGCATGCTTGTTTTGTGCATAAAATTAATCCTTTTGTAAAGGTTAATTATTATATTAAGGTTTGAAGGCGACACTAGTGGGGGAATCGGCGCATGTGTACAATTTCGCACAATGACGTATTTACTAACACAATAAAACAATCTGTACGCAACAGTACCTAAGAGACTCGAGACGCGCGATTGAAGTGCGGGAGGGGAAGAGCGACTGAGTCTACCAATAACGTGTCGGCACACCGACGCGTACCCGCCCCTCACTTTCCTCTGCCCCCTCAAAGACCTAAAAATAGAGTTCTGCGCACATTTGCCGAGAAGTCTTTATTCGCTACACGTAACTTACTTTATAACTGACTAACTTTTGCACGCGACTTCGTCAGCGTAACTTTACAAAATATGTTACTCGCTGATAATATAGGTTTCTATAGGCAGAAATATTTTTTTAAATGGGCCTAGTATTTTTTGAATTCAATCATCACAAATCTTCTCTCCTAGTATTAGCTAAAATAATGTAAAAAGAGAAAATTCTTTGGTTGGTATGTAAAAATGTTTCCAACTGGTTATGGCATAAATGTAGAGTACCAGGGGGCATTGTTCGAGATGAAAAGAGACGTTGAAAGCGAGCCTTTGTTTTTGAACAATAGTTGACCAGAAGGCGAGTGATAACAAACTCCATTGAATAATTTTGTTTTCTAGGAAAGTCTAAACTAAAGAAAGTAAGTACTAACTACTATCTAATTTTTTTATTGTTATTTTAGGTTTATTATTCTATAGTATATAACATGTATAGTTAGTTTGATATATATTTTTTTAGTTTATTTCATTATTCAGATACCTATGCAGTCGACCTTGATGTGCAGGTGTTGTTTTCGCATTTGAAAATACCATTTTGGTTTGATTTTTTTTAAATTTAAAGGTCAGCGAAAACGTAGATTCATTTTATAAACGTAAACATTTTCGCCATTTTTGAAGTTTTTCAACAGACTTCCAAAAAAAGAGGAGGTTCTCAATTTGACTGTATTTTTTTATGTTTGTTTATGACTGGGTGATTTTTATGACTGTAATTGAAGTCATAAACATCAGCCAGTCATAAAGTTTGTTCAGGTTTTTTTTTGTTAGTTGATTTTTTTTTATATGAACTCGGGGCTGATCGCTAGTTTGTTGCAACTGCAAGTTTTTATAAATGTATATGCATATGAGTCTACGTAATAAGCATAAATGAGTCACTTTATGAATATTTCTTAACGCTGTGGCGCTGCAGACAGATGGAACGACTGAACGTGCGTGACAAAAGTCGCGGGAGAGCAGAGAACGGCAAACGAGCCTTTGATACAAGGTCGTTACTTCACTGATAACTATACCTGATTTATGCACAATAAATAAGTATTCTTTTGTGGTTTATTCATTCTTATTTTTATATTATTAGACACTCATTTATTTCGATTTATTTACCTTTCTTTGTTTTAATTTTACCAATGTTAACTTACTATTACTTGGTGCGTTTGATTTTGTACAAGAAAAAAATATTAGTAAGTTATTTACAAATAATAAATAGGGCATAATATATTTATCTATATTATTTGACCTTATTATTTTTTAGAGAAAAACTTGTTTTATTGCTTAGATCTAAGTCACGATTTAGTCAACTATTTTTTTTAAATAAAATTAAATATACTTACAAAAAATAATGGGTCCTTATAAAATCACACGTATGCTCGCATCCTTAAATTTTTGGTGATTTTCAAAAACCAGGTTTTGAAACATAGGTGTGTCTTTGATCCATACAAAAGTTCACAAGACACCTCACAATACCGTTAGCCACATAAGAACCTTCGCATAACACTTATTGTAACACACAGTCACACAGAAAACTACACAGCCATACAAATTTACAATTACAAATTAAGTTCTCAGTAACAATTTCACAATAAAACTCGTCACAAGTAACTTTAAAACTTATCAAATATGTTTACATAAAAACAAACCGCCACCGTGGAGTATAACTTACGGTTGACTAAAATAAAAATTGACATGTTTCAATGTTTATCTTGCAAGAGTCGATCATCTCTTTCTTATTCACTACACGATACGTTACAAAGAAAGAGATGGCTATATTTACCGTTTAGGAATTTATGTGATCGCTTATACAAGCGCCAATGAACGTATAAAATAGACTCCTGCGCACTCTGTTCAAATGCCCGCAAACTCAGACGCATTTGCAAGCCAAAAATATGTTGTCGTTCAGTTAGTGCTAACAGAGTTCACCAGATGGTGCTAGTAGTACTTATTTTTGGGTTTGTAAATTGATTTCGGTTATTTCTACTTGGGTACTGACTGGTACTTACTTGGTAAAACTCAATAGAGAGTAAAGCTATAAAAATATGTCTGTTAGGAAAAAAATAATTCAAACAATAAAGGAACGCTTGTCACTACTAACCTTATAAGTACTAAAAAAAACGAAAACCAATAAAAAGTAAAAGTTTTTCTAAAGGTTTCCGAGGCCTCATGAGATAACTTCATTTACCTAATTAATTATACAAATATGTACACCTACAAGTTAGATAGATCAGAACACTCCCCTGTTACATTTAAGTAACAAAATGGATTTTAATGTTGCGTATGTGGAGAGCTTTTACGTTAATAATTTAATTAGAATTTAATTAGGTAAATCTAGAAGTAAAAAAATAATTGAAATACTTTCGATACCAATTGGAAGTCTCTCATGAATTTAACTAGGTAAATCTAGAAGTAAAAAATAATTGAAATACTTCCAATTGACGCATTTGCGTTATATCTGCTTTAAGTTGAATATATTTTTGTGGAGTCTGAAATCTGAGTCAAGCAGCTTTAAAAGCTTTTATTATTTAAGGCAAATGGTAATTTTAGAAGTCTGGTTCTACAATAAAATTAAAAAAATGAAAAAAAAAATAAAATAAAATTAAAAATTAATTAAATGGTAGTACAATAAAATTTTAAATTGCTTATTAATTTTTCAATTAAATTATTATTATTTTATTAATTACTAGCTGGCGCCCGCGACTTCGTCCGCGTTGAAAAAGAAAAAAGTAGCAGGCATCCTGTGTCCTGTACGTCTAAATGTTTATCTACCAAGTTTCATGAAAACCAGTTAATTCGTTTAAGAGTTATGGAGGAACATACATACATACAAGTACATACAATACCTACACTTACAGATTTATTATTAGTATTGATTGATGATGATGATTGATTGAGTGATAAAGTTATAATAATTAATTATATCATAAGCAGGTGTCGTCTCTGTGCGCAACTTTCATATAAGGCTGGTATGTACGAGTATGAACGCAGTCATAAGGCCACTGCGACGGTTCACTGCGGAGCGCACGCGTCGCTTATTGAACCTTCATTTCACTCTCTACGACCAGTGGTTTGCAACATTTGGAGGCTCAAATTAAATTATCTCATTCTATAATTTTCCTCAACAAAAAAGATCAATATTAACAAAAGTAGTTCAATCTTAATATGCAATTAAAACCTCATTTCAGACCTCATTATTATACCTTGCCTCTTTTATCATATAATTTATAAAGGTTGACATTAAACTTAGTTTTAATACCCTGGTAGTTTTGGAAAAGAAAAATAGACAACGTAAGTAACGAACGTAGACGCGTTACAGTTTCCCAGTGAAAAATATAGAAGTAAAAAAATCATTTTTAAATTAATTTAATTTAAAAGAAATCCTCATAAACCCAAACCTTCTATTACTAGCCACTTAATATTAAGTGAACAGTCAGTTTGCGTTTCGCACTTTATTACAAAAAGACAATGCAATTTAATATTTGTGACTCAAATGAAAAATGTTTATGACGTCTGCAAATCGGCTACAACCATTTCCCAGTGGGGATATCACCGCTGTGATGCCGCCGGTGCACCGCGGAAAAAAAAGTAAAAACGCTATCGTTAGTCAATAATAACAACGGCGCGCGAACAAACCTTTTTTCCGAACATTTCTAATTCGGATGCCGACGCCAACAGTCGCTTCCTGCTTCCAAAAGGCCGTATGACACGACAGTCGTTCGCGGATCAGTTAAAAAAATTAAAAAAACCAAAATAAATGACTCGTGAAACTTTTACCGCATTATTTTAATTGGCGATCCAATAAGTGGTTAATGTTAATGAGTTGATAATTTTCTGTAATATGTATCAGTAACGTAATAAGCTAATCGTGCGTGAAGGAAGGAAGAATGAAATGAATTTTTAGTGTGTAGTGTTATAACGATAATGGCGCTGAAAAGTTGTTTTGCCATCAACATTGTTTTGTTTGCAGTTTTGTTATTTGAACATTTTATTCAATATGGTGATGCTTACAGTCCTAGAGGTGAGTCGTTTATTTATTTATTTTTTTATAAAGTATTTTGTCACCAATCTCATGACAAAAAAATATTTTTCCGACATATAATATCTGTATAAGTAAGATAAAATATTATATTTTTCTACAAAAGAATACACTTATAGGTAATAGAGAAATGGAGTTTGTAAGTTTTTTCGAGCAATTTGTCGGAATTTATTTAAAAAAAATAGCCGAACTAATGTACTCATTGTGGAGTTTTGAGATTAATACATATTTATTGATTCATTTTCATTTATTATATAATATACTTATGTGAAATTAAAACAAATAAATGTAAATGTATTAAAATTGTAAGAACAATTTTAGTTACGTTTCGAAGTTCCGATAAAAAAATTAATGGCAAAGTGTAAGAAGTATTTCGTTTTAATTTAAGGTAGTCATAGTAAATTTTTTTTTTCATTAATTAAATTATTTAAATCTTTTTTTTTTTTTTTTTATGTTAAGGTCGACAGACAGGCTGACGGTCCACTTGATGGAAGGTGGCTACCGTCGCCTATAACACAAGCAACGCCATAAGTGCTACAAGTGCGCTGCTGACCATAGAAGGATTAAGGATAAGGGATAAGGAAGGGAAGGGGGTAATAAGGGTAATGGGAAGGGGGAAATGTGAAAAAATATCTCTACGCGCGCTTTTTACCTACGTTACAATTATTAATTTAATTACAAAAGCCAGAGCTTTTAAATATATTTTATAGCTTAGTATATTGCAAGTCCTAATAATAATCACTTTCATTGGAAAGCTCGCTTTTCATTTCGTCGAATAACAACGATAATTTTATAACGAAATCTCGGATATTGTTGCCGGAGCATTTCCATCGTGAAATGAGAGGTTTTCCCCTGTTGTTAAGTGCGCCTGGGCATACACAACAACCGACACAGAAATCATAGACAACCTAAACTTTAATTTGCAGTCAATCATGCGTGTTATTAGGTTACAGTAGCGGATGGACATTATTTTTTAAAAATATCAATTAAAAATATGTCTGTTACCTATATAATCTCTCTCTATATAAAAATTTCGTGCCACATTGTTTGTGGCCAATGAACTCCTAAACTACTGAACCAATTTTGATAAAACATCGTAACTATGTGTAATTTGGTCCAACTTAAAAGATAGGATAGTTTTAGGTTTAAAAAAAGATCTCTAAAACTACAACTAAATCAAATAAAATTAATCTAATTAATAAATTATCTCCATATATAGATAATAAAGAAATGCTAACCTAGTAAATTATTATTTCGATGACAAATTCTAGAAAAAAGTTTGTGTTTTAGCATTTGTGTATATTAACGAAATATTAACCAAATTCTCTATGAAATTGTATTTCTAGTTTACTCTATACTTATTATTATTTCTATTTTGTATTTTTGTTGTTTCTTTGTTAATCTATTGTGTAGTATATTAATTTAAAGGTTACGTTTTTATATTGTTGGCTTTATGTAAGTAAATATTTTACTCAATAAAGACTGTGATGCATGACCTATCTGGATGTTCGTGCCATTTTGGTAGCTACTGTATAATTCGAAACTTAAAAGAAACTAATAATCCATAACTTTAAAACAATTAACCACCTATAATTAAAATAATGATGTAAAAATTTAGTAATTAATTTTTTTAATTTTTTTTTTGTATAAATATCACTTCTATTGCTTATGTACCGACCATCAAATTGTACTGCGAACCAATAAGGCAATAAGACAATCATTATGAAACTAAGTCGAAGTCAAAACGAAAGCAAAACAGTTTTCCTAAAAACATGTTGTCACCGGTAACTCGATTGTGATGCTCTGACGTCATAACGAATCAATCTAATTTCTCGACACTCTATTATCCACTTGGATCTTGATTATTACAACTTTATTTAAAATTGTTAAAATTTAATCAATTATTGTAGTTATGAGAGTGAGTATGATTGTATGAGTGGCTACCGTCACCCGCGGTCACCCTTATAAACAGGAAATACCAAGTGATACCGAGAATATAAGAGATTCAAGTTCGCTTGCAAATATATTTAATTGTGGTCTCTCTGCGCTCTACTAGATATAGCCTCCGTACTTGACAAATGCGGCAACAAATACTACGCCCAATTCGGCGTACCCGAGCTAGTCACACTGCAAACTGTCTGTGATGTGTACGTGCCGAATGTTTTATTAAAATTTGGGCATAATAAAATGCCAATTTGCGTAGTGAAACTGTGTAAAAATGTAATTAAACTGTGTAAAAAGTGATAAAGTGATATTGCTTTTAGGTAGTATCTAGTAGAGCGCAGCGAGACCAATCATTTATCTATGTTCGCTTTATTGTTGTGATAAATGAAAAGGGATAAAAAATAGCTCAAGGCCAAAGCCCATTGCCTTTCTGTACTTTAGCCGTAGGGGATACTGGTGGTACCTCTTGCTCACTGGGCATATTGAAATTGTAACTTGTAAACTGAACAATGAAGTATGGTTATTTTAACTAGCTTCTTTTTAAAGGTACTGGCGATACCAAGTAGTGTCACTAGTACTCTTAACTACATCTCGTCACTCGATTACTCTGAATTGACGTGATCTTTTCAATTTTCTCTGAATAACACGTTTATTTCCTTATCTGTTATCCTCCAACTAGTTAAGATCAATTTGATTACTTGATTAACACAATCACAGTACCGACTTAACAAATAAAAACAATGAGTGAAATGACAACAATTTTATTAGTGAGTTTATTTTTTTAGGAAAACACTATTTTAAAAATTAATCGTATTTAACAGGCTTCAATTTTTAGTACCAAGTGGAACATAACAGCAATTCGTTACGCTCGGAATCGATAGCTTGTATCGATTTTCGGTAATTTTTAACGAGTTTCTAAGTTTGTTTCGACTATTGTAGCCGCATGTTAGGTGCACTTTCACACTTCTCTGGCGTTACTAAGTATTATTCAGATGTATGAAGACAATTGGAAATTGGACAATTTATCGGCACACTTTTTTGTAAAAACAAAATTGAATGATTGGTGAAAGAACGTTTGACAGAAGGCATTTTAAAATTCGTAACTAATATTATAAATGCGAATGTGAATTTGATTGTTTATTTCGCTATTCACTAAAATAAACCAGTTAAGAAAAGATCGACTATTTGAAACCTGTCAATAAATATTTATTTATATAAATAAAAATGCATCCCTAAATGTGTTGCTAAGCGCAAAACTCGAGAACGGCTGGACCGATTTTAATTCTGTCTTCTCTCATGGATAGAGGGATAATCAGGGAAGCTTTTTACGTAAAAAAAATGCATCTCGGGCGAAGCCGCGAGCGGGTCGCTAGTTGACAATACAAATAGTCTGTCAATCAATGAAACAATAATATAACGCAATTTCACACACATTTCACAAATCACATTCATTTCCATTTACGAACAAGAAATGCTGACTTAGGGCATTGTCTGTCTATCTTCCGGGGATTTTTTGTTAGCGGCGAATTCCATTTGATGTGTTTATGCATGTTTGTTTGATTAAAACGCTTTCATAGGCTTTCAATGATACAAAAGACTGGCTGTTGCAAGCGACTTCGCTTGCATAACTTCATAAAGTACTTACTATGTTACTCGCTCATAATGTAGCTTTCTATAGGTGAAAGAGTTTTCAAAGTCGGTCCAGTAGTTTTTGAGTTTATTTATTACAAACATAATATCTCTTTACAATCTATACCAATATGTAACCCGAAGAGTTTGTTTGTTTGGTTGTTTGGTACAACCACACGCTAATCTCAGGAATTATACTGGTTCGAATTGAAAAATTATTTTTGTGTTGGATAGTCCATTTATCGAGGAAGGCTTTAGGCTATTTAGTGTGACCTAAAAGGCTAAAAAAATTAAAATATATATTTATTCTTATTTAGATTAACGCCATCTATCGTTCAGTGGCAGAACCATTAAGACAAACAGCTTTGATTCAACAAGTCGGCTACTCACCGCGAGAGAGCGCGATAATCAAAGACTTTAAAACACCAGCTAGTATTATATGTATATGGGCAACTAGTATATATTGCATTTGCAAATTAGCAAAAGTATATTTTTGTGATGGTCTTTCCAATGTAGTGTTTAATCACCATCATCATCTCAGCAACAGAACATCGACTAACATAAGTTTCTCATAATTTCTGAAAAGGACCGGACCAAGTAGCCTGGATCCAATCCACCATCGTCTAAACTAAACCTAACTTAAACTTGCCCCCCCCCCCCCCCCCCCCCAACCGTAAATAAAAGATAGATATATAATATATTATAGATATATAAGATATATAAGCAATGACAGACGGGCATCCCACCCGTAATGGAATAAAAGAAAAGATGGATGAAAGAAAGACCAAGTATGCAGAATGAATGTGCGAGAGGTAAGCAAGCGAGAACTGGAATGAAAGAGATATCGCAAATATAGGCTTCAGCGTATGATGCTGGAGGGGTTCTAGTAAAAAAAAAAACCTAAACTTGCCCAAGGAGTTTAACATGGACCTATATTTCTTCAATGTATGGCTATAATATACGCTAGGTTACTCCGATTTCCTTGCGTATAGTTGTCCTTTACATTACTTTTAAATGATGAACAAAAAACTTAAGAAATATGTGGTAGAAAGTGTGGCTAATTTTCTCAAAATACAAAAGATACAAATCTTAAAAAAACAAAAGAATTTTAAACTAAGTAACAGTGTCAGAGAAATAATAAATTCTCAGCTACTGAATAGTAAAAATTTGGCAGTCCATTTAGTAGCAGTAATCAAATAACAGCACAAGTGCTATTATGGTGTAGGTGAATAAAAGAAAATAATTCTTCTTCTACTAAGGTCGCAAATTGGTGACGATAGTCATTTACCTTTAATTGGAACTTCATCCTGTCTTTACTAAAATAAAAAAAAAGTTTAATGACTTAATTGCAACCCATTAAACAGACATACTGACTAACCATGAGCTTCGGTCAAGGTTGCCGGTTTTATATCAAAACATTACTTTTACTTTTTATGCGCGCGCGCAGATGCGTTGCGTGCACAATTCAGATGGCTATCTTTAATGTGCATTCGTATATAAAACTTGCAAATTAAGATATTATTGTATGCTTTGTAGTCTACTCGAGAAAATAACACAAGATGAGCATATGGGAATCGGCTATTTGACAAGATTTAAAGTAATTTTAAGATTTTAAGTATTTGACAAATTGCGGTTATCCTATCAGAAAATAGTGTAAAAAAACATATGTCACTTTATTTTAAGCCAAATGATGTATATTTTTTGCCAATTATATGAATAAAATCATAATTTTTTAAAATTTTATCTGCGATCGAAACGTCCTCTGAGATTGGCTGCAACTCTGATGACGTCATACGCTAGTAAACATTGCTTCCGCGACTGATTGTAGTTATTTACTAGCATGTGACGTAAGACCAGCGCCATTACAGAAACAGCGTTTTTGGCGCGGTTTTGGCACATTTCACGGATGTTATTTTTCAAAAAAAAATATGAGAAGCCACACAATAATATTATATTTGACCGTACTCATGCTTTGTGAAAAATAGTAAGTACAGAGATCGTTCGTGCTATATACCTAGTATATAGTAATACCAGCTACGTGACGTGAGTATATCTATACGTTAGTCCGAAAGGGGTTGCGACGAAAGCTCTTGGGGGTGGCATTGAGGCTCCGGCTCCGCCTCTCGAATTTATTTAAGATTTTTTTAAGATTTTAAGTATTTGACAAATTGCGGTTATCCTATCAGAAAATAGTGTAAAAAAACATATGTCACTTTATTTTAAGCCAAATGATGTATATTTTTTGCCAATTATATGAATAAAATCATAATTTTTTAAAATTTTATCTGCGATCGAAACGTCCTCTGAGATTGGCTGCAACTCTGATGACGTCATACGCTAGTAAACATTGCTTCCGCGACTGATTGTAGTTATTTACTAGCATGTGACGTAAGACCAGCGCCATTACAGAAACAGCGTTTTTGGCGCGGTTTTGGCACATTTCACGGATGTTATTTTTCAAAAAAAAATATGAGAAGCCACACAATAATATTATATTTGACCGTACTCATGCTTTGTGAAAAATAGTAAGTACAGAGATCGTTCGTGCTATATACCTAGTATATAGTAATACCAGCTACGTGACGTGAGTATATCTATACGTTAGTCCGAAAGGGGTTGCGACGAAAGCTCTTGGGGGTGGCATTGAGGCTCCGGCTCCGCCTCTCGAATTTATTCGATGGTGTGCGAGGGAGACGTAATTTTCTGTTTTAACATGGAGGTACTATACTTATTCTGTGGCAGAAGACACAACATCACTCGATGAATTTCTTATGACGCCTGCATAATGAGTCTGTAGAAACCAGTTACACATTTGCATTTTATTCTTATTGGATAGAAGATGTGAATAAATAGAAAAATACTTAAGTGTTACGTCAATAGAATATCTGTCTTAAATGAACACCTTATGGGTGTTCTTAAATGAGCATTTGCATGTACATTGACTCACAGAAATTGTAAATATTATGTCTTATAGCGAAGGTGGTTTAAACGGCTAAACAAAACAGATGACTGGCCCAGGCTTGCTGATCCAAACATGTGTGGAAGATGGTAGACATTTCCCTAAGTATAACTCTTCTATAATACACAGAACTTGGCTGGGGAGGTTCAAATACCTACCCGGAAATATCTACCATCTCTCGTAATATAATATCAGTCATTTTCATGAATCGACTGACTCTGCAGTGAATATTTTCCCTTTCTCCGTATAACGATACCGCGGAAATAGCAATGCAACTCCTGTCAACGTACCCCGGTAACTTTAGCAGACGGTGTGTCGCAGCTTTCACTCTCTAGGGTTACAAGTTCGATGCCAGCGATGACACGATACCACTCACAGCTCAATCGAACACGAAACCACCTTACTAATTGAGTTGCGAACTATAAAGGTCGAAGTTTTTCGCAATGTCGTGACGGGAAAGGGCCGTTTTCTGACGATTTGATCGATACTAAGTAATAAAGTACTGTTTATTTATTTAGATTTACAAAACTAAGTATACGTATTTGCCTTTGTATAGTGTTATAATTATAATGTTATAATAAACTATTAGTGCTATATATTGGCTATAATGTTGACATTTTGGGGTACAAAATAGGATAATTCTCGGTTTAATTGAATAAAATAGCACTTACGTAATTTTACATTAATTATTATTATTAAACCTTAAGTTAGTAATTAATTAAAATTATTCAAAACTAGATCTCTATCTATTTGTGTAAATCCAAAATCAAATCCCCAAGTGATAAATACATAAATAAATATTTCTAGAGGGAAGTATTCAAAAAAGTATATTTCGCTTACGTTCTAAAAGTTCTAATGAAAACAGTATATCTGTATAATGGCAGTTACCATAGATTACGTAACCTCGTAGAGGCGTCGAATTCTAACAAGTTCGTACGTCACGTACCGCACGCCGAGGAATGCATTTTCACTGCACATTACCATGACATAGTACTTTGTGCTTTATTTTGTTGAGATAATGTGTTGCAAAGATACAAGCGGAAGCGATTTTGCCATACCAGTGTTTTTTCTATACTTGTAAGCTTTCATTTATGCTCTAGTTTTGTTTTTAATTAATTATGTAATATAAATTTATTTTTTAATAATGTCATTAATTATACGTACTAATATTTTTTATTAACATTACATTTTTATATTCCATCCACATGGATTTCAGTTTTTTTGGATTCGATTTTATTATTTAAAACAGATTGTTATAGCCTAAACATGTGGAAATAAATAAACTATTAGATAGTTCTTGACATTATTATGAAATCGGTCGTTTTACCTAATAAAAGGAATCTATGTATGTAGCCAGACAAATTTCTTTTTTGATTTGGTAATACCGTTTTCTGGTCATTACAAAATGTTATGAAAAACACAATACAGAAATATCTAGAATCTTGAAAACGCTAGGTCTAGAAAACGCTGTCTCTTGTGATTTAGAACCAAGTTAGAAAAATTGCGTCACCAACATAAGTTAACAAGGTGATTGTGCAGTTCACGTTTGCGGTTAAGATGAACGCTTAGTTAACTGACCACTAACTAATACTTACTGTTACATCATTCGGTATGTTGAGAAATCGAAGGGTTTTTTATGAGTTGTGAGTTCGTTATTAAGTTTTTTTTTTATTTTAAATAAAAACTACGATTCATTCTTCAAATAATGATTCCATCTGATGATTTTCATCATCTTTATCTTGGGTATAAGCTCCACAAATAATTTTGCTAATGCGGTCCACCATTTTGGTGACACAATTTTCAAAAATTGTAACATACGAGTATTATTTAGTGAAAGATTTATTAATATGAATGTTCGAATATGAATTTTCGTTGTGTTGGAAACTTCATTACTACAAAATTTTCACGAGACATTTAAAATATTAAATATAACATTTTTATAGCCTAAAATACTTATGGAAAAACCTAAAAATACGTTGGTATAGACATAGTATTTTTGCTTTTATTTTTTATAATGTACAATTATATACATAAAAATATAATATTTGTTTAGATTTTTTTTTAAAGAGATTCAGCTGACTTGCCATTTAAGATAACGCACCGTTTTTAGTTTAGGCTCGACACGGGCCCAACATATTATATTAAACTAGCTGGTGTCCGCGACTTCATTCGTGTTCTCTATAGCCTTCCTCGATAAATAGACTGTCAAACACAAAACAAAATTTTCAACAACAACAACCAAACAAACAAATTCTTCAGCTTTATATATTGGTATAGATTAAGTAGACCATAAAAAAATATTACAAGATTTTGAGTGTCTTCTGAAGAATTTTTTGAATTGGACTTACCATTTGAGATAACGCACCGATAAAAGTCCAACATACATTTTGTTATTTTTAAGAGAATGCAATGCAGAAACGGAAATGTGGTTATCGAAAGTGAAAATAATGTAAACGACCGTTTGTAACCCTGCACGGAAATTCCGAGAAGGGCAATAGAAAGCGTAACACCGTTACTAAATAGGATTCCATTGGACATGCGCGACCACTGCACCAATAAATAATAAGCTTTGTTTGCATAACATTCATGATAAAAGACAGGCTGACATCACTACAGCGATCTCCATTCCAAGACTGCTCAAGCTGCAAGTTCAGTGGAAGTTTATCGGCAGTGAAATGATTAAAACATCGTCAAATTCAAATTCAAATATTTATTGCGAAACCATAATGTACAAAGATGTTATATAATAATAAAGTCCAGTATTATGGACCCTGTTGGGCCAATCATCGTCATGACTACCATCATCACCATCAGTGACATCATCGTCATCCCCACTATCATCATCAGAAGCAACAGCATCTTCTTCTTCGTCGTTATCGTCGTCATCGTAGTTAATGGGTTAATTGGTCACGTGGTTAACTTTTTCAATAACCTTCAATTTTATTATTAATTCTATAAATATGGGATATATATGCATTTAGAGTTTAAATTCTCAATTATTTTTGGAGCATGAATTACTGTATCTTTTACCCGCTGACTTTTAGTTTTTTACCTTTAGTTTAATTTACAATTACATATTATAAGTAACTTATAATTTCTATTATTATAAAATCAATCAAAATCAAAATATTTATTTATCAATTAGGTTTCTACAAGAAGCTCTTTTGATCGTCATTATAAATTTAAATTTATTGTTTTGTTTTAAAACCATCCAATTCCATTGGAGTAAGTGTATGAATACTATGTTAACTTTGAAGTTATCTTTCGTTGAAAACATAAAAATAATTATAGTAAATTATTTACGTAGTTACGTACGTCATTATGAAACGGAAGTGTACAACGTAACGTACACGTAAATCACGCGTAAAACATTATTATTATGTCACATTATTACAACATGTTACATCATATTTTACAGACGCCTCCATTACCAACCACAAATATTGTTCTAACGTAATTTATTTTGGTCACTGTTCTTGATTACAACTTCTTTTTGTAATGCAACACTTAAACTTCGAACTTTTTTATTTAAAAAAAATATATAATTTACATTATTATAAATTATATATTATACAGTTATAGTGTTAAAAGTAACCCTAATTACTCTTATTTTATAAAATACTATAATATAAGTAAAAATTAATCGATAAATTATATGTTGCTAATGTTAAAGTTGACTACAATCGATTGCTAAGTGTAATATATTATTTTAATAACATTATAGTGCTGAAAGTTTCAATACATTACACAAGTAGAGCCACGGGCCACAGCTAGTAGACAGAACAACACTGTCACGCAATACATATGAATATGTAATGCTAGCTGTTGCACGCATCTTCGTTCGAGTAACTTTATAAAAAATAGCCTATGTTACTCTTTGATAAGATAATGAAAGAATTTTTAAAATCGGCCGACTAGTTTTTGAGTTACAAAAGCATACAAAAATACAAATCTTCTTTCTTTATAATATTAGCGTAATATACTTACGTACTGTAATGGAGTTGACGTAAAAATTCGTTAACAAGAAGTATAATAAAATAAGAAATATCTAAGGTTGAAAGTGTTCGTAGTGGCAGCAGTATCCGGCTCCAAACTGCTCCAATGTTTCACGTAACTAACGTTTTTGTCTACAATGAAAGCAGCCTGTTACGACAGACACAATCCGTAATCCATAAATTACTTTTACAAAAAATCCGTAAAGACTTTTTGTCGAAAAATGTTGTAAACTTTTCGCGTGTCACTTTTTTACCGTTAACTTGGAAGATTTCTCTATCTATTCATTGTTAACCTTGCCTTTTGTTAGAGGTTAACTCGCTTATTGGTCTATTGTGAGTTTAAGTAAATTAAGGTTAAAAAGTGTGTTACTTAATTCATGCGCACGCGCATGGCGTTCGTTGATTCTTCAAGTTCAATGGCAGCTCATTATTTTTCTTTGTTTTAGAAATAATAATTTAAATGAAAGCCTGTGTTGTTCACTTATAAAATAAGTTATGGTCATCACTGTCTGTTCGCGATAAACTCAAAAACTACTGCACCTATTTTCATGCTGTTTTCACCAATGGATAGAGTGGTTCTCGAGGAAGGTTTTATTATACAACTAGCTGTTGCCCGCGACTTCGTCCGCGTTAAAAAAGATAAAAAGTAGCCTATCACGTGTCCCGTACTTCTAGTACGGGATGTTCAAATCAGTTAATTCGTTTAAGAGTCCTATGATGGAGGAACATACATACATACATACATACATACAGACAAAAATTCTAAAAATCGTCAATTTAGTTTCAGTGTCATGTATAGAGCCTATATACATGATATTTCTGAAAACAAAGTAAATTACTCCATGACCCCGACCCCTACAGATTTATTATTAGATATACTATTTATTAGATATAATATACTACAGATTTACAAAGTTACGCGGGCGAAGTAGCGTGCAACAGCTAGTTATAAATAAAATAAATACTACATGTAAAATATAATTAACAGGGTCATCAATACAAATATAAAATAAAACATAGCCAATGTTACTTCATATTTTATTTTTATATGCCAATGTTATTCCTTTATATTATTATGTCCGTCATAATAACCATAAATATTCAACATGAAAATAATTTCAAAACGAAAGCTTCACAATTCAACTATCGTATAATGAATCACAATTTTACGGCTGCCAAAACGATTTCACAGCGTAATGTAAGCTAATATTTATTAAAGATTGTATCTCAAACCATAAATCTTTTTGCATATAATATATGATGATAGAATGTAGGAATTGTTATCACAATTGTAAGATTTTATTGAGACTTTTATTTACCATTAACTTTGACTTTGTCATATTTATATAACGCGAATGCAAACGAAAACTTAGAAAAACATACATTTGCTGAAGCTTAATCTTTATAATCACGATAATTTCAGCTTAAAGCTGAAAAAAAACGGATTGAAATTGGTTCATCAGTTTGGGAGCTGCGATTCCACATACACACATGTCATACTTATAACACCCCTCTTTTGCGTCGGGCGTCGGAGGCCAAAAAAAGGAATATTGAATCTCTATTCAGGAATTATGAAAAAAGCATTTTATATAGCTAATAATGTCTTAACGCATTTATTATGAAAATTTTGTAGCTGATTATTTTGGAATATTTCAGCATGTTAGGTAAGTATGGAATACTATACTATCGCGCCCCGGCTTCGCCTGTGAGCTATTGGAGAACTTAAATAGATAGCAGAATGCTTATGTTTATCTAAAATTGTGTGCATTTCAAGGATTAAATTGCTGTGATTGCTAAAACTGTCTAAAATCCGTCTTCTCTCTTTGTAAGACATTAGTATAGTTTGTAGAGGGCATTTATTTATATATTTTTATTTTGCCACTAGCTGTTAGTTGTCTATAAAAAGGGATAAAAAGTAGTTAGTTATCTACCAAGTTTCATGAAAATCAGTTAATTCGTTTAAGAGTGAAACATACATATATACATACAGAAAAAATCTAAAAATCATAAATTTAGTTTCAGTATCATGTATACACGATATAGATATTTCTGAAAACAAAGTAAATTACTCCACGACAGACCCCTACAGATTTATTATTAATAAGTATTAATAAAAAAACAATGTAAGTATGTTTGTCCTCTATGGATAAATCAAAAAATATTTTTTTGCAACAAACCAAAAGCTATTCGAAAATTCAAACGAAATGTTCAACTATGCATCCACTTTATTTCAAAAGTAGCTGTTGCCCGCGACTTCGTCCGCGTTGTCTAAACCCTTTCTCGGTAAATGGGACTATCCAACCCCGCTGTCTTCACAGGATTAATAATAATAATAATAATAATAATAATATTTATTTATTCACACTAATCTATAAACATATAAACGGTTGAAAACACAATTCAGTCTTATAAATATACAGTTCAGTTACGTTGACATATATTACCCGCTGGACTAATATATCAAGATTGTCTGAAAGTTTCATCAAAATTGGTTCAGCAATTTTTGAG
This sequence comes from Synanthedon vespiformis, assembly GCA_918317495.1. NCBI lineage: Eukaryota > Metazoa > Arthropoda > Insecta > Lepidoptera > Sesiidae > Synanthedon > Synanthedon vespiformis. The sequence goes on along the minus strand of OU906954.1, from coordinate 602,672 downwards.
TCCATATGAGGAACATACACACACACATTGCCCTTTTAAATAGCAGATAGTTAGTTACAAATAAGGATATTAAGTAAAGTTCCTGAGTGTAGATAACTTTCTTGTATTTACTGTGCATTGACACTGTGGTGTGGTTCATGTTAGCGACCTCATCAATATTACGTTTGCCGTAATGAGTACTCACTTTCACCATCTCGCCTCAACCACTATAAATTGGTGCAACACTGTTTGTTGTTGCTTGCATAATACTTTAGAGGCTTATGGCTGGGGTTTAAGCTAATTAAATTAAGCTTAAAAGAGCTTTTCAATTGCGCAACCAACGTAACTCAAAACTAAGTAACTTTTTATTTCAATACAGCCTTAACAAAGCCACTATTGATGCCTGACGCAAGAGTGTAAGCAAGGACTAATCTTTTGATTTTATATATTTCAATTTTTCGGTACATTTTACCAAAATTATCAATACTCAATACTAATAATAAATCTGTAGGGGTCGGTCATGGAGTAATTTACTTTGTTTTCAGAAATATCGTGTATATAGGCTCTATACATGATACTGAAACTAAATTTATGATTTTTAGATTTTTTTCTGTATGTATGTATGTTCCTCCATCACTCTTAAACGAATGAACTGATTTTCATGAATCTTGGTAGATAAACACTTAGAAGTACGGGACACGTGATAGGCTACTTTTTATCTTTTTTGACGCGGACGAAGTCGCGAGCACTAGCCTAGTATTTTATAAAGTTACGCGGACAAAGTCACTGTGGCCAATACCGCGCTACGCGCGCCCTACACACACGCCGCAGCGAATATTATAATATTTATCATCGATTTCATCTAGGTACTCGTAATATCTTCATGTTAAAACTATCGGCCCAATTATTTTCAAAAAATAGTCTATGGTTCCAAAACGTTTGCCAGCTATTATAGCTATAGTTGTTCGCATGTCTCTTCCTTATATCCGCAGATAACGGTCGGTTAATGTGAGTGATAAGATCTCGGAAGCAATTAGCTAGATAATTCGGCACTACCGTCTCGATACTATCTCCTCGTTACATCTACGGCGACCTTAAAATCATTAATTTTATTTTTTTAAATGGCGAGCTGAGTTTCTTTTGTGACTGATGGCGCCATAAATGCACTTTGCTAAAGCATATCTCACAAATATTATATATACTAGCTGGTGCTCGCGACTTCGTCCGCGTTTAAACGTATAAAACGCCATCTACCGCGGAGCGCATCGCTAAAAATACCACCAAGCAGTTGTAATGTTAGTCGCTTCACCTGATTCTGGATAGATGGCGCTGTCAAGTGTATCCCGGGCCAACCCGCTAGTATTTACTTTTATTTTAGATTTCCCGTAGAAATGAAACATTTCCCCGGGGTAAAAAGTAGCCTATGTTCATCAGGGATAATGTCGGCTTCTAATGGTAAAAGAATTTTTCAAATCGGTCCAATAGTTTCGGAGCCTATTCAATACAAACAAACAATCAAGTCTTTCCTCTTTATAATATTAATATAGATAAGTGGGCAGTAAGTGACGATAAGTAACGATCTAGTACCTAATCTAGTAAAGATTGAAGTCCAGCAGCAACATAATTGTATTATAATAGAGACCGCAGAGAAATCCCTCCTCTCGCCTCAAACTGCTTATAATAATTCTCAGTGAAAGCAGATTATAGTTCATCTGATGACCTTCAAGAGTCAATTGGAATAATCTTTTATGCTGTAATAACAGTGACATGAACGCGACACTCCGTCATATTATTCACTTTGCACGCGACTTTGTCCGCGTAACTTTATAAAATACTAGCTGGTGCCGGCGACTTCGTTCGCATTGAAAAAGGAAAAAGTAGCCTATCCTGTGTCCTGTAAGTCTAAATGTTTGTCTACCAAGATTCACGAAAATCAGTTAATTCGTTTAAGAGTTATGGAGGAACATACATACATAATTACAGAAAAAAATTCTAAAAATGGTCAATTTAATTTCAGTATCATGTATAGAACCTATGGGCTCTGGCAACCCTTACTCACTCACCGAAACACAACAGCACATAATGCTGTTATTTCACGGTGGTGTTCTGTAAGGTTGTGGTTACTGCCGCCAGACGGGCTCCCCAAATGACTGCGAAACGCAGTATGCCCTGCCACTACTTTCAAATCCAGACCAGAGTCAATTTTGAAAATTATATTAAAATTTCCAAAGTTGACCCCGCCGGGAATCGAACCCGGGGCCCCTGAAACGTTAGGCAAGCACCCTTGCCACTCGTCCAACGGGCTCGTCTCTGAAAACAGAGTAACTTACTCCATGATCAACCCTCCAGATTTATTATTAGTATTAATAGCCTACGTTACTCAGTGATAATGTAGCTTTCTATATAGTAGGAGAGCCCAAGAGAGGATTTTGGGATTAACTCGAGCGCGTCAGATATTGCCAATGTATATGCCCCACGTATCTCCAATAACCAATATCTGGATGGTGAGGTTGGGGTAAAAATGTAAATATATTCGAACGCGTCAGATTTTTACAAGAAATGTTAAGTGACTCAAACTAAGCTCCCATTTTAACGATACAGACGATTCGGAAATAACAAGTTCGTAGCAGCTTTTTGAAAATACAAAAAAGATTTTTGGCGATTACCATTTTGAAATACTCGAGCGCATCAGATTTTCATACAGATGGTCAGCCTTGAAAAGCGAAATAAAATGCCCCACGACGCTCGAGTAACTCCACATTTTAGCATCGGTGGCTCTCCTACCAATAGGTTAAAGATATTTTTTTATATCGGTCCACTAGTACAAATGTAAAATAATGTTCTCTCTTTATAATGTTAGTTATAATTATTCATATGCAGAAGCAATTTAACGAGGAAGTAAAACTTGTATACTGCCGTATAATGAATTATTATATTTAACCATGTACGGCGAAAAGAAAACGACAAATTATGCTACGTAATGCCTCGTCAATTATTGAAGCGTGTAATTAAATGAATATTCATTAATTTGCGCTCGATACACAAATGTGAAATACACCATGTCACCACAAACTAGTTACATACGAAAACTGTGAACTTAAGCACATTTGTGTAGGTCCTATTGTAAAATTAAAGATGGGGCCTACTATGTCCAGCAATGTCCTTCGACTGAGATGTTTATGACTCTTTATTCTAATAAATTGTCGTATTCCTAAAGAAACTTTTTGTTAAACATGTTGTCGCTTAGGTCAGTCTTCAAGTTCACTACATAGTCACTACAAGTTCACTACAAGTTCACTACACGTCTGTCTAGTTCCACATTAACTCGCGATAAACTCAAAAACTACTGCACCGATTTTCATGCTGTTTTCACCAATGGATAGAGTGATTCTCGAGGAAGGTTTTAGTATATAATTTACAAAGTTACGCGCGCGAAGTCGCGGGCAGCAGCTAGTTTATAAAATAAATAAATAGTAAAAGTAACAAATCTTTTATCAAAAGCGCTGATAGACTTGAATTAAATAAAAAGTTGTTATATTGTATATAAATAAATAAAGATTATTATAATTTGTGACTAATAAAACGTAAGTATTTAAACGTCATGACATTTTTTGAGTACAATTAATATTAAATAATTCAATATAATATACTGAAGCAAATTTTCCAAATATAATATATATTTTTTATAGGCACACAATAGACGGAAGTAGGTATACATTAAGTTGATGATCATATATATATGTCCAAATTTTATGTGATTTTAACTGATTCGAAAGTGAAAACCGACTTTGTTCCGCATAAGTTTACTTTTTGAACTGAATAAGTGCGTGCTTAAAAACGTTTTAAAATGAGTAGGCGTCAATGTTGTCTCAACTAAATGACATGACTGCGACAAAATAACTGCCCACCGTTACATAATGAGAACATTTGAAATATTAATTAAATATTATTTAAATATTTATTTAAATATTTATTTAAATCGTTGAAACTTCCAAATCTATAAACAACAATATTTCAAAATTCAATTTTCAAAATTCAAAAGTGTTTCTCTTAAATGTTAAAAAGTTATTGGTTACTTCTTTTCAATATTAATTACTTATTTAATTAATTTTACGATAATCACCAAAATATATTTTTTTACATCCTAAGATACAAAAGGAGAGGATAAGAAAATAGTAAGGGTAAAAGATAAGTAGGAGATTGAGAAAATACTCTATTTACTAAACATAACTCTTTTCTCATGTATGCCATTGTCAGAATTGGACCAAATTATTGTTTAATAGGTCTGTATTATTGAGTACTACTCCTAACTTCTTGCTTAGTTTTAGCTGCCTTTACTGTCTCTTCAAAGTGCCCTCCCTGTCCGTGAAATAGAAGGAAACAGTAGAACTATTTTAGTCTATTTTACTTATTATAATTATTGACATATTTTTCAGAGTGTGGAGTACCATTACGGAGACATACAAGACAACCCCGAGAGAGGACTGCCGGCCAACTCCGCATCATCAAGGGAAGAGAGTCGAAACGAGGGGCTTGGCCTTGGCAGGTGTGATATCTTTTGTCGTAACTAGTCGTAACTACAAGAAAATACCCCATAGTAGAGTATCAAAAATTTAACTATAAAAGTACCATTATGTTTGTTTGTTACGCTTTCAAGCAAAAACTACTGAACGGATCACCATGAAATTTTGCATACACGTTGTCTGGGACACCAGAAGGGACATAGGATACCTTTCGTCGTCCAACGCGGACGAAGTCGCGGGCACCAGCTAGTATTATAAATGTGAATGTGAGTTTGTTAGTTCGTTAAGCTTTCACGCAAAAACTACTGAGCCGATCACCATGAAATTTTGCATACGTACCTTTTATCCAGAAATCAAGGACTGTTACCGAGGGATCACCTAAAATAAAATCAAAAACTAACGCCTGGCCATAGTGTTATATAGCAACAAGTTATCAAGCGTTATATTGCTTTTTTTTCCAATGCGTACGAAGTCGCGGGCACCAACTAGTATATTATAAAGAGAGAAGATTTGTATGTTTGTAATTAGTAATCTCAAAAACTACTCTGCCGATTTTAGAAATTCTTTCACCTATAGAAAGCTTTAAGCTACGTTATCAGCGAATAACATAGGCTACATTTTATAAAGTTACAATTACAAGTACTATATAAATATACCTATTACACTATTGCAACTTTCGTAAGGAACTCTATTTATTTTTAAATATTACATATGTTATTCTTCTGTAGATAGAAAGTACATGATTTTTTTTTAAATCGTTTAAGTACCCAAGCAACACAGAATGGCTGAATATTCTTTGCCGTTATCAGCCGTTATCCAAGCAATTTGGGCACAAAATAAATTGCTTTAAGCTGTATAGTAGCAACATAATAGCTGAATAGTAGCTGAATAAGCAACAAGAAGCCCATAATAGCCTATAGTGTTATAATAGCCCAAAAATCATTAAATACAGCATTTGCATATCTTGTCAGCTCTAATGCCCTTATAACAAAGCTTTAAACTGAATAATTTGTGAATTTCATACTGTTATCTGGCCTATGTGTTGCCTGGGTAGTTCTTGAGTTTATATCCATTACAAACACAAAAAAAAAACAAGCCTTTTCTCTTTGTAACCTTTAGACTAGAACAACACAGAAATGGTAAAGGAAGACTTGTTCGTCGCTTTTTACAGGTATCGCTTCAACTCCTGCATCCGAACTACGGCCTCATAGGTCACTGGTGCGGCGGAGTCTTGGTCCACCCGCTCTGGTTGTTGACGACAGCACACTGCATACATAAGTACTGTACAACAACAATACACTTTCTAAAATTTCTTTTAAGGAACTGTCTCTAGCGTAGCCCTATACTGCCACAATATCGCTGCTTAAAAAATAAAGGGCCATAAAACAAAAAAAAATTCAAAAATCCAAAATGTATCTTGCAAAAAGACTTACTGTTGTTTTATCAAAATATTTAGTATATTTTGATATATATTTTTTTATATTCAAAAGTAACTTATATGCTTATATCTCTTCTAGTATTTAGTTTATTATAAAATGTACTTAAAACATTTAATGCTACTAAAAAAATGCATTTAGAAACATTTCATATACATACATGCTTTAGAAAAACTCAATTGTAATAATATAAAATACAACAGATATTTTTTATCGTCACAGATTGGTTATTTATTATTTAATAATTTTATATTAAAATAGAAAATATTATCGTGATTGCAGTGAACTCTTCAATTTACCAGTGCCAGCACTTTGGACAGCTGTTCTCGGCGAGTGGGACAGAGCAGAGCAAAAGGGATCTTACGTCCCCATCGAGAGAATTGTGCTACATCATCGATTTCATAACTACCAACACGATATAGGTATGTCGTGGCATTCATACTTAGATTAAATCTTCGTAAAATATTCATTGGAAATATGTCATCAAAAAATAATTAAAATATCTTTGGAGCTTACAAGACTTAACAAGCTAAGGATTAGAAATGAAACAGAAAAAATATTAAAAATATTTTTTTATTGTCATCACATTAACGTCTTAAGGTTGAGCTACTTACTAACTTGAGCCTTTTTGTTTTGATGTCTTGAAGGTTGAAACCTTTTATGAAGGGAATTATTACTTTCTTAGCATATTATTTTTTTCATTTTCTCCACTTGAAAATTTTTATTCGTGAATAAGTGATACTATAGCTAAACATTTATAATTTTCAGCTTTAATGAAAATGACTAGAGCAGCAGACGTGAGTCCTGGCAGTAGAATCAGAACAATTTGCTTGCCTCCATTCGAGCCACCGATAACCAATTTTAATACTGAAAGAAGCACCTCCTTCTACATGCGACCTGATTCCAACACAGATCCAGTCAGGAGAAAAGCTAAACCACCAAAACCCCACCCAGACACTGCGTCAAAATATTTAGAAAAGCTGAACAACTTAACGAAATCAATATTCGCTGGATTTACTAAGAAACACAAGAACATGAGATACAACGTTAGGGTCTCCAACGATTCGAGCAAACAGACAGACAAAAAAATTAACGAAGATATACGTAAAACAGAGAACGACAAGAGAAATAGTGACATAATATACGATAGTGCCACTTTAGATAGTGTAGTTAAGTTAATTAAAACTAAAATAGGTAAAGATAGACCCAGAGTGAATACTAATAGTAGAAGCGACAAAAAATTGATGTTCGGTGAAGAAATAGACCCGTTTATTGATGACTACAATGGCATAGATTTCAAAGACGAATGTTACGCCACTGGTTGGGGCAGAGAACAAACTAACGGAACTTTGACGGACGTATTGCTAGAAGCGGAAGTTCCTGTCTTACCCTTGCAGCTTTGTAGAGATAGATATTCTTTAACATTACCATTGAATGATGGACATTTGTGCGCTGGCAGCACCGATGGAAGTACAGGAGCGTGTGTGGTGAGATTTATTTTTCATTAATCTACTTTTTTGTCATTTTTAAATGGATTGTTGTATTTAAACAAAAAATATTGAAGTAGGAAAATAGAACTCCTTATAAAATGTCAGCAGCGAAAGCGAAAGTTCGATGAAACTTTCAGAATGTGTAAAAAAAAACCACAACAAATAAATGCAATTAAAAACTTACAAGTCAACAACTGACTTATCTCGATCTGATATGATTGACTGAATTAAGACAGATCTGTGCTAAGGAGAACAGATTGAATTTGACGAAGCAATTAATCTGATATGTAACATTGACATGAATAAGATTATAGAAAATGATAAACTTGCTGACAGTTGCAAAAATATACTTACTTCATTTTTATTTTAGATCCATGTGATATACGATCTAATAATTTCACAGTAGGTACATTTATAAAAATATTACTTATGTACGATGTTAAAGTTCATAAGTTCATGACTTTTACAATGTAAATCTTAAGAAGTAAAGATAAACTCGCAGTTCCTAGTTTAAATAAGTTTAAAGGTTATAATTTACTAGCTGTTGCACGCGACTTAGTCCGCGTAACTTTATAAGATAGAAACGAAACTTTTATAGCTTCCCAACAGTGAAAGAATTTTTGACGAGCCCGTTGGACGAGTGGCAAGGGTGCTTGCCTAACGTTTCAGGGGCCCCGGGTTCGATAACCGGCGGGGTCAACTTTGGAAATATTAATATAATTATATATATAGATTTGAAAAGTAGTGGTAGGGCACACTGCGTTTCGCAGCCATTTTGGGCAGCCCGTCTGGCGGCAGTAACCACCACCTTACAGAATACCACCGTGAAATAACAGCATTATGTGCTGTTGTGTTTCGGTGAGTGAGTAAGGGATGCCAGAGCCCATTACCCCATCCCCTCCCTTATCCTTAATCCTTCTATGGTCGGCAGCGTATTGTAGCACTTATGGTATTGCTTGTGTTATAGGCGACGGTAGCCACCTACCATCAAGTGGACTGTCAGCCTGTCTGTCGACCTTAACATAAAAAGAAAAGATTAGTACTACAATAAATACCACAGTAATGCCAGGTCATTTGGGCAACCTTACAAAACAGTATGTGTACTGTTATGTTTCGGCGAGTGAGTAAGGGAATCCCTATCCCTTCTTTAAACCTATGGCTTTTATTATAGGCGACGGCATCAAGTGGACTATCAGGATTTATATAAAAAAGGAGTAATTTCAATATAAAATTTGTTTTATCAGGGCGACAGTGGCGGTCCACTCCAATGCCGATCTGGGGGTCGTTGGGAGCTTCGTGGTCTCACTTCTTTCGGTTCAGGTTGTGCCAGGAGAGGAGTGCCTGATGTCTACACGAATGTCGGCCACTATGTCTCTTGGATTTATGCTCATGTTTATGCCAGTTAGAAAGTCTAGTCAGGGTAAGAAAGGTTCGTCACCTTAAAGTCGACATTTGCTTGCACCAAGGCAATTTTATCAGTCATGCAGAAATTTCATTTCAAATGTCTGTCAGTTGTTTGCTTAGTGTTTTAGTTTCAAAAGGTACTTAGGGCCTAGTGCGAGTTTTACTCTATCAAACTCGTCGAACGCGTAAATGTCAATTTGTATGGGAATGAAGCAGCGCTACCTGGTGGCTAACGTGTAGCACTACTTCATTTCCATACAAATTGACATTTACGCGTTCGACGAGTTTGATAGAGTAAAACTCGCACTAGGCCCTCTTGAGTCTAGATGACTTGATAAACGAATGAATTTGAAAAATGACGAAGGTTTTCGTACCTCGACTATACTTACACCTGGTTAGACCAGTGTATACCACAGAATATTGTTTAGATGTTTCTATTTGTGATGATTTTTTCGTAAGTCATTAAAAATGTCATTTTAACTAAATTGTAGTTAAATTAAAATCAGAATTTATGATTATATAAATAATAATTTATTTTTGTCAGTGTTTTGCCATTAAATGTTTTGAGACATTTTAACTATTTTTTCCTGATTGCTATTAATATATTATTAAAGTGTTTTATAAATTATTTATAGATTTCAGTTAGATATTATTACAAGAACAAGACCAACTATGATATAGTAAAATATTGATAAGTGAAACTGATTATATTTTGTTAATCGGTAATATCAAAACTTTTCCAAATAAGTTTTCAGCCAGGTCTTAATTTTATTGATTCTCAGTCTAGAATAAAATCAGAGATAATATTATTTCTATGTAAAATTGTCAGATTGTCTAACCTAGAATAGACACTGTATTATTTGATTACCATTTACTGTAAATATAACTTCTAGTCTTTATTTATTGTAAACAATTTTAGTATTATAGTCATTATTTGTATCCATTTTACCATATTTATTTAAGTTAAATAAATTAGCATACATTTGTAAGGTAGCATACATTTTTGTATTTACGCTTTCATTACATTTTTAAGGGTTTTATTGAAATTTTGTTGTATATAAATATTTAAGTCTACCTTTGTAACATTGTCTAGATCATAATTATATCTTATACACACATATATACTTTATATACCTTATATACATATCTCTGATAAATTCAAATTCAACAGTTCTCCAAACGTAAACTTTCTTCATACATTGAATATAAAATTATCATTTGACTTTCTAGAACTTTTAACAAGAAAGATATTTCCAATTTTTTGTAAAATGTAGACAGAAAATTTTTAGTCTGCGTTAGTTTAAAAATTTTTAAATTAATTATTTTTACTTAAATTCGGAGATAACTTAGTCACTTCACTAAACTAAAGTTTAATTGATCATAATGTTGATAGAGATTTTTGAAAAAATATTTCTTTGTGTATATAATAATATATCTACTTTAATTTTTAGGTTGAAATTAAAATTACTTGTAAATAATAAAACTTAATGTTACCACTGTTTAGACAAAATATGTAATATAATTAATATATTTTTTAAACTAGCTGGTATGCGCGACTTCGTTCGCGTTCTCTATAGCTCTATATTGATTTCCTCAATAAATGGACTGTCCAACACAAAAAACTATTACAAACAAACTCTTTAGCTTTATATATATTGGTATAGATTATACTTATCTCCTGTATTATAATTATGTTCTATAATTAAAAAAGACCCAATGCCCGATTTACTTACGACTACATTTATGGGGCAAAGTACTTTGTACATTCTACGACAATAAAATTGTAACCTCATAGATAACCTCTCTCTAATTAAGAAAATATTAAAAGGTTATTATAATTAAAAGAGTGTTACAATTTTACTCGGCGATTACCGACAAAGTTTAAAATGATAATTTTGTTTTTATTTTTATTTTTAAATTTCATGTGCTGACAAAGTTCAAAATAATATTTTTGTTTTTATTTTAAACGTGTAGATATGCAGTAGATTGTACTTTTTTCAAGATATAAGATTTACTTATCTGTTTGCAAGATACTTACTTAGATAATGTGCAATTGTTTGTTTTCCCAAATAAAACGACGTTTTGACGTGCTTGCCTAACGTTTCAGGGGCCCCGGGTTCGATAACCGGCGGGGTCAACTTTGGAAATTTTAATACTCTGGCCTGGATTTTTTCAAAATTTCAAAATTGACTCTGGTCTGGATTTGAAAAGTGGTAGGGCATATTGCGTTTCGCAGCCATTTGGACAGCCCGTCTGACGGCAGTAACCACCACCTTACAGAATACCACCGTGAAATAACAGCATATGTGCTGTTGTGTTTCGGTGAGTGAGTAAGGGATGCCAGAGCCCATTACCCCTTCCCTTCCTTATCCTTATCCTTAATCCTTCTATGGTCGGCAGCGCACTTGTAGCACTTATGGCGTTGCTTGTGTTATAGGCGACGGTAGCCACCTACCATCAAGTGCACCGTCAGCCTGTCTGGCGACCTTAACATTGAAAAAATAAAAAATAAAAGATATGGATACTTTGTTGAGAATTTTTATAAATGCTTGAAAAATTAAAAGAAATATGAAGAAAGCTCTCAACGCATTGCACATAATTATTATAATAATATTCATATTTTTTATTAATAAAATTACTATTGTTAAATATTGTTAAATTTATTGCATTGTTATTGTATTTCCAGATATAAACAGATACTTAATCGGGCATTGACACGTCACATTAATTAAGTTACCTAGCTCTATTTAAGTTATAAGTTTCGTTTGTGTAAGTGTAAACTATACTTATTTGTTGACCACTCAAAATAACTGTGATTAAATTTTACTTTTAAAAATAATACATAAGCTTTTAAATGCTAATAACTATGTGTTTAAATTTATGTAAATTTTGTATTTAATAAGACATTGGAAAAAAAGCGTTATATAGATGTAACTTGTACATAAATAAAGTTATTTTTTAATTATTAATTTTCAATTATTACGAGAAAGTGTTTGAGAATATCGTGTTGGCTACAAAAAAATATTATTATAAAACTTTTTAACAAAAAATAAAACCGCTGAAAAAACTGAAAAGCATAAAATAATCTTATTATTTTACCTAAGTAATTTTGAGTCGCCGCCGCGCATCACTCTTTACGTAATATTTGCTTGTTTGGCGCCGACTCAAAATTACTTAGGTAAAATAAGATTATTTTATGCTTTTCAGTTTTTTCGGCATTTTATTTTTTGTTAAAATATATATATTATTTTATATTTTTTTGTGGCTATAATGTAATTATATAACTACATGCTTAATTTTTAATTTTCCCACTCCCATTTTGCCACCCTTAGGCTAGGAATTTTTTTCCAAAATTTATACGAGACCAACATCGAGGTATACCCTATCTATTAAAAAAAGAATTATCAAAATCGGACTACTCTGTAAAAAGTTATGCGTGGTTATACGCTACAATCAGTGAGTGAACAATCCCCTGTTTTCCTACCCTTATGCTGTAATAACAGTGACATGAACGCGACACTCCGTCCATTATTCACTTTGCACGCGACTTTGCCCACGTAACTTTATAAAATATTAGCCGTTGCAGGCGACTTCGTCCGCGTAACTTTATGAAATATAATACACATTCGTGTCTGTGATAAAACCCATGGAAATAAACCCATAAAACCACTCTATCCGAGTTATTTTGAAATAAAATGGAGTGTTATGTTTGCAGGTGGATAAAACCCATGGAAATAAACCCATAAAACCACTCTATCCGAGTTATTTTGAAATAAAATGGAGTGTTATGTTTGCAGGTGGATAAAACTCATGGAAATAAACCCATAAAACCACTCTATCCGAGTTATTTTGAAAGAAAATGGAGTGTTATGTTTGCAGGTGGATAAAACCCATGGAAATAAACCCATAATACCACTCTATCCGAGTTATTTTGAAAGAAAATGGAGTGTTATGTTTGCAGGTGGATAAAACCCATGGAAATAAACCCATAAAACCACTCTATCCGAGTTATTTTGAAAGAAAATGGAGTGTTATGTTTGCAGGTGGATAAAACCCATGGAAATAAACCCATAAAACCACTCTATCCGAGTTATTTTGAAAGAAAATGGAGTGTTATGTTTGCAGGTGGATAAAACCCATGGAAATAAACCCATAAAACCACTCTATCCGAGTTATTTTGAAAGAAAATGGAGTGTTATGTTTGCAGGTGGATAAACAAGTTTACTACAAATGAACGTCGGCTACATCATACTATTTTTAATATTCGCCGCAATTTGTTATTCATACGTGAGCTTTTTTATCTTTAATTTTATTACTTAAACAGAGCTGCTGCCCGCGACTTCGCCCGCGTAAATTTGTAAATTATATACTAAAACCTTCCTCGAGAAACACTCTATTCATTGGGGAAAACAGCATGAAACTCGGTGCAGTAGTTTTTGAGTTTATCGCGAACAGACAGCGGCGGAGGACTTGTAAATTCCAAATCTAAATAAAAATACATTTACATTCGTAAAAGAATACAAAGGTTAAATTTAAAAAATAATTTATTATTACAATTATTTTACATTACGAGTACATGAAATACTCTTTATCTATTACTCAGTAGATTAGTGTCTTCTAAACTAACATTATCAAATCCTCTTTCGATAGAATCTTTAGCTTTCGTCTTAAGACTTACGCTTTCCGCATAGAGAACATTCCGTTTTGGCCTCCACATTCGATAAAATCCATTGATACCCAAAGTTAGGCCAAAAACAAATAGGAGCACTTCAATAATGATAAACAATATTGGTGCGATGATCAAACGCAGTCTTAGCAGTAATATTACATTTGGTGGCGGCATTTTGCAGTACTGGAAAAAAAAAAATGTTATCAAAAATATATATATAAACTAGCTGGTGCCTGCGACTTCGTCCGCGTTGAACCATAAATGTCCTTTCTGGTGACCCCGACAACGTGTATGCAAAACGAGGCGATCAGTTCAGTAATTTTTGCGTGTTATTTTAGTAACAAACAAACTCACATTCACATTTATAATATTAGTAAGGAAGTAAGGAATTCGTGTCACGTTGTTTTAAGCCAATGAACTCCAAAACTACTAAATTGATTTTGATAAAACTTAAAAGGTAGGATAGTTTTTTTATTTTTATCCCGGGCGAAGCTGGGAGCGTGTAACTAGTATATGATTATAAATTTCTTTTAACAAAATACCTATAGATATGTTTTTTATGTGAGCAATCTTTTGGAGACAAAGATCTTTTATTTTATGTACAAAAAATACCTTTGTTAATTAATAATAATAATTTATTTTCTCAAAAATAAAATTTGATTTTGACCACCACACTAAGCTCCGCTTGTATCGTAGGGGTCAATTAGCAATTGACAATCTAAAACAAAGCCCAAACATGTCAGCATTAGGTGCAACAATGCTGACACCAAACATCTATACTAATATTATAATGAGGAAAGATTTGATTGTTTGTTTGTATAGAATAGGTTCCGAAACTACTGGACCGATTTCAAAAGTTCTTTTACCATTAGAAGCCGACATTATCCGTGATGAACATAGGCTACTTTTTACCGCGGGAAAATGCTTCATTCTTACGGGAAATCTAAAATAAAAGTAAACACTAGCGGCTTGGCCCGGGAGATAGCGTCATCTATCCAAAATAAGGTAGATGGCGTTTTATACTTTTCTACGCGGACGAAGTCGCGAGCACCAGCTATTTCTAAGTAAGGATAAATTAGGAATAAGGAATACTAATATTTAACGTGTTTTAAATAAGGAATACCAATAGTCCCTTTCCCTTCCATCTTATTCATCCTCCTTGGTGCTGTTAGTATTCCTGTTAGTACCTAGTACTAACTGACTGCCGTAAGTTTTGAAAGATGATATTTCAAACTTACCATCGAAACCCAAATGAGTGGCAATATCTTGTTTCGCACAGGTTTAGTGACAGGATTAGCTGATGACATCCTTACTGCAAGATTAACTTGGATGTTGCATTCTAACTTGATTGGAACTCCTACTGTCTGTAAAAAATATTTCTTACATTACATATTATTATAAAACAAAGCCCTCCGCCGCGTCTGTCTGTCTGTTCGCGATAAAGTCAAAAACTACTGCACCGATTTTCATGCTGTTTTCACAATGGTTCTGGAGGAAGGTAATAATAATACAGAGTTACGCGGGCGAGATCGCGGGCAGCAGCTAGTATTTAAAAAAAAATGGAACAGCGAAGGCTCCTGGCACAGGCTCCCGTTTAAAAGGAGTCTTCAATCACAGATTTGTAGCATTCCTTCTGTCCGGGTCCCAATGAAATGGGAATGTCCGGGTCCCAATGAATTCATTCTGTCTCAATGAAATGCAGGTGTCAACTTATCAACTCAATGTATATTTTCACTTCTTATATTCCATACATTAATTGTCGTACATCAAACCATACTTTTACCGCACTCCGGTCTCTCAATTCATATATCCCTTTTCAACCAACTCGATCCGTGGTCGGCCGCGTCCGAGAAGCAAGAGAGCGACCTCTGGCCGCCGCATTGCCATCCTTCCAAAAGCCCACTGTGTTGCTCGCGCAAAACCATAGAGCAAAGAAAGAGTTTTGGACTTGGAATATATCAATTGAGGACCATCTAATTAAGACATTGTTGGTAAAAATAAATAAACCTAACAATCGACCGTCCTGACATCGTGTGCGTCCCTGCACACGACAACAGGTGGTAACCTAACAGATTTGTGTTGTAAAAGAGCTTTCTGTTCAGTAAATAAAATGTCACACTGTCCAAGAAGACTCAGAAATAACGAAAATCTTGGACTTCTGGTTTAGAAACAGATTCTGACCCAGAATTGCATTAAATTAAATTTTTAAGTGAATGATTACTCACCGGCTCTATATCAAATATGGAACTGACTTTATTCGGATCTGGTGTTAGACCTTCGAAGTCGGCTAGACATTTTGGATCAGCGTCTTGGAAGTGTGGCTTGGATACAACTATCGGGAAACCTGAACATAAAATTATTTATTACTAGCGAGCCGCTCCCGGCTTCGCCCGGGGCACATTTTTTTACGTAAAAGCCTGCACTGATAATCCCTCTACCCATGAGTGAAGACAGAATTAAAATCGGTCCAGCCGTTCTGGAGTTTTGCGCTTAGCAACACATTTAGGGATTCATTTTTATTTATATAGATTATCTTACCATCACAGATGAAATATACCATCGATTATAAGACGACGAAGCATTATCTTAAGTTTTATGGAAATACTAGCTGGTGCCTGCGACTTCGTCCGCGTTAAAAAAAAAGTGTTAGCCTATCCTGTGTCCCGTATATTTATCTACCAAGTTTCACGATAAGAGTTAAAAAACCGACTTCAAACCGTTTTCTCATGGATGCCATTGTCAGAACGGGACCTAATTGAAATGGGACCACACGGGAAGCGTCAGCTTTCAATAAAAGAAGAATATGAATGAATGATTTAAAAAAGATTTTTGAATAAAATATTTTATTTTCATTGAATAATGAAATCGTAAATCACATTCCAAATTGTTTAAATAATTCCGAAAAAGAAAAAAAATAATAATATATAATTTCGAAGAGGATTGCCAATTTTTCTGTGTTTTTTGGACGCGTTTTTTGGAGTAATGTATAATCTTTTTATATATAAATTGTATAATAAATTAATTAGAATAACTTGCTCACCATAGTAACAGTTACTAACATCGACAAATCCTTCAGGTAGACAGTTCCAGTTACATTCGCAAGCGTACGGAGATGATTTACTGAACGCCGATTTTTCCATTGCGTATCTGTTTAAAAAGTCCTAAGTTTAAAAAATATGTTCTAAAAATTCAAATACTTAATACGAATATTCAGATCAAAAATCAATTTGTAACAATGCAAATTTTACGAATAAAAACCATAAATAAATTAGATATTGTTTATCAGATCAATTATGACCAGACTATTATATTAGTCACTGCTAATTATATCAGTGCACTGCTTTTTCTAGACACCATTCCGAATCCAATGACCTATCGCACATATTTTTAGGAGCTTTATCACTATTTAACACTAATATGTTAAACACATTGTTGACTAGACTAGCAAGTTCCATTATAATATGTTGACGTGTCTGTAAGGTGACCTAAATTATTATATTTGCTTAACTGTAGTTAAAATTGATTGCTATAGGATTTACCTGTAATATTTGAATCCATAATCAGTTAACTCACGCTGGAAGGTAAAAGGATATACTCTGCACGCTTGTTTCTTGAACACCGGTATCGTCCGTTCTTTGCTGAACTTGGGCGGTAGCATTAGGCCTTCGTACGTTCCTTTGATTCGGTTACAGAGGTTGCTGCAATACATGTGAAGACGTGAGTGGATGAAGGTGGTATGTCGCATAATTCCAATTTTGAATAAATCGAGGTTAAAGTTGTACTTTTAATTTTTGAGATAAGTCGCCACGGAACTGATTTTTGTACTAAATTATGATGCAAAGTTGTCTAAACAATCTAAAATATTAATGGTACGTTAGCAATTAAACAAACTTCTATTATTTAATTTAAAAAAAGTGAACATAGCTCCTAACATTACATTGACAAAAGTAAACTTTTCTGAACTCTTTGCTTTTTAAAGTTAACTGTACGTAACACCTTTTTCAACATTTTATTATCCAAAAATGTCTTAAATCAACTATCTTAAGATCTGTAATCATTCATATGGACATATTACCTTCATCAACGCAAAAAAAAACGAAAAAAAAACAAAAATGGGACATAACACCTTCATCCACTCACGTCTTGATATATTTTAAGACAATTTCTTTTATAAAAGAAATTTGACTTAATTATAAGACTGGGAGTTGTTTGAGAAGCAGTGAAATAGACAGAAACAATTAAAATATCGAAGCAGTCGGACCATGCGGTCTCATATATAGGAGACGGTTAATGGAAATATTATAAACTAGCTGGTGCCCGCGACTTCGTTCGCGTTGAAAAAGAAAAAAGTAGCCTATCTTGTGTCCTGTACGTCTAAATGTTTATCTACCAAGTTACATGAAAATCAGTTAATTAGTTTAAGAGTTATGGAGGAACATACATACATACTTTGTATGAATAAGACGGCTCTAACTACATAATCACTTGATGATGATAATATTATGTGGCTACCGTGGCCCATATAAAAACACAATTACTGACAGAGAGGATAGGTCTGCACAGCCGTTTCATATTTATTGGAGACTCTTTCACCAAGAAACAAATGATCGGGTAACTATTAAAGCTTACTGTAATGTGTGTATTATTAGAAAAGCTAATGTGATTTGAAAGCTAGGGAAGTAAATGTGCATCATAAAATGAAGATTGGCACACATGCACTGGTAATATCCCTACTCAGCCACCGAAATAGAAAAATATTCATTATCTAGTGATAACTATAAGAGGTATAATAGATAGAAATATTATTTGTAGATTTTCACAATATCGTCTATCAAGCAGCCGTTTGGGGTTTGATTAAATTTAAAAATACCTGGTGTTGTAGTCAGTAAATCCTTGCTCTTTAAAACCTTCGGAATTGGCCCATTTTTTTATAGAAAATCTCGTTTGACGGTCTTTCAATTCAACTACTGCTTCTACTGTTTTGGCTGCATAAAACTGTTCACATAAAATAAAGAATTAGGTAAGTATATTTATATTTGTCAGTTACTTGCGAGCATCATACATATTTGGTTTAATTGAAAGATATACCAACTCTGTCTAAAATTCCGATTCTCTCAAAATCAACCCAGCCTGGGAGGAACTTATTGGCGAGTGTGACAAGTGGATCGTCGTAGCCCCAGAAATATTCTTCAGCGGAGAGATTGAGGAACAGTTTTGAACCCAGAACGATTGTCGAATAATAGATTCCACCGTTACCAATGAAGTTTAATTTGTCCGCTGCTACAGTGCTGAGAGCCTAAAAATAAATGTAACACAGATTTCAGTTTAATGAGTTGTTTTGTTAATGATAAATTCTTTGTTCCTTATCGTTTTTCTGACCATTGCCCTTTATTCTATCAATGTCAAAGCCAAGGAGATACTTGTATACTTATTACATTTTCTTGTGTTTATAAGGTACGCTGGACTCTTGGCACTATCAATACTGTCGAGCCTCCTTGCTGACTTTTCACATAAAAAAGGACACAGTATATTTACTAGACAAAAAAGATATTATATATCTCTCTCCTTTTCTCTATCTCTATCTCTCTCTCTCTCTCTCTTTCTCATGTGACATACATATAGATATTTGATTAAGTTTATCTTCACCATAAGAATTAATAACTGTATGAGACTACATTGCGTAATACCTATTTAACGACAGAAAGAGGGTTTACTTTGAAATCTTATCCAGAATGTCATAATACATTTTCTTGGATTTTTATGTTTGGAACCCTTATTATATTACTTACAATTTTATATTTACGCGTATTTAATTCGAATATGCGTAACCGAAATGTTATATCCCATCCCTACATTACTTAAACCAAAAACAAAAACATCAATAAGGTTGGCCGAGATTAGAACCTACGTCTATCGGCATATTTATGAATATTATATTTAATTATATTGTGTACTAGCTGTTGCCCGCGACTTCGTTCGCGTTAAAAAAAATATAAAAAGTAGCCTATCATGTGTCCCGTACTTCTAAATGTTTATCTAACAAGTTTCATGATTGTTAATTAGTTTAAGAGTGATGGGGGAACATACATACATACATACATACATACATACATACACACATACACACATACATACATACATACAGAAAAAATTCTCCATGACCAACCCCTAAGTTAACAGTTAATATATTACAAAATTACTAACACTGCTTGATTTTCTATTGTCGTGAGATCATTAACCTAACCTAAACACATAAATTACGTGAGGTTTATTTAACTTTTTAAAGTTATTTAGGTTTAATGTGTAATAATTTCTAAATTTCAAATGAGCTGTTGATTCTTTGACCGTACTTTAAACGGTTAGTGATTTAACAGTTCGTGTTAGAGTTAATTAAAGATTTCGAACGTTTAAATCACTGTTTTGTCCTTCAACTTCCCCAAACCGATGAAAACCTTCTATTTAACTAACAAACTAGCAAAATATCCCGCTTACCTTGCCACTTGCAACTCGCCTAACGAATGATTTAGTTAACTTATTTCAACACACTAACATTGAACTTAAGAGAACTAATAAAATTAATTATTTTCACTATCTAGCATTAGTAAGTTATCTATTTATTACAATCATAACTATGGTAACAAATGCCTCTTAAGATTTCTTTCATAACCCCAAAAGATATCGCATTTATTAACACGATAACATATAAACATGTGTAAAGTATGACCTTGTATAGTTTTGATTGTCAACTTTTGAACTTGTGTCTTTATCAGTTCCGGAATTAAAAAACATTGAAATCAAAACATACGTCTACATTTTATTTAGATAACCATAATCACAAACACTAAATAGTAAATATAAAACAAAGTATGTCTGAACCTATGTATGCTTAGATCTTTAAAACTACGCAACGGATTTTGATGCCATTTTTTAGACTGATTCGAGAGAAAGGTTTAAGTATAATTATAATTTTAACGCGGGCGAAGTCGCGGGCACCAGCTAGTCACTTATAAGAACAATTTGTTTGCGTTATAAATTGTTTCAAGACTACCGGTTAAATGAAAAGCTTTTTAGTTTCGTTTTTTTTTTATTATTGGGATTTAAATTAGTTAACCTCAAAATTTTTTGACCGAACTTATTGTTGAACTTTTGCATAGGCAAATATAATACAATATTAAAATAAAAATACCGTAAAATTAATTAATTATATTTAAATTAAAACAATAAAAAGAATTCTTTTTCATACTTTGATAAAGGATACACTAGAGATTCTGGGTTGCATCACTAAAAGTGGCATAGTAGAATATCACCGCTCCCATAGCTTGGGGTGATATTTCAAATTAGTTTCACTTCGCTGTCCTTAAAATGAACACGTGTTACGACTTGATACATTATTACTAAATGTTAAGGTTCAAATCAGTCATGCAACATTTACATTATTCAACTTTTTATCAGAAATTAACGAGAGAAAGTGATAGCATGTATAAAAAAATCCAGTGGACACTTTCTCGCAGTGAATTTGTTTGAGACCCTGAATACTTTATCAAAGTTTTCATACATCATTTGTAAATGTTACATACAAACGTGTAGAAAACAGTAAGAATTTTTTAAAAAAAAGATTAAATTTTAATTATTGAATAAACTAAATTTCAATATAAATAAGTATACAGCTGCTCTACTATGAATGATTATCTAATCACAATTTTAAATATGTAATTAATATCAAGAGGTTCAGAAATAGATAAACCGACTTCGCATTCAGTCCAATATTGATCGCTCAAAAAATTAACAACATTTAAATCGATATTAAATACGAAAAAGTATCCATTTAAAATGATTTTAGCCTTTTAATAAAACCCGAAAACATATTGAAACTTACCAGTAACGCTATATTTGGTACATACAGTTTGACTTCTTTTGTATCCGCTATTGACTGCTCTCGATCAAAGGACAAAGTTGTGTTTGGAATGATCGTCATTGTGCCATTTTCTTTGTTTATAGTTATATTTCTGTTTGTCCTTGTCTCTCTGGAATGTTCATTACACAGGTTAAAAAGACTATCCCTATATTAGTCTACTTTAAATTATATTATTATACAAGCAAAAAGAAAAAATATGTAAAAAACCAACGATATAGCGAAGAGAAGAAGAATCCGATTTCTTTTTAATTAACAGGGGCAGGTGAAACCAATAGTATATAAAAAGCAAACATTACTTGAAAACAAATGGTCCGATTTGTTCGAGCTTCAAAACTTTGTCTTCCTTCCGAAGATATTGCGGGACATTTGTGTAGTTAAATATCCACACCTCGGAGTATAACTCGTAGGTCGGTCGTTCCCACATGTTGTACACGAATGAGCCTTCCTCCATTTCCATGAACTAGAGCAAATAATACCAGAACTTTATTAATTACTTTGGACCAATTGGAAATTTTTGGGGGAGGCCTATGTCCAGCAGTGGACGTCCTGCGGCTGAGATGATGATGATGATGATTAATTACTTAAATCACTAACATCATTTTATGAAGTGGCTATTCTCGGATTTCAACGAACATTTCAAAAAAAATAGCTAAAAGTTAGTTTAAAAAAATACAACACTTAAACGTACATGTGGGATATTATTTAATTTCATATTTTTCAATATAACAATGGGATTGGAAGTCTCTCTGTGTTGAGGACATATTGAACTGCACCCCTGTGCCAAAGGTTAACTTTTACGCTTGTAACTTCCTACAATTATGCACTTTGATAGATTATAATGACACCTTGTAAAAAGTCAATTATAGGCACTGATAAACAATGGACAATACGCAAAAAACTTAAGTACATTAATTAATATTAAGAACTTAGACATTGCACCCTTTTGCCAAGATTTACAATGAATGAAGAACAAGCTATATTTGTAACTTTTACGCTTTTAACTTCCTATCCTACAAATATATAGGCAATTACCTATACCTACTGATAAACAATGGACAATACGCAAAAATTTAGTATTGTACTATAAATTAACAACTTAGACATTGCACCCTTTTGCCAAGATTTACAATGAATGAAGAACAAGCTATATTTGTAAAACTTTTACGCTTTTAACTACCTACAAAGATATAGGCCATTATAATGACACCTTGCAAAAAATCATATAGGCACTGATAAACAATGGACAATACGCAAAAACTTAGTATTGTTTTATACATTAACGTCTTAGACATTGCACCCTTTTGCCAAGGGTTACAATGAATGAATAACAAAGTATGTTTTTTTTTTTTTTTATTAGAGATGGGTTTGCTCTTGGCCAACAACCATCTGGGTAGCAATGGAGAGGCCTAAGATGGAGCGAGCTCACCCAGAAGTTGCCTATTCACTCGAACTTTGAAAAGATTAGGGTTATATGAACTCGGAAACACAGACGCAGGCAGGGAGTTCCAAACCTTGGCGGTGCGCATTATAAAGGATGTTTTAAAGCGCTTGGTTTGAAAAGGGGGGATTGTTTGTAACTTTTACCCTTTTAACTTCCTACAAAGACGGGTCATTATAAAGACACCTTGCAAAAGTCATGTACAAACAATGGATACGAAAAAAAATAGTAATGACATTAAAAATCATGCAAGCGTGAACATCACTTTGATATATTAGCGTGTGTGAATATATGGTGGGTAAAATACGCGGATATTAAATTATTAAATAACAGAGAAAAACGTAGTCAATTAGCATATACTTCAGATTTAACACTGGCCAAGAACGTCACTCTAATAGGTGAGGTAAAAAAAAAACTACAACCACATACTTAGGTACATGGAAAAGAAATAGGCCTTGAATCATATTCTGTTTGTAACCACAAATCTTTATAATATGTATTTATGTACACTCACACGTATTTATATGTATATTCTATATAAAAAAAGTAGTAGACTATCCTGTGTCCTGTACGTCTAAATGTTTATCTAACAACTTTAATGAAAATCAGTTAATTCGTTTAAGAGTTATGGAGGAGCATACATACATACATACAATACCTACATTTATTGATTTATTATTACTATTGATGATTGATATGATTGATGATAATGTTTTATTTAATTCTAAGTTAATAAGTATAATATATATTTACAAATTTTATCAATTCTAATAATAAATCTGTTAGGATTGGTCATGGAGTAAATTACTGATATGTTTATAGGTTCTATACATGATACTGAAACTGAAATTTTTCAGTATGTATGTATGTTCTTAAACTAATTAACCTACTTTCATGAGACTTAGTAGATAAACATTTAGACGTGCAGGACACACGATAGGCTATATTTTTCTTTTTTAATGCGGGCGAAGTCGTGGGCGACAGCTTGTCTCTTAAATATAATAATGAAGCCGAATTATATATAAAGTTTCGGTCCTCTAATCAGGGTCCTAAGCATGGTGGCTGCATTATCTTATTGTATGGTAATGTAAATCTGTTGAAGTAATGGCCAGCTCTATAATCGTCGGTTATGTCGACCAAACCTTTTGACAAGGTGTTAAAAAAATTGCCAGGAAACCTACCTTTAAAATAGTATAATTAATTAACTTACCCAGTTCGTAAATAAGTCCACAGGATCCACAACGACTGTGAGAATACCCAGAAGCAATAGCACTGTACCATAAATGACGCTCGTCACTGGTCCTGCAACAATTAGCATATCTGCTGTTCACGAGTTCATACGACAATATGAAACACTTGCTTTTTAAAGTGACTTATTATATATTTGGAACACTTAGATATGTATATTCTATGTGCTAATTAACTTTACTAGGAACGGAAAAACTATATACAACTATTGTCTGTCGTATGCATCATTAAATAAAAATAGAAGGTTAAAGATGAAAGATAGCAAAAAAAGTGTTCATTGACTTTGCAAAATATTCCAGATAGATAGACATTACGTAAATTTCGTTATATTCTTTAGAGGTTACGAATAAGTCGTCTGTAGGAAACAATGTAAAAAACTAATACCTACAAACCCATTCAATAATGAAAGAAAATAATGAACGGAAAAACACGTCATCTGATTGTTATTCTTGTGTAGAAATTTGACGTGTTTTATAAAAAAAATTATATATTGATTATTATACCTTATTTCGACCATAAAGATTAGTCGATAATTCTTAATAATTTAAAAATTATAATAAAATAGTAGTAGCTACATGGGTAACATATCGTAGCTAGGTGGATAACATATCGTAGCTACGTGGGTAACATATCGTAGCTAGGTGGGTAACATATCGTAGCTAGGTGGGTAACATATCGTAGCTACGTGGGTAACATATCGTAGCTAGGTGGGTAACATATCGTAGCTACGTCGGTAACATATCGTAGCTACATCGGTAACATATCGTAGCTAGGTAGGTAAGACAAAGCTAATTAACTGAAAGCGTATCTTTATAAATTATAAAACAAACTTACGTCGTAATTGTGCTGTGCAGTGTCTTACTTTATAAACGGACACTTGTGTTTTTCTCGGCATTTGTGTCACTGTCATCTTAATAATTAAGTGCTTCGGAACTGTTTTTCATGTCTGTCCCGCAAGCAAATTGGTCAGCACCTGCTTTAAAAAAAATGGGGGAATATTTTTAATTGCACAAAAAAAAATAGGGTCACACTACAGATAGTCATGCGGTAGTAACCACCCTTTTACAGAAGACCACCATAGACTAACAATATTTGTTTAACAGGGCACAATGCGTTTTTCGGTCGTAATTTGACAGTGTGCCCTTTAATAAACCTATAAATAGTATCCTGAGTTTCTTTCGGCGTTTCTTCTCAGAGTCGTCATCTTCGCTTTTTTCCGAAACCCTGGTAAATTTAAATTTATAATGACGATCACAGGAGTTTCTTGTAGAAACCTAATTGATAAATAAATATTTTGATTTTGATATATGACTAACTACAATTCAAATATCGAATTAAGTGTAATAATAGATCACGCAATAATACATTTTCTTAATGCATAACATGTAAACACAGTTTCTTCGGCTAAAAAATTTCCTAAACAATCCATGTTTTATTAGACAAAACATGGATCGAATACAAATTACGTAATTATAAACGTAAATTCACGAAAAGTTTACGAAAACAAATTAATTTGTTCTAATTTACATAAGAGATTATATTAAAATATAATGACTAGACACCATTTATTTGATAACAATACTTAAGGCTAAACAAAATTGTATTTAAGTTCATAAGAGATGAACTTAAATATAATATTTGTGATAACGCGTCATACATTAAAATAGGTTTTGGACTAGAAGGTTATCTTTTCTACCGACGAAAACGAAAAAACAAAAACGGAGGAGGTACTCAATTCGACGCGTATATATATATTTGTTTTTTATGTATGATCACGCATAGCTTTTGACAGGGTAGTCCGATTTTGATAATTCTTTTTTTATTTGAAATGGTGCAACTCCAAGGGGGTGCCATTTTAATTTGGAAAAAAAATTCCAACCCTAAGGGTAGGAAAACAGGGGATGATTGATTGTTCACTCACCGATTGTAGCGTATAATCACGCATAACTTTTTACAGAGTAGTCCGATTTTGATAATTCTTTTTTTATTTGAAATGGTGCACCTCCAAGGGAGTGCCATTTTAATTTGGAAAAAAAATTCCAATCCTAAGGGTAGGAAAACAGGGGATGATTGATTGTTCACTCACCGATTGTAGCGTATAACCACGCATAACTTTTTACAGAGTAGTCCGATTTTGATAATTCTTTTTTTATTTGAAATGGTGCACCTCCAAGGGGGTGCCATTTTAATTTGGAAAAAAATTTCCAATCCTAAGGGTAGGAAAACAGGGGATGATTGATTGTTCACTCACCGATTGTAGCGTATAATCACGCATAACTTTTTACAGAGTAGTCCGATTTTGATAATTCTTTTTTTAATAGATAGGGTATACCTCGAAGTTGGTCTCGTATAAATTTTGGTAAAAAATTCCTACCCTTAGGGTGGGAAAATGGGGATGGGAAAATTAAAAATTGAGCATGTAGTAAATATTAGATTATAGCCACAAAAAACATAAAATAAAACTTTTTAACAAAAAATAAAATGCCGAAAAAACTGAAAAACATAAAATAATCTTATTATTTTACCTAAGTAATTTTGAGTCGCCGAAGCGAATCACTCTTTACGTAATGGTCCGTGAGCCAGCGACAGATTTTCATGAGCAATTTCCTCCCAGTCGATAATATTAATTATAAATGTGAATGTGAGTTTGTTCGTTACGCTTTCACGCAAAAACTACTGAACCGATCAGCATGAAATTTTGCATACACGTTGTCTTTGACACCAGAAAGGATATAGGGTACCTTTCATCGTTCAACGCGGACGAAGTCGCGGGCACCAGCTAGTCTCTATATAAATAAGTGGTTTGTTTTAATTATATTTTTTTTTTTAATTGGGAAAACAAACAATTACACCATGTAGTAAATTTGAAAAAAAAATGAACAAAAATAAAACAGCACCATATTACTTAAAACCAAATCAATTTAACAATATTATTTTTATATTGAACCGATATTTGATGCTGTTTTCACCAATGGATAGAGTAGTTCTCAAGCACGGTTTTAATATATAATTTACAAAGTTACGCGGGCGAAGTCGGGGGCAGCAGCTAGTGACAAATATTGTACAAGAACATAGGTAGCATCCAGTTTTGATTTTTATTTTTGAATGTTTTTTAAATTATTGGTTTTCTTTAATTACCTATATCTATTGTTAAATTTGTTAACATAAGCGCCTGTTTCACAAACGTCAAGTATGGCCTACTTGATGTAACTGTCATTTAAAGTCACCGGTAACCGGGAATAATGGAGCTGGTATACCTTTGTTTGTACGGTAAACGTCCCAAATATTGTATAGAAAATAATAAAAAAAAATCGCCTATCGAATGATGCAGTAAAACGAGTGCATAATTCAATAAAACAGAAAATGATTTCTAAAAGTAACTAATCAACACTTTACATGACGTTGGTGAAAGAGGCGCTAAGTGTTGTTGAATTTACTACCAAAATACCATTTATAGTAGGTCTGTACTTAAAGTATGTACTATCAAATAAATTAAAAACGAAAGAATATAGACCTTATTTAAAAAAAAATAACTGAACACGTAGACAGTAAGTACTTATTAATAGTACAATTATTTTTAACTTACACTTTGGATTTGCTTCGAATATTTCAGACTTTGTAAATGGGGATAACATTTAAAAATTAAAAATACATTATACTGATTTCATTGGTGAAGATGTCATCTTTTTATAGGGTAGTGCATATTAATGATATTAATATATTATGATGCATAATAATCGATTTCGCGATGATTATATATATATCATCGTCTCGAATAATTATTATCTGTTTATTCTGTTGTATCGTTATCGCAACTCAAGAATTATCGTATATATCCAAAAGTAACATCACTTAGGTACTTAATGCTTTAAAATTAAATGTCTATAAGACCCCATTACCAATATTTTCCCAATAATAAAATCTTACTTATTTGTACAAGTTTCAAAAAAACTGCAAACTTACTGATATCCTTAATTTAAATTCAAAGTCAAATTGTTTATTTACAACTAACATGGGTCAATGTGAACCAGTTCTCATTAATTTGAGATATGTATCCAAATTTACTGCCTGACGTCTGACGTTAAAAAATATTTGAAATCAATTCTAAACTAGTTATAATTAAAATTATAAGTATGGACTTCGGTGGTATGGAAATACCCCCGAAGTAACAGTTACTTATACCAAAATTCACATCAATGGAACTTGTTAAATTCAGTGAGATTCCTTGGTGAACTAGGAAATGGCATGATGGTCTTCAAACGCCTAACCAGATCTTCATAAGTTACACTGACTAAGTAACAACACCGTACACGATTAATTAAGAACCAAAAAAATCGGATAAAAGTTGGTTTGGGATATACCGATTTCTCAGACAGATATGCAGACACACACGCAAAAATATACAGAAAAAAATATAAGGTAAAATGACCTAATGTTGGCTGGAGGGTGCCAACTTATTGGCACCCTAAACTTTTCACTAAAAAATAAGAAAACTATTCCATAAACTGTGTTCCCACAAAAAATAAATCCTTACTAATATTATAAATGCGAAAGTAACACTGTCTGTCTCGCTTTCACGCCAAATTTACTGAACCGATCACCGTGAAATTTTGCATACATGTTGTCTGGGACATCAGAAAGGACATAGGATACCTTTCATCTAAGAAATAAGTTATGTTCCCGAGGGATTATCTAAAATATAAAACTAACGCCTGACCAATGTGTTATAGCAACAAGTTGTCAAGAGTTGTAATTGCTTTTATATTTTTAATTTATCATCGCATACGAAGTCGCGGGCACTAACTAGTATTTTAATATAATAGGTTTATGAAATTGCTAACACTAAACAGTCAAATGATTTAAACATTGTCAAACTTTCAAATTTTATTTGAGTTCAACAATAGGTCGAAAAGTGCCAATAATTGGGTATTTTACCCTGTATACAGACATATACAGACGCATCGGGCGTCGGGGGTAAATAGAATTAAATACCAAAGTATTCTGTAATATTATCAAAACACTAGCTGGTGACCGTGACTTCATCCGAGTTCTCTATAACATATAGTCTTCCTCGACAAATGGACTATTCAACACAAAAATATTTTTTGAATTCGAACTATTAGTTCCTGAGATTAGCGCGTACAACCAAACAAACAAACAAATTCTTCAACTTTATATCAATATATTCCAATTATTTCCAATATATATATACTACCAATGTAGTCAAATTTAGAGTCATTGATCATTTACCAATTTAGGAATTAAAAATAAAACATAATAAATGTCCCAATTGACGTCCATTAACTCGAAATGCATTAGCATAAATGCTAATCAGGCAGAAAAAAAATGCATACAAAAAAGGATCTGTAATAATAAAAAAATCCCGGTGCGGATATTAAGGAATTTTAATTAACTTAAACGAGTTTAACAGCAACTTTTTCTAACTTTTATTTATTAGATCGTCATTCGGACATTTTTGTTAATGCGGTAAATAAACTATTGGAATGCATGTCGGTTAATAGAGACTAGCTGGTGCTCGCGACTTCGTCCGCGTTGAAAAGTATAAAACGCCATCTACCGTGGAGCGGATCGCTAAAAATATCACCAAACAGATGTAATGTTAGTCGCTTCACCTGATTCTGGATAGATGGCGCTGTCAAGTGTATCCCGGGCCAAGCCGCTAGTATTTACATTTATTTTAGATTTCCCGTAGGAATGAAGCATTTTCTCGCGGTAAAAAGTATCCTATGTTCATCAGGGATAATGTCGGCTAATTTGGGAAACAAATATTAGTATAGATTGTCAAGGATTGGGGGTTTCAAATCTGGGTGAGGTGGTTAACCCGGGAATTCTGAGTGCACGCCAAATTTCCTTTAAGATCAAGAAAAATATACCGTCACCTATTATCAATTTTCACAATTTGTACGAATTATTCTCATTAACTGCTGTTGCACACGATCCATGTGTTATAGAAGCCTTATCTCGATTTTTTGGAATTTTGGAAACAAATTCCAAATCAAACATTGAATTGCAATTGGTAATAATTGAAAAATTTAAATTATGGGCGATTGAAGCACAAATACAAGGTATTATCAATAGTCGTTTTGAAAAAGTCGCAATTGATCGTTACTCGGACGCTTTAAAGCTTCTCAAAGCGAGCTGTAAATAAAATATTGCAGGGTCGGCAATCTTCTTGGTTGTTTGTGTATTTATCCAAGTATATTATCCAAGTATAGCTGTTGCACACGACTTCGTCTGCGTAATTTTATAAACTATAGCCTATGTTACTCACTGATAATATAGCTTCCCAACAGTGAAAGAATTATTCAGATCGGTAAAGTAGTTTCGAAGCCTATTCAATACAAACAAACAAACAAATCTTTCCTCTTTATAATTTTGAGATTAGGCTTTTTGAGAAAGCCACTTACCCCAAAGAGACGGCCAGACAGCCGCACTTCCTTATCCTTACATACTATAAAACAAAGTCGTCCGCCGCGTCTGTTTGTCTGTCTGTTCGCGATAAACTCAAAAACTACTGCACCGATTTTCATGCTGTTTTCATCAATGGATAGAGTGGTTCTCGAGAAAGGTTTTAGTATATAATTTACAAAGTTACGCGGGCGAAGTCGCGTACAGCAGCTAGTTTTATATATTTATAGACAAACTTTTCGAAAGGAATTATTTAAGTTATTGGGAAAAGCGCATCAAAATCCTTTGTATTACTCGTATAGGTTGTATAGATTCGGAGCCTGTAGTGAGGTTGGTACCTCACTGCAATACCAAAATAATATATGAATAACTAAGTTTAAAAAATATACAAATATTAAAATAACCAACCACCCAATAAATCCAAAATTTGGGCACAGGATTCTCACACTTATTAATGTCTGACAGACTGTCACGGGATTATGTAGATCCCAAAATGTATTAGGTATTTTGAAAAATGCACCGATAATTTTGTCGAATGAATTATCACTAAAACTTGACCATAATGGTCGGCATGCGCGAGCGCAGATAGTTAGCAAACTGGGCAGCATTCGACTAAGTAATATCTATTTAAGCCTAGAAGTACACGACCGTCCTTCGATTGGATTTCGAGTAAACAAATTATTCTTATCTATTACAAATATTTATTGTAAATAAATTTAAAACAAAGTAAATTTGTATATAACTACATATACAGTAAAATTGTAGTGTAATTTACTTAGAAATTAACCAATTGTTTTTTGTATAAACTCACAAGGTGTATCTATTAAATAATGTGTAACGTAGTCATCTTATATTTACCTAAAAATAAATTAAGCGATTAATTTAAAAAAAAATATATACTTAATCTTTTTTAATTTTAAGCAGGTTTTTATTTATTACTAGCTGGCGCCCGCGACTTCGCCCGCGTTGAAAACGAAAGAAGTATCCTATCCCGTGTCCTGTACGTCTAAATGTTTATCTACCAAGTTTCATGAAAAGGACATACACATATACATACATGCAACATACATACATTCGCGTGTACTAGTATGATGATATATGATGATATGATGATATATGATGATCACTTATGATCACTTTTTTGTGCGTATTCAAATAAATAAATCAAAAGATTTCTCAAGGTGAGGAGGTATTAGGTACCATTACTGAAAAATGGACAAAGATATAGAGAACCTAATATATAATTTTCTTAGTCGTAATTTTCTTATTTTTCATCGATTAAACTTTGGCGAGAAAATTAGTCTTACGAAAAATTGTGCTGTCACATTAATTACTGTTTTATTTTATTTTATACAACAATCTGAAATTAACTATCATCAATACTAATAATAAATCTGTAAGTGTAGATATGTATGTATGTACGTATGTATGTTTCTCCATAACTCTTAAACGAATTAACTGATTTTCATGAAACCTCGTAGATAAACAATGCAAACGGGAGCGTTGCGTATACCTATTTATAGGTGAATTATTATATTAAGGTTTTGAAGGCGGGACTTGTGGGGGAATCGGCGCATGTGTACAATTGCGCACAAAATTGCTAAGAAAAATGAAATTTTTTTTCTTATTTTGTAATTTTTCACCTCACTAACTTAACATTACAGGCAGTGTTGATATTCCTTCCATAAAATCATCGTGCTATGTCGAGAAGAACGTTTTTTTAGGCATTTATTCACCATGACGTATTTACTAATACGATAAAACAATCTGTACGCAACAGTACCCAAGAGACTCGAGACGCGCGAACGAAGTGCGGGAGGGGAAGAGCGACTGAGTCTACCAATAACGTGTCGGCACACCGACGCGTACCCGCCGCTCACTTTCCTCTGCCTCCTCAAAGACCTAAAAATAGGATTCTGCGCACATTTGCCGAGAAGTCTTTATTCGCTGCACGACCTATACGAAACGATAGAAAATAAAGCCCGGTGATTGGTCAAAATTGTATGTGGGCGTTACAACAACCACGAATGGCGGACGAAGTCGCAGGCGCCAGCTAGCACTAAATAAATCTCTTCTATGTTCGAAAAATACCAGTCGTCAAAAATAAATATATAGGTATACTCATTCGAATACTCTATTGATCATAGATATAATTATTATTTACAAAATATATTGAAAAAAATGTATAAATGAAGGAAGCATGATATTTTAATTGATAAATGCCTACGAATACATAACATAGGTTATCATAATATAGTTTTTTTCATTGTTTACTTGTTTTACTCCGCTGATACAATTCAAGAATGATATCTACCTAAAAGTTATAATCAATACTAAGTGTAGGTATTGTATGTATGTAAGTATGTTCCTCCATAACTCTTAAACGAATTTCATGAAACTTGGTAGATAAACATTTAGACGTACGGGACACAGGATAGTCTACTGTTTTCTTTTTCAATGCGTACGAAGTCGCAGGCGTCAGCTAGTATGGAATATTTTGGTAAATGCGGCTTGTCTATTCAAATACAGAATATAGAACATCAAACATTACATTTTTCTCATATTTATGTCTTCCTATATTGTGACTCTTCAAAAATGGCACAATTTTTCAGAAAACTGCACTTGGTATCTATACTAATATTATAAAGAGGATGACGAAAGTTACGCGAACGAAGTCGCGTGCAACAGCTAAGTTTTTAAGCGAAGTTGTGTTAGTATGATTTTTAACAATTCTAAGTAGTCATAGCGCCTGTTTCACAAACGTCAATTATGGCCTACTTGACGTAACTGTCATTTAAAGTCACCGGTAACCGGGGATAATAGAGCTGGTATACCTTTGTTTGTATGGTAAACGTCCCAAATATTGAATAGAAAATAAATTAAAAAAAATCGCCTATCGAATGATACAGTAAAACGAGTGCATAATTCAATAAAACAGAAAAATTGATTTCTAAAAGTAACTAATCAACACTTTACATGACATTGGTGAAAGAGGCGCTTAATGTTTTGGACTATTTCCGTACAAACAACATTCAGCTAAATTATTCCCGGTGACAGGTGACTTTAAATTACGGTTAGCCTACTTGACAGATGGTAAAAGAGCCCCTTAACACCTGTATGTATTACCACAGTGTTACAATTATTCAATTATTACTACTTTACTTAGACAAGTATCGTTTGTGAATACTCAAGAGGGAAAGTGCCTACAAAAAACTTACAAGCAAATGCTTATCATAGAAAAATTTTTGCTTGAACTTTGTACTCAGGAGTTTTTTGATTTCTAAAATATAGCAAATACTTGTTGGAATATTGAATGTTTTACATAAATAAATAGAAAGTTTAAGCTTTTATTTTCAATTTATATAAATTAATATTTTCATTAGGTAATCAATAAATTTTAAAAAGAGCGACCCGATTCTCTATTTACTGCTCCTGATTGAAAATTTCCTTTACTATTACGAGATATAAAAGGTAAATTATTTCAGATAGACTTATTCAACTATTCCAATTGTAACCAAAGCCGGGACGCTTCATAAAGCTATATGTTTAAATTCTGAATCCTTATCATTGTATTATACCTTAAAGATTAATAATAAGGAACTTAACTTGACTCTAATAGAATCTAAATTCCTAGCGATTTTTTTATGGCATGTAACCACTAATCTCAAAGTAAGCCGTCAAAGGTCCAACTTGTTTGTATTACATACTAGCGAGTCGCTCTCGGCTTCACACGGGTACATTTTTTTTGAAAATTATATATAAAACCTTCCCTTTTTAACGCTCTTTCCTTTAGTGAAAATCGCATTAAAATTCTGTGCATAGATTTTTTTATTTTTTTATTTTATTGAAACATAGTCATACAGCACTCATAATTATGACAATATATATATATAAGAGTAAATACATATGTATACTTAAGACCTACTGCCAATAACGGACTACATTTTTTTAACATTAGAAAACTATGAACACATTACAAAATAAAAATTAAAAAAAAAAACAATAAAAGCAAACAAAAGAAAACCAAGTAAGTAAACAAAAACAAAAAAGAACGGTACTCCATATACAATACACTTGTAAAGCCACATTTAGAGTATCTGATTGAAGTCTGGGGACAAACTGCAAAAACTAATCTTCGTTTATTGGAAACCACTCAAAATAAAATTATTAAAATTCTTTTTAATTATGACTACTTAACATCTACAAAATTAATTTATGATAAAACTAATTTTTTTAATTTAAAAATGTTATATAATTATTCGATATGTATATATGTTAATTAGAAAAATAGAAACAAATAATATAAATTCTCAAATAACTTTCCAAAAAAGAAACAAATACAACACTAGAAATAGAAATAAAATTGAATTGCCTAAAATTAGAACACAATATGGTAAAAAAACATACTGTATGAGGGGAGCACAGTAGCACTACCATGAGTTTATGACCACCAAAATCGCTAGCGAGAGATGAACGAGAACGTAAAATATTTGTATGAAAAATTGTACAGCGCCTCTAGCGGTCACTCAAAGAACTAAAACCAGTAACATGAGTTGCATAAGTAAAAAACCTATCGAATGTAGTCGCTAGCGACCATTACCGACTAACGTTTAACTTGCCATTTCTATACAAAATAGGTACCATGAGTTACAAATTTGACTGATGCTATCGAGAAATACCGTAACGTTAGTAGTAAAATCATTCACTAGCACATTGAAGGGTGAAAGGTTCGTTATCGACAGAAGTAAACTAACGTAAGATTTCGATAGCAACTCATGGTAGTGTTACAGATATACAATGCATTACCTGTGAATGTAACAAATTGTAGTACCATGTCTAGCTTTAAACACAAATTAAAAGAATATATACAGACCAACGTCAGAAATTAGCCTAATTATCTCCGATGTATTAATTGTATAAATGTAGTTATTAAGTTCTCATAGATTTAAGTGAACAAGTTGTTCTTTTATGAGAATAAAATTCTTTAAACCGAAAACACAATTTCAAAGGAAGAGACGCGTGTACATTGGTGTGCGTACGTGTGTGCGTCTCTCTCTGTGTGTGTGTGTGTGTGTGTGTGTGTGTGTGCGTGTGCGTGTGCTTGCGCGTGTGCGTGTGCTTGCGCGTGTGTGTGTGTGTGGATCTAGGTGTACCTACATACAGAGGGCGGGAAGCGACTTTGTTCTATGTAGAAAACATGTCGCTATTTTTTTAATATCGTGACGTGATATAGATGTAATAAATTCAACATATTTAAGTTTAAAATGTTATTAGTTTAAGGTTACGAATTTAGGATTAAGGTCAAAAAAAGTACGTATATATACATGGCACAGGCCAATACTTGTTTGCTTTGTGAAAGGATTCTTCCTTGACCTCGCTGATCAATGACCAGGTACAGACGGCACAGTATAATCTTTTCCTTGGATAACTACACTATAAAAAACAATATACTGTTTAAGAAAACAATGTATATAACCAGCCTAACTGTCGAACTTAACATAACCTACTATATATTACTATTACTTTGACTATTACAATATATCCTTACATCATCATCTTCAATACTACTACTAATTACAAATCTATAAGTGTAGGTATTGTATGTATGTATGTCCCTCCATAACTCTTAAACGAGTTGACTGATTTTCATGAAACTTGGTAGATAAACATTTAGACGTATAAATAAAGTCTTTTATAAGATGTACTTCGGAGAGTGTGCACAGGAGCTGCATGAGCTCATACCGCCTTCTCCTTTCTTCTATCGGACATACAGACGTACGGCTGGTTTCCATCCGCATCTTGTCGAAATCCCTCCTTTTCAGACTATAAGCGCTTTGAAACATCCTTTATAATGCGCACTGCCAAGGCGTCTGTGTTTCCGAGCTCATATAACCCTAATCTTTTCAAGGTTCGAGTGAATAGGCATATTCTGGGTGAGCTCGCTCCATCATAGGCCTCATCCTTGCTACTCAGCTGGTTGTTGGCCATGAGCAAACCCATCTCTAATAAAAAACAAAAAAAAAGGAAAAGGACATAGGATTATAGGCTACCTTTTTCTTTTTCAACGCGGAGGAAGTCGCACGCACCAGCTAGTATTAACAGTGGGTGGCATATTATTAGGGACAGAGCTACTTACTGAGATTTTTTAAAATTTTCTTATCTAATTAGATTTCTCTAACAAATCATTGGTTGTAGGTCTCCTATGTATTTTTTATTTGTGTCTGCACTTTATTGGGATCGGATAAACAACAACAAAATTTAACAGTCAATTTCATATGACTGATATTAATGTAGATAAAAATTAATAAACCAAGTTTCTGTTGGAATATTCCAAAACAAATCTGTCTCACTCTAACATGTAGATTGAGAGTCTTTCTCCTTCACACATATAAACATTAAGTTATTTACAATAAGCTCTTTGTTTCTTACAAGAGTCTTATATACGTTTGACTTTGAGCTTTAGAGTCAGTTCGTTATAAATTCTTCAGTTCATCAGTTGCAAGTCAGTAGTAGTAGTAGTTCTGCTTTAACTGCGCCCCTTACTAGTGAATACGAACACGCCTTCCTGATATATTAAAAGAGACTAATTAAATAATATTATAATTCCATGTTTCATTGCTTCCCATAACCCAATAGTTTCAATATTTAGTGATGCATCTCTTTGCTGAAATAACAGCTTCTCCGAACCGAAGCATTTTATGAACATATTTTGAGCGATTTTTATGAAATTATTTATTGTGTATATTCGGTAGGTCTGATATATTTTTATTTTGTATAAAATAAAATTACATCCTTATGATTTATATAATTTATCATTCGTCACGTCCAAATGTTATAGTCTGTGAGCAACGTTTAAACGAAAAAAAAAACCAAGGCTGCACGAGAATGTTTCTGATAAAAAAAACCGGCACATGCAGAGCTATTCCGGGAGTATCGTGTATTTTATAAGCTGTCATTAACTTATTGCTATGAAAATAGAGTTGAAAACTGTGTTGCAAATAGTTTTATCATTACATTTGTCGCGTATCAAGTCCAACAAGACAGACAACAAACGTATACTTTAGTCACTCGAGCGATTTCTTCGCCGGCGCATGTATGATAGAAACTATTTCAAAGTTGCCATTTCAAATAAATATTTTCACGATGAACGCGATCTCTTTGGCGGTTTGGACTCTTGAAAATAATTGTTTTATAGTATACAGTGTACTTATTGCTTCGTTCGTTTTATTCACAATTTTTCACAAAAAAAAGTTAGAACAACGACAGAACAGGATTGCCGCAAAAATAAAAATGTTAGCGCGAAATGGGAGTAGCGGCAAAGGTCAGTAATTACCTAATGGAAGATTTTGGTTTTTTAATAGTGCAACGGACAAAGATATTTTATTCTATACGGCTTCCAATTTTAAGTTTTTTTATTACACTGGACCGCAAAGAAAAAGGGTCGGTTAGAAATTATTCAGTATCTTCAAAAGTACCTGAGCTAGCTTTATGAAATAAAGACCTAATTAAAGCTAAACTACTAAATTTTATTTTTACTTTGCAGTCCAGTGTATCTCATCTCATCCGTTGTTTTAGTAGAGTTTTTGCGTTCCTTTTTCAAACGGCGCTGATGCGGTCAGTGACCCATTCGTATGAGTTTAACTTTTTATCCTTATATTACGTGATTTATAACAAGCTATAATTAAAAATCATAAACTAATCCGCAACATTATATTGAGCACAAACACGCTATATCCTTTGCTTAGTTGCTGAGAAGTTGGTTATTCCGCATACTACTTGATGGTTACTATGTCACGGAAATACCACTGAAGTAATAGTACACTAAAATTCAAATAAATCAGACCTGTAAAAATTTATGAGATCCCTAAAACACTCAACATTTTAAACAAGTCAGCTTTCAAACAAAAAATCTTATCAAAAATCGGGCCATCCGTTTAGGAGCTACTATACCACAGACAGACACACAAGTCAATTTTATAAGACCCCACTTTTACGTCTGACATTGAATTTAGTTAAAATGGCAAATCGCGCTAATAATGAATAATAATAATCATCTACTATACTGTTTTACTCATTACACTTAGCCCTCTACAGTTGTCTCTACAAAAATTTCAAAATAACAGAATATTTAAAAATAAGTTTTTTTTAAATCTCATGACCAAGGCCAATGTGCCATTTCAAGGTAACTGGCTTCCGTTACCCATAAACACTTCCAGATCCGAGAAGAATACTAGACTGCCTAGGATGCTAAGTAAAATGTATGAGAAATACGAGAAAATAAGCTCAAGCTTTTACACTCAGTCACTCAGTCTTGAGGTTCTGTCAGGACCCAAGAGGTCAACGGTTGTGTTACTTACTAGTATTCTCTCTTATATAGATACTAGTTGGCGCCCGCGACTTCGTCCTCGTTGAAATAGAAAAGTAAGTAGGCTATCCAGTGTCCTGTACGTCTAAATGTTTATTTACCAAGTTTCATGAAAATCAATTAATTCGTTTAAGAGTTATGGAGGAACATACATATATAATACCTAAACTTACAGATTTATTATTATAGTATTGACTGTTCAAACAATATTAATTAGAAAGTCTTTATTTTAAATAAATAAATATGAAAAACAACAATGTAAACGTAAATTACGTCTAGTTATATAAGGTTATATTCATTGTTGCGAGCAACAAATAATAATAGGGAAATGTTATCTACTCTATCTAATAAAGCATTTATTGTAATTTATTCACGGATGTTTTAGAATGGTAATGATATAAATAATAAATGATATATAATCATGTTGATTACGTTCGTTGCTGGCGTTTGAAACATAATATTATTTAGGTACTATTTACATATTATACGTCGTAGTATTTAAACTGAAAACCATCGCCAAAAAGCCACTGAACTAGTATTTTCTTTTACCCTCTATAACACAACTTAATTTTTTTAAAGTTAAATTTTTACCTTAAACAGTTGATAAATAATTAAGGGCCTCTTTCACCACCTACAAGTAAAGTGTTGATTAGTTACTTTTAGAAATAATTTCATGTTTATCTCCGGTTCTTCTTCTTCTTTTAATGTCTTGGCTCCATCAGATCTTCTCCGATGATTTTGCCAGTGTCCTTAGTAAAAATAGCCATTTGTAAAAGCCTTTTTTTTAAACAAAAAGGCAAAATTGAAATTAAAAATCAAAAATAGCAGATCCCGAGTCAGTCAAGTCAAGTCAAGTCTATAATTTTTCTTAGTTTTCCAAAACGTCCGTCAAGTTCAAAGCAGTCAGGTCAAGTCCTTATCTCCGGTTATCGGTTACTTTAAATGACAGTTAACCTACTTGACAGATGGTGAAAGAGGCCCTAAGTGTTATTAAAAACAGGTAAAAAAGACAATGACCTGGGCTAGTCATTAGGTTTTCTTACAGAAGACTGTTGATCATGCTAAAAAAGACTAAAGCTTTTGGTCTTGTTTAGGTATCAAATATTTTATATATAAAAAAGTATATTTCACTCCTAACTTTAGGGCACTTTTTTGATTTGATTTGATTTGACCACCTTTGGCGTTGGAAACCTACCATCAGTACCTACCATCAGGTAGACTGTCAGCCCACCTGCCGACTTTTAGATAAAAAAGCTAATATATAAAAAGCTAAGTACTGTTTTAAGGCACTTCGGAAACACTTCGAAAAGTTGTCTAGTCAATTTGGCATAAGCTCAGTAATACAGGAGAACCGAAGCCAAATGGGTCATACAACGTTTGTAGGTAGTAGACAGTAGAATTTAAAAATGACTACATACTTTGCCATAATTGAATATTATATGGATTTAACAACAAACCTAACAGTCAATATATAACAGTCAATTTTTTATATTTTCAAACTAAATGCGTTATAATTTTTTCCTCGCATTGCTATCACAAAAATTTCCACATAACATGAGTGAACAACGTGTACTATTTAAATGGCATTTTATTGTTACTCTATTCATTTTTTTTTTACAATATATTTGTACTGCGTTAGTAGGAATCTAGTTTAAATTTCGTTTTATTTAAACTCTAAATATGTAGGACAAGTTTTAAAAGGACCGTTCAATTCAAATGAATGTTATAATGTGGCGTGTGTTACGTATGCAGTGGCATAATAATGACCACCTGACTATTTCTATGCAAAACGTGTCTGATTCAAGCTTTCTTACTCGACCCATTTAAGGGGCTCACCCGGCCAGTTACCGCAGACTTATTAACACGTGAATGAAGACTAAGAGAATCTAAATGTTTTTACGCAACATGTAACATTTCTGTATACTTAAAAAGCAATATAATTATTATAGAACAATATACTGTTTATATAAACAATGTATATAACCAGCCTAACTGTCGAACTTAACATAACCTAATCTACATATTACTATTACTTGACTATTACAATATATCCTTAGATCATCATCTTCAATACTACTACTAATAATAAATCTGTAAGTGTAGGTATTGTATGTATGTTCTTTCATAACTCTTAAACGAATTAATTGGTTTTCATGAAACTTAGCAAATAAGCATTTAGACGTACAGGACACAGAATATGCTCATTTTTCTTTTTCAATGCAGACAAAGTCGCGGGAGCCAGCTAGTTAAAAAATAATATTATAAAGAGAGAAAATTTGTATGTTTGTAATCAAAAAACTCAAAAACTACCGGGATGATTTTAAAAATTGTTTCACCTATAGAAAGCTACATTATCAACGAATAACATAGGCTATACATTATAGAGTTACGCGGACAAAATCGCTTCCTACAGCTAGTAATATATAAATGTAGAGTTTACAATTTTATTTTGTACTCTACACCTATACGTATAATAAACGTATATGCACTAAATTATAATATTATACAGCCGCGTCGGTTGTTATTGTATGAGACCTAGATTACAGTAATGTGTCAAGGACGATCGATTTATTGGGTGATACCACTGTATTTGTGATTCGTTGACCATCGTAATACATTTTAAGGCTTACCTCTCTCTTATTTGGAATTCTCGATTATTCTATTATCGAGAATTCCTATATTAACTATATATAGGAATTCTCGATAAATGGACTATCGAACACAAAAATAATATTTCAATTCGAACCAGTAATTTCTGAGATTAGCGCGTACAATTAAACAAACAAACAAATTCTTCAGCTTTATATATATTAGTATAGATTTAAACTCGGTAAGAAATCAATTAGGTGCAATAACTCCATTTTAGATGCGTGAAATAAATGATGTGATTATTATTTTATTTTATCTTAAGGCCACCATAGGCAGAGATAAAATAGATAAAATACAAAGCAAAAACACGTGGCCTGGAAAAAGCAATATTGAATCCAAAAATATTTGTTTTCCAGTGGCTTTTTCTATGCATTTGGTTGAAGTCAAAATTATATTTATATTGATTTAAACCTCTTGCCCTTTTTAGTAGAGTGTTCCATTTAAAAAATGTATACACCAATATATATGAAAATTAACAAGCGCGATAAGCAATGTCGTTATCATGTCAACTTACTTCCACATATCAAAGGTCGCATGAAGAAGTCAAAACAAACGAATCTCTGACGTGGACTTATCGCCTTAAAAAATATTATATTCATGCGCACTTTTGTTAAATGTTGTGTTATTTAACTAGCGTGGTAGAAAACCGTTACAGTTCTTACAATTAATCCTTACTCCTTACTAATATTATAAATGCGAAAGTAACTCTGTCTTTCTGTCTCGCTTTCACGCCAAAACTACTGAACCGATCACCATGAAATTTTTCATACACATTGTCTGTGACACCAGAAAGGACATAGGATACCTTTCGTCCAAGAAAAAAGTAATGTTCCCGAGGGATTACCTAAAATATAAAACTGTAACTAACGCCTGACCAATGTGTTATAGCAACAAGTTGTCAAGCGTTGTAATTGCTTTTATATTTTTAATTTATTATCGCGTACGAAGTCGCGGGTACCATAGCTAGTGGTCTATATAAATTAAAAGAAAAATGGCTAAATGTGTTGCTAACTCGAGACCGCGAATTCATTGAAATCCTAAGGATGTTATTAATGTTTGATAATAATCCAACTCGCTTTTCTAAGTGGAAAAAGTGGACTGTCTTCAACTTTTCCGCCAGAAAAAGTGAAGTCGTAGTCTTGGCAATCCTAACTAATATTATAAATGCAAAAATGAGTTTGTTTGTATGTTACGTTTTCACGCCTTAACTACTCAACCGTTGCTCGTGAAATTTTCCATACACGTTGACATGAACACAGAAAAGGATATCCAGAAAGAAGTACCTACTGTTCACGATCTAAAAATTAAAATAAAAAAATTAACGCCTGACAAAAATACTTAAGGTAAAAGAAGCTTAGTATTGTTATACATATTTATAACAAATAATTATAATATTTTTCAGGTCGTGACTTTCCCGATGATGTTGACGAAGATCCCGATCAGCTTGTGCCAGCTATACCTGAGGACACACCGCACATTCCTTACAAACCCCTACGAAGGTCAGACGAAGAGGTACTGCGGAGGTCTCGGGAATATTACGAACTAATGGCTCAGAGGAGAACTGTTAGACGGTTCAGCCAAGATCCTATACCGCAGGAGGTGTTGGATAACATAATTAAAACTGCTGGTGAGTGAAACTGGCCACTTTTCCTAGCATTGCTTAACTCTCATTGCTTTGATATGACTATGCTGTCAGAAAGAACTTGGCCACAACTTGACTACCCTGACCCTGACCCGACCCTGACCCGACGACAGATGTTCGTTGTAATGAATTTTCTCTTCACAAACC
Source organism: Synanthedon vespiformis (assembly GCA_918317495.1). Lineage (NCBI taxonomy): Eukaryota > Metazoa > Arthropoda > Insecta > Lepidoptera > Sesiidae > Synanthedon > Synanthedon vespiformis. Next base: position 559,338 of record OU906954.1, on the reverse strand, counting down.
GAAGGCGGTTTTCTCTTCATAAAATTCGGACTTCGAAAAAAATATGCCGAATTGGTCTAGTATCAGCAACATATTTAGCTATCCTTTTTTATTATTACTTTATTTATACATTAAAGATTATTATGTTTCCTAATGTTAAAGAAAATTCTTGCATTGCGATGGGTTGTTTAAAAGTTGGGTAATAGTAGAATTATTTTACAAAAAACACGGCAAACATAATGTTTCTGATTTATCTCTCTTCACTTCAACTTTATTTACAAGTATTTTAATAGTTATTCTTACTGACTTAGGTATATTGGAAAACCTACTGTTAAGAAAACATTTTGTCAAAGATTATTCTCTGTTGCAATTCCAGGGACATCCCCTTCTGGAGCTCACACCGAGCCATGGACATTCGTTGTCGTCCAGGATCCAGATACGAAAGCAGCCATCAGAGATATAGTCGAAGAAGAGGAGGATTTGAATTATAAGCAAAGGATGTCTAGGCAATGGGTGACGGACTTGAAGCCTTTCGCTACGAAAGCGGTCAAGCCTTACTTGTCTGATGCGCCAGCGCTCCTTCTGGTCTTTCGGCAAACTTACTCAAGAAGAGAGGACGGAAAGAAGAGAATGCATTACTATAACGAAATAAGTACGGCCATTGCAGCTGGCATTCTGATTGCAGCTGTGCAGGTAATATAGATAATAATAAATTAATATTTTCACACATTCCATACTGCACTATCTAGTTCCACATTGAGCAACAAATGCTTGTGATATGGATACTAGACAGTTGATAGACCAAACGTGTCGTCGTACCATAAAATAACTGAAGTCAATTTTATTTATTCCGAATGGTTAAGCATTTACTTGATCAATATTTTTCCTAGCTTTTTTTGCGACTTTTCCCGACAAACAAAGTGGCCAGTAAGAAATGGATAAATTTGGAATCAAGTAGGTTTAGTCATGGCCTAACTGTAACCTGATGAATAACAGAACCAAAATTTATTTGCAAAATGTATCATTTTTATTTTAATAAAATCCGTCGGTAATGTATAATTAGTCAGATTATTATTTAGTCTGTTTTTTTGAGCTACGAAGATCCTATGTTTGCCGCACTTAATAATAAATAAAATAATATAAATCTAAATTATAAATTCTTCTTGCAGTACTGCGGACTAGTCGCCCTGACTTCAACTCCTCTGAACTGTAACGCTCGTCTCCGAGACTTGCTTTGCAGGCCATCTAACGAAAAACTTGAATTACTCCTGCCAGTGGGAAGACCACACGAAGATGCGACTGTCCCTGACCTTCAGAGGAAAAGCTTAGATGAAATTATGGTTAAAATATGAAATTTTATGGGAGCAAAATCAAAATTGTCACACTGTAAGCGTTACATATGCGTTATATTTAATTTTTGAACTTTCAGAGGTATTGCGCCATCTAACAATATCTCTGAAACTAGAATATGATACGTTATAATACACCCTTGCGAAAACTAGATGGCACCGCTAATAATTCGAGCAGAGATCAGTTATGATGTTTTTTTTATAATTTTTATTATGTATTTTATAATCGTTCGTAAGGAGTAAAATCCAGTCATACATCGAAGCTGACACACACATTTTTTTTATCAATAAGCGAACATTTTGATAAAGAACTTGTAATAATTCTTATAGGAGACTACTTCAATGTGTTTTTCCTTAAAAAAAAAGTGATAGGAAAAAGAAAAAAAAAAATTATGTATAAAATAATAAATATTAATGTATGCTCAAAAGGGACTTTGCTCAATGTTTTTGTCATTTAGAATAAATTTATGTAAATAAAAGGCTGAATAATTATAATTATATTAATGTTTTATTTTTATCACTTATTTAAATTATGTTACTTATTTGTCAAACATTAAAATCTGGGAATTACATAAGCATTTTTTAAACAAAATTAAAATTTTAAAAACTAAAAACTATTAAAATTATAAAAACTAAATATTGTAACTAATATTTTTAAAAAACTAGATATTTTTCAGTTTTATGAAATTGCCAAAAGCAATTTTATATGAAATATTATTTTTTTTTAAGCAAATTTTTATGAAATTTCAAAGGTAAATAGTCTCTTTGTCTCTTACTCGCTCAACGAAACACTACAGTAGCACTACCATGACTTGCTATCGAAATCTTACGTTAGTTTACTTCTGTCGATAACGAACCTTTCACCCTTCAATGTGCTAGTGAATGATTTTACTACTAACGTTACGGTATTTCTCGATAGCATCAGTCAAATTTGTAACTCATGGTACCGATTTTGTATAGAAATGTCAATTTAAACATTAGTCGCTAATGGTCGCTAGCGACTACATTCGATAGGTTTTTCACTTATGCAACTCATGTTACCGGTTTTAGTTCTTTGCGCGACCGCTAGAAGCGCTGTACAATTTTTCATACAAATATTTTACGTTCTCACTCATCTCTCGCTAGCGATTTCGGTAGTCATAAACTCATGGTAGTGCTACAGAACATTATTATGCTGTTATTTCACAGTGGTCTACCTACTGTAAGTAACTGCAAAGGACTGCGAAACGCAATAAGTATGTCTTTAAATGGCGGTTAACCTACTGTTACCTAACACTTTACTCAACACTTACACACACTAGCTAACAATTAAAGATTGGGTTTCAAGCAAATAAATGCAAATTCATTTTTATTCAAAAATATATAATTTAGGTAGGTATATATACTAATACTATATTATTGAAGAGTTTCTTTGGTTGAACACAAATTAATCTCAGGAACCGCTGGTTTGAATTGAAAAATTATTTGTATTGGACAATCCATTTATCGGGCTAGATAACATTTTGAACGCGGACGAAGTCGCAGGCAACGGCTAGTATTTAAATATGACTTCAAGAAATTATTTTACTAAGTTAAAACGAAACAATTTTTAATTCCTTTTAAAAATGGGTTAATGGGATCTGTTCGGAAGCTACGAATGCATTAAGAAAGTGAGGCAGACGCAACATTATCGTGTACACCAGGTTTGACTTCTATTACGTTCGGTTAAGAGCGATTTTTGTCTAATTCATAATTAATAAAGTTTACATTTAGGCTAAAAATATGCGTTCGGAAATATTCGTAAGCTTCCGCCCGGTGTCGGAGAAGATCAGTCCGCGGCCGCCCGCCCAACTCTCGAGATGCGTTAGGGCATCGGGGCGGAACTCAATTACATGAATTCAGTACTGAAACATACTTTAATTTAATAATAATTTATATTTAGTGTAGCGATTATATATTATTCGTAAACCCAAGTTGTAAACAGTGCCAATTATAATAATCTATTTAAGATAATTTATAATCATTTTCATTTATAGTGATTTACATGATACGAAACATATGTTCGATATTCAAAATAGCGTGAAATTGGTGCCAGTTAATATGTTATTGTGAAATGTGATAGTGAGATTGAATTTGACGTGCGTTGATACAGATTTAAACGGATTTTCATAGCATTTATCAGTAAAATAAAACTTAAGTGTGATAAAACTTAAAATATGAGTTTAAATAATAAGAGTATGCATTCCCTTACAAACTCTCTGAACAGCTCGGCGCTCATAAGAAGTGCACGTGCGTTTATTTTTATGTATAAATAGCGCAGACACGAAAACCACTTTGCAGCTGCATGATGACGTCACTTAAGGAAAGTGGTGACGTCACCGACCCAAGAGAAGATAAAATGGAAACCAAAGAAGCTTCCAGAGAGTTAACAGAATTGCCACCGAGCGGCACATCTTTACACAAAAGAAGAAGAGGTGAGCCACCAGCTTCTCTTTCGGTGAGGACTCCGAATTCACCTTCAGATGTTGAAGGATCATCGCCGTGTACGGCCGGCCCCACTCCGGACAGCTGGTCTCCAAATGACACGGAGGCCAGGAATCCTAGAGCATTATGCGACAGTATGATCCAACGCCTTAAAGATCGCCAAGATCTGGCCTCGAAACGTGGAGTGGAAGTAGCTTTACAGACCAAGGACACATTGGATGCTTTTGATCAATTGGAAAGGTTACTGGATCTTCTCGATCAGTTTGTTACACTGAAAGAACACAATGAACGTCTACTGAGGAAACTTAAAGACGTAAACCATTTAAGGAGGCTTCATGAGGCACATAAGGCTGTAAATAGAGAGAACGAAAGATTAAAAGCAGAGAAGATAGATGTACAGCAGTTTTTGAATGAGGCTCTTGATGCTGAGTTCGAAAGTGAACAGGGTCAGGCAATATTCGACTCTATGTATACAGGGGGTAGAGGAATGAAGAGATCAGGTTCCAAATGGAGAGGACACTCAAAATTTGGTGGTTCACTATTAAGGAAACAAAGATCCAGGTCGGCTGGTGGTGATGACAGCGATGTTACTCCGGACACTCCTTTGAGACGTAGGTCTGAAGGCATCTTTTCGAAAGAAGTTGATAAATCCAAAGTTTCAAAATGGACACGAGTAAAGGCAGCTTTTAGGTAAATATAATGTTTGTGTGTTATCAGATTTTGAACGCGATTTCGTCCGCGTACTGAGGATATTAATTAAGGCCTATGTGTTATTCTTGCGTATACTAATACTCGTAATTAAATTCTCGTCAAACTCCTTTCAGTAGTTTTTGCGTGAAATTTTCCAATCTTACATCCCCACAAAACTGCATATTGGATTGCATCCACAATATTGCATATTGGGATGATTAGTTCAATGTCGTATAAGTAGTTTTAGAAATTTTCAAATCTTTTTTAATTATGAAAAATTTCATCATATTTTTGTTAATATTATTGTAAACTAAGTATTTCCACGATACATAAATGTAATTCAATAATGGTAACTCAGATGCTTAAATTTTCGTAAAATATTAGATAAAAATTTAATTGTTTTTGTTCAGATGGGAAAAAGCCCAGTGGCCACAAGCAGCCATAGGCGTTGCAGCTGGACCTGTGGCTGTCGGTGCCATGGCTGGTGCTGTCGCCTTAGCGGGTTCTACTCCAGTATCAGGATTAGTCAGTCTGGAAACAAAAGACTCCGCCAGTTTAACACCTGGTAGCGCTATCTCTTTAACGCCTAATTCATCCTGTGAAGAATTAAGAATGGAAACAGGTAATGGTTGATCACTAACCTTGTTGTTGGTATATTTTATAGTTTACAACAATCCGCCAGACAAACCTGGCAGGGCACAAAGTTTTTCAGTCATAAATTGTACATCCGAAATGGCAGCAGTAGCCATCCCCTTACACAGTGATATAATAGGCCACGGTAGTCACCTACCATCAACTATACCGTCCACATTGTCATATATAAAAAAGGAAAAATTACAGAAATTACAATAAATACCAGTGTAGCCTATCTAGCTGAAAATAACGTTTTCTTTTTAAATGTCTAGTAAGGATTTCTAGTAGTTTTCATCCCCAGATAATCAACCTTCCGAACCCAATTAAGAACACATTTTTTTAGTATTTACAAATGCTTTTAAAAGCTTATAAATTAAATAAACTGATTTGTAGATGATATTTACTGTTTTATTGTCTTAAATATGGCTTCAATTTATTATTCGAATACGATGGAAAATCTTAAAACATTTCAACAGTAATACTTAGATAATAGCAGGTTAGTATAACACGAATCTGAAAATATGCCAGATATGTAAGTATTACAATAATTTCAGGGAAGCCCGCGCTGCGCTGTGACGATAATGACAACACATTCCTTCATGCGCCCACGCAGGTAATCTACCAACTATTTATGTACTTCGCTCTGAACGGTTTCCATTCACTGGTAACGTCGTCCAGTGCCAATTTTAATTAAATTAATAGCATTGCTTGCAAACAATAAAAACGGACGTCATTCAGAAATACCAATATTCTTTGAAAAACGTTCAGCAGTGTATACCATAAAGTGTATATTCCGTTTGAAATTGTAATGCGCCTATTTAAAATACATTGTATCGTTTAATATTTCATTAATATAATTTTAATTTAATGATTATATTAATATAATCTCCTACATTTTTTGATTTTGTAGAACATTATTTAACGTTTATAAAATAATGTTGTTTCAGATATTCGTCATTTCAGCCTCGTCATGATTCGATGATTTTATGCATTGTAAATAGAACACCACGTTGAAAAAACAGTAATTGTGTTTTTATGTTTCGGTGAGTTAGTAAGGAATCCGGGTATTGGTCGCGTCCACCTATTTTGTCAACCTGGACGGATCACAGGCACATTTTCTTGCCCGAGTCCACCTTGTCAGTGTTTGAGCTTATTGCTCCAGTTTAATATCAGAGCCATTTTCACTGTTTCTTTATCCTTTAAGGCCAATCAGCACTTAAATTGTATCTCTCCTGATGTTGTGGAGTATATAGGTTACGGTAGTCAAGAGATACCTACCATCAAGTGCACCTTAGCTTGCGTGTCCTTATTATACATATTATTAGAAAGAAAACCAGACAGATAAGAGGTGGTATTAGGACTGACTGATGACTAATAATCCATCAAATATAACCTTAATTTTGTAAATTTTTATTTAACAAAATTTGGGATTCATAATTTAATTTAATTGCATTTAAATGCCCTTAAATTTATATGTAATATATCTCTTTAATCTTAAATATTTTTTACTAGGATGACAGCTCCACTTCCCCGTCGCCAAATAAGCTGCATAAGAGTCCTTGGGGTAAAATGCGAGATATCATCACACACGGTTCAGTTAGAAAGAAATCAAGTAGAGCGGTGAAAAACTCGCCAGACGTAGTCCCAATACGAAGACGTTCTCTCAGTGATGGTGGGGACAGCGATGCCCCACCAGCTCTAACCCTCACCATACCATCTTCTGAAGAGCTTGGTAAGTGTTATAGTTTTTATATGAAAAACTTTCCATGGCTAGTCTAGATGAGGAAGCGAATAATATGTTTAACCAAGTTTTTGACATACTGATAGCTGAATTTAAGAAAATATTCACAGCTAAAAAAGTAGTTTTAAACGGTCGTATGAGTTTCAGCGATTGGGCTACTACAGGTATAAATAAAAGTAGACAACGCTTATTTGAACTCTACGAAGAAAGAAATTATAATAAAAGTGCAGACTTTCATGAATTTGTTAAAAAATATTCAAAATTATTTAGACGAGTATGTATCGATGCAAAATCGATCTACTTGAAACATAAAATAATGATGTCCTCAAACAAGATTAAAACTATTTGGAATATCATCAATAGTGAAACTGGAAAGTCAGTAAAAAGAAAACAGGATTTGGAGCTAATTGTGAATGGGTGTAGGTTACAAACAGAGGTGGAGGTAGCCACGGCATTTGAAAATTATTTTACTTCTGTCCCGTTGGTTACTACAAGGCACCTTAACTCCTCCCCCGGTGTCGCATTAGCATTCTTAAAAGCGAGTGTACCGGAGTGTACCACTGATTTTAAATTTAAACCTATAGGGCCTATTGATATAGTGAGTGCATTTAAATCTTTAAAGCAAAAAAGTACGACAGATCTATGGGGACTGTCTGTTAAAACAATAAAATCAGTAATTAACGTTGTAGCTCCTCATTTAGCAGCTGTGTTTAATTGTTGTATTTCTATGGGCATATTCCCTAATCAGATGAAATTGAGCAGAGTGATACCTCTATTTAAGTCTGGTAGTACTACGGACCCCTCAAATTTTCGCCCGATTTCAGTGTTACCAGTTCTTAGTAAAATATTTGAAAAAATCCTGTTTAATCAAATGTACTTTCACTTTTCAGCGAATAACCTTATGTGTAATAAGCAATTCGGTTTCACAAGGGGCCGCTCCACTATTGATGCTGGAGTAAAATTGCTTAAGTTTATTTATGAAGCTTGGGAGGATAGACAGGATGCTCTGGGTATTTTTTGCGACCTGTCCAAAGCTTTTGACTGTGTTAAATATGATAATTTATTCGGAAAACTTTCCCACTACGGTGTTAGAGGTATAGCTTTGGATCTCTTGAAATCATATTTGAGCGATAGAGTTCAGAGTGTAGATGTAGGTGGGATTAGATCACAGGGATCATTAGTGACTATGGGTGTCCCGCAGGGCTCTATTCTGGGTCCGTTTCTCTTCCTTGTTTATATAAATGACCTTCCTTACCATATTAATGATCATGATATTTTTTTATTCGCAGATGATACGTCATTGCTTTTTAAAGTTAACCGTAGAAGTAATCATGATCATGTTAACTCGGCGATGTCTAAGGTTATTGATTGGTTTAATGTTAATAATCTTTTGTTGAACAATAAAAAGACAAAATGTATTAAATTCACTTTACCTAATGTCAAACAAATTGATCATAATGTTCACGTAAATGGTGAAGACATTGAGCTGGTTGAGTCGACTGTATTCCTAGGTATAAATGTAGATTCTAAGCTACAATGGGGACCACACATTAATAAACTAGCCATTAAATTAAGTTCGGCTGCTTACGCTGTTAAAAGAATTCGCGAGCTAACTGACGTAAATACCGCGAGGATAGTATATTTTAGCTATTTCCATAGTGTAATGACGTACGGTATTTTACTTTGGGATAATGCTGTGGATATAAACACTATATTTGTGTTACAGAAAAGGGCTATTCGTGCTATCTACAAGCTCGGTCCCAGAGCCTCGCTAAAAGATCAGTTTAAAGAAATAAATATACTTACTGTAGCCTCACAATACATTTTTGAAAATCTTTTGTTTGCTCACAAAAATATTAGCACTTTTAGTAGAAATAGTGATGTTCATAATTTAAATACTAGAAACAAGCATAGGCTTCAACCAAATAAAACTCGTCTCCACAGGGTTAGCAACTCTTTTATGGGACAATGTGTGCGCTTCTACAACAGGCTTCCAGCTAATATACAACAATTATCTATAAATAAATTTAAAGTTTATATTAAGAAAACCCTGTGCAAAAAGGGTTATTATAGGATATTAGATTATATAAATGATGACTCTCCTTGGAGTCAAATATAGTTGATTATAGTGTTATGTAGATTGCTATGTATTGTTACGTATTACTTTGTAATTTATTTATGAAAAGAGCAACTAGGGGGTTTCTTGCCGAGTTCTTCCCCCTAGAAACAGCTTTCCGAACCGGTGGTAGTTTGTAAAGAATGTTGACGAAGATAAATGTTTTGTAAAAACTTACGTCGAATAAATGATTTATTATTATTATTATTATACACATATATTTATTTTCTATCTTAATTCTAAATTTTTTACAATAAATATTATTAAAAAAAAAAAAAAAAAAAAAAAAAACAAACAATAAATATCGTAAAAAACTTAAAACTAGAATTCCGCAGGTAGTGGGGCAAGGCCCAAGCTACCAGTGGTTAGGGCTGCAGAGTGAGGAACCTCCTGACAATTCGTGCCGTGTCCAGAAGTACCGCTTTCTGTATCTGAGCCTTGATCCAGCCATCTAGTGAGAGCCTCTTGAGGTGTTGGTCGAGGCTCTTCGCTATAAGACCGTTCGCCGACACGACTATCGGGACGATGATGGTCGAATCAACATCCCACATGGCGGTCACCTCATGAGCCAAGTCTAAATATTTACTTAGCTTATCTTTTTCGGCTTTCACGAGGTTTTCGTCATGCGGGACAGTAATGTCAACAAGCATCGTCCGGCGTTGGGATCGATCAATAACCACGATGTCAGGCTTATTGGCGACAATAGTCCTGTCCGTGATTATGGAGCGGTCCCAATAGAGCGTGGCATGACCATTTTCGAGAACGGGCGTAGGCACGTACTTGTAGTACGGCACCTCAGATTCGATAAGACCGTATCGAAGAGCAAGTTGCTGATGTATGATTCTGGCTACTTGGTTATGTCTGTGCAAATACTCGCCGTTAGCAAGATGAGCACAACCGGAAATAATATGCCTGAGTGTCTCTCCAGGACGGTGGCATGCCCGACAGATGTCGACCGTACCGTCCTTCAGGATATATTTCCGGTAATTGTTCGTCTTAATAACTTCGTCCATAATTGCACAGACAAACCCTTCGGTTTCCCCAAAGAGGTCACCGAAACGTAGCCAGTTCACTGACATGAGCGTGTCTACATCAGGACTCGTCAGGGCCTTGTAGAACCGTCCATGCAGTTCCTTGCCCTTCCATACGCTCCTTCGGTCTTCGGTGCTAAGAACCACAGGCTTACGCCAGTTCTCGTTAGATAAGCATAAGGGAGTGAAGTGTTTGTCAACTGTCACCACATCATGATGTATCCCGCCTTCGATGTTATGGAAATATTCCCTGAGACTGCATATTTCTCGGTTATGAAGATCCTTGGCGTTCAGAAAGCCTCGGCCCCCCAATTTCCGAGGAATATACAGTCTCATAACAGACGAGCGCGGGTGTAACATCCGGTATGTGGTGAGCAGTTGACGAACCTTTCTGTCCAAGGCATCTAGTTCAGTCTGAGTCCATCTTAGTATGCCAAAGGAGTAGGTTAACAAGGGCATAACCCAGCTGTTGAAAGCGCGCACCTTATTACCACCCGACAAAAGACTCTTAAGTACTTTTGTTAGGCGACAAAAGAAGCGTTCCTTCACCTTCTGTTTTATGTCCTTGTCAACGATACCCAATGACTGTGACATACCAAGATACTTGTAGGTTTCGATTTCAGAGAGAGATTTAAAGGTCACTTCAGTGAGTTGTAAATTAGAACAATTTACAACCTTACCCCGCTGTACATGCATGACCGCACACTTATCTACACCAAACTCCATCCTTATAGAGTTGCTAAAAGTTTCTGTTATTTTCAGCAACTCTAACAAATCCTGGCGTTTGGATGCGAATAGTTTGAGATCATCCATGTACAGCAGGTGAGAAATGACCTCTCCCCCTCTCCGCAATCGATAGCCTAGTGTTGAATCCTTCAACAATGTGCTGAGAGGATTCATAGCTAGGCAAAACCATAGTGGACTCAGGCTGTCGCCTTGAAAGATACCTCGTTTTATGCTTATTTCGTCTTGCGAACCAGAGACGCTCTGTAGACTGCCTGGTTGATGAAGGACAGTGGTCCATTGCTCCATGCATATGCTTAAGAAGGATCTTAGAGTTGAATCAATTTTATACAACTCCAAAATTCGTCTTAGCCATGAATGGGGCATCGAATCATAGGCCTTCTTATAGTCAATCCAAGCTGTCGACAGAGCCCCTCTGTTCCGCTTGACATTTTGAGAAATGGTCATGTCTATGAGGAGGAGCTCCTTAGTACCACGGGACCCAACTCTACATCCATTCTGAGCTGGGGCCAAAACATTATTAGCAACTATGTGCGAGTTAATTTTTGTCCTCAGAATGGATGTGAGTAATTTGTACAGTGTTGGTAGACATGTGATGGGTCTATAGTTTTTGGCTTCCGTGGTACTACCAGATTTGTGGAGCAGGAAGGTGATTCCAGTTGTCAACAGACTGGGGAGGGCACCGACATCAAGGGCTTTTTGGAATTGCATTGCCAAACATTCGTATGAGCATCGAAACCATTTAATCCAGAAGTTGTGCAATCCGTCCGGTCCAGGACTTTTCCAGTTCTGGGCCGAACGAATAGCACAACTAATATCATCGGGGCTTATGGTAACAGCCCCCATGGGTTCGATGGATTCACACGTCTGCTTAACAATGTTTATCCAATCGCCCTCCGTGTGTTCATCGGGAACCGACCAGATGTCGCGCCAAAAGTTTACCATGGCGTTTGCATCTGGAGGCTTCCCGACTTCCACACGGTTATCAGTTCCCTCCCATTGTCTGTATACCTTCCTTTGGTCACTTTGGAATAGGCGGTTCTGATGAAATCTATCCACGCGTTCCCTATAGCGGCGTATTCTGTTTGCCCACGCATAGACTCTCTGCTTCAAGAAATCAATACGTTCCGTGACACAGGCCATGTAGTCTTTAGGTCTGATACCAGTTCCCACAAAAGCCTGAGTCACGAATCGCATAACTCGCGGGCGATTATTGCCTTTCTTGAAGCAGAGTAACTTTGCAATGAGAGTCCTAAACTTAGCGATACGCTTCTCGATACGTATTTGCCACATTGGTGTGCGCGCGATATCATTTGGTGTTTGATCAGGTCTTAAAAATCTAATATTGGCAACGCAACACACCGCAATAGCTCCACAGTACAATATCGAGTGCGTATCGGTTAAGTCTTTGCTGTCCTGTATGTATGGCGACAGCAAAGTGTTTAGGGCTCCCATTAATGCAAAGTTACGTTTATTCGCGGGCAAACGTGGTAAACGCGGCTTAAGTTCACCTGTGGAACGATATCTCAAAATCGTCTCCTCCAAAGTCCTCCTCAATTGCTCATACGCCTGGGTACCCACGAACCTGTTCGTAACATCTTCCTCATCGTCAACAGGGTCTATAGGCGTTATCGGTTGGGGTGGTGGAACCGGTGTAATCGCTGCAGTGGGTAAAACCTGTGACGATTCAGTTGACGCGCGAGCAGGTAGTGAGTCCAGGCGCAGCCCATCAAGTGCAGACTGGTCCAAAAGTTGACACCGTTGGATAGCCCGCACCTGATCCGACAATCGTTGAGCGGTGACGGTGAAGGTCGGTTCAAGGGCCCGAAACAGAGAGAGCATCCTGTCACGGTACGCCGTCAGGTTAGTTCCCCCCTCTGTGGCCCCGTAATAGGCCCGCATGCAGTTCTCATTCATGGTCCGAGTCCATCGCATGCGGCGCACTACACCACCGGTAGCGAGGGCCGGGCGCGAGGCGGATTGCCCCGCAGACCCCAAGCATGCCGGCAGTGGGGGTCGTCGTCCTCGTCGCGCTGATCTTCTCGGCGGCAAAGGCGGCGTCTGCCTGTCCTCGTTACTCGACGTGCTCTTATCGTCGTCGGCGGTTAAAAATTCTTCCGCCGAAGAGCACGGAGACGACGAGATGGGCAGTGGTGTATAACGTGCGCAATGTTTAGCAGTTTGTTTGCTTCGCAATATCATGGTTTATGTATAACTATTTCATTTTTTATTGTATTTGACATATATGTCATTTTGTACACTATTATAAATTATGGCTTTTCACAAATATATCCACAGTGGTTGGTATAAAGCTGTTTTTAAAAGTATTTTCAGGTGTATCACTTTTAAATTTATATATAAAAACGTATAAATGGAAGAAAAAACTGTTTAAAATAAAATATAAAAAGTAAACCATGAAAATTACGTATTGTCAGTGTCACTGCTTTTTTTTTTTTTTTTTTTTTTTTTTTTTTATTATTATTATATTACTAGCTGTTGCCCGCGACTTCGTCCACGTTCAAAATGTTATATAGCCTAAAACCTTTCTCGATAAATGAATTATCCAACACAAAAAGAATTTTTTACAGGTGGTCAGGGTTTCAGAAAAGAATATACTTACTTAGGGAACTGCGCGCGGACGAAGTTGCGGGCAAAGGATAATCTGAAACGTTATTTAATGTGTAAAGAGGAAGGTTTTTATTATATAATTTTCAAAAAAATCCATGCGAACCAGAGGTCGGCCCGCTATGCATTAGTTGTAGAGTTAGAAGATTGACTTTAAACTAGTAGTAGTAATATTTCCAGAAATTCAGAATTAATTTGGATGTAGACTTTCTTATCATACCGTGATTAGTGTACATTTTTTTCTGCTTAGCAATAAGGTCTTTTTAACAGTGTATCTGTCTATACAGAATCAGATCCAGCTCATCCTGTACTTCGTAAACAACGTTCACTGGAGCTTGGAGCTCGACTTCCTCAGCATCGACCACCTCGTGCCTCCAAATGGACGAAGGTCAAGAGAGCATTCCTTACTTCTGCTTCTGCATCAGTGCCATCAAGTCCGAATCGACATTCGGCATTCTTCACCGATGCTGGTATGAAAATTCTGTGTTTTTTCTTCTATAACTTTAAACTCTTAGAATGTTGCTTACAAAAACATTCCAAGAGTTTAAAACTCAAAACATTCCAATGATCCATAGCCTTGAAAAGTCGCGCATGTTTGAAGCTGTAAACTGAACACTGAACGGCAATAACACTCTTTGTTCTTTAAAATGTTTATGTGATACTTCACTGAGAGAGGATAACGATTATGGGGTTTACAATATACGTCACTATGAACCTCACTCTTGTCAAAATTTATGAAATCCTTGACGTGTTTGAATCTGTCCGAGTAGTTTTTGCTACAGCAAAAATTTTTGGTCCGGATTGGTTTCTACCAAGCGATGGATTCGACGTTTCTAGTTTTAGACATCCTCCCTTCAAAAGTGTTCAAAAATCTCACTTGATGAGCCTGGAACCGTTCCCTTTAGTAAGATTATGCTATTAACCATTTTTGTTCGCAATTCAATGTAGATTATTTTTCTCCTAAGCATTTTTGCGCATAGTTTTCAAAATATTTAAGATAAACTGATAAAATCCAACTTCTCCCCAAAACCCGGCGTTAAAAATGGTATAACTTTTTACCAAACAATAAGTGGACTGTATAGAACAATTTGGAGCGGGAATGATACTTTTACTTTGAATGTTGTGGTTTGGTTGTTTTTTGAGCTAATTGCCCCATACCACACCTATGGTCAATTGGTGTTTTAATAAAAAATGTCTTTAATTAAAAAAGAAATCCATAAATTATAAATTTTATATTAAAATTTATAACATATTTTTTTTGTGTGTTAGTATGTTACGTAACTAATTAATCCTGAAAGAGGAGCGAGAAAGGTAGTAAGGAAGATTTTTGCTGGTTGAAACTTACTCAAATTATATACATTTTTAGGCTTATTGCGGTGGAATTTTCTTTAAGGATAACATTGATATGCTTTGTAGCTTTTCGCGAAATACGTAGGTATCACATTTTCCTTCGAAAACACAATGTCCAATGAAATTCCGCGAAATCAACTATGAATCACTCGCCCAGTGCACTGTTGTACAGGATGCAAAACTAGTATTATTATGTTAAAATTTAGCAAACCAGCATTTTGTTTTATTACAATTTGTTTACAAAGTAACATTGCACTAAATTTAAAAGCTTTTGCTTTAGAAGTTGTAAACATTTGATTTACTTACAGTTAATATTAATTTATGCTATAAAATTTTGGCCGATTCGTCGGAAAAGTTAGTTACGAATATAATTGTCATTAGTATTAGTTATATTAAACTGTTTACCTCCCATCGCTTAACCGCTTATAGGCACATTTTCTCGCAATAATAATTACATGTGGCCTACTCTAGAAGGTCTTTCACTTATCGTTGAAATTCTTGTCAAAATCGATTAAGCTTTTTCGGACATAAACCTAGGCAATCAAATAATAATAATTTTGTTTGGATGTTGGTAAACAAATGAGTGAACAAATGAGCTTCATTTCTTTCTTTATGACTATTGCTCCAATATAGAGATGCCTCTCAAAAAAAGTTACGTGCAGAACATCTTTATAAGGTACTAGCTGGTGCTCGCGACTTCGTCCCCGTAGAAAAGTATAAAACGCCATCTACCGTATTTTGGATAGATGGCGCTATCTCCCGGGCCAAGCCGCTGGTATTTGTTTTTATTTTAGATTTCCCGTAGGAATGAAGCATTTTCCCGCAGTAAAAAGTATACTATGTTCATCACGGATAATGTCGGCTTCTAATGGTGAAAGAATTTTTCAAATCGGTCCAGTAGTTTCGGAGCCTATTCCATACAAACAAACAATAAAAAATTTCCTCTTTATAATATTAGTATAGATGAACTTAGATTTAATTACGTGCAGAAACTACGTCATGTCAGGTAAAAAAATTTAATTACCTTGAGGGCAAAAAGTCATGTCACTAAAAAAAACCTATTACATACTTACACAATATGATTCAATTAAAAACGACCATTTAGGTAAGTATTCCCTTTTTTTAAACGGTGAGTAAGTGGCTAAGTGTTTGAATTTGCATTAGCAACAACCTATATACCCACAAACACAAATAAAACTAAGCCTCAAAGTGCTGACATCCGTCTGTTTGTCCGGCGTATGATCGTACATTAAAACTTGGCTGCTCGCCAGAGGCAAAAAAGAATAATTAGAAATATGAGGTAAACGGGCGTTAACCTTTCAATTGTATGAGATTTAACCTTTCAATATATTCTACTAATATGTCAGATCCATTATCAGTACTCAAAACGAGACTTGGTGGTAGAAAACTTTCAGTGTTCATTTTACCTGCGAATAGACAACTGCACCTTAAAACTTGACATGAAGATTAACCTTACCTTAGCATCAGATTGAAAAAACTATGATAGAAGTCTATGAATAACTTAGCGAGCATTTCTCTGCCAGACGAAACGTAAACAGAAATTTTCAAACATATCGACAGACTATATCAAAGCCTAAACTAGGTGTCTGGATATAACACGTGTGTTACCTTTACCTTTACCTAATGTTTGCTACTGTATTGTATTGTATCTATAACATAGTTTATTAACTATAAAATAGAAGTACTCATAGGAAAATTTTGGATGCAGAACTACGAGATAGTTCTGGATAAGCTGTGAAGCAAGATCGTTCACTATGTGAAGAGACAATGTAAGCCAATTTAACCTGTAATGGATCAATTCGGAGGCGACTAGAAAAATGCATTTTTTTATTATATATTTCGTACCTATTTATATTTTAGTTGTTTCAACTGGACTCTGTTTTGTAGTAATGGCAGTATACATTGCGTACCTGAATCACAATAAATCGTAGTCTGGTAGTAATCACTTTAAGGATTTATTTAATTTAACAAAGCTTGAAAAAATAAATGAAAAAACTTGACGACTCCTGGTTATTTATAATAGCCTATATCGTTCTAGAAATGAGTGCGTTTGTTTGTGTTAAAAATGAAAGAGAACGCATTAACACTACACTGATCAAGCGTATCTGATGTCTGACGAAGATTCTCCTACTTTCGATCTCACTAATGTTTACAACTGAATTCATTATTTCAATACATCTCTCTTAACATAAACAATTATCGCTGACCTATTAACTATTTGTAATCAATAAATCTGTAAGTGTAGGTATTTTATGTACGAGTATGTATGTTCCTCCATAACTCTTAAACGAATTAACTGATTTTTCATGAAACTTGATACATAAACATTTAGACGTACAGGACACAGGATCTATGCTACATTTTTCTTTTCAACGCGGACGAAGTCGCAGGCACCAGCTAGTTTAGATTAATAAAACACTATGACGTTATACTTACATATTTACAGAACACGTGTTTAAGGATTTCTCATGATTTGTAATCGAATTATATCTTCTTCCGTTCTGATATGTGCCCATTATAGAACGGTATACTATAGCCATCGATGACTATAGCTATTAAAAGTATTGGAAAGGTAGAAGCTATAACTTACCTTTAATCTTATAAATATTTCGCTGTGATTATTCTTTTAAAACTTACTATAAGCAATTTACACCTCTTTAAGAAAACACAACAACGCTATCAACAAAGGCGACCAATTAAAGTATATATTTGTTATGAAAATCTTTCAAAATGCAATAAATCTTTTATGTTCGTCTTAAACTTATTATCAATTTTAAACGGATTATCCGCACAATGAATTACGTAAACACGATTAATAACAGCTAGTGCTATTTCGATTCTTCAAAAGCGCTTTGTTTAATATTTTATTATAGTAGGTCACAGAAGTAGGTCTAGGTACCCTTACAGAAGATCACCATGAAAAAAAGCACTTATGGTTCTTTTTGTTTCTGTAAATGAGTAAGAGATTTCAAATCTCATTCCCATATTCTTATCTTATTTAAGTATTGCTTCCAAAAATCCAACAAATTCTAATATAAACGTTATAACTAAATTCTTCCATAGTGACTTTATTTAGAAAAAAAGTTATTCATATTTCATCTCCCTTCTTTATCCTCAGTTGTCATATCCTTATCGGTGAGTGTCTTTTCAAGTTTCTTCAATTTCTTGCGTAATTTTTTATCAACTTTATTATTTTTATTGTCCAACATTCTCCTGAGCACATCCTTCACATCTGTTATGGCGTTTTCACTTTTTTCATCTTCCATTACATCTGCTTTAAGATTGTCGTCAATTGTGTCTTCATCTTTATCTATGTCTCCTTTTTCATCCATATCTCTTTCCATATTAAGACCCGTAGCATTGTTGGTGGAAACATTAAAGTTTCCATTAGCGCACCTTTTTATATCTTCTATGACACCAAACGATTGATCTTCGATCGTCTTTATAACCTCTATGAGACATGCTTCATGCATAGCACCGTGAGCCATCAATTTAGTTATTTTCATTGTGCCGTCTATAAGTTTCTCGGTGACGCCTATCATTGATGTTTTTATTACTGGTGACTGAAATTTCAAATTAATATTAATGGCATTCGTAATATTATCAACCTAAAAAAAATTCCTAGTCTTATAAGACTAAGAAAAGCAATTAAAGAAAAATATATCAAAAATATATTATACTCTTATTAAATTAGGGAATGAAATTGGTTTCATGTTCAGGTGATTTTGAATCTCCTATCTATTTCTAAGTGATACATTTTCTCCAAATAATAAATAATTGAAAATCAAAATTATTATTAATTATTATCTTATAATAAAATTATTTTATGCGTTTATAATTGTATTTTACAGAGTTATAGTTTTATTTTGTTCAGTTAAAAAATTATAATATGGGAATTCAATTCTTATGCTTATATTGATTGTCAGATAAAAAACTCTTACTAGTTTTTTGCTGTAGGATTTAATTAAAATTATTATAAAGCAGTCTGTCAACCCAATGCCCTGTTGAGGCAGAGTTTACGTACGAGTATATCAAGGCAAAGTATTACTCAGCCACTCGATCCAGCTTCCAAGGAAATTATGTTTAGTTGTATTTTAACTATTTGTAACTCTTCAGGATTGAGGTCATCGACTACCAATCCCTACTCAAATATATGGGAATCTATATTTATATCACGTCTATATGTATACGCTTTATAAATATCTATGCTCATCTATACTAATATTATAAGGAGGAAAGATTTGTTTGTTTGTTTGCATTGAATAGGCTCTGAAACTACTAGACCGATTCGAAAAATTCTTTCACTGTTGTGAAGCTATATTATTATCAGTGAATAACGTAGGCTAATATACTATCTCCAAATCAGTTCAGTAGTTTTCACCTACTTTAAAAAGTAGGTAACAAACATCCATCCATCTATCCTCACAAACTTTGGTATTTATTAATACTTATTAGTAGAATAAGTAGGTACCTATATAATAATATTAACCACATACTAAAATTACAGTATAAACATAGTGACTCACTTTCGCTATAACACATTTAATAACCTTCTTCAAAGTGTCGTGGTCATGACCGCACACTTTCAACAAATCATAAACCTCGATTTCATTTTCGCGAATCTGTAAATTAACATTTTATTCAACTGTAAGTGCCTCATATTAAATTTGTGACGTGTCTGTTTCGTTAAATCTAACTTAAGTATATAGTACCGTAATCTATATAATAAATACCGTTACTGTGTTTCAAATAATAACAAAAAATATAATTTAAAAGATTTTACAATATCTTTAAAACTGTCTTATATTTTTCGTAATCTTGACCATCATTGCTTTGATCATCTTTATTATCATCTGATCAGGAATCATCAGACTGATGAAAACTAATATATACTTAAGTATATAGTGACTTTGTTTGTTTATTCTAATCATTATTAATAAATAATCTCTTTGGATTTTAGAACTCCCTGTCTGTATTTCCGAGCTCATTTACTTAACACAAATCTTTTCAAAGTTCGAGTGAATAGCATCTTTCAGGTGAGCTCGCTCCATCATAGGCCTCATCTTCGCTACACAGCTTGGCCAAGAGCAAACCTATCTCTAATAGTAAAAAAAAAACAAACGGAGGCAGTCATGAGAACTGCCGACAGAAGTGAAAACTTAAAACTGAGCGTCCAACGCATACACATACAATCGTGTAAGTATATGCAATGTGTTGGCTTAATTGCGTACGTAGACAGCTGCGCGCGGGTAACTGTGAGTATTAGCATGTTGCTGACGCGAACCGATACATTTTTTTCCCTACCCAAAGTCGTATAACGCGGCTATAGAAGTTTTCACTTCAAAAAGAAGTAATAGGCAATGAAAAACATACCGGCTTCAAACCCTCTCTAATCATCTCTTTAAGTTGTACGAGTATTTTTATCGCGTTGGCTGGATCGTGACCGATCAGAGCGTACCCGCATATCACCATCTGATGGAGACCCTTCTCGATTATATCTGTTGTGACGCTCTTGCGTTCCGCGAGACATTTGTCTGCCTGTAGCAAAATTGTTTCATGTTTAAATAGTTGCAGAATATAAAACGCAATCATATGACAATAGGCTGAGCCAGCCCAGCCAGCGATGGTAGCAATCTGTTCTTCTTCTTTGCCTGGCCCTTTCTCACTTTATTTGGGGTCGGCCATCCGTATCATGTGTCTCCAGGCAGCTCGGTCCCGGGACGTCTCTTTGCTGGATTGGGCTTCCTTCAGGTAATCTGTTACTCAGGATTTTAAAGATCCTTTACTAAAACAGTCGGCAGATGTGTCTTCAGTTTTTATGATAAAAGTCGGTAGCTAAGCTAAGCGTCTATCTACTTGTTTGTAGATGGCTATACCTTCGCTAAACAATAGCAGTACCAAGGAATATGCATTAAGGAGTTTTCTTCATTAAGGAGGACATTTGCATAGAAAACAAATATTATTTAAAAAAAAAATCCTTTGTACATGCCTCTGTACCGGAGCTGTTCCTAATATGTTCGAGACGATCATGAAGCTCAGACACTCTTTCGTAGATATGAGTAGTACCGTTTTGTAATAGAAGTCTTATCTTCGCTGTCACCAGCTCAACAGATCTGCACATCAATGTTTGATTTTTCATTTTGACACCACTTTGACATGATTCTGTTATTTTAATATTAATATCAATTTAATATACAAGAGGAGTGTAAATCACTGAAATACATACTTAGCAAGATCTGCAATAAACTTCTTCTCGATACTCTGCACCAGATCTTCCGCTAGCTTCTTCGTTATAACATCCTCTATCACGCCATCTAACTCTTCTTTAACCGGTCTCGATGCTTCTGTCAACTTTAAAAATCGATTGTAGGGAAGGAAACTTTTAAAAATACCATTAAATACTTCAAATTACTTCAAGGGATCGACATTGTATCAAAAAAGGGATCGATGTTGTATCAATATAACAGTCTCACGCAAAGTAATTCGCTCATACAATTCACACGTTCAAAACATTTTAAGTCCATCGGTCACCTTTTTTTTCCACATGATCAAAGACAATCTGCTGTGCACATATTTCATACTACATTTACATTTACATATTACATACATATTACATATTACATTTACATATTACATATTAATATTACATTCTAGCACATATTTACATAAACAGTAAATATTATATCTCCTTGCACTCGCATATTTCACAGTACTTTATCTACTTTGCTTAGTGAACCTTTGTACATGAACTTTATTATACTAGCGACGCGCCTCCAGCTTCGAACGGTTGTAATTTTTTTCTGAAAGTGATAAGTATACACAAACATTTCTCGTTTATCGCTCTATCCCTTGGTGAAAACTGTATCAAAATCCGTGAGGTGGTTTAGAAGAAGTTAGTTATATAATAAACAGAGACAGGTGAGCAATACAACATCGCCCATTTGACCAATAAACAAAATCACATTTATGCATTTTTAAAAAGATAAAAATATAAGTATTTCAATACTTAATGTCATCAATCTAACAAGTACAAATCTATTATCCAGGTAATAAAATAACTCACCAGGAACATAAAAAACAAGACATGAAAGCAATTTGTTAAATATACTTTGACGTCTCTCATATTTAACTGGTGAAATTCATACGATATTACAACAACGTGTAAAAATAGTCTCGTCAGAAATAAACCATTGCGAAATTCTTCGAATAAAATCACATATGCGAAGGTTTACGATATGGGATGCCATAAAAATACAATTTAATACTGTTACATTTTGTGTAATATTTTATAGTAAATACGAAAATATAGTATTTGTAAAGTGTAGTTTTCTTGTAAGCTATTTTAGGGAGCTGCGTTGAACACCTAAAAAAGTCACTACTTATATATAATTTTTGGATAGCATAATAGCGACATATTGGCCAACCTTTTTAATGTGTTAAGACTAAGATTTTTAAGATTGGCTGTGGTTCACTTATTGATAGGTGCCCATTAAGATAAGTAACGCTATAATGGGTACAATGCCATTTCTCTATCGCTTGTGAACATAATATTATTTATGTCTTGACTATTCTGGTCTTGACGTCAAACATAATGTTTCTGTATTCGACAGATTCGTAATTGATCAGATTCTTAATTAACTAGATTCTTAATTTGCCGGAAAAGTATAGTCGACTGGCTGCTCAAACTCAGTGTGCCTTGCCACTACTAATAATACATTAAATCGATAGTGTACTGTGGCCTAAAATCAGAACTGCCTCAGTATGAAATGCCTTGGACTAAAATTGACTCAATATCAAACGACTTTTCTAGTTGATTCTTGACAAGACAGGTTCACGGAATTGACGAACAAACTTTATAGTCTTGGGAGAAAGAGAAATTAAAAAAAAAAAATTAAATAAAAATAGGAAAAATAGAAAACTTTACATTAAATTAATTACATACAATATCGATAAAAACAAATGTTTTGTGTCACTGATAACAATTTTTACATTTACTGCATTTGCACTTTTTCACAGGTTTTCTTTCTGCCATTTCTGCCACATGCGAAACTCTCTGGAACGTAAAGTAACAAATTAATTCAAAAAAGTAACACATATATTAAAAGGAAAATTACTGTATGTGTATTTCTAACCAACAAGTGAAACTTCAAAATTATTTTAACAATGAAATTCGTAAATATTTTTCATTATATATTGGAATTGGTAAACGCACATTTTGACTGCAAACAGACTGGCACAAGTCTTCACCGTCAATTTTTTCTAGTATTTGATAAAACTGAAATTATAATAAAACATTTAAATATCTACAAATAGTTCATCATCATCATCATCTCAGCCGTAGGACGTCCACTGCTGGACATAGACCTCCCCCAAAATTTTCCAATTGGACCGGTCAGAAGCAGCCTGGATCCACCGTCGACCCGCGGCCCTTATTAGGTCGTCTGTCCACCTTGTGGGTGGACGTCCTACGCTGCGCTTGCTGGTCCGTGGCCTCCACTCGAGAACCTTCCGGCCCCAGCGGCCGTCGGCTCTTCCTACTATGTGCCCTGCCCACTGCCACTTCAACTTACTGATCCAACGGCTTATGTCGGTAACTTTCGTACGTCTACGGATCTCCTCATTTCTGATTCGATCTCGCAGTGTAACCCCGAGCATAGCCCTTTCCATAGCTCGTTGAGCGACATTGAGCTTCCTTACGAGGCCCATGGTTAGAGACCACGTTTCAGCGCCATATGTCATCACTACAAATAGTTACTTAGGTATAATTGTTTATAAATTGTTTTCACAAGTCTATAAAAAATATGGTGTCTATTAAATTAACTTGCTATTATTATTTTAATTATTACTAAGGAGACGGCATCCAACTATATTATCTATCAAAATATAGAAGGCAGTTATATCTAATTGACGAATGTGACTAAATAAATAAGTAAATAATTTATCACTAGGTATAAACATTACGTACCATAATTTTAACTTCACGGAGGCGTTCTAGTACAGTATGCGCCATTAACTCGATTGCGGCGAAGGTGGTGTTAAAAAAGCTGTTAAAAGATATTACGTCATCACTTTTAATGTAAAAAGTTTATTAATTATTATAATTTCTATAGCCGTCGGCAATAAATAATATTCTTGTTTGAATCAAACATTTTACGTTATTTCTTTCTTTTAAGATATATAGGTATAGGTCGTGCAGCGAATAAAGACTTCTCGGCAACGTGTGCAGAACTCTATTTTTAGGTCTTTGAGGGGGCAGGGGAAAGTGAGGGGCGGGTACGCGTCGGTGTGCCGACACGTTATTGATAGACTCAGTCGTTCTTCCCCTCCTGCACTTCGTTCGCGCGTCTCGAGTCTCTTAGGTACTGTTGCGTACAGATTGTTTTATCGTATTAGTAAATACGTCATGGTGCTATACCACCATTAGCAATTTTTAGCAATTTTGTGCGCAATTGTACACATGCGCCGATTCCCCCACAAGTGTCGCCTAAAAACCTTAATATAACAATTCACCTATACTATGTTAGTTTAAAAGAATGATTATTTTTTGTCCGTTCTTTCGATTGGCATCATAAAAATACGGATGAGTATTTTTTATTTTTTTATTTAAGCCGGTTCGATTCCCAGACGAAGAAAGTGATTTTAAGAAAATCTTTGAATGCAGTTTTACTAACTTTTAAAATATCATAAAGTCTTCTTTCAGCAAAATATCCTATCTACTATATTTAAGGTACTTTCCCTTCATGTCGCGTAGTCTTGGGACGCCCTGTATATTAGTTATTCGGGCGAATAGGACATACTTTTCGGGCCAGTTGGAAAAAAAAAATCGGGCGAATTTTGCGGGCGAATGGGACCTAAATCGACAACTCGCCCGTTTGGGCGAAATAAATTCGGGCGAGTAGTCCATTAACTCGTTTTTTTTTAGAACAATTTTATAATAACACAAAAGCTATATTTACTGGGATAAAGTAAAATAAATGTCACACACAGCACAGCAATCCCATCTTCTCATCGCTTGTTCACGTAATACGGTTGGATTTAGTGGTATAACCTTAAACAGTACAAGTTGTATTTTAACATAAATTTGGTGTTTAATAAGAAAAATACAATCAGTGTTAAAAACAACATTCTTTACCAACATGGCGGCTATAAGGACTGCAAAAGACGTCAATTGTAAGACACACATCGAAAAACTTTGGTGATTTTCGGAAACTATTCTATAAAATTAATACCTACTGCAATAATTTCTCAAAAAATGTAAATAATTTTCAGCGGAATTAATTTACAGGTACTTCCTGGCTGTAGCATTTTCATACATTCAACTCCAACTAAATGGGCATTTCGTTTCAATTATTTTTCCAAACTTAGTAAGTACGAGTGAAACATCATAATGAAATGAATATACTAATTACTTGTAATACTTAATTACTTGTAAAATAAAGCATATGAAAACTAATAATTTAGATTAAACTGAATGAAAAGGTATTTTCCTGCCATAAAATGAAAATGTCATATTGGCTTTATCTAACGGAAAGGTCCATAGATACTAAATTATGGCTTTTATGTCAAAGTTTTCTATAAAAACTCAATTTATAGATTACATATTATAGATTCAATGTTGTTGTATGTATTTCAAAGCAGTGTTGAAATAGATGCATAGATATTTAGATATTTTCCAGAAAGTTCAACTTGAAGTTTAACTATTTAAACTAATTGGAAAAATATTTTACTGGTTTCAACTCTTTTGATTTCCCGTGAAAGTTGAACTAAATGGAACGATTTTCCAATTAGTTCTACTTATGTAGAACTTATGTACTTATGTACTTCTGTAATGCTGTGTCGCGCTTAGGGAATTTCCCACGGCGACACTGACTAAATTAGTGATGGAAAAACTAACTTTAAAAATATGTTGGGCGCCAGTGTAGCCTACCGGAAAATAAAACAAGCAGCGTGATCGGTAAAAAAAAAAAATATATATTTTACGCGCTCAATGGTAGGCAACACAAAGTGTAGGTCGTGGGTGGTCGGCCTGTCTGTCTCCTCACGCAGTGTGCAGGCACTCCCCTGTGTGATCCAGCCGACGAAGGTGGTAGATGCGGCGTAGTGGGCGTGGTGGTATGTGTCCTGCCGATGCGCGTGCCGACGATGGTAAAGCGGCGGTGGTTGTAGGCAGCAACTGGATCTAACGCGACCCGCAGCTGGCCGTCCGCTCAATCCGGAGGTTGCTGCAAATTGCTAGCCGGAAGTACGCTTGTTCAGCCCGAAGCGTGTTCCTGGAATCGACAGGACCACGGGATTACGCTCTGGTACATCTACCCTCCGATCTGGATACGCCACGACGGCAACAGGATGAAATGCCTGCTAAGCAGCAGTAGCATTGCCGCAGTGGTGCATTACCAGAACGGAGTTTACAAAGAGATAGATGCACCAAGCAAGAATTAATTAAATAAAATAATAAAGCAATAAAGCAATTTTAGAAAGGATAAAAAAACAATAAAGCAATAAAGCAATTTTATAAGGATATATAAAAATGAAATTTAAAATGTAAAAAAAAATAATTAAGCAGGTAAGTCTTACTTGCCTACATAAAATCTAAGTAACTACATAAAAAAACTTAAAATATACTAGAAAGCAAAAGGGATATAAGCAAAGCAAAATAAGTAATATTAGCAAAACAAACTATGAATTTAAAATATATGATGAAGCAATTAAATAAAAAAATAAGCTATTTTAAAATGTATTATTAAAAGTTAAAAATATTGTGTGCCATTTAAAACTTACCCTAACGCGGGAGATTCAAATTATACGAAATATTAAACTACATAATTACTAAACAGTTAATTAGACCGCACCACTCAACTAATGCGCTGAGTGGCGCGGACCGTCCGTCTCTCGGCTACTTTGCCGACTCCTCTTTAATTTCAAAATCAAGATCAAAATCCGTGTTGTAGGTACCACCCGCGCCGGCGCAATTGCATTCGTTGCACGCCGGGCGTGTACCTACTTACTTTAGTTTTTCAATTACCTTATTTTTTAATTTTATTTATTTATCAATTTATTAATAATAATTTCAACCATGTAACGCTTCGTTACATTACCCGCTCGTCCCTCATAAGGATTTTATTTTAAAAATAAAATCCGCAATTACTGCATTGAGTATCAACTTTTTACTAAACCTTTCATACTTCCTACTAAAACTCTAACATTCATCCCAAACATACAAACATTCAAAAAAATAAATCAAGTAATATTATAATTACAAGACGCGTCCTAGCAAAAACCTAAAATCGTGTGTCTAATTATGCGACAAACGACTTTTTGTAAAAAGTGAGTTAAATGCTAATGACAAAGTGGGCAATACAACAAAACGCACAACTGTTTTCGATTCGAAAATCAGCTACAATATGAGCATGAGTCTCACCTAAAACGGCAAATCTCATACCTACTTTGATTTTTGTAATGAAAAAAAAAATTAACGGGATAGGCCATTTTGATTTAATTATAATTAAAGAAAGAAAACTACAACGAAATAATTAAAAAAATTGCGAAAAGATAAGAAAAAAAAAATTTATAAAAACGTCGGTAAGTTAAAAATAGCACACAAAACGTTAAAGAAACTAATACTCCGTTCTTTACAAATGTCCTAATTATACAACGCTTTGGTTTAATGATATAGAAATTTAACTAAAAAAATGAAAGGAAAAAAAAAATAATAAAAAGCAAAATAGTATAAATGCAACTAGTGTGAAACAAGCTCTATAACAAAAGAATTTAAAATAAAAATAACTTTGGAGATGTTAAAAAAAAATCAAATATACCTACAATATTTTTTTTTTGTTGTTGACTGTACTATAACGTGTTTAAATTTTGTTCAAAATAAAAGAAATAAAATTACAATTACAAAAAGATTATTGTTTCACTCCAGTTACTGCAAACCAAAAAAATAAATAAAAACGTTTTACAAAATAATAAAAAACAAAAAAAATAAAAAAAAAACAAAACCACCGTGCAACACCAAACTAACTACTTACTACGATGAGAAGACAGATAAACCACGTTCTGGGCGCCAGTGTCGCGCTTTGGGAATTTCCCACGGCGACACTGACTAAAGTGTGATGGAAAAACTATCTTTAAAAAAATATGTTGGGCGCCAGTGTAGCCTACCGGAAAATAAAACAAGCAGCGTGATCGGTAAATAAAAAATATATATTTTACGCGCTCAATGGTAGGCAACACAAAGTGTAGGTCGTGGGTGGTCGGCCTGTCTGTCTCCTCACGCAGTGTGCAGGCACTCCCCTGTGTGATCCAGCCGACGAAGGTGGTAGATGCGGCGTAGTGGGCGTGGTGGTATGTGTCCTGCCGATGCGCGTGCCGACGATGGTAAAGCGGCGGTGGTTGTAGGCAGCAACTGGATCTAACGCGACCCGCAGCTGGCCGTCCGCTCAATCCGGAGGTTGCTGCAAATTGCTAGCCGGAAGTACGCTTGTTCAGCCCGAAGCGTGTTCCTGGAATCGACAGGACCACGGGATTACGCTCTGGTACATCTACCCTCCGATCTGGATACGCCACGACGGCAACAGGATGAAATGCCTGCTAAGCAGCAGTAGCATTGCCGCAGTGGTGCATTACCAGAACGGAGTTTACAAAGAGATAGATGCACCAAGCAAGAATTAATTAAATAAAATAA
Source organism: Synanthedon vespiformis (assembly GCA_918317495.1). NCBI lineage: Eukaryota > Metazoa > Arthropoda > Insecta > Lepidoptera > Sesiidae > Synanthedon > Synanthedon vespiformis. The sequence goes on along the minus strand of OU906954.1, from coordinate 530,912 downwards.
TAAAGCAATAAAGCAATTTTAGAAAGGATAAAAAAACAATAAAGCAATAAAGCAATTTTATAAGGATATATAAAAATGAAATTTAAAATGTAAAAAAAAATAATTAAGCAGGTAAGTCTTACTTGCCTACATAAAATCTAAGTAACTACATAAAAAAACTTAAAATATACTAGAAAGCAAAAGGGATATAAGCAAAGCAAAATAAGTAATATTAGCAAAACAAACTATGAATTTAAAATATATGATGAAGCAATTAAATAAAAAAATAAGCTATTTTAAAATGTATTATTAAAAGTTAAAAATATTGTGTGCCATTTAAAACTTACCCTAACGCGGGAGATTCAAATTATACGAAATATTAAACTACATAATTACTAAACAGTTAATTAGACCGCACCACTCAACTAATGCGCTGAGTGGCGCGGACCGTCCGTCTCTCGGCTACTTTGCCGACTCCTCTTTAATTTCAAAATCAAGATCAAAATCCGTGTTGTAGGTACCACCCGCGCCGGCGCAATTGCATTCGTTGCACGCCGGGCGTGTACCTACTTACTTTAGTTTTTCAATTACCTTATTTTTTAATTTTATTTATTTATCAATTTATTAATAATAATTTCAACCATGTAACGCTTCGTTACAGCTGACTGTTAAGTTATAAACAAGCTCGTTTAATATTATTAATTCCTATTTTTTATCTATGGTCAATTTATCAAATTAAAGCGAGCGGTGCACTTATTTGCGTGTTTGTCGCCTAATCAAACGAAAACAGCTGAACCAATTTGAATGCAACTGGAATGCAACTTGAGACACCAATGAACCATGTTCGTTGACAAGAAATAAATACTCGTTACCGACCCTAGCGCGATTCGAACCCGCGACCGTTTGGTTAACAGCTAGGCTTACTAGCCACTAGACCAAACGTGTCGTCAATCATAATATATAAGCATGTATTCACCTTCGATCAGATCTGTCCACCGTTAGCTACCGCCCCTAGTTTATGATGGAATGGAACTCTTGCGTTTTGGAACTCTGACGTTTTGAAACTCTGATATAAGGAGCTCCGATATTATGATACCAAACCATAAACACAATACACAACCAATCCCCCAGGTGCCTGTAAGTGCTCTGCCGACTAATCAATACAAAAGTAAAATAGGTTAGCCCAAGTACATACATATATAGTTCTACTGTTAATTTAGTAAAGAATAATATCTGTACTAATCTTTATTTATTTATACCAAATGATTAGGTACAAAAAACAGGACTAATTTTCAAATACAAAAAAATATTTATTTATGCTTTTAAAATGCTACAAAAACTTCGGAACAAAATTTTCTAACGACGGAAAATTTGGCTTCTAATGGCAGAAATCTTGGCGACCGCTCAAGCACAATCAGCGCACCGCTTTTTTAGCACAAGAATTTGAAGCACTATTTTACATATAAATGTAGTAGATATTTTGCAAAAATTTGTAGAAGTAAAAGGCAAATAAACACCACGCCCTCTAACGAATCAAAAAGAACGCATAAAACTGGATGTGAGGTTAAAAAAATATTTTTATTTCTTCGGTGTATCAAATATTATTTTTTTCTGATCTTTAGATTTGTTGGCATTTGGACAAGTTTTCACGCAGATTTGCCCTTTTTCTGAGCATCTTGAGCAACCACCAGTAGAACTGGAAGGTGTCGTTTTCTTTTCATCCTTTTTGTCCGATTTCGATGTGGAAGCCGCATCTTTGCTGATCGTTGGCGATGCGGCATTAGTCTTCTTGTAGTTGAAATTCGTTGTCGAATCAAACTCTTTTGCAGTAGTTATCTGAAATAGAAACGTATGAAATATTAACAGAAGTAATCTTAATATATTTGCTGAATGAAGTCTATTTACAGCTTAAGTTCTTCTGAGGTGTTTCAACAACCAACTCCTGGGTTGCTTGTGTCCTTAAGCTACGGTACCTACCATCAAGTGGACCGTCTGCCTGTCTACCACCATTTATAATATATAAAAAAATATATAGTTCAATCCATCAAAAAGACCATTCTGCCGAATTTCATCGCAAAAAATATGAAACTGTTTGAATAAATATAGTTCGGTACACTGACTTGTAGGGTGTTAGGTACATAGTATATATAGGTATAGGTATGTACCTAACACCCTACCTACAAGTATGGTGTATATAAGATATGGTATACTATATGTATTATACTATATACCATACCTTTATATACATTATACTATACCTGCGCTTGTCGGCCTGTATTGGCTCCTGGCTGCAGCGTCTCGTTCAAGGACGCCTGCATATCTGAAATCTAAAGGACAATGTGTGTAAATTATGAAATGTTGTAACTTAGTATCAATTATGAGAAACGGATTTTCGACGTACAATTTCCAGCAAGTTGTAATAGTATGTTGAGAAGGCGCCCACTAGTTGCGAATACAAGTTTGTAACTGGGCTGAATGTTCTAGAAAAAAAAGATAAATGTTCTAGAAAATTATTGTGACACCGTAAATCATAAATTGCCTAAAAAATCTCAGAAAATACGAAGAAATCAAAAAATTAAAGTTAGGACCAAAGAATAAAGTCCACGCTTATAATACCAATGATTAGCGATATTAGAACACCAAAGTAAATGAAAAATATTTATAGATACATATTTATTTGTTCCAACCACTTACATAAATCACATTTTTTAAATATTTTTTTCTGAGATTTATATCAATCTAGACCGAGCCTGTATATTTTAAATGCAAACGACTTTCAATAAATATATTGTCCAACTAGCTGGCGCCCGCGACTTCGTTCGCGTTGATAAAGAAAAACGTAGTACGTCTTAATGTTTATTTATCAATCATGTTCATGAAAATCAGTTAATTCGTTTAAGAGTTATGGAGGAACATATACATAAAATACCTACACTTACAGATTTATTATCATTACTAGCTGGCGTCCGCAACTTCGTCCGCGTTGAAAAAGAAAAACGTAGCCAATATCCCGTGTCCTGTACGTTTAAATGTTTATCTACCAAGTTTCATAAAAATCAGTTAATTCGTTTAAGATTTATGGAGGAACATACATACATACAACACCTACAGTCTACACTTACAGATTTAGATTTGATTGATTGATTGATATCAAAAGAAAGTGTGAACTGACCTTAACAATTTTTCAACCATTCCGCAAGGACAAGAGGCTGTACAGATACAATCGACGCTGGGACCGGGTCCATTGGACGTGATGGTGGTCCGACTATTGATGCGACTGTTGGGAGTGCCAGGTCGACTGCGACGGCTCGTCTCTTCCACGCGATCGTAGCCGTTCGTAGCGCAGCACACAGTTGTCGCACTGTACTGGTGGTATCCATTTTGGAGGCATGACAGTCGGCAATTGCCGGACCAAATTTGCTGAACGGCCGATGTCGTCGCTGACCATTCACAATTATTATAGGTCTAAAATAAAAAATAAAAGAAGAAATTGGCTATTTTAAAAGTTTATATTAAGAAAAACACAGTGCAAAAAGGGTTAATATAGGATAACGATTAGATTATATAAATGACGAATGTCCTTGGAGTTGAATATAGTTGAATATTGTGTTATATAGATTGCTATGTATTGTTACGTGTAACGTTGTAAATTGATTTATGAAAAGGAGCAACTAGGGGGTTTCTTGCCGAGTTATTATTATTATTATAACTCTTAAAATCGTTGATTTTTATTTAAAGTTCAGTTGTCGTCACAATAATACAGTAACACGTTGAAATTTTTGTTGAAATGTAAAAATAAACGTTCGACGGTATGTATAAAATGAGAAAAAAATCCTCCTAAAAAGTGGATACAAATGGGTACCATGGTTAGCATTTATCCTGTTAGGATACAGGCGCACTTACATCATCCTGGTTTTGCTCGGGTTAATAAGCGACGTTAAGACACCAACGCTATAAACAGCGTAGGTGCTAATCCTTACGCCACCGCCGCTGTCTGTTCGCGATAAACTCAAAAACTACTGCACCGACATTCATGCTGTTTTCACCAATGGATAGAGTGGTTCTCGAGGAAGGTTTTAGTATATAATTCACAAAGTTACGCGGGCGAAGTCGCGGGCAGCAGCTCTGTTTAAGTAATACAATTAAAGATAAAAAAGCTCACGTATGAATAACAAATTGCGGCGAATATTAAAAATAGTATGATGTAGCCGATGTTCATTTGTAGTAAACTTGTTTATCCACCTGCAAACGTAACACTCCATTTTATTTCAAAATAGCAAACCATGAAGGCGTTTTAAGGATTTTAGGATCTTTCTTTCTCCATCATTAATTATGTACGTTATAATGTACATTATAAGCGCCTACTGAAATCATAAGGCCCATCACATACGTACTATAATTTATATTAATATAATTTATATTACCTATAATTTATATATAAATTATAGCAAGACATATTACGATATATTTTCTATACAAATATTGGAGTGACCACACACCCAGCTGTAATGTATATTTCTATGACGTCACCAACGTATACCGTAATTTATATTATTGCATATTATGGTATAGCAAGACATATTACGACCATCAATGAAATAAAGGCAAAATATATATATATAGCATCGTCTCCGTGAATGGTAGCTTGATATAATATATAATATAGTACGGTATAATCTGTTTTATAGCTACGTGTGTGACGGGCTTAATAGTGTTGGTCCCTTCCAAGCCTCTTCATTGTCATCACCTAAGGTCCTGTCAACTTCAGAGAGGATTGGATTATTTAAAATCATTTTATCTCACTTTGCAAAGTAATACTTACATGATTACTCTTCATTAACATTTGCCTATACATCATTGGAGTGCATTTTACATGGTAATTTAAAATTTCCACCTTCTAATATTTTCCTGACATGTGTACGTCTGCTGTCACATATTTTCCAATGACGTGTGTATGTATAGTTCTAAATTAAAACATCATAGAGTAATAGACATAACAATGTTGGTAATGAATACGCTTCTATGTATTGTCTCTACATTTTGTTGATTGTAATTAATTAATTTTTGAAGTTTACTTACTCAATATGAACGGGGTATGAAAATTTATGGGAGTAGTCAAAATTGTCACACGGAATCCGTTACTTTCTATTTTCGAATATTTTAGAATATCTCTGAAGTTTCAGATATTGCGCCATCTACACATTAATTCGTTATGATAAATGTTTTTATAATTTTTATTTTGTGTTTTATAGTCGCTCGTAAGGAGTAAACTGCAGTCGTGTGTCGGTGCTGACACACACACACTTTTTTATTTAAATTTGAGTAGACTTCTCAGTAAATGACCAATTTGTTTTCCAACAGAAACTGAGGGCCTTAGCAGCGGATGTGAGGCCAGCGTTGGAGTACACGAAGAGATTGCTCGGAACTACGCGGCTTTACAATGCAGACTTGGCCGGGAAATTGCTGATAGACGCGGGAAACTAGGTATATAGAAACATATATATACTTCACATATTACGAAGTGTATTAACCAAATTGTTTCTGTACACTAAGTAAACTATAGTTTAATATGTTGCACTGAAAATTAAAACGAAAATTTCATTTCGTATTAGCATCTCCAGTGGCAACGGAAGAACAGCTTTCCGCAGATTTCCGTAAGAAGTTGGCTGAATGGCAACGCATGAAAGGCGTAAGACAGCCACCGCCAGCGCCAGCAAGACAAGATCTTAGTGAAGACTTCCTTAAGAAGTGGGGTGCGTATTACAATAATTGACTATTACATTACCATACCAGTCTTATTATGTTAGGAGTACTCGTGTGGCCATGAGTTTTAAAACTTTGAAGCTTTAAAATTATAATTTATACCATTTTAGTGTACATTTTTTAATATATTATCAGCTGACTATGTATAAACATATCCATCAGATTCTGTTGTGTAGCATTGGCATTGGAGGGCACATAATATCTTGGAGTGGAATCTACGATCATAACACTAGATCTCAAAAAACCTGATAATGATTATAATGATGAAGTTAACTTTTCATGTACTTCTTGCCAATAATTGATTGAACACTCAGATATAGCCCTATATGCACTACATTATTGAGTGGTTTTTCGCCTTGCTAATAAAAATAAAGTATAAATAAATTCACATACACGTTTATATATACCTAAAATAAATATAGAACAAGTTTCTCTTCTCTCCATACGTTAGTCACGCACGAAGCGTTATAGTTCCACCTTCCTTGTCCGAACTGCTAAGGAGTGGAACTCATTGCCTGCGTCCGTGTTTCCCCAAAATTACAACCTCGGGGTCTTCAAGTCTAGGGTAAATGGGCACTTACTAGGTAAGCGTGGTCCATCTTTGGCCGCATCTGCACCTAACATCAAGTGAGATCGCGGCCAAGCGCTGCCTTGATTACATAAAAAAAAAAAATAGTCCATAAAAATCCACTAATCTGACAAATTCCTTTGTTTTGTAGATGAATGGAAACGCATGAAAGAAACCAACTCTGTACCAGCTTGGGAAGAAGAAGCAAAGCCTGACGAAGTCCTGGTACAAACTTCGACGGGCTTATTCAAATTTCAAGGTAACAAAACAACTAATGTAACCTTTATAACTACACATAGATTATGTGTTAATTGTTTCGGTACATAATTTCAGGAATCTCTCGTTCCTTCACCCGAAAGCTTCATGAATGGGAGAAGTCTCGTGGAATAGCTCCTGAAGCTTCTACGTCTGCTTTACTGCGAGCTGCCAAAGCGAGAAACAAAGCTCCGGCAGCACCACTAACTCGAACTCAATCTGATGGTAGTGTAGCTCCTTCAGCAGCTGGTTCTGGACGGTTGCATGCTTCCAGTTTGAGCGTCAATGATGCCGATGAATTTGATTCAGAATATGAGAGAGATCACTCTGTAAGTTATTACTTTTTCATGATAATTAATAATACACATAAATATATTCACACATTCCACACAGCACCATCTAGTTCCACAGTAAGCAACTAATGTTTGTATTATGGATACCAGACCGTTGATACTTGATCACATAGATACTTTTTTTTGTAAATACATACATAATTATTATCAATACAAAACTCCATAACTCAGGTGCAAAGGTTAACACATAAACATTTGTTGCCCCTAGCGGGATTCGAACCCGCGACCGTTTTGTTAACAGACAGGGTTACTATAGCCACTAGACGAAAACGTGTCCTCAAATTCTATTTATATTTATTTGTGTATCTAATTTTATATAATCGTTTTGTTTAGCCCGAAGGTATAGACGATGTCGACAGTGAAAACACTAGAGGTGCTGTTTTAGTGGAAGTAGAAGCGGAAGAAGTATGTACGGCCGCACCCCTAATGGCGGTTTCTCCACGACACACGCCGCAAAAACCGGTATATACATACGGACAAGCTGAAGCCAGACTACTATGTGAAACTACATCGGCAGTTACAGGAACTGCTGTTTTACAAAATGGCGCTGGTTAGTAATGAGCAATGAGGAAATAAAATTAAATAAACAAGCCTAAGTAAAATTAATTTTTCAATAGTTGATACAATTTTTTTAACATTTCAATAGTTGTCCTTTCAGATACCCGCGGTATAAAATCCAAGAATCAATCTGGGGTCAAAGAAAAACCTTCTCGTGAACAGGTGACACAGTGCGTTCTTACTAAACTAACCTTAATTTATATAGCAACGACATAAAATATTTAAATGCTTTTTATCCTTTAACTTTCAAATTATATTTTCAGGTAAAATCATCAAGAAAAATGATCACGCTTGGCCGACAGCCTAGTATAGAAGAAGATGCCAAGTTTATCAGAAAAACAATTAAAGAAATCGAAAGAGGCAGTTCCAGCCGCTTTGGAGAAGGCGAGGATATGCCACGAGAAGATGAGATTACAGATTTGATAGAAGCTTCAACAAGTAAAAGTCCAGATAATAAAAGTGATAGTTCTAGGGAACTAAGGAACAGAGGTTGTAATGACGATCAAGTTGATGGTAAACGTAAAGACGATAAATCGAATGGGAAGAAAAAATCTAAATCCAGGGCAAGGTTAGAGAGAGAACAGTCTAAACCTTCTGAAAGTGATTCTGAACCAGAAGTTGATACTGTTACTGTAGAAATACCCAGGAGGAGAAAGAGACCTCGGCGAGCATCAGAAAGACCTAGAACTCCTCCAACTTCTCTACAATCAGATTATGAGGGAGAGGTAAACGCATAATTTTTATGTTAACTTTACGTATTATATTATTTCACTATTGTTATTTTGTCTTCTACACAAACTTTTGCTAAAATATCTTTTTGTATCTAAACTTATAAGTTTTGGGCCAATCACTTTCCCTTTAAATTGATTTACATAGCAATTATTATTTCGTAGGTATATGTACTGAAATTGAGAGCTCCACAAACACCAGAAGCAACCCCTGAAGTTATTGTCAAGACGACACGTAAAATTTTCTCTCCTGTAGTACGTAGTGGTGAATCTGTACCTAGAGCTGTAATACCAGTTGATGTTGAAGACCTAGTTGAAGCCAGCCCTTCTAGAGAAAAATTTAGTACAGACAAAAGAAAGGGAATTGCGGAAAAAGAAATGTTGCATTCACACTCTAAGGGTTCTGGTGATCTTCAGGAAGAAGAACAGAAACCTAGAAGCCGACCACCGTTGCCTTCATCGCCATCATCACAGAGGAAACCTCAATCAAAGGAGACTGCACCATCCATACGTATAATGATACAACGTTATAACAAAAAAATAAATGAAGAAGGTTTGTTTGACATGACAACCCAATAAAAAAAACTATATTTACTATAATGTTATTTAAATATTAACACTTTGATTTTTATTTATTTAGGCCATACATCTGGAGCTAGCAGTGGTGCTTCTTCACCAGCGTGGCGATCACCTACAGCTGAAAGACGACGACCTCCCGATATGCCTGTTGGAGTAAATATTAGGTAATATAATTTTTATCTATACTAATATTATAAAGAGGAAAGATTTGATTGTTTGTTTGTATAGAATAGGCTCCGAAACTAATGGACCGATTTAAAAAAATATTTTACCATTAGAAGCCGACATTATCTGTGATGAACATAGGATACATTTTACCGCGGGAAAATGCTTCAATCCTACGGGAAATCTAAAATAAAAGTATATCCTAGCGGCTTGGCCCGGGAGATAGCGCCATCTATCCAAATCAGGTGAAATTCCAGAGATATATTATTTCGATGGGTGAAACGACTAACATGACAACTGCTTGGTGATATTCCACGGTAGATGGCGTTTTATACTTTTCAACGCGGACGAAGTCGCGAGCACCAAGCTAGTACTTTATAAAAGCAATTAAGAGAAATCCTATTCTAATGTTTTTTTAATAACAATATAGTCATAGTGGTATTTGCTTTGCAGAAATAATCCGTTCCTCGAGAGGGAAGTCCAGAAATCAGCCAGTGCATGCCAGCTCTCACGACGCGATCAAACATCGGCCGAGAAACGCCTTGTACCTACAACGACATCCGGAGATGGAGTTTTGAAATCACATAGCGCTAATGCTTTACATCCAGAACAAAATATGCTGCCGAAGAAAACTGAAAGTAGCCAGGAGACGATTAGATATGCTACAGCGAGCACTGATACTATCGTTGCGGACTTGTCCACAAATTTCCCTAACACTAATTTGAATAAAACTGACACGCAATCTGTGCCGGTAATGAGACAGTTATCAGAGACGAGCGTGCCCTTGTCGAGTTATATGGCAGAGAATCCAACGTTCTTTGGAAGGTCTATATCAACGGTAGAGCCAACCACTTCCTTGAAGGATGCTGACGCAGCAGCAACAAGTCTTTCGGAGAGAGCGGCCAAAATTAGAGCAGCGAGGGAGAGATTTTTAGCTTCTGCTGTGCCTTTGCGAAGGGAAACTAGTTCCGCAAATGATTTGAGGCCTGGAGATAGGTAAGTGTATAATACATACATATTTGGGACTTGATCGATATTACCTACTTAAAATAATGGGCTACGAAATGACAAGCTATGAAAAGCAGTGAAAACTATACCATAGCACTCATTCTTGGTTGTTAATAATGATTAGGTTTTAAAAAAATATAGAATTTTTTTTTTAATATTTTAGTTTTCTTATAACTTTAACGTTGTTTTAACCTTTTCTTTTACAATATTCAATTAATCCGGTATAAAATTTAAAAATTTTCTGAATTTTTTAAACAAATTATTATACTTAAACAAAAAATCTGTAATTACACACAGTAATTTCTATCTCATGGTATTAAATTGTGGTTTTAATTAAAATTAAACTTTATTTAAAAGGTCAAGCCGCATAAGCTGCGAGAGTGACGTCACGGAGAGCCAAGGGCCTGTACAAGAGTCAGTGTTGGGCCGCAGCGCCTCCACGGGCATGGTCAACGTAGATAGGGAGGCGTGGCAGAGAGTTGCTGAAGGTAAAATTTACTTATTTTTTACTAATTACTGAAGGTAAATTACAATCTCGGGGTCTTCACATTCAAAAGTGCAAAACAACTGTACATTCAACGCGTCATAAGTCAAGTCGTTATGACGACTAAGTAGAGAACAAAATAAACTTCTCGTACTAACGATCGTAAAAAGGTTCAATAAGTTAGCGAATAAAGACTTCTCGGCAAATGTGCGCAGAACTCCTTTTTTAGGTCTTTGAGGAGGCAGAGGAAAGTGAGCGGCGGGTACGCGTCGGTGTGCCGACACGTTATTGGTAGACTCAGTCGCTCTTCCCCTCCTGCACTTCGTTCGCGCGTCTCGAGTCTCTTGGGTACTGTTGCGTACAGATTGTTTTATCGTATTAGTAAATACGTCATGGTGAATAAATGCCTAAAAAAAACGTTGTCCTTCGACATCGCACGATGATTTTATGGAAGCAATACCAATACTGCCTGTAATGTTAAGTTAGTGAGGTGAAAAATTACGAAATAAGAAAAAAAAAGTCATTTTCCTTAGCAATTTTGTGCGCAATTGTACACATGCACCGATTCCCCCACAAGTATCGCTTTCAAACCTTAATATAATAATTCACCTATAAGTAAGTTGAGTGTTCAGTTGTTTTGTACTTTTGAACGTGTTAATCGACTTATGCGGCTGACTGTACATATTGATAGATTTGGCGCTGAAGCTTGAATTCATGTATAGTATTTTGCGATGTGTTTGCGATGGCATCCTAGTTGAATTTGATTAGTACAAATATGACTTCCTGCCTGCCACCTTTTCTCATAAAAAATCATTCCTACAACTAACTTAGTCTATATTACACAGAATGTAATAAATTACAGGTGGTCGCCGCGACGGTCGAACCAGGTCCCGCTTCAGCCTGGCTCGGCTTGCAGCCAAATTGCGTCGCAAAGACGAAGGAGCCGTCTCGAGACTGTGTAGACAAAGCTTATTGGTACACTTGAGGAACAAACAGTGAATAAATACCTACTTACTTATATGTATTTTGAATTTTTCATCTCCCTGCTTCGCCTGTTGTGTTCCTGCATTCTAAAATTGACTGATACGCACTGTGTCGATAAAAATAATATTAAATATCTTCACATATTGTACACAACACCATCTAGTTCCACACTAAGCAATAAATGCTTATGGATACCAGACAGTTGATGTACTACATAGATTGCTTTTTTTTATAAATACATACATATTATAAATACAAAACATTCTTGAAAAAAAAAAAGGTTCAAAGGTAAAATGTTAACACATAAAAAAAATTTCCCTAGCGGGATTCGAACCCGCGCCGTTTGGTTAACGATGGATGCGCATTTAGTGTCACCGCACCAGATGAAAGTTTATGATTTTTTACCTCACAGCAAGCATGTTAAAGAGACTTCAGAAAAAGCGAGGATATTGTAATAAAAATGCAAATTAGGCTTTATTTTCAAATTTATTTTCGTTTCAAAGTTGACACGACCACTTCGTGGCAACGTCCGTTCGTCATTCAATACTGTTGGTAACAATAATTACCGTATCAAAAGAGAAAAGTTGGAACTAATTCATTACATTATTATTATCAATTGAAACGATTCAAATTAGAAATAAACACTACGTTTTTAATTTATTTATATTAGTAATAATAATAATAAGACTCAAAAACACATAACATTATACGGTAATTTTGGTTGAGGTAGATTTTCTTCATAGTAACTAAATTACCTATTAGAGACATGTAGACAAAAAATACCCAATAGGTTGTGCGAGGCCTAGAAAGTTGCATTTACCACCGGAAGGGGATTCGTACGTTTCAATTCATAATTCATCTATCATGTCTTCAAATAGATATAACTTACACTTTAAAAATATTGAAACTGGAATATTTTAACAGCTATAATAGTCAAAAATTTAAGAATATTGCATTGCTATAACTGACGAGGACCTGTGAGTATAAATATATGAGTTGTAACGGTTGTATAAAAATTGATGACCAAAAAGTTTAAAAAAAAATGACACTATAAAAAATTCCAGTTCCAGCAAACGTTACAAGTAAGGTACCTAAGTTCTCCTAGCATTATTCGTGGCTAATTTTTATAACCTTACATCTTTAATTGAGCCACCAAACGAATTTTCTATATTTAAGTTACACAACAACTTACTTAACTCTTTAAAAAAAAATTACACTTTGCAACGAAATAAAAAATAAATAAACAATATTTCATTTTATATTAAGTCTTTAAACATAAATCAAAATTTTATAAATAGGTGCACAACCTGTATACTAATTTTGATTTTTTGAAAAATTTAGGATACGTTTGTAAGATTGTTTTAGTCAAGCCATTGAACGTAAGTAGGTATTACCTACTTTAAATCCAGATTAAGCTTGCCTCGTGAAAAATATATATTTCGAGATATTTTAACCATACGTTTTAATTGATTTTTAGTAATTTATTACGCATTAACTATCAGCCAAAGAATCCATGTATAAAAAATTGAAATACACATTCCTAATTTTACAAAAATGCCGTCTATGTTATCAGTACCAATAAAAATTTGTAAAATTGTAGGTGTTAAATCCAGATAATACCTTGCCTCGGGAAAAATCCATTTTTAGTAATTTTTTAGGCATTATGTAATTATCAGCCAAAGAATCCATGTATAAAAAAATTGAAATACACATTCCTAATTTTACAAAAATGCCGTCATGTTATCAGTACCAATAAAAATTTGAAAAATTGTAGGTGTTAAATCCAGATAATATCTTGCCTCGGGAAAAATCCATTTTTAGTAATTTTTTAGGCATTATGTAATTATCAGCCAAAGAATCCATGTATAAAAAAATTGAAATACACATTCCTAATTTTACAAAAATGCCGTCATGTTATCAGTACCAATAAAAATTTGAAAAATTGTAGGTGTTAAATCCAGATAATATCTTGCCTCGGGAAAAATCCATTTTTAGTAATTTTTTAGGCATTATGTAATTATCAGCCAAAGAATCCATGTATAAAAAAATTGAAATACACATTCCTAATTTTACAAAAATGCCGTCATGTTATCAGTACCAATAAAAATTTGAAAAATTGTAGGTGTTAAATCCAGATAATATCTTGCCTCGGGAAAAATCCATTTTTAGTAATTTTTTAGGCATTATGTAATTATCAGCCAAAGAATCCATGTATAAAAAAATTGAAATACACATTCCTAATTTTACAAAAATGCCGTCATGTTATCAGTACCAATAAAAATTTGAAAAATTGTAGGTGTTAAATCCAGATAATATCTTGCCTCGGGAAAAATCCATTTTTAGTAATTTTTTAGGCATTATGTAATTATCAGCCAAAGAATCCATGTATAAAAAAATTGAAATACACATTCCTAATTTTACAAAAATGCCGTCATGTTATCAGTACCAATAAAAATTTGAAAAATTGTAGGTGTTAAATCCAGATAATATCTTGCCTCGGGAAAAATCCATTTTTAGTAATTTTTTAGACATTAGCTAATTATCAGCCAAAGAATCCATGTGTAAAAAAAATTAATATACACATTCCTAATTTAAAAAAAATGTAAGTTAGTGTTATGTAAGATTTGTAAAATCGTTTGTGTTTCCTAGAATAAGACTCAATTGATCTTTAGGATAACTTTGTCGTGTAATAACTTCCTATTTTTATACTGAATGTCACTAAAACAACAAACAAATATATTTGTTATCATCATTAAAAATTACTTTCTTAAATTAAAACTTTTGATAGTATTTTTTATATTATTTTTTCCTACAAGCCAATTAATTTGACGTAATAAAACTTTTACATCGATTTCATTCATTCTCATTTATCTTTCTAATTATTTGCTTATTTCTTTCTTAATTTACGTCTCGAACTTTAGAAAAATCACGAAACTAAATATTCACTCACATAAAAGTCGGTCAAAATTACAATTATCAAACAAAAAAATATTTATCGTTGCAAAGCGTATTAATTAATATCAGTAACATGAATCCATACCAAAAAAAAAAGTGCGAAAAAACTTAATAAACGGATTTCTTAATTAATATAAAGGGGTGAAAACAAAAATATTTAAAATTGCCAACACTTGTGTCACAGTATACATTTACGTATGTTCATAATTACATTATATTAATGTTACATATTATTATGCTCTATATGCTGGACGCTCTCGTAATAAGTACAAAAAAAAAAGCCATTAAAATTATCCATGGTAATACGTTGGTTTACCAAATTGTGACCAATTCAGAAATCTCTCAATACTTACTTATTAAGTTAGTAACTTATTAAGTAATAGTTAACCATTGGTAACGTTTAAATATTAAATTAAATTGATTTCACAATTAAATACATTAAATTATATACAGTGTTTTGAAATGTTATTAATATATAAAAGGTGATAAATAGGATAAATGTCCACTTGTTAGTAAGTGGCTAACGTCACCTAAACAAACAAGTAATATCGGAGGAGACATGCATTTTTTATGGTAAATTTTTTTACCAATTAAAACTCAAGAGCATTCACGATTACATGAAAAATATTATCAATGTAAAATATTTTTAAATGATCACAAAATGGCAGACAAATGCAACAACAATAGGGTTTTTATTTATACCTAACGTGTATCTAGGTACAATATTGCTTAGCGAATATCATTGGATTAACTGTATAATAAAATGAAATATAAATTAACTGTCGTATATAAAATATATAATATATATTAGGTATGTGTGGAAAAACTATTGCAGCAAGTTATGGAATGTGTGGTTTGTTATAAATAAATATAAATAATGATTTACTATTGAACAACAAAAGATTTGAACGTTGAGTGGAATTCCTAAAATGGAATGGATCAAAGTTACAGTTGTGGGGATTGGTGACATTGGCCTTATCCTAAGGGACTCAAAATCCTGGAGAACCAGGAGGCACGAATTCAGGCTTAATAATAACTTCTCATTAAGGACGGAGAAGCCAATGTCGAAAAGTAATCGTGTAAAAAATTCACGTCAATCGAACTTGTCGTCTAGCTTAACTCTAATCGTATGGTACATTTTGTCTCAGATAAAATAAGAACTAAAGACAGAGCCCTGTGAACGGCAGAGTAAGCCGAAACACGAACGCAAATGCAATCTAACTACGCCTCGTCTTAATAAAATATTTATTAGGGAAAATGACAAATTGCATAATGAAGGGGTGTAAAAAACCAATCTTCAAAAATAAAAAAAGGATGGAATCACACTTCACACGTAAGTTTTGTATGGACGTATAGATGGTTTACTCTTTCACGCAAAAACTACTGAATGGAATTTAATGAAACTTTACAATAATAATATAGCTTATACATAGGCTATATAAGACATAAAACGCGGACGAAGTCGCGGGCACCAGCTAGTGTTTTCAATAAAAACAATGAGGTTATAGCAGCTCGGAACACAAAATCTCCATGCAGTATACATTTTTATAAATCTAGCTTCACTATGTTGTCCCCAAAATTCTGTCTATAGTTCTTATTTGATCTGAGCATTTTCTATGATCCATATTTCCATGTTCGATGTTTAAAAACGTTACAATTTCACTTAACAGCACCTCACACCTGTACAAATGCCAACCGTTAGAAGCGGTTACTTAGCGCTTTAACTTAGTTTACTACATTGTGGGCCTCTTACACCAACTACAAGTAAAGTGTTGATTAGCAATTCAAGTAACGCTAATTGGCGAGTAAATATTTGTGGTATATCGATTGTCTATGCAATTATCTATTACTGAATAACGTATTGTCACTCAAATGTTTGTCTTATAATGTATTTTATTTAACTGCTATTTTAGCTGAATAAAGCCAGATTATTTATCAATAATCTCTTGGTTATTATTTAACAATTTATTCAGCTAAAAATAATAAAGCTCATAACAATACTATGAAATAATGTCGGAAAATAAAACTGAAAAAATACATGGCGTTGAGATGTCACGGGCATCGAAATACTTAAGGCCAGAAAAATTCGAAACAGAGCCAAGTGCGGTTGGAGCGGATGTTCAGTGGACTCACTGGTATTTTACTTTTACAAATTTTATTAATGAAGAGGCATCTAATGCAAACTCTCATATGAAATTAATGATTTTGGCAAACTTTTTAACGCCCACTATTTTCGCTATTGTAAGAAACTGTAAAGATTATGAAGATGCTATACAGACCCTTAAAGAGGCTTACATTAAACCTAAAAATCGAATTTTAGCTCGCCATGTATTAAGTACAAGACTACAACGCTCCGACGAATCTATATTGGACTACATTCGTGCCTTAAAATTACTAGCTCAAGATTGTGAGTTTCAAAATGTCTCTAGAGAAGAATATCAAAATGAATTTATTTGCAATGCTTTTATTTCGGGGATCCAATCGCAAAAGATTAGACAAAGACTTTTAGAAAATTTAAATTTGACATTAGAACAAGCCCAAAATCAAGCAGTTTCATTAGAGACTGCAGAAAAGAGCTTACAAGCTTTTGCGAATAAATCGGATACTTTGTTAAATGCTGTTCCAATACAAAATTCACAATCAGGAAAACCTGTTTCCGGAACCGATTCAAGGTACACCAAAAATTACACGTACAATAGAAACAGAAGTTGTTTCTTTTGTGGAGGCAATATCCACAAACGTATTAAATGTCCAGCCTATAACGCTATTTGTCAATTATGCAACAAAGGAGGTCATTTTGCAATTGTTTGTCGAAGTAACAAAACAACAAATGCTATTGATGTACAGAAAGAAATGTCAAACTTTAATCATGATGTAAATACTGATTCAGCTGCAATTCTAGCTGCTTCACCGTCCAGTTTACGGAAAGCAACTATTCTTATTACTATTAACAATTACACTGCCGATGCACTAGTAGATACAGGAAGCTCCGTGAGTTTTATTGACGAAAATTTCGTGGATACAATTAAACTTAAGAAGACTCCTTGCAACCAAACTATTACATTAGCTTCTACGAGTCACGTTTCTCACATAAAAGGAAAGTGCTACGCAACGATTGAATTTTATAAACATGTACATAAACAAATTCCGTTGCTAATTGTGAGCAACCTCTGCGCAGATGTCATTATAGGTCATAACATACTTAAAAATCATAAATCCATAGAACTAGAATTCGGTGGTGAAAAAGACCCTCTTAGAATTTGTAGCGTAACGGAAGCATCAGTCCCTCCAGTTTCGATTTTCACAAATTTATCTTCAAGTATAAAACCAATAGCTATAAAATCAAGGCGATACAGTCTGAACGAAGAAATGTTTATAGAGAAAGAAATAGCAACATTACTACGAGACGGCGTAATCAAGCCCAGTTCTTCACCTTGGCGTGCTCAAGTACTTGTAACAGGAGGAGACCAACATCGCAAACGATTAGTAATTGACTACTCCCGGACAATTAATAAGTTCACTGAATTAGATGCATATCCATTACCGAGCATTGAAACAATTGTTAGAAAAGTCGCTAACTACAATTATTTTAGCCAAATTGATTTAAAAAGCGCATATCATCAAGTGCCTCTAATAAAAAGAGAGCAGAAGTATACCGCGTTCGAAGCTTGCGGAAAATTATATGAGTTTACTCGTATTCCATTCGGTGTGACTAACGGAGTTGCAGCTTTTCAAAGAACATTACAATTTATAATTGATACAGAGAAATTAGACGCTACATTCTCTTATTTAGATGACGTCACTGTGTGTGGAAAAACCAAAGAACAGCACGATAAAAATCTAAAGAAATTCATGGAAGCTGCAGAAAAATATAAAATAACTCTTAATGAAAGTAAATCAAATTTCTCAAAAACTACAATAAATCTTTTGGGTTATACAATTTCGGAAAACACAATCAAACCAGACCAAAGTAGACTAACTCCGTTATTTGATCTACCTGTACCGACGAACTCATCTTCTTTAAAACGTGCCTTAGGATTGTTTGCACATTACTCTAAATGGATACGCAATTTTTCGGAAAAAATAAAACCTCTCGTTTGTATCTCCAGCTTCCCTATCAATGACACTTCTATCGAGTGTTTTAACTCTCTAAAATCTGAAATAGCAAAGGCATCTTTATCGGCAATTGATCAAAATGAAACTTTTACAGTAGAAACAGATGCCTCGGAGAATGCAATTGCTGCTACTCTGACACAAGGTGGGCGCCCGGTAGCTTTTTTTTCGCGTACACTAAGTGTTCCTGAACGACATCATTCTGCTATTGAAAAAGAAGCTTACGCCATTGTAGAGGCTCTCAGAAAGTGGAGGCATTATTTAATAGGGAAACACTTTATCCTAATAACAGATCAGAAATCTGTGGCCTTTATGTATGATCAGAAACACTCAAGTAAAATTAAAAACGATAAAATTGAACGTTGGCGACTGGAAATGTCTTGTTATAAATATGAGATCATTTATAGAACAGGAAAGGAAAACCTAGCAGCTGATGCATTATCTCGCGTATGTGCATATATAACACAATCTAATAAACTTCAAGAATTACACAGTTCCCTCGGCCACCCCGGTATAGTGCGAATGGTACATTGGGTGCGAAATAAGAACTTACCATACTCGGTTGATGACATAAAAACTGTCACTTCGGCATGCCCAGTGTGTGCTGAACTTAAGCCACGTTTTGCAAAAACAAAGGGACAACTGATTAAAGCAACTGCGCCTTTTGAGAGGCTCAATATAGATTTTAAAGGTCCAATCCCATCTAATACACCTAATAAATATATATTAACAATTATAGATGAATACTCGAGATTTCCTTTCGCGTATCCTTGCAAAGATATGACATCGGATACCGTTATAAGATGTTTAAAAGAATTATTCTTTGTATTTGGCACACCTTTATATATTCATTCAGATAGAGGATCTTCGTTTATATCAGACCAAATAAAACAATTTCTCTCTTCACTTGGTGTCGCCTGCAGTAGAACTACGCCATATAACCCCCAGGGAAATGGACAAGTCGAAAGACTCAACGGTACCCTCTGGAGGACTATACAACTTTTCTTAAAATCAATGTCATTAGACACTATATCCTGGGAAGGGGTATTACCTATTGCACTACATTCCATACGTTCGTTACTGTGTACATCAACAAATGCAACTCCACATGAAAGAATGTACAATCACCCTAGAAGATCAGCTAATGGCCAGTCTACTCCTTCATGGCTGATGTCTCCAGGTCCCGTATTGATGAAGAAGAATGTTAGAACTTCTAAATTTGACCCTTTGGTGGAGGAAGTGGAGTTGCTGCAAGGAAATCCAACATACTCCTATGTTCGCTTGAATAATGGACGAGAAACGACCGTTTCTAATAGACAGTTAGCACCTCTTCCAGTTTCAGATTCTTTTACTGAAGATGATGACAGCTCTCTTGAAACATCAGAGTATGACAGCCCTCTCGAAACTTCAGAGCCTGAGGGGACCCCACAGCCGCAACGTCCAGTAAGGACTAGAAGACCCCCTGCCTACCTTAGTGACTACACTGTTTAAATAATACGAAGGGGTAAATGTGGTATATCGATTGTCTATGCAATTATCTATTACTGAATAACGTATTGTCACTCAAATGTTTGTCTTATAATGTATTTTATTTAACTGCTATTTTAGCTGAATAAAGCCAGATTATTTATCAATAATCTCTTGGTTATTATTTAACAATATTACGAGTATTATGTGTCAATTTTATTTAAAATAACCCACTGAGTAATGCTACTCGAATATGGTGATTGTACGCTTTCTTACCGGTGACTTTAAATGGCGATTAGACTACTTGACACTTTACTCAGAGATGGTGAAAGAGGCCCACTGTCTTATAAGTTACGGCTAAATTTGGCAGCGAAAAAAAATTACGAAGGTAAACAATATAATGTTAATTTGTAATAAATGTTTCAAGTTTGCAGGGTAGCTAAACAAAAATCAAAAATATCCTTCAAAAATAATTTCAATTGTTAAAATGGCAATAAGGAATGAAAAATTAACGTTCGGCTTTTATATAGCCATAAACAATATATATTTAAGGCTAACTACATGTTAGTTAGCTATATACCATCAATACAATATGACTAACTATTAGTTAACCATTATTCAATCCATATTCATGGTTAACTATTAGTTAACCATATACAATCGATATTCATGGCTAACTATTAGTTAACCGTATTCAATCAATATTCATGGTTAACTATTAGTTAACCATTAGTTAACCATACATTACATGGTTAACTATTAGTTAACAATTATTCAATCCATATTCATGGTTAACTATTAGTTAACCATATACAATCGATATTCATGGCTAACTATTAGTTAACCGTATTCAATCAATATTCATGGTTAACTATTAGTTAACCATTAGTTAACCATACATTACATGGTTAACTATTAGTTAACAATTATTCAATCCATATTCATGGTTAACTATTAGTTAACCATATACAATCGATATTCATGGCTAACTATTAGTTAACCGTATTCAATCAATATTCATGGTTAACTATTAGTTAACCATTAGTTAACCATATACAATCGATACTTATTATGGCTAACTATTAGCAATCAATATTTATGGATAACTATTTCAATCAATATTTTTTCAATAATATTTATGGATAACTATTAGTTAGCCATATACAATCGATACTTAGGCTAACTATTAGTTAACCATATGCAATCAACATTTATGGTTAACTGTTTGGTTATTTTCGCTACCAATTTTAGGCGTTTTTAACATATAAACGTACAAAATTGAAAACTGAAGATATTTTATTGAAAAAAAAAAAATGTAAATTAATAATTTGTTAAACTTATTTCCATATTATTATGTCAATAACAAGTTTTAACCAACAAATGAATCATAAATAATAAAATTAAAAAAAGGTACAGCAAGTTAAATATGTATCAATAAAAAAATATTTATAAAAACCATTGTACAACTTTCAGGTATCTGTTATTGCGATGACAATTCTTTATAGACATTTTGTTTTGTTTTTTTTTTTTACATTTATTTATATTATAAATGAAACGTATAAAAAAATTGGTAAAATTGAATACGAAACACAACCCTGAATTATATTTCTCGTCATATTCTCAAATACTCTAGGGAGTGCGAGGCGGTACTGCCAATAATCCATATATATATATATATATATATATATATATAAAAATTCATACATTATTTACAAAATTATCAAAAAACTATCAAATGTACAAATTAATTTCAAAGTATTTAAAGAAAAAAAAAATCTCAAAAAATAAAACAACAAGTGTCTACGCAACCAAATTACATACAAATTATCTTGAAAAAAAAAAAAAAAAAGTTGCAATGTTCAATAAATGTTATAAAACTATGTAATTAAAATATATTCAAAATTTTGTTTTTCGCAAATAATTAATAATATTAAATATATGCAGTAACAGTGATGGTCCTTGATAACAATTTCAAAGTAGAAGAGACAACAGCATTGTCAAAAACCTCGACACATATCCGACGGGGCGACACGAACGCTACGCCGGATATGTGCCAAACCCTTAAATATATAGGTGTTATGAAAAATCAAAAATACTGCACTTGAAAATGATAAATTATTATTAGGCTATTCATTATCCAATTTCAACAACGAGCCAAATAGAAGCTTAGACCCTGTTATAAAAACCTAGCGTCAATGTTAAAATTCTAGATATTTAAAATACCTAACCTACGCCTAAGTCTAGTTAACTTAGTTTAATTGAAGAATCAGGTACATAGTCGGCGTTTTTTTTTTTTATTACAATTTTAAAGTTAAATCTGAGTTGTAAATTTTTATATTACTTTTATTATTATTTACACTTTATAGCCATTTACGTGTTTTATAAAGTCAAAAAATAATTTTTAAACACTTAATTATTATTTTAGATAAGTGTATAATAATAATATATAATGTTAGAGAAACAAAATATTATATTTTCTTTGATTTTCTTATAAAAAATTCAGAATTATGATTATTTGTATGGACACAATCTATGCCTGGAATTCGTAGCCAAAAATTCGATATTTTTTAAGACATCTGTTACTTTTTAACTTTAATGTTTATTTTTTTATTTTTTTTTTTAATGTTATTAAACAAGATTTTTTTTTATATTTCTTAAAGAGAAAACCCAATAGATAAAATATAAAATGATAAATGATAAATAAAATACATTATGTGCTCATTACATTTACTTTTGACTCGATAAAACACAAATGGCTAGTCCGATTATTGATTATATTACATTAATTGTACCTAGGGTGCTTTAAAAGTATATTTTTAATGTACAAAATGTATATATATGTAATATCTATTTAGCTCGAATTTGTACGCGCCTTCAGTAAAACTAGTCGAAGTTTTAGTTAAGTAATTTTGAAAAAAAAAAAAAAATTAATTTGGTATGGACATGCAAATGATAATATTTAATTATACAATTATTAATTAGTTTATGAAACCGCAATAAAAAATACTATTAAAAATCCTATAACCTATGAAAAAATTAGCGACTGGGCAGCGTTTGCTTTTGTGGTTTACGATTCTATTTTAAAAAATGGAGGAATTTAAGAAGGTTTCTATACTAAGGGTCCTTAAAATAAATATTTTATAAATTATGTGTCAAATAACCATGGGGTAGGTAAATGTATAGCAGGTCGATGGGTATTTACCAGGCGTATATATAAGTATATTAGGTAAAAAAAAACTTAAAATGTAAAACACCATAGTCTAGTATCTAATAAAAGTTTATAACGAAGTAAATGAGGTAGATTTTTAAAATTGTGATATGGGATGATCTATAACGAGATTGCGAGGGAAGGAGACCCGAGACTGTTGAAAGTTTCACTAATAAGCAAGAAGAGTCGACCAATAGAAAAGGTGTCTTTTTTCCACCAAGATAATGCAAAAAAGGCTTTTGACCAATAGAAAAGGTGTCTTTTTTCCACCAAGATAATGCAAAAAAGACTTTTGACCAATAGAAAAGGTCTTTTTTCCACCAAGATAATGCAAAAAAGGCTTTTGACCAGTAGAAAAGGTGTCTTTTTTCCACCAAGATAATGCAAAAAAGGCTTTTGACCAATAGAAAAGGTGTCTTTTTTCCACCAAAACAATGCAAAAAAGGTTTTAGATCAATAGAAAAGGTGTCTTTTTTCCACCAAGATAATGCAAAAAAGGCTTTAGACCAATAGAAAAGGTGTCTTTTTTCCACCAAGGTAATGCAAAAAAGGCTTTTGACCAATAGAAAAGGTGCCTTTTTTCCACCAAGGTAATGCAAAAAAGGTTTTAGACCAATAGAAAAGGTGGCTTTTTCCACCAAGATAATGCAAAACTTTCTCATTATCATTTCATGTTCATCTTGTTGCACGCGATTTCACCCGCGGAACTTAATAAAATATAGCCTATGTCATTTGCTGATAATGTAGCTTACTATAAGTGAAGGAATTTCCTAAATTAATTGAGTAGTTTTCGAACATACTTTTTTAATTAAGATGACGCATTCTTAACGAACTTATTTGTGAAACGTCAACAGCTTGTGTCGCGAAAAAAGTTTGAAAAATTAAAAGAATCGACTCTTTTTGCAACAAATATTACCTATACTCTATTCTTTCTAATTAAAAAAAACATACTCGCAGCTAATCTATTTAAAAAGGTGCATTTAACTATTCAGTAACTTCAACGTCTATAAACTATTTTAATATCTTATTCAATATCCTTAGTTTCGTTGTATTTTGTTTATAACCGTTTTATAAAATGTATTTTACACTTTATAGAACTATCTAATGTAAGGCCAACGGGACGAGATAAAAAACGCGAGACGGTTTTTAAATAAAAATTATGCAAATATATATTTTTTTTAATGAATAACTCATTAATGGCTAATAATTTCTAATAATGGTGATTTCGAAGTTCGGTGACCGGGTCATCAAGTCGTGTTTTTATTCCATAAAATAAAATACAGTGGACCTCCGGTAATCCGACAAACGTTTTGCAGGGCAGTGTCGGACTATCGAATTTGTCGGATTATAGAGTACTGCCTAAGACAGGGCTATTTAAATGTCATAAATTGTAGATCGGCCTACGCCTTATTCACTTGCTAAACTATAGAAAGATTCATTACGATTTAAAGGTCCAAAATATCACATTTTCCTTTAATTGTCAGTGTTTTGTGCCTTCGCTTCTGGGCTTGTGACGACATTACTAGGTAACATTAGCGAATATTGTCAAAAAATATTCAATGTCGGATTTCAAGAAGCGCCGGATCACCGAGAGTCCACTGTAAGTTGACTCAACGATAGTATAAGTAACTCTGCAAGCTATGTCAGATGTCGCGGGTTCGATCCCCGCCCAATACAAAAAAATGTCTGTCCGTTTGTTTTAGATATTACAAAAAATAGTATATTTATCAGTACAAGCTCTTTTTAGTTTTTTAGTATCCATAGTCCAAACATATTATATTTATTTTTGTATTAGCGAACCGCTCCCGAATTCCAAAAATTTTTTTTTTGTTTTTTTTTTTTTTTTTTTTTTATTTAAAAAAAAAAATTGCCCAATTGGTCCTTCTATGTTTATTTACGTGGATATTGTTATCAACTTTTATTAACAAAATAATGTAAAATTTTCATCTCGTCCCCTAATTCGCTCTATTGTCTAAAAAATCTAAGTAGAGGTTTCAAAGAAAGATAACGGTAACATTGTAAAAAAAGTTATTTCATAAACATTATACATTATATAATTATATTATAATAATATAATAATATACAATGATTGGTTATGTGCGAAATATATTATTAATTTGTGTCCTAATGGAATGTTTTTATAAAAAGGTAACGGATAGCTTCTTGGGCTTTTACTAAACAACCTTCTTTGTGTATGATGCAAATACACTGGGGTCATATGAAAAATTAATTTTTTTATAGTATTTGAGGAAATATTGAGGATATTTTGCGATGATTGTTCTTTAAAAAATTGTGAAAAAATAAGCACTTTTAAATTTTTGTATCCCAATATTAAATTTATATTATAGTTAAGACGTTTTATGCAAAAAAATTATTGGCTTGTACAAGAAAATAACAAAAAAAAAATTTTTATTAAAAAAAAAATTAAAACCGGTGAAAATTAACTTTCAGAAATTATTTTCTATTATTTTCAGAAATTAGCACTAGATGATTATTTTCGATTTTTATTTAGCACTAGCGACCCGCTCCCGGCTTCGTCCGGGGTGCATTTTTTTTTACGTAAAACCCTTCCATGATTATGCCTCTA
This sequence comes from Synanthedon vespiformis, assembly GCA_918317495.1. Taxonomy (NCBI): domain Eukaryota; kingdom Metazoa; phylum Arthropoda; class Insecta; order Lepidoptera; family Sesiidae; genus Synanthedon; species Synanthedon vespiformis. The sequence goes on along the minus strand of OU906954.1, from coordinate 505,158 downwards.
TACATGAGTGAAGACAGAATTAAAATCGGGCCAGCCGTTCTAGAGTTTTGCGCTTAGCAACACATTTGAGGATTAATTTTTTTTTTATTTATATAGATTATTATTATTTTTTAAATGTATTTCTATGACCAATGTAATTTGTATCACAAAGAAGGTTAACTCAGCAACGGTCCAAAAAAAGGAAAAAATCTTGATATACACAACTATTTTTTTCAACATCCATAAAATACATTCACTTTATATACAAGTTCAGTGTATTAGGTACTATGTATGTATATACGGGGTGTTTGGATTTCATTTTGGTCTATATTTTGTACGATTACGTTGCACTAACGGTGAAATACTATTTGTAACATGCGGTGTTCATAGGTGTGTACTATAAAAGGGAGGCACTCGATTTACTCAACACACGCTCAATACTCAATCAATATATATAAAACTCTCAACGAATCTGTCATTTGTTTATTGTCCCTCACTAATCTCAGGCCGATTTCAACCAATAGGGATGTTGACTGTGTTCAAATTAAAATATTATTTCGCCGAGAAAACGGCTTATTCTTATTTATTTTTTTAATAATTAAAATACAATTAAATGACTCAGGTCACGTGACTACTAACACCAATCGTCATGACGTGATGACGTCACACGTTCGCAAACATCACCGCTGTGGGAACAAGTGACGTCACAACGGTCACGTGACAAATGTTGGCGTATTAAAATTTTATAAAGTATTGGTTCTATAAAAAAAATATATTAAATATTATGCACGATTTTAGACATTGTAAAAAAATAGTCAACGTCCCTATTATTGTTAACGCTATATACAATTAATGTGCATTTAGCATTCGTGTAAATGTATTATGTATATGTACAGAAATAGTGATAACGACAGCTCAAAATAGTGAGCGATCGTCGCATTCAATACGGCGGTCTTAACGAGAATACCTTCACGTGCTTTTCACATTCGCCTTCGCCTACGTCCAGTACCAGCAACGCTAGCGAAACTAGTCTCTATCGTCTACGGCGTTAGTCTCACATTTGTTTGTACATTCACCAGCGCTGAGGGTCTAGTGATGTGGGGACGCTATTTAAAAATACCGGAGGGATACCGCGGAAATAGGACCTGAATGACTTTTGAGGTTAAAAATAAATTTTATTTATTAACCATTGGTGAAAATTCTTTAACCAATAAATTCGTATAAACAAGTATATTTTACTATACTTATTATATAGGAAGTTTCTATTGCAACTTAAGGTTAAATATTTTTTTGTGAAATAATATGGAATCTCATTTAACGAATTCCCCTTAGTCCTTTTTTTTTAACGCCGCGCACACACATCACCACTGGAGGCGAATTCGAATTATTTTTAATTATTTTATTTATCAACTATATACAAAAAAAGTGTACCCGTAATTTACCAAAAAAAAAAAAATCAGCCTTTAAAAAATAAAGTTTTAGGAACAAAACACGCCAAGCTATCCTCGCGGAGAATACGAGCCTCATCGGTACAAATGATCACGATCGGACAACGCGAAGTGTTAATGGGCCGCCAGCCCCTGTGTAGTGGACACCCGGACCGATGGACATTCAACCGTTGGGCTGTAGGGTCGGGTGGCCAATGCTGTTGTCCCTATCGAAACTACCCCTCAGCTCCGAGTTCATATTATCGTCGGGTAGTTTACTGAACGAGTCCTCAGACCTGCACAGGTCGTAGTCCGGTCTTCGCGAGGTGTCCAGCAGGTGGAAAGTGGTCGACGCTGAGGTGTCAGGGTCCAGGACTGTCTCCATGGTGGCGTCGGCCTCCTCGTACCGCGAAACGTCGAAGGTCGCGTCGTAGTTGCGATTTTTCCTCATTTTGCCGTTCGGCGTTTTTGACTGCTGAAAAACAATGCGAGCGGTCAACTATTTAATAAAATGAAAGCGGCATTACACAAAGGACCTCTTTCATCGTCTCTGAACATATTGTCAAGTAGGCTAACCGTTATTTAAAGTCACCGGTAAGAAAGCTTACGAGTTTCACCATCTTCGAGTAGCATAGCTCAAAGGTACTCGTAATTTCAATGAATTTGAATCAAGATACTCGTAACATTTACACGCCAATTAGCGTTACTTGAAAAGTAACTAATCAACCCCTTATTTGTAGTTGGTGAAAGAGGCCCTAAGAGTAATTAAAGCGGTTCTTTATGCTAAAAAGTGTCGCGTAAGCTAAATTTGTTGTCTATGATTTCGTAACCCCTACTTCCTTTAGCTGAAGGACAAAAAAACAATTTAGTACTACAAACGAAAGCACGAATTAAACATAATTATAGAAAGTTTGTAAACATGCTACAGGATCACTTATAAACTTTTAAAACAGAAACAAGTAAGGCCAATTCAATACATAACACTTGACACTTCAACAAAACTTGGTAACGGAGGGGACACAATATTCATTATTTTTTCAATTTTCAGTCAAAAATACATATTTATTATAATGTAACAATGACAAATGGAGGCAATTTTAAGCAGATCACCTCACAATGAAGCTAACACTGACAATAATGTCAAATGTGATTTATTAAACTGACCCTACTGTAAATCTGGGCGCACATTAAATTCCCCCAGAAAATATTAGTTGAGATTTAGTCCTAAAACTAAAAATATGGAGCCTTTTGGAACTCAAGGCAACAATGATAAGTAAGATAACAATAGTCTAGGCACAAATTCAGGCTATGGCCTGGATGATAGCAAATATTTAGCCAATAAAACTGCGATGCAACAGAATTTTGGTATGTAAAGTAATGAAATATCGCGTAAAACGTAAAGCAGGGATTCGCAAACGTTGTCTTTAGATGAGTGAGCAAAGTGGCAATATTATATTATGGCATGATTGAGCAATGTACTCACATTTGGATTTTCAGTGATGTGGACATGCCCATTAAGTAGAGGCTCGCCAGCCTCCTTCGACCCGCCTCCGTTTGCGAGACGACCGCCGATATTCTGAACCAAATAATTACATTTTTAACGTCTAACTTAACGCCTTTGCCTTTATACCGGTCATATTAAAAGCCTTCACTCATATACTAAAGGATATGAGGCTGGGTGCAGACCGAAAGCTAAGCATAACTTTGTCTAGTTAGCTTGCAGTCTGAACACAAGTATGAAAAAGTGTCAGCGTTGCGATCTAAGCTAAAATAAGTTGGCTAAGTTTTCGGTCTCCATACCGCTTAAGGCTTCTTAAACCGTCTAGAATATAATTGAGATTTCCTATGCGTTTTTTTGATGTGAAACGTCTTTTCGGGTGAGACCGGATGTTGACGCCAACATTTATCCAACCAACACTTTGACGGGACCAATATGAAAGTATTTTTTTAAATATATATTTTTTAAGCTAATTATTTTTTAAGTTTCACTTCACATCTGCCAGGCGTCCCGCGACGGGTCATGTTTTTAATTTTAAAAAAGGCTTTGCTCTTAGCCACTTCGCAGCTTGGTAATTCTTTGACTTGTAATATTGGCTAGGTTATTTAATTCTAAACTGAGATTCGGTGCGTTAATATGGGATAACGGAGCGTTAATATGGGATAACGGAGCGTTAATATGGATAACGGAGCGTTAATATGGGATAACGGAGCGTTAATATGGGATAACGGAGCGTTAATATGGGTATAACGGCGCGTTAATTAATTTGGGATAACGGTTAATATAGGGATAACGAAGCGTTAATATGGGATTAACTTAGCGTTAATATAGGGGAAAAGGAGCGTTAATTAATGTGGGATAACGGAGCGCTAATATGGATAACGGAGCGTTAATATGGGATAACGGAGCGTTAATATGGGATAACGGAGCGTTAATATGGATAACGGAGCGTTAATATGGGATAACGGAGCGTTAATATGGGATAACGGAGCGTTAATATGGGTATAACGGCGCGTTAATTAATTTGGGATAACGGTTAATATAGGGATAACGAAGCGTTAATATGGGATTAACTTAGCGTTAATATAGGGGAAAAGGAGCGTTAATTAATGTGGGATAACGGAGCGCTAATATGGGATTAACTTAGCTGTTCCTGAATAATCTGGTGTAACATCTGGGTCTACAAGCGACATTTCTAATAAGAATATTTCCTGTCCGTCATTTACAAAAACCTAAATCATAGCTCTACATAACGCTTTCAGAATTTTTAAACTTCAGCTCGCAATCAGGGTGGATTGTTTGTTATGTATATTAGTGCCATAATTATCCAGTGAGGATCTAATAATTATAATTTTTATATAATTATTTTTTATATAAATAATGGTAACTGTAAATTTGTAAATAAACTGCACCTTTACATAATGTAATAAAACAAAGTTTAGTTATACCATTTATAACTCAAGAATTTATTTGTTGTTGAATTTGTCTTCTCCCCGAATAACTATTAAAACAACGTAAAGATTCACGAAAAAAATATACATATAATGAAGAAAAATCATTTTCTCATAACATTTTTTGATATATCTGATTTCGATTGATTTGTTTGTCTCAACCACTTTATGACAATAAAAAACTTAATTTAGTTCCACATTTACTTATTAATTTTGAGACGGTACCAATGAATAACTATTATTTCTATTATTATTACGGTTTTAGAAGTACTCGAGTGTATTAATAAATAAATAAATAAATAAATAATATTTACTTTCATTTCAGTGGCCTCCTCTTCTGTCGCTTCGTTTGGAGATGTATTTCTTCTTCGTGACCTGAAAAATTAATAAATTTAGAGCTTAATTTTTACTACTTTATATTTAAAAGATAATTTATTTTAATATCGTCGTTATCAAACCAAAATCTGCTATATGTACAATTGAGATATTGTCAAAAATAATTTTCCTCAGAAATTTTCCATGAAGATTCATTTTAATAAAAATATTTTATCAGAAACTTAGGAACGTAAACTAATGTGTCTTTTAATAGTGAAAATTTAATAATTTATTATTTAATTATTATTTTGATAATAGAGTAAATTATTCACGTCACAGATTCTAGGCTGTTGCATGCGAGATATATTATTATATAAAATGTTCGTTTAAATCGTGCTCATGAGCAATTAACTGTCTTAATTTAACCTGAGTTAACAGGTTGGAATTTCGTAATGCCACCTGGAGGGAAAGTACTCTTAATACTGTAGATAGAAAGTTTTACTCAAAGAAAACATTCCTTTATTTTTGAATAGAAAGAAAACTGCATTCAAAGATTTTTGAAAACTCGCTTGCCACACCCGGGAATCGAACCTACTAAAATCTATAAAAATTGCAGCCTGTACTTTAATTGCATCGATCGTTAGGGTAAATTATAAGGATGGAAATCTCTCTAACAAACTTGATAAATAAAATGAAAAGAAAACCATGTCAAAATATAGGAATGTTGTATTTCAATTTGACAATAAATTATATATAAATATTTTAGAAACCTTATTGGCGAACGAGCCCTTTTCCGTCTTCTCCAAACGCAAAAGCCGACGACAGCAATAATCAACAGTGCGAGGAGCGCACTACCAATGCCAATACCTAAAAAAAGCATCTTAGTATTAATTTTATAGTTATGGACATCTATACTACTATTATAAAGAGGAAAGATTTGATTGTTTGTTTGTTTGTATTGAATAGGCTCCGAAACTACTGGACCGATTTGAAAAATTCTTTCATTGTTGGAAAGCAACATTATCAGCGAGTAACATAGGCTATGTATACTAATATTATAAGGAGGAAAGATTTGTTTGTTTGTATTGAATAGGCTCCGAAACTACTGGACCGATTTGAAAAATTCTTTTACCATTACAAGCCGACATTATCCGTGATGAACATAGGCTACTTTTTACCGCGGGAAAATGCTTCATTACTACGGGAAATCTAAAATAAAAGTAAACACTTGCGGCTTGGCCCGGTATATACTTGACTGCGCCATCTATCCAGAATCAGGTGAAGCGACTAACATGACAACTGCTTGGTGATATTTTTAGCGATCCGCTCCACGATAGATGGCGTTTTATACTTTTCAACGCGGACGAAGTCGCGAGCACTAGCTAGTATATTATATAAATGAATATAGACTTATTCTCCACTAGCTGTTGCACGCGACTTCGCCCGCCTAACTTAATCAACACGTGAAAATATTGTTGCCAATATAACTACATATTATTATAGTAATATTTTATTTCTTTAATTAATTTTAAAAAATAAAACAACGGTGTAATAGTAAAAGAAGAACAACTTTTTAAAGGAGAAAAAGTGCATTCAAATTAGGTTTAAAATTTAAAGATTACCATACGACTGTGCACTAGGAAATAATTTAATATCTAAGATAACAAAAAAGTTTACCCAATTAATAAATAAATGTACAAAAAAGGAAGTTAAAATTTAAGTTAAACGTAAACCTAAGTAGTACCTAAGTAGAGTGCGTTAGTGTTGTCCTGTTGAATCGGTTGTGGGGATATGTTGAGCATTTTTCCCTCCTTCCATCCCGCGTACACAGTCACGTAGGTCGTCTGGCTAAAATCTAGGCCATTCAACTGGAAAAAAAACACAACACTCAAATTATATTGGCAACATTCACCTTTTCCTTTGAAGAAAATTCGACTGAAATTCCCACACGTCATACGGTAACGGTAAAATATGTCTATCTAGCTTTGTTTTTATTCTTAGACTAGCTTGCGCCCGCGACTTCGCCCGCGTTGTAAAAGAAAAAAGTAGGCGATGTGTCCTGTACTGTGTCCTGTACGTTTAAATGTCTAAACGTCTAAAAGTTTCATGAAAATCAATTAATTCTTTTAAGAGTTATGGAGGAACATAGATACAATACAGATTTATTGTGATGATTGATTGATATATTGATTAGATGATCCCTTAGGAACATAATTCATATTTTCTGGATTAAAGGTGTTGGCAAAATTTTATGATGACCATTTGAGTAGACTTTGTTTATTTTAAAAGAATAAAGTTTACGCACAAATTAAAATTGGCTACTTGACAAGATTTAAAATATACTACAAATTGTGGTTATCCTATCAGAAAATAGTGTAAAAAAACATGTGGCTTTATTTTAAGCCAAATTATATGTAAAAAAATCACAATTTTTGAAATTTTATCTGCGACCGAAACGCCCTGTGATTGGTTGAAACTTTGATGACGTCATGCGCTAGTAAACATTGCTTCCGCGACTGATTGTAGTTCTTTACTAGTTGTAGTTGTTTACTAGCGTGTGACGTCACACGTATCAAAGACCTACGCCATTACAGGAACAGCGTTTTTGGCGCGGTTTTGGATTAAATTTAATTTTTAACATTGATTTTTATAATACAGTAGATCTGGAAATATCAATGTAGTGTGCTTATTATTTGTAATAAAGAATAATTTAAAACGATTTTCTAAAATTAGTCAAGTAGCGAATTTAAATTATTTTTTATGTGAAATGTATAGTAATAGATAGTTAAATATTAAAATTAATTAGAATTAAGATTACATTCCTTCAAGGTTTTAAAAGAGTATAATTATATTATATTATTTTTTATAAAGAACTACATAATTACCTCAACAGTATCGGCGGTTGTGTTGATAACCGCCCATTGCTCCATTGGGACAGTGATGTTTTGCGTGAACCTCAACATTCTGGGGCCAGCCGACCCAAACAGCAATTTCAGTCCGGAGCTTGTGTATACGTACTTTGGGTCTTCTTGGACTGTAAAGTGTAACATTTTTACTCTATAACAGTTACAGATTTTCTACATTTCCTTCAAAACTATAAAATTTGGACTAGTTGAAAGGAGGTTTTCATTTTCAACCGACTTTCAATAACTCTTTTTAAAAAAAAAAACCGACTTCAAACCGTTTTCTCGTGAATGCCATTGTCAGAACTGGACCAAATTGAAATGGGACCACACGGGAATACGGAATAAAAAAAAAATACAGTCGAATTGAGAAACCTCCTACTTTTTTGGAAGTCGGTTGAAAAAGGAGTTTCGACAATTCGACTGTATTTTTTTTTTTAATTTTTGTGACTTCATAACTTTCGACTGAGTGAAACGATTTCGATGATTCTTTTTTAATTTGATAGCTAGTGCTTCCCGTGTGGTCCGATTTCAATTTGGTCCAGTTCTGACAATGGCATCCATGAGAAAACGGTTTGAAGTCTTTTTTTTTTTGTTAAAAAGAGATATTTATTTATTTATTTATTTATTAAGATTTCATACAGCCATTATTTATGTATTATATGTATAAATTAAATACAAATAGGCCTTTTTTTTTACGAGGAGAGATACGTTTACTGACTTCCTGCCGCTAGGCGGCAGGGGTATGTGGGGGTCGACCAGCAGAACTGGCCCCTACCCACTAAAACTCCCCGGTGCCTCCTTGCCCTTTGAGCGGGGTGGACCGGGTTCTGTCGAGGCAACAACTCCGATCCACCCCAGGGCGGCCTAGCCATTGCTGGCTAGGCTAACACCAACGGAGGATTGCCGGAGACACCCAGGCAATCCCCAGACGGGGGAACCTTGTGCAGGCACACACAGTTAGCCAACCATGTGCGCAGGTCCCCCTTGGACATTTAAAGACGGGCTAGGTATGCCCGCCTTCTCCTGCCCAACCGTCAAATACAAATAGGCCTAAAGAATCATAAAATAATAATATTTACATTAATTAATTTAAAAAACAAATTTAAATAAAACAAAAAAGAAGAAAAAGAAAAGAATATTCTATGTGAAAAAAAGGAAAATTAATTATTTAAAAGTAATATTTTATATATAATAGTTTTGAAAAGTGGTGTATTTAAACTTACTGGGCGGTCGAGTGTCTGCGGGTATAGTGAGTACGGGGGCGTCCATCGACGGCGAAGAATCTGAAGCCTTCACGATCACGTAAAGGTCACTTTTCGAGTTCACGTCAGTCAGCTAAAGCACAAAATTACTGCTTTGGAAAACTAAGAAAAATAAAATTATAGATTTGACATGACTGACTAGTCTCGGGATCTGCTACTTTTGATTTTTAATATTACAAATTGCTATTTTTACTAATGACACTGGCAAAATCATCGGAGAAGATCTGATGGAGCCAAGACATTAAAAGAGAGGAAGAATATTATACTATTCATTTTCGCTCTTCTATATCACAACACATTATAAAACAGTCCTGTTCGCGATAAACTCAAAAACTACTAGTGCACAGATTTTCGTGCTATTTTCACCAATGGATAGAGTGGTTCTCGAGGAAGGTTTTGGTGTATAATTTGCATACGTACGAAGCCGGGAAGAGGAAGCTAGATAATATAAAAAAGAGAAAAGATTTATATATTTTTTTATTTGAATGAATAAACCCAAAAAAATAATTTGTTCATTTAATTGTCTGTATTGTATTAAATATTTTAACAATTTCTAACATAGGATTTTAAATGTCCTAAGTATTAAAATGTCTATTAGATGAAAATGTAATGTAAAAATAATCTAAGAATGTATTACCTGCACATAATTGTTGTAAGTGTAAAGTGTGGTCCAAGCGTCGAGCGACTTGCTGATATTCGCGCTGTACGAGACGAGATATCTCGTCGGCCTTGACTCGCCTCCGCTTCCGCCTCCGCCTCCGCTCCCGCCCCCGTTCCACGACACCCTCAGCGTCGACGTGTTCACGTACTTGTACTCTATGTTCTTTACTCTCTCTGTACGAAGTAACAAATGTACGCGATATATTTTATATCACACACGTATTGCAAAACAAACACATCACGGGAAAATTTAAATTGAGACTTTGAAGTTTACATAAAAATCAGAATTTTATAATTTACTATCTAGCTAGTAAATTATAAAAAGCTTGTAGTATAGTATAAGTATAGTAATTATAAATAGTTACTAGAACTTAAAAGCAATTGAATTTCATCAAATGACTTAATAAAATTTGCAGTTATGGTGGTTTTGCATTACGTGTGCGATATTTCATTAACATTTAATTTTTTTTTTTAATATAAACATCAAAATTACATATTTTTTCTATATAAATAGCGACCCGCTCACGCTCCCGCTTTAAAAAAAAAGTTAGAAGGCAAAAATCCTTACAATATGTAAAAAGTATAAAACAAAGTTCTCCTTTATGTCTGTTTGTCTGTTCGCAATAAACTCAAAAACTACTGCACCGATTTTGATGCTGTTTTCATCAATGGATAGAGTGGTTCTCGAGGAAGGTTTCATTATATAATTTACAGCAGGCAGCAGCTAGTAGAATATAAATATGATAAGATGAATACGATACCTTCACGTTTAGTAACAAGGATTAGTGGGGCACTGAATTTCCCACTCGTGGTTTTCCCGCGCATTTTCACCTGAGCCCTCACCACGTAGCGCGTGTTTGGCTCCAAGCCCTGGAACGTCACCTCCGCCTCGTTGCTGAAAGAGTACAGTCAATTGTAAATCTATGTAAACTCGACAAATAAAGTGCTTTATCACCCTAAGATTGAACATTCTTTGTATTTTGTAGAACGATAAGGTCTGTTTTCCTTTGAGAATTCAAAGTGACTATGTCAATCAGTATAATCAATACCTATTTCAAATCGAAGCCTTAGCGAATTTTGAAATGAATGGAATTTGTTTTCGAAACTGATAAAGCACTTTTCTGGTCGGTCATACATAATAATATACGACGACACGTTTGGTCTAGTGGCTAATAACCCTAGCTGTTAATTAAATGGTCGCGGGTTCGAAACCCGCTAGGGGCAAATGTTTATCTGTTAACTTTTTACCTTTTTAGCTGAGCCATGGATGTTTTATATTCATAATAATATGTATGTATTTTAAAAAAAGTAATTCAAGTGCCTGGTATCCATAATACAAGCATTAGTTGCTTACTGTGTAACTAGATGGTGCTTTTTGGAATCTTTATAATTTCTACAACAATTAATAACCTAATTAAAGTAGGTAATAAAATTAAGTTTTTTTTAATTAAAAAAAAAAATACATCGCAACATTCGCAAGTCGCCGAAAAATAAATTACATGTCTCACGTAGCCCAAACCTTAAATGGTACATAAAAATGATGTATTAGAGAATTGTATTTCTTCTAAAATCTTAAAGAAAACTCTTCGATGGCATATCTCTATCTGTCACTATTCACTAACAGTAACCGTTTCTTCATTAAATTGAAGTCTGACAGTTTCTCTGCTAACTACTTCTAAACCACCCAACAGATTTTTCAATAACGGAAAGAGCGATCAATCACATCAGTGCGAAGCCGGGAGCTTTCGCTAGTAAATTATTACGTGGAAGCTATAAAAACTTACTACAATCTGCAATCTTCTTCCTCATCCTCGTAGTAAGTCCGTCTGATGCACACATTGTACTTCAACGATTTGTCGGCCGACGAATCGCCGGATTCGTACAGCACTTTGATAGAGAACTCGCGAGTGCTCACTGACACCTCCTCGATTTGCGGGATTCCGGTCAACTCGCTGGGGAAAAATCTAAGCTCAATTATAGGCTAAAGTGTGCTCTCAAAATAATAAAAAAATCAGCAGAGTAAATATAGTACAGTCAAGGTGAGGACTTAGCGAAAAAGCGGCATTTTCGTCGCCCAATTTGACTTGTTAGATTAACAAATGCAGTGCATAATAGACTATTTTTAAGAAAAGTTTGAATCGGTCATATTCATACAAAAAATTCTATTTCCTGAGGAAAAATAGTAAATTACTGTGAAAAAAAATCTTTCTCGTCACAGTAATAAAATTTTTATTTCATCTAAGTATACTAATATTGTAAAGAGGAAAGATTTGTTTGTTTGTTTGCATTGAATAGGCTTCGAAACTACTGGACCGATTTTAAAAATTCTTTCACCTATAGAAAGCTACGTAATCAGGGAGTAACATAGGCTATATTTTATAAAGTTACGCGGACGAAGTCGCGTGCAACAGCTAGTGTTATTACAAGACTAGCTGTTGCACGAAAACGACCTGATTTTCATGAAACTTGGTAGATAAACATTTAGATGTACAGGACACAGGATAGGCTACTTTTTTCTTTTTCAACGCGGACGAAGTCGCGGGCGCCAGCTAGTCAACTTAAATGTGGATTAGTTCCTCACCCAGCTTCAGAATCCTCCCCTAATGTGGTCCATGGCACCATTGACAAATTCTGATGAAGCCAACTGAAACTCCTCGAACCCAACACTCTTACTTGCACTGGAGAATTCGGAGACACTAAAAACAATATTGTAAAGTCATTTCGAAACAAATATACTCAAAAATATCTCATTTAGTAGAAGAGAGTGTAAAGCACTCTACACACAGAAGCCGCCGACTGTCATTGACAAATGTCGACGACTTGTCGGCAACAGAATTTCACAAAACCCGGCGATTAGTTGCGACATATCTGCGGCATTTGATTGTTTTTAAAATATGGAGTAGTACGAAGAAAAAGTTAATAAACTCATACAATTTACAATGGAAAATACACTGATCACTAACTGGCAAAAAAGTTGCTGATTTTGTGCTGCGGCCTACAAAATTTTCCAAAATCGACGAGACATATAGCCGCCGACAAATGTAGTTCGTGACCTATTTTTACAATTTGTTGGCCAAATGGGTATGGGTACGTTTCCTTAAGTGTGTAGGGACCATTAAAGACGGCTGCTTCCATATAAAATGACAACACAAATCGGCAAAGTCTCACCGTCCAAAATGTAATCACTAACATCACCATTGAGAGTGATGTTGCGCTCTTCGGTGCTGTTCGCAATCTTGTACTGAAGAATCCACTGAACCACTCCAGGATTCTCTCTCGCGAATTCTGCCCAGGACACCTGAACCGAGTCTTCTTTCTTTGTTAATTTTACGGGCACTAAAAAAAAATCGATTTCCGTCATTACTTTATTCGTAAGGATTTAATATTTTATTTATTTATTTCTTTATTCAGGCAAAAACAGTCACATACAATACAATAACTTATCTTACAAAAAAATAAAAACAAAATACCTATATTATCATGGATAATAAAATATAGACACAATCATATAGATTGCGTTGTATATATAATTACTAGCTTTTTAACTAGCTGATGCCCGTGACTTCGTCCGCGTTGAAAAAGAAAATATATAAGTAGGTAATAACGCCTGACATCGTTATCGCTGTGACGACGGTGGCGACCAATTCTTTACATTTTTAGACAAACACTCGGGAACAGTACTTTTTTTCTTAATAAAAGGTACCCTATGTCCTTTCTTGTATCCCTGACAAACGTGTATGCAAAACTTCATGATGATCAGTTGAATGTTAAGGCGTGAAAGGTAGCAGACAGACAGTTACTTTCGCATTTATAATATTAGTGTGGATTATACCAAGATTGCCAGCTACCTTGCAACTGTTTTTGTGTTAATAGGTGACGGTTGCCTTAAATCAAAGGGACCTACTTGACTACCTCTATATATTAAAAAAAATATGTATGATTCGATAAATACCTCCTTGTCCTTGACATACGACAGCTTCAGAGTAATCGCTTGCCAAATTTTTGCCTTCCAATGATGCATTTATAAATGCTCGTACCTGCGAAAAATAAAACATTATTTTGATAAAAAATATGACATGCCATCCTTCGGCCGCCGAGGAAACCAATGCTACGTAACCGGTTACGTGTGAAGGATTATTTTTCTTGCTACGAAACTAGTTACGTACAAAGAGTTTTTTCTTCCTACGAAACTAGTTACGTACGACCGCCTACGAAACCAGTTTCTGACACATCTTTGCATTTGTGGGAAAGGGCCAAACACATTTTTGTATTTCGTTAACACAGGCATTGCTATTGGCTATTTCGTAGAAAGAAAAAATCTTTGTACGTAACTGGTTTCGTAGCAAGAAAAACATTCTTGTCGCATAACTGGTTACGTAGGCGATCGAAGGGGAATAACCAATATGTGAGATAAGCAAGTTTACCTGAAACTGGTAAGGCGCCAAAGACTCGGCTACATTCACATGCTCCTCGAGATTTTGATGAGGTTCGCCGGGCAATGAGGACACGCTTTTGTCTAAATAAAATCATATTATTTATTAGGTATACTTCTAGGAAATATTAAGTTATCAAGCATATAAAGCATTAGTGCTATTGGGAACAGAAAAAAACAATTAAATTTTAGCTTTTGCCAGCGCTTTCCGAAATTTTGCTACCAAAGAGAAAGTTCTTCTCTTTGGTGTTAAAATATTTATTCAATCTTTAATGTTCACATTTTTTTGTTAGGCTTTGTTGTTGTTTTTATTTTTAGATAATCCTTCGGGAATATTATTTTTTTCTGGATGAAATTACCCTATTAGAAAATATATATCTAACTAATCAAAAATTTCAATTAGTTGAACAAAAAAGTAATGTTACCTAATGGCGTTTTTTCCACTGTATAGGCGAAGACTTGTTTAGTGTAGGGCCAGGCCCAAGTGACTATGACGAGCTTGGGCCCCGCCGGAGTACACTTGACGCCGGTGGGCGCAGTCGCCGAGTCCCCCACCACAGACAGCGTGGCCCATGACGACGCCATCGAATACTCGTTCGCAGCCAGACATTGGTACACACCTACCGACAAGTCGCAGCATCTCTACTATGAGTTTGTGATCACCATGAGTACAGTAGGTAAATCGTCACACATACAACACAGCACCATCTAGTTCCACATTAAGCAACTGAAGCTTGCTTGTATTATGAATACCATACAGGTTATATACTACATAGATTACTTTTTTTTGTAAATAGATAAAAAGGTAAACTGTTAACACATAAATGTTTACCTCTAGCGGGATTCGAACCCGCGTCCGTTTGGTTAACAGATAGGGTTACTAGCCACTAGACCAAACGTGTCGTCAATAAACATAGACAAGACACGTCAAGAGCGAGACATAGGTCATTGCTGGACATAGGTCTCCCCCATAACTTTTCAAGGGTTACTATCATAATGACTAGATCAGCAAAATGATCGAATCAGAATAAAGATCAAGTATATCTTGATCGAAGCAGCAGCCTATTCTTTATCAACAGCCTATGTTATCAAACACGACTTTCAACTTTGGTATGAAGAATATACTTTCATTGTGCTGAAAAACTAGTTATAATGTAAAAAAAAATACTCCTGTTACTATTGATACTCAAGAAACTAATTATTCAAACCAAAAAACATGTGTTTATTGCTCTTACCGGGATCCTGTGACGTAACTCCACTGATCACCAATTCCTTACGATCTGTGTACGGAGCTTTCAACAACTTTATCTGAAAAAAATTAAAAAAATATACACTAAAACCTGCTCTAATAATAATTCTTTAACAACATTTGGTAAGCTTTGGTATGCATTTTAGGGGCATGAAGGTCCCACATTTATATAAAGTACTTGCAGTAAAAAATAAATTAACCAATGTCCTCGAATTTGAGTGCCAAAATCATTTTATATAAGGTTAAAAATAAATATATTTAAGAAAAATCCTTTGCTTTACGCCTAGCCTTATTTCGCCTTGATCGGTCAAAGTGTACGTCACAGAATAAATTAATTATTGAATATTGAGAAATCTTTAGAAATATCTGAAAAATCCACATTTTAAACCGGTAGTATTTGCAAATAATTTCTTGAATATTTTTTTCTTACCCGTCCAGCCAATACTAGAGGTTTCCCATCTTTGTACCAAGTAATCTTTGGTTCTGGCTTCCCTGATGCAGAGCAGTTAAATCTAACTGTTCGTGCCCGCGGCGCCTCTCTTGTCCTCGGAGGCAGTGTTATCTTCACTGGTTCTATTACAGTCAGTTTGAAAGTCTGAAAATTACATTGATAAATTAATTAGGTATCCACAGAGTATATTGTGGAAAATATCAATAGTAATTAATTGTGTTCGGCCGCGTATTTTACTTAAATAAAAACCTTAAGTAATCTTCTTAAGTATACTGGTCATTGAGAAGTCTTCGATTTTAATATTATTAAGTAGATTTGTCATACCATAGCCATTTTTTTTTTTTTTTGAAAAGGTCAACAAGGCTTTATATTTTATCTGGTAATCTACTGTCTTTATAAAAATGGAATTATATTGGTGAATCAGTCATCTTGGTTAAAAAAATACATATTTTTTTATGGCCTTGCAAAGTATGAGCACACGTTTTACTTGATAATTCCAAAACTTATCTAGAAATAGTTTTTTCTTATTATCTAGAAATCTAGAATTTATCTAGTAAAAGTAGGTTTAATTAAATATATGTTACTATTTTACGACAGTGACTCTTATTTAATCTGAGCTATTATCCCCCTCGCTCAGCAAAATCACCATAAGGGGCCGTCATGAAAAGTAGCACAGTGTCAGGGTTTTTCAACGTGCGATATGTTGAACAAATTACTTCCCTCCTGTTGCTACAATAGCTTTAACTGGCGCACACGTGTGGATATCCTTTAGGAAGTGCGTTGCTTTTGTTCATACAAATTGCTTCTAGCTACTGTGCGCCACAATTATTAAACGAATGGCGGCAATATTAATCAATAGACAGTTACTGCTTTTAAGAAATACATTCAAACAAAAAAAAACAATGCCGATTGACATTCAATGTATAATTATATCTATACTAATATTATAAAGAGAAAAGATTTGATTGTTTGTTTGTATTGAATAGGCTCCGAAACTAGTGGACCGATTTGAAAAATTCTTTCACCATTAGAAGCCGACATTATCCGTGATGAACATAGGCTACTTTTTACCGCGGGAAAATGCTTCATTCTTACGGAAAATTTAAAATAAAAGTTAATACTAGCAGCTTGGCCCGGGCGGCGCTACACTTGATAACGCCATCTATCGAGAATCAGGTGAAGCGACTAACATGACAACTGCTTGGTGATATTTTTAGCGATCCGCTCCACGGTAGATGGCGTTTTATACTTTTCAACGCGGACGAAGTCGCGAGCACCAGCTAGTACGTTTTTTATATAATGAAATTAATGATCATTATATTAATGAAATATTTATTTGAAAGTTGCCTTGCTTTGCTGTTTTTGTTCGGTATGTCTACCGAAAAATTTCCTTACTTTATTTTTGTGTTCGACAAATTACATATAAATACTTGCATTAAAAAGTTTATGTAGGTGGATAAATAAATATGTTTTACGTTCGTATTTATTAGACGTTCCACTTGATGGTTGTTGGTTGCAAACTATCAGTAATTGGTATACATCTCGGTATATCATAATGCTACAGTTCGCTATGTCATACGAGTATGTCTATGGTCGTATAAAGGGCCACAAATCAAAATTACACTTTTTACAGGAGAGCTAATCCCAAAAAAAAAATTTTTTTTGTCTATTTTTTTCTCATTAGATACATATCAAATATATGCATATTATACATTGTTAGAAGCGTATTTTTATGTAACATTAAATGTTTTAAGTACTCTTATAATAAACGGAATACTAGAAGATATATAAGCATAATATAAGTTACATTTGAATATATAAAAAATGATCAAAATATACTAAATCCTTACTAATATTATAAATGCGAAAGTAACTCTGTTTGTCTGTCTCGCTTTCACGCCAAAACTACTGAACCGATCACCATGAAATTTTGCATACACGTTGTCTGGGACACCAGAAAGGAAATACGATACCTTTCATCCAACAAAAAGTAATGTTCCCGAGGGATTATCTAAAATATAAAACTGAAAACTAACGCCTGGCCAATGTGTTATAGCAACAAGTTGTCAAACATTGTAATTACTTTTATATTTTCAATTTATCATCGCGTACGAAGTCGCAGGCACCAACTAGTATGGAATAAAACAACAAATAAGTCTTTTTGCAACATACAATATTATTAGATTGTGATTATATTTTTGCAATAAAAAGATTTTTGGATTTTTTGTTTTATGGCCATTTAGTTTTTAAGGAGCGATAATATGTCTAATCTTGTTTAATAACAGCTGAGAAATAGTGCAAAAAGGGACTTTTTTCAAAACATGAAACTCTACTTATGAATACAGGCGAGGGGGAATCCGAGGTTAAGTACTTTTAGATTGTGTACATAATGACGTCATAGTTATGTAGGGTCGTGAACAATAGTAAGTAAACTCTACACTGTAATACATTACGAGATGTAGTGTAATTACATTTTTTTTCTTCTGCACTAATATTATGAAGAGGAAAGATTTGATTTTTTGTATTTTTTTATATCTTCGTTTGTAACGGATGAACACAAAAACGACAAAACCTATTTTAAAAATTATTTCGTCTATAAAAAGGTACATTGTTAATTATTTATTAATATCAGCGAGGCTATTTTTATTACAAAAAAAATAGAGATTTACATATATTTTGAATTTACATCTTAGGTTCATATGAATGTATAATTTTCTAAATAATGGCTGTATGAAATCTAAACAAATAAATAAATAAATGACGTGAAAGAAGTTGCGGGTATTGGCTAGTTAGTAACTAATAAATTACGAAAGATTTTCAACTTTCATTAAAAGTAATAACTAAATATGAAAACACGAGACTTCAAAACGCCAAAACTTAAATTGTTTCATTTGGAGCTCGTCTGAAGTAGTCTGAAGATCTTCAATTATATGAAGCACCTAAGATTCTTTTTTAATTTTCCTATTCTTTGTAAGAGACACAATAAAAAAACTGCGATGAAATTACCTTATATCGCTTTAGTTGAGGTATGCAACTTTGCTCTTTGCTTTTTTTTTTCAAATTCAAATTCAAATATTTTATTGCAAACCATAATGTATAAACGATGTTACAATATAAAAATTTAGACCAGTGTTATGGACCCTGTTGGGCATGCAACTTAGGGACTAGGAGAGAGGAAGCATATATATACATATAAGTATACATAAGCGTATAAATATTTATATAAATATAAAAGAATTTTAATTTATTTAAATTAAATATATTTACATTTATATTATTTATATTTAAATAATAATATTATCCAAAAAATATTCATTTACATTATAATAACATTTGGTATGTAGGATTTTTTTTAATTTTTTTATAAATATGATATAATTTTCTTCTTTTTTTAAATTAACTGGCAATTTATTATATATCTTTTATTTTTTATTAATTACTAGCATTTAGCTAGTAAATTATAAGTAATGATAAGATAATGATAAGTAAATAAAGTAATGATTAGTATTAATTTTCTTACAAAAATAAACAAACAGAAAAAAATTACACAAATATACTGGTTAGCTAATATGGATCGGTAAACAGCAAGCGTAGCTCTTTGATCAACATCTTTGAATCGAATGCTACACCCACCTTATCAATTCCGCAGAATAGCGAAAAAACGAATGAAGTCTCGCAATAAGGGCGTGCTCACACACAGCCAAATAATAAACTAAAGGGCCACAAATCAAAATTACACTTTTTACAGGAGAGTTAATGGAAAAAAATTAAATTATTAATTGTCTATTTTTTTCTTATTAGATAAATATCAAATATACGCACATTATACATCGTTAGAAGCACATTTTTAAGTAGCGTTAAATGTTCTAAGTACTTTTATAATAAACTGAATACTAGAAGAGATATAAGCACATACTAGTAAGTAACTTTTGAATATATAAAAAATGATCAAAATATACTAAATATGGAATAAAACAACCATAAGTCTTTTTGCAACATACAATATGAAGGATTGTGATTGTATTCTTTCAATAAAAATATTTTTGGATTTTTTTGTTTTAAGCAGCTTGGGAAAATGTTGAAATTGACCGAAAAATTGTATATATAATATTATTAGATATCTACAGACATCTATAAGGATATAGATTCTGATAAATATTCGTTGCTTAGTTGGATTTTTTAGTAAGATAGAAAAAATAAAAGCCTTTTAATAATAAATAGTAAAAATATTATAATATTATGAAAACATTAAATTTTCTTATATTTTTGTTTAATCTAACAACCCATGCTACCCAACTTCAAGTCACAGGTTCAAGTATAACTTAAATAATTAAAAATAGAAGTATTTAAACTATGCCTTAGATGATTAGAGGTGTTATTAGATACACCCAAGTTCACCCAACAGTTTTCTTCTAAGTGTGTCACGAATTTTTGGTTTCAAAGTGTGAAAACGAAAAAACATGATCGAAATAAGAATAATGTTTACAATTACTTGTTTCATTCGTTTATTGTCTATAATGAAATTCCTTTTAAAACCGCTCCAGCAAACTCGATTTGAGTGAAATAGTTATTCCGAGAAATTGTAGGTAATATCACGGCCCGAGTCGAGAGGTACCAAATTGAATTTCCATTAGTAAATTCAACAGTTTATTATTAAATAAACTTTTGTAGGACTTTAGTTGGGAATACAGTTGACTTCTACGATAGCTATTTAATTAATATATATGTATAGTAGCTGTTGCCCTCAATTTTACAAAATACTAGCTGTTGCCCGCGACTTCGTCCGCGTTTCTTTATAAAATATAATACATTCGTGTCTGTGAAACTATACAAAATTTCAACCCAATCGGTTCGGCCGTTTAAAAGTTATGTGAAAAAGAAGTTAAGTACGGAAGGATAATTTTTACTACCCGTTTTCCCGTAGGAATGAAGCATTTTCCCGCGGTAAAAAGTATCCAATTTTCCTCACAGATAATGTCGGCTTCTAATGGTAAAAGAATTTTTCAAATCGGTCCAGTAGTTTCGGAACCTATTCTATACAAACAATCAAGCAATCAAATCTTTCCTCTTTATATATTAGTATAGAAGATAGCGTAATTTACTTGCTGATAACGTATCTATAAGTGAAAGAATTTTTAAAATCCGTCCAGTAGTTTTTGAGTATATTTATTACTAACAAAAATACAAATCTTCTTTCTTTAGTATAAATAAAACATATAAACCATATATTTTGTAAACTAACTGGAACTTTTCTTTTTAAATAGCTTACCTTAATCAAGTGATCGCTGTGATCGTGTTCGCACGTGTAAGTGATGTCATTGTCTACAGTCACTTCGAGAACTTGGGATTTACTTTCCAACACTTTGCCTTCCTTTTTCCAAGTTATCTGTAAAATTATGTAACAATTTCTTTTATGTTGAACTACAACTGTTTTTTCAAGGTTTTAAACACAGTAAAAAATTTGGATATATTTTTTATTTATTTTTTATTAGAGATGGGTTTTCTCTTGGCCAACAACCAGCTGGATAGCAAGGGAGAGGCCTAAGATGGAGCGAACTCACCCAGAAGATGCCTATTCACTCGAACTTTGAAAAGATACATGAAATTACATGAAAATGATAAATTGGGCATTTGCATCTCCCCAGCTCTGCGTGTGCTATAGGCGACGGTAACTACGTAGATGGCGTGTATCATCATTTGTATTTGTTGACTCATAAATATAAAAAATAAATAAGGAGCGAATTACGTCGTCAGATTTTAAAAAGACAAGCTAAAAAAGAAATTGAAAATTTACAAGAGAGCTTCTTAATCTTTATTTTATTTTTATTATCTTAGCGCCAAAGTATATCTCCTATGCCTCCCTTTGCCCAATTGGCTAGGTGTTTTTGGCTAGAGCCTCTAATGTTGTTGTGTTTCATACTGCCATATATATATATATATATGACAGCCCACGTAATAGCTCGTTTGCCTGTTCTGTGAGAGACAATTTAGAAAAAAAAATCACAAATACAAAATAACAATTAAATACCTTTGGTGTCGGCCATCCACTAAGAGCACATGGCAAATAAAATTCTTGTCCCTTAGTGACGAAATATTCCTCCTTATGCCTCATAGGCAGAAAGTAAGGCATCTCTGTAGACGGACCGACCACTTCTAATCGCCCTGCGTGGCTGGTACGACTTTTATTCAAATATACATTTGTGGCTGTGCACCTAAAAAACAAAAAAATAATGAAAATAAATAATCTAATAAATCTTTTTAACAAAAAATAAACCGAATTCAAACCGTTTTCTCATGAATGACCAAATTGAAATGGGACCACACGGGAAGAACCACCAATAAGGGAACAGCAAAATCATAAAAAGAACTCACTTGTACAAGCCAGCATCTTCTTGTTCTACTTCCGGAAGTAAAATCTCATTATCCAGAATATAGTGTCTGAAAGCAGATAAAATGTAGTTAAATTGGATGTCGAAAATGGAAGCTCTCTGGGGAATGTTTATTCAGAGCATGGTTCTTCATAGCTCCAACTACAACAAAAACCACCGTGAATTACATGATTTGGATGCCAAAACGCATTCCTCAATACATTCTTTATCTTAGGTCATACGGTTGTAAAGTCGGGGTACGAAAACCTTCATCAGTGTGGTCGGTACCGACAAAATCGCAACCACAACGCAACCTCTCTCTCTCTCTCTCATTCATTCTGTTGTTGTAATGAGGTGCCGCGCGGTTCTGTTAGACAAAAATGTCCGACAGCGGGACTTTTGTTACAAATTTATTAAAAGAGGAGGTACGATCTGTCTGCCTGCAAACACTAGCCACAACGTAACCACATCGCAACTACTAGCGACAGTACAACCGCATCTACATTTTATAGTTACCACAATTTAACTGCAAAATGCTGCAGCGAAACTATTCACAGGTAACCAATGCTTGACCACTTTTTGTAGCTGCGATGTGGTGTGGTTGTGGTACGTGTGAACAGAGCCTATGGTGACGAATCTTTTCTTACCGCGACTGTACATCGTGTGATCAATAAAGGAAGTGCCATACTACATTTTGTTTTAGATGAAGAGCACCTACCTGGAATGTCTAAGCTGATGTCCGTCCTTTGTCCATGAAATATTAGCGGGTGGTCCGGAGGTGATGTTACACGACAGCACATAAGGTTGTCCCAAAGAGGCGCTGCCGTTTGCTGGGTGCTCGCTAAACTGTTTTGCCAAGGCTGTAACAATTATTTATTGTTTTTGTTAGATTAACTATTATGCCTTAAATATGTGGTTTTCATACTAAAACTTTCCTGGATAACCACTCTATCCATTGATGAAAACAGCATGAAAATCGGTGACCAAATCTTTCCTCTTTATATTAGTATAGATTTGACAGTTCGCCATTACATATTCTCCTTTACTTTCAAAAGGTCAGACTTTCAAATGGTCAGTTTTTCAAATTTTTATATTATCTAACTAGTTTACTAAGATAAGATATTTTTACTATTAGTTTACTAAGTCAGAGCGTTAAAATTTTTGATAGATACTGTTAATTATCAGTGCGTACGTAAGTACGAAACGATATCATCAACGAAAATTCCACGAAGCACGTAAAACGAGATTAATGCTGACCCTAAAGTTCTGCCCACAAAATAGGAGCATATTTATGCAAAATAACTTTAATGAAATAATAAGTAAGTGGTTGAACTACAAACAAAATTAACGGGATCCATTTGAAACAATTTCCTGCGCCCTTTAACGAAGCTCCAATTAAAACTATTTTCCGGATTAAATTCGTTATAATATTTAGCAATATTACCGGAAAACCAGACGGACACATTTGAAAGATACACTCCGGATACACTCATCTTTTGTGACGAAATAAAATGTGGTATTTTATGATATATGATATCCATATTTACAGAAATTATACAATGCAATTAAGTCTTGTTTAGCAAGTTTTATCAGGTTTTTTTTTTGTAAAATCAAGGCAAGTTTGGCCGCGATCTGACTTGATTTGAAGCGGCCAGACGACCCTTGATTTGAAGACGATAGAAAATCGATAGGCATGCTACGGCGATGCTGCAGGCTTTGAAGTTGAGACTCCACGAGGGTGTCGTAGCCAATCGAGTCTACTGCAACCATAGTGCAAGAATACGACCTTATTAAACGATATTAAGGGCATAGGGAAATGAACTCCGGGATGTTTTACTCGCACACCCCAAACAGTAGAGGTTTTTAAAGGTTATCCATTCTCTAATGGTGTTATGATGTGCGTTTAAAGTATTTATTTTTATTAGAGATGGGTTTGCTCTTGGCCAACAACCAGCTGTGTAGCGAAGATGAGGCCTGTGATGGAACGAGCTCACCGAAAAGGTGCCTATTCACTCCAACTTTGAAAAGATTTGGGTTATATGAGCTCGGAAATACAGACGCCGCGCCGGCAGGAAGTTCCAAACCTTGGCAGTGCACATTATGAAGGATGTTTTACAGCAGTCCGAAAAAGTGGGATTTCGACAAGATGAAGACCTAAATAATTAATAGGGTTCAGGTGCTGTACTCCTCGGGGCTGCGACCACTTGACAACGGGCTGACATTAAACAAAGGTGATTTAACTAACTACATAAATTGTTACCTCTTAAATCTAAACGAGGAGACGAGATAGGACAAATTAGATTCGACGCTGTGTTAATGACTGTACCTTCGAGTTTAATGGATATGTAACAGTCCAATTGCGAAAATTGCTTAAATGGGAAATTACTGTACAATTATGTAGGTACATATCTTCTCAATTATCTATTAAGTGGTAATTGATTGTATAATTAAGGCGAGTAGTTAGCGGAAAAGCGTTATTTTTGTAGCCTAATTTTACTTTTTAGAGTAAAATAATACTAAATAATACTTCCTTAGATGAAAATACAGTGAATAATATATAAGATTTGTAATTCCTTAAATTTCCTTAAAAATTAAATAGGAATTTGAAATATTAGAGTAAATATTTTACTTTTGAATATAAGCGTGCAAAATTTAGTTACATATAACATATCAATCCTAATCCTAGTTTAAAAATGCAAAAGTGAGTCTGTTTGTTTGTTCATCATTGAGTTGCTTTCTCTTAAAAAGAAAAAATACGAGTCAGGCACTAGGGGAACGACAATTCCTACAAAAACGAAGCGATTAAAGAGCTCAATAAATAAATAATTTATGATTTATTTTGTAATTTCAATGTCTATTAATTGTAATATGGGTGTTTTATAAACAGATGTTTGTGGTCATCCTTGTTTCGTTGACACAAAGACATCGCAACCCCCGGGCGTAACACCCCCGCAATTACATTTATATAAATACGACCTACACCGGTCTTGTTTACAACTCAGAAGAAACGTACGTGGACAGGACACAAGCGGCTAGCGGTTTTAATCTCTGGTGTCAAAGTATGATTATAAACGGAAGCAGTTTGTGGGACTCAAATTTCATGTTTGATTTAGAAATAATTGGTTTTTTTTTTTGCTATAACGGTGTACGTAAATAACCTGTCAAAAGTTTAGGAATCATTGAAGAAGTGTGAAGTCCTACTAGGCTATAATAAAACAAGAGACAAGCGAGCATAAAAGTGCTAAGCCACGAAAAAGGAAGAAAAACAAAAAAGAAAGAAAAACTAGAAAGACGTGCAATCATTATTGATAATTTATTTTATTACTAGCTATGTCCCACATTTTTACTTGCCGTTTAATTTAGAAGAAATCGGATTCATTCATTTGTCCCACACACACCCATTTCTGTTTTTTTTTTTTTTCACAGTTCCTAAGGTTCTTAGGTTTTATCATTCCTCAAGAATGGGACTCTCTAATGCAAAATCGATATTTAATCGAATCCGACTGGTAGTTCCAGAGATTGACTCATTCAAACAAACTCTTTTAGCTGCGATATTCAATACGCTCGTGACTTGTTACTTAGACCACATTACTTTTATCAAACGCCTCAAGTAATTTCACACCATTACATTGTGGCGGAATATTTTACACGGTAAATGAACCGAAACTGTTTCAGTGCGTGTAATTGTGAACAGACAGACAGACGGTTGCTGCGAACAGATTTAATGTATGTTACTGGGCTCTCAAGCACTCCTACTAATTACTTTTATTTGACACTACATCAGAGACGGGGCTGTCAACTTACTTCATTAACGCAAGTGTCCTTTACTTTAGGGCCTCATTACTAACCGTTTGCATGAGGGTCTGCTTGTCTTTGGAATAATTTTTATTCGGTTTTACAGTTTTAGACCAGCATTTAGAAATCGCTGGCAAAAAGAACATTTATACCACGACTCTATAGAGGATACATAAATATAGTTTACTCCAAATTCCATATAAGAAATATGTGCACGACACTATTAAAACAGAACTGATTGACGATTTTTATTATTCAGTGATGTGATAATTTTAAATTTGAATTTATTGTAAGTATAAACGCATTTTACGATAAGCGGCTCTACAGTCGTCATGTTAAGTCTGATATCACTATAGGGAAAACTGTAAACTGTGTTACTGTAAACCATAGAATAATAACCTGTAAACTGAAAACTGTGTCGGTCCACTACACTCCTATTCTAATAGGATAAATAGTGAGGCTTTGGCAAATGGCATTCTTAAGCAACCTTCTAATTTAAAATCGTCAAAAGAAATAGATTTAATTTGTTACAAGCCCAAAATGTGTGTCAGAATACGATAAATCTTCATTTGTTTCAAAAGCTACTCTCCCTTTATCCTTGTACCCAGGTTGCGAATTATAATTAAGCATACTTGCTTAAAAGGATACATTTTGTATTCATTTGCCAGACTCAAAATAATCCGCAACACTACAACGTTATTGTTTAGGGGTACACTTGCAATTCGAGATTTCTAACTAATTCGGGTACTTCAATAGCTTGGATCTTATGAAATTTACTATCATTGTTAGTGATATTACAAATTCATAGTAGATAATTAATTTTTATATTCCCAGGTTCCGAAAAAGTGCGACCCCCATATATCTCGGAGAGTTGTAAAGATGATATTCAAAAAGTGCTCAAAAGACGCGTATTTACAAGAGCTGTTAGGTGCAAAAATAATTTTTCGAAAAAGTCTATAACAAAAAAGTTATGGCCGAAATAGTGAAAAAACTTTGAAATTTTTTTCGAATTTTTGATTTTGGCACTCGATATTTTGGAAACGAAGAATGATATCAAAAATTTGAGGAAAAACTCCTCTGGACAATTTAGTCAGCTACAATTTGAGCCTAAAATCAAGACGATCGGGTTAAGGGTTTGCCCTGTAGCTTAACCTTTTTGAAAGAAGTCAACAAGTCTGAACAACATTAATTTCGAATTCCGTAGATTCATTTCCAATGTGCTCGATCGAGAGTCGTGTGAGGCACGAAATTTGTAAATTTTTAAATAGAAATACAATAAAAATTCCCAGATTAATAAGTGTGACACTTGAAAGAGACAAAAACGAGAGAGACAAAAGAGGTTTCCTTTCGTGCTTAATGAAAACGTCTACTTTTTTTTTAATAATGGAGCGCATTCATAGTTTTGAACCTCGAGGCAGCACTAGAACGGGATTATTAAAATCTTTTTGTTAGTCTCTTCTAAAGAGTAACCCATTAAGAATACTCATTCTCGAACCTGTATACCTACTGCTTTCAATATTAATGAGGTACTTTGTATCCGCACCCTTCATTAACTATATTATACATTATTTAAACAAGGTCAATTCAGAAAGTGGACTGGCAATGAAAATTTAATTTTGGGTAATTAATTTGAATTTCAAAGTACACTAGTAAACCTACTACAGTCGGAAATGAAATTCAAGATCAAAGATTTTTTCAAATCCTTCATCTTTCATCCAGAAAAGGTATACAGACAGATAAGATCATTTAAAACTAACAAAATCGGACTACTATGTAAAAAGTTATGCGTGGTTATACGCTACAATCGGTGAGTGAACAATCAATCATCCCCTGTTTTCCTACCCTTAGGATTGGAAATTTTTTTCCAAATTAAAATGGGACCTCCTCGGGGGTGCACCCTTTCAAATAAAAAAAGAATTATCAAAATCGGACTACCCTGTCAAAAGTTATGCGTGATCATACATAAAAAAAAAATATACGCGTCGAATTGAGTACCTCCTCCGTTTTTGTTTTTTCGTTTTCGTCGGTCGAAAATGAAAAATTCAACGCCTCACAAAAGCAATAAAATAGACGCGGACAAAGTCGCGGGAAAAAGCTAGTACCTCACATTATTATCAAAATACAAATTATTATAAAATATGTCAAGTTAATATTGACTGTCTGAAGCTCTGAACTATTTTAGTACCTCTAAAAATTCTAGTCCATTTTTTTCCATGAATCCGATTAAATAGAACAAATACTGTTTCGAGATCTATTTACTCATCAGAGCCTAGATATTTAATTAAAACTTTAAAAATGATTTCCGCTCGAGGATCCAACGTCCGGATGTTGATAGATTAAACATTGTTCAATTATTAAAAAGCTCCTTACACGTGTATAATTTCTCTCGAGATCTCTACAAATATTTAACCTTTGTTAACAACGAGGATTTATTAATAAATACCTCAGTATTGGAAATGTTCGAAGGTATTTCAACAATCAAAATTATTATGACGCATTTTAAACAATATATACCTACGAAAATATTAGCAAACTAGGTGGTGCTCGCGACTTCGTCCGCGTAGAAAAGTATTAAACGCCATCTACCGTATTTTGGATAGATGGCGCTATCTCCCGGGCCAAGCCGCTAGTATTTACTTTTATTTTAGATTTCCCGTAGAAATGAAGCATTTCCCCGCGGTAAAAAGTAGCCTATGTTCATCACGGATAATGTCGGCTTCTAATGGTAAAAGAATTTTTCAAATCGGTCCAGTAGTTTCGGAGCCTATTCTATTCAAACAAACAAATCTTTCCTCTTTATAATATTAGTATAGAATAACACCTGCTATAACCTCAAAAGAGCTACTCGCCAATGGATGTGGAGGTCGCCCTACACATCCATCTCCTGGAGGAGATAGTGAAGATATGACAAGATTCAATACTAAAATAAAGCGCATTAAGCACTAGATTTTTCTTATGTTAAGGTCCACTTTGATCGTTCGATTGAGTACCTACTTAGGCGTACAAGCATGCAATATAATTTCCCTAATATATGTATGTTATATTAACGGGATTAACGGGAATAAAAAATATTACTATTTAATTACAACCTTACAACCTCGGGGTCTTCAAGTCTAGGGTAAATGGGCACTTACTAGGTAACCTAACATCAAGTTACATAAAAAAAAAAATTAATAAAACTATTTTAGGTGACTTCCGTCGCCTTTAAATAACACAAGACAAACAAAGCACCAGATGTTTCAAGTGTGCTGTCGACCAAATTAGGATTAAGGATAAGAGGATTAGGAAGGTATAGGGAAATGGTCTCTGGCATCCCTTACTCACATATCATGATGTATGATACGAAAAAAGTATTG
Organism: Synanthedon vespiformis; assembly: GCA_918317495.1. Lineage (NCBI taxonomy): Eukaryota > Metazoa > Arthropoda > Insecta > Lepidoptera > Sesiidae > Synanthedon > Synanthedon vespiformis. The sequence goes on along the minus strand of OU906954.1, from coordinate 476,009 downwards.
AACGGATTTTGATAAAACTTCCCAGTAAAGTTCATATAAATCAGAATAACACGTATAAGATATAAGCTATGGACATACGAGGACAAATTCGAGGGCAAAACCTAATATTATAAAAAGGAAAGTTTGTGAAAATGGATAAAAAAAATGTACTAATGTTGTAACAGTAGTTGCGTAGAATCAATCGCTACGAAGTGCTACGAAAGTTCTACACCGCAAAGTTACGGTATAGCATAGCAGAAGGGTTTATGAAGTGCGACGAATTTATTTACAACGCCTGAAGTAAAACGGGATGTTATAAATTTGGCGTGTGTATCTGCGTGTCTGCGTGCTGTGTATCTTTGTATCTTTGAGTCTGTCAATGGAAGACCCACCAAATCTATGGATCTCCCAGCCGGATGTACCGATTTTGATTCATTTATTTTTTGTTTGGAAGCTGCATGATCGAGATGGTTCTTAGCTATAGTTTATGAAACACTTCAGGCGTTTGGAGACCATCACCCCATTTCCTAGTGCACGAAAGGATTCCACTGACTTCCACATGTTTGATTGGTGTGAATTTTTGTATACTGTTACAACTGTGGTAGTTCCATGACATGGTAACCTTGTCCGGATGTCTACGAGATACCCAACTCCTGAGCGGCTTACAGCAGATATAGCGTGTTTAGATTCAATAGAAAGTCGGGTATTAGTTTATAATTTAAATTATAGCTTGTAACTGTAATAACTTACAAAGTACGTGTAACAACTATGTTTCAAATTTATATAACTGAAATTTTATTATTTAGAGAGTAAATCTTTTAAAATATATAAAAAGTAAAGTATACTTATAGATATACTCAGTAAAAACAAAATATTTGAAACGATTGCTTCAGCGAACTGGTAACATGTTTACATCTGGGAAAGGCAAATCACAACAACAATATATCAGTAAATTGCGCGGGAAAGTTGACAGGAAAAGAAATATGGCGTCCAGTTTAAGGACGACCTCCGGTCGACGCGCACGGTTGCGGTGCCATGTGAATAATGTAATATAAATTACGGCGCACACTTGCGACTCGAGGCATTGATATTTAAAATCATTTAATATTTTTGCCACACCTACTTCGTGTACAAATAACTAACTAAATATGACAACATGTACCTACTTTCAAACTAAACACTTTCTCTGATTTATGTAAAAAAAATTAAAGATCTTTTTTGTTCGTCGGTCCGTTTGTTTCCTGGGAAATTTTTCAAATCAGCTGGAGCGATGTACTGGACATTCTTTTATTCATAGACTAGCTGGCGCCCGCGACTTCGTTTAAGAGTTATGGAAGAACATACATACATACAATATGTACACTTACAGATTTATTATTAGTATTGATAACTCTATTCATACAAAATTATGGAGATAACTTTTTATTCCCTTTTTTCCGGCCGTTGATGGGAAGGGTCGTGGGGACGTTATGACACGACTTCGGTGCCCCGCCACAACTTTTAATCTCTAAACCGACTTTAAATACCTGAATAATTTATAGGTATATTTTTTAATGTTAACAATACTCATATTAACATTAAACTAATAAAAAAGGTGTTCAATGTTCTTCTATCACTGTGAAATAATAGGGTGTGTTTTATTTCAGTAAGTAGGTGTTTTTACTCCACTATATACTTTGTCCTATGAGGATTGATACTCGTAGCGTAGGTACTTGCTACGAGTGTCCGTCCTTATCCCCACCTTCCCTGGGGTTTATTATTCACTTATGGGGGATGCTAGTAATCAAATTAACCGTCAGCCTGCTTACATTTTATGTCATAAAAAGAGTATTGGGGCGTTGCGTTGCCTGTCCACAAACGCTTTGTTGACGTTCAATCTAGCGACATAAGTCGCGATACGAACAAGTTTATTACAATAGTGAGCGCTCACCCTAAATCTCCTCAAATACCCGCATAACAAGAGATAAAAAAGTACATATTTTTGTACCGTTTGTTTGTTATTACAACGCACCAAGATACGAGTTGACGGCAAACAAATTGTTGTTCATTTTCTTGTTAAGTTGTGCCCAAGTAGGCAGTAATATTGTATCTTTGTAAGCACCTACATGTTATACTGATGGCCTTTCGACGTGTGGCAAATGTTTCATTTCAAATATTACTTGCTTAATATTTCCTACAATGTACACGGTATGTGAAGAAAAGAGTAGGCGCTTTATTATAGACTAGCTGTTGCACGCGACTTCGTCTGCGTAACTTTATAAAATATAATACATTCGTGTTTGTGAAACCATGGAAATACTCATACAAAATTTCAACCCAATCGGTGAAGCCGTTTAGTAGTTGACATACCGACAGCAGCGCCACCTACCGGGTCCAATTGTATTTTTAAATCATCCAGGACATCATCGAAATACCCATATAAAATTTCAACCCAATCGGTTCAGCCGTTTAGAAGTTATGTGAAAAAGATAAGTACGGAAGGATAATTCTTATTACCCGTTGTCCTACGAGTATTACCCGTTTTCCCGTAGAAATGAAGCATTTTCCCGCGGTAAAAAGTAGCCTATGTTCATCACGGATAATGTCGGCTTGTAATGGTAAAAGAATTTTTCAAAACGGTCTACTAGTTTCGGAGCCTATTCTATACATACAAACAAACAAACAAACAACCCATCAAATCTTTCCTCTTTATAATATTATTATAGTATAGATATCACCTGAAATGTATCCTACGAAGGATAAATTCCATCCATGTATTGACGGGTTGGCGAGTAGGTAATGATTACTGGGAATCAGGAGATGACCCACTGCTTTTGTCATAGTAAGTAGCCTCAAGCGAGTAGTGGAGGAGTGTATATGGGAGTATATCCTCTCTATATAAAGTATTTTTACAAATTCGTGGAAAATGTTGTTGATTGCAATTATTATCTATATCTTTTTTTTTTCTAATTTACTATACCTAGTGTAATTGTTTATTTTCCGTAATAAAAAAAAAAATATGTGCCGATCTGATTAATCAGTTTTGTACGTAGATCAGAGCATCGATTGTTAATTATTTTCGTTCTAACCTTTGAAACGTGTACCTTTGTGTAACATTATATTATATAGATTTTACTGGTAAAAGTAAAAAAAAATCTTGTGAGGAAATATGTTATACAGCAACGTTAAATAAAACCTGTTCATTATAACAAAGTTACGAGTACATAATAAGTTACTTAATATGGACGCACATTACGAAAATTATTTCCATTTTAGACTTATTTTGCTACAAGTCTTATTACACGTTATTTTTAGTATATTTTAGATGTTTATTTTATAAAATATAACTTTTACGACAGTTAATATTTACTCTGAACGTTTGGGGATGGTTATTTTGAGGCGTATGTAGGCGGTTTGTCGAATATTAATGATTTATTATGTAAGGCAACGCGAACGAGTCCTATTCTGTTATGGCGAATGGGCGCTGTTGTGTGGAGGGCTTACGGTTGGAGAATCGATTATACAGCAATAAATTCAGTACAGTATTATGTCGAAGTGAGTTATAGTGTTACATCAGCACAACTCTCGGAGCATTGCCAAAATCGTGTGCCACAAAACCTATTTACATACTATGTCTTCTTTATCGCGTCAAAATCCGAATTCATATACAAAAGTAACGAGCGTGAAACAAAAAATTGTATTCCTTTGCACTTTACCCTTTAACCGCTTGGTTTTATAGCTTTTTTTTGAGAGAAAGCATTATACATGATTTAAAAATAAACATTATACATGTGAAGGAATTTGTCTCTGGCGAAATGGACACGAAAATAATTGTCAGATAAAACCGGATATTTCACATTATCATTAAACAACAATTAATTATAGTTTATTATATTAAAAATTAATCTAACAATTATATTTGTGAAATTGAAATCATTAATTATAAGAACATCTTTAAAATATCTAACTAAATAATTTCCATTATTGTTTTCATATTTTGTGTCCTTGTCAATTATTAACAGGCTTAGAACAATGAGGGATAATTTTTCACAGTGATAAAGGAATTTAAATAATCACTGATGTAGCAATGAAGCAGATATATCTCTGCTTTTAAAAGAATATTAAAGCCAACGAAAAGTTTTCAATATTTTTCAGTATTCAGCCAAAGATATTTCTCATTTCCGTGCTTCCATTGTTACTGCAGACAACTTGTACAGCAACCAAACTCGAAGTTTCATATATGTATATGAGCATATAGTATACTGGTACATCATTTTCGGTTTAGTTATTGGAATATGATGTACTAGCATATAATATAATCCTTAAATATTATAAAACAAATTAAGAAATAGTTCTCGAGGAAGGTTTTAGTATATAACTAACTGGCGCCCGCGACTTCGTCCGCGTTGTAAAAGAAATAAGTAGCTGTAAGTCTAAATTTTTATCTACCAAGTTTCATGAAAATCAATTAATTCGTTTAAGAGCTATGGAGGAACATACATACATACATACATACATACATACAATACCTACACTTACATATTTATTATTATTATTGTGATTTACAAAGTTACGCGTGCGAAGTCGCGGGCAGCAGCTAGTGTAATATAATATGATGTATAATAATATGATGTCCCAGTATAATCAGAGAAAACGGACTTTTGTAATAATCCTAGTATGATATCAAATAACCTATGTAACGTCGAATTTTGTAATCATCGGAGGTACTTTCAGGATCATAGCAAAAATCCGACGTTCACTCGTAAATAATAATAATATTGTACTAGCTGTTGCACGCGACTTAGCTCTCGTAACTTTATAAAATATAGCCTATGTTACTCGGTGATAATGTGGCCTTCTATAGGTGAAATAATTCTCAAAATCGGTCCAGTAGTTTTTGAGTTTATTCATTAAAAACATACAAATATATTATCTTTATAATAATGGTATAGAAATATAGGTATGGAAAATTGTGAGTGTCTTAATCTCTATTACTTTGAAAGTTGAGAAACTCGTTTCAGAATATAGTTGAGTATATTGCGTGAGTACCGAGTGTAATTAGAAACCGCGTTGTTTTCTAACGATATTACCTCCAGGATATCCAATATTACATTATGAACTTGGTTGCTTTTCAAGACGACAACAAGATAAAAACGGCTCATTTCAAGACTGAAATCATAATCGGGTACAATAAATACGGGTACGGGACTATAGTTTGTAAAAAAAATTCAAAAATACGTGTCGATCACTTTGAAAAATATTTAAAAAAAAAAATTAATAGAAAAAAAACAGACATTGTGACCAGGCCATGAGCCCACTGAACGCATAAAATTAATGACGTGGTGGAATGCTTAAAGAAATAGAAAATCTTAAACATTGACCCACATAGAACATGTAAACCAGTTGTTTTAGTACCTTTTAAATTAACATCCTTACATATTATAAAACAAAATCGTCCGCCGCGTGTGTCTGTCTGTCTGCTCGCGATAAACTCAAAAACTACTGCACCGATTTTCATGCTGTTTTCACCAATGGATAGAGTGGTTCTCGAGGAAGCTTTCAGTATATAATTTACAAAGTTACACGGGCGATGACGTGGGCAACAGCTAGTTACGTATAAAAGATACTCATTCGCTGATTAAGGAAAAAATACACAGAAAAAGCTCAGAATGAAAGAAAATATTTTAAGTAAACATAAGCTTTAATTGGGTTAAATGTGCCCTAAAAGGGTAAAACCCAAAAGAAATTTAACTTTAAAAAAAAAGAACAAATACATGTCCCTAATCCTTACAAAAGTTGCCGTCAGGGTTTCTTTGGGGAAAAGTTGTCGACACCTGTCCGAAATAATTCTCTCGGGAAACTCGTCGTCCTTAGTCGAGTCCAATAAGTCGTCAGTTTGTTTAGACTTTCGATGATAATGTCTAGCGTTGATTGTTCTGAGCCGAAGTAAAATAGGTACTCAGATTGGACAAGTTCACATTAGTAATGATTCAAACAATCGTCTGGGGGTTGAAACTTTATAATTTTAATCTAACTTCGTGAAAGTAATTCTGTAGCTAGGTTATGATTTCCATCCAATATTCTGTGCCTTCGAACAATATTTATCATTATGTTTTTAAAGGCTTGTTTGGACATTTTATTTATTTATTTATTTCAATATCCACAACAGCTCTCAACATAAAATTTACAGCCATAAAAATTTAATAAATTTAATAAAAAAACTTAATTTGTTGCCAAATATGGGTAGAATTTCGCCGGTATCAATACCAATAATAAATCTGTAAGTGTATGTATGTATGTATGTTCCTCCATAACTGATTTTCATGAAGCTTGGTATATAAACATTTAGACGTACAGGAAACAGGATAGGCTAACGCCTATTACAGGTATTAGTATACCTCTTACAGAAGACCACAGTGAAATAAGAGCATGTCATTTCTCTATGCAATAGCACAATTACGCCGCTTGTTATGTTCATTACATTATGTTCATTGCGGTCTTATATTCATGTTTAATGCAGTCAAACATGCTTCCCAGTTTATAACCTGACAGTAGAACGCAACAAGTCCAGTGATTTAATAATAGCAAAAATATACAATAAGAATTATAAGCATTTTCAATTATTTCGCATCGCGAAATATACATTTTCAAGTCTATTATTTACGTAAACAAAACACAAAGTTTGAGATTTCGAAAAGGTCAAATTAGGACGATACAGAATAAGTTAAATAATTCCGAGGAAATTCGGGTCGACTTTTGAAGAATGATTCTATTTTCCCGTAGAGAAACTTGAAAGGTGAGCCAAACGGTCTACAAAGCCGTATCAGTGCGAGATCAAAGCGCAGCCTTTGATTGACGCTTACGGAACCCTCCTTGCCAATTTGTATACCGCATCTATTGTTTCATTCAATAATAAGGCTCCACATTGTATCCCATCATCATCAATTTTAGAATGTTACGGATACACGATACTTAATTAAAATTCCAATTAATTAATTAAAATATTTTATTCTATTGGGCCCAAATACGCTTAGGAGTTGAGTGTCCCGTAGACTACACTATGCTGCAACAATTTAGTCGCATATCAGGTCAATATTTCCATGTCATGGAAGTACCGTCGAAAGAACAGTATACCAAATTTCACATCAACCCAACCTGTGGATTTAGTAAAATTAATAAATCCACTAAAATCGTAATTATTATGGGAAAAAGTACTCACATGAAAATTTCAAGTTAATAGGATATCCAAGGACAACTCCATCGTTGTGCTTAACGGTGCACCGGTACAATCCAGTGCCATTGCGTCTCCCCACCTCCAACTCTCCCTTAGAATTCACCCTGGAACAAGAGAAGATGATTTATTTATTATACAATGTCTTTTTTTTTTATTAGAGAAGGGTTTGCTATTTGCCAACAACAATATTTGCCAGCAGTGTAGCAAGGATGCGGCGTTTGATGGAGCGAGCTCACCCTATTGACTCGAACTTTGAAAAGATTTGGTCTTTATGAGCTCGATAAAATGAAAATTATATATATCTCTGGACTAAATTCAAATGGCACCACGCGGGAAGCACCAGTTTTCTAATAAATAAGAATCATCAAAATCAAAAAGCAAACAGGATCCCCTCGATTTCTCTGGGATGCCACCATCAGATCTTGGTTTCCTTATCATGGTACCCTTGGTATATCTAATTTCCAACAAAAGAGGAATCATCAAAATTTATTCATAAACCGAATTGAAGTCGGTTAATTTAACTTACCTCTTGTTGACAGGTTCCTTCTGTCCATCTTTGTACCATGTAAATTTGTCTGTCTCGTTCCGTCTCGTCCTCCCGGAAGGCTGCGTAGTCCGATGCGCGTCCGGGACCACGCAACGAAGCGCGTAGTGGGATGACGACGACCATGTTACCGGCACATCTGTCAATTTACACAACACCTTCATAATGTTTGAAATGAAACTTACTACTAGTAATTACTGCCAATTCTTGCCATTTAATACGTTTTCTCCAAATCTTATAAAAGCAGTGACGACAACCCCTAGCAATGAGTTAACTCAATTTTATAGTAGTCACTGAAAAACTTATGTATGGACAAATTTTGACCGCAGTCATAAACTTGACATCCCGTTTTTCTTGCATCAACGACATCCCTCTTAAAGAAGGCGCTCAACACATTCTCTTACACTCAACACAGTGAGTTCACATCATGTTTCAGTGGCTCATTGTCCCTTAGTCCCTTTTTTAAGGTTTTTTACATTTATTTTTGACTTTAAACCTGTTATCCTTTATAAGATCCTGTTATCCCTTATAGCTGCTGGTGCACTTGCATCTTCCTAGTGTTGCTTATGCTATACCGTGCTTGTGCTAGTGGCGAAGTTGCTTGAGTAAAGTATATAAGTAAGCTAAGTAAACTGTCACCCAGTCTGCAGTCCATTCATATAAAAATACAAAATAAAATTATGAGTAAATATTAAATAATAAAAGACTTTAATACAACAAACCTTGTGTCTCATTTTAACTCCTGTCTTCACCAACTAAAACTAATATTACAACGGACTTACCTTTATGCTACTTTTATCTGCGAACTAGGATGATGTTTTGATATCCAAACCTACGCTAGTCTGTTAACACAAAAGCCAGTTTTTCATATCAATGAAACGTCAAGACGACGTCAAAACGAATATTGTTACAGAGGAATATCACGGTAAACAAACATTGGAAAATAAATTATACAATTATATTATTTAAGAAAAATTTTCTCCGAAAACATAGGCGGAATATTTTTGTTTCCTTTGAACTCGTCATTCAAGAAAAACCCGCTTTCAAATCTCAAAGGGACCGCGACATCGGTAGACATGCGAGACAAAATGTCTTGAAAATCACTTCTATATATAATATACAATACAAAAAAAATAGCCTTCATTTCGTTGTTTCATTTTTTTGTTTTGTATTTGTGCTATAATGGGGATATTAGCATATAGTTTTTCTTTTACTAAAAAAAACTGTGTTGTGATCTATGAGTATACGAAAACATACCTAATTAGTATAATATAATATTTTCAATATTTCGTTTTTTATGTCTATAAGGTAAATTTTATTTTTCATTGACAAATATCGTATGAGAAAATAAAAAGATTCAATGAATTATAAATCTACGAACTCGTAGCATTCGTAGCTTGCTACGACGTAGCTGATTACGTCACAAGCGCCTCATTAAAATAAAATTTTTATATACCTCCTAATCTAGCAGATAGTGACGCTTTATATGATCTCAATTTTATTTAAACCAATTAATTAAAAATCCTAAAATTTAATTCTATTTTATATAATTTGTGTATGGGCTATAATTTTATTTATTCAATTTTGTTTGCTGTTAATTTTTATATGCCCTTCTCTGTATCTCTATCCCTGGCAATGTATATGTAAAATTTCAGGTTACAATGTGAAAACGTAAAGGCAGACACAGTTACTTTCACATTTACATTAGGAAGTATGGAAAAGCAACTAAAGACGTTTGTTACCAGTTTCTTCCCATCCCATAGAACCAACTTTCCGATATTTATGTACCTATAGCTAAATAAATAAGCATCGAATATCAAAATGATCTCTTTAATAAGGTAGGTCACATCTCTGATAATATTTCCGCTCGTGTAAACAATCAATTTCGTCTAACAAGACCGTATTTTGTAGAAAAATTAAGGCTTCAACGCTCTCCTCGAGGCTTATAGCTGACAGGAACAGGATAATATAACAGGGGCCACCTTTTAAAAAACGCTTCTCAAATTTTCTTTTTAAACTTTAAACTAGTTAAGAATTTGTTTGCTCTTGATTGTGTTTCGTAGTCATTTTTTTTAAACACTATATATTGGTAAATAATTTATTCAGAGAAATTTAAGTAGTTACTTTCTTACAGACTTATATGTAGATAACAACCCTCTTAGTTAAGGTGGTTGAGGTTAACTGCTGCTCAAAGGGCCTAGGTTCCTTTCACGGTGTTGTCAATTATGAAAACCAATTTTCAAATCGATTCAAACTGCTGTTTATCACTAATTCACAATTCCTATTCAATACCAAAAACATTTAATTTTTGAAATTATTTTTTGTGCTCGCAGAGATATATTATTTCGATGATTTTTTGTAGTTGAACACTACATACAATCTGACCATTTGAAAGTCTGACTATTTGAAAAACTGAGCATTTGAAAGTCTGACCTTTTTAAAGTAAAGGAAAAATACATATACTTGGCAACTTTTGAAGCTTACTTCTTGTGGGATAACATGAAAACGGGTTCAAAAATATAATTCTTTGAAACGTAAATTATCTGTAATGGGTCTCGAAAGTGACTCAAAACAGTTAACATAAAAAGAGTGCGTCCGGCGGTCGTTTTCGAGAACCTTGACCTTACGCACCATCGCCTTTACGCACCCAGTCGTGATAGCCGCTAACGTGCCAGATTTTTTAAGTTAAAGTGAGACGTATATGTGGACATTTCATTTGATGGAATGCCTCCTACAATACTTCAAAAAAACAGGCATTAAAGTATACTATGAAGTAGGTTTGCTAATATTGTTTTGTTATATGTTTGATATGTTGTGAGTTTTTATATTCACCCCTGCATCTTGCATTGTTGCAAAACAATTATCAAATTAAAAAGAAAATTTCGGACAGAAAGAATTGGGACAATTCAAGAAAAATTACTTTAGGTCCCTGAAAATAAATAAAAATGCAAATTTTGTGCTCATTGCGATTACGATGCTATAGAGTATAGACTATAGTGTGCTATTGTTATAGGGAGTGGTGTATACGGTAGATATTTCATCCATTTAAATTTTAATGATTGTCAAATGCCCAAGGTCAAATTTGCAGCTGTCTCCTTTTTTTTTTCTAAAGACGTTTAGCCGTTATTTTATTGATATATAAACATGTTAAAAAAGGTTTTTTTTTATGACGAATTGTTATTTTTTTGTGGTATGCACGGTAGACCGTATGTGTATAAAAAGGAGTTGTAGTACGACAAAAGTTAAGAGAGAACGGTTTCACTTAAATATTTGGCGCCATTTCGCAATATTTTCGGAAGTGACCGTTGTTGATGGAGTCGTAAAAGCTTTACTGCGCAGGTCAAGGCTGCATTGTGCGTCTCCCTCTAACTGCACATCGCACACTATACTTGCTTCTCTTTCACACAATAATACATGGAATTCGACGAAATGATTTCATGTCGTTGCACTGCTTCCAATTGTGCGTAATTTATAACAGACTAACTTTTACGCGCGTCTTTGTTCGCTTATCTTTATATTGATGTTGAAGTAGGTATTTATAACAATAATTTTCGACTTTAACAGAGGTCTATTTTAATAGTTTTCTATTTAGAAAATTATTTTTTTAAAACACTACAGATTTTGATGACCCTCGGTACGTAGATAAACCGTGTTATGGATTAACATACAAAATTGTGTTTAGTATTGAAAATACAGTATAAAATAATTTAAATAATGCGCTTAATACATATTGCACATAGGTAAAATCATTAATTGAAAAAAAAAATCAAAAAATATACGAGTTTCTTTTTAATCAATTTTATTGATCCTGTACGATTCCGGTCCGGACCAACAATAACTGAAGAAAACCTTTGTGACATTCAGTCAATTACTGACAAGTGACAATGTTTAAAAGTTATGCACTCACTCACTTACTCGTAATAGTCCAAGAGGTGAGAGCCTGAGAGGCTAAATAATGCAACTGTTTTAGAATGGATTACATTTTGATATTTTGTAAATTCGAGGGTCATAATTATCAAAAATTACCAGCCCTCCAAGTACACTGACTGGCTGACTTTCTTTTTATGATAAGGTCGATAGACAGGTTGACAGTCCACTTGATAGTAGGTGGCCACCGTGGCCTTATAACACAAGCAATATAAAGGTGTTGCGCAAGCGTCATTGCGTCTCGCTCATTCCCTGGCTCCCCCATCCCAGCGTCGCTATACCTTACAAACAGTCCCAAAATCGGTTACTGCGCGTATTTGACACATGACATCGCCAGAGCCCATCAAGTTTTGCGATGATTATACTACATAATACCAACAAATGAGCCTCTCTTAAACAGTTGCATTCTACAGCCGCTGACCTCTCCGACCACAACTTGGAATGAATATCTCGAGCGGCGGCCACTACACTCTACTAAATAGGTCATCAGAATGCAGAGAGCGTGTTCTATTGGTTTAGTTAGTATTTAACAAGATTGCTTAGCACACGGTGCTTAGTAAATGGAAACTCTGGTCATCACACTACTGCTACTCCCTAGTAGCATTTGCTACAATTATATATTAAAAAAGAAGCTGGCATGCGACTTCATATTTTATACATTTTACTATATAAAAGATTAAATGCTGAAAATGTTAACTTTTTAAAATCGGTTTTTAACTTTTTAAATTTATTTATTACAAAAAAATAATTATCTTTTCTCTTTATAATATTTAGTATAGATAAATAGATACTTAACTAAAGAATCGAATGATATTATTTCTGCCTGTTATCTCGTTTTCCCTTAGCGATTTTCGTCATTTTCTTTTTCTTTATCACGGCTCCTAAGACAGTTCATAGCTTAAATAGTAATAGCTTTTCTCATGAATTTGACTATCAAATGTAATAAAAATTTTAAAATCCAACTCATAGTTTCAAAGACGGGTTCACTTTATTATCAGTACAGGGTATTTCATACTGTGGTATTTCTTTCTAACGATAGTTTTCTATTTGGCAACAAAATTATATTTAATTTCTTATACTCGTAGACTACGGTGGAAAAGGGTCGCCCATTATATTATGATCCTTCTGCCAAGTTAGTTCGTTTAGTAGCGACATTAACCTAATAAATTCTAACTGAATCTTTTAGTAGGCAGGTATGAACGAATTTTCGTCCATGTACCTAATATCTATTGGTCAATAATTTAATCAATATCAATACTAATAATAAATCTGTAAGTATGTTCATCTATAACTCTTAAACGAATTAACTGATTTAGCTAGTAAGGAAATAAAAATATTCACAGTTACAATGTGACATTATACTTTATGGTAAAACGTGTTGAAACTGTTGAAAGTAAATAAGTGGGGACAATTTTAGAACAAACGATATGAATAACTTAGCAGTATGGTTACATATATGTCGTCGGCAGATCCTTTAACTGGGCCGATCGAGATCTGCCTCGGTACATCACTATTCGGCGGTATTTCTTGAGATGCCGCTCTAAAAACCGCCATATCGTTCAAAGCATAACGTTTGACGATTAGCCTGGCCATGTTTGGTCAAATCGATTAGTAGGGTGACTAGAAGGGCAAATCGACGAATAGGTTGCTCTCATTGATCAGCCCATCTTTATACTGGGCACATCATGAAATAATCGGTCAAGTCAAGAAATGCAGCCGTAACATAAGTGCCCAGGCAGATCTCGATGGGCCCAGTTAAACGATGAAGCGACGACACATACAAGTCGAAAATCAATGAGTAGGTACAGTCGAAGAAAAAACTCTTACTTGACTAAAATTGTAAAGTAAATATTGAGGTTTAAGTGAATTGTTAAACATACTGATAAAATAAAAACTAGGTGATTATTATGAGCAATGAAGACGGATTTTTAAGTGAAACATTTAAAACAGAAATGTATATATGAGATTAACATTAAACAAAAGGCGAATATAGATTAGACAATGACAGTTGTCAGTTATCAGTCATCAGTCACAGACTTAGTAAGGTCTGCTTACAAACATCTTGCGCCCTATATTTCAACACATACCTATTTATTTTTTTTAGACGCCCGATGCAAAAACGAAGTGTTATAAGTTTGAAACGTCCATCTGATTTTGGTTTTATTTTTGTTTGCTATAATTTGTGAAGACCTGTTCATGCGTTTGAAGACCATAAGCCCATTTAAAAGGAATTTCACTAACTTCTACATTTTCGATTGATGTGAAATTTTGTATAATGTTATGTATAACTTATATTATATTATGTCAGCAAATAGGTAGGTAGAGTAATCGAGACATTGATCATTGTAATTAATGTTAAATTTAGCATGTTGGTTTATATTAATTATACTTTGCTGATTAAGTGCATAAAAACACTATATGGAAAAAAGTTTGAATCGGGCAGATTTATAAAAAAAATCCATTTTCTGAGAAAAAAAATAGTTGAAAACTTACTGTTCAGTGACAACTACTTTTGTTTTTAGGGTTTAGGGGTTACGTTCTACACTAAAGTTTGAATCGACACCTTTTATTTCTTTTTTCATTCATATTTTACGCAATATTTAAGGAAAACCTTCCAATTTTAAATCTATTCGATTATCTCCGAAGAGCTACAAAAATTTGTTGCTCAATATTGCACCTTAATTCAGAGTATATTAGGTTGCGGTCATTTCGGTACTGAGGTTGGTCCTTGCCCTAAGTCTACTGACCGATATTTTTCTACATTCGGCCAAACTCTTTCTCATGCGTCACTGTTCGTGACTGTACACAGTAATATTCACATCACGCGCAAAAGTCCCGATTCCCGAAGGCCTCGTCGTTTACATTACTTTTTAGGCGCACCTTCAAAAAATACGTGTTCCAATAAAGTTATTGTATCGTTGGCTTCATGCTTCACCTATTACTCAAATGTTATTATTGAGTACTTTCTTTTTTAATCCCCGACGCCTGACGCAAAAACGGACTGTTATAAATTTGACGTATGTGTCTGTATGTGGAATCGTAGGTAGCTCGGAAACAGATTTTGATCCGTTTTTTTTTTCTTTGAAAGCTAACATTATGAAGATCTTCACCCCATTTTCATGTTGACGAAGAGACTTCACTAACTTCCACATGTTCCACGATGACATGGTAACCTTGAACTGATGCTACAGCATCAAGTAGTCTTCGAGACACTCAACTCCTCAGCAACTTACTTCTTATCTATACTAATATTATAAAGAGGAAAGATTTGTTTGTTTGTATGTTTACATTGAATAGGCTCCAAAACTACTGGACCGATTTGAAAAATTCTTTCACTGTTTAGTAGCTATATTATCAGCAAGTAACATAGGCTATATTTTATCAAGTTACGCGGGCAAAACCGCGTGCAACAGCTAGTATTTTATAAAGCAACGCGGAAAAAGTCGCGTCCAACAGTCTGATGTAATATGCGTAAATTGAGATTGTTGGGTTGTTATGTTAGTAACGAATATTTCCTAATTTCACTTCAGCTTTTAAAGATTCAACTTGAATTTCTACTAAGTTATTACTTTTCTACTAATACTACTTTTTAATTCTTACCTAATTACTTAACGACGTTACTTTTCTACTACTTACTTAATTATTACTTAAGAGACTAATTTGGTGTCCAATATAGAAGCATTTGAAGTAAGATATGAAACGAAAAGCTGCAATGCAAAACCAACAAGGCTGAGAGGTTAAATAAATTCCTGAGCGTGGTCGGGCTCGGTGCGAGCGAGACCACTATACGTTTTGGCTCGAGTGCGACAAGGACAGCTGCACTGACCTACATCAATAAGTGGACATTTTGCTCAGCGGAAGAATGTTGCAGTTATTTCTTTATACGTGTGTCGAGTTGTGTGTGTGCGAGCGATCGAATAGCAACCGTTCACAGGGAATTCAATACTTGGTGTTACTTATGTTGTTTCTCCTTTTACCACAAAACAAAAATGTTTTTTGATTAATACTTAAGCAGTAACTGAACAGTTAAGTTACTGGTTAAGTACTATTTAATCTATGATTTTACGCAAAGCCATTTTGGAATGGTTAGATATATAGTTAAGCCTGACTGACAAATAAGGCCTTTTATTTCAAGTTTCAAGAAAATAACATGTGTGCGAGAAGACTACAAAAAATATATTTAAATCAGATTTAAATTTAAAGTTGACTTTCGCACAATTCGTGCAAAATTAAAAAAATCATGCCTGTTTGTCGATATAAAAAAAAAAAAAAAAAAAATTGTGCGAGATGACTACTAAACTAAACTATAACTACAAGTTAATTTCTAAGAATTGTATTGTAACTATTATTAATATTACTATCTTATATCTATCTACAGACATGTTAAAACTTTCTTAATAGGTACTTTTTATTTTCGTGTAAGTCTTAAGTAAGAGCTACAAATTTTTATATTTTTTTATGTACTGTGTTCCCTTTATGCAATAGATGAATCGATAAGTGATAACATGTTAAAAAACCATAACAAAATACAAGAACAATACACAGATGAGCCTCGTTGTTTAAATAAATGAATCGAAGGCACTGTTTCATGGAATTTCCGTTCATCCCGACAATGTCCGACCCCCGAGTGATCAGGTCAACAGTGCATTCACCCTCCACTGCGGTATAGTGTACCTAGCTACGAGTATGCGCCTATTATATCTACTCGTAGCTACGGAGACCGAGTGGAAAACCGCGCGGAGTTTTTCACGTTGAGATTGCGTCAATTGAAACATGGCCGACATTTAGGGCCTCTTTCACCAACTAAAAGTAAAGTGTCGATTAATTACTTTTAGAAATAATTTTCTGTTTTATTGAATTATGCACTCTGTTTACTGCATCCTTCGATAGGCGATTTTTTTTTTAAATTATTTTCTATTTAATGTTTGGGACTTTTACCGTACAAACAAAGGTACTTATATCAGCTCCATTTATCCCTGGTTACCGGTGTCTTTAAATGACAGTTAGCCTACTTGACAGATGGTGAAGGAGGCGCTTATTCTTTATTTTTATGTTATTGACACGGAATGGTAGTAATAGTCTATGTTATGGACCGACACGTTTGGTCTAGTGGCTAGTAACCCCAGCTGTTAACCAAACGGACGCGGGATCGAACCACGCTAGGGGAAAATTTTACCTTTATACCTGAGTCATGGATGTTTTGTATTTATAATATGTATGTTTTTACGAAAAAAAAGTAATCTATGTAGTATATCAACTGTCTGGTATCCATAATACAAGCATTAGTTGCTTAGTGTGAAACTAGATGGTACTGTGTGAAATTTGAAATGTGTGAAGATAATAGGTATTGTAATATTATTATTTTCAAATTTATATATTTCATAAGTAAAAGAATTCTACAAATAATTTTACTAAACTGACACTATTACATCAACAAATGCTATGTATTACTACATATATTAGTGGACTAACCCTAGTAGGGCAAAACCTTACTTTAGAAAAGGCCTCATATTTAACGACTGACGAAATGTCGAGTCAATACTATATTATCTAGAAATTATATACCAAACCTTCCTCGAGAACCACTCTATCTGTATTCTTCTAAACTATGTTAAAAATGAAAATTAAAATAGTAATCATTTACTATCAAACAGTCGCCCTAAATGACTTATGTCCGTAGCAAATAAAAAATATGTCCTTTATAGTCAAAAAGCAGCCAGTCCGTATCTCTAGTAAATCTAATAGACGAAGAAAAAATATATAACATGTACATAAAAAAATAGTTTCTGTTGTCCGTAATGGCTATAAGAGGGTCATCAAATATTCGATAAGTTCGTAAAAGAGAGTTTATGACGGCGCTCATATGTACCGTACCGTACGGGATCGGCGGAGGGCAAAATATTACGAGGCACAAGAGGAAGTCTCCCGGAGATTATTTATTACATATTTTATTTGGGAAAGTTACGATGCTCCGAAACAAATTTCCCATACTTATTGTGTAAATAAATTTAAAGGGTAAGTTAAATTAAGAAGTAAAGAAAGAAGTGGACCTGACATAAGGCTTCGCCTGTATTGTGAGATTCGCTCTTCATTGGGTCACAATTAATTTCATTACAAATACTAGTAAATTAAAAAAAAACATTAAAAAATATGTATTAATATTTTTTCAGATGAGTATTGTACTTTCCGCTGTTAAGTTTTTAAGAAGGTTGTTAAAGAAGTTTCTATGTAATATACAATTTGCACAAAAAAATGCAATAATATTTTAAATATAATAATTTAATATAAACTATAAAAATTATTTCTGTCCTATCTAAAATTCAAAAAGGTGCTGTTTTTAATTTGCCCATTAAAATATGTATTGCTGTTAAGATTTTCTACTATATAAAAAAAAAATGTGTTACAAAAACCAAACGAGACAACTCACGTTTTATAAATCGATTTGATATTTGTTTTTTTGAAATTACTACATTTCGTCGGCATAGGACATTTTCTACTGGTTGACCTAATAGTAAAGGTAAGTGGAAACAGAAAAAAACTCCATTGAGAGTCAACTCATGTCCAAATAAGGTAGATGTATCGAACGGCGTACCAGCGCACGCCGTGCAGTGCAGCGGTGACGCAATCTCTTGGGTGCAACGATCTTTTAATTAACACACTAACCACCATTGCGATATTGTTAAGATAGAATAACAAAGACATGACATAATACTCTTTCTGAGCGATAGTCTGTGCGTTGACGGACTACCATAGGACAATACTGTTCCACATGGTAATTACATCTCTACTTATATCACTACATAATTATTTATTCTAAAACTGTGTGTCCGTTCGCGATAAAACTACTGCACCGATTTTCATGCTGTTTTCACCAATGGATAGAATGGTTCTCGAGGAAGGTTTCAGTATATATTTTACAAAGTTACGCGGGCGGAGTCGCGGGCAGCAGCTAGTTATAAATAAAATAAAGTTCTCCACCGCGTCTGTCTGTCTGTTCGCGATAAACTTAAAAACTACTGCACCGATTTTCATGCTGTTTTCACCAATGGATAGAGTGGTTCTCGAGGAAGGTTTTAGTATATATAATTAATAAATAAAGTTACGCGGGCGAAGTCGCGGGCAGCAGCTAATTTATTATAAATCCGTCATGTCTCTCTTTCCGCAAACTGCTTCTAAACCAAGCAAAGGATTTTAATTCGGTTTTCACTTATGGAAATAGGGATAAACGAGGAAGGTTTGTGTATATAAAAAATTGCATCCCGGACAAAACCGGGAGCGGATCGCTAGTGTGATAAAAAAATGGTACATTCATTATTTTATTTATTGAAATTGTAAATATTCAAAACGATCAATTTTTCTAACACAAAGTTAATTTGTTTGTCTCAATAGTCAACTTGTTAGAATCTTCAACCAAACTGTTTATGTATGATAATCTCGTATTTGCATAATTTATTACTTAAAATAAAATTCCATTTATTAGCATATAATTTCTTAGGAAATTTTATTTCATGTTTCTTTTTAGAGTGATATATAGGTGACGGTATAGCCACCTATCATCAGTCAATCATCCATATCAATCAATACTAATAATAAATCTGTAAGTGTAGGTATTGTATGTATGTATGTATGTATGTATGTTCCTCCATAACTCTTAAACGAGTTAACTGATTTTCATGATACTTGGTAGATATAAACAACGTTCGGTTAGTAGTAGTAAAGCATATATATGTCTAACGACTTTCACATAAATAAAATAAAATATTGTATACTAGCTGGTGCTCGCGACTTCGTCCGCGTAGAAAAGTATAAAACGCCATCTACCGTATTTTGGATAGATGGCGCTATCTCCCGGGCCAAGCCGCTAGTATTTACTTTTAGATTTCCCGTAGGAATTAAGCATTTTCGCACGGTAAAAAGTATACTATGTTCATCGCGGATAATGTCGGCTTCTAATGGTAAAAGAATTTTTCAAATCGGTCCAGTAATTTCGGAGTCTATTCTATACAAACAAACAATCAAATCTTTCCCCTTTATAATATTAGTATAGATCAATTTGAGATGCGTCGACGGAAGGCAAGGGAGCTTATTGCATATAAAGTTTAAAGGAAGTCCCACAGGATATTGTATATTATGCGTATGACGTCAAAAGGCTTTTGAAGAGGACTCAACAAGTACCTACGCAAATGATTAATGACCATAAAATAATGAACGATTTGCATATAAATGCGAATATCTATCTACTTTATGAACGTGGAATTGTATAGTATTGAATTCGAATTTACATTTATTTTCCTTTTCTTAATTATAAATAACATCAGTCAAACAAAAAATATATATATATTTTTTGGTTTCTGTTCTAATTCTAGACATCTAAAAATAGTTACATTTTCATTTTTAGCTTTTAAAGTGTGCTTTTGCCTGATTTATGACGATAAGTAAGATACGAGACAGCCCATACAAACATAACATAAGAGAAACACTAAAAATATTCAATTTTGAACTTAATTTTTCCGTTATTTTACATATATTTCCTGTTGTTTATCAAATATCTTAAATGACAAAGGCTCTAGTGTTCAACAAGAACTTTTCTAATTGTAATTGAGAATAAAAGTATGGAAATAATGTATGAATCTATCATTTGTCTTAAAAAAATTAAAAAAAATGCTCTAGTTTCTACAAAAGCAAACTTTGATCAAAAAAATTATTTATTCCCTTATTATTAACATAGAAGAAATCAAAATTTCATATGCAGAAGCCAGACCCAAAAATCGTATTGACCTGTGTAATTTAACGAATAATTAAACAAGAATATAAATAAAATGTTTATTAACAGTTAGAAAAATCGTTTACAATAATATCTATAAATAATAAACATAATGAGAACAAGGTGAAACACGAAAAAAAAATTGTTTTTTTTTTTTTTTAATCCATACGCCATACTAGGTAATATTATAAATATGAAAACTGTCTGTCTATCTGTGATCTTTTCAGGCCTTAACTCAATCACCATGAAAAATTTTGCATGCACGCACAATGTCAGGGATACGGGAAAGGACATAAAAGTTCAATTTTATTGAATAGAAAAGTAGAATTTGAATATTTTTTTGCAGATGATAATACTTGAAGAGCTTTATTATGTATTTAATATAACCACCCCTTATTTAATGAGAAGACTATAAAGAAAAAGGCATAAAAAAACGATAAGCGAAAATGAAATAACAAACCGGCGGCGTTACACTGGAGAGACAATCCAATTTCTTTAAAATTAAACGACAGCTAGTTCTAACTAATATCAGGTTAGCTTGTAACATTATAGATTGATAATTTGTTAGTAGGTGTAAGTAGCATTTCTGAGTCTAAATGAAATTAATCCATGTTGACGAAGCCGTGCAAAAAGGTCAACTCGTCTAGATCCCCAGACCGCCGGTCGGCCTAACGAAACGCTCTTGCAAAAAATATTATTTGACATTTAAGTGAGCGCATAAAAAGCGACATAGGAAAATATGTGCTAGGTTGCGATTGGGCAGGTAAACGGTTGTTTTGTCTGCGCGCACGCATGTATTACGGACGTGAACGACCTCCCACAAGGTTGTCTGGGTGTATGATGCAAGCTAATCAGTATTAGAACGATCGCGTAACACCTTAGGAGATGACGTCCACAGAGCACACCGCTTCTCACACCAACATCGATCGGTGACAACGCTCTGAATCTCATTTATTTCTGCACTCCGTCTTAAACTCATTAATTATGACAGTTAGTAAAGATTTTTTGGATAAATAAGATGGAGTAGTGACAGGACACATTCAATTCTGAAGTTATGAACTGGTCAACATGAACTCGTCTCATAATTGCAGTATTTATCAAAATGTTGTGATTTAGTAAGTGAGTAAGAGACATCTGAGACCATTCCTTAATAAAATTCTTGCCTGTATGTATTGGTAGCGTACTTTACATCTTACTGCTATTACTGCTAGTGTTTATAGGCAAAGGTCAATTACCGTCAAGTGAACCGTCAGTCTGCCTTTGTCACATTTTTATCCAAAAAAACATAAAAAGAATACCGTTGCATAAGTTAGAGCTCTATTGTACATTGTTTAGGGAATTTTGTGGCAATAGGAATAAAAATTTGGAAAATACATAAAAAACATGGAATAATTTTTAAACATAAATAAATCATAAGGTCAATGAAAACTTACACAAGTGATTTACTTATAAGTCCAAGTTAAAATGTCACAGTGCTTTCACCGAGGTTTGCATAGATAATTTCATTAATATATCTTCTCGTGTCTATTATATTTAGGTTTTTGTGTCCAGAGATCTGTATTAGAAGGCGAACATTAAAAATATATGCTTGGATCGTTCATATTCTATCCAAAACACTAAAACACCTCCGATTATAATTAAAATTAATAAATATTATGCTTACTGCAAAATTTAATGTGCAATAGAATAGATGACTCTTATTATTAACGTTTATTACATAAAACCAATAATAGAAACATGTATTTCGCATATTATATAATCGTCGGATGAAAGCTATTCATAACTTAAAGCAATGAATATAACAGCCAAGTAACCTTAAAATGGACATTTTTGTGAATTTTCCGAAGCAGCGAAAGTTTTGCACTGTGAAGCCGTAGAGTTCTATGATATAAAGTCCCCTGTGAATGAAGTTCCCAACGAACTAATTAATATTTAAGTATCAAGTCGACATATTGCATGATGCATAGAAGGAAACTGAACTTCCTACAGCCAAAGTTAAAAGCTCCTTGACAATGTGCGTGGTTTGAATGAAAATATGTTTTGAATGTAGGTGACTTAGTAAACGTCCGGTGTTTTGCCATTTTTGGGCTGCACTTTTAAACTTCTATGCACGTCTAGTGTACAGACGTTCTTTATGGAATCACAAACAGATACACGACCCGACTCATCATCAATCGGGTTTATTGCAATTTTTGTAACCCCATTGACTTATCCGAACCCAGCTGAAACCGCTACAAATAGACGATTATAATTGAATGGAACAGATGAATGGGTTTGAAAATTTTAAAAAATAAAACCGAATACGTGCATTTTTTTCACCTAGGTCTGTGTAAGATTTTAGTAACCCTTACTTTCATAGATCTAGGTGTTAGTACCGTCAGACTTGCTACCCAATTTGGGACTGTGAAACAATGTGATTTGCCACTACAGTTATATCTTAGGAGTAATAAATCTCTGTCTGTATCTGTGTAACGTATCTTTTCAACTATTAGAGGAGCGACAGTAGAGATTCATCCGAAGGTTCCAGTATCAGCAAATTTCGTATGGAATGCCGCGAAATTTCGACAATAAATTATAAAGTCAATTTAAAATAAAGACGAACTGACTTAGTGGATGTTAGTGGTGAACTCAAAAAGGCATGGAGCAATAAATACGCAGTGAACCCTGAACTAGGGGACGGGTTAGCATGATTTGCATTTACGAGCCGGCACCGACACGCGAGCCTTAAGCCTCTGGGGTGTACATAATATTAGCATAAAGTGGACTACACACTTGCGAAAAGGATTATCCAGGAAAGCAGGAGGAGAAAAACTACGCTGAAGAAACATCGTAGTAGTTACTCGAATACTTTTATGTTAAAATGTGATGGACACACAAACCTAGATTGGCCCAATAACTCTAACAAGGTATTATCAAAAATTTATAACATAACAAAAAAGACCGATTTTATAAAGTTTTTCACCTATAGAAAGCTACATTATCAGCGAGTAGGTAACATAGGCTGCATTTTATAAAGTTAGGCGGACGATATAAATGAAGTGCTTCCACTTCATCCCCTAACTTAAAACCTAATTTTGGCCAACTGTGCTTCACAAAACTGATAGGTACTCTTTTTGTTTTACCCGTCACCCTGTTATAGTCAACGTCCTCCTCTCACTAATTATTTCACTCAATATTCCATAAAGTAATTAACACAAATAAGCAGTTACCTCTAAAACAAGCTTCTCGAAGCACTAGGTTCATGTAATATTCAAACCGGAAACTGACACTGCAGGGGCGGGAAGGAGGGAGGGTACTTCCGGTGGAGCGCGAAATCGCTCTCGTAAACTTATTATATTTCGTTTTCTTGTGGCGGCAAAAAATTTAATATAACAGAAACATATCTACACCATAAAACAATATTTTGTATAATAATAAAAATAAAATTGTCGCTTTTTTTTTAAAAAATGGGAACCGAACACAAATTTGAATCTGTGACTAACAATAAAATTCTCTTCTGTGGTATCATCCGGGGTCCAACAGCAAATATCACACTATAGTTAGTTTTCCACAGAGTAGAAGCATACTTGAATTGAAATCAAAACCAGAAAGTATGAAATATTGTTGTTATGTTTCGTCCATCAAACATCTGCAAAGGCGCTTTCATGTTTCAATACATGAACACAATAAAAATCTACTCGGTCAAAGAAACTTATTATTTATTCGCATGTCTAGGCGGTGTTTTTTACCATTTCATTTGTGTTTCAAAGACCCCCAAAAAACAATACATCTGCGTATTTATTTGTAGTGTGTGTGGGTTGTTTTCTCTGATATATTGAGACAGATGGAGTCTGCTTCGAATGAATTGTTCAGACCTGAAATTTACTTAACAGAGCGATAATTGTGTCCTACATAAGAAAACAATTTAAACAAACGCCGGACTGCTAAAACAAATTATAGACTTACTTTTTTAAAAAACTAGCGACTCGCTCGCGGCTCCGCATGGGTGCTATTTTTTTGCAAATCATGTAAAGCCGTGTATCCACTATGTTTGCGCTCCAATCGTGCATCACGCACCTGCAACTGCCTCAGTAGTGTGTATGTTCGCGCACCTGGAGCGTGCAAAGTTGCACGCACCAAAAAGCGTGTGCTCCAAGCGGTGGCGGTTTTTTCGCGAACACAAAGTGATGCACAGTTTGTTTGTGGACGCGAGCAAAGCAACTCTATAGTGTGGACTTGTCGCGTATCACGATCGTGCATCAAGATTGGCGCTTAGCAATTATATTTATAGAGATTGAGTGGTCAGACGAAAAATGTTTAAATTTAATCGAGGTATACCGCAACCGCACAGATCGCAAAGTAAATAATCAATCAAAATATATGTCCCGCTAGTTACTAATTCCGAGGACGACATGTTCGCTCAATGTTCGCCCGAAAACTTTGGAGCACTCTGTTCAAGAGTTGTGATACGCCTAACGTCTACTTGATTTGTTACAGGTGCGTGATGAACGATTGATGCGCGAACATAGTGAGTACGCAGCTTAATGGCGACAAACCTGTGTTTATCGCCATTTCCTCTAGTGATAAGCATATCAAAATCCGTTGGGACGTTATCAAAATCCGTTAGAAGTTAGCGGACAAACAGACAGAGGCCCAGCGACTTTATTTTGTACATGTACCAGCGAACCTCTCCCGGCTTTGCCTATGAAATAAATAAAAAAAACCTTAAAAATTATCTAACTGATGACGTTTTATGCATCAAAATCCGTTCCTGATTTAGCCATACAGACCAATAAAAAGCGACTTATCGGAAAGTGTCATTGGTCATGGTTAATTCAACGGAAAAACATACTCGTAGTAACTAGAAAAAAAATGTACTGAACTCTCGGAATACTTTATACAGTTATCAATCAATCAATACTAATAATAATAAATCTGTATGTGTAAGTATTGTATTGTATGTATGTATGTTCCTCCATAACTCCTGATTTTCATGAAACCTGGTTGATAAACATTTAAACGTACAGGACACACGATAGACTATTTTTTTTCTTTTTCAACACGGACGATGTCGCGGGCACCAGCAAGACTATTTCTAAGACAACGTTTTCATTTTTCCGTCTCAAAAGGTAATGCGTGTTTCACATTTGCCCACATTATTGTTCGGACGAAATTCACTAGTCATTTTGTGGATAGAAAATAAGTGAATGTGATTTTCTGGTAGAGAAAAGGACAACCTTTCTTGGAAGTGCGATACAATATTAATCTTTCCAATTCACAAAAACTTTTAGGTGTATTGACATTGACATAGATTTTCAATGAGGACCATTCATACTATCTTATCATTGCCTGCGTCCGTGTTTCAAGTCTTCAAGTCTAGGGTAAATGGGCACTTACTAGGTAAGCGTGGTCCATCTTTGGCCGCATCTGCACCTAACATCAAGTGAGATCGCGGCCAAGCGCTGCCTTGACTACATTAAAAAAAAAAAAAAAATACTAAAAAAAAAATTATTATTTTTTTCTAACGATTTTTTTTTAAATTTTTCTAAGAAGGAATTCTAACGATTTAGACGAAAATTTAGAGTTAGTGGTTTTTTAGGTCTAGAAATCGATCTGTCAGGGTCTTATATTCGAGAAAATTCGTTTTAGGTAGTTTAATGAACCGGTTACAAAAGTATACTCATTTTATAATATTTTAAATTATTAATTAGTTAATTCAAGTATTCTTGAATTTTTTTTACAATGTTTCATAGACTTTCTTTCTTACATGTAAAAAACTTTAAGCCTTTTTTTTTCTCCCCTTTTCCTTAGCGACTTAAGTTAGAAAGAATTTTAACTATTTATTTATTTATTTATTTTATGAAGTACACCAACAACGTGTCACACTTAAAAAGACAGTAAAACTTTATGAATCTTAAACTTAAGTTAATAGGTATCATTTAATGATTATATTTTAACATTTTAATTAATAACTACTTTACTGACCATGTCTAAAAATGTTAAAATAACAATCTAATTTTTTTTTATATTTCTAGCTTTTATTTATTAAGAACTAAGAACAAAGCGTGAACGACAATTAAAAAAAAATAAGCGGTAAGAACTCAAACAAAATTCATAAAATAGGAAATGTACTTCCGATATTTGCAAACAATGGTCAAAGTAGGTACGTACTACTTCGTGTCTAGAATAATTTTCGAATTGGTTCTAATGATGAATTCTAATAAATTGGTATCTAAGTAATAGACGAATTTAAAATGTTTTGTAACTGTACGTCCGCCTGTCTACTGCGATTGCATCAAATAACATAATTATCCATACTAATAATAAATCTGTAGGGGTCGGTCATGGAGTAATTTATCTATGAATCATGATACGACAGGGTTTTATTTTGTCCAGGCGAAACGACACACCGCTCGCGCGAGTCTTGCACAGTTTGTTTACATGTCAGCCATTGCGGGATTATATTACTTACAATTTTATATTTACGGGTATTTAATTCGAACATCCTTAACCGAAATTATCCGAAACTAACGGATAATCTATACTAATCTATACTAATATTATAAATGCGAAAGTAACTCTGTCTGTCTGTCTCGCTTTCACGTAAAAACTACTGAACCGATCACCATGAAATTTTGCATACACGTTGTCTGGGACACCAGAAAGGACATAGGGTACCTTTCATCCAGAAAAAAAGGACTATTCCCGAGGGATCATGTAAAAACATAAATAATTGGGGGCCACTGTCGCATGGCGGCGCCATCGTCGTCACAGCGATATGAGATGACAAGAGATGACATTACAAGTGATTTTGGTTTTGCAATATTCATGAAAGTCCAGGGAAGGTTTAAACGGTGACAACATAAATAAATAAGTAACGGAAAATACCAAAAACGACAACAATTTCCCAATACAAAATATTCCTAGCTGTGAAACATTATTGACGTCTAAAATTGTCACTTGGATGTCAAATATTTATAAGTGCGTTCAGAATTTTGTTGTAGTTTGAGGTTTAATCTCTGGCCGATTTTTATGATTTTTTTTTCGGTAGGTAAGTGATAGTTGCAAAACAACATTTGCCCGGGTCAAGCTAGCATAAATTTCTTCTTCAACGCGGACGAATTCGCGGGCACCCACTAGTCCGAAATAATTACATAGTAACCGTAACCGTATTCGAAACCGGTATAATATTATTTTAATATCCTTATCCGTTTTCAGATATTTAGCTGGTGTGCGTTCCGCAACGTGTCTGGAGGGATGTTAAGTACATCGACATTAAAAACTAACAGTAGAATGTAGATAGAATGCAGAGCGCGGGGTGGGCCGGGCTTTGAACCCGCACAGCCCACTCCAATTACGAGTGCCACCCCCTGCTCCTTCCTTGTACCGATGACACGCGATGCATTCAGCTTTTTATCACCTATTTTAAACTTCCATATGTATTTGTTAACTGGTTTTTTATACTACACTAAGTTCATATACACTCCCTTTATTTACACGTGACAACAAACTTTTACCAATTTGGTCACTCAACTAATATTACTATACTAGCTGGCGCCTGCGACTTCGTCCGCGTTGAAAACAAAAATGGGCTATCCTGTGTCCCGTACGTCTAATCGTTTAAGAGTTATGGAGGAACATACGTACATATAATACCTTCACTTACAGATTACACTTACAGACGCGAAATAAGCTTTTTTTATTTGTTAAGCTTTCACGCACTATATATAAAAATTGTATTTGTATACCCCGGGCGAAGCCGAGAGCGTGTCGCTTAGTAATTTATAGTAAATCACTTATCAATTGACTAGGAATTTCTCCCTCAATTATGTCTGCAATTATTATGGTTCTTTCCTCTGATTTATCTGCTCAATGTCACAACATACCATTAATTTATTGTAGATCTAATCTCAAACCCTGTTCCTTAAATTGTGTCTGTGACTGGCATGCCCCTAATCGTTTGGAGATAACATTTTCTGCATTGGTAAATACTGGAGAAAAAGTACACTAAGTAATTTAATTTTAAGATAAAACTCATTGAATCATAGTCATCAAATGTTTATAAGAGAAGATTTATATTTTTGTATGTTTGTCTATATTAATATTATAAAGAGAAAAGATTTGATTGTTTGTTTGTATTGAATAGCCTCCGAAACTACTGGACCGATTTGAAAAATTCTTTTACCATTAGAAGCCGACATTATCCGTGATGAACATAGGCTACTTTTTACTGCGGGAAAATGCTTCATTCCTACGGGATCTAAAATAAAAGTAAACACTAGCGGCTTGGCTCAGGATACCCTTGACAGCGCCATCTATCCAGAATCAGGTGAAGCGACTAACATGACAACTGCTTGGTGACATTTTTAGCGATCCGCTCCAAGTTTATATTTACGTTTATGGCGTTTTATACTTTTCAATGCGGACAAAGTCGCGAGCACCAGCTAGTAGAAAATAAACTCAAATACAACTATGCTTATTTGAAAAATTCTTTCGCCTACAGAAAGCTACATTGTCAGAGAGTAACGTAGGCTATTCTTCATAAAGTTACGCGGACGAAGTCGCGTGCAACAGCTCGTATGTATATAAAAATTAATCGCGGAGTCTCGCGAAAACTCAAGAATTGCTAGACCGATTTTAATTCGGGTTTCTCTTATGGAAAGAGGGATAAACGGGGAAGGTTTGCTATTATATATTTAAAATTTACCTCGGGCGAAGCCGAGAGCGGGTCTCTGGTCAATACATACTAATAATAAATCTGTAAGTTTAGATATTGTATGTATGTATGTTCCCCCACTCTTAAAATAATTAACTTGGTAGATTAACATTTAGTCGTACAGGACACAGTAACAATGATATAGGCTACTTTTTCTTTTTCAACGCGGAGGAAGTCGCGGGCGGCAGCTAGTGGTCTATAAAATTAAATTTTCTATAACTCTTTCGCTCAACCACATTCATCGCACAAATGAAAAGGAAGCTGTTAAAAGTTGTAACTGCACAGAAGTCTCTTTGAAAAGTGCTCAAATGGAGCTTTGTAAAAGCTCACAACATGCGATATACCTAGGTCCTAGGTAGGTATACCACTTTTATATACAAAGTTGAGATCTGAATGCTACGTTTTATGTAAAACTAGCTGGTGCCTGCGACTTCGTCCGCGTTGAAAAAGAAAAATGTATCCTATTCTGTGTCCTGTACGTCTAAATGTCTATCTATCAATTTTCATTAAAATCAGTTAATTCATTTAAGAGTTATGGAGGAACATATATACATACAATACCTATTGATTTATTATTAGAATTGATGATGTTAACTCGCAGCCAATTAAATGCCTTATGCTACTTCCTTAACTTTTTATATATATTTTTGTTTCATTCCTCGAGACAGTTGTGTTTTTGCCCTTTTATTTAAAAATCTTGTGTAGAGACCTTTTTAACCCCGACGCCCTACGCAAAAACGGTGTGTTATAAGGGCCCTAATTCTGTAACGCCATTCCGCGATTCCTTACGTGAAAACAACGTCAATTCCTTAAATTGTTACGACATCTTATTCTCTATGACATATTGCACGATATTCCGCGCCATTCCGCGATTCCTTACGTGAAAACAACGTCAATTCCTTAAATTGTTACGACATCTTATTCTCTATGACATACTGCACGATATGAACGGATAAGGGCACGATTTGAACTGTCAAAAATTCCTCGCTTTTAAACTACGCGGAATCGTGTGGAATCGTATGAAATAAGTGCATTACATAGTTATTTACTCTGTTTGTCTGCAAATTTTAATAAAATAAACACCAACATTAAGAAATAACTTTTTATAGATAATTATAAAAGTAATATAAAACATCAAAGTTTCTTTTTATCTACCTCTACTTACAATTAAGTACTTTTATAAATGATTTTACTCTCCAAAAATGAGAAATAAAATACCGCACATACACACAATCCTTCACCCGATATACTTACAAATTGATTATGAATGATAACATACTTTAGTTAGACAATAGTTTGGTTGGAATTAAAATGTAAACAAACCAAGGAGAATAGAGGTACTACGCTCCTTGAAACAAACAAAACAAGCTGACTGACTGACTGAGCACACCGACATCTAGCGTCGCATTTGGCAACTGCTATTTACATAATATTTAAATGATAAAACACCTAAACAATAATAATATCATATTATTATATGGATTTGATAATTAAAACGTTATTTAATCACTTTATTTAAAATATTAATAGAAGTTAAACATTGCCGAGGTAACATAATGTTATCTGTGCATCAGTGGAATTGTTAAATACATACAATAGTATACTGTGGTTTCTGTGAAATCATAACATGCCATAGATAATTTGTCTTAAGGCATACAGAATAGAGACATAGAATTCCATGACACGACAAGGCAAGACTAAGGACGTGGTTCACATAATCCTGCAAATTTTAATAAAATAAACACCAACATTAAGAAATAACTGTTTTCAGATAATTATAAAAGTAATATAAAACATCAAAGTTTCTTTTTATCTACCTCTACTTACAATTAGGTACTTTTATAAATGATTTTACTCTCCAAAAATGAGAAATAATCCCTCACCTATATACACACAATCCTTCACCCGATATACTTACAAATTGATTATGAATGATAACATACTTTAGTTAGACAATAGTTTGGTTGGAATTAAAATGTAAACAAACAAAACAAGCTGACTGACTGACTGACCACACCGACATCTAGCGTCGCCATTTGGCAACTGCTATTTACATAATATTTAAATGATAAAACACCTAAACAATACTAATATCATATTATTATAAGGATTTGATAATTAAAACGTTATTTACTCACTTTATTTAAAATATTAATAAAAGTGAAACATTGCCGAGGTAACATAATGTTATCTGTGCATCAGTGGAATTGTTAAATACATACAATAGTATACTGTGGTTTCTGTGAAATCATAACGTGCCATAGATAATTCGTCTTGAGGCATACCAAAGAATTCCATGACACGACAAGGCAAGACCAAGGACGTGATTTGGAAAAGTAAGACAAGAGTGTGAAATCGTAGTTGTCATACAGAATCAGGGCCAAGGTTGACTTATGGAATCGTATAGTTCGTGTAGCGAATAAAGACTTCTCGGCAAATGTGCGCAGAACTCTGTTTTTAAATCTTTGAGGGGGCAGAGGAAGGTGAGGGGCGGGTGCGCGTCGGTGTGCCGACACCTTATTGGGCGTCTCGAGTCTCTTAGGTACTGTTGCATACAGATTGTTTTATCGTATTAGTAAATACGTCATGGTGCCTAAAAAAACGTTGTCCTTCGACATCGCACGATGATTTTATGGAAGGAATATCAACACTGCCTTTAATGTTAAGTTAGTGAGGTGAAAAATTACGAAATAAGAAAAAAAAAATTTCATTTTCCTTAGCAATTTTGTGCGCAATTGTACACATGCGCCGATTCCCCCACAAGTGTCGCCTTTAAACCTTAATATAATCATTCACCTATAGCTCCCAAAAGGATGGCCGTTATGTAGCTCTCGTTTTATTTTATTTGTTTTATTTTATAGTTACGTAACTTCCATGACATGGTAAACTTGATCTGATGCTGCAGCATCTAGTCTACGGTACACCCAACTCCTCAGCAACTTACAGCAGATGCCTATAGCGTGTTTGGGCTCAATAGAAAGTGGCGGGGTTATTTTATAAATAATTTTATGACAAGAGTACTTGAAATATTGTGCGTTCGTGCAAACATTTTGAACCCGAGTGGCTCATCGCGGTATTTGCATTAACTATAAAAGATTATCACATCGGCAGGTGCACACTGCCACCTGCTTCAAGATTTATTCCAACGATTAGACCTTTTATTGGCGTGCAAAAGAGAATAAACCTTTACGGCGGTCAAGTAACTTTAATCTCACTTTTGAACTTGCGCTTTTTTCAAAGGGCATTTCAGGTTTTATAGATGGCGCCCGCGACTTCCATCTCTTTCACTCTTACAACCACATTCGTCGCAAAAATGAAAAGGAAACTGTTAACTGCACAGAAATCTCTTTGAAAAGTGCTCAAATGGAGCTTTGTAAAAGCTCACATTCGATATACCTCTTAGGTCCTATGTAGGTAATACCACTTTTATACAAAGTTAAGGTGTGAATGCTACGTTTTATGTAAAACTAGCTGGCGCCCGCGACTTCGTCCGCGTTGAAAAAGAAAAAGCCTATCCTGTGTCCTGTACCTCTAAATATTTATCTACCAAGTTTCATGAAATCAGTTAATTGTTTAAGAGTTATGGAGCAACATACAATATCTATAGTTACAGATATATTGCTAGTATTGATTGATGATAAAAATACGCATTTCACAGAGATCGTAATTTCATTGTTGACTGAGTAATCATGATTGTGATGACGATTTAATATGATTATAAGAAGTGCCATAAGTCTTAGTCAGAATGTGGTGTGGCGTGCACAGGAAATGGCTGCGGCATTATCTATAATAGCGCGGATGGTAGAGCGGCGTCTATTCCCAGACCGTTAAAGTCGGTTGTCATTGTAAACGTATTTGTTTGCAGATAAACCGGTGGGTCGTGACTTCCCGTACATACCAGGATTACTATACGGCGATCGCTTCAAATTGAGCGCGCTTTACTGCCTCCGGATCGGTAGCCAACTTACTCATGTAATAATAAAAACATAGCGAAACTCTGTCTATTGCGTATTCATCACGTCTAAATCGCTGAACCAATTTTGAGACTGGAGACCAAGCCACTTTTGTCACAAACTCTTAAGGGCATAAAATAAGGAATAAATGGGGATGGGATCAACATTATCTATACTTTTGGATAGATATGTATATTTAATGTTGTTATTAACAAACTTGGGTTTCATTAATATAAAATTTTCTAAAAACATAGTTTTAATTTTTTTTATTTTCACAATAGTCTTATTGCTTCCGATGGGTTAGTACTAGTACAATTTAGTCCACATAATCCGCATAATGCTGAATACGTAAATTATTATTTTGACGACTTTTATCGATTTAAAAAAATGTATAAAAATATATTCCTTCCATAAAATCTAAGAACTAAGTCAGGTTAACTTATCTAACAAACGGATAGTCAAAGTATACAACCATAGTTGCTAAACTTGATAAAGTTGAATCATAAACTTTTTACTCGATATGAAAACTGGACAAGGCATCGAAGAAACATTCTAACAATTTCCGACCCCTAAATCGAGTGACCAATCACCAGTACATTCACCCTGACTAGGCTTTGCATGCCCGTTGCGCGAGCGCAGGTATTTCCGCGCGCGAGAGAGCGAGAGGGAGCGAGCGGGTCGCAGAGAAGAGAGGAGGACGGCAGAGGGGGACAGTCGTGGGAGAGCCGAAGGAATGTTGCTCAATACATGCACCGGTATGCACTTTAACGGGACTATTGTGGAATTTAGGAACTAACTCTCAAAGCCTTCGCCATTCGATTATTCCCAACTGCATACTACGTATTATTAGGGTTAGTGAAACAATGTGTACACATAGTGTTGCAAGCTTTCTAGATTCTGTTTCTAAGATTACGCAGACGCACACTGACAGACAAAAATCCTAAAAGTATTTTTTTACCCCGATAACGTAAGTACAAAGTGTAAAAATCGTTTTTTTTTTAATAATCAATTTAAGTAAAGTAAAGTAGGATATTCATCACTTAGCCGAAATAGCTGCACATGTGCTTTTATTTCACAGTACATAGTTTATTTCATTAACACAGTGTGCCCTGTCATAACAAAAACTAAACTTGTAATTTTCCAATTAATTTCTATTACCTACGTATATGTAGCTATTAAAAATAAAATGTAACAATTAATTAATAAAAGACTAATTCTTGAACTAATTCTTGAAGAAGATAATAACATAACAGAATTATCAGGTCCGGTCATTCTATGTTTTCAGACAAACAAATTAATAAAGTTTAAAACTTTATATGGGTTACCTCTGGGTCTGCTGATCAAAACCCACAAACCCCCCCCCCCCCCCCCCCCCGGTCACTTCACACTTCCTCCCCTCACATCGTGAAATTTGTCCCCGTTAACGGTTTTTAAGTGTTTTGCGAAAACTTTAATAGATACAAAAAATGTGTCAAAGGCAAAAATTATTCTCATTAAATTCTAAACAAAATATGTTATATTATATACATAATTTTGATTAGCTTGACGGTTTTCAAGCTATAGCCACTTTTAAAACAACTTTCAAACTTTATTGTATCTATTACATTTTTCGCAAAATACATAAAAAACCGTTAACGGGGACGTATTTCTCGATGTGAGGGGGGTAAAGCGGCAAGTGGAAAGGGGGAGGGGGGTGTTGTGGGTTTTGATCAGCAGACCCAAAGGTCAAAACCCACACAAGTTTCAAAACTTTATTAAGTTTATTTACCCCATACATTGTTTACACAGAATGACTGTATTACATGTCCAACCGTAAAACGAACGTTAATTCTGACGCCCGCGCCAATACTTTATAGGTTGAGAATTGGCTAGGCCACTCTAAGGCATGACGTCAACGCGGTCTTTTTGAAGCCTACAAACAAAGTTCGCTAAAAAGTTTTGTCTCATTATACAATACCTAGCTGTTGCACGCTAATTTGCCCGTGTAACTTTATAAAATACTAGCTATTTCCTGCGACTTCGTCCGCGTTAAAAAATATAAAAAGTAGCCTATCACGTGTCCCGTACTTCTAAATGTTTATCTACCAAGTTTCATGAAAATCAGGTAATTCGTTTAAGAGTTATGGAGGAACATATATACATACATACATACAGAAAAAAAATCCAAAAATCATCAATTTAGTTTCAGTATAATGTATAGAGCCTATATACACGATATTTCTGAAAACAAAGTAAATTACTCCATGACCGACTTCAATGAAATTTTGCATACACTTTGTCAGCTACACAAGAAAGGACATAAGTTAATTAAGTTAAGTTAATTCGCTTAAGAGTTATGGAGGAACATACAATACCTATTGTAGGTACACTTACAGGTTTGTTATTAGTACCAACCTTCAATGATAGAGAGACACTGAAAGAAGTAGTAGTAGTTAATGACAAAAACCGCATTATTTCTTATTAGAGATGGGTTTGCTCTTTGCCAACAACCAGCTGTGTAGCAATGAGGCCTAAGATGGAGCTAGCTCACCCAGATAAAACTTTTTAACAAAAAATAAAACCGCCGAAAAAACTGAAAAGCATAAAATAATCTTATTATCATTTTAGCTAAGTAATTTTGAGTCGCCGCCGCGCATCATTCTTTACGTAATTTTTGCTTGTTTGGCGCCGACTCAAAATTACTTAGGTAAAATGATAATAAGATTATATTTTTATGCTTTTCAGTTTTTTCGGCGGTTTTATTTTTTGTTAAAAAGTTTTATTTTATATTTTTTTGTGGCTATAATCTAATATTTACTACATACTTAATTTTTAATTTTCCCACTCCCATTTTCTCACCCTTAGGGTAGGATTTTTTTTTCCAAATTTATACAAGACCAACTTCGAGGTACACCCTATCCATTAAAGAAAGACTTTGAAACTTTGAAAAAATTTGGGTTCAAACTTAGGTCCTGGTTAGCAGAGCTCTCCTACGACTCCACAGAAAAACTGCTAACTTATAAACACTAATTTACATAAAATACATCACACGCACACAGACTGGCATAATGGACATAAATGGCATAGCACAAATCAAACACTGTTCCTTATTCCGAATTATAATTCATATAGTACGAGAGCCCACGATACAGGCATGCCTAGTGTGGGGACAGGGGTTTAATTTAAAACTGTAAAATATCTGATAATCATAAATTATTTTGAATTTTTGAATTTGAATATAAGCTCGGAAATAAATACATTGTAAATTAAATCATTATCGTATAGGTAGTTAAGTCTCTAACTGACTTTCCAGATTTTATCGATGGCAAATGAGTTTCTGAGGAATAACTCATGAATATCTTATTTACATTTGCCGAGTTATCGCTGTTTTTAGAAGGCTAGTTATTAAATAAACAAAGATAGTATGCGCCACCAAACAATTGTTTTCACTCTCAATACAAATACGTAAATGTCAAAGTTAGAGCCGTGAAATAACTCGGGATAAAACGTCAAATACCCAGAGCATTACTTTGCCAAAACTCAACCGACTCAATAATATCTCGCAGAGATATATTATTTCGATGAATAATATATATTTAGAAGGGCGCTTTTCTATGTACAGTCGGCTGCATAAGTCCATTCACACTCAAAAGTGCAAAACAACTGAATACTCAACGCGTCATAAGTCGTTGTTACGACTAGAGGACAAAATGAACTTCACGTACAAACGATCGTAAAAAGCTTCAGTAAGTAATTTGAGTGTGCAGTTGTTTTGCACTTTTGAATGTGTTTATCGACTTTTGCGGCCGACTGTACTTGGTTCATATATATATTTTCTTATCTCTTTACAGACAAATGAATAATATGACTATAGCTTCAGTTGTTCAATAACACATCGGATCGAAACCAATTTAGAATACCAATTTGTTTCATAGATTAGACAGATTTGGACAATAACTTTTATAGCGAAATGCAAATATTCCACATATTTATTATTTAGTTGACATGAATTATTTTATATTGGCAATTTATTATTTCGGAGTAAATAAAAGGCAAACTAAGGAGCACTTAATAATACAAAAGACAATGCTTCGCAATGGAGGCAATATTTTGTCCATTTATTAACCTTAACTGTCTATAACGGAGCCTGAGAGAGTGCAGCCTTTGAAGCACTTCACCATTGATAGGTATTCGACCGGTATTGTATTTAGGTCTAGAAATCTAGATGGATAGTGAAAGTAAGCGGCTAAGGTCAACGACTTCACGTGGACACAAAATGAAACTGCTATTAAGATTTGAAAATGAACAATTCTGAACATCTTCAATGGAGAAAAAGATTTTCGTACACATTATAATTATTTGGATTACTCATGCTCTGAAACTAGATCGTATTTTAATACTAAACATACTATACTATTTTAACACTCGGTGTTTGAATAAATTAACAATAATTATACCATTAATAGTTTGTCATGCGACTTTGTCCGCGTAACTTTATAAAATATATAACACCTGAGAAAATGTATGTGATAATTAACACTTGATGCATTGTTGCTATAATAATTTAGCTAGGCGTTAGTAATATATTCATTTTAGATTATCCCCTCGGGAACAGTACTTTATTTCTGGATGCAAGGTAATCTATGTCCTATCTGATGTCCCAGACAACGTGTATGCAAAATTTCATGATCATCGGTTCAGTAGTTTTTGCGTGAAAGCGTAACAAACAAACTCACATTCACATTAACATTTATAACCTACATTAACAGCGAGTAAGGATGTTACTCGCTGATAATGTAGGTTTCTATAGGTGAACGAATTTTTCAAATTGATCCATTAGTTTTTGAGTTAAATCAATTCAATTCGTACGAAATAAAATTGTGCGAGACGCTACTAAACATTTTTATGTTGTAAGTAATGAAAAGTAACTGTTTCACAAGGATACAAGTGAACAATAACACCCTCGGACCCGATGTACATGTGTGTACACCCACCTTCGCTCGCCTCTATAACAATTAACTATAAGTAATTTCTTATATTGTTTAAAATTTTATTTTGACTACTTGTCGCTTGAGACATAAGGCCATAATTAACTTTTCTTAATTTAAAGAAAATAAATGGGGCTCTAAATAGTCTAAAATGAAGCCTCCTAATATCACTACATAGTACAAAACAAAGTCGCTCCCCGCTGTCTATCTGTCCTTATGTAGGCTTAGATCTTTAAAACTACGCAACGGATTTTGATGCGATTTTTTTTAATAGATAGAGCGATTCAAGAGGAAGGTTTGAGTATAATTTTTAACGCAGGCGAAGTCGCGGGCACAAGCTATCTACTAAAAATAAAATAAAACACCTGGAAATTTTATAACAGCAAAGACGTCAGGCGTTATATTGCTTTACACATTTAGTCAGGCGCTTTTAACGCGGGCGAAGTCGCGGGCACCGTTTAGTTTAAATTAAAATAAAATCTGATAACCTAAGCCACCCTAAGCTAATTGCACGTTAAAGCTAAAGCGAAAGTTACCTTTAACTTAAGTGGATGTTTTAAAATTTAGCGTTTAAGTAAGTTAAGTTTAAGTTATTCATTTATTCAATGACTTTTTTATAACTTTTATACGAGTCTTAACTTCTTAGTTTTTTCATGTTCAGATAGTATAATAAAATATGAAATGTAAAATGGTATATTGAGAGTTTGCCTAGTTCACTTAACTTATACTATTAATTGTGTACCTTTTAATTTTTAGTCTGGTTTTTTTTTAGTTTTCAAGCAAAAAAAAATTTTTTTTTTAGCTTTGGGTTCTTAGCCATAATATATGAAGATTATCAGCCCATATATATCTTCCACAAGTCCGTTTTATTTGAAATTTCAATCTCTATATAATAGAAACATAGCGAATAAAAGGAATACAAAACCTTCGGTATAAATATTATAATTCTGAAGGAATTCTATTACGAATATTAAACGGAAGACGGAAACAAATATTACAAATATTGTGTAATACTTCAGGCTTATCGTCGTCCAATGTTATATATTTATCAAATACCATGGGACACAAAATAAATTGCTTTCTGGTTTGTTCGTCTAATTTTTTCCCTTCCATACCTTAGTATGAACCGGTATTTATCTGTTTATTTTTATTAATAGCTTAAGTATACTTTAGGCACCAGGTGCCCTAGACAAAGTGACATGACCAAGACGATAACGAAGTTCGAAAACAACAAAATGTATGGGAAGTATCACGTGATTTAACGAAGGCATATGTCAATCCCATACATTTTATTGTTTTCGAACTTCGTTATCGTCTTCGTCATGTCACTTTGTCTAGGGCCCCTGATATCTAAACCCTTTAAAATTTCGATAATCATTCCTAACGTTTATGTGTAGAGTTTTATATTTTTATATTTTTTTAGGCACAAAAAATTCCAATATCAAAACAATTTGATATTTTGATAAAAAACAAAATATATTAACATGTGTCTCATAAAACATGTGTGTGTAATGATTATTTTAGTTAATTTAATGTATTTTTCTAATGTGTAATAACTTTGTGACTGGCTGTGTCTTACCTTTTCACGCCTTAACTAATCAAACCGATCATTGTGAAAATTTTTATATACGTTATTAGGTATCTACATCCAGAAAAAAGTTCGAACAGTTCCTATGGGATCATCTAGATTCTAGAATAAAATAAAATACTAACACCTTATGTCAACAAGAGGTCAAGCAATATAATATTCCTTATACATAATTTTTCAACGTGTATGAAATCCCGGGCACCAACTATAGTATCATATATAAAAATATTAACATTCTCCAGTCCTTTTCCATTAAATTATATGTGTACCAAAAAATAGATAGCTTATTTTTTTTATCATAACATCTGTGAATTGTTGCTCTCAATAAAATATACCATAAATAGATTCGTATATTCTATGTTATGAAAAACATTTTTGTGTAACATTACTAACCCCTTACTTGTATTGATATTGGAATAGTTGCTTCTTGGTAAATATTATGGTCGGTAAAAGCATTTCCAATCTGACGAATAATTCGATTGTGTCACAACAGAATTCAACGAAGAAAATATTTATGGTAAAATACCGATTAAAAAATATTGTGGTATTTCGCATAAAAGAGATAGTGACGTCACATATGCTAGAATGGATATCGAAAATATTCTATTTTTTAAATCCAGCTCTATTTATAGCTTTTAGTATGATATTGTGAAGGGCATTACCAATTTCTGTTAGTTGTTTTTTGACATTGGAAATGTCTTTTTGACGTTGGCTTCAGTATAGGCCCCGATTTCACGAAAAAGTGCGATCCCCATAATATATGTATTTCAGAGACTTGTAAGATATGATGTATGGTGCAAAAAGAATTTTTCAAAAAAGTCAAAAACGAAAAAAAAGTTATGGCCGAAATAGTGAAAATAATTTGAATTTTGTTTTCGAATTTTTGATTTTGGTGCTCGATATTTTGGAAACGAAGAATTTGAGAGAGCTCCTCTGGACAATTTAGTCAGCTACAATTTGAGCCTAAAATAAAGACGAACGGGTTAAGGGTTTGCCCTGTGGCTTAACCTTTTTGAAAGAAGTCAACAAGTCAGACAAATGTATCTACCAGAACCATTTTTCAGTGTTCATTTTTCTCTACACTTTTAATGTTCTGTTATTTATTTTTTCTTAGTGTGCTTCCCAAAAGACACGTTACCAACGAAAAACTATTTTATGCAATTTTTTGTTTGTTTTATCAAGCAGTATTTATTTAACAAACTAGCTGGCGCCC
Organism: Synanthedon vespiformis; assembly: GCA_918317495.1. Classification (NCBI taxonomy): domain Eukaryota; kingdom Metazoa; phylum Arthropoda; class Insecta; order Lepidoptera; family Sesiidae; genus Synanthedon; species Synanthedon vespiformis. The sequence goes on along the minus strand of OU906954.1, from coordinate 435,166 downwards.
GTGACTTCGTCCGCGTTGAAAAAGTAAAAAGTAGCTTATCCTGTGTCCCGTACGTCTAAATGTTTATCTACCAAATTTCATGAAAATCAGTTAATTCGTTTAAGAGTTATGGAGGAAAATACATACATACATACAATACCTACACTTAGAGATTTATTATTAGTGAGTATTGATATTGATAATTGATTGATTTATATAATAAATTGAATTTAAAATCCTCTGGCATTAGAATGAATGAATCTACTGCGCGATAAAACTCACAGAGAGTTCTGATACCTAATACATAATTTGTAACATTCCAATTCCAGTAGTTTCCAAAATTTTCAACATTCCAGGTTCCATTGAGCAAGAAACGCATTTTTCTTGTACAATCTTCGTGTTTAATTTGTTGTCAAATTTTATTATTTCAATAAACACAAACACAATTCCTATCTATACACTTGAGCATAATGAAAAGTTGCATAAGAACGTGGGTGTTGAGTTGAACTGTTGTGCTGACTCTATTGCAGTGAAGCACACCTAAAACGTTTGGTATGAATCACGGCGGGCCGCCATGTTTGCGTTTTTGAATGAATCAATTAATTAGCATTTATGAAAGTGAGGCTATGCACTAAAACGCGCCCAAATGACACACAGCAAATCGTTCATTCCTGTTAAAAAGATTATGAATGGAGCCTAGTAGTGTTAACGAAGTGCAGCCTCTACTGGGGTCGTTGAACCTTTGACGCAACGGCCATATTGGAAGATGGCCGCCTCATGCGGGAAACCCAAGAGCACTCATTTCGATTGCCTCTTCACTATTTTTTATAACAGTTGCGGTTTACTTATTTTGATCTTTTTTTTAAAAAAAAAAAAACAAAATGGGGAAACTACGCCTAAACTTGTTTCAAAGTTTTGCCCGCCATTCAATTGACACGGTATATATCAATCGTGCAATATTACATTTTGTCATTATTTATAATTATGATAAAAAATGGACAGGCTGATGACTCAAAAATATATTAAATTACATTATAAGAAATGACTCTTCTTTTGTCATCAATACTAATAAGAAAAGAAGTATATGTATGTTTCTCCACAACTCTTAAACGAATTAACCGATTTTCATGCAACTTGGTACCTAGATAAACATTTCAACACACAGGACACATGATAGGCTACTTTTTCTTTTTGCAACGCGGACGAAGTCGCTGGCGCCAGCTAGTTATGTCTATAAAAGATTCGTTTTCCACTCCTTAACATAAAAAAAATTAGGTACTAATCTGATGGAATATGTTTGAGAAAATATGCAATTTTGACTGAAGAGGCAAAAAATTAGGATTGTATTGTAGAAATGTATTAATTTTGAAAAGATTTTCATGGTGAAAATGTAGTTACTTAGTGAATTTTTAAATGGTTAAAATAGAACCCCTCATCAGCGTTACAGTGCAGAGGGTTGTTAATGTCACAAATATTTGGTGGTTGTCTCACTATGATGTGAGGTGCATCATAGTGAGACAACTCATAGATTACGTGTATCAAAATTGACTTAGTTGGCCTTTAGTCTCTCGAAACTGGGGCAGGTCTTTAGTGTTATGTAAGCAAAGGAGTGAAGGTTGCCTTTTAAGTAAATGAATATATGGAATCTCATAAAAGAGAAGAGATTATATAATATTTTAAGGAAAAATTCCGAAAAGATCGAAATCTCGTTACATACTTATTGGCGTGAATTGGATCGTAACTAAACGGTGGGTCAGGGAGGCTAAGGAATACGTGAGCGGAAACCAGAGTGTGTCGGGGCGTGTGCTTGAAATGTATATTTCCATCTCGCATTACCGCCTTCCTTCAAAAATCCATCTCTAAAACTTCGAGTTTATTTCAAATAACTCTTTTTAACAAAAAATACGACTTCAAACTGTTTTCTCATGGATGCCATTGTCAGAACTGGGCAAAATTTAAATGGGACCACACGGGAAGCACACGCTTTCAAATAAAAAAAAAATACAGTCGAATTGAGAACCTCCTTTTTTTGGAAGTCTGTTGAAAAAGGACTTGGAAAATTTGTCACAAAACCGGTCCGAAGGCAGAAATTTATTAGGGAAAACATTTTCATGTCCTTCGGAGGCCGTAAACGATTCCAACACAGTTAAGGCTTCCTAAGGGCGAGCAATAAGAATTGTTTGTTATTGTGTGGGAAGTTAACTGTGAGACAACTTCATACTCTTAAAGTATTTTGCTATAATGGCTGTCTAGAATCGCGTGACCTAAAATTGCATTTATGAAGTTATCGTCTGGTTGGCTACCTTCGTCTCTGGTCAGTCAGACTAAACAAAAATTAAGAAGCAGAGCATATCAATTTGAAATCTGTAAATGTGATAAGAATTGAGGTCTAGAAATAGTTCGAATGCAAATGTTTCCGAATCCATTGAGATTACTCGTGGAGGTACTACCGCAAAACACACTTAGTATACCATGAACACATTAATTAACTTTAAGATCACCAATAGCAAACTATATTTTAACGCTGATTTTATCATGTAAGTATTAGTAAAGCAAAGTTACTAGTTGTTGGACTAAGTAATCTGAAGATTGTCTGAAAATTTCATCAAAATCGGATCAGAGGTTTTATAGTCCATATGGAACATACATACATATATACGCACATATATTGCCTTTTATATAATATATAGATTTTATCATAAACTATAGTGTCTCTTGTGATAGTCGTACACAATAAAAGAGTTAGTCGCAGTAGAAAATAATGAAAAGGGCAGTGTGCCGCTAAAAACCGCCCCCAGATGTGACCGGATCGATGGACGTCAGGCGCCGAGTGCCAACAAAAATTATGTAAACAAAATAACTACCTACGCACTTTGTTTTAGAAAGCCTATTTCATAGTATGTGTTAAAAACAAACTTGCAATTTAAAGTTGTAGAAACTGTATTGGTTTGTTTGTTACGCTCTCACTCTACTCAAACCATCACGGTGAAATTTTGCATACACGTTGTCAGGGATACAAAAAAGGATCTATAGTAGGTAATACAGTTCATCGAATAAAAAAGTACAGTCGGTGTAAGAAAAGGTTCATCACAATAAAGTCGACATTTATTTTGTTTTCACCAGGGCACGCCCTTACTACTTAATTATTATGTGCCTAATTTCGTAAGTTGTATGTACAGTCGGGGTAAGAAAAGGTTCGTCACCTGAATGTCGACTTTTGCTTGTACCAAGGCAATTATCAGTCATGCCAAAATTTCATTTCAAACGTCTGTCTAATGGTTTAGTTCAAAAGGTACTAAGAGTCTACGACTTGATAAGGAATGAATGACTTGATAAAGACTGCCCTTCGAAATATTAGTCCAGGAAAGTCATGATGTTAGATTAAAAACATAGATGTAACAAAATTGTATAGTAACAAAACTGTGTTTAGTGAGTTATAAATAACCTTTTCAGCTTAACCACTGGACCGATTTTAATTAAACTTGATATGAACATAGCTGGAACCCTGAAGAATGTCGTTGGTTACTTTGAATCTCTTCACACGGGAGAATCCGCCTGCAAGAGCTATTCTAAAATATTGTGTACACAAACCGCGGTGGGCCTCACTCTGCTTGGCCAACGATTTATTTAGCGCGTAGTACTCTCGTTGGGCCTCACTGTGACGCAAGCGCATGTATCGACGCACGCGCACATGCGCAAACACGCACACACGCAACGCCAATAAACACTGTGCGTAAATAGAACTAAACCGCGAACAGAATTTGTGACATAATTACAACATAAATTCTCATTCGGATATAAATTCTAATCATACTCGAGTCAACTTTTAAATTGCTTATGATTTATTCATACCATCAGTTATTTTTGAACATAAATAACACGGTGAACTATTTTTTCATATTATATTTTTTTTTTTCAAATAAAATGTTTTTAGTCACATTTCTAGTTTGTGTTAAAGTGATATTGCTTAGAGTTTTGTAATATTTTTGTTATAATTTATGTGGATTTGCTCCCAAATGTGGCAGCATTGGCAAATCCTTTCTCCAAATAGGCAAACATAATATTATGGTCATAAAATAATATTAACAGGAATATTAATGAGGTAACCGAGAGATTAAATCCTTACATAATTATTTTATTACTTTTAGACCTAATATAATTTAGTGTTACTATTTAATCTTATTTTTATATTTACTTTATAAGTTTTTGGTCTATAAGGCTAAAACTTTGTAACTTTTTATACAAACAGTGACTTTTTAACGGTCCATTTTTAAAAACGTCCATTTTAAGTCGGTTTGAAGTCGGTTTATTTTTTGTTAAAAAGAGTTATATTTCTATCAGCTTCTAACAGCACACTTATTTTTTTTTTAATAGTTGCCCTTGAATTTTATTACAGGCGGACACGACAAGTCTTTTAATATTTGCAACAAACAAAAAGCAAATAAATAAATAAATAAATATAAATAAATATCTTCACACATTCCAAAGTAAGCAAGTAATGCTTGTATTATGGATACCAGACAGTTGATATAATACATAGATTACATAACTAAATATTATAAATAGAAAACATCCATTAACTCGGGTACAAAGGTAAAATGTTAACAAATAAAACATTTGCCCCTTGCGGGATTCGAACCCGCGGCCATTTGGTTAACAGCTAGAGTTCAATAGCAAAGATCACTCATCTCTAATAAAAAATAAATTCTTTCCCGTATTGAAAATATTCTCCAAATTAATTTTCATCTAGTTAAATCGTTTGCGTAGTTCAGCGAAGGTTACAAACAGACTGGGTTAATATCCATTTATAATATTGGTATACTAATATACTACTAATAAATCTGTAAGGGATGGTCATGGAGTAAGTTATACTTTGTTCAGAGATATCGTGTTTATAGGCTCTATACATGATGCTGAAGCTAAATATATATATACTATTTTTAAATCTTTTTTTCTATATGTATGTTTCCACAACTCTTAAACTGAACTGAAACGAATTTCATGAAACTTGGTAGATACCTAAACATTTAGACGTACAGGACACATTTTTCTTTTTCAACGCGGACTAAATCGCGGGCGCCAGATAGTCGAATAATTAATTGTTTATTTCCAACAGATCGATTCGTTAGTTCGACACGTAGTGGTTTGGCATCTCAACGTCGGAATTACAAGTTTCCGTGGGCAAAGGAAAGGTTTGTTTATAGCTAATAGTTAGTGAGGAGTTCAGTGTCCGGGGCCGCAACACTCGACGGGTTAAGACATCACGTAAAGGTTGACGCACACCTAAGACTGATTCAGCTTTATTCGCATCTGCCCAATACTTTTCCGAATTCGCTCATTTAACTACAGTAATTAAAGTTGGAGAGTTGGGATATTAGTTTTAGAATTAATTTTACAAGTAAATTTTTTTTTAAGATAATTGCGCATAAATCCCTATCTATACTAATTATTATTATAAGGAGGAAATATTTGTTTGTTTGTATAGAATAGGCTCCGAAACTACTGGACCGATTTGAAAAATTCTTTTACCATTAGAAGCCGACATTATCCGTGATGAACATAGGCTACTTTTTACTGCGGGAAAATGCTTCATTCTTACGGGAAATCTAAAATAAAAGTAAAGGGGGCCGGGAGATAGCGCCATCTATCCAAAATACGATAGATGGCTTTTTATACTTTTCTACGCGGACGAAGTCGCGAGCACCAGCTAGTATATATTATATAGTCAAGACTCATTGGTTTGTTAAAACTTAAACCATAATGATAATTTATTAATTTATGGTAGATCTCTCTAAAAAAATACGCATGTTTCCTAGTAATGGTGAATTAAAGGATAAATAAAATAAGTATAATGTAACGAAAACAACTAAGTGCCTACATAATATACTTCTAAACCTTATGGATAATTTTTGCTTTTTGTATTCAGATTCTAGACCGTTGTCGGCCATTAACACAAGTAACGCCATAGATGCTTGTAGGTAAGTGCGCCGACCTTAGTAGTATTAATAAGAATTAGGAATGTATAAAGAACATCGATGATAGAGAAATGAAACAGCACACATGCTGTTATTTCACGGTGGCCTTCTATGGGGGTGGTTACTGCCCTTCGACGGGCTGCTTAATTTATGACTGCAATACACAGTGTGACCTGCCCTCTACTAAAACACAGAGACCAGAGACAGCTTTGAAAAGTTCGTTTTTTACAAAATTGGCCCGGCGCGGCGGGGAATCCAGACTCCAGGGAATGATTAAGATGCTTGCGCTTGATCTATATAATGGGCTCTTCGTATTAGTTACTGTAAAATTTCTTAATTAAACTGAAGGCTATATTTTGGTGCATTCTCAATTGTGGTAACTGTGAAAAATTGGAGACATTTGAAGGAAGTAAAGCCGTAAAAAATGCATTAATATGTAACGTACATAAAATAAAGCTTTGCAACCTCATTTCTAACTTGCTACAATTGCAATTTTCCCTTCAAAAGTAACACAGTTTTTAAATAAAAAAAGGGCTAACAAGTAAACCACCCAAGCTTCGCAATTAAACGAATAACAAAAGCGGAGAAAATCCACATCTAGGCTCTCCCTTAAACCCTTAAGTGCCCCTGTAAGCCGGCTAAATTAGAAATACAGCGGCTGCGTCATTTTTATAGTGTTGTTTTGGCGTCTATATTCGTCTAGGTTGGTTCTACAAGGTCAATCGGCCTAACACTCGTGCGTAAGACACCAGAAAAAAAAATACTTCATAACGATCGCTGTGACGTATACGCAAAGAGTAATAGTTGTGCAGATGCGATACTTTGTCGAAGTTATCAATTTTTAACGTATTTCAGACCTCACAATGGTAGAACATAATGTTTAAATTATTTGAAAGATTACAGGTAACGATACCAGATAACACGATCATGAGGAGTCCTTACTGAAAAGATTTGATAAGATCCTAAAGGTGGATCGAAATTAAGTAACAATTTTATTATTATACCTATATTCTATTATAACTATTGGTGAAAGAATTGGCTATTTGGCAAGATTTAAAATATACTACAAATTGTGGTTATCCTATCAGATAATAGCTTAAAAAATCATGTCACTTTATTTTAAGCTAAATTATGTATATTTTTTGGCAAAAAACATGAAAAAAAATCATGATTTTTGAAATTTTATCTGCGACCGAAACGCCCTGTGATTGATTGCAATTCTGATGAAATAGTAACAGTATCAGTACACTAGTAACAGTAACTGATTGTAGTTCTTTACTAGTTGTAGTTGTTTACTAGCGTGTGACGTCACACGTATCAAAGACCAGCTCCATTACAGAAACAGCGTTTTAGGCGCGGTTTTGGAAATTTAAACTCCCACAAATATCAATGTAGTGTGCTTATTATGTAATAAAGAATAATTTAAAACGATTTTCTAAAATTAGTAAAATAGCGGATTTTTAAATCGGATAACTGGTTTCGAGGATTATCCTACATACATACATTATGGCCGATAAATTTTTCAGTGGCCTATAAAGAAAGAAAAAATCTGTTGTTTTTGTTATCTATAAGTGGATTTTTTTTATTAGGTTAAGTTTGTTTACTCACCACTATTAAGTAAATAATAATAGTATTATTAGTATTAACACCTGTAAATTTCCCTAAAATAAAATAAATAAATAAATAAAAACAAACAAACATACAAACTTTACCTCTTTATAATATTTGTATAGATTGTTAATATTATGGGTATACCCAACACCTACTACTTACCTAAGTATAGATAGATACTTAGATATACTTAGACACCTAAGTATCTACTACTTACCGCCCCACAGTACAAAATCTTTTGCCTCCGTAGAGCGATGAATTAAATTATGCATAAGTAAAAAAACCTCGAGTTAATGAGTAATGAGACGGTCATAAACGTTTTATACGCTCATTAAAAACTAAGAGTAGGTTAATAAATATTCTCATTAAAACCACAAATAGGAAAACCACAAAATGTTGCAACTTCTATTTATAGGCCAAAAAATTGCCAATAGTTATTATGCGAAATAATCACCATTAACCTAATAACCTATGAATATAATGTACCTATATGTGTCATAAAATTTAATGCAAAATAAAAATATATGGATTGGATATAGCGGAATTTCCTTAGAAGAAGTTAGCGGAGAAACAGACGTGACGTGGACAGCGACTTAAATTTATAATATAGAGATTTATAAAATATTTCTAATAAATTATTATCCCTACAGCCTATCGTGAATGTGCAATACTTCTTGACATATATTTAAGTAAAATATTTCGTAAACCGAGCAATACCAAGAAAAGAGAACCCTATTTCTTTTAAATCAAACTTTGATTAAGGATACACAATTACACACCAAACAACTGCTGAAATGGGAGGGGCACAGTTAGTAAGTAATATCGGATTATATTTTACCTTATTATTTAGCTAGTATGAATAAAGTTTACCTATTTGCGAATTTGTTTTTTTATTCTTTGTCGCCAGGTCAACGTACTGGGGCCGCACCGCTCACTGGGTTCCGAAACAGACCACTACGCAAGTTCAACTTGTCTTTCTAAACAAACTAATAACGTGTACAAGAATTAATTATCTACGAGACGTGTGTTTTCTATAATAATAACTATAATTCACATAAAAGTGTATAAAACTGAGTGCCTCTTAAAAGCCTTGGCAATAAAATCCTCAAGTCAAGATAACTAGACTCGTTAATTTTTGATTGTCCAATCGTTTTACTTTTTAATTACGTTAAAAACGCAAATTGAAGACCTTCTTGGTTGAGTGGTTAAGGTGCTTGTTTTAACACTCTGTCTCAGGAGCCCCGGATTCAATTTCCACCAGGGCCATCTTAGAAAATGAACTTTTCATAGTTAGCTCCTGGTCTGGATTTGGAAAGTATTGACAGACTTGTCACCGTGATTAACAGACGTGTCCTGTGGTGTTTCATAGCAAGTAAGGGATGACAGAACTCATGAACACATTTCCCTATCCCCTTCCTGATTTCATATCCTTAAGGTGAAACAAGACGGCGACCCGAACTAAAATGCGTCCTGTCTCACACGGCACAAAGCGCGGGAAGAGCACTCGACTGAGATGCACAATGATTCATACCAAAAATAAAATCATAAACAGACCCTTGGGCGTATACTCTTTTTGAGAAAACTACTGCATATATCTATTACGTGTAAAGTTATTTGAGCTCTTGAATAACTAATCAATGTTTGTATGCAAAGTATTTTGGAGTTTTTGTACACTGGATTGACCTAAACACCCTCAAAGTTGCATTAAAACTGGTGTTAAAATATAGATTTTTCAAGGATAATATTTTTTAAATTAATACTTTTTTTTTAAGCTTGTATGCATACGAACCTAGTCAACGACAAGATAAATCGGTATCATGCTTACTTTTGTAAATTAAACATAAAACAGCGGAGTAATAATCATTGTACGTTTGTATGGAGAAAAGCTGACTTGTATTACCTTAATTCTACATTTGATCGGCAGCGCACTTTAATTATAAGCGACCGATAAACTGAAAAACTACTGCACCGATATTCATGCTGTTTTCACCAATGGATAGAGTGGTTCTCGAGGAAGGTTTACCGCCAAATTGGCTTCTTACTCATAACCCTAGATAAACTCTGACATAAACATTTAGACGTACAGGGCACAGGATTAGGCTACTTTTTTCTTTTTCAACGCGGACGAAGTCGCGGGCGCCAGCTAGTTCTTTATACTAGAAATAAAAACGAGTGATTACGTTAATCGACGTCCATATAAGAAAGGTGCTAATCTCGTCTCAAGACAAATGCAAGACAGCTATTTAGGCAAAAAGTATGCGGTCTCTCTAATTTTGCTGTTGTCACGTGAAGACAAGATGGATTTTTATTGATACTTTGCACGATACATAGAACTGGCTAACATTGACGGTAGTAATTAACATATTGCAAATTTGACACTACGTTTCTATTGTATAGACACATATTATTATATATAGTTATAATGTAAAGTCGGGGTACGACAGTTTACAAATACATTCCTATATCAAAGTCGTAGTACCTTTTGAAACTAAAGCACTAAGCAGACAACTGACTGACGTTTGAAATGAATTTTTAGCATGACTGATAATTACATTCAGGTAATGAACCTTTTCTTACCCCGACTGTACATACAACTTACGAAATCGAGCACATAATTATGTATGTAAGGGCGTGTACAGACAGTTTTTAATAGTGCTAAAGATATGGTCAGCATATGCCACGCTTTTCGAGCACGTTTGCATATTTTATGCGAGTTACGAATGAAAAAATGAAAAAATGAAAAAATATTTATTGCATAAATCTTATACATATACATACTTAACAAGCAAATGGCTAAGCAACTCTAATACTTATCAACTAACATTTTACAATCTTCACTTGAGAATAAAGCAAGATATGTATTTAACATATTTAACAAAATAGGCCTTAAAATAATATATATTATAAATATATGTAAATCAATATTGTCCCCTGACCTCCAAGCTAGGATTACCTGTGTTTTGGAGATCAGTGGTTAATGGGAATAAAAGTTGATGATGCTGCCTGCATTTTATAATGCATCCTTTATAATGCGCACTGTCAAGGTTTGGAACTCCCTGCCGTCTGTATTGGTACAGACGTGGGGTCATGGGGCCCACAATGCTAAATGTGGAGTCACTCGAGCGTTGTGGGGACCTATTGGACTTTGAAGATTGGATGGTAAGAAGAAAAAAAAGGTTATATGTAGTTTTTCATTTCAGCGGTGGGGTGAGCGTCTTCAGGCGTTCAAAATTTTATAGTTAGTCGCTGTATTTTAAAAAATCCGCCATATAATCGTCAGATTAAGAATCAGTACGATCAGGAATTCAGGCTGAACAGTCTGTATGAATATCTGACGCGCTCGAGTATTACAAAATGACAATAGTCAAAAATCTTTTTTCATTTTCAAAAAGCTCCCACGAGCTTGCGTTACATCTGAATCGTCTGAATTTTAAACGGGAACTTAGTTTCCTCTGAAAATCTGACGCGCTCGAGTTGTATTTAAAATTTTACTACAACCCCCGCTAACCCCACCAACCAAACCGTCAGATTAATACATATCCGTTTTCGGAGACACGTGGGGAATCTACATTGGCAATATCTGACGCGCTCGAGTAAATCCAAAAATCCCCTCTTGGGCTCCAGTACCATTTTTCCGAGCTCATATAACCCTAATCTTTTCAAAGTTGGAGTGAATAGGCATTTTCTGGATGAGCTCGTTCCATCGTAGACCTCATCCTTGATACACAGCAACTAATAAAATAAAATAAAATAAAAAAACAAATGGGTGCAGTTGATGAGTATATTACATTTAAGCATTCTAACAAGCATAATAAATAAGTATTTTTAAAATATTGTTGTAGTTTATGTCACTCCAAACGAGCAAACAATGAATTATTACAAGAAAAACATGTCATAGGCATTGAGTTAATACAAACATCACTCGATTCTACACAATATACCGTATTCACATATTCAAAGGCGTGTGTAATGTGTATGTATGTATAAATAAGTCCTAGCATAGTAATTTGTACGAAACATTTTGCATAATATTTACATAACTAGCAGGCGCCCGCGACTTCGTCCGCGTTGAAAAATAAAAAAGTATATCCTATATCCTGTGGGAGTCCCGTACGTCTAAATGTTTATCTACCAAGTTTCATGAAAATCAGAGTTATGGAGGAACATATCTACACTTACAGATTTATTATTAGTCAATGGATTGATGATATTATGTATTAATTTCAAGAATCAATATTGTACGGAAATGAGTCACAGATGTTTTTAAATAATGAAATCAAAGAAGCAAAGATGATCTTGATCACAAAACTTTGCAAGATCATAAGAAAAGAAATCTATTTCTTTGTCTAGTGATGCGAAGATGACGTTTTCTGGTAAGATGTTATTGAAGAGTCTGAATGAAGCAGTCCTTTTATCAATTAAAATTATTTTTTTTCGAGAACTCGTTAGCAAAACTCCATTATTATTTTTTTTCTAACAAGTATTGAATAAACATCAATATACTAAGAAGGGGACTCGCCTAACCTGATTTCGCGAACAATTCCGGTCGAAAACATTTTCTATAGACATAAATGTACATTGCCCGTCCGTCTGTCTCACTAGTCCTGGGAATTACTTTTTACTGTCGATATTTTGCATAGTATAACTATAAAATAAATTGTACTCCCATACTAATATTAAAATATACTTACTTTAAATGGTTGTGTGTCGTAATCTATGAAAGTGCTAAAGCTTCTACCCATTTAGATGTATGATGACAGTGGTTATTTAAACTTTAACGACGAAAATACAAAATTTATAGCAAACGAAGCCTCGAGGTACAGCTGTATTAAAATGAATATATGTAGAAATGTCCAATTCTTATAATCATTATACCAGGTGATAGGTCCCTTTACGGAAATATGCATTCCTTATTTTTTTCCTTTTTTAGCATTTTATTCAGTTCATTTTACTTTTGGAATTAGTCTATTTTTTTAATTTTCATTTTTTTCTCGTGGTGTTTTGATTTTGGACTGTGATCTGGTTACTGTTTATTATTTGGCAGTTGTATATTTAAGACTTTTGGCGAAATAGTCAGGGTTTTTCGTCATCTATACGTATTCGTATTATAAAATGAAGTCGCTACCTGCCACTGTCTGTTTCTCCGCTAATTTCTTCTAAAGCACACCAAGGATTTTGATACGGAAAGTTTGTGACGAAATTTCAGAAAAATATTGCATTCGTTCAAAACTGGGGGCAAGTCGCTAGTAATACATTTAGAAATGTATTAGTACTTGTTTTAGCGGTTTGTATAAAATCGTCTAAATAAGATATGACCGTGTTTCTATATTCTACAGGTTTGTACGGATAAATCAAACGCTTGTCAGATCTCACAACTAAAGCAGACGTTTATGTCTAAATAAAATGTGAAAAATAGCAAAATATGAACATAGATCGTTAATTTTTAACAGGATGTAATAAAACAATGGTACACACGACACCGGCACTTTTATGATTGCGTTGAACGCTGAATTACAATTGCCCAAAACAGCTTAATATAGAATTAATTAATAAATAGACAATCAGGAAGAAAAGCTTCTTAAGCTTTATAGCGATGCAAATTCAACCTTATTATTTACGCTTAAAGTTCACATTTAGATAAATCCATCTGCTACTGTGCATACGTAACCGCTAAATCCACGTAAAATTATATTTAAATTTTATTTCGTGTGTAAATATGTTATGTTTACTTGTACACGAATGCATTTTATTCATCATAATGACCAAACAAATTGGGCTATAAATCTTTTTAATTAGATCAACGATAACTTGATACGCAACAAACCTCTGTGAAACGTACGATTTATATCATTAATTATAATTTATACATATAATGAATGGATTTATAATGAAAAAGTTAGACGTTTTATTCTAATAAATATTACAGAAACACTCAGTGCAAGGGCGCTTACTAGAAATTGGAATCAATATAAATTGGGTTTTCCTTTTTTATTTTTATTCAAATAAACTCAAGCAGCACCTTAAATTCAGCTAATAACAATAATTATTATCTTGTATAAGTATAATTTATATAATTTAATATTTATACATAATTAATATTTTATCGATAAAAAATAAAACGCAATGCGCACATCCTTAGTGTGGGGTGAATCTGTATTGAACGCAAGCCATTCATATTTTTGAAGTTCACAAACAAGAAGCAAAAAGTTGCTCACAAAAAGCGAAAAGCTCCTAATACTTGTCAATTGTAATAATACTTTTTCTTTTTTAGATTCTGTAGCCACATAACATTATGTATTCTTATGTAAAAATTTTAGTTATATTATTAGAAGTAACCAAGCACTACTTTAATATAATAAGTTCTTACAATATTCTTGTAATGATACTCTACAATTAGGGTAAAATGACCTAATGTTGGCACCCCTCCAATTTATTGCCTAAACTTTTCACTAAAAAATAAGAAACCTATTCCGTAAACTGTATTCCCACAAAAAATGAATAAATATTAGGTTTATGAGAATTTTTAACACTAAACAGTCAAATGATTTAAACATTGTCAAACTTTCAAATTTTATTTGAGTTGAACAAATAGGTCGAAAGGTGCCAATAAATTTCTTTTCGTATTTCTTAAAGTGCCAATAATTGGGAAGTTTACCCTGAGCTCGTTTTTTTTTAAATTTTAAGACTTTTTTTTTTTTTCGGGAAGTCACGGATATTGATGTGAATATGAGTCATAGAGCTGAAAATTAAAAGTTGAAAATTAAACCAATTTTTTTTTTAATTCCAACGAACTTAAAATGGAAGGGCTATAATGTTGCCTTAATTAATTGTTTATCTAGATAACGGCGGGTTATAGTATATGATAATGAAGAAATAATTAAAAAAATAACATCGGCTGTTTGTAGGTACTTAAAGTTTATAGACGCTTCGGGCGAAATAACCAAAAACACATTTTGTCGTAACTTTTAATATCCTTTAATAAAGATGATATTTTTTTTAATTATATTGAAAATTACATTGAAGGTGAATTATATGAATTAGCTCCAGTCTTTTTGGTTTCTATCTAGTACGGGATAGGAAATAAACTACTAAACGAACTTAACTTTAATAAATAAATAATTTGCAGAAAAAAATTGTGACAGTGAAGTCGGGAGCGGTCGCTAGTACTAAAGATAAATCACTCTTGAATAACTAAATGTTTTTCAAGAGATCAAACCTATAAAAGCTTACATAAACACAACAAGAGTGAGCGATACATCAACATCAAACACATTAACAAGAGCTAATCTAGCCTAAGGTATACAGAGATGCAATTGCCTTCTATATTATTATATATATACTAGTTAAAACGGCAATCACACCATACAATTTGAACGTTTCCTATTTAGGAATCTAAGTAGAGAGCTCGTGATCACACTACTCTAAATTGATTTCTAAATCGAAGACATAGAGTTGAAAATGGATAAACTCTCAATTGAATCCAATCTGTTCTAAAACGGCAATCACACCATACAATTTGAACGTTTCCTATTTAGGAATCTAAGTAGAGAGCTCGTGATCACACTACTCTAAATTGATTTCTAAATCGAAGACATAGAGTTGAAAATGGATAAACTCTCAATTGAATCCAATCTGTTCTAAAACGGCAATCACACCATACAATTTGAACGTTTCCTATTTAGGAATCTAAGTAGAGAGCTCGTGATCACACTACTCTAAATTGATTTCTAAATCGAAGACATAGAGTTGAAAATGGATAAACTCTCAATTGAATCCAATCTGTTCTAAAACGGCAATCACACCATACAATTTGAACGTTTCCTATTTAGGAATCTAAGTAGAGAGCTCGTGATCACACTACTCTAAATTGATTTCTAAATCGAAGACATAGAGTTGAAAATGGATAAACTCTCAATTGAATCCAATCTGTTCTAAAACGGCAATCACACCATACAATTTGAACGTTTCCTATTTAGGAATCTAAGTAGAGAGCTCGTGATCACACTACTCTAAATTGATTTCTAAATCGAAGACATAGAGTTGAAAATGGATAAACTCTCAATTGAATCCAATCTGTTCTAAAACGGCAATCACACCATACAATTTGAACGTTTCCTATTTAGGAATCTAAGTAGAGAGCTCGTGATCACACTACGCTAAATTGATTTCTAAATCGAAGGTATAGAGTTGAAAATGGATAAACTCTCAATTGAATCCAATCTGTTCTAAAACGGCAATCACACCATACAATTTGAACGTTTCCTATTTAGGAATCTAAGTAGAGAGCTCGTGATCACACTACTCTAAATTGATTTCTAAATCGAAGACATAGAGTTGAAAATGGATAAACTCTCAATTGAATCCAATCTGTTCTAAAACGGCAATCACACCATACAATTTGAACGTTTCCTATTTAGGAATCTAAGTAGAGAGCTCGTGATCACACTACGCTAAATTGATTTCTAAATCGAAGGTATAGAGTTGAAAATGGATAAACTCTCAATTGAATCCAATCTGTTCTAAAACGGCAATCACACCATACAATTTGAACGTTTCCTATTTAGGAATCTAAGTAGAGAGCTCGTGATCACACTACGCTAAATTGATTTCTAAATCGAAGGTATAGAGTTGAAAATGGATAAACTCTCAATTGAATCCAATCTGTTCTAAAACGGCAATCACACCATACAATTTGAACGTTTCCTATTTAGGAATCTAAGTAGAGAGCTCGTGATCACACTACGCTAAATTGATTTCTAAATCGAATGTATAGAGTTGAAAATGGATAAACTCTCAATTGAATCCAATCTGTTCTAAAACGGCAATCACACCATACAATTTGAACGTTTCCTATTTAGGAATCTAAGTAGAGAGCTCGTGATCACACTACTCTAAATTGATTTCTAAATCGAAGACATAGAGTTGAAAATGGATAAACTCTCAATTGAATCCAATCTGTTCTAACTGCGATCACACCTTTCGATTTCCTAAATTGGATACGTTCAAATTGTATGGTGTGGTAGCCCTTTTATTATTATCGACTATATAATTATCTTATGTATAGCCCTCTTACACATGAGTGGGAAATTTAAAGCTATTTCGAACAATATGTAACCCTTCTTAGCAGACATAGTGTCTGAGATTTTCATGATCATTGTAGAGTCCATTTTTTGTATAGTTAGTTGACATTTTCTTCCCGATTGACTTGTTGACTTGGCGATAACTAAATCATAAGTAACCCGATTTAGCTATAACTTTTTATTTATAGTAAAGTTGAGTTACCAATTAGTTCTAGGTATACGAAAAAAATCCTGTCTCTTTCTAACCCTTTCATTCAATACCTACAATTACAGATTTATTATTAGTATTTATGATACCAGTAAGTCACAAATTCACTTACTTACTAACTATCTTACATGACTTAGTTACAGAGGATTTTGTTGATACAACTACAAACGATACACACTAATAAGTATCCTAATTTTTCTATGTTTTTCTTTTATTTTAATTTAACTGATAAAATCCGTCACTTTTGTATGGAGATCAAACATCAGATTTTTATTATTTTCGTAAGTTTTAAAGGTCACTTTCTTAAAATCGCACTTTAATTATTAAACCTCTCTTTCCGCTAAGTTCTTTGAGAGGAAAATTCCGTTTGAAATCCAATAAATCTAATAATTTAAGCGTTATGAGATTTCTAAGAACTCTTGTATTAGCCGTTTGAAAGTAGACGCATCTGTAATTTGATAAGTCTGTTTGTAAGGAAAAGCAAATATTTTTTGTTGGTAAGCAAATTTGATCTTTCGATTCTTGAGAACTTAGAACAGTTTTAAGTTACGCAAGTTAAGCAAAATAAATAAGCTTATTATGGCTTGTGTTTTTTACAATTTCTTGTGTTAATCAATGTATAAAATGTAGCTAAGCCAAACATTATTGTTATTACGGTTTGTGTGCAAAAAATCAAGCAAATTTCCGCTCCATTAAAAACATGGACAATAACAATAAATTTAGAAGGTAAAATGCGTATTAAAGGGCTCCGGTTGTGTAAGGTCAGGTTGTACTTGCTGGACTTCTTTTTATTAGGGTACGGCCCAATTGGTAGCGGAGAGGAATACAATTTTGTTCTATTGAATTATATAGATTCTAGCGATTTTCACTTTTCATAAGACTTTCATTTTAAATGTTTATGTTAATGTTTGTGTTTACACAAAATGTAAAATGTTACGCAAAAGTATTATTACCTATACTAAATTAGGACATTACAGCTCACAGTAATTTGTGGTTCAGAGAAGGGAGTTATTCGTGATATGATGCTTGTTCGCTACTATTAAGAATCTTACTTAACTTTTACTGTGTTTGACGATCCATAAATACTTAAAAGTTTACATCAAATATTGTAACTAAATAGAAAATAGTAAGGGAAAGATTAAGATTATAGATTATTATTATAGAAAATTTGTATTGCGTAATCTTTAATTATTTTTTTCAGCAATTGAAAAGGACGATCTCTAGAAGTGCATAAATAAGTAAGAAAATTGAAACATGCAAAACGTTCCGCTATCAAAGTGGCCGTACGCTTCCATCCTTTGATCCCTTTTTCGAGGGGGCTCGCATTCAGAACTGGCTCATAAATGTACAAAAGAGTGGTCTGTTTTACATTGAGTTGTACTTACAAAAGAGTTTTCAGCTAAATTTTATTATCTGCGTGACACGGGTTAGCTGCGAATTTGACAAGAGGGCATATCAAAACGTTTCATGCCATTACCTACACTCTCGCGAACGAAACGATGTTAACCTTTTCGTTCAGCTACACTCAAATATGAGTGCTTCTAAGATACCTATAGGTTATGTTTTAGTTGTGAGAAAACTACTTATCCTTTAGAACGTGATTTCAATGTTAGATAGAAGTATTTATTTATATAGTGTCCAGCCAAGGGGCAGATACAACGATCTGCAATATCTTTCAGAATTCTAAAATACATGAAATTCTGTAAAGATATTGAAATTCCTTTTTTCAAATATTCAATTTTAAGTATAAAAATAGTTCTTATAGTTCGAGTGTTCCAAAGGAGACTTGTGCTGTACCGACCCTATTTACTTAGGCATATCGTAATTCGTAAGCTAAACCCCTCCACGTGAAGTAAAGTAATTCGGGCGTAGAGGCGCCATATTGTATCGCATTTCCTGTATCTTATCTTTTTTATTGTGCACGTAAACGATAATCGTAAAGATTAATCGATTAATTTTCTTTTTAAAAAAATCATACGTAAACAGGAAAACTACTCGTTGGTTATTTCAAAATTATATTAACACTATAGTTGGATCAACCCAATGTTTTCCCTAGGTCTGATTAATTACCCTTAAAATCGATAGGATTTTTTTGACATAATATGTTGTTGAACATTTAGGACATTATGTATTTACTTAGGCACCAAAATACCATAATACAAAATGTAAATTCTCATATCTTTTTTAATCAATTTATCTTTCTTAATAAGTATATAAAAGGCGATGTGTGTATCTATGTTCCTGTACTCATAAACCGCTGAACTGATTTTGATGAAACTTTCAGACTATCTTCAGACTAGTCCAGCGGGTAATCCTGCGAATTTTGGTAGCGATCGGACGCGGATGAAGTCGCGGACAAAAGTTAGTTTTACAATAAAGTTATCTACTGACTGTAAATAAGTCTACAAACAAATATGGACAGACAGTCTGTCTGCGAACTTTTAGATAAAAAAGCGCCTTAGGAAACATTGTTACGATAGCTTTGCTTTCTTTGTATTTACCGGTATTTGCAAATGAATAATGAATTATTTGCAGTGCACATAGAATAACGATATAATTTACTACGCGCAAGAGCTGATACGAGCGCACGAGCCAGGGCAGATAACGCTCGCGTTATGAATGAAATATGACAGTGAACTGAGTTATTATTATCATTAACCCTCTGACCCCAATTTGTTTTAATTAATAACATTAATGGAACCGACAATACGCACATTACTTTCCACAAAACAGGGGCACACGTTAGCACGATATTCTCATAATTAATTTCTAAATTATTACCAACGTCAACACAGAATAATCCATTTACTGCGGATTACTTGAGCCATAGAGTACTTCTGAATTGTTTCTACTATAATAATAGTTTCGCTCGTAAGAAAGCCCAATGTCGCTCAACGAACTATGGATTATTGATTACAATAGTCAAATAAAGCCGAATATTGGCAATCAGGGGAAATAATTCGTGTAGTTTTGAAAATTGGTACAATTATCCTCAAGAGTGGGGGGTTGCGAGTTATATTGCGAGATTTGCGGGATCGAATTAACCTTACCATGAGTTTACAATGACCGCCATATTCATATGGAAAATTGTCAATGTCAAATTGACAGTATTACCGTCTTGCTAGCGAGTGCGGCCATTATAAACTCATGGTAAATGTACAGAAATGAAGAGATACGTAGACGTACGAAAGTTACCAACATTAACCAGCGGATCAGTAAATTGAAGTGTTTATGGGCGAAGGCGAAGACAAGGTGGTCGAAAGTGGCTTCAGGCTGCTTCTGACCGGTCATTTTGGAAAGTTATGGGGGAGACCTATGTCCAGCATTTTGTATTAGAAAAAAATAATAACTTTCAATTACGTTTTTGTGAAAGTGACGAATGTGTCCTGGACCCCTTTGATTGCATTGCATAACTATTTATTATTGAATACGGTAATAAAATACCGATTGTTACACAACTCGAACATTATCCAAAACAGTCAAGGACACAAGGACTGCTTATAAAGTATATTTCTTAGATTCCGCGAACATAAAATTATTTATCCACTAAAGGTAAATATAATAACTAAGGAAGAATAGATAAAAGCTGCTTGAATAACATTTCCTGGAATAATATGTAAAAAGGAAATCATTATTTCCAATTTCAGGTAAATTCTCCCTTGAATTATATAATACGAGTTAGGTAAATGTGCCTATTACTTAATTTTTTTTTAAATTCATCCTTTTTTTCTATCACCTAGCACCTGCTTTTTTTTTTTTAATTAGAGATGGCTTTGCTCTTGGCCAACAACCAGCTGAGTAGCAAGGATGAGGCCTATCATGGAGCGAGCTCACCCAGAATATGCCTATTTACTCGAACTTTCTATTCAGAAGCTTGTGTCTTCTATTCAATATTGTTACCTATTAAATGTAAATCTTAAACAGAACATAGGTATTACCTAATCTAAAATTGTTTTAATTATTTAGGTACATACTTGAAATCATACAACACATTCTAAAGCACTTTTCATTTTATTTATATTGTAATAGGTAAGTAGTTATAGGTACGGCAGTGTTCGAGGTACGCATTAAGGTAAACCGGGAACATCCGAACAGATGAGGTACGCCGTACGATCTACAAACGTTTGCTGCGTTCGTTTGTAAACAGTCGGACGGCGTGAGGGGCCTCCGCAGGAGGGGCCCCTGACCTTGTTGCTGCGTACGCGGCGGGGGGCACGGGGCGGGGGGCGCGGGGGGCACACAACGCCACTCTGACTCCGACAACACTTCTTACATGTTTCGCTCATTTTTTTGCAACCTTTTATGACCTGGTTTCGAGTTTACTAGACATTCAACTGACTATAGGTGTTCCGTACGATGTGTCACCGGATTGGACTCGGCCACCGCCTAATTTGATTGTGAGAGAACTCCGTAGATTTCTCTAGGATATTAGATAACACTCTAGGATTTATTGAGTAATTACAAAATGTAATACACCTAAGCATCGAATTATATGTTATAACTTATACCTAAGCCTGTTTTCCGTAATGATAAAAGTATAAAAGTATTAAAGATCAACACAAAATACAGTTAGTTCAGAAATTATATAATCACACTGACATAGGTATTTTACAAAATGATGTAAAAAATGTTTTAATGAAACTGTCTAACTAAAGAAACCGTAATACATGTAGGTAACTAGGTAGGTACCATAATTTTTGATTAATCATACTTAAATATAGATGAAATTAATATTATGTTAAAGCCATGTTAAAATATATTGAGAGTTGTGTATAAATAAATAATTATCGTTTCCAAATTAAAACCGATTTTGATGAAACTTTCAGGCAATCTTCAGATTAGCCCAGTGATCATCTAGTGATGCATTTCTTTTTGTTTTTGATAATTTTATGCCATGTTTTACCTACAAATTAATAATGAGAAATAAAGATTGAATATACCTAAATGAAAAAATAATAAATCTAAGAAAAAAGGGCGCAGACGAAGTCGCGGACAAAATCTTGTATTATATGAAATCATTAAAGTTCCCTGTCGTTAGAGAAAATTTTGTAATATTATCCAATAAGAATTTCGCAACGCGAAATTACAAAATGGCGCAGATATGAAATACGCTTATAATGGCAACGTTCAATTCAAATTGTCTTAATTAATTACGGGAGAACTTCACTCGTTTAAAAGTTTTATTGAAACGCAAGATGAGTCGCTGTCAATTTATCGTTTTCTGCTTTAGGAGCTGTAAGTGTAAATAAATCATTGTATCTACTTTAGCAGAACCCAAGAATATGTAAACAATCATGGCGTTTGACAGTTGTAGTGTTGGGACAGTTGAATTGATTCAATTCTCTCATTTGACTCATAAGGGCCGAATAATTTTATGACGTTAAGTTACCATTCTCACCAAATGTTATGTTGTTTGATAATAAGAAATTATAAACCATTTATAAGGCCAACAGGGCTGGACCGATTTATATACTTAATCTCTTATTTTTGTTGAATTTGTCTCCGCTCTAAATAGCAGAATATAATTTTCTCATACATTTTCAAGTGTGGAACGGGACGTTACGAACTTCGCCGGGTCAGCTGGTAAGAAATAAATAATTCATAACAAATGAAGAAATTTATAATAACAAAACATTGGCTTAATTTGATTTCTACACCAACCCGTAAACTAAAAGAAAAAACTCATGCAAAAATGTTAACTAGCCGGTGCAAATTGGCGGATTAGTATACAGAATATTTATGTATATGTAACTATGTAAATCTGATATAATGTACCTTTTAAATATAGTGAAAGAATTTTTCACATAGGTTCAATGGTTTCGGAAATTACTCTCTGTATATAAACAAAACAAACATACAGAATCCGCCCTCACCTTTTTATATTTGCAAGTATATAGATGTAACGTTGTTGAGACTGATTAAATTGAAATTGTGTACACACAATTTGTTTACACAGGACAAATAATAACGATTTCAGGTCTAATTAGTTAATGTGAGAAAAGAAATATATTTCACTGGTAACTAACTATTTCTGCCCAGTAACGAACTTATCGGTTTAACTATATGATTAAACTTAAACACTCTTTGATATCTTTAGTGTTTAAAAAGCCAAGTAAAAATCCACAAATTAACAATCAAATAGCAAACTAAGTAAAACAAAAAAAAGTAAATCAAAGAATATTATTAAGAAAAGATAATTGTACGTTTTAAGGTCCTGTTGATTAAATTGCGAATTAATTCTGATCCCCAGAGACGTTGGGGGACCGCTTCGTAAACAAAACCGGGAGTAAGTAATAAGTAAATTAATTACTTGATTAAAGACTTAGGGCTCAGCTTCTTAGATTTACACGTGCTTAACGATTTGGTAGAGCTGCCACATATTTGCATTTATTTTGTTTACGAATGCTAATATTATGTCAAATGAAAATTATGAATCATAAAACGTCATTACACATAACTATTAGTAGTTACGTACGAAGTTTTTATCAAAATCGGTACAGTAGTTTAGGAGTTCATTGGCGTCAAACATGTGACACGAAATTTTTGTATTGTACTCCAAGTTTCAGGTAAATTCGTTTAAGAGTTATCGAGGAACATACTAAAAATAGTCAATATACTTATATAGTTTCAGTATCGTGTAGTTAGTTATAGAGCCTATAAACACGATATCTTTGAAAACAGAGTAACTTACTCCTTACAGATTTATTATAAGGACACAAGGGAAATGGCAGATGCGTTGCCGATACTACAGAAATTTATTTACAATGTAGTAGCTAGGTGAAAACACGTAAGAAAGGGAAATTGTTCCAACGTTTGCGAGTCTGAGGTATAAAGTTATCCGGACTGTATGCAACGCCACCTTATCTAAGTAAGAATGAGGATGAACTTCACATTATTTGGAAGTTGGAGAAGGTTTTAATTGATACAACTCATTGGAGCACGTATCAATGTACAGCCATTAGAATACACAAAGAGAAGGCTACATATATTCTCTAACTAAGAGGTTGTTACCTTTGTTAATCTACAATAAATGAAGCTAAGTTTAAGTCTAGATTATAAAAGGAAATAAGATTTTTGTAAAATAAACGACTATAAACGGAATACTGGCGTGGTGTAATCTCCGGGGGAAAATGTAAATAAGTATAAAAAAATCATCGATATTTATTATTCATAGTTGAAAGGTCTAATCTAGCTTAACCCAAATATGAGAGAATACTTCATATAGGATCTAACTGGACCTAATAAGCTTTAGGCATTTGGAAAATGATAAACGCCATATGATAAACATTCTATAACTTTCTAAGAAAACAGATAGGAAATGTGTAGTTTTATGGTTTCCTTGTATAGTTAGTTACTTAACGTGGAAATGTAACTTAAGTTTTTTTGGAACCATAGAAATTTGTAAATAATGTATCGTTAACGTAAGTTCTTACAAGATTGACCGATAGGTGGACATTTGAACACGATTGATCTCCTTTTGAGGGCCCATGGGAATATATATTATCGATTAAAAGGGTTCTTTCTAGTCTACACCTTATCAGAGACCAAAAACATATGATTACAATATATCTATTGAGTATGTGTATTTAGTAAAACCAAGAGGAACAAACATAATTTAATTCGTTTACGTACAAAATATGTAAAAAGTTTAAGAAAAAATGTGTCACCATTTTATTCATTCAAAAGTAGTTTTTTCTGTAGTTTCTCTAGAATTTTAACATTCTGAAATTTAGGCAAAAGCGAGTTCTTTTTTTTTTAGGTTAACCTTGAACCATATGATTTAGGTTTCACATGAATATTATGTTACTAGGACATTCTACACGCGCTCACTTAATTCAGGAACATTCATTCAAGTAAGATATCTGTAAAAGTATACTTTAAATCAGACATGCTAAAGTTTGGTCAACTTGCTAAAAATTTAAAAAAAACCAACTCAATCAGCTTACCAATTCCATAACAAAGAATAATAGGAAATAAAAGTTCGTATATTTGTATTTTCAACGCGGACGAAGTCGTGGACACCAGCTAGTAAATCTGTAATAGTTAATAACCATTGCTTGAAGTGAAAAAGTAAGGGTCGTTGCCACGTGACCATTTTAAGTATAAATTTTGGTTAATAACGGCTCTCTATAAATTTCCAATGGATATCCATCAACTCTTTACACAGAACTTCGATTATATCAATTAATCTAGAGGCCGTAAACTTCTGATATTAATCAAGATGAGCTTAGATTTAGTGGAATATAAATTGAGGCATTCTTGTGACCTGATCCGCTTGAAGAATAAAACACAGCCTAGGATCACCCCCTTGGTCTATGTACCTATCTATTTTTATCCAAATGAAAACTAAAGTACCTATCTTCGATAGGTTATTGGTATTGTGCTCGTAAAACGGCCTAACTGTTATAAATAAGTTAATTAAAGTTGCCAAATTAGGAAAAATATTCCCATTGGTAGACAGTATTTTATATACTAATACTAACTGGTGTCTGCGACTTCGTCCGCGTTCTCTATAGCCTATAGCCTTCCTCGATAAATGGACTATCCAACACAAATATAATGTTCCAATTCGAACCAGTAGTAACCTGAGAATAGCGCGTACAACCAAACAAACACACAATTGGTTATCCAGCCTTATTATTGGTATAGATTATAAAGAGCGAAGAATTGTATTTTTGTGTGTAAACACAAAAACTACCAGACTTGAATAGATTGAAAGTTCTTCAATCTATAGAAACTACATTATCAGCGAGTAATAAACATATAGGCCATACAGTATACTATATAAATAAAGTTACGCGGACGAAGTCGTGTGCAACAGCTAACTAGTATGAAATCACTTTAATACATTAGATACATTTTAATAATTAGTGGAAAGCATCATAATTAATTAGCGCGAATACATACTGGTTCTCTACAAAATTCTTATAATTTTGTGATTTTTTACCACTAATTGATTTCTCGTTGTTAAAGTCGTTAATGACTAAATAAATATTACAAGTAACTAACTACTTATCTAATAACAACTTGTCGGTCGAATCGATTTCTCTTAAGTACTTGAAAATCATGAAATCTGCAATTTTGCAACGCCACATGTTAGCAGATAAGAAAATTGGGCGCGGACGAAATCGTGGGGTGGGTCTTAAGTATATATTTTTTTATTAGATATGGGTTTGCTCTTGGCCAGCATCCAGCCGTGTTAAGATGAGGCCTATGATGGACCAATAAAAATTCACTAGAACTTTGAAAAGATTTGGGTTAATATTACGAGAAACACAGACGCCTGCATGGAGTTCCAAACTTTGGCAGTGCGCATTAAAAGGGATGTCTTGAAGAGCTTGGTCCAAAAAATAGGGACAACAAGATGATGATGGTAACCAGCCGTAAGTCTGAATGTCCGATGGAAGAAAGGGGAAGGCGGTATGAGGTCATGCAACTCCTGAGCATACTCTCCGAAGTACATCTTATAAAAGACAATAGATAGGCGATTTTGCGTCTATGTGCTACATTTTAGTTTTTAAAAGCGTACTGCAGCCAATGAAGTCTTCTAGCTCTGCGTTCCATTGAGTCGAGTGCGGCAATTTGGTATTTGGCTGAGCTATCCCAAAGGTGAGAGCAAAATTTTTTTGAGAATTTGCATGCCAAGTTTCGTAGTTGAAGGCTTTCACGCCTTCAACTACGAAATAAGCATAACGCATAACAAATAAGCAAATTAGGATTTCTAAAATGTCTTGTGGGAATTGCAGCGGGATCTGTAAGCGAAGACAGGTATTTTCAAAAGCTTCCTTTCGAGGTAGGTAGCTAGCCCAAAGAAAATCTGCAATAATATTCTCATACAATATATCGCATTACAAAAAGCAGTTAGTCGGGGGAACGTGTCACATTAGTTATCAGTGGGTACACGACACAAAAACAATTGTTCTAGCAACGTGAAACCCTGTTGAGCATTGTGTGACCTTAATGTTTGGGAGCTGAATGTCAAGGGTATAATTTGATGATTGCCTGACGAAAAACTTCTGGGAACATTTGTCGTGTAACTTTCAATTCTATTACCTAATGGATAGGCGAAAGTTTCGGGTGGCCGCGTTCCGAACTTGATAAATCTTTTCTAATACTCGGCGACGTCTAATTAGGGGTATCGATACGATTTTCGTGTTTATTTTCTTACTTTCTCGCTTATCTATTTCAGCGTCGTCGTTGAAGGTTTTACAATGATATTACCTATTTTTGAACTTTGACGATTATTTCATCCATTATAGAAATTTACATTTTTAATGGCTAAACTTTTCTTTTATGTTAAAGCCACTCGCTGAGCTCTGGCATCCCTACTCACCGTTATTTCGGTTATTATTTTTAGTTTTTATCAGTATTTCCTTTATTGAGGTGGATTCATATAATCTCATAGTTTGTGCTCTGCATTTTTTTTATCATTTTAAGCCATTTTTATGTAAGACATAGACCTCAGAACCAGTTCTTATTAATTGCAGACTTTTAATGGAACGTCGCTGGCAGCCTCTAACTGTTTTGAACGCATCTGGTTATAGCTAGGTAGCCGATTGCAGATTAGACTGGGAAGAAAAATAAAATGTATGCCAATAATAACATCTTTCTTTTATTAAGGATTTTATTTTTATTTTAAAGATACTAATTATAAATAAAAGTAATTAATTTCTTCTTGTATCTCCTCGTTTGGTTATTGTACGTTTTCTTTTTTATCTTTAAGTTCCTACATACTTACATATTTGAAGTTTTATATTGTAACTCACTTATCTATATTATTATATGTATTTTTCATTTAAATTATTAGGTACAGGCTAGTGCGCTAACTATTAGGATCAAATCTTGCGACTTCCATTTTCAATTGTTTATTCAATTAAGTATTTCAATTACAAAATGATTGTTCGTTAAACACCAATAATTGAATGAATCTCTTTTTATTCTTAATTAGCGGAACAAAACTCCGAACTTTTTGCAGCATGAATTACTTTTCCTTTGACGTAAAGGTCGGCGAGCAGGCTCGATGGTTCACTCGACGGTAGGTTGCTATTGTTGCCTATAAAACAAGCTATAACACCATAGGTTCTGCATATTACTGTAAGATAAAATAGGCAAGGTTTAGGGGGAGATACGGAAATGGACTCTGGCATCTCTTACTCACATACCGAAACACAACAGTGCATGTGCTGTTATTTCACTGTGGTCTTTTTGAGAAAGTCGCTACTGCCACCAGACGGGCTGCTAATACTAATAGGACTACTATTCCGATAAGATAATTGTTAAAATAAGAGCCTCTGATATCGCGAATACCGATAGGCCATACAGAATCCAAATTCTCTGACGAAACTTTTGATCTTATGAGGAGGAGGAATTGGCATTGAGAATTTTTATGGACAACTAAGTATATAACGTCGGTCCACGATGACAACGACCAAAGAGCTCCACTGAACCGACACTATACAGATAATGACATTCCCGATGTCAGTCTGGACTAGATCGAAATAGCACCGGTGGCGCAGTCACCGGTGCTGATGAAACCACTATAGACTCTATATAGAGCTTCTGTGGGCGGGTGGTACTATGGAAGATCAACTCCATAGTAGGACCGGAATAATGGCATGAGAGTATAGTCGTTCTGTTCTTTAAAAATGGAGACAAAACTCTCCTCAAGAACTACAGACCGACCTCACTCCTCAGTCATGTTTTCAGTTGTACTCGAAAATGACTTCGTTGAAATAGACGTTCCTGCAAACCTTGAACATGTGCAGGATTACGCCTATTTAGATAAACGATTCAGTTAGATAGAAACAACTTTAACAAAGAGGTGGAGGGACGAATCTGGCTGGGTTGGTAGCTGCTGGATGCGAAGAATAGAAGACTGTGCGTGGACTAAATCCAGCAGTGGAGAGACATAGGTTGATAAAATGATTAATAATACTTAAGAAATTGATAATGATACTTAAGAACAGAAAAATACAGGAACCATGAAGAGAAGACGAGGTAGATTAATTTATCGAAGATCCTTAATGCACTTGCTATCTTAAAGTAAATCGTGCATAAAAATACACATATTACATCAAAAGGCCAAGGAATTAACTAAGGGAGAATAATTTGAAAATAGTAATAAGAATATGCAGTTAATAGGAAAATAGTTGGAATAAAATAAGTTGGAAGCGGAACCGAATGAGAAGGACAAAAAGTGGCGACGGCTAATTTGCGGCAGGATAGAGCCGAGTTACACTTTCAAAACAAGATTGTGGTCGAGAACAAAGTTTGTGAAACCGGTGCGTACGCTGACAGGAACGCTGCTTACATCTAAACTTACTTGGTAAGTTGGTACCGAGTTAGAGCATAATTACGAAGGCTTTTGTAGGTTAAACCGGTGTACGAGCCGCGATGGAGCCAAACAAACGGGGCGCATGCGTCGTCCACCGTAAACAGCTCTACGGCCAGGCGTCCTGGGCACGTGGGTCCACAACAACAATACACAGAGCTCACTAACCGTCGGCTGCAGCCGCGATCGCACCCACAACCAGCACTCGCAGTAATATGAGCGCCATAAAAACACAAGCATTTGCACTGCACTCGAAATTGTCACTCGATTAGCGGGCTGCGTAGACACGTGTAGCGCAGCCCGCTTCCTTCGGCGCACTGGCGTGGCGCTGGCGCGGCGCGGCGAACGAACGACACCCTCGCGCCTCCCCCCTCTACCCTCCTCCCTTCGCCCCCTCCCCACTCCCTGTGATCCTGTCCATTCAACGCATTTTCTGTCATAGCAAATCGATAATCACATTAATACTTCCGCTTTAGGACACGCGCGCTGCATACAAACACGTCGCGCGGTCCATCGACGGGCGTGTACGAGACGCGGCCGCGTTCGGCCTACTATGCGAGTAATGGACGCCTCCTAAATTAGGTTGTTGCTCGTAAAAGTTAAAGGCGTGTTTACATCGCAACACGAAACTTTTAATAGTGCCGTAAAAGTTAGAAACTTTTATTCGCGACGTGACTAACGAGATTGGCGAAGACGTTATTTTTATATTTCGACATTTTATTGAGTCTATTTCTTCATGAGTAGGTAAAGGTAACTATTAATTTCGACAACCGTTGATAACGATTTCACTAAAATCGTCAATGGTATAATTTCTCAATGCATTTCGGTTGAGATAGGTCGGCGGTTGCGTCATCCGTCTACTGTTTCATCAACGCCAAAGCCGTACAAGAGCCGCGTAGTGGTCATTATGCAATTTTATTATCACTGCACCCAATCGCACAATACAACATCCTCTGCTTCAGCCTGCTTGATACAACTTTGCCTTCGAACCTTTATTTATATTAATTCCCGCGACTTCATCCGCGTTGAAAAGCCTATAAATTTTTATCTACCAAGTTACATGAAAATCAGTTAATTCGTTTAAGAGTTATGGAGGAACATACCACACTAAGTTAGTTCCATACAGAAAAAAAATCTAAAAGTATCATGTATAGAGCCTATATTAACACGATATCTCTGAAAAATAGTAACTTAGGTATACTCCATGACCAACCCTTTATTATTAGTATTAATTATGTAGGTAATGCAACACATACCTATACCTAGCCTATAGGTACCTTTAACTTATACTTCGTAAATTCAAAAATGCCTAAGATTACATACCTTATCTTAAAAATGAAATGTCTTCACTTCATATAAAATTGTGTCAAGTAACTCCTTAGTAACTCTCATTATTAGTCATCAATTATACCTAGTCTTTTACGAGCCCTAATTTTCTATTTCTGATTACTTACCTAAAATAATAACTTTTTAAGGTTTAGCTAGCCTATTTATTTTTCGGTGACTTGGTTGCAAAATATCTTTTTTTCTATTTAGGTACATACAAACTTAATTAAGTAGGTATATAGTTACACCTATATAAACTTTCCGTGAAAAATTAACTAGGTAGGTAACTGACGGTGAAAACCGCATCAAAATCCGTTTCGTGGTTTAGGAGTTAGCGGCCATACAGAAGAAGTGTTTCTTTACTTGTAGTTTTCAGACTTCGTTACGTGTAGTTAGGTAAAATACCTGTTTCGGTCACCACACCATACGGTAATTTTAACAATAGTTTCAGAGATTTGTTTTGAGTACTTAACCATTTACATTCATGGTTGCCATGATTATTAAGAAGTACAATCGGCCGCAAAAGTCGATTAAAACATTCAAAAATGCAAACAGCATACGCGCCATAAGTCTTTGTCACGACTAGAGAACAAAATAAACTTCACGTACAAACGATCATGAAAGCTTCAGTAAGTAACTAAGTGAGTTGAGTGTACAGTTGTTTTGCACTTTTGAATGTGTTAATCGACTTATGCGGTCGACTGTACCTGTGACAGGGCGGACAGTGGTCTTGGGGGAGACTTTCGCCCGTAAGTTCCTCCGAGATGGCGAAAATATCTGTTCTCGGATAGTGGCGAGATGGGATTGAAACTAAAACGGTTAACACACTATTCAATTTGAAAGTAACCAATTTAGGAACCTAAGTAGTGAACCAGTTGGTCACACTACACTAAATTGATTTCTAAACCAAAGATTGTAACGAAGCGTTACATGCTTTAAATTATGATTACCTAAAAATTGATAATAAATAAAATTAAAATAAGGTAATTGTTAAAAAGGTGTACGTAGGTACACGCCCGCAGTGCAGCGTATGCAACTGCGCCGGCGCGGGAAGTACCTATATCGTGCGCGTGAACATTTTTAATTTTTTTGAGAATCGGGATCAGTCGGCAAATAAGCCGAGAGGACGACGGTCCGCGCCACTCAGCGCTCTAGTTGAGTGGTGCGGTCTAATTTAGTTTATTTTTAAAGTTTTAAATCTCCCGCGTCAGGGTAAGTTTTAAATGGCACACAATTTTGAATATCTTCTGGGCCAAGTTTCTCTTAGCAGTATTCTCCGGGCCGAACAGTATCCTCCGGGCCGAACACCATCCTCCGGCAGAATGTTCAGCGGTCCCACTCACCGGCATTCATCGACCGGCTTCGGGTCGCACTAGATCCTGTTGCCGGTCCTACTACCATCTCCATCATCATCATCCCATCGGCAGGACACGTACCGCCTGATCATATGCCTGCATTGCGTTGAGGAGACAGATAGGCCGACCACCCACGACCTACGCTTTGTGTTGCCTACCTTTGAGCGCATTTAAAATATATATTTTATTGTTACCGATCACGCTTGTTTTACTTTCCTGGTAGGCTACACTGGCGCCCAACACATTATAGTTTTCCATCACTAATTTAGTCAGTGTCGCCGTAGAGAAATTCCCTAAGCGCGACAAGATATAGAGTTGAAAATAGATAATAGAATCTAACATCTAAATTGGATTCAATTTGTTCTACCTGCGATTACATACCATCCGATTTCCTAAAAAATGAAGTGTGTTAGCAGTTTTATACCTACGCCAACTCCTAACTCATACTCGAGGGTGCCTACTTATTAAGTAATTGGTATCAGATAAAGTTTCCAATTTTGCTAACATTTCAAATGATGGAGATTTATGGTTTTCACGAGAGAGGGACTCAGTCTCGGCATATTAGCACCGGAATTTATTACAGTTCGTACTTTGTTTTACATCGCACTCAAAACGAGGCGTCGCTCGCTATCAAACTCTTCATAACATTATTGCTCGTATAGCGTCCACTTTTCATTATGAATAATTAAAGACTGTTTTCATGTCTTTTATACTAAATCAGTAATTTATACCCAATGAATAAATAAATAAATATCTTCACATATTCCACACAGCACCATCTAGTTCCACATTATGCAACTAGGGCTTGTATTATGGATACCACAGTTGATGTACTACACATAGATTACTCTTTTTTGTAAATAATATGTAATTATAAATAAAAAACATCCATGACTCAGGTAACACATAACATATGCCCCTAGCGGAATTCGAACCCATGGTTACTAGTTAGTATCTACTATATAGTTTGTGGTTACTAGCCACTAGAGCAAACGTGTTGGTGTCGTCCATTTCACCTTTTCAAATGTATTATAACCGGCCAAGTCAAACAGTGGATAGAATACGTCAAATAGATTTAATTACAATTTCATACGAAGAGACTCTCCGAGCTATTTTAACATTGTAGGCAACTAGTTATCGATTGCACGCACATTTTCCATGGGAAAATTCACCGCTGACATTATAGGTATACGTACTTTTAAAACGTTTTAAGTACTCTATAATATTTTGGCGTTTTTATAGTATTATTAGCTAGGAAATGTGTTGATGATCTTCATAAACTATAACCAAGAGAACCAACTCGATAACATCGGCTTTTTAAACAAAAAAGAAATCCGATGAAAATCACGTAAGTAGATACAAAATTATCTACTTACGTGTGAGATTAATAGAGCTGTCATGAAGGTGTAGTTGCTCTAGTATACCATTGGACTGTACACTCGGGGTAAGAAAAGGTTTGTGCGATAGAGAGTTGCAAGTCCTGGAGGCAATTGCCTACATTTCCTTATTTAATATGCTTTCGGGCGATAACGTTTTTACCTCCCTAAACTTTTACGAATTAAGACAACTTTAATATCATTGGATTCAGTACACCTTAATCTAAGTCTGTACGTTTTTCTTTTTTAGTAATTCATTTTAATTTAATTTAAAAAAATAAAAACACTAAACGAAATTTTTAAATAAAAAATATAGATTTTTAGATGCTATAATAACTTGTATCGTAAGCAATATTTCTTTAAAATGAAAACGGGGGGGGGGGGGGGGGGGGAGAGGAGGAACGTTATCGCTTTTTGCATGAAAATTTACAGCTTCACAATCCTCTTAACATTAAATAAAATACAATTTAATTTTTGAAAATTTTATTTCTCAATGAATGAACCAACCATTACACTAATTTATTGCAATAATCTTGACAAAAATAACAAACACACTAGCAGTTGTATAATAACTTGGTTCCTCTTGCATTTATCTATATATTTATAAGTACACGATTGTATTATTTAATAAGACACGAATTCAATGCTTTATTTTAACATTTTTTTTTTATTATTATATATTATGTATTTTTTTGTATAATTTATTGCTTGTATTTGTATAATGTTGTGAGGAATAAATGACTGTATGTATTATCATCATAATATTTAATACAAGTAAGCAAGTATGTGTGTAAAACAATCCATATGTTGGGTATTAAAATATCGTAAGGCTTAGTCCACACGATTGGTCATTGTCGAATTAATTTAATGGTAAAAAAAAAAAAAAATTAAGAGGAGAATTTGTTGGAAAATGTGAGAAAATCAAGAAAAAGAAAGTTAACTTTCTAAACATTTTAAAAAACTACAATTACACTTTGAAAGACAACAAACAGAAGCGACGAATATTCGGAAAATAGAAAAGATTTGATAATTGTTTTTCATTTTTTTTCTTTTTTTTTTTTTTCATTATAATTCATTACAAGTTCAATTCATATTGAAACTTTCATCGTTTTAACATAATAACATATAAAATAGACCTTAGTTAGGGCCTCTTCAACCAACTACAAGTAAAGTGTTGATTAGTTACGTTTAGAAATAAATCAAGACTTGAGTGGATGAAGGTGGTATGTCGCATTTTTGGATTTTTTCATTTTTTTGCGTTGATGATGGTAATATCTCCTTATGACGTCGATTTAAGACATTTTTGGAATTTAAAAAAAGTTGAAAAAGTTGTTACGTCCAGTTAATTTTAAAAAGCAAAGAGCGCAGAAAAGTTTACTTTTGTCAATGGAAGAGAGAGAGCCTATGTTCACTTTTTTTTTAAATTTAAATAATAAAAGTGTTTACTTGCTATCATACCATTGATATTTTATGTTGTTTACACAACTGTGCATCATAATTTAGTACAAAAAGCAATTACGTGGCGATTAATCTCAAAAATAAAAGTAAAACTTTAACCTCGATTTATTCAAAATTGGAATTATGCGACATACCACCTTCATCCACTCACGTCTTCAATTTTAAGTTTTATTAAATTATGCATTCGGGTTTATTCAGTGCATCCTTCGATGGCGATTTTTTTTTTAATTTTTTATTAATTTTTATTATTATTACCGTATAAACAAAACAGAGGCATATATCAGCTCCGTTTATCATCGGTTACCGGTGACTTTGGCCTACTTGACGACGGTGAAAGAGGCCCTTAAGTATTTCATAATAATATATTATATATTTACGTTCAGGTAAATATATAAGTACCTAGTGAAATGTCAAATCTGAAATGTAATCTCTCTGAAAAAAAAAAAAGTGAAAGAAGAGAAGGAGAACGGTGCGTAACAAACAAACAAACCCATTGATTGTATTATCGGTCGGAGGAGGAGCGCTGCCGATGGCGTCTGGTGCGAGTTGGCGACCTGTGGCGACGGTCGCCAGCGTCTCGGCTACGCCTACCGACAATTACATTTATCGTTATAGCCGCACTTATTGTGACACCAGTGGTGTGTCACGCCACCGAAAATGATAAGCTTATAATATATTATTAGCATAGAGTACATAGAATGGGCTCTAGTATGAGTTTTTATAATGACCGCACTAAAGCGTAAAATATTGAAAATGGACAAATTTATTTAAGTATCTATTCTAGTACATAACGGAGCCTTTATAGGCTTTCTGAATGTTTCTGAAAAGTTGACTTTTCTGAATGTTTAATTTTATAATAAACTAGCTGCTGCCCACGACTTCGCCCGCGTAACTTTGTAAATTATATACTAAAACCTTCCTCTCCTAGAACCACTCTATGTATTGGTGAAAACTGCATGAAAATCGGTGCAGTACATCGATGGTGCGGCGGAGAACTTTGTTTTATGATATGTGTAGATGACTTTTTCACTATCATTAGAAATTGTCAAATCGTTTATGAAAAGTGTCAATTTGACATTGACAATTTTCCATACAAATGTAGCGAGTGCTGCGGTCATTATAAACTCATACTAGAGCCTATACTGGTTATATTAAAGGTCTTATACTAGATATGACAACACCTTAAGAGGCTCTCAACCACTGGCTGGGGAAAGGGACAGATATATATTTTTTTTATGACAAGGCCAACGTCGTCACCTAGGAATATAAAGCACTATTTTCACGATGAGATATATTTTAGCAACAAACTTGTAGAACAATAGTAAATAATCATATAAAATAGTCACTGAGAATCGAACCTGGGACTTTCGGTGCGCTTCCTGCGTTCTTTGTCCACTGAGCGTCGTCGGCGACTTTCGTCCTCGGATTGGGACGAGCCGCTTCTTGCAGTTTGCTGTTTTTTCTTTGCTTCTGTCAAAACATTTATGATTTAATTAACAATTATGTTCGCTAAGGACCGCTCACACACTTAATATGAAAAAATTAAAAAATATGAAAAATTAAAAACTTTTTAACGAAATATTAAACCGCCGAAAAAACTGAAAAGCGAAAAATAAATTTAATTAAACTCAATAACAAAGTTCTTAAACTAATGTAAGTACACCCAAGTAATTTTGAGTCATGCGCCGGGCAATCACGCTTTACGTAATTTTTTAATTAACTAATTTGCTTGTTTAGCGCCGACTCAAAATTACTTAGGTTTTTTGAACAACCCTTACATATATTTATTATTAGTATTATTGAGTATTGATGATATATTGTATAGATAAAGTCTCACCGGCCGCTCTGTTCTCGCGATCGCGTTGTCGAGACTTGATGAGTCGCACTATCTCCATCAACTCCTTGCGAGCCTCGTTTCTCTCCTCTTCCTGGTCACCATTCGACATTGTCATTACATATTTAACATCTATCAAGTTATTGAATGGTCAAGCCATATAGATTATATAATATAAATGAGAGGTCTCGCAGCGCTCTACCTAATCCTTGTTCACTCAAACGAACTTATAGGGAGCTTAAAGCGTTCGGCTGTGATTGGTGAAGATAACAGACAATGTGAGTGTACACAGTACATGTACTTTTTAGTCTGTTCGTAGAACTCTCACTGTTCAGACGCTCTCACTGTTTAATTTGTATTTAAGTTATTTTAAGGTTTGAATTTCGTTTAACTAACGTTTAACGTATATTTTGCATTTTATGATTATATATCAGGAACCATAATGTTTATTATTTTAATTAATAAATAATTCACAACATAATGGCTAGAATAGTTTATACAAAATAATAAAAAGTGTAGGGTTGTGGGTATTACTATATTATTTTATTATAATTTACAAAGCTAAAAATAGCGTAGAATGAACGTTCAACTATTATTGTATACGCTCACTTAAAATTTGCCGTCCTCGTCTTTTGTATGGAATTGAGTGAAAGAGATAGCGCTATATTAGTGCGTTTCAATGAACGAACCATAGCCATAGATACGGCCCTACTTAAAAGCAATAGCTCCGTGAATTGCTCCGTAGCAACTTTTTATCGTAGTGTGTGTGTGTTACTATTCATCGTCACTATTTATTTATTTATTTTACACAGTTTAATTATATTTAAACACAGTTTCATTACGCAAATTGGCATTTTATTATGCCCAAAATTTAATAAAACACTAAGCGCGTACACATCACAGACAGTTTGTGCAGTGTGACTGGCTAGGGTACGCCGAATTCGGCGTAGTATTTGTTGCCGCATATTTCAAGTACGGCGGCTGCATCTAGTCGAGCGCAGCGAGACCAATCAAATATATCTTTTGGGTCAACCGTATAAGTGGGAATTCAGTCACTTACACATGGACATACAGAAGAAATAGATGTGTAAATTATATAATTTGATTATCTAATCAAACGTGATAAGAGTCCGTATCAAACAATAATACTATCGAGCTCTAAAGTTGGTTCCGGCAAGTTAGTACTAGACTGATACTAGTACTAGGCTAAGTAGGCTTTATACCTGACTTCAGTTAATGCAACCACTTTAGAGGTCAATTGTTGTTTGATACGGACTCTTAATCAAGCGAGCATCCTGAAAAAAATACATTTGCATTGTATATAAGCATAATTATATACTATGCAAATAACTCAATACAGGTCACATTTTATGGTAATGTCAGTGGGAGTAGCATGAGTTCATAAAGACCGTTCTAGCTAGAATGTGAATAGTAATTATAAACTAATGGTGACTCCACCCCCTTACAAAAAGACCACAGTGAAATATGTAAATTTGAATGATAAATTAATAAACCTTACCTTCTTCTTCTGGTCTTCGTCGAGGAATTTATCGCGACCGGGATCGGATTTCCTCCTGTGGCGGGATGCCGACTTCGACCTTCAAGTGGACAAATTAATATTATCAACGTCTCTATTCAATTATGTCAAATTTCAAACTTGTGTCAAATTTGATGTCAAATGTCAAAAGTGCTTGGAGCAAGACAGTGCAACACTCACCTCGACCTTCCCCTGGACGGTGAACGCGACTTTCTCCTTTTGCCAGCGCTGCGGTCGTCATCCCTTGTCCCGCTCCTCTTGTCCCTCCTGTCCCTCTTCGCTCTCCTATCCTGGTCCCTGGACCTGTCGCGGTCGACGCTCCGCTCCCTCTCGCCGGACCTATCCCGGACTCCCTTATCCTTGGACCTGTGACGGTCGACGTCACTCCTTTGGCCATCGCGACTCTTGCTCTGATCTTCTGTCCTGCTCCGCTCCGATCCCTTTTCCGACTTGTGTTTGTTTCTGTCCTTTTCCCTTTGCTCTCTATCTTTAGAACTGTCGTAAACTTTTCTATCGTGCTCTTTGGCATTGAGAGGCTTGACATCTTCGTGTTTTTTATAACTGCGATCTTTGTCGTTCTTCTCAATTCTAATGGAAAAAATGCAAGTTTTATTTTTAAAAACATATGCAGAAAGTAAATATAGACACGAGGGTTTGGTTGGATTTTTAACTTTCCAAATTACTTCAGAGTGATAATAATTTATTATTATCGCATAATATTAATAATTTAACGCGTGATGACGGCCATTCAAAGTTTACATTCAAAGAAAAACGTTGTCACAACACAAACAAGCAACTCTCAAATTGGATACAATTAAAAAAAAACCATCACCTGTGTTCCTTGGGCTTGTCCTTGTTCCTGTTGAAGGTGCTCCTGAGCATTGAGAAGGGATCGTACTCCTGACCCTCGGGAGGAGGTCCACCTGTCTCCTGGGCGGTGGTCACCACGGCCGAGTGGAGACGTGGAGGCGCGTGGACCACTGCAGACGAAGGTCCCAGGCGGCGACGCAAGTCTCTCTCGTCTTTCTCATTTCTACATTCAACAACCATTTACTCGTAACACCACCTCTTAAGACAACACTTATCTTTATATCATAATGTCGCTTGCGACAGTCACATTTGTTTCATTTAGACTTAACTGTCAAGAAATTCGTCAAATATCAAATTTAGGTCATATGTCAAATTTATGTCAAATGTCAAATTTGTCAAAGTGGCTGTTGCATGCGACTTCGTCCGCGTAACTTTATAAAATATAGCTCATATACTATGTTACTTGCTGATAATGTAGCTTTCTATGGGTGATGGAATTTTTCACATAATTCTTGAGTTTATTCATTACAAAACAAAATACAAAAATATAAATCTTCCCTCTACATGATATTAGTATAGAAAAATAAAACCGTTTGCAGAATACTGATAAACTTCTATATACTATTATATATTTTGTAAGTTTTTGTCTATTAAGTATATACTTCTTTTATTAACAATTAATTACATCAATTTGTTTTGTTAATAACACACAATTACTTATTTATTGATTGAGAAATGAACTTGGTCCTTCGCGCCAGATCGGGAGTGGCTCACCTGGGCTCGTCGTGCTTAGGGTTGACTCCCAGCGCCATAGCGAGGCGATCGGCGCGATTCGCTGCGGGCGAACGAGGTCGCCGAATCACCCTGCGCCTTTGGTTCGGCTCAGTCTCCTCTGAAACATTTATTTATCTTGTCACATAAGCCTTAGGCCCTTCCCACTCTTACCATTATAAGGTCTTACCGTCATGTTCGATGTCCTCCTCGAAGTCCAAAGCGTTGTAGTCTATGTTTTCGCGACGCGATGTCTCTGTGAAATCGACACGATGTCATTACTATAGATATGGACAAGTGTGGAAAACGTAATCATTGGCGGAGTCAATGGTGAAAGGTAGTGACGACCAACTTCTAATAAATCATTTTGAACTCTAATGTGTTGACGCAAAGTCACATTTTCTTTAAATGAATGACAGATGTTTGATTGATTGATGCTCTACACATAATTATGTCACTTTTCATAAAATTGTAGTACATTGATGTATTAATATAAATATACGAGTGAGAAAAGAAGAGAAAAGAAGAGTCAATACCTAGAGTCGTGTCACATTCTCCCTCCTCCTTCTCAATTGGTTCCGGAGTTCCTCCCTCGTCTCCTGTAATTACATTATTTGTAAACTCTTTTCAAGAATTAAAAGAATATATATATTTCAAAACCGACTGCTAATTGAACAATACTCACTTTGAGATATTTTTTGAGCGTCTCTCTCCTGTTTGACTCTGGCGAGGGGCGGTTGTTCCTTGTCGGTGCGTTCCTGTAATTATTTCATTTTCAAATAGATATCAACCGCGAAGCCACCAAAAACATTCCATTCACCGGATCAAGTCTCACTCGCACGCACCATTAAATACAAATTTACACCATTAAGTGACTTCAAATGTTAAGGGAGATAGAGAGAGTTTGTGTGTGTGTGTGTGTAAGAGAGAGAGAGAGAGAGAGAGAGAGTGAGCATACCTCTATCTGCGATAGTTTGACGATGCGTCGCTGCGCCTGTCGCCAGTGAGGCGGCGTCACGGACCGCGAGCGCGATCGCGACGGAGTGCGGTATCGCTGCAACAAACATTTATGCCCTCCTCTTACCACCTTCTTAGGCTAGTGTCGCGCTGATCGTCAGCGCCGCGTAGCTGTCAGCGCGTCAGCGCGACACGCTACCACTGACAGGCCAATATATTATGATTGTACTCGTTGGCGCGTGGAGCCGGCGCGACACGAAAACGCTCACTGAAGACAAGAGGCGCGTGGACGGCGGTCGGCGCCGACAGTCAGCACGCTCAGCACTGAGCGGTCAGCGTTACTAACGCTTCATAGCAACCAATATAACCCCCAGTTGGCGCGGCGTGACACGAAAACCAGCCTTACAGAACACTTTACATAACTCACAGAACAGCGAGTAAGGCATGCCCCTAGTAATGGTCATACTATATGGTTACAGTACTCTTAGCCTTACTTGTGTTAATGGGGGACAGTATCCATAAACAGTATAACCACCTACCATCGATTTTAACGTCATTATGTCTGATGCACACTTAAACTTTAAAAAAAACTGTTAGTTGTCACAATTGAAAACAATATTATTATGAACCAAGAAATGCGTACTATTTTGGATAGATGGCGCTTACTTCATACAATCAAACTTTACTGAGGGTGTCGCTCACAAAGCGTAAAACATGTTTATTTCCATAACAAAATACAAAATACTGACCTATCGTCATCATAGCTTATGCTTCGGTGGGCGACTGGCTTTATCCTTCTAACCGACTATATCAAAGTATATATTATTATTGTGATTACTTACAAAAACGCCCCTCCCTTTAATGATCCTGCCACTGCGCGTGTAAGAGTGGCGCTCCCTTTCGCGATACCTCGTCCTTAACAAAATACACACTCGCTTGACTAACCAACT
Source organism: Synanthedon vespiformis (assembly GCA_918317495.1). Classification (NCBI taxonomy): domain Eukaryota; kingdom Metazoa; phylum Arthropoda; class Insecta; order Lepidoptera; family Sesiidae; genus Synanthedon; species Synanthedon vespiformis. Next base: position 393,608 of record OU906954.1, on the reverse strand, counting down.
ATGTATAAATATAGGTAATATCATATTTGTTTTTGTAACTAATATACAAAGGCACAATAACTCTTTTTAACAAAAAAAAATACGACTTTAAACCGTCTCATGGTCTTTTCTCGTGGATGGCATTGTCAGAACTGGGCCAAATTGAAATGGGACCACACGGGAAGTACCAGCTTTCAATTAAAAAAAGAATCGTCGAAAGTTACGAGGTAACAAACATTATAAAAAAAAAACTCCCCTTTTGGAAGTCGGTTGAAAACTATGCTACCATATTATAATATACATAAATATTCAATTATTCTGTGAAATTCTGAAGCCCTTTTTACTTTACTTACTGATTTCATTATGTTCAAACATTAAGGAATCTTTTAAAAGACTTTTATTAAGGAAAAAAATATTAAATTTGTTCCTATATAATATGACTTTGAAGACTTTTTGAATAATATGAACTTTATTCGGATCACACAAAGGTGCGATTCAGTTTTGAGAACAATCAAAAAGTAAAAGAAAAGTAATCACCCCACCTGAACGGAACGGAAGCGGATACTGGAACTATAAATATATTGCAAAGATTATACCTCTCTCGCTCCCTCCTGATGGGATCATTGTTATCCTTATCCTGGTCCCTCCCGCCTCTCATGAGGAACCTGTTCGCTGGCACATCGGGAATCTCGCGAGGGTCTATCTTGGAGGTGGTCACCAAGGGATGAGCGGAGGTCGGTGTGGTCTCCTCCTCCCCAGATTCACCGGATTGCTGCTGTTTGCTACTACATACAAGGATAATGAACCTCTTATAACCCATTTCACCTCCTACTTAATATTTCATTAAGTCATATTCGGAGAAAAAAAATCTAGACTGTACCTCTTCTTTTTCTTCTCCTTCTTATCTTTCTTCTTCTTTTTATCCTTTTTCTGGGAGTGATCGGACTCTGTGGCGCTCTCCTCCTTGACCTTATCCTGTTTACGCTTCTTGCCTGTTTTAAATTAAAAATTATAATATAACCGTAAATAAAGCGTGTGATTTTATTGCCTCAATTAACACAAAGGATACGTTTTATTCAGAAAAATGTTAGGTTCCCGAGGGACCGCTTAAGAATACAAATAATCGGGCGCCACTTTCGTCACAGCTATAAAGATAAAGAGATATCGAACGTTACATACTCATGTTATATTTTTCAGTTTACAACGCGGACTAAGACACGGGCATTAGTTCTCCATACATACAGGCACAGTATAATAATGAGTAGTAGCGTACAGTATGGTCACTCCCTGCCCCCACCCGCGCTCAGTTACCTCACAGTTACCGGCTGGCAAGGACGTCTTATCTCACTGATCTCACTCACACAAGCATGGTACGCGTTCACCTACACGAGCTTAGACTGTGTGCGTAGCAACGCGTTTGGACCGGGGTGTGATACAGGTCCGTTCCGTTGACCACGTGACCGAGCTAGTTCTCTATATAGGTTGCTAGTCTAGTGGGGCAGTTACCGTGCTTGAGGCGCACCAACTGGCCGCAGTTGGCCACGGTGACGTCCTGCAGAGGGCGCGCGTTGCGGTCCACGGGCAGCGCCTCCAGTTGGCGCACGAGGGCCGCTCCGCTCACCACGTGACCAAACACTACGTGGACACTGCAACCAATGCACGAGTGTTCATAAGTATATTGATAAATAAATAGTGCCCCTCTTACACAATTTTCATACAAAAGCCATTAATTTTTACTAATTAATATACTGTGTATTTGTGTATGTATGACTATTGTTATTTTTATAAAAGAAATATGTACTCACTTGTCGAGATGCGGCGCCGGCTGTGTTGTACTACAACACACAGAACAGAACAAGAATGAGGTGACGCGTCCGCTGCCGCCGACGGCGCCCTCTACACAACATCACAATCACCTTGACTACCTTACTACCAACACAATAAGGTCGCAATTTGCACCAACCACCCCCTTTACAGAAGACCAACGTCTTTGTTATTGGCGACCGACGATAACGCTTGTATTATGTATACTAGACTGTCGATTACTTTTATTTTGTAAATACATACACAATATTATAAATACAAAACATCCATGACCCATGTACAAAGGTAAAATGTTAACACAAACATTTGCCCCTAGCGGGATTCGAACCCGCGACCCCCAACAGCTAACACTAGATTAACACCTAGGGTTACTAGCCACTGGACTAGACCAACCGTGTTGTCAATGACCAAAGCAATTGACAAAAACAAAGAGTGTCTCTGATTAGCTTCATTGGGTAACCTGCGGGATAAACAATCGCCTGGAAAAAAATTGCACTTATTGCTTTGAATTTAAGTTTATATAATAATATACATAATAATGAATAAAGGTTGCTGGAGAAACTCCAGGTGGAAGTACTTTTTGTTAGGAAAAGCAAAAGCAATCCCACTGGTAAGATTAAAGTTATAATTTTGTATAATGGAATTTATTATGTATAATTTTTATTCGTTGAAGAAAACTTTCTATATAAAAAAGATTATTTTCGTGTACAATTAAATACTGCTCATTATTCATTCCTTTACAGCACAGCAAATGACACCAAATTGTATAAAGTATGCTTGAATCCTACATTCTAAGCTTGATATTTACCTGTTAGCTATTAAAATAATTTTCACTAAATTATTTTAAGTTGCATCCACCAAACATTTTAACCTCTTACCATTTACCACAAACTTACATAAAAAATTGGGACCCATTTGTATCTTTTCCACGATTAGCCATTGACAACAAATATGGCTTGTCGTGTTTGATTTCAAATGTCTCATCTGAAATATAAAACAAAATATTTTTAAAACATCCTATGCTAGTACCAATGCTATGCTATGCTAACGGAAGTCCAGCACAGGTTTTTACAATCTGCATTATGATGAGTTGGATCTGGTTTGTGATTCAATTCAATTCAAAATAATTTATTTGCTGAATATAGTTACATAAGTTGTTGTAGATTAAATAAATAATGTCCACATATTCAACCGGCAAGCGGTGTGCAAATTTAAGCGACTAAATTTAACAGTTTCTCCAATTTATTGTATTTTTATGTTATATTTATATAGGACGTAGTTTGCATCATTTGCACTATATAGTGTCATCATTTAGGTATTCATTAAGTGAGTAATATGCCTTTTCCACCAGAAAATTTCGCAGGTGATTCTTGAATGTAGCCAGATTCCTGATATTTTTAATATTTTTTGGAATTTTATTATACAAGTGTGGTGCCACACAAAAGACGCTTATCTTTTTCATTCGAGATTTGGCAGGGACCATACAAAGTTTATCGTTATGGCGTGGACACTCCATGAACTTAAATAATTGGGAATTTTCCTTATTTTCCTTTATAATGTTATGTTTGTGTTTGTCTTTTTAATATAACTTTTTCTTATTCAAATACCGTTGATGCCAGTCAACAACAGTTTGGAAATTTTACACAGATTCTTAGCTTTTGACTTTAGGTCTTTTGACTGAAATAAAAATTATTTGCATAAGTAAAGAAATTACCTTCAAAAGTGCCTCCATAAATGGATTCCCCACCGGTTCCATTGGCATTGGTAAAATCTCCACCTTGTATCATAAAGTCTTTCACAACTCTGTGAAAAACCATGCCCTGAAAGTGAACATTTCAAATATTTTATTAAAAGGTAATTCAAGACTATACAACATGGGGGAAGTGACCGGCGAGTGATGTTTGAATATTTACATCAAATCAATGATAAATAGCTTAGTCTAGGGGTTTGAATACTACGCCTACACTTGAGTTGGAATACACATTGCTTTTGGATTTGCTAGACAGCTTGTCAGAAGAGGATTCACTTTTGAATCACATTAGCATTTAGGTAACGCCATATTTGTATCTGCAGATATCTATATAAGTATTGTCACCATCAATGTTTGTAGGCAAAGTATTTTGGAGTTTTTGTACACTAGAGTGACCTATTTACAATCAAAGTTGCATTAAAACTTGTGTTAAAATATGGCTTTTTCAAGGACCATATCTTTTAAATAAATACTTTTTGTACTAGTTAACGACAAGATAAATCGGTATCATGTTTACTTTTGTAAATTAAACATAAAACAGCAGAGTAATAATCATTCTATGTTTGTATGGAGGAACATGAATCGTTTTAGGAAGCTGTTTACAGTCGCCTCTTCTGCCATTACCAAAAACAGAAGCTCAATGTTTAGTTATCGAAGAATTGTAAGAAGCGGTTTATGTATACAAAAACGTGTAATTAACTAACCTTGTAAGTTAAAGGCTTCTCGGTGTTCTTGCCGTTCCCAGCATCTCCAGCGCATAGTGCGCGGAAATTCTCCGCGGTTTTCGGTGCAATATCATTGAACAGTTCATACACAATACGGCCAGAAGGCAAACCACCGATAGAAATGTCCATGAAAACACGATCTCTCGGCGGCTTTTCGTCCCCGTCGACCGTCATTGTAAACTATCGACAGCACACACAAAATATGATATTGATAATGAATATATGCCAAAATGAATAAATATTACTTCAGTAGTTAGGTCTTCAGAAAATGATTTATTATTTATTTATTTTAATTTTCAACGTCAATCAGCCAGTCAACAAACAAACTTTGATAAATTCAATAATGAAATTATATCAAAATTGAAATGAGATTATTTGATTTTGTTTTTTGATGAGGTTTGATTTTGACTGAATGATTGAATTGAATGAAGAATTGAGGTTATTGAGTTAGTTAGGTTAGGAGTTAGGATTGGACCACAGTCCATAGATTCACGGGATTAAGTTAAGGAAGTGTTAATTCTTTAATTTTAATTCTGTGATAGAATGATTGTAAAATATTAGAATATTGTATACCTATTTTTTGTTTATTTACCTATAGGTATTACGGTCAGTTTCAAAGTTAATTTTGTCAAAACATAAATATAATAAAAAATAAAATTCATAAATATTCATCTGTTGATGAATAAACAGTTTCAGATATAAAAATGGATCGTTCTAAATCCAAACTCAGCAAAGTATCATCTGCTGGCGCTCGTTCACAAAGGGCCCGGGCTTCCGGCCATGCTATTACGCCCATCCCTATACCTTTCAAGGGGGTAGATTCTGCAAAGAATATCACAGGAGCCACATCGGAGGAGAAATTGTACATTTGCGATGACTGCAAGCAAAAAGTGCCGAAACGTGACATCTACAAACATTGGGAAATGCATCTAAGATTCAAGGGACAAGCCTTATCCACGAGCTACATACAGAATGAATACTAAATATGTATAAATAAATAAATAAAAAGTTAATTTAGGTTATATAAGTTAGGTAAGCGCCGCTGATAACAGCGTTAGCCGAGGCAGTCGGACGCGTCCGATCAATCAAGGATCATATACATACTCTCTAGCGAGACGCTCTCTGCGTCCGATAGTTTGTTTCCACCTATTCCACCTTTAGAGCCGATTTTATAGACTGCCTTCTACGGCCTTCATCGCATACTTATAACATCCTTTGTACTCTCTACTAAGCGTCACGAGATTCTTGAATTTCTTGATGCCATTACACGACATGCCTAAAGAGTATAGTAATATTTATATTGGACATGCCTTGTTATTATATTGTTCTGTGTATGATGCATGCAAGCAAGCTGTCAGTGTAAATCACGGCCGGTTCCGTACATATTAATGTATTCTGTGGCCGTGGCAATCAACAATCAACCAACCAACCAGGCCCATTGCCAACTTAGCGGTTTTACCCCTAAATTTAGGGGGCACGGAGTTAAAAAGAGGGAATGTTAGGGGCAGATTTTTATTGACGTTTTTTTAGGGGCTCCGAAACTCCGAAGAAAATCTGAAATTTAAATCGAAGTAGTAATGGTAAATGGTTTTGCTAACAATATAAACCAACAGAAATATGAACAACAAACACAGACGTAGCTAAAGTTAGTATGAGATAGTAGTCTAAAATAAAATTTTCTAGCAATTGTTATAAAAAAGGAACATTATGCAAGGATTTTAGCACTAAACTACACCAAGTATAATAAAATTTAAAATATTTTCTATAGAGACTAAGGGGTTTTTAGGGGTATTTGATAAAAAAAAATGGGGGGAAAATTGGGTACGGGTTGGCAACACCCCAGCAGCCATTTTAAACTTCTTAAATCCTGCTGCAGGCAGTGCGTTGGTCTTGAATGTTGATGAATTGAAAAATTCGTTCAAAATTTAATTAAATACATTCGAAAAAACCAAAAAAAAGTCAAACAGTGGAACTTTCTCGTCAAAGATTTGTGATATTCAGTTTTACTAGTGTTTATTTGCGAATTAAATCGTCTTGTTGACGTATACATACTGTTGTGTATAACCCAAATTAGTGAATGTAATAAAAATGTTTGGTTCCGGCGATGGGGGTCACATTGTTAAACTGCGTGGTCTGCCCTTTTCTACGACCGTTGACGATGTACTCGATTTTCTTTCCAACGTGAATATTGTTAACGGTAGATCTGGTTAGTTTTATATCCTTTCATTGTTGTTCCTAAATAGAATTCATTTCTTAAGGCGTCGACATTATCTAGAGACTTATCTTTATCACTATGCAGTTTACTTACTTTACTTAAGGTGATATAAGTCAGCTTTCCTCCATACAAACGTAGAATGATTATTACTCCGCCGTTTTATGCTTAATTTACAAAATGATGTACCGGTTTATCTTGTCGTTAACTAGGTTCATTGGCATACAAACTTAAAAAAAAGTATTAATTAAAAAGATCCTTGAAAAATTCATATTTTAACACAAGTTTTAATGCAACTTTGAGGGTGAATAGGTCACTCTAGTGTACAAAAACTCCAAAATACTTTGCCTACAAACATTGATTAGTTATTCAAGAGTTCAAATAACTTTACACAAAATAGATGCAGAGTTTTATCAAAAAGAGTATATGCCCAAGGATCTGTTTATAATATTTTTGTTGCTATGAATCATTGTGCATCTCAGTCGACTGCTCTTCCCGTGCATTGTTCTGTGTGAGACAGAATGGATTTTAGCTACAGATGAGTTCGAGCTGCCGACTTGTGTCATCTTAATCTTCAAACTTGTACAAATTTGACTTATTTACAGGAGTACACTTGACTGAGGTGCGACCAGGAAGGCCGTCGGGAGAATGTTTTGTGGAGGTGGAATCTCAAGAGGACGTTGAAGAGGCACTGAAGAAAGACAAGGAGAATATGGGGAAAAGATACATTGAAGGTAAATTATTTGATCTTTTTGGGAACAATTTTGAAGGATAAGTACTAAATCATTTATGATTTCTTTTAATCAAATTTTGCTATTTTTCACAGTGTTTTCAACGGATCGTCAAGATATGGAATGGGCATTGAATGCAATGCGTCAAGTTGAAAATGGTCTCGGAAGCGTTCCTCATGTCAGTGATGACATGGGAATAGTGAAACTGAGGGGCCTACCCTTTGGTTGCTCCAAAGAAGAAGTTGTCAAATTCTTTGATGGTAAGCCAAGCAAATCATTTTTACTCAAAATTAATATAAATTTTCAAATTAGGGATAATTTGACATATAGTGCGGTTACTGTGGTCTGTGCTGTGGTCAAACGGGTGTTTTGTAGTTAGGTTTAAAATCATTTCAATGTTTTATTTTAAGACCATTTTAATTTTTTTTTAAATCCACTTGAAATTTCAAGTTCATGTTTTAAATTTCAAAATTTTATTTTCTATGATTTAACCAGGAAAAGCTGTTATGCTGTAATTCTTTCATAATTTTAATTTTCTATGTAATTCATATTACTAATGATGTAATCTTTCATTATGGCATGACTTAATGTTGCTTACTTAACATAATCACGAATTTCACCTGGTTCATAGTTATAATAATAAATTCAATATAATTCAATATAAACAGCTTTCCGAACCGGTGGTAGTTTGTAAAGAATGTTGACGAAGATAAATGTTTTGTAAAAACTTACGTCTAATAAATGATTTATTATTATTATTATTAATTATTTTAGCAATAAATCCTAAAGGTGCTTATTTGATTGCTAAGCTATAGGATTCTTTAATAACTTTGACATTGATCCATTTTTACTTTCAAGTAGATATTGAAATAATTATTAGAGCCAAGTGATTAATTATATTATTTCTCATTTATTCATGAATAACTTTGGCATATTGTTGTATTTACTTAACAGCTTGTTTTAAGCTTATTTAAACTATAAATTTCAGTTCAATATTTTTTCAGTTAGTTAGTAGCTTAGTAGTTACCTTGGCAAATAAATCTAATAATTTTTTTCTTATAAAATTATCAGTGTGTAGTCTACTCGAGAGGCTTTCATGCTTGTTTTGGCTTGCTTCTGTTCGAGCCGCATCTTGATAGTTTGACCACAGTAGGTTAGAGCGAGTACATATGTGTAATGATGTTTTTGCGGCCGGGGCAGGGCTCTCCATCGGCCCTGATGGGGTGCACTTACTGTCGGACCACACGGGGCGGGCGACGGGGGAAGCCTTCGTTTACTTCACTGACAAGGACGCCGCCCAAGTGGCCATGACCTGGGACAGGGAGAAAATAGGACACAGGTGGGGGGATATCTTGTTAAACACGAGCTTGTGATAGGAGGTATAGTGGTGGGGATTGCGAGTAATGAATGACACTAAGTCATGGTGTGAGTAATGAATGACCAAGTCATGGTGCGATCAATCACAATAAAGGAAAGGTGGCATATTGACCTATCAAGGTAAACGTCGACAAGGCGGAGCGCGTCGGATCGGCGACCCGATGCGACTAATGGACGCAGTTTCATACAAAATAAGGCAAGCGTATTTATGCGACGCCATGCGATCCGACGCGCTCCGCCTAGTCGACGTCTGCCTTCAGTAGGCAGGCACTTACCGACGGACACTAGTGACCTAACTAAAGAATAATTTTGAAGGGTTACCTCACTGAAAGAATGGTTATTAAATGTACAATTAGAATACAAAACTACATAGGTAATTCAATACAAATCAGCTTATATTTTTGCATTTAATGGACAATCATTAGGGTGAAGTCTAGTCCAAAAATGTTTCCTTAGAAGATAAATTAAAAAATGTTTGATCTCAAGAAACATTAACCAAGATAAGATAACGAGTCCCATCTTGATTTGTGGTGCTTAACATATCAATTCTTGATTCTTGACATTTGATTTAAGTAGTTTTCTTATTAATATTTCAAAAATAAATATTATATGACATCTTGTGCTATGCACTGAATGATTTTCAGTGAAACTTAATATTTGATCATTGCAAGTTATGCCCACCACTTAATAAAATCACAAGCGATTCAATATTATTGGTGTAGTGGGTTAAGTTTGGGACCTCTTGTCTTTGGCTTTGATCGGTAATCTATTTAACTAGAAAGAATTATTACAATTTTTTTTCTTTAAAACTTATTTTGTTTAAAATCTTTTATTTTTTGTTTGGTGCAGTTAGTCAGTTAACTGGGAAAATCATATGAGTTGGATGTCAATTATAAAAAATATAATTGATTTTTCCAAAAACCTACTCAAGGTGATACATTACACATTAATTTATTAGATGACTTAAATTATTTGTAACAGAATTTCGAATTTTTAAACATAACCAGTCCCTTCATTTCTAAAATTATAGCCATAGACAAGCGGGGGATTGAGACATAGTTAAATTGTGGGTTATTATTGCAATTAATGAACTAACTGCATTGGTTATTTTAATTTTAAGCATCTTTTCAATGCTGCCTCTAACTGCCAATTCAATGTGATTTGATCAAAAATTGACATATTATTATGGATACTTTAAAACATTTTGGGGCGCAAATATATTTAAATGGAGTATTTGATTTATATTTTTGTTGATTTGAGAGTGATTTGATCAAATCACTTTGACGTGCTGTAAAGGTGGGGAAGCATTTAAAAATGTCTTAAAATTGGATATTGAGTTGTCGAAGGTGGGGCGAACGAGGGGAGCGGGGCGAACGGCGGGGAGACGAAGAAGGGAAGATCTACACCTGTTCAAGATTTTAAATGTGTTATATTTTTGTTTATATGGTATTGTTTAAGGGTAAAAACACAGGCAATAATCATTCTCGTGTATAATTTAAACTAAATCTCAATAAAGTAGGTAATATTAAAAAGGTTCATAGCACAAACAGTAGAGCTTAATGTAGTTTTGAAAGAACTCTGCGATAGTTAAATGGCGATAAATAGAATATTTTATTATCTAAATAAAAAATATATATGGATATAGTCTTCATCAAGAGACCTGAAACTAAATTCCGCCATTTTGCTGGAACCTAGCGATTTTTAAAACACACGAAATTTTAAGAAACTTACGTACTTATGATTAAATTATATTGTAACCATTTATAAAATTAGGTGTCAAAAAGTGACATGTCCTGTCATGGTCAAAAATCACACAACACTTGGGTTTTTTTTTTTACATTTATTACAATGTCATTCCGGCTGTTCGTTCACCTACCACCATAGGTGGTAAGTGGTCATCGTTGCGCATTCATATACCTAGAAGTAACGACAAGTTGCAAGCCAAGAAATCATATGTGACATGATCCAAACACAATAGCATCCACATTGGTCTTCTATAAGTGGAGTGGTCACCGTCAACGAACAAAAAATATATAATATATGTTTAAAGTTTGCAACAGCAAATGCTATTGATAAACACTATTGATTTATCTACTTATGTTAAAATTCATAAGTCACTAATAAAATCTATATACTAATTATACATAATAAAGAGAGATAACGGAGACGGTAATCTCCAGAACCTTACTATTCCTCCAATGCCTGGCCGGGCCAAGCGCTTCAGTCTTAACTTGTTTATTGTTCTTTTTGAGTTATATTTATATGTAAAGGTTACTTTAAAAGGTGATGATTTTTAGAAGAGAATGTGCAGTAAAAAGGAAGGCGTGCGGTGTCCGCAGGTACATAGAGGTGTTCCCGAGTTCGCCCGAGGACGTTCGGTCGTATTCGGCCCGAGCGGAGGGCGGGTTCCGGTCGTCGCGCGGCTACCGGTCGGCGCCGTACGACCGTCGAGACCGCTTCGGCGGCAGAAGCAACCCGAGGGGCGGCGGGCCCTCCTACGGACGAGGTCACTATTCCATCCTTACAGATCTTCTTTACCCTCTCTTTTCAGATCAATCGCTTTAAAACATCCATTACAATGCCACCACCGAAGGTTCGGAACTCCTGAGCTTTGATACACGAATATTTTTAAAGTTCGAGTGAACAGCGTCTCCTGGGTGAGCTCGAAGCTTCGTGGATGGTGGCCAGTCAATGTCTATTGATTAGAATTTTAGTCCGTACAAATAAGAAATTTGATTAAAATTTTAGTCCTTACAAATATGAAATTCGACGAGCCCATAGGATGAGTGGTAAAAGGTACTTTTGCCTTAACACTCGGTTAACCTTACAAGTAGTGGAAAAGTACATTGCATTGTGTTGTATTTTGATGAGTGAGTAAGAAATGTCAGAAAATGTCGGCAGCGCATTTGATGTTTGATCAAACCGTTTGAAGTCGTTTTGAAATAGCGTCAAATAGAAGCTTAGAAAGTCGCTTCAAACAAAACCAAAATATAAATTTCCATCAAACGAGCTTCAAACACGTAAATGTTTGTCAAACCAACCGCGCAAACGATCAAATTGGTTTGACTCAAACCAAAATCTAAGTACGCGTTTGAATCAAACCGTTTGACCGTCTCGGAAGCGCTTTATGGGCGACGGTGGCCATCTACCATCAAGTAATACCTCAAAATATGTGGTTTGAGCGTTGTATTATAAATGACAGGCGGCGGTGGTGGATACGGAGCGGGTCGCGGTGGCTTCCGTAACCGCGCGGGAGAGCACTGCGTCCATATGCGCGGACTGCCCTTTAAGGCCACCCCACAGGACATCGCCTATGTGAGTCAATGGACAAGTGGCGGATTTACACATTTACCGCCCTTGGGCTATTCAAATTTTGCCGCCCCTACAGATCCAGTCACAATTTAGTCACAGTATCGGCTCACTTGTTGGTCACAGTGCGAGCATTTTCTGGGTCACTCGTAACTATAATAATTTTTTTTTTAATTTCTGTAATAATTCAATTCAATGTAAATGTCATATTTCAAGACTTGAGTGGATGAAGGTGGTATGTCGCATAATTCCAATTTTGAATAAATCGAGGTTAAAGTTAATTTGTGAGATAAGTCGCCACGGAACTGATTTTTGTACTAAATTATTATGCAAAGTTGTATAAACAACATAAAATATCAATGGTATCATAGCAAAAAATTGAACATAGATCCCTCTTCCATTAACAAAAGAAAACTTTACTGCACTTTTTGCTTTTTAAAATTAACTGTACATAACAGCTCTTTCAACTTTTTATTATTCAAAAATGTCTTAAATCGACGATTTTATGGTCTGAAATCATTCATATTTTATGGACATATAATATTACCTTCATCAACGCAAAAAAAAAAAAAAAAATGAAAAATCCAAAAATGCGACATACCACCTTCATCCACTCACGTCTTCAATTATTAAGCGTTGAAATGTCATGTGGGTTTTCAGTTCTTCAAGCCGATCCGTCCGTCGAACATAAATATTTTGTACGATAGCAACGGACGGCCCTCGGGGGAGGCCGACATCGACTTTGAGTGTCACGAGGACGCCATCAGGGTGAGTGACTCAGTATAAATGAACCTCCTCAGTACTCTGGATACATAATACTGTTGAAACTCTCTACTTCGGGTACATTAATTAAACAACTTCACGTTGAGTCCCGATACTCTAATTGACCGACCGACACACCGGAAGTACAATTTATTTCTATCATACCACCGGAATGAATCTGAACGAATGAACACATCTTTTTGAAACGTCACACAGCATTTTTCAATCAACTTCAGTCTTAAATAAATTATAGCAGTCGCTAACAAAATATTATACATAATTACTAGTAGAGCCCAAATTAATTGCATTCATCTAAGTACCTACTACAATTAGTATGCAATTTGATTTGACACATGAAGAGTACGCCTAAAACGGAATCATGGCGGAATCCACGGTGAAAGGTAGTAACGACCAACTTCTAATATTCATTTTAAACTCTAATGTGTTGACGTAAAGTCGCATTTCCTTTAAACGACAGACGTTTGGTTGGTTTCAAGTGACGATGACAAGACAGCTCTACGCATAATATGTCACTTTTAAATGTCCCATAAAGTTTCTATTGTTTTGTTTTATGTGCGAAATCCATAGTTGCAATATTGCACACTGACCATATTATGGATATTCATTTCATATCTTTATTGATATTCACATCATCCCCATGGATTCATATTATGGATATTCATAGGGCCAGATTAATTGCACTTTCTTAGAGGGGATGTGACATGGAATTAATGGCCCTCGGTTATTACCCTATAGACTCACCGAAACGCAAACAGCACATGTGCTGTTATTTCACAGTGCTCTTCTGCACTTCTGCCTCCTACCGTTTTGCGACCTAACCTAACCCTAGAACTCGCTACAATACCTAGGGCTCATGTTGAAACGTTGTATTCAATAGGCAATGAGGCGTGACAAGAACAATATGGATCATCGCTACATAGAGTTGTTCCTGAATTCGTCGCCAGGTGGCGGCCTCGGCGGAGGCAGCGGCTACAAGACTAGAAATTTTCCTAGAATTTAGAATTAAGACTAGAAATATAATATCATGTTTGACTTGAACATCATTTATTTTCATACACATACTAAATTTTTTTGAAAATTTCAGAGGTCTTATGAAAAATTTTCTTTTAGCACTTTTTTGAACACTATTTTTAAGAATTTTAAGACACACGTTTGTTTATTTTATTTTCAATTATATTTAGAATTTAATTAAAGAAAAAAAAAAAATTTTTTTTTGTACTTAAAATAATTGCATTAATTTTATCTTATAAAGTTGGTAGTGCAATTAATGACAGTTGATTTTGTCACAATTCTTTTTTTTTTTTTTTTTTTTTTTTTTTTAAAAATACGATATAATCTCCACAAAAGACAAGGAATTTGTGATAGTTAATACATACATATACGTTATGTATATAAGTTAATTATTTTATATCCACAACCAAACAACGTCTCATAGCTTACATATATTGTATTTAGTTACGTCTTTTCTATATAATATAGATTATAGGTCATAAATCTGAAAATGAATATTACTTTACGACTGATATAGTAATTAATAGTAATATGGTCATTTTAAAATAAGGCTCAATTTGTCACTAAACTTATCAATAAATAATCAGTGTTATATTTTCAGATTTTTCAGTATTTCCAATAAATATTGCTTCCATTTTTTAATTATAAAGAGACAAAAAGCATTCACGTACAAACTTTTTTTGGTTTTCATTTGTGACCTTTTGAGTCTGTGTATTAATGAAAAGAATTAGTTTTATTTCTATCTAAATATAACTAATTAATTTAAATTAATTACAATTTTTAAAGTAAGTCTTTTGAGAAAAGTTTCCATGTCGAGGCAGCGCCATTTTTGTTTTGTTTTTGAAATAAAAAAAAAAATATTTAAATATCAACTGAAGACTGCGAAACTTTTTTTGTACTCCTGTAAAAGCGAAACGCTAGAAATTAAAGTAATATAATTTTTATATTGTCTTGTTTTTTTATTCATATTTTATCCTTATTAAATCTGTTTTCGGGAATTAAATCCTTATATATCCTTACTAATATTATAAATGTGAATGTGAGTTTGTTTATAACTCTTTTACGCAAAAACTACTGAACCGATCACCATGAAATTTTGCATACACGTTGTCTGGGACACCAGAAAGGACATAGGGTACCTTTCGTCGTTCAAAGCGGACGAAGTCGCGGGCGCCAGCTAGTAATAAAAATGTGAAAGTAACTCGGTATGTCTGTTACCTTTTCACGCTTTAACTAAGACTCATATCAACAGAACATCATGAAATTTTGCATACACGTCAGGGATAAAAGAAAGGACATAGGGTACGTTTCATACAGGAATAAAAACCTTTCCTTTCAAAAGGGTACTGTTCCAAAGGGAGAATTTAAAATCATAACTACATATTGTAAAACAAAGTTCTCCGCCGCGTCTGTCTTGGCTGTTCGCGACTCAAAAACTACTGCACCGATTTTCATGCCGTTTTCACCAATGGATAGAGTGGTTTTAGTCGGTTTTAATATATAATTGACAAAGTTGCACGGGCGAAGTCGCGTGCAACAGGTAGTAAAATATAAAACTTAACGCCTGCCCAAAATGTTGTAGCAACAAGAAGTCGAGCGTTATCTAATATATAAAATTCTCGTGTCACAGTATTAGTTGCCAAACTCCTCCGAAACGGCTTAACCGATTTTGATGAAATTTCATATGTACACTTGGTAGGTCTGAGACTGAGAATAGGATTTTATCTATTTTATACGGGGGCAGCAGCTAGTATTGCTATATATTTTTTTATTTATCAACTCGGGCACCAGCTATAGTCTTAATAAAACTGAAATAGGTGTTAGCTCAACCACATATAATGTGTTCTCTACTTTCGGACACGAGGGTTTGCTTACAACGTTTTACTTCTTATCCTAACATGAAATCTTGAAAAGCCTGACCGGGATTACAACCTCCTTATAGCTCAGAGTGAACTAACGATGCTACCTTCGTATCATGTGAAGTAAATAGTGATGTTGAAATACATATTTGGCTAACAACCGTCCTTAGGTATAAGGAATGTTATTTCTTATCATGATCTTTCGCTCAATTGCGAACGTTCGACGAACCCGTTGGTTGAGTGGTTGGAAGTCTTAAAGCTCTGTCTCAGGGGCCGCGGGTTTGATTCTCGGCATGGTCAACTTGGATTGGGAAATAAGCTCTATCATCCCTCTCATCGAAACATAACGTTTTATTTATATTGATTTATTTATTCTATAGACGTGGCGGATTTACCAGAAGGCTGAGTAGGCTGGAGCCTAGGGCGGCAGATTTTAGGCCTACTTTCTATAGATTGAAAGTAAAAAAAATCTTAAAATACGCGTCTTAATCTCCAACGCAGCAGAATTCAATCACCATATATTTAGTAAAGTAGTAGAAACTTGGTAATTTTATTTCTCGATAGCTTACAGTGATTAGCACTTTAATTTCTAAGCTATTTTCCATTGAATCCCAAAGTCAGTCCCCGCAATTAGCACTTATCGGTAAGATATTACAGTAGGACAATAGAGTCGTATGAGACATTATAAACAAATAGAATAGATTTCGACACCTATGTATAGCAAGACAGGAGACAAGATTTGGATAGTGGCGCCTGTTATTTGGTGGTGAGCCGCCGGCCTGCCGCGCCGACACGCCGCCATCGGCCTGCCGCGTCGACCCGCCGCCACCGGCGCCCCGCGGTCCAACAGAATGCTGTCGATGTGCCCAAGGCACATGAGACAAGCGTTTTATTATCTGCTCTATGTGGTCCATATTATTTTTAAATCAAAATCCAATTTTATAGAGAAAATGAAGCCGCCTGGTACCTACATACACTATTTTCAGAGCATTGAGTATAATTTATACCAATATATAAAGTTGAAGAGTTTGTTTCTTTGGTTGTATTTCCGTGCTCATATAAGTATAACCCTAATATTTTCAAAGTTCGAGTGAATAGGCATCTTCTGGGTGAGCTCGCTCCATCATAGGCCTCATCCTTGCTATTCAGCTGGTTGTGGGCCAAGAGCAAACCCATCTCTAATAAAAAAAATATCTCAGGAACCTACTGGTTCGAATTGAAAAAAAATCTTTTTGTGTTGGATAGTCCATTTATCGAGGAAGGCTTTAGGCTGTTAAGAGTGACCTAAAAGACTAAAAAAATAAAAATATTAACCTTATTTAGATTAACGCCATCTATTGTTCAGTGGCAGAACTATTAAGACAAACAGCTTTGATTCAACAAGTCGGCTACTCACCGCGAGAGGGGGCGATAATCAAACTGGTTTAAATTGAAAAATTCTTTATGTGTTGGATAGTCCATTTATCGAGGAAGGCTTTAGGCTATATAACATTCTGAACGCTGACGAAGTCGCGGGCATCAGCTAGTATGAAATATAATATATTCTTTCATGTCTTGCGAGCAATAATTATCACCTTACAGACTACCTTCTATAGGAAAATAGGAAATTTTATACGCCTATTGCCAATATTAGCAAAGTCGTTGATCGCTCATACCTTGAACCGCGGCCACAAATGCTCCACTAATGATTGCTCATGATTTATTTGGGGAGCTTATTTTTAACGTAACCGCCTGATTTAGGGGTCGAAATGATGGAAAGGTGTCCCCGAGACCCTGTCTCAAGAGTGTTTATTGTTTGTTTTCGTGTTTCATTTGACAGATTACTATTGTCCATCTTGTGAACAATAACCTCACTCCTATCATCACCAAGTTCTAACAAGGTGTGGTGGTGATACTTACTGCACAAACTTTTTGTTACCATTCAGACCGACGACGACGCCTCAAGGGTTCAATAAGCCCAACTTGTCGGTCTGTGACCTCCACTCGAGAACCTTCGTGCTATGTGTCCACTGCCACTTCACGAAACATCTCATTTAGTCCATTGAAATGTTACATTTTTTGGGCTTAGCATGCGTTTGTCAAAGGACGCAATTTTATTTTGTATATATGAAGGGGGGGTTAGTATAAAGTTAAATCCAAGTTTGTGGAGTTGCAACCCTTGTCCCACAGCCGCCATCTTGGAAAAAGGGGTTAAATGGTTTTTACGGTTTATCTGCCAAATTATAGATCTCACAAAAAAAATTATACAATAACATTTTTTGTTGCAAATAAAATCGTCTAGGTACAACTTTTGTTTAGTAACTTTTAGTCGATTTTGAAGTGAAACCCTAAAGTTAGCTCTTTCCTTGCTCTAGACGTTGAAATTTTTACGAGGCTCTAGACGTTGAAAATTTTGACTATTATTTCTTTAAATCCTACTAATAAAATAATTGCAGTATTAGTAACGAACTGGCTTTATTATAATATATTAGATGTGGATTGATACTATAAGATAAGAGATGTGAAGGGGACTGAGTAACGTTGAAATGTGTCTATTAAAATGTGTTCTCGAACTTTAACATAATTGATGTTGTTGGTATGTGTAACAGTAAGTACTAAATTTATATTTATTATACTAGCTGGTGCCCGCGACTTCGTCAGCGGTATGGATGAAAGGAATCCTATGTCCTTTAAGGTGTCCCAAACAATGTGTATGCAAAATTTCATGGTGCAAAACATCCATCCATGCAAACTTTCGCATTTATAATATTAGTACGGATCTAATTATGTAATCTAGTATGTACCTAAATGACATTAGATGTCCAGTGTTTAATATTATTTATAAATAGTAGTTATGTTGAGAGGCGCGCGTCTCAGCGGCGCCGGCGGCGCCACAGCGTTGCGCCTGTCCGACTACGCTTTGATGTAGGGCCACTAAATCAGCGATTTTAACACGGTAAAAATCACTTGATTTTATTAACAGTTATAAAGAGTCATATCATTATATTAGTCATAGCAAGAAGGTATTTACTGCTTCCAAACATGTTACTCAGTTCATGATGCAGAACGCAGCGTGCACCAGTCACTACCGAATTTTATTATTGGACGTCTCAAGTCGCTATCATAACATACATTATATCTATACTGATATTATAAAGAGGAAAGATTTGTTTGTTTGCATTGAATAAGCTCCGAAACTACTGGACCGATTTGAAAAATTCTTTCACTGTTGGGAAGCTATATTATCAGCGAATGACATAGGCTATATTTTATAAACTTACGCGGACGAAGTCGCGTCCAACAACTAGTCTACTATAAGTGCAAAAGGGAGTGTTATCCAAAAGTACTCATCCCATCATAGTGAAATTGTCAGGGATACAGAATTCATCTAGATATTCACCTTCCATCTAGAAAATAGGACTGTTTTCAAGGGATCATCTAAAAATAAAAAACAATGTGTGACTAAAATAAATGAGCAATAAAGAGTGAATAAATTTTTTTAACACCTGAGAAAAAGTCCTAAGACTAAGTCACCTGAGACTAAGTCGTGCACAATTTTTTTTACTTTTTAACATTTACTTTTTATTATTTGCTATACAAGCCTAACATAATCTCAGCCGTAGGACGTCACATTAATAACTTAATAAATAATGTAAGAATGATGTAAAACTCAAAACGCAATGTAGCGGATACAATATCATTTATAATAAGTTGATTTCAATATTCCCTTGTTATATTAGGTAGCATATTAGATTGTGCATTTTATAAATTGTTATTCAGGCCTTGGCTTCTACTACAAATTTTTCTTAGACACAATTTTATTGTACACTATCCGTTACTAAAGACTCGTCAATTTAGTGGCCACACACAATCTGCCCAATAGTTTTTGAGTGTTTGACTTGCATAGCGTTGTGTCACTATTATTCGTAAATAAATTAGGGGAGTTCTATGGGGCGGATTTATTGATTTTTTTGTCATCAAATACACTATCGTAAACGAATATGAATGTCGCGAAACTGCGCGCGAAAATTGTACCTAGCCATAAAGGAATCAATCAACTAATTATAGCATTTTGATACATAATTTCAACTTTTGATATACAATGAAGTCCTATAATTGTTACTAACCATAACCCATTCCAATTTTAGTTAAAAAAATAAAAGAATAAATTATGCTTGAGCACCGCAACTTGACTTTTTTTTTCAAAATTGAAACGATTAAAAAAATATTCATTTATTTTACCTTCTGAAAAATATAAAAAAATATACACAAAAATCATTTCAGTACTCAGGTTTATTTTAATCATGGTAGCCATCAGTTTTATAAGTCGCCAACTATTCAAGAACGACTGTCCTACTTATCGGCCAACTGTGATCAACATGGATTAAATATTTGCAATTTTTTATAGGGATTAAACAATCAAGCGGCTATTTTGAAACCCAAAATTGAACATTAGAAAACAACAGATAGCTGTGTCCAGCAATTTGACTCTCTTTTTGATGTTATTTATCGAAATCGGATTCTTTATATTTTTATCTCTTTTTCAGGAATTTCAGTGTAATGTATATGTCGTCGGCACATCGTATAATTGGGCATATCATGATATTCCTGGGCAGATCATATTTCTGTTAAAACTGAAAGGGTCACCTCACTTCGCTCCGCTTCGCTAGGCTCCCCAAATTTTTTTTTTTTTTTTTTTTTTTATAGTATAGAGGTGGCAGACAGGCAGGCGGCTCACTTGATGGTAGGTGGTTACCGCCGCCTAGGGACACCAGCAACACCAAGGGGAGTGCTAGTGCGCTGCCTACCCTGCAGAAGTTTATTAATTTATTATTTCCAAATTTAAACCTAACACGCTCCTCCTCGCTTTGCTTCGCTCCGCTCCTCGTCGCACCTATTTTTGACTTTTGGTGAAAGATATTTGATTTCATACTTTACGATCTGCTCAATTCTACGATCTGCCCACGACATATATATTATTATGTTCGTTTTTTCTTTTTGATATTTTTTCACTAGACTGCCAAAGCTCGTATCGTGATGGTAACTAGCTAATAAATCAAATGGTAAATAACAAATGCATAAAGGAATTGTGCAGAATCCAGATCCAACCAAATACCTACTACTGGAAGTTTCAGACATTAGCGCGTTCAATTCAAAGTAAAGAAGAAATTCTTTATCTTTATTAGAATTAATTGATAATTCTTATACAGCCGAGAGCAATAATCTATAAATACCTAAGTTATAAAAGCGCATTCTCTAAAAATATTCAAAGATATACATAATATTGTTTACGTGTCGTCTAGAGCTAGACCATTGAACTTTTTATTATCGAAAGCATATTTCAAACTAATAATGTACTCAAAACTAATAGAAGCCGGCGCCAACTTAAAGTCGATTGCCACTGTCGATTAAACGCAATAAATTCATTTTTTTTTCTGTTAATATATATTTTTTTTCTTTTTTTGGTTAGGTTATTAGGTTTTTTATGACGAGCCCGTTGGACGAGTGGCAAGGGTGCTTGCCTAACGTTCCAGGGGCCCCGGGTTCGATTCCCGGCGGGGTCAACTTTGGAAATTTTAATATAATTTTCAAAATTGACTCTGGTCTGGATTTGAAAAGTAGTGGTAGGGCACACTGCGTTTCGCAGTCATTTGGGCAGCCCGTCTGGCGGCAGTAACCACCCCCTTACAGAATACCACCGTGAAATAACAGCATATGTGCTGTTGTGTTTCGGTGAGTGAGTAAGGGATGCCAGAGCCCATTACCCCCTCCCCTTCCTTATCCCTTATCCTTAATCCTTCTATGGTCAGCAGCGCACTTGTAGCACTTATGGCGTTGCTTGTGTTATAGGCGACGGTAGCCACCTTCCATCAAGTGGACCGTCAGCCTGTCTGTCGACCTTAACATAAAAAAAAAAAAAAAAAAAAAAAAAAAGGTAAAAATTCTTAATAAACATTTTTTTTAAAGTATAATATCCATTGTCCTTTACTTTACTTATAAAATTGCACCACCAGTCCTTAATAAATGTGAAAATCAATACTAATAATAAATCAGTAAAGGTCGGTCATGAAGTAAGTTAATTTCATTATACTTACATGATACTGAAACTAAATTGACGATTTTTAGATTTTTTCTGTATGTATGTATATATTGTATGTTCCTCCATAACTCTTAAACGAATTAACTGATTTTCATGAATCTTGGTAAATAAACATTTAGGCGTACAGGACACAGAATAAGCTACATTTATCTTTTTCAACGCGGACGAAGTCGCGGGCACCAGCTAGTTTATAAATAATACTCATAGAACTTAGAAATACTTACACACTAGTTTATGTACTAAGTTACATATCAAGCAACTCTCACTAGACCTGTGCAAAGGTCCAACCTTAGGATCCAACCTTAGGATAGGTTCTCGAGTGAGGAAGTTACCGGATAAGTAGTGCGATTAGTAGATCGCGTTGAAGAAAAGTCAACACATTAAAGTTGCTATCAGCGTCTTTTGTAGAGAAGTACCTACTGCTTGGCCACTATTACAAATTCTTCCCGAAATTTGGTACCCGCATATTATATACGTTCTAGAAAATGAGACTGTATAGACCTTTCGTTTTGACGGTGCATCAAAATAGCTGGCCTCGGTGATGGTGGCAACGGGGCCTAACGTACATACATTGCACATGAAGTGGACGTCTTGACTGTTGACGGATGAACCTAATCTTAATTTCAGTAGAAAAATTTACCTGTGCTCTTCATATTACACTGCTCATTATGATTGATTCTCCCATAGGCTATCTAATTTTGAACTCATTAAAATAATAGGGAAAAAACAACGGTTTTTGTAATAAGAAAATACCATTTACTTTTTAGAATGTCCCTCATTAAACTTCTTATGAAGGCTCTTTTCATAATTATAAAATTTTGTTACACAGAGGATTTTTTAATAACAATGATTACTTGTTCAATGATGCATTGCAAACTACATATAAAGTTGAAATTCGACCATAATTATTGAAAAAAAAACTGCATATTTTTAACGGTAACATTAAACTCATTAATAGCTTCTAAATGAAAAAAAAAAAAAAAGAATTAAGGATTCTAATTTTTTAAATGAATGAAAATTAAATATTAATGTATTAGTATCTCCCTAAAATTCCTAAATAAATTATTTACAAAAGATTATAATATTATATAATTGTTTACAAAAAAAAATGTATATTAAGCCTCGAAACTAAGGTAAAAAAAACTATTGGAAATTTAAAAAATGGAATGGCATTACTTGTAATAAAATTGTTAGTACAGCACCCAATAGAAGTCATAAAAAAAATTCCCCGACCTTTATAAAGAATTAATTAGTTCCTGTGTTCGTCCCATTTTGGACTTTTATTAAAAAAGCAAAAAAAGTACTTACCGTTTATGGATCCTAATTTTATGTCAAGTCAATAACAGTAGCACAAAAATATTATTTTCTTTCGCTTATTTAGTCTGCAAATTTTAATATTTAGGTAGATAAGATAATTATGAAACTTTTCGCTCTGGCCGCTCATAGTTTTTACAACTGCCAATATACATAGGAATATTTTTTAGATTATATTTATATAATATTTATTATTGAACTAGCTGGCGCCCGCGACTTCGTCCGCTTGAAAAAGAAAGCCTTATCCTGTGTCCTTTACGTCTAAATGTTTATCTACAAAATTTCAAAACATATTACGAGTATAAATACAAATCCATGATTTAGGTACAAAGTGTAAATATTAAGACATAAACATTTGACGCTAGCGGGATTCGAACCCGCGACCGTTTGGTTAACAGCTACGGTTATTAGCCACTAGACCGAACGTGTCATATGAAAATGATATAAATTGATTGTGCCCCAAAAGAATAAGCAGGGAGGTGTTTACGTGTCGGCGATTTGCCGCCGTTTTGTCCGGCATTGGCGTCGTTCGTCGCGTCTCGTCGCGTCTCGTGCGCCAACCCGCCCGCCCGACGCTGCTTTTTGGCGCCAAAACCGGGCGCCATCATGCCCCATTCATATATGACTCTTGACAATAAAACAATTTGCCTTATATTGTGTCTTACAGCTTGATAGATTTTTATAATTCATTATCGACTCAATATCGACAACTCAGTACAATGCTGGTAGCATTGCGGTCTTTAATTTAAGGTGACTATACTATAGTTAGTTCCTGTTAAAACTATAGCACTTTGTCACTGTTAAGAGCAGGATAAGAGTCACTTGTGCTTATGTTGAATTGGGGTCATGCAACTTGTCGAGTTTATTTTGGAATTACATGCTAAAGGTGCTAAGTTTTTGACTTTCATAAATTATATGAAAGGCAACAAGTATTTGTTAATGTTTGAAAATAAAAAAAGTCCGACAGTCAGGCCATAGAATTCTAAATGTGGTCTGGTCTAGATCTGGTGAGTGTGTGATTAATGAGAAATTATAGATACTTTATAGAGAGGAAGTTAGTTCGAAAATATCGTCATTTGTTGTAACGTTGACGTGATAGAAATACATTATGAACAATTTGTGGTATTCATAAAACTATAGATATTTAAATCATACTTAGTTGACATAGTAATATAGAATGTACCTATTTATATGGGTTACCTAACACAGATTTTCTAAATAACCATGAATGGGCAAGGTGTATACGTGTTAGATAAATTACTTCGATTTTGTGCCGATCCGACATGACTTTCCAGTATCGGCTCGTAAATCAGTTAAACATTACAAATCACCGTTTAAACATCATCGCAAAACAGTAACGTGAATTTATGAATAAATCATCGTTAGCACAATATTATGAGTATATTCGAAGCTTGGAAAAAATTGGCTAAAAAAACAACAAAATATAGACACAGTTATAAATACTACTCGCGATTACAGCGGCTGGATTTTTCTTAATAGTCGTTAAAACATTTATTCAATTGTTGTTTTGTTACCCATATATTTTTATTGGGCGTTATTTTTTGACATTGGAAATGTCTTCGTTCGCTTCAGTATAGGCCACGATTTCACGAAAAAGTGCGATCCACTTATATCTCGGAGAGTTGTAAAGATATGATATTCAAATAGGGCTCAAAAGACGCGTATTTACGAGAGCTGTAAGGTGCAAAAATAATTTTTCGAAAAAGTCAAAAACGAAAAAAGTTATGGCCGAAATAGTAATTTTTTCCGAATTTTTGATTTTGGCGCTCGATATTTTGAAAACGAAGAATGATATCAAAAATTTGAGAAAAACTCCTCTGGACAATTTAGTCAGCTAAAATTTGAGCCTAAAATAAAGACGATCGGGTTAAGGGTTTAACCTGTAGCTTAACCTTTTTGAAAGAAGTCAAGAAGTCAGAACAACAATAATGTCGAATTCCGTAGATTCATTTCCAATTCCAATGTGCTCGATAGTCGTGTGAGGTACTAAATCTGTGATTTTTTTAATTTTAGATGATCACTTCAACTGCCCATTGCCACTTCAACTTACTGATCCGCCGGGAACGATCTCCTCATTCCGGGAACGTGATCGTTGGGCTACTTTGAGTTTTCCTACGAAGCCCATAGCACATAGTTAGCGTTTCAGCGCCATATGGACGACGTCGCGGGCACCAGCTTGTATAAAATACTAGCTGGTGCCCGCGACTTCGTCCGCATTTAAAATGTTATATAAGTAAGTAGCCTAAAGCACAGATTCCTAAAAGCCTTTCACGATAAATGGACTATCCAATACAAAAAGAATTTTTCAATTAGAACCAGTAACACGAACAAACTCTTCGGCTTATATTAGTATATATAGATTAATTCGTTAATAAAACAAAATAGTAATGTAGCCATAATATAATAGGCCAGTAAACCATAAATAATTTGTTTATAGCTAGTTGCTATGCATTGTTTGGTGACATATGTTGACCTTTAAAAGAATTACTTACCTATTTTATGGAGCCTAGGATTTGTTCATGACTTAGAATAATGTTTTGTCCAAGTATAAATGTTAACATAAATTTTAGTCTAAATGACCCGTGTGATATATTTACATAAACTTAAATATTCCGGTTCACTGGATAGAAACTGCACTCCATTCTAGAAGAGAGAACGAATTGCTGATAGTAATGTAACATGAAATTGGATGGGATGTGTGTCTTTGTGTTCAGGGTCGAATATTTTCGTAAAAATAAACATAAACATCTTACCTAGGGAATCCACTGATTTGTACCTAACCTTATCACGTATCAAATCTTAAAAGTTGTTAAGTGAAAGTGGAAGAATAAGTATCTTCATGTTTGAAAATTTAAATTTAAATTTATAATGACGATCAAAAGAGTTTCTTGTAGAAACCTAATTGATAAATAAATATTTTGATTTTGATTTGATTTTGATTTGAAGATTTTTTGTTTTTATTCTAAAAATAATTTAACTTTAAACACTTTAGAAGCATTATTATTTAAAATGATTGCTATCATTAAACGCTCGATACCTTTTGCTTTTTTATACCTACGTTTTCAATATTTCGTTATGTACTCATTAAGTAATAATCTTTTACAGATTAAATGAAATATAATAATTGATAAATGGAGTGTTTTAAGATGTATAAATTAACTAACTTAACCCGGCTTCGCCCGGGCTCTAAATAAAAACTGAAGTTGGACCAAATTACATATATAGTTACGAAGTTAAATCAAAATTGGTTAGGAGTTCATTGGCGTTAAATAACGTGACACGGCATTTTTATAATTATAAACTATATAGCTTTGTATCGTGAATATATTTTACTTCAATAAATTGTATAAAATATGATTGACACCTAAAAAGAATAAGTGAACCTGAATGGATGTCTGTTTCGTTCAATTGAGTTCAGAGTGCAGCACAGCACAGTGCGAATCTAAACAGGTCTTGGCGGACGCCCGCGACATTTGGACGCCTAATAAGACGGGGTAAAGTCCAAAGAGGTAGTTGTTTACCGCGCACTCCGTAAGTAGGTATCTACTAGTGATGGGATGATAATTTTTCATGCGTACGGCACCAACAAGGCGGATGCAACGCGATCGACGTTCGGATATTTTATACGAGATTATAATATTATCTAAATGGTATTTATTTGAGTAAATTATTATTATTTGAGTATTTGTTAAACATAAGCATCTAGTTCCACACTAAGCAACTAATGCTTGTATTATGGATACCTACCAGACAGTTGATATACTAAGTAGATTACTTATTTTTGTAAATACATACCTACATATTATAAATACAAAACATCCATGACTCAGGGTACCTACAAAGGTAAATGTTAACACATAGACATTTGACCCTAGCGGGATTCGAACATGCGACCGTTTGGTTAACAGCTAGGGTTACTAGCCACTAGACCAAACGTGTCGTCCATTACAACTGATGGATCAAAACAATATAAAAATCTTAAAGAAGAGTGGTTAGAATCAAAAAATCGAAATCAAAATATTTATTTATCAATTATATTATGGCCTATGCCAGCAAAATACTGAGTAGGGACCTATTTGTAACTTATAACTCATATTTATTTTCTTAAGTACTACTGCTTTTTTTCTGTTTCTTTGTCTTTGTTGTGTTATTAAGTTGCAAATAAATGTTTGATTGATTGATTGAATTAGGTTTCTACAAGAAACTCTTATGATTTACCAGGGTTTCTGAAAAAAACCAAGATGAAGATCAGTATGGTATATCCGAACGCGGTATAGGTTGGGCGCCGTCCGGGGCGCACGGCGCGCGCCCCGCCGGCGGCAATGAGCGGGCGGGACGACCGGCGACCGCCGCGAGACGCCAACGCGAGACGCCGCTCGGTCACCTATGCCAATCCACTCTATTTGTTACTTCTTTTTACTTCAATTTTATTATCTTACTCCCATCCATACCATTATGTCTTATACACACTTACAGATGATAGATTTATAACTAGCTGGCGCCCGCGACTTCGTCCGCTTTGAAAAAGTACACTATCTTGTGTCCCGTACGACTAACTGTTTATCTACCAAGTTTCATTCGTTTATGAGTTATGGAGGAACATACATACATACATTACAGATTTATTATTAGTATTGATTGATGATTGATGATGACGAAACTAGAATAAGTTTTGGGATGACAAAACGCCAATAATACAAAACTCGAAAAAACATACACACATTGATATTATAAATCATCAGCAAAATAAATTTAAAATTTATAATGTCAAAAAACTCTGCAACTTTATTCAATTTATATTAGTATTGATGTAATGTTGTTTTAAACAAATATTTTGATCATGGAAGTTTGAATGTTTCACGAAATGCACTTGAATGTATACAACTAAAATTAAAAATAAATACTACAACGATGAGAACGGTCTTTTTAAGCACTGTAAGATTTTACCTATAAACAATCAGTTTTCCTTTTCAATACTGAAAGAAAAATTTTTTAACGAATTCTTAAAAAAAATTAACGGAACACCCTGTACACACTAGAGCTATTTCAAAAAAGCGGTTACGTACACAGCGCGCAAATAATACATATGGCGAAAGAACTACTGCTTACATCGTCCCACATCTTATCAACAGCCTACCTTCAGATCTATGTAACAATATATCAATTAAAAATATTAAATCAAAATTAAAGCAATATTTTTTAAATTGTAATTAGTATTAGTATCTATTAATGTAATGATAACACGAGTCTAAACCTCAGTGGTTTTTAGTATTATTATTTAAATGTTATCTTATATATTAGCCCTTAAAATTGTAAATAAATAAATAAATAATAACTAAATACACTGAAAATATAAATCGTTTAAAGTACCTACTTATATTATATTAATCCATATTTATTTATTTATTATATTTGTAAAAAAAAATATGTGAATAACGATAGAAGACATTCACAATAGATTAACATTTACATTATAGTTCGCTACCTCTATGATCGTTTTCCGATTCGTAGCTCGAGCTACGAGGTGCTACGAAGAAACTTCGTAGCACTTTTTTTAATTAAATAAGATTCTTATTCTAATTCTACTAGCTGGTGCCCGCGACATCGTTCCCCTTGAAAAAGTACGTCTAAATGTTTATCTACCAATTTTCATGAAAATCAGAGTTATGGAGGAACATACGTACATACAATACATACACTTACTGATTTATTATTAGTATTCATTGATAATATATTCTGGTTTTCAAGGAATAGTAATTAATTCTTGACGTATTATAATTTTTGGTATTTCATCTTGTATTTAAGTTTGTATTTTACTTTTTTGTTAGGCTTCAAAAATCCTTTTTTTAGCTGATACGTTATAAAATAAGGCTATCTTCTAGTTTCTGCTTTCTAGACTTAGTAGTTTAGGCTGTTCGTTCATATATGATAGTCAGGACATACAATTTTATTCTAATACCAATATATACAGGTGAACAGTTTGTTTGTTTGTTTGTACGCTTTAATCTCGGGAACTACTGGTTCGAATTGAAAAATTATTTTTGTGTTAGATAGTCCATTTATCGAGGAAGGCTATAGGCTATGGAGAACGCGGACGAAGTCGCGTGCAACAGCTAGTCATCACCAATACTAATAATAAATCTGTAAGAGTTGATCATGGAGTATAACTTACTTTTAGACGTACGGGACACAAGACAGGCTACTTTTTTCTTTTTCAACGCGGACGAAGTCGCGGGCGCCAGCTAGTTATAAATATATTATCTGTAAGTGTGTTTAAGACATAATGGTATGGATGGGAGTAGGGTTACCATATGGAAAATTGTAAAGTCCTGACATAAAGCCTGATTTCCATAGAAAAGTCTTGAGATTTCGTCGCAAACGTAATTATCAACTCAAAAAAAATATGAAGCATTTTATAAAACAATAATTAAAGCCTACTCAAGAAGGTATCAGCCCAAAGCAAATATGATAAAAATGATTAGTTTCACAAATTAATGGAAGTATTTATTATTTATGCAAATCACTTAAATGAAAGTTGATTTTAAAAACCAAAGAAGGTGATTTATGATGATATCCAAAGGAGATTATGTTTTTATTTTGGTTGATTGAAATTTTCTAATAAAAAAAAAATCTAAAAAATGTACTGTATTTTATTGAAAATCGAAAAATCCCAAGATTTCCGAAATCCGGCCGCAAACCTGTCAGTAGCCTAAAAATCCTGAAATTTTAGGACAAATCCGGAGATATGGTAACCCTAGATGGGAGTAAAACGGCAATCACACCATACAATTTGAACGTTTTTTTATTTAGGAATCTAAGTAGAGAGCTCGTGATCACACTACGCTAAATTGATTTCTAAGTCGAAGATATAAAGTTGAAAATGGATAAACTCTCAATTGAATCCAATCTGTTCTAACTGCGATCACACCTTTCGATTTCCTAAATTGGATACGTTCAAATTGTAAGGTGTGATAGCCCTTTAAAAGATAATAAAATTGATTTTTTTTATTTTTAAACGCGGACGAAGTCGCGGGCGACAGCCTAGTACTTTGAAAAGTACGAAAAGTTGTCAGATTTGTTCCGAGAGGGTGAGAGGGAGCGAGAGCCCTCCTCTCCATTCAGAAAATCTAAGCCAATGAAGATGTACGAACGGTCCTCGCATTTGGCGCCATTCGGCCAACTCTCTCAGGGAGGGCCGTACGTCTTCACACTCGGAAACTTTGCGGAAAACGCGCGCGCTCACATTTTCCGAAAACACAATTCAAAGAACGGATGGCTCACGACCAAATTGAAAAAAATCCAATGGACTGCTGTGAATTATTCGAGACTGTTTTTAATGCAGTGTTTTTGGATTTTAAAAAGGTTTTTAAAGGTAACCAACGTACACGCGTCTCTTTATTTGTAATTGTGTTTCCTTTTTGTTTGCTTACTTGGTTTCCTTTTGTTTGCTTTATTGTTTTTTTAATTATTTTTTTTTTGTATATGTTCATAGTTTTCTAATGTTAAAAAAATGTAGTCCGTTATTGGCAGTAGTTTTTAAGTATACATATGTATTTACTCTTATATTATTGTCATATGAGTGCTGTGTGACTATTTTTCAATAAAATAAAAAAAAAATAAAAAAAAAAATACTTATTTATTGCTAAAATTTTAATTGAGACTGAAAGTATATAATAACTATAGTATGCTAAGATAGTATGTATATTTAACTTAATTAGTATCCAAATGTATCCAAATTGGTATCCAAATGTTTGGAATATAAAAAAAATATAAAATTATTATTACAAAAATTTGCTAAAACATTTTTTCTTAAATAATATATACGTTGCATGTAATATAGGTAATAATTTTAAAATATTGTAATAATCTCCAAAAATATAGGGCTTTTGTATATTTATTAATATTTTTTTTACAATATGGCTGTTCTTGGTACACAATTAATTATGTTTTTACCATTTAGTGACTCTTAACTTATATATTTTTAATTTAATTAAGTTAATCATTGCACAATTGTTTCCAATTAATAATATTTTCTTTGTAATCAATTATTTTAGACATTAACTTCCAATTGATATTCTCGTGTTACATGGGGAACGCTAAGTATGGATTTACAGGTCAACACGATTTTTGGGTCTGGCTTCTGCATATGAAATTTTGGATTTCTTCTATGTTAAAAATAAGGGAATAAATAATTTTTTTGATCAAAGTTTGCTTTTGTAGAAACTAGAGCATTTTTTTTTTATTTTTTTTAAAACAAATGATAGATTCATACATTATTTCCATACTTTTATTTTCAATTACAATTAGAAAAGTTCTTGTTGAACACTAGAGCCTTTGTCATTTAAGATATTTGATAAGCAACAGGAAATATATGTAAAATAACGGAAAAATTAACTTCAAAAATTTTAGTATTTCTCTTATGTTTGTATGGGCTGTCTCGTATCTTACTTATCGTCATAAATCAGGCAAAAGGAAACTTTAAAAGCTAAAAATGAAAATGTAACTATTTTTAGATGTCTAGAATCAGAATTTAAGCATTAGAACAGAAAAAAAAATTTGTTGACTGATGTCATTTTTCTTACTATACTCGTAAATGGTAAAAAAGGTTTTCAAGAAAATCAAATGTCTGGACATGACAACTTCCCACAGAGTGTTTAGTTGTTGACTTTTTGCTATATAGTTTAAAAAAAAATTCATAAATAAAACAAAAAACTAAAATAAGATAATCTACTTAATAATTAACATAAAATAATAAGATAAAATAAACAAATTGAAATTAAACAAAAAGAGATTGAAATTATACAATAACGCAATGTTTTTAATTTAATAGAGTTTTCATAGCTTTTATTTTCATGGCTTACGTAGGCTCTGACGAGCCTGTTGGACGAGTGGCAAGGGTGTTTGCCTAACGTTTCAGAGGCCCCGGGTTCGATTCTCGGCGGGGTCAACTTTGGAAATTTTAATATAATTTTCAAAGTTGACTCTGGTCTGGATTTGAAAAGTAGTGGTAGGGCACACTGCGTTTCGCAGTCATTTGGGCAGCCCGTCTGGCGGCAGTAACCATCACCTTACAGAATACCACCGAGAAATAACAGCATTATGTGCTGTTGTGTTTCGGTGAGTGAGTAAGGGATGCCAGAGCCCATTAACCCCCCATTCCTCCCTTATCCCTTATCTTTAATCCTTCTATGGTCAGCAGCGCACTTGTAACACTTATGGCGTTGCTTGTGTTATAGGCGACGGTAGCCACCTACCATCAAGTGGACCGTCAGCCTGTCTGTCGACTTTAACATAAAAAAAAAAAAAAGGCTAAAACAAATTATAATGTAGATACCAAAGATTCTAAATTCCATAGAAAACTGCGCAATGGTATATCTACATAATATTTATGTTACGATTACGAGGGAAAAATTAACAAGCGAAAGTCTATAGAGATAGTCTCACATTGAAAAAGTACGAGTAGCATAAAGTACAAAGTCATCATAATTATACTCATCCTATTTTAAAAAAAAACTGTTTCACCAATAAAAAAAATTAGTAAAGAATTTCAGGGTGAACATAAGATAAGTTTATATATACCACGCAGGCGAAACAGCGTGCACTAGCTATCTTTTAAAAGATAAAGATAATAAAGATGTTATATTATTGCTTTACACATTTCGTCGGGAGCTTAATTTTCGCGGACGAATTCGCGTGCACCAGCTAGTCTATACTAATATTATAAAGAGGAAAAATTTGATTATTTGTTTGTTTGTGTAGAATAGGCTCCGAAACTATTGGGCCGATTTGAAAAATTCTTTTACCATTACAAGCCGACATTATCCGTGATGAACATAGAATACTTTTTACCGCGAGAAAATGCTTCATTCCTACGGGAAATCTAAAATAAAAGTAAAGGGGGCCGGGAGATAGCGCCATCTATCCAAAATACGGTAGATGGCGCTTTATACTTTTCTACGCGGACGAAATCGCGAGCTGGCAGCTAGTATTATATATTTCGTTTGGTTAAAATGTCGCCATACAGACAACACCATATAAGCAATGCCATACATACATATGAGTGACAAATGCTCTGCCAACTTAGATAAGTAGGTTAAAATGTAAGGTATAAGTTAGAGAGTAACTTCGAAAACTTTTCAAAATAATTCCAAAAAAAATAGCGACAACTAATAATTGTTCTCCATAAAAAACAGAAGCAACCACCATGACTGCACAGCTACCTATCATCTGTCAGTCTACTAGCCCTAAAATGCAAGTAGACTAAAAAGGCTGACAATTAAAATCAATGCAATGCAAATTTTTGTCGTTATTTTCAAGCATTAGGATTTAATTTAATTTTCCTAAAATTATTTATGTAAGTTATTTTTTTTCTAAATTCTATGAAAATATTGCATGTCACCCCATGCTTGTTTGTTGTTAGTTACTATAGTTGTACACTGTAGTGTAGTGTAGTGTAGAAGTACTTACCAGCTGGCTTTATAAACATGTTATTATGTTTGCTGTAGATATATAAAAAAATTAGAAGTGTCTGTCAATAAAACAGTTTTCAAAAAATTTGAAACAATTCCATGATTATCTAGTACAAGCGTTACTTGAAGCTTCAACTGTGGTCTGTGACCCATGGCTCTACAAAAATAAATCTCAAAATTCGATCTCAAAGCGTGGGAAATGCTATCGACCAATCCACACACTTCGCGGCTTTTTCTACAACCGCTATTGGTCGCCAGCTGCCGCCATGTTAGCGTGCACCGCTTGGCATATTACGCTCGTGCGAGTGTGACAGAACTAACAGCTGCATTGTATTATGAACCTTATGGATATTTAATCTAAGGTTAATTGTAAGTTTTAAGCTTTCTTCGTTAATCATCGGAGCCGTACTTTTATTTGCGCCTTATCAAGTTTAGTGTAGTTTAGTACCTACTACTGTACCTATTGACGAAATCCTGATTTTAATTTTTCCTACGTGATTGATATGTGTCAGCATTCAGTCGGCAAAATCAGAAGTGAGAAGAGACATAAAAGTGATTGTAATTGTTGAGTATAGATATGTAATAAAGGCGAACGATGTTGACTTTACAATATTATAAACAAAGTGTGAGATTTGGCCGCGCGGCCGGGCGGCCGGGTTATCTTGCAGGAGCGCCCGTAATTTATTTACATTGCTGTGTCTTTAGCCGCGCATTCCGAACGTGGACCTATCATAGACTAACACTTTAGAAGCGCACAGATGCGACACAAGCCGGATTAAAAAAAAATATGATTCTAATTCTTGAGGAAATTTATAGGATATTTAAGCTATGAGCTATAATCTAGCAAAAAAAAAACGAAAAATAAAAGTCCTGTGCTAACGGAGAATGAAATATCACGACCCTTTCCATGTTCTATAATCAAACAATTCACATTTAGTTGACAAAGAATTTCCAAGGAACGTTCAAGGATCCTGGAAGTAACTAGATTTAAAATACAGTAAAATCTTGAAATTTCTTTTGCTTATTCTTCGAGGATTAGATTTCTTTTATTTATGATTTACGTTGAATTGAATTTCAACATAAAATTTGTACATTTACGTTATGTTGATTCTAATGTAATTAATACATGATAATTATATGGGGCAGTGTTTGTTTCAACTTTAAGTATTACACATACGAGTATAAATTTTAAAACTAATACTAATACATGTAAATATGTAATGTGCTATACGAATGTACGGCCGAACATTCGGCGCATCTCTAGTTTGTTGTAACATTTTATTTCTATTAAAGCTTGGAAGCTTGTGCGACGGCTGTCTGCGCCGGTTAAAGTTCTTCTCAAATAAATAAATAAAAAAGTTTACGATAAGTGAACAGAATGACAAAAAGTGAACAATCCGTAGTCGAGTTTCGAAATGTGAATATCCTCAATGAGTGCCTCGTTGACTATCCACCCACATGTGTCGTCGCGCGTGTCTGGTCTGCATGCGCACGTCGCTGTGTGCGTGTGGCGCCGCACACACACGAGCGTGCACCTGACGCCGTCGCCCGCCGCCGGTGGCGCCAGCCGGCCCCCCGCACCGCTCGTGCCGCGCCACACCCCTCCAGGGATACCACTTACTAAATATTACCCCAATTTGTGGAATAATATAACTAAAAAAAAAACAAATTCTCACGTTTCAATGCAATAAAAAAGTGCATAAAATACTTCTATATTATACAGATGTATTTCCTTCACTCTGTACTATAGTAATTTTGTGTATATGAAGATTGAAATGCAATTTGTGATCGTGAAAAACACCTAAATCTAATATTTTGAGGAATTCAATTCAAATCCAGGCTGTGGTCGAAACAATAATCATCTAGGCGCCGTAGGTCAGATTGGAGGTTGTCAACATCTTCAACGGAAGTGATTACACTAAAGATCTTCCCATTGACTGCAAAGCTAAGTAACTTGGAATAATGAATGTCACAAATACATTAAATAGCAAAGGACCCAAAAGAGAACCTTGCGATACTCCACTCGGTTCAACTGCTCAGCTAGATGTATAGTTGTTGACAACACCTATTAGGTATGTAAGACGCAAACCATCTTAATAGATTCCCCCTTATACCCAGGTTATACAATTTAGTAATAAGTACACTATAATAAATTCTATCAAAAGCTTTACTATAGTCCGTATAAACTGCATCAATCTGAAATCTGAAGAGGATACTGATAGGCGTCGCGATATTCATAAAAAATGAAAAATATTTTGTGTACATAATACGGGGTACTAAAAGACAAGGGTGCACAAAGCATAGGGATAATTTATTATGAAAGGTGGGGTAAATGTGGATTGAGAGCGGTCGCAATTACACAGTGATCGGCGTGCGGCGGGCGCGTCAGCAGTCAGTCCGGCCGGCGATCGGAGAGGTGGAGAGCGGGGAGGCGAGTGCGAGTCGCGTCGCAAGTGGATTCAGTCGAGTGGGCGCACGCGGCGAGTGATGTCGTGCAATGAGTGTATTTGTGTCGCGTGGCGCGGCCGGCCGCGCGACTTGTGACGCCGACGGCGGCATGTGATGTTCCGAAGACGCGCGCTGCGGCGGCGGCTGGAAGAGGCCGGCGCGCCTCAGGTGCCGGACGAGCAGTTACGGAAGCTCGCGAGAGCCCTGGACGCCGGTCCTGGCGCCGGAGAATGCGTGCCGGCCGGCCACACAGCCGCTCAACTCCGCCTGGCGGTCGCTCGCGTCTACCGGTTCCCCGAGGTCCGCGACGCGACCGAGCTCAAGCGGCTGCCACTCTGTCGGGAGCAGAACTGTTGCAACCCCTACCACGTGAGCCGCATCTGCAAGCCTGGTACGTGTCTACGTGATGCGAGTGAGAGTGCGTAGGTACGCCGGCGCGTAGAGGCCGTTCACACGTGCAACAAGTGCATCCGATCCAATGCCCTCACTAAACAAATACTGCTTTTCAAATTGGAACGCGCGCTGTTTGTAACCAGCCAGCTATTGTTTACGTCAAAACTGTTCTGTGCGAACAAGGAGTACCTACGTAGTTTGATAGCATTGCATATTATGTGTTTTTTTTAAATCTTCAGAAATTAAAAAAACAATCGGTAATCAATTGATTAGCTCTGTGAAGGCATTAGAGGTTATTGTTCATCATGTTTTATCAGTGCAAATCTTTATCAGCGTTATCTACGCTACCGTTGCCTTATCTGAGGTTACGTGTTCTGTGGCGTCATGGCTCATGCTCACATTAATTTTATCCAAAACGTTCTTAATTCAATTGAGAAACTAGTTTTTATTGAAGTTATTACAAGTGTGATTGGT
The DNA here is from genome assembly GCA_918317495.1 of Synanthedon vespiformis. Classification (NCBI taxonomy): domain Eukaryota; kingdom Metazoa; phylum Arthropoda; class Insecta; order Lepidoptera; family Sesiidae; genus Synanthedon; species Synanthedon vespiformis. Next base: position 356,850 of record OU906954.1, on the reverse strand, counting down.
ATTATAGCATAGGGTCGACTAGCAACTGAAAAGTTGTAAACATTTTGCTGTCGGCCGAATCTATTTTTAGAATCTGACATCAGACAAGTATAGTGTTATTTTATCAAAATTATTCTAAAGGTCACACATACGCTTTCTTTTAATTGCATAATACGTAAACATTACATTGTAAACGTAGCGAAACGTTAACGTTTGACGAATCATTTTTATATATTGTTGCACCTTCACCATCACTAAACTTTTTCTAATATTTCTATACTATTTTCTGTTTTACTCCATTCTAATCTAAGACATAGGGATTAGATTCAGGATTGCAATTATATTAGAGCTCAGTATGACGAGAATTTCCGTTATTATCATTTTAAAAATCCTTTCTTAGCTGATGTTCCATCTATGTTCCTTTCAGTTTTCTAGACTTATAGGTAATTTGGGCTGCGCCTGGACAAAACTGTTTTCGGTTCCTTTATAGTGTCTTTACTTTATTTGAATACTGTCTGCTGTCTGCGACTTCGCCCGCGTAACTTTGTGAATTACACACTAAAACCTACCTCGAGAACCACTCCATCTATTGGTGAAAACAGCATGAAAATCGGTGCCGTAGTTTTTGAGTTTATCGCGAACAGGCAAACAGATTTTATTTTATTTTATAACTAACTGGCACCCGCGGCTTCGTCTGCGATGAAAGAGGCTCTATACACTCTAAATGTTTATTGTACCAAGTTTCATAAAAATCAGTTAATTTAAGACCTTTAAGAGTTATGGAGGAACATAATACATACAATACAGATTTATTATTAGTATTGATGATGATTGATTGATTGATTATGTAAGGATGATCAAGAAAAAAGGTGAAATAGCATTCGATTTCTGTGGGTCTAGCGTGAGTTTATGATTCGCATTCGGTAACGAGAGCCTAAAGCCTTTAAAATTGTCAATTGTCAAATATTTTATGGTCTCGCTAACAAGAGTGGAGGCAGTGATGTGTATAGAGCCTTTGGCTAGGCTAGGACAGTGCACGGCACAGCGAAGTGAGTGCGCGAGGGTGAGTGAGGCACGCGCACGCGCAAGCGATAACTAAAGTAGACAAGGCACAAGGTCACAGCGCTGGCGCCGGCCTGCCGCGACGCACGGACGACGGCTGGCGGCGCGCGCAACCCGTTAACTTTTTAATTCGCCAGCCAAACACAAACGCCGACAGCCTTTCCATATTTATGCCACAGAGCACAAAAATTCCTACACACAATTTTTACTGACGTGACTCATTTTAAATGAAATGAACACTACTAGAATAAAATTAATTGTAAGTAAGCAAGTGAGAAAATACATTTCATTGCCGACATTAACAAAATATAAAAGTAAAAGAGAAATTAGTGTACTCTAGTTAGTAAAAGTAAAAAAAAATAAGTCATTCTAAACTAACTTCATAGTTCTTACATCGGCGAGTGCAACTTACAGCTTTACAAGCTTTAAAAGCTATAAAACTTAGCTATCCGTCAATCGTATGAAAGAGCAATTTTGTTTAACATTAAATGTTTGAGGTTTAAACGCCTACATTACTTAATTGGAATGTCTTAATTCTATTTTAATTTGTTATATAAATTAGTTTATTTAGAAAATACACCTATCAGACAAAAATCGCTAAAATAACATTAAAATTGTTGTTGTAACTTAGCAATCATTTTGCTGCGCATGCGTCGTTTAGCTAAATAACCGCATGTTTCTATTAATTGATGTTGCGATGTTATAAATATCGATAGAATTTTAATAGTTTAAAAGTTCCCTTTTGATTGTCCGTGACATCAACTCACGCGCATTCGCCTACAAACCGCCACCTACACCGACTTGTACTTGGGAGCCATGTGTGGGAGTATTGACAATAACTGTTAGCATATTAATTAAGAAGAAAGTTAAGAAAAATATGAATATTAATGTCGAATAAGGTGCGTAGGACTCCAAGGGCGCCGGCGGACATTGGAACTAGAGAAGAGTAAGAACAGAAAAAGATATATAACCTATATACCTAAGAAAGAAAATTGGTCCTTCGAAATGTCTACTTGAAAATGTGACAATTCTTACTTCCACCATACATATTTTGTAAAAAACTTAAAGGCACAACAAGCGGCGGAAGTACAAAGCCACGTCTTGATTAACTTGTCCGTCAGTATAACAATCTTTACCTGTGTATTTTTTTTGTCTTTGTCTGAACCGCGCGCCGCGTCATTTCTCATTTCAACAACTTTCGCGCCGCGGCTTCCCATCCTCTATATTTGGCCACTTCCGTAAACCTCGAATAATAATTGTCGCAACGCACAAAATTCTGTACATTTTCAGAGTATATTTTCATCAATGCTTTGGATTCCTTCTTAGGAATCACTTATACCTGCCGCTATTGCAACATCCAATCAGTCCGGCATGAGAGTGCGAAATGTTTGATGGAATTGATAGAATCTCCATTCACAAGCCTAATGATTTTCATTGTATTAAACTCCGTAGAAATTGTTAACTATTCGAGTTTTACGATCGCACTGATCGTAATTGTCGGTTTAATCATCATCGACAGCTGTTTATTGTTGTACACCTGCTTCAGTTGATTGATCATCTACGTTTCGTATTAAAGCAACCCTATGAACAGCTTTTGGTCGATTCCCTTTTTTTGTGTCATCTACTTATAAGTGGCTGACGGTCCACTTGATGGTAGGTGGCTACCGTCGCCTATAACACAAGCAACGCCATAAGTGCTACAAGTGCGCTGCAGACCATACAAGGATTAAGGATAAGGGATAAGGGGGGGATGGGGTAATAGGCTCTGGCATCCCTTACTCACTCACCGAAACACAACAGCACATAATGCTGTTATTTCACGGTGGTATTCTGTAAGGTGGTGGTTACTGCCGCCAGACGGGCTGCCCAAATGACTGCGAAACGCAGTGTGCCCTACCACTACTTTTCAAATCCAGACCAGAGTCAATTTTGAAAATTATATTAAAATTTCCAAAGTTGACCCCGCCGGGAATCGAACCCGGGGCCCCTGAAACGTTAGGCAAGCACCCTTGCCACTCGTCCAACGGGCTCGTCAAGTCACTTAAATTCAAGTAAAAGTTGAAACTATATTGCCTAACTTAAGTTATTTACAATGGTACAAAGTTTGTATGAATTATTACATCTTCAACTCTCAATTGCTAGTTTAAATTAGGAATAAAGTTAAAAAAGAAACTTGCTCTACACCAGGTTTCACGTTAACTATACTTACTTAAATATTATATCCATATCTGCCAATAGTTAACTGTAATTGTTTGTCTTAACTATTATTGTGAACCCTTAATTAACCCTAGAGTAATTCCAGCTACTTTATATAATACATATTAAATAAAAAAAACAAAAATTTGTAAATACATAAACTAGAATCATCGTCAATCAATACGAATAAAAACTGTAAGTGTAAGTATTGTATGTATATATGTTCCTCTATAACTCTTAAACGAATTAACCGATTTATCATGAAACTTGGTAGATAAACATTTAGACGTACGGGACACGGTATAGGCTATTGTTTTCTCTTTCAACGTGAACGAAGTCGCGGGCTCAGCTAGTGCTAAAATAGGGTTCAGAATATCTCTGGAGCGTGATCACGTATCGGGTGGCGGCGCCAACATTTTTTTTATAAGAGTCGTGTCTTTTTAAACCCGAGCACCGAGAGAAGGGGCATCCTTATCTTATCGGAGGCGTCGCGACGCCGCCAACGGCTCACGGGATCAAATCGTCACCCCACTGTCCAAACGAGCGTCATTAACCGGACAATTAAACCGGCAGCTGTATCGGATTTTATCGAGCCACCATATTACAAGTGAACACGATGTTTCACCAAAATTTTAACGATGTCGTCTACATAGACATTAGAGGTGGCCGTATAAGAATTGATCTGTTGATGTGCGCCCGAGTGGCGGCACGGCGGATATTTATTTAGCCATAATTGCTTGTCGGCTGGCTGGCGCCGGCGCCATGTCGCGCCGTGCGGGGCGGTGGAGGGGGCGGGCGGCGCGGAAGCGACGGCTGCGCCCGCGCAGGTACGACCGACACTCTATTCTATAGTCTGTACTTCAACTCGAATTTCGTGATCGGCTTTTTTTCGTTATTTGTAGTCTCCTCATGTTTTTGGCTTCTTTTGTGTCGAATTCGTGAATGGTCTTATTATCTTCGACGGATAATGGCGGAGAACTTTCAAATCGAAATGTCCTCTGTTTTTTTTTTTAATAGTTAGTTAGCAAGTGATAAATAAAATAATAAAGATTTTGTAATATTTTGTAAATTCAATGTCTAAAGACATTAATTTTTGTTAACTTACTTGTACTTACTTAACTAGTAAGTAAGTATTTTGCCAACAAAAAATCAACTGATCTATTAACTAACTAGTTAAGTAGGTACATTTTTTTTGTTAACTCATTTAAAATTAGTTAACTATAGATGTTTATTTTTCATCGTTTGAAAACTTATTGCAGTATAGGTACCTTAAACAGCCGTTAAAATAATAATTACTTAATTCATTGAGTTTGGAACTAGCAACAACAAATTTATTTTCATTTCTTACTAGCTGTTGCACGCGACTTCGTCCGCGTAACTTAATAAAATTTATCCTATCTCGCTGATAATATAGTTTCCCAACAGTGAAAGAATTTAAATCAAATAAACAATCAAATCTTTCCCTCTTTATAGGTAATATTAGTATAGATTTATTTATTTATTTCTGTTTAAATTTATATACAGAACTTAGTATTTTCCTAACTTAATTCAATTTTCTTGTTGAAGTAACTAGGTATGCTTGTTGATTTTGACTTTTTATCGTTGAGTCATAGTCTAACAATTTTATTAATACGAAATGTATTTATTACGGGAAATGGGCTAGATTATTTGAGTGGAGAAATTTATGGACAAATAAACTCCCTGAATGGCACGGCACCTGTGTCAGACAAAACCGGTTCCTGCCTTCGGAGGCTCCTGCTAAACTGGAAAATTTGCTACTTTAGCATTTAAACACGTTCGATTGATAAATAAAATATGAAAATGTCCTTTGGTAAATTTCAATTTTGTATTTACCAAAAATAAATTAAAAGATTTTGGTTCATTACGATGACGATTACAATTTATTTAACTACTCATTTTGTTTTATACCTAATTAACTAGATACACCTATTGTTTGTTGCCAATCACAGTTTTTTTTTAAATATATTTTTTTAAGTATATCGAAATTAATTACCATCATCAACTTCTTCATTGTCTTAACTTAACTGTCTTTTGCAAAGTTTTAACCGTGGCGATTTCTTTTTAGTTATTTTCAAAATGTTCATCTATAATAATCTATATGAATGTGCGTTTATTACGAATTTACGACTTGTTTATTGAATTTGTTACATAACATCGTAATGTTACGTAGGTATATAATACGCCTCATATAATGTATTTTTTTTAATTCATTAAATTACTTTTAAATATGTATCTACACAGTTATAATAAAAAAAGTTATGTGTGACTTGTGTGAGTCAGTCTTTTGTTTTAGGAATTTCTCTAAATAATATTGTAAGTAAAACAGCGTAGATACAGTGCGCCAAATAATGTTCTAATTAATTTTATTCTAATCCGTTTTTTTAAATAAAATACAGCCTTTGTAATACTCGCTGATAATGTAGCTTTTTATAGGCGAAAGAATATTTGAAATCGGCTAAGTAGTTTCGGAGTTTATCCATTACAAACAAACATACAAATTTTAATACACAAAAAATCAAATTTTTCCCCTTTATATTATTTTAGAGCAAATATGTTTGACGATTATTGCTTTGCTTATTGCTTGTAATTTTATAATGATAAAACAAAAAATATTTTTCGCATTACGAATTTAAGAATCATGATGGAAAATCCTAAAAAAATTAGAAAAATATATACAAGACTTGGTTATATTTTTTCAGTATATAAATTCGGTTGTACACAAGTTGTACGTACATATTATGAATGTGGAATGATTTTGTTGATTGTTTATATTGTAATGTATCGGCATCGGCCTCGCCACTCAATTCTATACTGAGATTTGCATCATCAAATACTTCCGTATCTATTTTAAATGCGTCACTTGCGTTTTCCGGTGCGCTGTGGCTATCTTATACTTTCAGAAACACCATATTTTAGTTTCTTTAATTCATTTTAAGCCACCTGTAAAAAGCACTGAACTGGCTATCCCACACATATCTATACTAATATTATAAGATTTGATTGTTTGTTTGTATTGAATAGGCTTCGAAACTACTGGACCGATTTGAAAAATTCTTTTACCATTAGAAGCCGACATCATCCCTGATGAACATAGGCTACTTTTTACCGCGGGAAAATGCTTCATTCCTATTGGAAAACGGGTAAAATGACAAGCGGTAGTAAGAATTATCCTTCCGTACTTATCTTTTTCACGTAACTTCTAAACGGCTGAACCGATTGAGTTAAAATTTTATATGGGCAATTCGATGGTTTCCTGGACGATTTAATAATACAATTGGACCCGGTAGGTGGCGCTGCTGTCGGTATGTCAACTACTAAACGGCTTGACCGATTGGGTTGAAATTTTGTATGTGTATTTCCATGGTTTTACAGACACGAATGTATTATGTTTTATAAATTTACGCGGACGAAGTCGCGTTCTACAGCTAGTAGTTTAATAAACCTCTTAATGGTTTTACGATTAAAAACACGTTATTATTACAATTTTACAACAATCGTAAAAAAAATCCAATAAATACCGGGAAATTTTTATCGTTCACAACACAATGTCACAAATTAGTATTGTAATGAAATTATGTTTAGAATAATATTTTTAAACAATTAAGAAAATTGTTTAACAAAGATAAAAAATTGTCTGTTAGATATAGTGGCTCATAGATCCTTTAAGTAAGGAAGGCTTCATTGCGAAGGCAACCCCGCGGACGTGGGTGCAAGCGACGTCGTCCGTTCGGCGCCATCCGACTTGTTTATAATTCGGCCGAGCTATTTCGGGCGATTCACACGCGCCCGCGCAACGCAACACTGCCTGCCTAAAAAACTCTCTCCTTTACTCAACTAAAACACTGTGTGACAACTACACGTCATATCAATTAACTTTTTGAATCTGTCTGTCTGTTCGCTATAAATTCAAAAACTACTGCACCGATTTTCATGCCGTTTTCACCAATGGATAGAGTGGTTCTAGAGGAAGATTTTAGTAGGTATATATCCATAATTTGCAAGAAAAAAGTGCAGTTTTTTTTACTACAAGTACCTATAGTTGTTTTATTTTTTGTTAAATAAATTCACTTTTATAAATTATGGTTTGTAAACTAAATCTTAGTTAAGTTTACTATGTAAGTATTAAACAATTACTAACTAAATCATTATTCAGTATTTATACTTAATTAGAAAAAAAAAATGGATGAAATTAATTAGGTACCTATTACCTATTTTTTTTTAATAATGTTTAAAATTGTGTATTGCAATTTCTAGTCACATTATAACTATTAAATACTCATTAAATACCATGGTTTGTTGTTTTGTCGCCAGACCTTCTACCGATTTTAATACAGTTTTATTTTAACTATGATTTACAGATAATCTTATGAAAGATTTTTAGGTATCCTAAACATTAACTTTTAGGTATCCATTATAGTATATGTGGTAACATGTGCGATCGCTATGGTATGGTGTAAGTAATGGAATGTTTCCTAAGTCCCATAGCACTTGATAGTTGTGCAGCAGTCGTGGACCGGTTTGTCGGTTACCTACATAGTAATCGAAGGACAAACGTACAGACAACGTACGGTATTTATTGCTATAGATTGAATGCTGAGATTAATTACACATGCCGGGCCTCCAATACTCGCCTACCGTTGTACATTTATCTATACCTCATCAACAGACATTCCATTAAACGCCTATCCAATTTAAACCCTATATAAATCTAACACGGTCCATTCTTCATTGACAGATTCCTTCAATAATTGAAACACGATATATCACAGCGCCCCGATCGAATCTCAACCTTATCACGCGCCCTTAAGATATATTAGGACAAAAAGTTGAATATGCCAGTTGAGAATGAACTGATGATTTCTAATTAGGAAACAATTAGGAATATACACTTTATGCTAGTTTAAAACAGAGTTTGTTTTCCCGTAAACTCTTTTATGGATATGTGACGTAACACTTTTAAAAGAATTTTCAGTCACGCCACTCATACTCGTAAGTCGTACGTATAGCGGCTTCCTTACACGAAGAAGGTAAGATAATGTTGACAATGATATAAGTGAATATCGACTTTATCTTGTTTTTATTACGATCCAATTTTGTTAATTCAAGTTTGCGGCTTGTTCACACAAACATTGTGATATTATTTATATCTTAGGCAGTAACACTAGGGGCTTTAGGGTCATTTACTTTTTTTCAGTTTCAAGTGTGGAGAATGCTTGATTTTCCAAAGATTCGTTGCAAAAATAAAAACTTACGTACGTTACGGTTACGAGTAATATTTTCTTTGAGCATATTATATTTATACTAGCGACCCGCTCCCGACTTTGCGCGGGTGCAATTTTTTCTGCAAATTTTAACGCTTTTTCCATTAGTGAAAACCGCATTAAAATTCGTTACCTTATTTAAAAGATCTAAGCGTACTGGTACATACGAAGGGTCAGAAGGACTATTTTAAATAAAGATTTTCAACTAATTCTTGAGTGGTGTACCTAATTGAATTTTGTATGTAGATGTAGTCGATCGACGTGTAGATGATATATTTAATAATAACATGTACTACAACATCAATCTGTACCTCAAAGATATTTGTATTTGATTGGTCTCGCTACGCTCTACTAGATACAGCCGCCGTACTTGACAAATGCGTACCGAATTCGGCGTACCATAACTAGTCACACTGCAAACTGTCTGTGATGTGTACGTGCCGAATATTTTATTAAATTTTGGGCATGATAAAATGCCAATTTGCGTAGTGAAACTGTGTAAAAATATAGTTAATTAAACTAAAGTGGCGATGTTTTACACACACTACAATCTAGTAGAGCGCAGCGAGACCAATCATTTATCTATGTTGTATACCTATCTGCCGATTTTGTTATTACATACTTTTCTGAATTGCCTCTCACTATGGAATCATAAATTTAATGACAGAATTGGAATCTAGTTTGCTGGTTAGGGAAATGTCAATCTTGTGTTAAAATAATTAAAATGGCAATTCTTGGAACAGTTAAAAGGAAAAAAAATGTGATTTATTAACGTATCCGTTTGATTTAATGCATCAACAAACGATAATTTTATCGGTATGCGCATGCGCCGCGTACGGAATTTTTATTGAGTCTCCATAGCATGGGTGCAGGAGTGGGTTACACTCGTAATGTCCAGTAAAAATCCAAAGCGAACGCCTCGTTTCCTGAAATGCGATGCATTAAAAGTTCCATTTAAAATGCACGTGCTCACTTCGCCGATTGTTTTGACATTACTCGCGTATTCATCGTTAACTTCTTCTCAGAACGCACCCGCTGCATACTTTATAACTAAGTCTTTAAGGCCGCGGCACATATCGCACCTTCGGTAAGACAAGGGCGTAACTTACATTTATTTAAAATTAGTTAAACTTAAAATATGTCTTAAATGTCTTAAAATTATTAAATTAAAAAAAAAATTACAAGACTTATTTCATGAAGAATTGTTTAAAAGCAATATAAACAGAAGAATACGATATTAAATGCAAAAAAAATTATTTTAAATGGCTTGCCTTACAAAAATTGCAGTTATGCCCTTGTCTTTCCGAAGGTGCGATTATGTGACGGTTTGTTTGACGCCGCGGTTTATCTCAGTTCAGTAACCTACACTAGTTATGGCACTAAAGACGTAGCGCCGATAAAATGGAAAATTTAAAGAGATTTTTGTTTAACGGACATTGTATTGTACCTAACTCTTTCTCGTAATTTGTTTTTGAAAAATAACATGCATGAAATGGAATGCTATGTATGTGAAAATCTATCGGCGTTTTAACGCCGTCGCACGTGTGCGGCGAACTTTATTCAATATAGAAATTCAATTGTATGCGAAATTGAACAAACGTACACCTACTTTTGAAAACGGTTGTGTTGACATCACGTCGTAGTTGGCGCCGTCTCACAATAATTGTAAACCACGAAGCGATTCAGAATTCTAAAATCGAATTAGTCTCGAAAGAAATATATCTGAAAATAAAATTTTAACTTCACAGTCATCTTTATTTATTTATCTGTTAAATTATAATTAGAGATAAATTGAAATGAGCAAAAATATTTTATACTAGCGGCCCGCTCCCGGCTTCGCCCGGCTTTGTCACGTAACTAACTGGCCCGCGACTTCGTCCCCTTCTTCGCATTATATTTACTAGTTTTGGCTGTGCGTTGATTTTAAAACTATAGATTAGTCTTCAAAAAAAAAAATCTCTTCAGCCCTAACATATATATTACTAGGATTCTTCCAGACATATATAATAACATAGTAATAATCTCGAATGCCTCAATTTTGCATTTGTGTGATCCGAAGATATCTTATAAAATTGTCTCTGATTATATGTCTGGTAGAAATGACATCCAAAATCTCGAAAATCATCTCCCTAAAAAATCCTTAGAGGTTACCCATAATTTTTACGTATATTACTTGAAGGTTTTATACCCCATTTCGGCTGTAACTACCATAATTACCGGACGGTCTGGTATCTGGTATCCTTATACCTGTACCGGTTATGTGATGTTTGTTTTAAAATGGTTTTAGTTTTTTTTGGTGAGGTACACATGCGCCGGCGCAGCCAGCAGACGGAGATTATTAGTTTTAGAAAATTGATAAACCTGTTCCGAGATTTCTTATTCCAAAAACACTAATTTATTCAGTAAATGTTTCATTAAGTGGTCTCGTCCACCTGTTTGTCCTAATTTATTTTTAATTCTAAAAGGCCACTTTGTTCGTGTATAGATAGTCTCTTTTAAAAGTACAAAAAAATACAGAAAGGGAGAGTTTAAATTTGTCCTACTCCGAAATAGGTTCCATGTTAGTAAATATTATAGTAAAGTTACATCAGTAATTTTATTGAAATACTATACAATAAGGCCAAGGCGACGTTGCGAGGAGATACTTTACATCTCTTGGCAGAAATATGTTTAGAAATTCTTCGCTTATTATTTTCAGGAGACTTGTCGGGCTACAATTCAAATAAGACATTGTTATACGTGAAAATCCATATCCGTAACAACACACAGTCATGTAGTTATTTGACAGTGATCTTCAGTAAGAAGTAAGAGGTGGTTTTTTTGTATGACTGCGACATGCAGTGGCCCTGTTGCTATTACATTTTATTTATTTACTAAATAATTCGTATTTTTTGTTACAGAAACCCCTCCACCACCATACACCCGGTACGCGATGGATGACGTCAAACCCATCAAACGTAAGTTACTATATAACTACTATTTGGTTACTATATATAGAACTATGTAACAATCAACTAAGTAATAGATAGCTCTCTAACACTAGTAGTGTTCGCATGTTGGCTAATATTTTTTATGGACCTAAACAAAAAAAATCTGAAGTGTTCGCTTCACATATAATATTCATGCAATTTTCCTGGTGCAAGTGGAAAAGTCGGGGTCCACTTGGATCATGCTTCTTCGCGTAATTTTGTGTTTTATAGACACACTGAAAATAAGCTTATAAAAAAACCTGAAATTTAAAAAGTACAGACTAAAAAAAATTTAGTCTGTATTCGTTTTATTGGTATGAGACATTAACCTACCTACCGGGTTGTGTGCATGATGATGCAATGTGGATGGCCGATTGGACCTGACGAGATTGACGGCCGCCATTCGATTTAAAAAAGGCGGGAGATCGAGGAATCCGACCGCAAACCGGCGCCCGCGCTGCTTCCTGGAAATTAGGGATAACTAGTGTAGAGCCTCAAGGCTGGGACTATTCTTATCGATATTTTTTAAAGTGCTACACTTTTCTGCTATTTATCGACTGGTGGAAAAATGACAGGGCCTTTATAAGCGTACTTGACAGTGTTTATGGCCACCTGCTATAAAGTTTATGCTTGGCTTATTTTGTGAACTACTTCGACATGTAATATTAACGAATTGAATGATAAAAGCCTATATATAGAACACAAATTGACACTACGATAGAACCATATTCTCATCTCGTTCGGCCCTTCAAATCCGATTTCTTTCGATTGGTGCGTGCTAAGACATTATTTATGAATTCACGATTAAGGCAAGCGAAGCCACGAGTTGTTATATCTATTAATAAAGGTACTTTCATAATTTTATGTTACACATAAATTTAGAATGCCTCAAAACACAATTCGTGCGTCACCCCGTTTCTAGTTGTACATATAATTTTACAAATAGATAACGATTGTGATAACATCGTGTGTTTCGTTCGAAAACATTGTTATCTACACTAATTAAATAGTGACATATCGGGAGCGAGCCGATCGCAGCACGGCATGCGCACGAGCATCGAATCTAGCTGTCAGTACACACAAGTCATCCATTTCCTGATATCATTTAAAATGTTTCGTATGAGAGGACGTATTTAATCGATGAACAATTTCGGTTAGCAACAGTGTTATTGGCGGAACTTTTCTAGATGTGCTTACCACAGTATTGTCATGATCACGTCCAGGAGCCCTAGACAAAGTAACCAATCGAAAACGATAACGAAGTTCGACAACAATAAAATGTATGGGATTGACATATGCCTTCGTTAAGTCACGTGATACTTCCCATACATTTTACTGTTTTCGAACTTCGTTATCGTTTTCGACTGTTACTTTGTATAGGGCCCCAGAATGATGACGATACGTGGCCTCACTATATACATAACTACATAGTTGACTTACTTTCTCGACAATCATTGTCTGATGATACTACGCCTGTGTCAAATATCTACCATTGTTACGTTCATGATGATAAGTTTGTGCCATCACGCAATAAAAAATTGTTCTTATCGATTAACGAAGTGTCGATTATCGATTGTCGTCGTACAGCCCTAATAGCATGGCGAGTTGGGTCCCTCGGCCCTCGGCCTGTGCGCGCATTCCAAAGCCAACCGCCATTTTTAACTACATTATTAATGTTTACGGGCGGCTCGGCAAACACCGCACTGGCCTTTTTTAAATGCACCGGCACCACGCTGCGGGGAGGATATATTTGTTTTTAATAAAGTATACGTTCAGATGAAATCTCCGTATCAACACGGGGACCGTGTCAATCAACAATCGAAGATTATTCTATACTATCCGCTGATGATATGTGAAGGAATTCGATGATGTCATAGAATCGGCGCGTGACACCTCCGACGATTTATCTCGATCACTATAGATTCTTATTTTTCAATCATAATATAGCCTTAGCTAACAGGATTGATTCTTGAAGTTGCATATATCTTCTTGACATCAAAGCGAGAAGGTGTGCAATTTTTAACTAGATAACTATAGTAATGCGTTTTGCGGTAATAAACTGAGCTGTAATCATTTTCTAATAGTAATAATAGTTACTACGTAAGCGCTAGTGTTGAAAAATTAAGAATATTATGAGATGATGTTCGTGGCAATGATATTTCCAGAGGGCAAAGCGAAATTGCAAAATTAAATTGACAAAGATATTCACACATATTCCTTTATTATATGTTAAGGAGTGAAAAAGCAACCCGAAAATCACATTTAAATGAATTTTTATCCCATACGTCACAGGAAATACCGGGGTTGCAATCAATGCGTTCAATGTTGGGGTGTAAAAGTCTACTCTTTATTGCGCCGGGATATTCCAGGCTTCATCATAGGGTTTCCCGTGAGCTCTAGACTAGACATACTTCTGTCCCCTCATATTAGTAGCTAATTCTTGTAATGGCAATTTTTTATATTGTAACACTTATGAGTTAATATACAATTTCCAGTTGATTTAATAGTCAAGTAAATTACCTACTGATGAAAATATAGTTTCATACAGAAACTTAGTTTTAGCTGATACCACTCTTTGCCCCAGTTGTGAGTATATATCCTACCCTAGATAATTAAGTACCTGATTCGTCATCAATTTCAACATCCTGTCGGATGAATGGGCTCTTCGGCCCTTCCCTTTTTTTCTGATACGGTTGACATTGAAATTCCGATAGTGTCCATTTACGGGTCTTTCTCACGTGCTTCCCCGAACCCATTCATTCCATTTACATTACAAATTTAAATTTCGTCAAAAAAACGTGTGGTGCACTCGAAATTGAACTCTAAATTGAGAGATATAGTGTCAATGTTTGCTTTATGCAAGTGTCGTTGAGTTTTTGTTGGTATCGGCGCGGTGCGTTTCGATAAAGACGAGTGTCCATTAACATTATCGTGCCGTTATCACGGGCCGGCGCGGCGGTTCGCTCGGCGCCATCTCTTAATACCAAATATATATCTGACGTTTGTTTTAGCTCTCAGCTCATGTGGGCGTTCATTGTTCAGTCGCCTTTAACAAAACCACTGTTAATCTTCGTAAATCAAACACCAATACCTTTATTATTAACAAAACTATTAATTTGGATGAAATTTCATATAAAATAAGAGTTTCTTGGAGAAACCTGAAGCAGAGCCCATTTCTCCCCAGTATACCTAGTCAGTGCCCAATAATACGCACTTGCAGCACCTGTTGCTTGTGTTATAGGCGACGGTAGCCACATACCATCAAGTGGACCGTCAGTTTTGTGTTTAGTTGTTACCCAAGTCGGATGTTTGAGCAATGTGGCGGGGTCATCGGTATTTTATCTAAAACTCTTAGTGAGAAATCGATTTCGGCGAATTTTTTATCTCATTTATAAATACATTTATTTATCAGAGTTAATTTGGAACATTTATTGTTACACGATTTATGACAATATAATTGTGAAAGCTAAAGAATTTTTAATATTAAAATTCATCCTAATAAACGATACATTAAATTATAGGTTGACTAAATTTTGCCCGCGACTTTGTCGCTTTTTCTTAGGCGTTAAAAAAATTATTGTTGCACAAATGTAATTTTGTCATGTCGTGAAATAGTCCTTTTTTCCCAATTGAAAGATACCCTATGTCCCTCTCTGTATCTCTGACAACGTCTATCCATAATTTCAAGATGATCGGTTGTGTTGTTAAGGCGTGAAAACGTAACAAACAAACAAATTTACTTTCGCATTTATAATACTAGCTGGTGCCCGCGACTTCGTCCGCGTTGAACGATACAAGGTACCCTATGTCGTTTCTGCTGTTCCAGACAGTATCGGTTCCAGTTCCAGACAGTATGTGATCAGTTCAGTAGTTTTTGCGTGAAAGCGTAACAAACAAACAAACTCACATTCACATTTATTTTATAATATTAGTAAGGAAGTACGGATTAGTTAAGATTCTTCCTCAAACAAAAGCTTGAGCTTTTTGTGTCTTATCTTTCTTTACATTACAGATAACATTTATTTGACAGTGCCATTCTGTAAAAGATGCCTTTTACTCTCCAAAGTTTGTTGGATTTTGTTTATTTTATATTTCACAACGCTCAGGAAACTGTTAACAATAATATTGTTACATACATTGATTGTTATAATTATAAAGCAGCGTTCAGCGTTTGGATTATACAAATATAATGTGGCTTACAAGTTACACGTGTACCTCTCTGTGTTTTGTTGCTACTCTACATTACTAGAAATAGAATTCTTTTTATGTTAATGTTGACAGACAGGCTGACTGTCCACTTGATGGTAGGTGGCTACCGTCGCCTATAACACAAGCAACGCCATAAGTGCTACAAGTGCGCTGCTGACCATAGAAGGATTAAGGATAAGGGGTAAGGGAGGGATGGGGTAATGGACTCTGGCATCTCTTACTCACTCACCGAAACACAACAGCACATAATATGCTGTTATTTCACGGTGGTATTCTGTAAGGGGGTGGTTACTGCTGCCAGACGGGCTGCCCAAATGACTGCGGAACGCAGTGTGCCCTACCAATACTAAAATCTCCTGCAAATTAAGAATCAAACGCGTACATTTCTTAAAAAAATGATGAAA
The DNA here is from genome assembly GCA_918317495.1 of Synanthedon vespiformis. Lineage (NCBI taxonomy): Eukaryota > Metazoa > Arthropoda > Insecta > Lepidoptera > Sesiidae > Synanthedon > Synanthedon vespiformis. Next base: position 340,749 of record OU906954.1, on the reverse strand, counting down.
TGCTCTGAAAGCTAAACAGACATGTTTTTCATTTGGAAAAACAACCTTATGCACTTTTTATATAGTTTTTCAGTCTTCCTAACGGTATGTTAATTCCCGAAACGGTTGAAAAATATCTGACCACATTTTCACGACCAGTTGAAAACTTAAAAATATATTGACAAGCTTAAAAATTTAATAATGATAATCCCTATATAATAATATAGTGAAACATGTTTTCTTAATAATATTTTATTTAATGGGTGTGGTAACTATATATTATATATGGACGTGTAAAACATAATATTATTTATATATAGGCAGGTACATAGTTATAACAGTTAGTAGTTGCCGCTTATATTGACCTTGATTTGATCGCGAATATGCTAAATAACTGATATTAGGTTATACATATTTGAGAGTTTTGTACGATCGATATTGAACTAAGTTAAGAAAAATATATTAAACTTGTTGTCGCTCGCGACTTCGTCTCTAACTAACGACTCTTCCAGCTTAAAGAGCTTGAAGAGTCGTCGGAAATTTTAGTTATACTTACTACTTTCGGTTAAATTGTATTTTATCGATGGTTATACAGACTCATTATGGACTTCGTTAAGTCTCAAAACGTCTACCATAGAAATAAACGTTGGACGAGTTCGTAATTATAGTCTAAACTTAGTTATTAGATACTCAAAGAACGGTAGACAGGTAGATGGTTCATTTGGGTGAGTTTATGGTGGGCCTGCCGATATCTTATTATAATAAAATATAGAAATATAAGTAGGTACACCTTTGACTACGACACACGGTGTTATTTCACGGTGGTTTTCTATAAGAGGACTATTACTGCCTCCGACATGGTACTCGTTTTATGAGTACCGAACGTTCTTTTGAAAGCTTTGCGGGGTCTCTGTCTCTACCATTGTAAAACTTATGACAAATTTAAATGATCCGAAATACTGAGATACTTCGTTGATGTTGAACTTTTTTATGTTGATACTGTCCACTTGATGGTAGGTGGCAATAATTGCCTATATTTTTCTTATTCTTAGCTACTTTCTTATTCAACGCGGACAAAGTCGCGGGCGCCAGCTAGTAAGGAATAAGGAATAGACGACTCGCTTGGTCTAGTGGCTCTAGCTTTTAACTAAACAGTCGCTGGTTCGAATCCCGCTAGGGGCAAATGTTTACATGTTAACATTTTATCTTTGTACCTGAGTCATGGATGTTTGTATTTTGTAATATGTATGTATTTACAAAAAATAGTTATTTATGTAGTATCAACTGTCTGGTATTCATAATACAATACAAGGCATTAGTTGCTTACTTTGGCACTAGATGTATAGGGGATGTATGTATTTATATTATTATTATAGGGAGATTATGAGAAAGTATTGCCGTGTAAACTTGCAAAAACTTGCAGACGGGTATAACAAAGCACCGATATTAAATATTGATCTATTCTTATTCATAAGCAACACTGATTCATTCGCCGCGTTATCTTTTTCGTGGCTTCTAATAAATGACGAACACTCACCTATAGGTGTCTAATGTAACAGAAACGAGTTTCGGCTGGTAAACGTATCTACAGGTGTCCACACTGATGTCATTCACAAACTCGACCGACTGGTCGCCATTTTTATTATATGTCCAATAGTTTTCCATAGATATGTTGCGCCAATTCATTTTTTGGACCTTTCAGACATAAGAGTACATCCCCAGTTATGTAATGTAAAGAGTCAAAATGGTTCATCTGATACAACTGCTTTTAGTTTGAATCCAATTATTCTATTGATTTTTTCAGGTTACCAAATTTTTTAACAGAAAAATATTACATTCTAATTAAATAGTATTATATATGATCGATGCGGTAGTAGCTCTGCTTACTGTATCAAAGTCCGATTTCCATTCAAGACTAATATTTATATATAAGTATGTATGTATGTATGTATACATGATAGGACTGTTTTGTCTGTGTTTTTACACATAATGGTTTTTCTTCGTTCTTACTTCCTCTCTACACCACTTGTCATCCCAATTACAAATTTAAACCCAGCTTTCCAGTACTAAATGTTATATTTCTAATTCCAGAACACGGTGAAAGCACAGAGGACGCAAGAAGGACCGATCATGAGCGGCTAGCCACTGGCTCTCTTGCTACTGATGGCGAAGGTGTGTATTTGCTTTTCTTAACAACCCTATTGGCGCTTCGCCTTATTAGCACGACGTGAAGCTCTAACCAAACCCTAGGCTTCCAGCAGTGGCGTAGCTACCGCCGCAACTATCAACTATAGTTTGACCAATACCGCTATACCACGCCCTAGACATATATATGCGGGGCGAGGCGGGGGTGCAGTCATTAGGTCTCGGGCTATCCGCGTCAGACGCACATGATATTATAATATCTAGAGATGGGTCGTCCGATATCTTGTGATTGAATTAACATTGAATTGAATTGAATTATAATATTAATTTTTTTTTCTTGGCACATAAAATGTCAAAATTGTAAGATTGTAAGATTTGTCTGGACAATAACTACCTTATATAAACTGAATCTCTTTGCTAAATCCCGCCCGCTTCACCGCGCATTCCTAGGGCGTGGTATAGCGGTATCGGTCACAGTATATTGGGCCCCGGTTTGTAAGCAAAAAATCATAGGTGGCACACCTAAGCTACGCCACTGACGCCAAGCATTAGCCTTAGATTCCAGACCAATAAAGAATGACTAAGAAAGAAATGATTGTAAAAACAAGAAATTGAATCGGTTATATTATAATTATGCGATAGACGATGTGAAGGGGTCGTCGAACCTTAAGTGACACGAGAAAGGCTTTGACGGATTCAGTTTTACTTTTTCATGTGGAAGAAGTCGCGGGAAATGACATTATAATATTAGTAAAGATTATGGGAATCATTTGGCCATACCATAGAACTTCTTTTTTTAAATTTGAATTGCATTTTAAATATTATTCACCATAATTCAATTCATCCGTTTGTTTATCTAACACTAGCTGTTGCACGCGACTTCGTCCGCGTAATTTTATAAAATTTAATACATTCGTGTCTGTGAAACCAATGGAAATACACATACAAAATTTCAACCCAAACAGTCAAGCCGTTTAGGATAATAAATTCTTACTACCCGTTGTCTAATTACCCGTTTTCCCGTAGGAATGAAGCATTTTCCCGCGGTAAAAAGTAGCCTATGTTCATCAGGGATAATGTCGGCTTTTAATGGTAAAAAATTTTTCAAATCGGTCCAGTAGTTTCGGAGCCTATCCTATACAAACAAACAAACAATCAAATCTTTCCTCTTTATAATATTAGTATAGAGTATAGACGAGCCTCGGGACAGCTGGTTGTGATTTGTTTTAACTAAGCTTTGAATAGCAGTTAGAGTTATTTAAAATAGCATCCACAGTTTGTTTCTGAATGCCACGTGTTTCCTGGCGGTTAACCTTGGCGATCGATTCACCCTCGCCACCATGGCGCCTCACAACCGCACCACCATAACTACACCATTGTTAGTGACTGGCATCTGTGGAGCAAATGCTAATTGTACTATTTCCTGCCCCACATTCTATACCAGCCATTACCTGGACATTCTTTTTCGCTCACATTTGGATTTTTAAGTTTCTAAAGAGTCTGATGATAGGTATATTCTCTGGACTTAAAAACAGAATAAAAGAACCAAAGAAACTATAAGAAAACACTACTATCCGTTTCAGACCAATTTACGACGGGGTTGATATTTTCAAAAATTATTTTTAGTTTAAAAATATTCTTTTTTTTTTTTGGGTTGCTTACGTTATTATAAAATAAGTAATTTAATATTATGTTCTAAAGTGCAGCTTTTAAGACTAGTAGTTTTTCTTGATAGTCATTGAGTTTTTAAAAAATTTGGAATTCATTCGCTTTTAAAATACTAGTAGGATTTTTTTCTTAATTACTGTCTAGACAAGGTCTCGACCTGTCTGTCAAGACTTTAGATTATTTTTTTTTAGACATAATGTTTTACTCCATTAAAAATCTCTCCAAATAGGGCAAAGTTTGCCTGTTCGATTCGTGGTGCTTTTAGGCGTTTCCAAAATAAAAAAAAATATATAAAAAATCAAAATCAATTTTTTTACAAATTTCTAAACTAAGTTATCATAATGTACCTAACGATCAAAACATCTGCACTTGATATTTTCTCGATCTTTTCACCAAGTTCCGGTTAGATTGGATCAGGTTACTTTATTAAGACAAAGGAGTTAACAAAACGACGGCGTCCCGAATCCCGATATACGGATGACCTGTTACTTGGCATTTGGCATCCGCGTTAATGTTGATTATTGGACAATCTGTCACCAGCATACGGTATGCCAACTCGCTCTGGAACCAAACGCATAGTGATGTAACCGAGCCGAAATAATCGGACTGTGAAACCCCTCAATTTATGGATCGGAAGTCTCTAGAAAGTTGAGGGATGAAAACCTCATCATTAATGAATCAATTTCAATTCAATTCAATACTAATAATAAATCTGTAAGTGTAGGCATTGTATGTATCATGTATGTTCCTCCACGAATTAACCAATTTTCATGAAATTTGGTAGATAAACATTTAGTTAGACGTACTGGACACAGGATAAGGCTACCTATTATTTTCTTTTTCAACGCGGACGAAGTCGCGGACGCCAGATTGTGTTTAAATAAAACTAAAATAATAAATAGGCGAACTAATTTCGGGTTATAATGTGCATGAGAAAAATGTACGTCAAGCCTTACGTATAGTGGTTATACTAGTGGTAGACTGTTAATGATTCCCTTATACGATCAACCTTGACTTCTGTGTCTTTTGAAATAACTTAGAAGTGTGTTAACCATAATAATATGCATAAATGCAAGACATGACAGTCGTAACTTGTAAAATTTCCAGAAAAGCAAAGTTGGGAGTCGGAGTGGTGTCGGCTCGCGTATTGGGAGCTGACGCGAAGAGTCGGTCGTCAGTTCAGTGTGCGAGTGAGGGCCGTCGACGTCTTCGGCGGAGGAGAGAGCGCATGCGCAGGACGCGACGGTCTTTGCTTGGATGCGTTAGAGCACAGGGGCGAACAAGTTGACCAGGTGGGACTTTTTTTTATGTCAAAAGTCGTAGGACAGGCTGACGGTCCACTTGATCGCAGGTGGCTACTGTCACAGAATAAATATGCTACTGTGGCCTAAAACACGAGCAACGCAAAATAATTAATCATGTGTAAAAAGGAAGCTTTTATATACATGAAATTTTATATAACAAAACAAAGTGTGTGTACGGTTTTTACGGTCATGTGATTAATATGAGAGTCAACGAACAAATTATTCTCCAAGTGTACCCTTAGGTCCTTCACCTCTGCCACGTAATTAAGATTTTGATTCCTAAGCAAAAATCGAAATGACCGTATTAAAATTTTCTAAAAAAGTTAATTTTTTGGCTCTAAAAAGTCCAATACTTTCGTGAATTCGATTTGAAATTCAGTTTGCGAAACGCCAGCACTAATTAAAGCGTAAATGTTGGCATAATGATTACATAGATGTAATTGTATATTGATTTACCGCTGACGCCCTCCGCTGGGGCTTCGAAGATAACCTCGCCGATAAGTGCGCTGATAATAGCGGACATCATTTACCAAACGGACCGATAACAGCGTCGTTGGATGCCGTCTCTAAATCACTCTTAATCAACCATTATTAACTGATATTTCTTAAAAAACATTTATGCATTATCTCTCCTAATATGCAGGATAGGTATCGAACTTAATCTTAAAACATCGCGCAATTCAATCGTCCTTATGACTCGAGATGAGAGCTTGTAATATACGCTGTTAATGATCATTATAATAATATTTTCTCATCCCAACCCCTAGTTTTTTTTTTTTTTTTTTTTTTTTTATGTAATCAAGGCAGCGCTTGGCCGCGATCTCACTTGATGTTAGGTGCAGATGCGGCCAAAGATGCCTTTTCGCAATTTTGAACATTTCGCAATTTAATCGTCCTTATGGCGCGAGAAATGAAACTCTCAGTTTGGTAGAAGACTACTGCGTGATGATAATACCTAATATTTTCTTAACCACAAAAACTGTAATAAGTATATATTGGTAGATTAGATCAGTGTTCAATCCTACTCCTGTCATATAACTAGTGTTTTTTAATTCCAGGTGCGTAAAACCCGAGCCAAAATCGGACTAGGGGTGACAATATCGTTAGAATCGGACGGAGTATGGCTCTACAATCGAAGCCAAGAGCCCGTTTTCGTCAGTTCGCCGGCTCTCGATGCGGCCGCGGCCAAAGCGCTGCTGGTGTGGAGGGTTGCTCCGGGCCACTGCCTGCGAGTGTTCGACCCCTCGGCCCCCCCGCCGGCCCTGGCTCCCCCGCACGTGGGCCCCGTTGACCCCCGCTCTGTGCGCATCTCCTTCGCTAAGGGCTGGGGGCCCAAATACTCCCGCCGTGACGTCACGGCCTGCCCTTGCTGGCTCGAGGTCTTGCTTGCCCCTCCGAGCTGACGGAAACTGAACTCAAAGTGAAAGTGACAAGTGACATTTTTGTGAAAAAAACTCAATCAGACACGAACTGTTTTGTATCGACTGTTTCATATATACAAGTATATATGTTTATGCCTTTGACAAATTACTGTAAAGTTAATACACGTACAGCTCGTAACAGAAGCAAGGATTGACATGATCTGTTCCTTTCCTACTAAATGAAAGGGTAACAAACAGAAAGAATTACTATCGCATTTATATTATTTTGGTATAAACGAAGTCGTCGTTCCATTAAAGTGTTTTGTTGCGAGCTGTATGAATTAACTTAAACTAAGGGTTTATTGCCCATAGTATTTTCTATGACTAAACCCAGTACAAAATTCTGTACAATACACTCGATGAGAATTTTCATTATTTTATACATTGATTCCTTTTAAACTTACAAATATTGTATTTCTTTAAATAACATCGTGCATATTGGAACAAAAATTCTCGAAACGCAGACAAAAACAGGAAACCAGAGGTAAACTTATTGAATAGTTATTTTATCATATTTCATCCTAACTATTTCGGTTGGCAGCTCGCTTGTATATTCCTGTGGCTTTGCTTGTTTCATTGTAGCCACCGACCATCAAGTGAGCTTGTCTGCCATCACTTACCACCTTAACTTCATCTTTCAACTCGCTCAGATTGGTGTAAACAATTTGGTAGTGGAGTTTCCATCCTTCCTCTGGTGAGTCCTTAAATAAAATCTGCCAATTATTGAGTGTCATTGTAATAAAGAGGCCTTATGATGCGGTATGTACTCTTGTATAGTCACTTAGTAATTTTTAAATGATCGTTTTCATCCACTGCAAAGGGCCGAGATACAACCCTAGGGCTTAAGAATGTGAACCCAACATTATAGGCTTGTTTCTCAAGTAGTCAAATTTTTTTTCAAAATAAACCATTTAAAAAAAAAAAAACAGTGGCACTCCGGGAGTGCCAACAGAAGTGAAATCTTGAACAATTACGTGTGTATTTTTCGTCAGGAAAGTACATAGGTGTCGGTTACGTTACATCACAAGTCGCGAGTTCAATGGATTTTTCCCATCTTAAAAATGCACCTAAAGAAGATTTCACTTCGAAACGAAAACTGTTTTAATTAAGTGTATTGGTTGTGCCTAGGTCTAGTGTATTGGATGAAAATATCAAAATTTAACTTTAGTACTATTCTCACAGAAACTTTTTTTGGTCTTAATTTCAAGAAATGTGAACCATAAAATCAAAAATCAAAATCAATACAGACATTTTTGAAAATAAGCCTAGCAAAGTGTTTGCGAGAACCTTACTAGCGTGAGATGTATATTGTAAAAGTGTCTTTCTAAGACATCGCGAGACTGTATATAAGTAATGTTAGGTGTAATATAAATTTGTAATTAAAACTATTTATAAATATGAAATAAAATATGCCTTACCCTAGACTTAATTTATTTAAGTGCAGTAATGTTTCATTCACTTTTGTACAAATAGAGAAGATGAGCGAATATTTTTTATGCGAAGAAGGCTGTGTGTTAAGCATTTTAACCAACTGCGCTGTACTTTACTTGACCGTGTAATCACTTTTAGTTTTATTATTCTATGAAAGATCTGCCAATTTTTTTAAAGAATATTCGCACACAACGTCGCACCGATGCCTCGTTTTGGACTGAGAGAGAGAGAGAGAGAGAGAGAGTGCGAGAGAGCGAGAGAGCGAGAGGGATAGCAAGTGTGGCGATGCAAGTGTGGCGATGCAAGTGTCGTGTGTTGAGTGTTCTGAATTTGAATTCGTATTTAAAATTGTTGTTCTTTTCCAATCGTTGGACTTGGTTTCGAGAAATTTGCGCCACTTTGTACTGTTTGTTATTTGAACACACAAATAACGTAAACTTCTGATTTCAGTAGTCTTAACTAACTGTGATTGAGGCCACCATGAAATAGCAGCATATGTGCTGTTGTGTTTTGCAAAAGCTCAGATGTTTCTCAAACATAGACGCTGTAATATAGTAAAAATTTAAAATATAAATAAAATTCGAGCTTTGAGTTACGTTAATGATGTGTTGAATTAACAAACAAGTCAAAATAACGTCTAATTTACGAGACTACCTCCAAAAGAGATTGCGATGACTATTGGCACTGATGTTTAGCCTCAAACTTAGAATACAGAACATTCTAGAAACCTCTAGAATCTAGAACTCTTATCATATATTTTTCAGTCCGTGGTGGCGACAGTAACCATTTTACAGAATGCCACCGTAAAATTAAGGGCACATGTGCTGTTAGTGATAAAGGGATGCCAAAACCTATTTATCTACATAATCCTTTATCTTTTATCCCACTGTGTTATAGGCGACGGTAGCCACTTACCATCAGGTGGACCGTTAGCCTGAGTGGACGACTTAAGTACACATTACATGCATAATAATGATGTATATTTTACTAGTTATTGCTATTACACTTAGCCAGGAGTTAGTTTCTTTAATTAGACGTACGGGACACAGGATAGCCAACGCGAACGAAGTCGCGGGCGCTAGCTAGATTATAATATTAGTACTGATTTAAAATGCCCTTAGACAGGATTTCAAAATTACATTTTTTACTTGTTATAGCAAATTGTTATTCGACATACAATATATCTTCTATTTTGTTCTGTATTCTGAGGCTTTAACAAGATATATATTATTTATATATAATATATAGGTGATATTATGATGAATTGTTAACTTTGTGCCTTGCGGTATGGTGTATTCAACGATATTTTTAGGAAATAAACTGAAAATTTATATAAATAGGGTAACTACCGTCAATTCACTTGCTTATTATACATTTATATATTTAATAGTTATATACAAGGATATAATAAAAATATAATAAACCTCGAATTTAAATAAAATTGAGGCGGTGTGTTGACAATAAAACGCGTCATTCTAGTCTAAAAATGTTGTTTCCAAGTTTTGAAACATTTTAAATAATAATAATTAAAAAAAATGTTAAATTATTAATTTTCTTCTTTAAAATTGTAATATATTACGTTTTCGGATAATTCGGTTTTAGTTAATTTTTTTGCTATCAGACTGAATCATGAAGTGTTTTTGGGTATCACTGTTGAATTTATTTATACAATGTTAGAATGATCAAATCAATCAAATCAATTTTTTTTAGAAAATAAAATTTATTTAAAATATGGTCATAGATAAATAAATAATTGGTCTCGCTACGCTCGACTAGATACGGCCCTACCTAAAAGTACGGCGGCTGTATCTAGTCGCGAGCGCAGCGAGACCAATCAAATATTTTTGGCTCATATTTTTCGCTTGATATAATTTTCATTTTATTCGGACACTTAATTTCCTATGTTGTGAACAATTTGATTTTAATGTTGAATTCAGTCATGTATTGTAAATCGCATAAAATATGTTGGTACATATATATATATAAATTTACATAGTTAATAATTCTCCTGAATCGATGATGAGTTGTTGGTGAGCACGACTGATGAATGAGATTAGGATACGGATAAATAAATAAAAGAAGAGAATATTTTAAAATAAAAGTTTTATTTACAATCATTTTCCTTTTTCCACATTTCACTAGCTGACCCGGCAAACCTTGTTTTGCAATATTAAAAAAGAATTGGTGTGTATCACTTAGGGGTATAAAAAATAGTTTACCTACCGAATATTCACAAAAAGAATCATAAAAATCGGTCAAGCCGTTTCGGAGGAGTTTGATTACAAACACTGGCGATAAACTCAAAAACTACTGCACCGATTTTCATGCTGTCTTCACCAATGCATAGAGTGGTTCTCGAGGAAGGTTTTAGTATATAATTTACAAAGTTCCGCGGACGAAGTCGCGGGCAGCAGCTAGTAATATATAAAAGAGAGATAGCGGCCCTTGGCTCCTTTGAGCAGTCGGCGTTATCTTGTTTTTGTAGTACAAACTAAAATATATTACTAGCAACTATTAGATTTTCGAACGAATTACTTGCACAATAATTTGAGTACAGATAAAACCCACTTTATTTCTTCTGTTAAGGGGAAAAGAACTTCATAATACAGGGCTTTTGGTTGCCACTGCAATTAATATAAGTTTCGTAACCAGTAACTTCTTTAGCAACTAGTTAAGTACTACAGACCAGTTTTTTCTTGATTCGCAACCAGTTGTCAATGTTTTGTTTTGTCGTTATATTAACCAAATTGTACAGCTTTTATTTTTGGTACCGAGGTGGTCATATTTTTAAGACCCATAGATAATAATATATACATACTATACTACTATATACATATACAATTTTTAGGACGATACAGTATAGATAGGACACAAAATAATAAATATTGCTAATTTTGAGCGCCTCCAAAATACGTTCAGTATACAGTTTTTTTTATTTACAATAAAAATATTTCCCAATATAGTTTTACATTAATTATTTATTTACATTTTTTCATTCTGTTCAACTGCCTTAGTTCTATCTCTAACTTCTATTCCACCGTAGAAGAATGAATTCTAAATATATTATATTATGCGATGATGGCGCCACACTACTCCAATTTCTTCAAAGTTGTGTTTGGCACAAGATAGCAAGAGAGACCGCATGCTGGAAATTACAGATTATTTATTATAGATATTTTTTTTAATGCATGCACTAAACCTTATTATTTTATAGCTCTAATAAACATAGGTAACCAAATCTTTTCAAAGTTGTAGTAAATAGGCATCTTCTGGGTTATTATACTTGCTCCATTATAAGCCTCATCTTCGCTACACGGCTGGTTGTTGGCGAAGATCAAGAACAATCCCATTTCTAATAAATAAAAAAGCTCTAGGTACTAGCTACCCACCCCGGCTTCGCACGGATGCAACTTTATTGGCAATCGAAACTAAATTGGTCCAGCCGTTCTCGAATTTTGCGCTTAGCAACACATTTAGCGATTAATGTTTATTTATATAAGTGCATAGTTATTGATATTGATGATGATAAAGATTGCATTGCCCATTCAATGTCTTTCGTAACTTGTGCTTTGCAAGATTGTGACAACATTTTTGAATTCGGAATACATTATGTATTTTTCGTTTTAAGCAATACACTGTTGTTCTAAGACAATAATAATTTATGGGAATAAGATTGCAACAGAAATTGTAACAGTAGCATTTCATATTAATATTTAGATCATAAATCATTAATATTATTTTGACGCCACTGCACCGAGAGCGCCATCTTTAGGATAAAGAGAAAACCATTTCATTGACAATTAAGTTACCATGCCAACTAGAATGAGAAAGGTAGTTTTCTAATCAATACACAGATGGCTCTCTAACAAATACTTAATTTTAACTTCAATATTTTGAGATCGGCACACAGGCTGACGGTCCACTTGATGGTAGGTTACAAGTAGTTTGATTAAAAAAATAATTTTCTATCTACTTACTGCCCAACACCACACCTATAGTAATAAATGGCGGTAGGCAACCGTAGCCTATGAGTACAGGGAAGGTGACGGTACCGCTCATGGTGCCGACTCGTCCCATCATCAGGAATGTTGATATCGCCATTACTCTGAAACACATCTCTGTGACTTAAAGCGGTAGTTAACACACAGCTGCTGGCAAGGTATAGAACCTTGGCAACATAGGGGCTTAATTATGGGTTAAGTAAACCTTAAGGGTAAAGAATAAACTGAGGATAAGGGATAAAAGATAAATAGTTTTATTTAGTTTAGTCTTCTAGTCGCCTCACAATTTTTATTGTTCTTTTCATTTTTATTTTCAACTCGTAAATGTTTCTTTTTATTTTTAAAAAGAAACATTTACGAGTAATAGAATTGATACAACCAGTTTGACAAGTGATCATCATCAATCATCAATACTAATAATAAATCTGTAGGCGTCGGTCATGGAGTAATTTACTTTGTTTTTAGAAATATCGTGTATATAGGCTCTATATACTGTAACTGGAACTATGTGTATACTGGAACTAAATTGACGATTTTTTAGATGTTTTTTCTGTATGTATGTATGTATGTATGTTCCTCCATCACTCTTAAACGAATTAACTGATTTTCATGAAACTTGGGAGATAAACATTTAGAAGTACGGGACACGTGATAGCCCACTTTTTATCTTTTTTAACGTGGACGAAGTGCGGGTAACAGCTAGTAAAGAAATAAATTCTCACCGTAAAGAAGTTGGAAATAAGTCCACAGCGATACTATGCAACGATGCACCAAATAGAGACGTGAAAGCTAAAGCTGACGTGAACATCGCAACTACCGACAGGGCTCCGGTACCGAAGTATGGCATCATTGCTATTATACATGCGCTCATCACCCCACAGAATCCAGCAACCATCTTTTTTCCACACCTTTAGAAAATAAAAAAAGAAGTATACACAATCAACTTGTTCACTAGCAAGAGTGCTGAAGACTTCGCTAGTCAACATCCAAGGTACAACTTCAAACGACCGTCCAACGTTCAATTCAAGCTCTTTTTGAAATTACCTATTGACTAAAAGTCCACCAATTCCATAAGTAAGAACAGAGCCAGCTCCAACGATGGCACTTTGAAGGTAAGTCATAAGGTCCGTCTGGATTGGCATGCAACTCTCCACGCTGGTTGGTGTTGATGAGTTGGTGATAGCTGAGCACAGTGATTCGTTGGTGACGGTGCCAATCATCGCTGCCAGTTGAGGATACCATAAACGGAGAGTGTTTGATCTGAAAAGGACATTTTTTTATACCCTTCCGTCACGTACAAAAACCGGAGTTTCGTAACCAGTTACGAAAGAAGAAAAAATCTACTTTCTTTTTCTAAAACAAAAACAATGTCACATAAGCCATGGAGACATACGAAAAATGTAAACAAACTCCGGTCTAAATTAGATATTAAAAGTTGAGATCAAAATCAACCAATAGCCATTTAGGTAATTAGATATTCAACATGTTGCCTGTAACACATTTATTTATTTACATAGATAGGCTTAAAGCTTACCCAAACATGGTTCCACCGTGTATAACACACATTAGAATCAGCCAGATAATATGTGGAGCCTTAAACAATGGAGCCAATTGTTTGCAGCCATCACGTAAAGCTGCCACTCCTTCACTTTGTTGTTCCGCCTTCTCCTCAACTAGTGATTTTATCTGAAACATTTCTTGGATATATTTTGGTTTCTAAACATTGAGCTACAACTTATACAATATAAATTCTTGTACGAACAGCAGATAACCCTAGAATTAGGTTTGCAAATTAAACTAGTTTGGAAACTAAAGTGCGATTATCTATTAAATATATGAAAAGTCTTAAAATCTCATAGTAGGCAACTGTCCTTTTAATCTGTGGGCTAAGCTTCTAAATACATTCAGCAGTCTATTTATGAATGAATAACAAACATCCAAATTATGTTAACAAAACCTTAAGTTACAGAATTTTTATGTATTACTAATAAATAAATCAAATTGCTAATTGATATATGAAACATGTATATTCAATTTTGGCAGTAGTGGAATTAGGTTTCTAATTTTAAGCATAAATTATTTTCAACTTATAATGCGAAAAATAAATGTTGCAAAGTATATAATATTAGGATATCTTTGGTTGGTTACCGGATAATCATCTCCACAATTTCCAGTATTCATAACATATATATTTTTGAATACTTTCAATGCTTCTTCATTGCGACCCCTAGACATGAGAAACTTGGGGCTTTCTGGAAGACAGAGAAACGCTAGACCCGTTAGTAACGGCATCAGGGCCGTTGCTAAGAGAAACAAGTTCCATGAACGAATCACTGAAAATAATGAACAAAAAGGTTACTGTAATAATTAGTACTTTAATTAGTATTTATTTTAATATTTTTTTAAACTAATCATACATACAAAATTGCAATAACTAACTTGTATGGAACGTATTATCACTTGTAAGGAAATATTTTTGGAGCGACGAGAGATGAGGAAGGAGTGACCTTTTTTCTGCTACAAGACGTGTTGCTACTATATTTATTATGTATAGCTGTTGCACGCGACTTCGTCCGCGTAACTTTATAAAATATAATACATTCGTGTCTGTGAAACCATGGAAATATACATACAAAATTTCAAGATTTCAACCCAATCGGTCCAGCCGTTTAGAAGTTATATGTGAAAAAGATAAATATGGAACGATCATTCTTACTACCCGTTGTCCTATTACCCGTTTTCCCGTAGGAATGAAGCATTTTCCCGCATTTAAAAGTATCCTATGTTCATCATGGATAATGTCGGCTTCTAATGGTAAAAGAATTTTTCAAATCGGTCCAGTAGTTTCGGAGCCTATTCTATACAAACAAACAAATCATTCCTCTTTATAATATTAGTATAGATTAAAAAATTACCGAATGAGCTTCCGAAAGGTTTGAATGTCCAGTCATTGGTGAGTATAGCCCAAGCCAACATAGGCAAAGTGGTATTAGCGATGGTGTAAAAAAGGCTGGTGAACAGAATAACTCTAGCACGCAACTCCGTACGATGCAATTCAGCGAGGTAGGAAGTCAACACTGCGAATGGACCATTGAAACTGAAATCAAAATATTACTTAGTTATAATAACAGCACCTTATATATTGCTTCCTATTTATACAAATTGAATTAAATCTTTCCTCTTATGGCTTTGCTTCATGTATGTAATGTACGTATTTATCTACGATTAATTTTTTTTTGTGGGAGAAAATGTGACAATTATTTCTAATTGACACATGAAAATCGCAGTTGTTCGAATAAATTCGAGGCTCCTTTAAAGTCAAACCGAAAAATATGTAAAACGATATCAAAATAATAAATTAACACATTAGAAAGCGTAAACAATCTATATAAAATACTTACAGAAATCCACTTGCAAATCTTGTGACAAGAAGCATCGGAAAACTTTGACTCATAGCGGCTGCTGTTTCCACTAGTCCCGAGCAGAAGAAGCCCCACACCATGATGCGTTGTCTGCCCAGGGTGTCGGAAAGGAAACCCCACACCATGGCCGAGGAGATCATACCTGCCATTGAAAAATAACTATAAAATGTATCCAGACATCTTTAGTACACACACTAGTTACCCCACAGGTGTTTTTTACGATCGATTACTTTTTAAATTTATGATCGTTCAGTTCATTATGTAATTTTAAGAGCCTCATAAATCTCAAAATGGGTAACAGGGCTGGATTATATGCTTCCTCTAGTGAAATAAAATTTTGAAGTTAAATATTACTAACACTCGTAGTTAACTTCGCTGAACTAACAGTTGAGGAAGCTTCGTGACATCTTCTCGTCTGTAATGTCTCAAAACGACAGTTTTGGATCAATGTGTTGAACAATGAGGAGAATCGAGACATACGAAAGTCACCCTAGCTAGGTCATATAACCCCTAGGTTAAAACCTACATCCTCTTTTCAATAGAAAACGTCACTGGGTATACACGCTGGTAGTACCTTCGCCTGTTACAAGTATATTACGTATGTGTTATCTTGAACATGTGTGTAAATGAAGATTTTCGCGTCAATCACGGAGTCTTGAGCGCACACAACTTGATCATAACTTTCCGGTGTTTGTTTTCAATGTTGCGTTTATTTGCCTTTGTTATTTTATTTTGTATACACTATAAAATTTTCACAGTATGTATTTTAAAAATAAGTCAAATTGCTCTGAGTCATCGACTTAAAAAACTATGTTAAGTCTGTTTTTTCCTACTCTAAAACTTACTAACAATCTAAAAATACTTAATAATAAGTAAATTTGAAAATATTCAACAACATTCAATAAGTATGTGATATTTCTCTATCCTTTATCCTTATCCTTAATCCTACCATAATCGGCAGCTCACTTGCAGCACTTGTGACGTTACTTATTTTATATGCAACGGTAGCCACCCACCATCAAGTGGACAGTTACCATCTGTGACGATCTTTTCTAAAATAGTTAGAAATAATTCGTTCCGCTAACATACGCCCTCTTCTCCTTGAGATATTACCCTTATACACTGCGGATACAAACACAAAATTTAAAACACTCTATATTCCTACATTTTGTCAATTCCGGCGTTGTATAAAGGCGACAATGGGCTGCCATAAGTAAGCTTCAGAAAACTGACCTTCGTAATATTAATTGTCATTTGTGGAAATGTTGGCAACTAAAATAGATATTTGCCTCCATATGTGATGGCCGTGACAGTGCCCATGTCCAAGAGGCTGAGCTGCATGTCACAGCCGGCCCTGGTGAAGATGTAGGAGACGGAGCTGGTGACAGAGACGGCACTCCAGAAGGCGGGTAGAGTGCACATCATCAGGGCCACGTTGAACATGCCGTAGCCTGTCGCTGCGATGGCTGTCTCGAAGTCAGCTGGTGGTTCGCAAGCTGCAACCATCATTATCATTAGGTATTTTTTTTTTACATGAAACCCTCCAGCATCATGCGCTGAAGCCTATATTTGCTACATTCATTCCATTTTTCGCTTTCTTGCCTTTCGCACCTTTATTCTTCATGCTATATCTTTCTTTCACCCTGCATCACTCATGCCTTACCATTGCGGGTGGCATTACCACCTGTCATTAGGTCATTTAGGTCTGCTTTTTACACAAGACTATTACATATTTGATTTCCAGCGATGCGGCTTTAGGCACTAGTTTACCCGTATGATGATTACAAGTTGAAATCATATTAGCTGTACGTCTGTCATTCCATTACTTCTGTAAGTACTTTGCCAAGGCCATTCTTTACTCTTACCGTTGAACTATTGTTAGAAATAGGAATATAATATGCACAGATGTGATGGGCAATAAAATGACATTCAGCACTAATACTGAATTTTACGGTTGAACGAGCTAATAAAGTTTGGCAAAGGACCAAAAATTTTGTAAAAGCAGACCAGTTTGAGACGTATTTTTAAGTTATTTTGTTTTGATGGACCACTTTCTGTAGTATTTCGCACCTTTAATTTTTCAGCCAACGACACTGGCGAATGACGTCGGTACCGAGAATACTGTTAAATTAACTAGCAACTCGTTCTCGTATTTGCACGGATGCATTTGTTCGCATAAGTATAAACAAACTTTGCTCGTTTATCGCTCTTTTCATTAGTGAAAACCGTGTCACGTACGTCAAGTAATGGAAAAACAGACAAAGGCGGACAGTGACTTTACTTTTATTAGTTCTCTATCAAACTTCACAGGTATGATCCGCTGGACTAATCTGAAGATTGTTTGAAAGTTTCATCAAAATCGGTTCAGCGGTTTTAGAGTCCATAGGGAACATACACACACACATCGCCTTTGCCTACACACTTCGCAAAGAATAGAGTAAGGAATTTATTCAAGAAATGCTAGAATAATGTAATCTACGAATTCGTGTGTTCTGTTATCAGAAATGCGAATATGAAAAAATCAGATAAAAAAGCTATTTGATTACCTTGAGCCAACTTTTCTAGGTTTGTTGATGACAATCCTGTCACTTTGTAGAGGTGTTCATGGGATATTTCTTCCTTAGAAGCTGGTGCCTCTGCATCATTGCGTGCCGTCACCATGATTATTTCTTATCTTTTGCAGATTTTCTCTGATGACGTGTTTGCCAGCAAAACTTAAATAAATGTCAAAAATATTGATAAATATTTGAAAGTATCGGAAGCTGAGTAAGACTTTGTTGGCATTCTGGCAAACAACGGTAGCTGGAAATGAGATAATTCGTTTATTACAGTACTTTATACATGTTTTACGGAGGTGATATCTTCAAAGTTTGCTTTGGGATCAGTTGGAACCTCTCTACCACTTGCTTGAAATCTTTTATCTATTATAATGAGAGAGATAAGTGTTACAGTTTCTATAGCATCGTCTCTTTCGTTACGGTATCTGATGAATCTCGTGGTACAAGTCTCAAACACGACCCCAGTATTCCTCCAGATGTTGTGTTTGTTTGACAAACATATTTTGATTCTAAAACAGTCAATGTATATGAACAAGAGAAAATTATTAGCAGTTCAAATATTAACTTTATGAACGTGTATTTGATAATGTGAGGTGATATGTTGTTTGTGTTGTTATTGTGATGACATTCTGTATGAAATTTGATAAGCTTGTCGCTATTTACAAGATCAATGAATGCACAATTCACGAAGAACACACGAGTATTTTCGTGCAAATTATGATGAAAATAAGAACAGTGTAGATAAGTTATGTTACATTTAATCAGGTCAATGTTACCCAAACCCTCATCTGATGCAACCTGGTGACATCTGTAGGTACTTTAGAGGACTTTATTTTCCAGATTTATTTTTGACAAAAAATTCTTTATATTTCGCTCTTTCATATGAAAATCAACGCCGGTTACTGATTCGATGGCCTCAGTGTTGAAATTTGTCGGTTAAAAATTTGTCAGTCATGAGATCTTGTTCTATGAAACGCTAGTTTTTAGGAGATGAAGCATCGCCTCAATAGTTAAAGATAGTATCCTTTCAGGAATAATTCAGCGATGTAACTCTACAAATTTGCTACCAACTTTCTTGAAAAAGCCATCTGTTTCAAGAAGTTTCTGGGATAAAGTTTCAACTTATCCGGACTGTGCGCAGTGGTACATTATCCAAGTAATGCGGATGGACTCCACATTAATTGTATGCATAGTTTTGTAGCAGCCCATTACAGCAAGCATTCATTGGAACAACTCATCTAAACACTAATCTTTGTATATCCGGTAGAACCTATGAGGGTTACATTTCCTCTCATAGATATTCTCTCATAGGCTCTTCTTACGCTGTCCTTTTACTTCTACTTTCACGTACAGTTCATCGAACATATCACCTTAACAGTCTTTCCACAGCTATATGTGAAAGATTTTACGTGTTTTATATAACTGCTCAGCATTGTAGCATACCTATGTAGGTACATGTTAACAGCGCTGTCGATCTTAATAGGATTAAGGGTAAGGATTAGAAGTAGATATCTAGAATATATTAATTACTACTGAAACACAATACTTGCTGTCATTTCAAAGTAGACTTCTGGTACTTAAGCAGACGCTGGTGAATATCCCTTTCTGACATTGTAGCCTTATCTGCACCATTCAATTTTATATCGACTTCTTTGTTATTGAAACGAATTCTTGTATGAAGTAAACGGTTTTAGGAACCATCCGCTATATGTTTTTAAAAATTGACAACTCTACCACTGTCCACAGATTACGAGGACAGCTGTATTTTTTATTTTTATTTTTATTTTAAGGCTCACTCAACGAAACATAATAGCAAACTGTTATTTCACGATAGCAACTGTCTTCTGTAAAACATCCAGGCCAGAGCCATCATTGAAAAGTTCAGCCAGGAATCAAACCGGGATAGAGACCCCTGAGACAGAGCATTAAAACAAGTGTTATCTATAACCAAGGGCTCGTTAAATGGTGAAGACGCGGACTAAACCTAGTTTTAAATATTGTCTTTGTTTAAGCTTGCTAGTAAAACAATTGTCCAATGCACTTATGCAAGATATAATGCAATACTAACAAGATAACAGTTAAATGAACCACGATTGGAAAAAGTGACCTTGTCCTGTCGTTCGTTCACTCTCACTATTATTATTAACTAATAGGAAAATGTCACGTAAGGAATTGATGGCATTTTTGGACTTAATGTGGACTGAGTGTTGCAACTTCAAGTGGCAGGGCACACACTTTTGAGCAGCTGCGAAGTGACACAGCAAGTGTGCCCTTGTGTTCCGTGTGAGTGAGTAAGGGATACCACAGAGCCCATTTTCTTATCCCCTCCTAATCCTTTATCCTTAATACTAACTGTTGCCCGCGACTTCGTCTGAGTTCAAAACGTTATATAGCCTAAGGTCTTCCTCGATAAATGGACTACAGACTAACACAAAAATATTTTTTCAATTCACGAACCAGTAATATAATATTACTATGGTCGGCATACCTTACAACACATATGGCATTATTCAAAAACTACTCGCGACTCAAAAACTACTGCACCGATTTTCATGCTGTTTTCACCAATGGATAGAGTGGTTCTCGGGGAAGGTTTTAGTATATAATTTACAAAGTTACGCGGGCGAAGTAGCGGGCAGCAACTAGTTTTATATGAATAGAAGATTGTTTTATAACGTTTTGAACTGTCATTGTAAATACTAGCGCATAAAGTATTTAATGAGCTATTAATATTATATACCTTTCTCTATATATAATTTTGTTATAAAGTTTTTATATATAATCTTTAGAGACTGGGAACACAGCGTTTCCTGAAGACCATCATGAAATAGCAGCACGTGTGCTGTTTTATGTGTTTCAGTGTTTCTGAATGGTTTCTAACATTTTAACATGGAGACTCTAAATATTGCTCTGTCAACAGATTAAAAAATATCACTGTAACGTGGTTAAAGCTTATCTGCATTAGGTAACTAAGTCTATTAGAATGTTTTCGAATTTTTGTTTGTTTGTTCATTTAAATACATTTAGCAAGTCTGCAAATGGAGCATAGCCAGTGTATACGAGTGTCTTTGTTGATCAAAGTTCAAAGTCCAAATTGTAAGGATGTCTCTTTGCTAATCATAGATTTATTTATAAATTTTCCAATTTTCCATTAGTTTCGTGTTATGATGGACAAATAATTTCTTTAAAATATAAAATATTATAGTTTAATTTAGTTCTCGTCTTCACAAATAAGACACACCTAAGTATTGCTCGACATGCTTGCAATTTACTTGTTAACGTAAACGTCATCAGCATAGCATAGATAAATGATTGGTCGAATGCATCATTTAATAAAACATAAAATTGTTTCAAAAGTAACTAATCAACACTTAGTAACTAATGTACCAGTGGTGTATAATTGTAATGAGGATTACAATCTCAAAGATAACTTGTTAAGTACATACAAAGAAAATAGGTTTACAGCACTTTTCTATCAATGTGTAGTAGAGGTATTTTTTGGACAACCCTATTGAGGAAAAATGTAATAAAGCCGTACAAGTGTTGATTGAAGTATCGAGTCACACGACAATCGCGTGTAAACTTTTTATGAAATGAATGCTTACTGCGGCCATTGTCTTATTTTGTTCAAATGCTAAAAGTAATAAATAAAATTAAAGACCTGAACAATGAAAAATTATTTGACTTAGGGCCTCTTTCACCGTCTGTCAATTAGGCTAATTGTCATTTAAAGTCATCGGTAACAGGGGATAATGGAGCTGATAAATGTAGTTGGTGAAGGAGGTCCTTATTGTCTGGGATTAATATTTCTCAAAGAAACCACATTCCAAATTGTTGCTAATTGTAACAATTAATAAAATTGTAAATTATAATTATGATCGTAAAAGCAATATTAAATATTTTTTTTTAGAAATAAAGGTTAATTTTAGAATAAAGTTATAAATAAGAGGCATGACTTGAAAAACATAGTAATATATTATAATTACAACATAACCCTGTAAGTGTTATTATTTTATTGTAACCACTGATATAAGATATACTAGTATTAGTTTTCTTTTAATTATAAACACAGCTAAATATGTTTTTATATATACAATTATTGTTATTAACAATTAAATGAATAATTATTTCAACAATTTTTGTAACAATTTTTTCGTAATTAATACCACGAAGAAAATTTTCGTCATGTATGTATTATCTATTTGAAGGACAATTTGCATAACCAGTATTTTTTTATTTCAGTAAAATACACTCATATATTTTTTAAATTGTTGTTTTAAAGTGAAAATTATATTTATAACTTGCTTTTTTAAATAAGAGAAGGTATAAATATAATTATAGTCCATTATAAATATTTCATTTTGAGTTAGAATGTTAAATTTATATAAAAAATATATTTATAATCACATATTTTATTTACTAACATTGTAGTATTTTTTATTTCTTTAAAATTTTGACATTTTGGCATTTTTTTGTTTACTGCTCATCTATTTGTATGTTTTCTCCTTGTTTAAATTTTCTGTAGTAACTTGTAATTTATAATATGTTTCAGTAATTTAGTGGAAACTGTTTCTCTTGCATGTTTTTTCTAATATAAATAAAATAAATAAATAAATTAAAGTAGATCACGGAATACTCCACAGGTATCTATTAATAAACTTCGCAATGAACCCATCAACATGTTCGTAAAAGAAATGCTTAAAATTGCGAACGGTGATATGTTTTGGTGACAGGAGACTGACCTATATGCAGCACAAGAAGACGTTACACACGATGAGACAAAAATAATTTTATTAGAACAACCAATAACGGTACCTACGTTATTTTGACTTCGGTTAGAAGACTTTCTGACCAGTGATAGCCTATTAATATAATAAGACGAATTCACGTCTGCAGATAAAGCAGAAAGAGGTTCAAATTTAGAATTTGTCTACCTCGAGTCTTCTTATTCATGAGTCACTAACAGGGTACTGACAGAATTTTAACGTTCCGCGAATGCGAATACAATTTATGCACTAAATGCAAATAAGCCTTCTTTAACTATTATAACTAATACCTACTAAAAAGTATGTGAAAATACTAACTCCATTATTAAGTCAGGTCTATTGGTGGAAATACTGCTCGATATAAGTTAACTAAGCATTCCTTTTTGTACCATTTTATTAGAAAAAATGATTGATATTAAAATAATGAAAAAATCTGAACGATTTAATAAAATAGTTTACAAGATAAATTATTAATTTATATGGAAAAAATGTATTAAGCTTTCGCTGTGACTACACCCTTATGAAGGTTGTTTAATAAAGGTGCGGCGCAATACGAGGGTGGATAATGACGTGTACACACTGAGCTGTGTTGACAATATGTCAGTGTGACCTTGGCTTTACCACGGCTATCTAAATCGAGAACAATATATTTTTACTATAGTTTACAACGATTGTCGTGTTTGAGATCGATTTACAAATACACTAGTTTGTAACTATTGTGACCTATTTTGTATTTAGTATCTAAACAAAACAACCGGTTGTCAATTCAGCAGCAGCAAGTTCTAATCCTGATTCCAATAAGAGTAACATTTTTCCCTAAATCGGTTTAGTAGTGGTTTCGCACAATTTTTTTTTTCATAAAAATACTTGAACCTAAAGTACAGTACCGTACAAAAGTGATGTCTATGGGAGAATATCAATACTTATAATACATCTGTAATAGGTTTTGTATGTATTATGTATGTTCCTCCATATCTTTTAAACGAATTAAATGATTTTTATGAAATTTGGTAGATAAATTTTTAGACGTACAGGACACAGGATAGGTTACTTTTTTCCTTTTCAACGCGGACGAAGTCGCGGGCGCCAGCTAGTAGATCTATAAGAAAGTCCGTGTGCAATACATGCATGCTAACATTCAATACCTACACTTACAGATTTATCATTAGTATTGATGATATAGGGTAAAATGACCTAATGTTGGCACCCCTCCAATTTTTTGGCACCCTAAACTTTTCACTAAAAAACTAAAATTGTGTTCCCACAAAAAATAAATAAATCTTAGTTTTATGAGAATTGCTAACACTAAACTGTCAAATGATTTAAACATTGTCAAACTTTCAAATTTTATTTGAGTTGAACAAGCGTCTGGCGGCATTAACCACCACCTCACAGAATACCACCGTGAAATAACAGTATATGTGCTGTTGTGTTTCGGTGAGTGAGTAAGGGATGCCAGAGGCCATTATCCCATCCCTCCCTTATCCCTTATCCTTAATCCTTCTATGGTCGGCAGCGCACTTGTAGCACTTGTGGCGTTGCTTGTGTTATAGGCGACGGTGGCCACCTACCATCAAGTGGACCGCCAGCCTGTCTGTCGACCTTAATTTATTTGAGTTGAACAATAGGTCGTATTTCTTAAAGTGCCGATAATTGGGTATTTTGCCCTGTAGAGGTAGATTTCATGACATGAAAATCCTCTTCCGCTTCAGTCGCGTTTGTAGCGTCAGTAAATACGTGAAGTCAGTCGCTTGCACGTCGACACATTCATTATTCGTCGTTGGTGCGGTGGTGACGAAGTGGACGACCACTAGCCAGTCGTACGCAGTCCGCTGTAAGAAAAACACTCCCGTGACGATACGTACACATGCACCGCAAGAATCGCGTTCGAGTCAAATTAAAGTGATATAAATGGGATAACGGATAAAAAAATAATTAAAAAAAATCAATAGATAATTCATAAAATAAAAATTGCTGTTTTTAGATACTGTTTTAAATTTTTTACCAAAGATTAAAAGTGAATTAAAAGACACCGAGTGTGATATTAGGTTAAGTTTTTTTTGTGTGTTCCGCGAAAGAAAATGGATGAAAACGGAGGTATGTAATGTAATTATATGTATATAAAATATATACGGATAAGACGTATACATAATCGAGTAAAATATAGTAAATTATATTTATCATAGTTATTTTATATTTTATATCGTATTATTTTATATGATGATTTAAAATTATTGCCTAATTAATTAATTTTCAATATTGACGCACGTTCTATTTCTAATCCTAACAACTAACAACAATAAGAAAACCTTATTTATTTTTATATTTTATAAACCTTTGTGTATTATGAAAAAAAAACTCAATGAAATTTGAGTTTAGTTTAGTCATCTCGCACGATTTTATTTCGTGCGAAATGTGCGAAAAGCCAACTTTAAATTTAAATTTGTGTATTTATTAACCTTTTTTATGAAATTTGAGTTTAGAATAGTCATCTCGCACGATTTTATTTCGTGCGAAATGTGCGAAAAGCCAACTTTAAATTTAAATATTTTTTCAGTAGTCATCTCGCACACGTGATTAACTTAATTCCACAGGATGTGAATTAGTAGTATATTTAATAATTAATGTAATTTTCATCAATCACAGAATATTGACAAAATAATATTTATAAATAGCAACCGAGACGAGTACGAAGATATATATTATGATCTGTTTTATTGCTCTTATTAATGTCCAATTGATACCTATGCAAGTAATACTGCGCAGAAGCAACTCTTAGACGATAAATATATAAAAATATTGTTTGTTGCATATGTAAAAAAAAATTAAATCTCATACAAAAATCAATTCTTTTACAACATCCAAGAGATAGCAACTATAGGTCAAGGAGTCTCATAGAGTTGCTCTTTTAACATCAATTTCCTAAACAAGTAGGTATCATTATCATGTCATCTGAGCTGTAAGACGTCCCACTGCTGGACTTAGGTCTCCCCCTTTATTTTTCAATAAATCTAGATAGGCAGTCTAGATTTATCAGGCCTTATCAGGCCTTATCAGGCCCTTATCAGTTCCTTATCGGTGGATGTCCTACGCTGCGCTTGAAGGTCCATGACCTCTACTCGAGAACCTCTGTTATTGTTTCTTGCCCACAAACTAAATATAATCTGTCTTATATATTTGTTAAATATTAAATGCTGTAAGGTTAGCTATTAAATAAATAAATAAACACTCCAACTTACTGATCCATCGGCTTTTGAGGCTAACTTTCGTACGTCTACGGATTTCCTCATCACCCATTGAGCTTTCTTATGAAGCCCATTGTTAGAGACCACGTTTCAGCGCCATTTATGTAATCACTGCATGGCAACACTTGTATACAAGTAATTTATAGTATATACTAGCTGTAGCACGCGATTTCGTCCGCATATTAACTTTTTATAAAATATAGCCTATGTTAACTCGCTGATAATGTACATACCTTTCTATAGGTGAATGAATTTTAAAATCGGTCCAGCAGTGCTTGAGTTTATTTATTGTAAACATACAAAAATACAAATCTTCTGTATTTATATTAGTTGAATTCTGTGTCTATATATAAATATAGAAATATAGTAACAATTTCATAAATTTTAAATCTATACCAATATATAAAGCTAAAGAGTTTGTTTCTTTGTCTGTTTGGTTGTACGCGCTAATATCAGGAAGTAATGGAAAATGTTTTGTGTTGGATTTGGTTAGTCTATTTATCAAGGAAGGCTTGAGAACGCGGACGAAGTCGCGGGCACGAGCTAGTTTTATGATAAACGTAAAAATGTATTTACGCATTCTATTTTAAATATTTCTTAATAAGAGTATACATATTAAAAACACATAAATAAATTTCCATAAAAGTTACATTCTTAAACTCGCCTTGTGATTTATAAATATTAATTTACCTATAATATGTAATTATAAATAATTTTTTATAGGTGACGGGAACCTCAATATTTAGGGGAGCATTGAAATGACATATGAATTCATTAATTTTACGTTCGCTGTAAAAGTGATCGCGCCCTGTCGCCTCAGAGATTGAGGTCACTGTCACTTTGACCTAAATCCGTCCTATGAGTATATAATAATATACATTGTAACAAAAACAAACCTTTCCACGAATATACAGATAAAAACACTTCTTTACATAATAGTTACAGGTCATAGCAAGTAAATTGTTATCTGGATCGAAGTCTAAAGTTATACCTACTCCTTTTAAAATGTATATTCCATAGACTAATAGTAGGATATACATATAGTACTTTATATAATACTAGCTGTTGCACGCGACTTCGTCCGCGTAGAAAAGTATAAAACGCCATCTACCGTATTTTAGATAGATGGCGCTATCTCCCGGGCCAAGCCGCTAGTATTTACTTCTATTTTAAATTTCCCGTAGGAATGAAGCATTTTCCCGCGGTAAAAAGTAGCCTATGTTCATCGCGGATAATGTCGGCTTCTAATGGTGAAAGAATTTTTCAAATCGGTCCAGTAGTTTCGGAGCCTATTCTATACAAACAAACAATCAAATCTTTCCTCTTTATAATATTATTAATATATTAGTATTAGTATAGATATATTTTTTATTAACTACTTTTATTATTTAACAGCTTTTCCCTGCGACGTCATACGCGCCCCTATTTCTTATCCGATCCTATCACTGAATATTATCTGAAAATTTCATCAAAATCGGTTGAGCGGTTTTCGATCGCTCAATTTTGATATAAAGAGATAAAGGATTTTCAAGTTTTTATTCAATTATTGTAGATTTTTCTTTTATTAATGTTAAACTTGATAGACAGACTGACGGTTGACTTGATGGTATGTAGCTACCGTCGCCTATACCACAAGCAATGCCACAAGTGCCGACTACAGTAGGATTAATTGATGGGAAGGGATGTAATATACATATATAAATTATTATTAGTTACTAATTACTATTACTATTACTATTACTATTACTATTACTATTACTATTACTATTACTATTACTATTACTATTACTATTACTATTACTATTACTATTACTATTACTATTACTATTACTATTACTATTACTATTACTATTACTATTACTATTACTATTACTATTACTATTACTATTACTATTACTATTACTATTACTATTACTATTACTATTACTATTACTATTACTATACTATTACGTCCACGTTTAAAAAGAAAAAAGTAGTCTATCCTGTCTCCTGTACGTCTAACTATTTATCTAACAAGTTTCATGAAATTCGTTTAAGAGTTATGGAGGAACATACATACATACATACAATACCTACACTTACAGATTTATTATTAGTATTGATTGATTGATTGATTGTTTTTATTTATAATTAATAATATATTTAAATTGTAATATTTATAATTACAAATAATTATTTAGTTAAAGTTATAAAACTGTTTTAATAGTAAAGCTATTACTACCGGCACAAAATGTGACCCAAAGTTAAAAGTTACTTCAACTGTTTTATTACAATAAAAATTTTGTATGAGATTTAAATTGTAGTTAATAATTATATAACTAATAACTAATTAATTACAATTTAAAACGCATACAAATTTTATTACAATTGAAGTAACATTTAACTTTGGGCCATATTTAATTGATATTTGACCACAATTGTGATCAGTTTTGATTATTTTGTGCTGAGTACGAACAGTGATCAATTAGACCGGAATTAACTACATAATAATAATAATAATAATAAAAATTAACTACATAAATAAATATAAATTAATAATCTCGAGTTCTGGAGTTGAAAAGGTCTGTACGATTACAGTGTTATTGCATTTTTTTGTAAACAAATTGCGCAGGCGCCATAACAAACAATCTATAGTTGACTCACTTAGTTGTAAGTTAAGTAGATATATGTTAGTTATTACCAAAGTTAGATATTATTTTGATAAGTACGTCATTGCTTGAAGACTCAACATTTTGTTTATTTACTTCATTTTTGATTAGTATTAACAACCTAAATATATATCAATAGCAAAACATACCATTTCTTTTACAATTATACATATAGAAAAAAATATAATAGGAAGCTTACTAATTATTATTTTACAAAAAATAATGATATTAGATATACTTTTGTATGTATATATCTGCTTAGTGTATTTTAATTGAGTAAGTGTCAATATCACATATATATATATATAAACAAAAATTATATATTATAGTAAAATATTATATAATAAAATTTTACCATAATTTAATTATACTAAGGGCCTCTTTCACCAACTATAAGTAAATTGTTGATAGTACTGCATTATTTTTTATTATTTTCTTTTCAATGTTTGGGACTTTTACCGTACATATAAAGGTATATATATCAGTTCCATTATCCCCGGTTAACGGTGACTTTAAATGACAATTAGCCTACTTGACAGATGGTGAAAGAGTCGCTAATTATTTTTTATCTCATTTTTAGTAAGAGATCATTTAAACTCAGTACGTATGTAATTTCTAATCACAAGTAAATATTTTTTCTGTTCGACCTACTAAGTAATTTGTACCATTGCAATGAAATCAGTTAATGTTGACACTGTACCACCAAATCAGTAGGCGAAGGTTTCTTTCAAGTATTATCTAATGATTAACAGGTAATGTCACGAACATAATATTTCTTTATTTAATAATAAAATAAAACAAGTCTTACTTCTCAACTTTATAAATTAGTGATGTAACGACATTTATGACAGCATCAATCACCATTAATATTAATAATAAATATGTAAGTGTAGGTATTGTATGTATGTATGTTCCTGCATTAAGACCAATTAAGACTTTTTTGCATTTTGTATTTTCATTTTTGAAATTAAGCCAGTCATCTCCCACTATTTACAACTGATTTTTTATTTTTAATCAAGAAACTAATATTACAAAGATATGGTCCGTAAGCCAGGCATTAATTTCGTCAATGATTTCCTCTCAGTCCATAATTTGTAAAATGCCTGAGAGAGTTGTATCATGATTCATGATGCGTTGTGAACGTCAGCTGCGGCTCCGATGGTGGGTTAAGCAGTGGTAGCCCGTTACACTTACAGAGCATCAGCTGACAAGCATTCCACCAAGATATAGCCAGCTGACTTTTTTATTTATTAACAGTAATACATAAACTATCATCTGATAAATTTTCTATTTTTAGGTAATCACTGAACACGTATATATTCGTGTGATTCTGCAGACGCATAAGCCACCATTTTATAAATAGCTGACAATTTTGTTTCTTCAAAATATTAGGCTAACTATAATTTGATGAATTTTTAATCGGAAATAAATGATTAAATTTTTTTTTATAATGTGCGTGGGCGGCTACCACTCTACTGCTTAACCCACCATCGGAGCCACAGCTGACGTTCACAACGCTTCATGATACAACTCTCTCAGTCATTTTACGAGTTATCGACTGGGAGGAAATTGGTCATGAAAATCTGTCGCTGGCTCATGGACCAATAGAA
Source organism: Synanthedon vespiformis (assembly GCA_918317495.1). NCBI lineage: Eukaryota > Metazoa > Arthropoda > Insecta > Lepidoptera > Sesiidae > Synanthedon > Synanthedon vespiformis. Next base: position 310,551 of record OU906954.1, on the reverse strand, counting down.
GGTTTGTATCTTTGTAATGAATAAACTACTAGACTGATTTTGAAAATTCTTTTACCTATAGAAAGCTACATTATCAGCGAGTAACATAGGCTATATATATTTTATAATAACCCGGCTATACCCGGACAGTTATTAATTAATAATGTAAATTAAATAAACGTACTTCTGTAACCGAATGTACACGAGATCACTTGAACCTAGTTAAATTCCGTAAGTAACAACACCATGTTTGTACTGAGTTAATCATACTAAATACGGTAACTACCGATTCGTTCTTCAGTTTACTTTGTTATACATTATTTCCGAACTTGTACAGTGTAAATATATTTAGGTACAGTGCTTCGTTTCCAGTGGCTTTTTGAGGCGAATTGTTTGCATAACAAACTTTAATTTTACCTCCTAGGGCTAAGTGGAAATAATAATGCGTCCTTATTAGGAAGTTCGAATGATAGCAATATGTATTGCAATATGTATTGGAACCTTTTGAAGGTCTAGCAATATGTATTTAAGTTATCTTATGTAAAGTTCCTCAGACAGGCTACGTATTTGTGTACTGTCTGGTTACTGTAACCAGGTGAGGTGAGTCTGTAACCATTAAACAGTGAGCATATAAATACTAGAGAAGTAACGTCTTACAAACGATTCTCAGAAATGCGTAACCACTTGACAGTTCAAAAGACGTAGCTTTGAAACCGATACATTACGCCAAAGTAAACTATATTTGTCTCGTTTCATCCACTAATTAACGCTACTTAATTAATTAACTTTAATTAAATAATTAACTTTAACGAACGCGTCACGCTTCCTAAATGTCAAGCAGGCAAATGACGTCAGATATGCCTGCAGGCATCTTCGAAGTGGCAACGCGTCGCTGCCGTAAACTGCTAATCTAGTAACATATAATATCATTGCCATTAAACGTACCGAGTTAACTACATTAGACCGCAAAGAAAAAGGTTCGTTTAAAAAATCTTCAATATCTAAAAAAGTATCTGACTTAGCTTTTATGAAATAAAGACTAAAATAAAGCTAAACTAAATAAATAATAATAATATTTTAATAATAAATCATTATTATTTAATTATTAATTATTAATTAATTATAATTAATTAATTAATATTAATTAATTAATTAATTAATTTAATCTTTATTTCATAAAACCTAGGTCAGGCACTTTTGAAGATATTGAAGATTTTCTAAAAGACCCTTTTACTTTGTGGTCCAGTAAAGTTAACTAATTAATTAATTAACTAAAATGGTAGTTGTAATACTTCTAGTATTCCCAGTACTCGAAGTTATTGTAAAGAGGCAAACGATGTTAATGTGACGATATCATATTACGCAAAACGCTTTTATCTATTTAATAAAGAGTTGTGTGCACTCGACATGAAGCGGCATAACGACACTTTTAATATTGTGATCAGGTACAGTCGGGGTACGAAAACCTTCGTCAATTTGAAATTCATTCCTTTATCAAAGTCGTAGACTAATACTACCTTTTGAAACTAAAACACTAAGCAGACAGACGTTTCAATTGGAATTTTGGCGTGACTGATAAAATTGTCCTGGTGCAAGCAAATGTCGACTTTAAGTTGACGAACCTTTTTTTACTCCGACTGTACGTCTCACTACTACTCGACTACTACATTTCTGGGCGATCGATTCATGGAGATACCACTTCCATGAAGCGGCGATAGCCCGATTTTTTTATACATTGAATTGCAGGAATCTCAGGAATTACTGGTTCGAATTGAAAAAATCTTTTTGTGTTGAATAGTCCATTTATCGAGTAAGGCTATAGAGACCGCGGACAAAGTCGCTAGTCTATACTAATATTATAAAGAGGAAAGATTTGATTGTATGTTTGTTTGTATAGAATAGGCTCCGAAACTACTGGACCGATTTGAAAAATTCTTTTACCATTAGAAGCCGACATTATCCGTGATGAACATAGGATACTTTTTACCGCGGGAAATTCTTCATTCCTACGGGAAATCTAAAATAAAAGTAAACACTAGCGGCTTGGCCCGGGAGACAGCGCCATCTATCCAAAATACGGTAGATGGCGTTTTATACTTATCTACGCGAACGAAGTCGCTAGCACCAGCTAGTAAAATATATGTTTATTATTTATCGTTTTTACAAAGAATCAGTGACTGAAGACTCCTTTTAATTCGCTCTTCCATAAAAGCTAGTTACCAACATATTTTTTTATACAAGAAAAAAATGGTTAAGTAGAATTAACTTACTTACTTACTTATCTGTAAAATTTGTGCGCAAGAAAATCCAACATTTGTGTTAAAATGTATCAAAATTGTATAATTGTTGGACAAAGAAGCGATTTCCTTATTGTTAAAACGTGATGTTGAAATAGCTGGTGGCATTTCATGTAATCACTGTACCCTATTGTTATTGTGATAAACAAATACCTATATTTAGTAAGTTTTTCACTCCACTTTTCAAAAGAAAGGAACACTTCGTTTTTAGTAAACATTTGTAAAAAAAAATTGGTGTTATGTTGTTTTCGTAATTCTATTTTTAAAGATATTTTTCTGTACCGAATATAATTTACTCGCAAAGTAGGTAATGTAGGTATACCTATTCGTATTTGAACATTCTATGATTCTATATTTACGCTATGAATTCAAATAGGTATATGAATGGCAAATATTTTTGGCACATATTTGAAAATATAACTTCTAGATGTAATTACCAAAAAAGATATGTGTAGTAAGTTAATTTTGTCAATACAAAGTGTGTTACAAATTGATACAAAATGGAACCCGTGTGAAAACGAGGTAATTGGCAACTAATAATATTTTACAAATTCGAGAACAATGTCGACATGTTTTATAGGAAATTTATTACTAGCAACACTGTAATTGAAAATAACTGCCAAGGTTATGCTAAATGAACAAACAATATATCATTATATACCTTGTATCATCATTATAACTCAGTCAACATGTATGGGTCCTGTATCAAAATTTGTCGAGGCCCTTCCACTTAACTGTGAGGAAACCTGAATGGAAAATGAAACAAAAATAACGCAAGACGTTAAGTTTAAATATATTTATTTATTATTAAGAGGCCTCCAACGAGGCAAACATCAAACAAAACGTCATATTTCGTGTCAAGTAACACTTGGCGGATGCCTGCAAAAATCAAAGTTCTAAGTAACATCCAATGTATTAAACTTACAGCTCTAAATGAGAGAAAAAATTGGATTTTTTTTTATTATAAACAGTCACAAGCAAAGTCTATATAGTGTCACATTACAATGTCCAACAAATAAGTGAATAAAATGTCGATTTGCAGAACTACAGACAAGGACGACTCTCTTAATTTTCGAAATTTAAAGTGAGATTGTTGATACCATTTTACGAATTTTTGCTTACACTATTCGCGGCCCAAAAAAGCCCTAATCCAATGATCTCAGTAACAGTATAATGAAAAATTGGATAAAACCGGTTGTAATGTGTTTTCGCCTAATTTTTGCGGTTTTAATCTCCCATACTTGATTAGAGGAGTTGCATCAACAAATTAATATCAATTGAAGCTTGTGTCGGATTAGTAGAACTTGGCGTCGCATTTCATTATATCAATTGAGACGAACAGTCAACATTTTTGTTTGTTTAGTCTCCTTTATAATAAAAACAAGACAAGGCATTGTTTCAATAACCAGCACTAGTCTACAAAAGACCGCCATTTCGGATTCCGTTCTCTATCCTCACCTGGTATTTCATTTATCCTTACTGCGTGATAGTCTTCGTCACTGCTTCACTGTTATATTAGAGGTGACATATCTATTGGGGCGTCTGTCTGTCTACACCTTCGTACAAAAAAGATTAAAAAAAAACCGACTTCAAACCGTTTTCTCATGGATGCCATTGTCAGAACTGGACCAAATTGAAATGGGACCACCAGTTTTCAAATAAAAAAAATTATCATCAAAATCGTTTCACCCATTCGAAAGTTCTGAGGTAAGTAATAAACATAAAAAAATTAAAAAAAAAAATTTTTTTTTGGAAGTCCGTTGAAAAGTGGTATCCAATACACAAAATAGGCATATCAACATTTAAAGACGAAACAACATCGAGGGGATGAATAATAAATTAGAATCACAACCCAGGCAACACATAGGCCAGATAACAGTATGAAATTCACAAATTATTCAGTTTAAAGCTTTGTTATAAGGGTATTTAAGCTGACAAGATAGGCAAATGCTGTATTGATTGATTTTTGGGCTATTATAGCACTATGGGCTATTATGGGCTTCTTGTTGCTTATTCAGCTACTATTCAGCTATTATGTTGCTACTATACAGCTTAAAGCAATTTAATTTGTGCCCAAATTGCTTGGATAACGGCAAACAATATTCAGCCATTTTGTGTTGATTGGGATAATACGACTTTTATGTAACCTTTATAACTCACGCGAAGCTAGTAATCTAAAAATTATTTTAGACTACCTGGCGCCCGCGACTTTGTCCCAAATTTATTTTGTGCCCAAATTGCTTGAATAACGGCTGTATAAATGCATTTATTCAAAGAATATTCAGCCATTCTGTGTTTCTTGGGAAGGAATAGGGCGTCGAAACAAACTGCACGAATGCTGCTATTATCACAGTTTCTACGGTGGTCTTCTTTGAGAAGATAGTTAGGTTACTCCCTTTAGATGTAATGTCATAAAAAGTAGGTATGAATATATAATAAAAATATTAAGTAACAATACATTTCTTATAACTCGTTTGAACAAACAATGACTTTTATCTCTTATTTATTACTCGAAGCCTATTTATAAACAATTACACATTTTTACTATCACTTTTTTATTAACTTTGAGTTTGCTAGACATATTTCGTGTTCTAGTATCATGTCAATCATGTCAAAGTAGATATCAAGCTATTTTAGATTTATAAGCAAAGCCTCAGACATAAACATAACGCATTTCATGAATGCATTAATAGGAATTTCAAAAGTTATGCAATTTTTATTATTTGCACGTCTTAATAGGAGTTATTTTTGTAGGAAATATGTTAGGTATTTACGACAAACAAATATGGTTTCAAAATTAAATAAAATTAAATACAGTTTATATGCATTAACGCAAACATGTTATTCGTCAAAATATTATATAAATTATTAATATTAAATTATCTTAATAATTGTAATATTAAAACTCATTAACTTTTTCAGTCAAGATTTTGAAAAAAAAAATATGCTTACTGCAATACTGCTGTCAGCAAATTAGCCTTACCATATCGGAACCTGCCTAGGAGACCAAAGCTGGGTTAATCTACTAGTTATACGATATAACAAAATGAACAAAAAAATCCTAATAAGTAGTTATACTGAGCTGATATATAATTTGTAAGTAATTCTATCAAAAGGCTAGACTTTTATCAATCTATCTATCAATATAATAGTCTAAGATCGTCATGAATAAAAAAAATATTGTATATTTTATTTGAATTAGTTTTTATCCAATTTGAATTTATTTACTTAAAGATATGTAATAAAAAACAATTTGTTAAAATGTAATAAATATCGGTCTAATAAAACGTCTGCCGCTCGGTCATATAAACTTGAGGTGTTTATATGTTTTGTAGGCCACCGAAACTATTTTAGTTCGCTCCCACACAATGACAAACGGTTGTGTTGCGTTCCGCACTTCTGCTGCTCGGTCAAGTTCACTGAACTTTGCAAACATTTTTATTAATTTTTTTCTACTATATATATATACAATACTAGCTGGTGCTCGCGACTTCGTCCGCGTAGAAGAGTATAAAACGCCAATCGCCATCTACCGTATTTTGGATAGATGGCGCTAGTATTTACTTTTATTTTAGATTTCACGTAGGAATGAAGCATTTTCCCGCGGAAAAAGTATCCTATGTTCATCACAGATAATGTCGCCTTCTAATGGTAAAAGAATTTTTCAAATCGGTCCAGTAGTTTCGGAGTCGGAGCCTATTTTATACAAACAAACAATCAAATCTTTCCTCTTTATAATTTTAGTATAGATACATACTATGTTATAAAAAGGAATCGTTATCCGCGTCTATTTCTCTGCGGTTTTCACTAATAATATGTAGGTACTAAACTATTATGTGTTCTACTATAGAAGTGACTTCCGTGTAGTTAAGTTTAACTAAATATTAATGGAAAGAGCGATAAAGGCGATAATGTTTGTGTATATAATTTTCAAAATAAACAGTAAAAGAATCAAAAAAGGTTAAATGTGGAACAAAGTCGCTCGATGTTGTGTGAGATGCCCACTCTTAAGGTCATTGCCATATTAAAAAAGAAATTATTCGGAGGAAATAAGCAAAAATATCTTGTGCCTGGTACTTCGTACGCTCTGTAGTTCGTTTTTTCCAAATACCCTAGGAACCTAGCAGTTTTCCAGTATAAAAAGTATTCACATATTAGTTCAAATAATAAACTATCTGAGTAACAAGTAAAAAGTCAATTTCATATAGGCAAGAAATCAGCTGAAGTTTGTCTAGTCATGTCAGAATTGGTTTAAAAAATATCGTTCTGAAGATTTCTCGCTAATAGATGACCAACTTTCTGGTTGACCTTCTAAAGTTGAGGCAAAATGAAAGCTATACTTACAGTTGAATCAGATTATCAAGTAACTAAGCACACAATAATTGATTGAAGTTATTTTATGTATACAAAAAAACTTCGTTTTATTTCAAACTAAAAAGAAACTACTTTCTTGCCAACATTAATACATTGTGATGGTTAACTTACCACTGTAATTATTTTAATGCAAGTTAATAGCGTTACTGTATAATGTTAGTGTGGAATGGTAAAAACCATAAATGAAATGGCAGTCATTAAATTTTCAATTTTCATTACTGAACTTGGATGGTTATGTTGAACTAGGTGGTGCCCGCGACTTCTTCCGCTTTCTCTATAGCCTATAGCCTTCCTCGATAAATGGACTATTTAATACAAAAATAATTTTTCAATTCGAACCAGTAATTCTTGAGATTAGCGCGTACAAACAAACAAATTCTTCAGCAAACATCAATAAAATAAAAGTTCTCATTTGATAATTAATGAGTTAAAATCAAGAGATATAAACAATTATAAAGAAAATCTGTACTAATATTATACATTTAAAAAAGAATTGTATTTTTGTTTGTAATGAAGAAACTCAAATACTACTGGACCAATTTAAAAATTGGTTTCTAATATTAGTTTAGATAAAGTCTATGGCATTATTAGCATATATTATATTAGCTTGTAAACATAGATATAAGTGCGGAAGTAAAGAAATTAATAACTGTCGATAACATTAAATTTAAACTTGTTAATTACGGTACCATTTTTTCAAAGTTTATCAACGGTTTATTAATTTTATCAAAGGTTATTTATACGTTTTAAAGAAATAATACCGCTATTTGATATATTTTTTAACGTTAAGATCGATAGACAGCCTGACGGTCCACTTAGTGGTTACCGTCGCTCATATCACAAGCAACACCACAGGGGGATATAAGACTATGTGCTACGGTATCGATAAAGGCTTAGATGGTATTGATGCCTTTGATAAAAGATACACTAGATTCTGGATTGGTTCACTAAAAGTGGCATAGTAGAATATCACCGCACTCAGAGCTTGGGTGGATTTTTTAAATTAGTAGCACCAAGTTGTCCTTAAGGTGAACACGTTTTACGACTAAGGTCTTAAAGTGAACCATTGTTACTAAATGTTAAGGTTCAAATCACTCATGCAACATTTATATTATTCATATTATTATCAAAAATTATCGAGAGAAAGTGATAGCATGTATAAAAAAATCCACTGGACACCTTTTCACAGTGCTTTCGTTTGAGACCCTGAATCTAGTGCATCTTTTATCAGAGCTGATAGCCTTAAATGGCATAAAATTCATAAAGAGTAATGAATAATTTGATGAATAATGATAATCGGTGGTATGTGTTGTTCTCATACGGTTAGTTTGGCAACGGTCACCTCATTCTATTTTTGTTTTGTTGGCAGAGAGCAAGGAACGCGTACAGAGGGCGCCCTTCGAGACAGCCCTGCATCACGCCGGTAAGCATTTCACATTTTTCTATTCGAATTACCTATACTATTATAATTAGTGATGTGCCGGATTATAACTTCGTCTGCGTAACTTTGTAAATTATATACCTACTGAAACCGTCCTCGAGAACCACTCTCTCTATTGGTGAAAACAGCATGGAAATCGGTGCAGTAGTTTTTGAGTTTATCGCGAACAGACAGATAAACGGGACGGATGACTATGTTTTTACTAGGACATTGACACAACCATATTTCGCATACATAATGTCTACAGATGATTTATTGAGTTTATGATGAGTTCATCTGGTATAGGTACGCTTAGTATAGGTACGCTCTAACGACAAGTTTCCAATTACGATATTAACAAACTTATATTACACTATCACTAACTTTATATTCATCGTCATCATCTCAGCCTAAGGACGTCCACTGCTGGACATAGGCCTCCCCCAAAATTTTCCAATTGGACCGGTGAGAAGCAGCCTGGATCCACTGTTGACCCGCGGCCTTTATTAGGTCGTCTGTCCACCTTGTGGTCCGTGGCCTCCACTCGAGAACCTTCTGGCCCCAGCGGCCGTCGGTTCTCCGTACTATATGCCCTGACAACTGCCACTTCAACTTACTGATCTTCCGGCTTACGTCGGTGACTTTCGTACGTCTACGGACCTCCTCATTTCTGATTCGACCTCGCAGTGTAACCCCGAGCATAGCCGTTTCCATGGCTCGTTGAGCGACATCGAGCTTCCTTACGAGGTCCATAGTTAGAGACCATGTTTCAGCGCCATATGTCACCACTGGCAACACACATTCGTCAAAGACTTTTGTCTTGAGACACTGTGAGGAATTTTGGACGAGAAGATGTCTCGGAGTTTCCTGAACGCTGCCTTATATTAACATTAACATAATATACGTAATAAGCTGTTGCCCGCGACTTCGTCCGCGTTCAAAATGTTATATAGCCTGACAGTCTTTCTCTATAAATGGACACAAAAAGAATTTTTAAATTCGAACCAGTAGTTCCTGAGATTAACAGCAATATTTAGTTTTCTATTGCTGTTATCTCACTAACTAGTGTATTTTTATCACTAGTTATGAGAGCTAGAATTTGCACCTTTAATTAATCTTTCTATGAGTATTTAGAAAGGGCATTTAAAGGGCAAATTGCAATTTTCCAAACTCTAATGGAAAAATAGAAATCTCCTATTGTGTTAGGTCGAACTATCTTAACTATACGAACATTTTTCTTCATGTGTTATCGTTTTGTATACTTGATATAACAATAAAACACTGTAACAATAGTAATGCCATCAAGGCATTTAGGCATTACTAAATTAGGCATTTAGGCATTGAACAGAGAGCAAAAGAAAATGCTAGTAGACTGAACTTGACATATAGGATAAGAGATAAAACTGGCCTGAAGTATAAGGAAGTTTCATGAATTTTTTAAATATCAAATGTTTTCGATGTTTAAATGTTTGTAGCTTTCTTGAAAATAAATCCCATGTAAGTGTGGAATAAATGTTACTAAATGTTATAACACTTTTCCGAAGTTCGACTATTGGCTTGTATTTCCGACCGCCGCGTAGTGGCGTCGTTCGAACTAAAGTCATTGCCAATCAATTTATCTCGACAATTTCCTCGATGTCACTCAAGGAATTCAGATCTTATCTTTCATATAATTCCATTGTACTGTACTACGCCTCATCATTCCCCACACACACCCTTCTGGAAGCATTCAGGGATGTCACAAGAAGTACTACTTTCATTTAAATATACTGGAAAACAAGATTATTTTACTGTCCTACAAAAAAAACGACTTCAAACAGGAAATTATAATAAGATACTTAACAAACGCACTAGTCGCCACTACGATTTTCGAAGGTTCCCCTCGATTTCTCTGGGATGCCACCATCAGATCCTGTTTTACTTATCATGGTACCACCCTTGGGATATCTCCTTTTCAACAAAAAAAGGAATCATCAAAATTGGTTCATAAACGACGAAGTTATTCGCGAACATACATAAAATATATATACACCTCCTTTTTTTGGAAGTCGCGGTTAAGAAAAGAGATATAAGCTGTCTTGTCTACATGATATCTGAATAGTTGAACCTGTGGCACACAGGCAGACATTCCATTAGATGGGATGTCTCCTATAAACCCTTCATAAAACCAAAAACGTTTGAGAATATTTCATTTCCTACTTAATATTATAAAGAGGAATATTTGATTGTTTGTTTGTATAGAATAGGCTCCGAAACTACTGGACCGATTTGAAAAATTCTTTTACCATTAGAAGCCGACATTATCTGTGATGAACATAGGATACTTTTTACCGCGGGAAAATGCTTCATTCCTACGGGAAAATGGGTAAAAGGACAACGGGTACTAAGAATTATCCTTCCGTACTTAACAACTTCTTTTTCACATAACTTCTAAACGTCTGAACCGATTGGATTGATATTTTGTATTGTATTTCTATGGTTTCACAGACACGAATGTATTATATTTGATAAAGTTACGCGGACGAAGTCGCGTGCAACATCTAGTATATAATATAGCGAGGAACTCAACCCAAATTTTTCTTGTAGGCGATGGTGTGAATGAGTGGGTTCTATTGGGTTTTTGTCTGATAAATTATACTTAGCATGAATTTATGTTTTATTTATACACATTAGAGATAGCCCTGGTTTTATTTTCATGTTGTTCTGTTAAAACGAAAACTGTAGTCACGAGGTAAGGGTGTGGTTTTGACCTTTAAGGCCGAGGTCGGACTGAAAGAGCGATGATAGTGGGACATGCACAGCCAAACCAAAGTTTAGGACAATCCTAACAATATTATAAATGCTAAAGTTTGTATGTTTCTTCCTCAATAACGCAAAAATGGTAGAACGTATTTGGATGAAATTTATTCAACACATAGTTTATTAACTGGATTATCATATTGGATACTTTTTATCGTCTAAAAATGTTAAAAAATCAGAGCCACTGTTGCAGCTATAAAAATATCAGACGTTTTCATTTTTCAACACTTACTTACTATACTTAGTTTAATTTATACTGTATAATAACAGCTAAATTTTTTATTAAAATTTATTATTCACTAGGTGACGCCCGCGACTTCGTCCGCGTTGAAAAAGAATTACTTAGTAGCCTACCCTGTGTCCTATACGTCTAAATGTTTATCTACCAAGTTTCATGAAAATCAATTAATTCGTTAAGAGTTATGGAGGAACATACATACAATACATACATACATAAAGAAAAAAATTCTAAAAATAGTCAATTTAGTTTCAGTATCATGTATAGGCCCTTTTTTTTTTTAACGTTGGGAAATCCTCTTGGATACCCGGCAGTGAAGGGGGCACTGCGGCTTATGCCGGATTCCTACCGGCTAAAACCCAACGACTTTCTATCTACCGCGGCCGTTAGAGGGCGGGGTCGTGGGGACGTTATTACACGACTTCGGGGCCCCGCCACGGCTATCCAGCGCGGGGAGCCTGTGCTCCCTGTCAGAACCTCGGCGTACCCGAAAGTGGAGGTACGCCGGCCCACTCGGGGGACCTTACGACGGGCGGTAGTCTCCCCCAAGACTACCGCCCAGGTCCCGGTCAGTGTGGAAGGCGGCGGATATAGGCCACATCATGCATAGAGCCTATATACACGATATCTCTGAAAACAAACTCCACAGAATTAGACCTTACAGATTTAGTATTAGTGTTAATTAAAGTTTATTTAAATTTTAAACCTAGTTTTAGATACTTTTTTATAGTTTTAGATAATATAGATTATAGACTATATAGATAGCATGGCGTCTCTAAATCATGCAAAGAAACGAAAGAGTGTTATTTCACTGTGGTCTTCTGTAAGATGAACTTTTGGTGAGAAAAAAACTGACAGCAAAAATAAAAAAAAAGAAATTCACCAACCGTTTAACGCACATAAAAATTAATGTTATTTACTACCAGCTTGCCGCCAGATGTCGCTGGCAAGTGGCAAGGACGTTGTCCAGACAAAACAAATATAACCGTAACTGATCAAAGAATTGTTTTCTCTGTGAAGTTTCAAATGGACTATTTCATTTGGCTTTACATGTTGGCCAAGCTCGTTTATCTCGATTCAAAATTTAAAGAAAATTAAAGAATTCTGTTTAATGGAAACTATTTATTTAACAACTAGCTGGCGCCCGCGACTTCGTCCGTGTTGAAAATGAAAAAAATGGTCTATTCTTTGTCCCGTACGTCTAAATGTTCATCATGAAAATCAGTTAATTAATTCGTTTAAGAGTTATGGAGGACCACACATATATAAGTACAGATTACAACACAATATACTTACAGATTTCTTATTAGTATTGATTGATTGATTGATGATTGATTTGACTCAGATTTTTTACGTAAAATATTAACATGTATTAAACATTGACAGTTATAGGCTTAACATATTATAATGCTACGACTTTTGCGTCATAAAGAAAAAAAGGGAAGAAAAACTAAGTATACATGAGTCGGCGACTGAGGAAATTCAATTCCTTTTAAATTAAAGCTCAGCTAAAACCGCGGGGTGCAAATGGTGATGTGACAAAATTAAATGTACATATATGAATATGTAGACACATTGCTTCATTCTTATTAGTGAGAAACTCCATAGGAAAATCTTAATCGCCGTTCGTTATAGGAAAATTCCTGCGGCCTTATCTAAATCGTTTCCCGGAATAATTGTCAGCTGCCCTTGCCTCGGGCCTTGACAACGTGACGTCACGGCGACGCCCCTCGTTAGCTAAAAGCTCAGGGACTAACTCTAATAGCTTTGCCAATTGTTGGCTAATACTGGTTTTTGACTAATTGAACTCCTTGAGATTGCTGTAAATCTGGTTTTAGACCAGCCAGAGGCAGTCTAAACTTATAGCCACATAACATTTTATTTATTATTCCTATTCTAAATACCAAAATTGTTCTACGAAACGGTTTGTGGGTACAGTCGGCCGCATCTGGTCTCGGTACTGAAGTAGGAGCCATTCATAAATGACCCAATCGAATTACGGTCTTAATAAATTGATGTTATTGAAGAAATTTTTAAAATAGTACAGTCGGCCGCATAAGTCGATTGACACATTCATAAGTTCAAAACAACTGAACACTCAACGCGTCATAAGTCGTTGTCGCGACTAGAGAACAAAACAAAACTTCACGTACAAACGATCGTAAAAAGCTTCAGTAAGTAAGTAATTAAGTAAGTAAGTTGATTGTTCAGTTGTTTTGCACTTTTGAATGTGTTGTTTTAGAGCTTTGTTTTAATTTGTAGTCAATTATTTCAGAACTTTAACTTACAGTTGCTATGAGTGCATGTACTGCAAGTAAATTGAGTGAATAATTATCAACGTTGTATACATATGTGAATGGTAGGAGGTATTGAACCGACTGAAGTTGGGTTTCCCGCATAATTAAGCTTGGAAAATCCCGTCAGTTCATACCGCAATATGCATCTACTTGCATAGTAGAAAAAGTTTCATTCTTGCACTGGAAATACCTGCTTTTTATACCATTAAAGTTCTGAAGAAATATCCCAGGCAACACATAGGCCAGATAACAGTATGAAATTCACAAATTATTCAGTTTAAAGCTTTGTTATAAGGGTATTAGAGCTGACAAGATAGGCAAATGCTGTATTGAATGATTTTTGGGCTATTATAACACTATGGGCTATTATGGGCTTCTTGTTGCTTATTCAGCTACTATTCAGCTATTATGTTGCTTAGTAGCAATTATTATTATTATTATTATTATTAGCTTAGTAGCTTAAAGCAATTTATTTTGTGCCCAAATTGCTTGGATAACGGCAAACAATATTCAGCCATTTTGTGTTGATTGGGATAATACGACTTTTATGTAACCTTTATAACTCACGTGAAGCTATAGTAATCTAAAAATTATTTTAGACTAGCTGGCGCCCGCGACTTTGTCCACGTTGAAAAATGAAAAAGTAGCCGAATCCTGTGTCCTGTACGTCTTAATGTTTATCTAGCAAGTTTCATGAAAATCAGTCAATTCGTTTAAGAGTTATGGAGGAACATACATACATACAATACCTACACTTACAGATTTATTATTGGTATTAATTAATTAATTAGTAACTTCATGGCGTTAATCGTGTTTCTGTGAGAGCATTTTCCTATCACGTCATAAATAATACTTTAGTTATTTTACTTTACTTTACCACCTATGTTGCCTATGCTATCTTTGAATTTTGAAGTTGCAGAACCAATTGACTCAGTTAAAATCCACGTCTTTATTCTTCGCACTTGTTTCACTGCGCCATTACAATGCTTCGTAACAATCGTTAAATATTTTGTTTGAAACAAAAATAGAACTTGAATTAACTACTTGTTGCTTTTTAATTGATGTGTGTTTCAAACTAGTTGAATTTGTGGCGAGGAAGCTCTGAGAAATATTGTATTCTGTATGAAAAAATATTAAGAGCTTATTGACGTGTATAATTCGAGAGCTCATCTACCAAAATACCCAAATATCTGAAGATGGTGGTCATTGGCTGTTAGAACTTTGAAAAATTACACAGGTCAACACGATTTTTGGGTCTGGCTTCTGCATATGAAATTTTGATTTCTTTTATGTTAAAAATAAGGGAATAAATATTTTTTTTAATCAAAGTTTGCTTTTGTAGAAACTAGAGCATTTTTTTAATTTTTTTAAGACAAATGATAGATTCATACATTATTTCCATACTTTTATTCTCAATTACAATTAGAAAAGTTTTTGTTGAACACTAGAGCCTTTGTCATTTAAGATTTTTGATAAACAACAGGAAATATATGTAAAATATTATTCTATGGTATGGGCTGTCTTGTATCTTAATTACTTATCGTCATAAATCAGGCAAAAGCAAACTTTAAAAGCTAAAAATGAAAATGTAACTATTTTTAGATGTCTAGAATCAGAATTTAAAGATTAGCAGAAACCCAAAAAAAATTTTTTTTTTGTTGACTGATGTTATTTTCAAAGTTAACACTGCTGGGAATCGAATCCGGAATACCTGAAACAGTTGCGTTAGGCAAAAACCCTAACCATTGAACTCGTCAAAGTCTCTGTTTATAAGATTGTATTTTATCAATTAATAGCTGTTGCACGCGACTTCGTCCCCGTAACTTTATAAAACACTAGCTGTTGCACGCGACTTCGTCCGCGTAACTTTATAAAATATAATACATTCGTGCCTGTGAAACCATGGAAATACAATACAAAATATCAACCGAATCGGTTGAGCCGTTTAGAAGTTATGTGAAAAAGATAAGTACGGAAGGATAATTCTTACTACCCGTTGTCCAATTACCCGTTTTCCCGTAGGAATGAACCATTTTCCCGCGGTAAAAAGTAGCTATGTTCATCACAGATAATGTCCGCTTCTAATGGTAAAAGAATTTTTCAAATCGGTCCAGTAGTTTCGGAGCCTTTTCTATACAAACAAACAAACAAACAATCAAATCTTTCCTCTTTATAATATTAGTATAGATTAGTATAGATATAGCCTATGTTACTCTGTGATAATATAGCTTCCCAACATTGAAAGAATTTTTCAAATCGATCCAGTAATTTCGGAGCCTATTTAATGCACACAAACAAACAATCAAATATTTCCTCTTTGTAATATTAGACTAGTAAAAATTTCAAGATAAGATTCACGCCTTATTGAGAGCACCAATTTGTCATTGGTCGCAAAATATGATATCTCACGTTTTACTGATCACTTATAACTCGTAAAATTAACAGTTGGCAGACACACGACACCATAAAATAGATGTTAAACGATCACGTCAAGGGCACTTGAAGGTTATGTGCTTTGCAGACTCGCCTCTGGTTTTAATGTTTCCGTTTTCCAATTAAAACCTGAACATTTCCATGGCCGTCACCTAGCAACAAATTGTTTAATGTGTGGCCAATTTATTATACTTATAAGTAAGTTAGTTTTTCATCTTGGCTTCATCAGTTAGATAGATATAATATTTAAATAGTATCCTATATTATACGTACATTCGCGAAGTTCAAGTTATCCATACAAAAATTACATTTTATAATTTTAGCAATAATGATCCTGACGTGTTTGACGAAATTTCGTGTCACTTACTAAAAAATATATATATTAGAATTTATGTTAATAATTGTTAATTTTTTTTTTCAAAATCTATCTTTAAATGAGGTTACAAAGATTTTTTTTGAATTAGCGTCCTCGTTGTTAATTGTTTGTTTACCACAGTTACGATTTTTCCACTCTACGACCTTCGTAACCAGTTTATCGGCTACGTTATTTAAACGTGTGACATCATTGGCTACGCTGTAATTGCTACGCGGGCGCCAATGTAGACGGCCCACGAAATTAATCTGAGAGATAATGAAATTATACATAAATAAATGATAACTCCTCCTTTTTGAATTCAGAATCATAAAAATCGTTTCACCGCCTCTACCTTTTTGGAAATCGGTTGAAAAATTTTTATTTTTTAATAATTTTTCACGCATTCCACACAACACACACCTTTTTATTTATTTATTTATTTACAACACACATGACACACCATTACAGGAGTAATCCTAATTCAATGTATCTGTATCTTGTTCCACAGTTAAAGTTGTTGACATAATGTGCGGAAAAATTAAGTCAATTTGGCATTCAGGCTAATTGGGAATCTATTTGGGATTTAGGCGATTTCAGATTTGGTTGATTTAGGATTCAGGCGATTTAGAATTCAGTCTATTTGGGATTCAGGCGTTTTCACATTTCAGTCAATTTGGGATTTAGTTTTGGGATTGGGATTGGACCGGAAGCTCTAAAGGCTTCCGGTCCATTACATATACATATAAGAATCCATTTGATTCCCAAAAATGTTTTCCTTCAGGCAGTAAGTGTTAAGTATCTATTTATTGCAATAAGTTTGCTTTGATCCTTTAGTTATCGACAGTTTAAATGACTAGACTCTACCTCTGTAATATGATTAGGTCCAAAGTCCAATAAAATGGGCTATTTTAATTAAAAACAGAACAGCGAATGTCTATTTATTTTGATGCAGGCACGTGTTGTTGTTTTCATGGTGGCAGACTTTGGACTTTGTGTCGCCCTAATGTGTATTACGCCTATTTATACATCTATCTGGATGATATTGTCGTTTGTCTAAATATAAACGCGACTCCGCGACCCTGTATAGAGTGTACGTTGAAGATTTGCCGAAAAATTGCTCGTCCATTACATTGACAACTCAATCACTGAGTGATTACCGCGTAATCAAATCCGTAATAGTTTTGTATCTAATTTGCGTGAAGGGAATCGAATCTATATAAATTAAAGTGTTGACGAAAAAAATAATTCGGTTTTAGAAACTTCAATTGTATTAGTAAGAACTAATTAGTTAATGTTTGGTCTATATTTTAATTTTATATTATACTAGCTGCGTATACGTCTTCGTGCGCGTTTAAAAAATAAAAGATATTACGTCTGATTAAATATTCAAAGCAATATTACGCGTGACGTACATTGACCTCTGACATTATACTTTTCGAGTATTTTGAGAACCTATAGAGTTACAGAGTTTGAGTTCTAGTTTCACTTTTTTGTAACTGCACCAGCTGGTGCCCATGACTTCGTCCTCGTTGTTAAATAAAAAATATATAAGCAATATAACGTTTGACCTCTTTTTGCCAGGCAAAATCACTTTGACAGGCGTTAGATTTTTTAAAATTTTATTTCAGATGATCTCTCAGCTCAGAAACAGTCCTATCTTTTCAGGGAAATAGGTTACCTATGTCCTTTACTGTATCCCTGACAAAGTGATTGTTTCATGGTGATGGTTTGGGTAGTTAAGGCGTTAAAACGTAACATACAGACATAGTCAGGAGTTACTTTCACATTTATAATATACTAGCTTCTGCCCGCGACTTCGCCCGCGTAACTGAAAATTATATACTAAAACCTTCCCCGAGAACCACTCTATCCATTGGTGAAAATACCATGAAAATCGGTGCAGTAGTTTAATGTTGTCGCTTTGACGTTTTCAGGTTACGGCTGCTTTCAATGGCTTCTGTTGATGTCATGTGGAGCCGTATACGCTGTTTGCGCGCTGAGCACTACGACGCTCAGCTTCGTGTTGCCAGCGGCAGAATGCGACTTCCACCTCTCCTCCAGTGACAAGGGACGACTAACGGCCACACCGCTTATTGGTAAACACCATTTTTCACATTACCACAGACAGGTGTGCAATTTGGACTGACTGCTTTGGACTTGACGGACCAGCAGGCTTATTATCTAAATTCCTCTGCTGAGCGACAGCAACGAGATGTATCTTTGATGATTATCAGTACTTAATTCGTTAACCTGCTAAGTCCATTTTTGGGCAATTTCACTTTTTATACTTTTTGACAAGTTTAGACGATTATCTACCGTTTGGTGAAGGAATAACGACGATTATCAAACTAGAAAGGTGAGAAATTTCATAAATGAAAAACTACTTTCTGACTAATAGCAAAAGAAAACCTGCTAAATCCCAAGTTTTGTACTGATAATGTCGCTCATTTCACATGCTGATGTGACACAACATTTTGTCATGTCATTTTTTCTTCCTCCTGAAAACTATGCAAAATGTGACTTAGCAGGTTAACGAGTTAGGGCGATGATATAAGTAAAAAATAAAGTTTCTTTTTAATTTTAGGTATGTGTGTGGGCTCGTACTTCTGGGGTAACCTAGCTGATGCACGTGGAAGAAAGAAGGCCATCATAGGAGCGTTGCTCCTGGATGCATTTGCTGCCTTTCTTTCAAGCGTCGTTCAGTCATTTCCAGCGTTCCTGGCTTGCAGGTATCATTAAATTTAAAGTTAATGTTTTAAATTCTGCAACTATCTTGAAAGATAATTATAATAATACTAGTTGAACTGTTTCCTCGTTTCCGTTGGAACTTCGTAATAAAAAAATATTCTTATGTATAAGAGCAATGTCGTCTAAAAATTTCGATTAACAAGAGATTTATTATAAAGATAACAAAAAGAATTTTACAGTATTTAGAAACTAATATATAAAAACTAATTATCTAAATCTCTAAAAACTAAATAATCTAAAAACTATCTATATCTAATATAAAAAAGAAGTTATATAGTTTAACTATGTACAGTATACATAGGGTAAAAAAAAATTAATAGTTTGATATAGCTGCTCCATTATCAAACCCAAGCAGTTTCGCTGCAGGCTTTAGTTCTAAGCCAACCAAGTATGGTACTTGAAGGTTTATTCCAGCGGTCTGCGAGCGCTTCTCCGATATGTTTGACGAATGAAACCATTTGTTTGGAGAATACGCCATCTACGGAAGTCACGAGAGGGGTGAAAGTTGCATGTTTTATTTCACAAGCGGCAGAGTATTTTCTTTGTTTTTCATCTTCGGCTGATTTTAACACGGACATGACAGGGTGTGCAATGTAAGAGGGAGCGTCAGTGTCTACGACACGGATATCAAAATAACGCCTCCCTCTGAGCATTCCATACACCTCGACAAGAAAGGTCTGCACGTAGCCCAAGATCTCCTTCAGTTATTATTGGTTCTTTCGTTACATTTCCCCATGCTTGGTGACACAGCTCGCAAAAAAGATCTCTTATTTCATTGTGTCGTCTCGAGATTAGACCGCCGGTCTTGCAACATAGGGCATGGTCAATATCAAACTGATGGTTACCGCATCCATCGCATGAAAGTGGTATAGAATTTGGAGTTCTATGATAACGAATCGCTAATGCATCTCTGAATTCGAGGGGGGATAGGTCAAAATTATCTTTCTTAGTTGGTATAGAGGAAAGCCAGGTGGAAGATTTTGTTTTCATTTTTGATGCGATGGATCTTTCTATTGCTCTTCTCTTGTTTAGTGTAAATTTTGTCAAAATGGAGTCCAACAATTTGTCATCAAGATCTTCTTTCTCTTTGCGGCTTTCTTTGCGTGCATCGCTTATGGATTTATTATGCTGAGCGAAGTTTAATTGTCTTCTCTCCGTTAAAGCCTTTGAAAGGAATGAGCATCCTTTTTTAGAGGTTTCATAACTTAAGTTGGTGACAGTAAATGGGTTAGATATAGCTAAGCCACCTTTATGCACAGGTAGAGAAAACAGGTCAGCTTCATCAGATGACATGTCACCTCCAATCAGAGTTGGCATGAAGTATGTACGTAGAGCATGTGTCAGTGGTTCAAAAAATTCGTTGGAGTTGTTGATTACACGTAATAGGGCAGTATAGGCGGCTTGGGGGGAGTCTTTACAGACATGAGTTAATTTCTCTATTACAGACATAAATTGGTTTACTTTATTTCTCATTAATTCCTCTTTTCCTTTGCCTATATAGCTCCCTAGGAAAGGAGAGCCTGTGGTGACAGAAACATCAGTTCCTTTAAAAATCTGCTGTGCTCTCTTTTTGTCCTTCTCAGATACGATAAGGGTTGTTTTTTTGGGTTGAGGATAGTATCCGTATGCAGGTCCTATTTTGTTGATCTGATCCCACCATTTATAAAGGCTATTAAGGTTACCTTGGGCCGACGAGTCATCTGCATACCATACCTGGATTGTATTCTGTTCTTTTTTTAGTCTAGATTGTCTAAAAATTTCAAGTCAATCCATAGGCCAGTTTTTGAGTTTTGTGAATACAAACATACAGAAGCTAAATTTTTATACATGGTACGTATAGATTTTATGAAAAATCATGTAAAAGGAAATATATCTACGATTGACATTCACCTGCAGAGCATCACAATTAATAATTACCTATGTAAAGAATTTCTGTAATCTGTTCTGTAAATAGGTACAAACAACATTTTCATAATGTTGTCTAGCCCAGCGTACCTATTGTTTGTAGACCTGAACTTCTTACAGGTTCTTCTCGGGTTTTGGCATCATCGGCGCCACTGGTCTCATATTTCCATATTTTGGCGACTTTCTCTCGTTGAGGCACAGAGATGTAATGCTGTGCAGACTTGAGGTGTTCTGGACTTTGGGAACTATATTACTGCCTGGTAAGATCCTTACTAATATTATAAATATGAATGTGAGTTTGTTTGTTATCACCATGAAATTTCGCATATACGTTGTCTGGGACATCAAAAAGAACATAGGGTACCTTTCACCTAGAACGCGGACGAAGTCGCAGGCACCAGCTAGTAATATTATAAATGTGAATTTGAGTTTGTTTGTTAATACGCTTTCACGCAAAAACTACTGAACCGATCACCATGAAATTTCGCATATACGTTGTCTGGGACACCAGAAAGAACATAGGGTGCCTTTCATCTAGAAAGCGGACGAAGTCGCAGGCACCAGCTAGTTTAGTATAAAGTAAGTAAGTTAAGTGAATCTAGATTCTATTTTAACAGTGGCATAATAAAGAAAATGTATTTTCAGGAATCGCGTGGCTTATAATTCAAGATCCACGATTCAATTTAACAGCGATTGGAGCAGACTTCCAATACACATCATGGCGAGTTTTCGTGGCTGCCTGTGGTATACCAAGCCTTCTGGTCGTTTTATTGTTGGTACCTTTCCCTGAGAGTCCACGGTATCTGCTACACGCCAATAGAGCTGATCAGGCTCTACATGTTCTGCAGAGGATCTTCACAGTAAACTCAAAATTAAGCGCTAAAGATTTTCCTGTAAGTTGTTCTTTCAAATTTTAACTATCAAACCATTCTAGCAGATACGAATACAGGATGCTATTATACTTCTATTTATATCAAAATTTACTAATACTATCCTTACTATTTATCCTGTTTTCCCATTACTTTTTCTTTTTATATCGATTTACAATATGGTTTACATCACTCGTAGAAATAATTGGTGAGGGAATGTCACCAATTATTTCTAGAGAGCGGAATGTCAAGTTTAAATGCTGAATTTCAGGTGGTCTCAATGATCAGTGCTGAGGGCGAGGAGGAAGAAGTGGTTTCAGCGGATGATAACGGCAATGAAACCAAAGCGCCTCTCACTTGGAGACAAAGATGGGAAAACTTCTGGGTTAGGAAGAAGATGCTCACGACGCCGCCTTACATCGGACTGCTGGTTTTGTGTTGTTTCGTTGATTTCGGACTTATGTTTAGGTAAGATGATGAATATCGCACTTGCAGCACCTGTGGCGTTGCCTTACGTTGCCTTGTAAATTGTCACGATTAAGCAGAAAATTAAAGCAGACAGTTATTTTTGAAATCATTTTCAAAGATTTAGGATATCCAATTAATCGAAATAATAACATTATGTATTTCAGTTACTACACATTGATGATGTGGTTTCCGGACTTGTTCGAGAGGTTCAGTCAGTTCTCGTCGATGTATGAAGGCGTGTCCGCCGGGGTGTGCGAAGTATCCGCAAACGTCACCAGAATGATTGTAAGCATATGACCTTATTCTTTGTCTCGCCGTTGCCCATCGACAGGCAAAGTGACCTGAGAATGTTTTGGTAGCTTTGAACTTATCAGCTCTTTTTTAAAACCCCCCACCCTCTTGGCTGTTAACACTAAAATCGATTATAATAATTTTAACCATAGCATCTCTGATGAGTAGAGTGCTTGGAAGCGACCATAGACCATTTAAGGTAAATGCAGAGAGACTGCCCCATAAAGAGGCTTTTGATGGCATTGCATGATGCTCTCAACAGGGGTGATAGGCGGTTTCTCTATGTAATAATTTACTACGGTCGTGTACAATGATTGAAATACATATGTTTTAGGGTGAGGAGGCGTGCCCGCAGAACTTGGACGATAAAGTATACGTCCACACATTACTGGTAGCTCTGAGTTGTGTACCCACAGCTCTATGGGTTGGACTCACCATCAATACTGTTGGAAAGAAACTTATGTTGGGTTCGTATTTTTTTTATATTAATGGTTATTATATTAAACTATTGAAGATTATGCTGGCCCTGCGTTCTTTACTGCGACACCAAAACTGTGATTTTACCCTAATTTCCTCTCTTCCCCGCCGACTTATCCCACCTCATCCTACCTTACCTCGCATTTAAACTATATAAGAAGACGTTATAATATATAATACCTCTGAAGTGAATTATTTTGTATACTTATTTATAATAAAATATTGTTCGATGCAGTGATTATGTTAATAAGTTCCGGCCTGGCTGCACTCGGGCTGAACCTGGTGCGGTCTTCGCTGGAGAATCTGATCCTGTCGTGTGTGTTCGAGGCCATTGTTAGCTGCACGGAGGCAGTTCTCTTCTGCGTCATATGCGAGATATTCCCCACTAAAGTCGCGTTAGTATTGCCTGTTTTGTACTTCAAAATGGATCCAAGGCTCCTTTTCCTTTTTCAACGCGGACGAAGTCGCGGGTGTTAGCTAGTATTTTATAAAAACAGTGAATTTCCACAATTTAAGCTTAACGTAATTATTTTAATAGTGTATTATTATTTTACAATGGGATTAAATACTACGGAGGTTCTTAATGGTTTCTTCAAGTAGAAACAGATTTTCGGTAGTCAATTATTTTACTTTTATTAGGTATTATAAAAGATTATATAAATAAATAAATATGAAATATAAAATAGGGAAATGTACTTTAGCTATATGGAAATACGATTGAAATTTCAGTGCGACGGCTATGGCCGTGACGGTGATGTGTGGGCGAGTGGGCGCCATAGTGGGCAACGTCGTGTTCGGCGCGTTGGTCGACCAACATTGCGTCGTGCCCATATATATGTTCGGCACGTTACTTATATGTGAGTATACTTTGCCTACTAAAAATATTTTTTTATTTAAAAATTTTTTGGTTGTGGTTGAGATGATTAACCTCCACCCTTGACAAGTAGGAATAGTTAACTAAATTTTTTTTTAGATTTAGATAAATGATTGATCTCGCTACGCTCGACTAGATACGGCCCTACCTAAAAGCAATAACTCCGTGAATGCAGCAACTTTTTATTATCGTCACTATTTATCATTTTTTAAACAGTTTCACTACGCAAATTGGCATTTTATCATGCCCAAAAATTAATAAAATATTCGGAACGTACATATCACAGACAGTTTGCAATGTGACCAGCTCGGGTACGCCGAATTCGGCGTAATATTTGTTGCCGCATTTGTCAAGTACGGCGGCTGTATCTAGTCGAGCGAAGCGAGACCAATGAACATAGATTTCATTTCACATTGGTCTTATAATGAATGTACTGTATCTCCACTTAGTCGGCAGCGCACCTGCACTACCCCTGTGCTTGTGTCCTTAGGCGACGTTAATCTCCTACAACTAGTGGGCTGTCAACCTGACTGCCACTCTTTATAACATAAAAAGGCGAGCCTCTTGCATTAGTGTTCTAATGCGTGCATTTTTGTTGCAGCGAGCGGGTTGTTATGTATTATACTGCCCAAGAGCACGAGACCTGCGCGGCCGCAGCTCACGTAAAAATTCGTATCTTATATTATTATATTTTTATTAATAAAGATAATTATTATTAATTACGTCTACATCGCATATTTTAATCTATTATGAAACACCCAACAATTATTATTTTATAATAATTACAAAGCAGTTCAAGTTACATTGGCCCTTTTTGATAACCTTAAAATTTGGAGGAGTCCGTATTTCTGTTTTTTAATTCAACTGTACAGAAATGCCTATTGTGAGCGAGTTGTCTATAGAAGTAATAGGTAAACATCAAACACGACGACTCGCGGACTCAAGTGAGTTAATTGCCCGCGGGTAGTCCAGTAACTCCAGCATTGCATACTCGACTAATAAGTGGATCACTATTTTCCTTTCAGTTTATCCGAAGGCAGAAATAATGCTACTATAACTGCACCTGAAAAATTATAATTAGTAAAGTAAACTTGAAATTTAATGATCAATCATCATCATTAATAATAAATCTGTAAGTGTAGGTATTGTATGTATGTATATTCCTCCATAACTCTTAAACGAATTAACCGATTTTCATGAAACTTGGTAGATAAACATTTAGACGTACAGGACACACGATAGGCTGCTTCTTTCTTTTTCAACGCGGACGAAGTCGCAGGCGCCAGCTAGTAAATAATAAATATTATTAAAATTTTAATGTCTGTATAATAGCTATAAATTAAGTTTTATAAAATTATCTAATAGTAGCTGCGCCTGTGACTTATTACGTGTTGAAAAATGAAAATATAATAATAAAATATGAAAATAAAATCCTACTAATATTTTTAATATCATGGTCTGCCGTGAATTCTCCATGGTCCTCTACCATGGGGACATTTGCGAAGAAAATACTGGCACAACAAATAATTGGCCTTAATATTCCCTTATTATTAAGGCACATTTTACGGATATAAGGAGCAAAAGATGACCCAGCTTTATTTAGTACCATCAACTAAGTATAGACAAGAAAAACAACTATTTATGTAGGCAATTGCATCTTCTAAATAGCTTTTACGTTCCGTCTGCTGTGTTAACAATGTTTATGATGAGAAAAGTTATCAGAAGCAAAGGTTTGATAGGTTGACATGATGGTTCACTTACATGGTGACATGGTGGCTAAAATCGCCTTTAAAACACAAGCAAGACAATATAATAGTAGGATTGTGGATAAAGGATTGAGAAGGAATATGAAAATTACTTACTAATTAAGGTAGCACACCAGCAGTAAATGGTTGTCGCACAGTGGTCCATGACGAAAGCACCAGTGATGTTAATGCCTATTAACGCCGCTCCACGAGCAGTCATGGCACCTAGACAGGCAGCCACGCCACTGTAAACACATGCATTACAATATACATAATCATCAATACTAATATTGAATCTGTAAGGGTCAGTCATGGAGTAAATTAGTTTGTTTTCCGATATTTTGTATAGGCTCTATACATGTGTGTATGTTTCTCCATAACTCTTAAACGAATTAATTGATTTACATGAGAAACTTGGTAGATAAACATTTAGACGTGCAGGATATAGTATAGGATGCTTTTTTCCTTTTCAACGCGGACGAAGTCGTCTGCGCCAGCTAGTCTCTAATAATCTAAAGTAACGTTTATATGTTTAGAAGATAGATGATTATAAAATATAAAAAAAGATGGATTGCCAAAAATTAATTGATGCTTTGATTAATGCATTAAATATATTATCAAAGTATAAACTGATTGAATCTAATTTACCGGTACGAGGTAGGGTACAAATCCACGAAATATCCAAACAAGAATCCAACAGATAATGACGTCACCATATAGCAGAGGTACATAATGAAACTGACAATGTTGTTCTTTACTAAAGTTGATGCGAATCCGGAGAACATCGACAGAAGAATTATCAATATAGTCATTAGTTTCTTCCTGGAGCCGGTCTTGGTTAAACATAAATTTAAAATTGTGAACGAGACCGAAAGACCTATGCTCGCTAATGCCGTTTGCGACTGTATAGTTGATTTGCATTCCACCTAAAAAGTTTAAATTTAAATTAATTCAAACATTTTAACATACGAATAAAGATAAATTACATCTAGAAGTTCACTTGTATCGTAAGTTCAAATTTAAAGTTTATACATATTTCCAGAATTATAATGATGTCTATTATCCACTTACAACATCAGCATTGATAGTAGTAGAGTTTCTTAAGTTTGTAATCATGTTACAAACTCCATGTGGGCCACCTGGATCGTCGGAATTGACGGCAGTGAAGAATGTGTCAACTATGAGCGGGAACCAAACAACGAAGCCGTTGTGACTACAATAAACAACACAAGAAATATTATAGTTAGTAGGAGATTGTAGATATAAAGAAAACTTATACACAAGCCTTTATACGCAGTATTTGTCATTGGTAACCTATCGGATTTCAGTTCTCGGGGCTCTATTATAATGAATATTACAACTATGTATATTGTTATTAGTTATAAGGATTTGTCAACTTAAGAATTTTACAACAGGAACGGGAAAGTTTGTCTCAACAAGGTATCACAATCAACTAATCTAAAAGTTACCGAGGTACTGAACAATTGTTGGTAAATTACTGTTTCTTAAAAGATCTACATAATGGAATAAAATAAAAGAAAAGAAATCCCTTTACCGGAGATCGCTTTTATAAGAGCAGTTACTTACGAACTATAAAGGATCGCGATAATGTAGTATAGCTGTAGACTCTTCCAGAGAAGCGGCGGTCGGAACAGCGGGACCAATTGTTCCCACAGCGACTTCAACAGAGGCACATCTTTGAATTTCTTGTTACCTTCTTCGCTGAGAATAACTTTTTTTACCTTGAAAATAAATACTTACATAGGTTAGTGCAATAAGGAATATAGAATATGAATTGATAAGTTTAGGTTGCAACTAATGTTGTGAAAGAAGTATGGGTAAGTACTAGTCCACCATGCCCTAGGTAATTGCTACCTACCTCTTCTAGGATAGGTAAAGGTTTCATAGGTTTTCTAATGAAGTTGGTATTACGTCTGCTGCAGAAGACTGGACTGCCACTACTAATGGAATACAAATATTTCACTACTAACCGGATAATCTTTTAATTTTCCACCATTCCTTTTATAAATCTTCTCGAGGACAACTAAAGCCTCTTCCTCTAGACCAGCGTTGAGAAGGTATTTTGGACTTTCATAGAATAACATCAGCAACAATGCACTCAATCCCAATGGTAGCGCATATGTCAGTATTAATAGTCTCCAAGGCAAAAAGGTCATAAACCCAAAGTCATAGTTGAAATTAAGCATTAAGACTGGGTATCCCAACACTGAAAAAAATCATTTTGTTCTCATAATTAAGGCATCATAATATCAGTAATCTATAATGCTCATAGACATAACATTAAGAACCAGTTTCAATGGTCCACCCATCGGAAAATTTATGTTATGGGGTGCTAGCCTCGTGCGGCGTTTGTGAGGTTCATACTAATAAAAATAACCGGTAAGAAAACTCACATACTGATTACATGTCCTGTTTATTAACTTGTGATACAAGATAGATTCAACCTCGTGAAAACTGGTCTTAAGCGCATTATAGTCAGGATAGTGTAAGTGTTGCACATTCGCAAGGCTAAGGCGTGCAAACCCGTTAGTTCTTGATGGAGTGCAAAGTGTATCGGGGTGATGAAAGAAATGGTATAAAGAGACATGAATTATCACTAACTAGGGGCAGGATTTTGAAAAATATCAATTGTTGTTTACATGGGTATCTATGGGCGTAGAAAATCAAGTTTATTAATTGTGTGGAATCCAAATGATATCCAAAGGAGAAGCCGAAGTAGTATAAAAGAATACAGTGTTCCGCAGTGATTACCTGTCCTTTCATCTGCTGCTGTTTTTCGGTGCATTAGTAAGTGATATCAGAGCCGATTTCAATTTCTCTTAGCTTTTATTTTAACAGTTTTTATTAAACCTCTTATAGTGATGGAAGTTCTTGCTTGCGTTACTTGAGTTTATAGACGACCGTAGCATCAAAATGCACTACAGCCTTATCTTCGCCCTTCTCTTAAAAAATTAAATACTTAAGTAATTATAATATCACTAACTAAATATTGTTCCAGAGCCCATCATGAGAATACTAGACATGATAATTATGTAGGTGCCTCGGTGACGCATTCCACACGTTTCGCCTAGAAGCGCATACGTTACCGATTGAGCGTTACTGCAACTGAAACGAAAAAAAAAATGTTACATCATTATTTTTATGAAACTTTATAGTGAAATTCTACTATAGTGCAGTCAAAGAAAGAATGCGATCCTGACGTCAGTCAGTTGGTCAGGACTTTATTAAATTCAATTGACCTGATTTAATTCAATACTGTTTTTAAAGACCAAAGTTAAAACTACAATAAAATCATAATTTTAATAAGTAATAATAATAATACACTAACTTCATAGGTTTTGATAGGTAATTTAAATGAGTAAGTTAAGATTAAACATGGTAACATTGTTATAAATATCATAGACTCACCAACTGGAGCTAATAAACTTAAAGACAGCCAAGAAAATCCAGTTGGGCGAAAATGCGGCAATTGTGGACGCTACGAAGCTTCCGGACATTGCGATCACGAGGCTCTTCTTCCGACCTTGGGTGTCAGAGATGTAGCCCCAAGGATATGACATAATTATTGCACCTAAAATTATTTTGACATTACAAAAAGATAATTCAATTTTATTTATTAGTGTAGATTTATGAATTAAAATTAATATAAAGGACGTTCAACTATTACGTAACTCGGGGGTCTTGTAAAACGTTACGATGCTTTTTTACGGGAGGGAAATTCCTCGAATGTATTGTACGTCATTTTTATTTAGTTATCCCCAGTTGGCAACATTTTTCTTTGGTAAAAATTATCACTTGGTAAAGTTGGCCCTAAACGTGACGTTTAGGGAAGGCACAGAAAAATATTCGGCGAGTTACTTTATGGATCAAAATCTTTAAAAATTGCGTTACGTAGTACTTGAACGCTCCCAAAGATACATTTATTTGTTGATTATAGAGGCTTGCGATTTTACCATAAGATTGAGATCCATACAAAATATGTAATACATGTTACTTACCTACGAAGGGCATAGATACAAGGATACTCTTTTGTTGCTGATTTAAGTTGAATTCGCACTGACATCCCGCAACCACTACTGACACACCAAACATATCTACGGCCATGAAGAGTAGAGCCAAGCTTAACGTCAGCAATAGGCCAACGGTGTATTTGCCTGTACCTGTAATGAACATTATGACGCCATATATAATATTAATAATCGATCTGGCTACTAAGAACAAGTTTTTATTAGAATTAAAGACTCAAAGACCAAGGTTGTCTTCTCTTCAGCTATGCAATATATGCAAGTTTGCATGTATAACATTCCTCCAGTGTTTCATTCGAACAACAAACAGTAGGTGGTTACCGTTATCTACCAACGTAAGCAACTGCATATGTCCTGCAAGAGCTCTAGCGACTTTCCCTACTCACTTACACAAAAGCACACAATGTTGCTATTTCACTGAAGGGTGGTTTCATTCTTTAGTGCCACTACTTATTCTAATCTTTTTTTTACAATATGGCAAAATATATATTCGGCTGATATATATAATGTTTATATTATTTTTTGTGATACCTTAAGTCCTTTTAGTCACCAGCAGAACAGGTGTTTCAATAAATAAATCAGACGTTTTAGATAACAATGTAATTCTCATTATCATATTAAAACAAATATTTGCCTTTACGTCAATAAATGCAATATGTGTTTTAATTTTATGGAAAATTTCATTAGATCTGTCATGATTGATCACATCATCGGGCCGTGTCTCTCCACTGCTGGATGAAGACCTCGTCTATGGGTCGTCACCATGCACGGTATTCTGCGCTGCGCCTGCGCATTCAGCTGCTTCTTGCGATGCGTTTCCTTGCATGGCGTCCTCCGCTGCGTTTTTCATTACTTGGCATTCATTCGAAATTTCGTCTACCCCATTGATTATCTTATCGACAGATATGTGACCGGCTCATTGATAATTCTTTCGCCTATGTCGACAACTTTGGTTCTTCGGCGAATATCTGAATTTTTGAACTTTTCCATCAAAGAAACTCTGACAGCACGCACTCCATAGTTACCTCTTGCCGTACGTCATTACTGGCAGAACGCATTGATTGTATGTAGACCTTGGTCTTCAGACGTTGCGGCAGTGGTACTAGAAGAGATGACGTAGATGATCACCTCTTAGTCTATTATTACTAATATTATAAAGCTAATGATTTTGTCTGTTTGATTATTTGGTTGAACGCGTTAATCTCACGAACTACTGGTTAGAATTGAAAAACTCTTTTTGTGTTAGATCGAGGAAGGCTTAAGTGTAACATCACGCAGATGAAGTCGCGGGAACCAGCTGGTAAAATATATGTAATAAAATCAAAATATTACTTTTTTAATATTAAACTAGCAATTACCTGCCATCTCAATAGCCTCTTCGTAATTGTAAGCCTTACATTTTTCAGTTTTCTTAGCATGCTCTTCTTCTACTTCTTTGAGATGGCTCACATCTTTATTTTGAATATCTGTTATTTCCATTTTATTATTAAAATTTTACTAATCCGCGAAATGATATTGCATTTATTTAAAAACCTTTAGGAAACTATTGATTTCAAATAAAGTTTATTTTACAAAATTCATACTACATAGCAAGGAATTCCAACCAAATGGGTTTGTTACGAAACATTGTGTAATTTATACTTACAATACAAGAGTTATGTAAATATTCAGTCTCTGAAACTGAACATTATTTAATGAGGAATTAATTATGTTAAATTATAACAATAAGATTGTTATGCATATAAAATAATAGATAATTTTAATAAAGAATAGAGTTTGCGCCACTCGTCGCTGGGGGGCGTGTTAAATTGATATTTGGAAATAATAATAATAATGTACGGCTATGAAACATAGACTCTCAAGGATCAAAGGACGCCTATGGGTATGGGTATTTGAAATGTGGTGGTACCGCCGTATGCTTCATATTATAGCTGAATGCATTACAAATGAAACCGTTCTCCAACGCCTCAAAATGCCCCGAAATATTATGAAAACCACCTGTAAAATTACAAATATTTAAATAAATAATTGAAATAGATGAATATTTAATTTTTGTTCATTGTGACATTATTAGCTTTGATGTTATCGGTGTTTTGTTTTATCTGACATGTTTAACTCTGATTTATTCAATATTGACTTAGTTTGTAATACTACCGTAATTAAGTCTTACTACAGTAATGGTCCGTGAGTCAGCGACAGATTTTCATGACCAATTCCCTCCCAGTCGATAACTCGTAAAATGACTGAGAGAGTTGTATCATGAAGCGTTGTGAACGTTAGCTGCGGCTCCGATGGTGGGTTGAGCAGTAGAGTGGTAGCCGTCCACGCACATAATAAAAAAAAAAATTAATCATTTATTTCCGATTAAAAATTCTTCAAATTATAGTTAGCCTCATATTTTGAAGAAACAAAATTGTCAGCTATTTATAAAATGGTGGATTATGCGTCTGCAGGTCACACGAATATATACGTGTTCAGTGATTACCTAACAATAGAAAATTTATCAGATGATAGTTTATGTATTACTGTTAATAAATAAAAAAGTCAGCTGGCTATATCTTGTCAGCTGATGCTCTGAAAGTGTAACGGGCTACCACTGCTCAACCCACCATCGGAGCCGCAGCTGACGTTCACAACGCATCATGAATCATGATACAACTCTCTCAGGCATTTTACAAATTATGGACTGAGAGGAAATCATTGACTAAATTAGTCCCTGGCTTACGGACCATAAGTAATTAGGTAAGGTGAGGCACAAGAAAAAAAAGCAATTCATTTTTCTTTTGGACACATATGTAATGTTACATATTTTTTATAGTTTTCCGTCATAAAAAGTTATAATCAAGTAAAATTGTCTTTATTAATTAATGAATTTATTTTATCAATAAATTGTATATTAAAAAAAGTGTTTTTTTTTAGTGTAAGAACAGAAGTATTATTTAAATTTAATTTTTAAATTGAATGTGCGAACCAAGTAACAGAAAGTACAAACAAGAAGTGAACAAAGTTATCCACATATGTAAGCTTTCTAAGTAAATTCTTGTAAGAATAAAATATACATATAAACACAAAACAAGAAGAAGACAAAAGAAAAAAATGAATGGTAAGGAAAATTCTCAGAATGAAAAAGTTATTGACGAAGAAAAGCAAATCACAAATACAGACAATGTACATCAATACAAAGTTTACGATTATGATGAGGCGATAGAAATAACAGGTAAGAGAATTTAAATATACGGTTGCCTGTTAACACAAGCAAAGTGCAAAATAATGCAAGACCGACCTTACGCACTCGTCTTAGAGTACGTTTTCTCTTGCAGCGTCTTTTGTAGGTTAACATAACGTATATAGGTATATTTGTCTTTTGTATGGGAGTGATGTATCTGTAGTAACTATATTATCTAATCTGTGCCTTAAGTGGTTTCGTATACGATTATAACTCTTTTTAACAAAAAAAAAACGACTTCAAACCATTTTCTCATGGATGCCATTGTCAGAACTGGACCATATTGAAATGGGACCACACGGGAAGCAAAAGCTTTCAAATAAAAGAGAATCATCAAAATTGGTTCACCCAGTCAAAAGATGAGGTAACAAATGTAAAAAAAAATTAGAGTCGAATTGAGAGAATTTCCTCATTTTTTGGATGTCGGTTGAAAATGAATAGGGCTACCTACAATGGGATAGGTTTGGGAAATGGACTTTATCATTCATTACTTTAACTCAGTGGTCTTTCGTAAGAGGATGGTCACTGTCATTTTTGTGTTGTTTTAGGAAACGGCTGCTATAACTATGGTTTATTAACGACCCTGAGTCTGTCGCTGCTGTCGTTGGGCATTGATATATTTGGCTTCTCAGTTGTCGTAGCCGCATGTAGCTGTGACTTTCAACTTGACCAGAAACAGAAAAGCATTCTTGTATCTATGCCTTTTTCGGGTTTGTAATTTAATTGACTTTAATTGCATTAAATAACTTATTTACTTATTATCAATATTTTCTTATAGGTGAGCATGAAATAAAATTGTTACATAGTAAAATATTAAAACTACTAGTTTATTAGGAGTTGAGTCCGTTAATTTTATTATGTCAGATTTAATTTTGAAAAAAAGACTGAAAAAAAATGTTCAAAAATACACTAAATAACGATTGTTCCACTTCATTTAATTAGCCATTGTTATTTACAACTAAATGCTACTGTCATTAGTGGTCTATAACAGCGTTTAATATATATAAAAGCAATATATTTTGGATTTACAGGTGCAATTTTCATGTCCTACTTCTGGGGCTACATGTCGGATACGAAAGGGAGACAGAAATCTCTCGTCATAGCCATGTTGGGCGCCTTCGTTGCTTCACTACTCAGTGTTTTTTCACCAAACTGGATATTTTTAGCTGCCTTTAGATTTATTAGCACAAGCTTGTAAGACCCAATTTATTACTTATCTAACATTGACAACTAATATTGTCTTTTTGGCCTTATTAGCAAACTGTATACATTTTCAGTTGCACGTGCGCCCAGTCAGCTGCGTATGCTCTTCTTGGTGAATCCTGCAAACTTGAGAAAAGAAATACCTACGCGATTATCATGACAAGTTTTCTTATGTTATCTGCTGCGACATACTTCAGTTAGTATTATAAAGAGGAAAGATTTGATTGTTTGTTTGTTTGCATTGAATACGCTCAAAAACTACTGGACCGATTTGAAAAATTCTTTCACTGTTGGGAAGCTATATTAACAGCGAGTAGCATAGGCTATGATTTATAAAGTTACGCGGACGAAGTCGCGTGCAACAGCTAGTTATATTATAAATTGAAGTCGCTGTCCGCGTTTGTCTGTTTCTCTGCTGACTTCTTTTAAACGCGACAAATTTTGATATAATTTTCACTAATGGAAAAAGCGATCAACGAGAAAGGTAAGTGTAATTGCATGATTTTTTTGCAAATTTGCATGCAAAAAAAAATGTAATCCTGCTAAGCCGGAGGCGTGCTGATGTAACATAATATAGATTTTTGCTTTACTATGTAGTTGTGAATTCTTACTATTGAAATTATTTTTCAGTTCTCGGTTTTTTTATTACGAGCCTCGACTTTTCCTATAACTTGGGTTTCATTGTGTTCTTGCCATGGAGATTATTGGTGCTGGTCTTGTCGTTGCCGTTCGGCATCAGCGCTTTTCTTCTCACCTACTTCTGCGAGAGCCCTAAATTTCTTCTCAACACAGGCAGAGAACAGGAAGCACTAGAAAGCCTTAGCAGAATCTATAAAAGAAACGGAGGGAAGAATGATTACCCAGTACGTATCTTAGATACGTATTATTATTTCAATTGGTTATAATCTTAGCAGTAATTAATGTTTGATATCCATAATAATTATTGTTAAATCATCGAATGTAAATTAAAAATTATGTTGATCAAATCACTCTTTTGCTGAATGGCACTGAAAATGCCTGGAAGGAAAAACAATTGTATACAATATAATTTGTTTCATTGTATTGTTGTTATAGTGAATACAGTCCCTTTTATTGATGTAACGAATACATTTAAATATAACACAGTTGTTATATGTCTGTTGTAGGTGAAGAAAGTAGTTCTCAATGAGGTGGGCAACACTCAAGTGAAAGATGTTTCCCTCTTGAAGTCCCTGTGGCAACAGACCGCTCCTCTGTTTAAGCCGCCACTGCTTTGGAGGACTCTTCAGCTCTATTACTTAATTGGTGTAATATATAGCATGTAAGTATTCATAACTAAGCATATTAACACAATCATGGATCATACTCTTTGGAAGCTATAAATCATTAACCCAGATGTTAATTTGTTAACTGTCATTGATTGGTTACAATAGACATCTCATTTTTAATTGATCAAAAATTTTATTCATAAAAGATTATAGAAATATGATGCCAAAGATATAATAAGCATTAAATTTGGGACTGAGGGGATTAAAGTGGAAGATACTGAAGTGTTAATTTTGGTATAAAAACTAATTTACATGTACGTTATGAAAATCAAAGCCATTTATGTGTAAAACTGTACTGCGAATTAAATGGTGTTAAAGGACCATGGGCAAATTAGTATGGAGTCTGGACCAATGCTCAACAGTGATAAAACTCATGTCATTTAAAAGCTTTTGGGGTTTTATTTAATTTATACTATGGTAGCGAAGTCAAAATCTAACGCGAACATTGTGTTTTGGAGCTCTCAATAATATAAAAGTACTTTGGGAGCTAGTAGCATATTGTGTTTTATATAAAAGAAAGCATGTTTATGTTGATACATTGATTTATCATGATTGATTTTGATGTACATAGATTTTTTAAACATTTTTTATTTCAATACTCATAACTACAATAATATTTTTAATAATATACAAACCGTCACTTCATGCAGATAAACAAATGATAAAGGTATTACATTTATACATTTGTTTTAGTATCTATATAAATAAAAATCAATAGGCGAGAATGTATGTACACAAAGAAAGGGTCAAACACTTGATTTATTTTTTTTTAATTATAAAAATGATTTCAATTTTTTTAGTTTTAAAATCTACGAAAACACTATGTTTGCGCTTGATTTAAACTTAGCTGCCATAGTATAAAATGAATTATAGCCTAAAAGCAATCATTTGGCGTAGGTTCCATCACTGTTGAGAAGTTGGTCCAAAATGTCCCATTATCCTTTAATGAAAAATCTTCCCATCACGGTTTGCTTACGAGACCTATAGTTTCTTGTTACAGCCAAATAATCTTTTCGTTTGTAATTGTAAATATTGTTATTTAATTTTCAGAAGCAACGGTTTCATAATGTGGTATCCGTTCATAGCTGACAAATTTTTTGCGAGCGCCAATACTTTGGACAGTGCGCAGTCGCAAGGATTGTGCAATATGATAGCGAGTGCGCAAAACAATACAACGAATGACACTGCTTTGGTACAGCGATTTGGACTTTATAATTCCCAATTCATTTTTTTTCTTAAACCAAAATTCGATATAAAATGATCTGCTCAAACTCTAATTACCTAAGGTTTCTTTGTCCACACTTTTCAGAAATATAATTTTATTTTTAATCCTTATCTAAAATTGCAGAGCATTCTTCCACCAGAATCACACTAGAGTCAAAATTTATGATTTCCGACGGAAAATAAACATATGATGTATTTAGTTTGCAGATAAGATATTAACGTCATATTATTTGTAGTTTTATAATCTAGTACTCGGCTGAAAAATATTTTCAAATATTGGGATAATTTTCTTAAAAAGGATAGTTTTAAAAAAAGGCTGACAAAAAATCTGCAATTAATATGACGTCAACACTGAAACTACTGAAATCATAAATTTTGACTCTAGCGTGATTCTAACGGATAAATGCTCTTACAGCATAACATTCTTAATGTTATTTAACAAAATGTATATATATATATATATATATATATATATATATATATATATATAACTTTATTTATAAGTTATATAACTTTTATAATTATGGTTTTTTCATTACAATTGAATCTTCTTTGCAGGTATGTGCATCAAAAATTCAATTTAGTACAGCCTTGTCCAGCGTATTACACTCGTTGCTATCAATGTCTCTAAATCTGTGCTTATCCAGATTAGCTTCAAGGAGAAAGTTGATAATTATCGGATTATTAACTCTGACATTGGTCTCCGGTATTGCAGTAAATCTAATTAAGTACAACTTGCCTAGTCTCGTCTTCTTCATCTTCTTCTTACTAATGGGATTATGTATTGGACCGACATTCAGCTATTTCATCGATTTATATCCTACTTCATACCGGTAAATTTAATTTTTATTATCATACAATTAGTGCACTCTTTAAAACTCTTATGACAAAATACAATCTAAATGCCAACTTGCTAGTAGGTGACTATTTGTCCTTTACAATTTCTTACTCAGTACTTAGCTGTAAATTTTTATTTTTTATTTTTATTTTATTGAAATATAGTTATCATATTTTTCCTCCTTTACACACACACTATCTTCTTTATAAATAAAAACGAATCACTAAATGTGTTGCTAAGCGCAAAACTCGAGAACAGTTGGAACGATTTTAATTCTGTCTTCACTCATGGATAGAGGGATAATCAGGGAAGACTTTTACGTAAAAAATGCACCCGGGCGAAGCCGGGAGCGGGTCCCTAGTATGTATATAAAAATAGAACGGTATTATTTTGTTCATATACATATTGAGAATGAATCTTATAGTATCCATTAAGGCTATACCAGTGGCCCTAGCCAAGAGCAAACCAATCCAAACGGGAGCGTTGTGTATTTATGAAACGATAGAAAATAAAGCCCAGTGATTGGTCAAAATTTTATGTGGGCGTTACAACAACCAATCACCGGGCTTTATTTTCTATCGTTTCGTAAATACACAACGCTCCCGTTTGCATTGGTTTGCTCTTGGCTAGGGTCCCAGGAGTATTTAACTACACATATTAATATAATATTTAATACAATTTTGTGGTGTAGCGGTATGGCTGCGTGTCTTGGCGCGATGATGGCTCGAGCGAGTGCCTTATGGGGCACCAATTTGGTCGGAGCCTACGTCATGGATTACTGCAG
Source organism: Synanthedon vespiformis (assembly GCA_918317495.1). Classification (NCBI taxonomy): domain Eukaryota; kingdom Metazoa; phylum Arthropoda; class Insecta; order Lepidoptera; family Sesiidae; genus Synanthedon; species Synanthedon vespiformis. The sequence goes on along the minus strand of OU906954.1, from coordinate 272,354 downwards.
CACCACTATATTTATATCTTGCATTTACCTCGTGAGTAAGTATCCTTTGAAAACCATAGACAAAATTTTGCGGACAACATGGTGCACATTTTCTATCGTCTGCACTATCGGTTTACATCCTTCGATAGCCGATTAATGTTTGGGACTTTTACCGTACAAACAAATCTATATCAGCTCCATTATCCCCGGTTACCGGTGATTTTAAATGATATTTAGCCTACTTGACAGACGGTGAAAGAGGGCTTTAGAAACACTTAATTCATGTATTGTTAATAAAAGAATAAAAACTAATATTTAATAAATTATATTAAAAGATTTTTTATGATATTATAGTGGCTTTAGAAAACGTTTTTTTAACCCTGATCCCAGCGCCACCTACAATTCAAAAATGAACGTCCAGGGGCTATATCTCATTATATGAATATACTAATATTTAAGAAATATACAATTAAATACGCCTTTTTTTCAGGTGGAATACTGCTATCGTCTTTCCTACCAGCAGATAGGCCAAAATCAGCGTAGGCGTGGTGTTGTATTATACAAATGTTGTATTTTTCAAAAACCAATACAAATGTTGCGAAAATCTCTATCGTATGTGTGTTATACATTGTGTACAAATGTAAATATAATTTATAAAATTTCATGGTTTTATTATTGGACCTACTTAACATGCTATTACCCGCGGCTAGCAACTGGTATTTGAAGATTACCCAAAAAAATTTATAATTAAACTTCCAAATAATTTAAAGTAGGTATGTGATTTCATTCCAAACATCATTACTATTTGATTACGTAGAAATTAATTTGTTGAAATATTCGTATTTGTTTCGATATTACTCGATATTCTTATGCATATTTTCGTGAAATGTATCAAATTGTACAAACGATGTTACAGGTACGTGTAACTAACAGATAACCATGTATTTCACTTTATTATGCCATTAAAATAAGTAAGTATAGGATTTTAATATATTAAAATATATGTGTACATACATTTACAAATTTCTACTAACATAAGTGTACCAAATTTCTACTACCATTTTTACATTATGTGAATTTGTAAAAAATTGCTTAGATCTTCCTGACAGGCACTCCGCTACTCGTACATTTTGGCGTCTCCACATCTTTACCTTATCTTCGATATGTTTTTATCTCTCGCTGTTTATTTCTGATTCAGTTTCTGTTTATTTAAATTTTAATACCATCTGAATGAACTCTTATTCATTAGATAATGTAGTGCCAAACAGTGTAAATCATTCCTCTATATTTCTGCAGTGTATTTCATTTTTATGGATTTACTTTCACGAAATCTATTATTTGAGATAGACGATTTGTTTAAAGTTTACAAGTAAAAAGTATGTGTGTCTTAATTTTTATATTATTAGTCTATTAAACCTTTAATAAAAAATAAAAAGTTGGTGAGTGTTATACCAGTGAAACTTATAAACAAAACAGAAATATTAAATTATCAGGAAGTAGACTTGTTGGTCGTCCTTTATTACATAAAAGAAACTAGTAATTTCGTCATTTTGTATTAATTATATCATCAACATATCGCTAATAGAACCGTAGTCATTGACAAAGTCAAAGTTTAAAAATAATAAAAAACATAATTTAACTACTGCGAAGTTGATAAGACACCATGCTACTTATGATAAATTATGTGAACAATCTGTATTTGTACCATAACAAAGTAGATACTGTATGTGAAATGAAATTGCTAAATGCAAAACATTTTTTTAAATAACTTTAGTTGATTGTTATATAGTGTTAACTAAAAATATAGCATATATTACTGTTTTTATAGTTTTTATAGTTTTTACTCTGTCGTATTTCAGGTACTAAAACAAGACATAATGAGTTTCAAGGAAACCGTTCGTAATAAAGACATTGACGAAGAAAAACAAGGCAACATACAAGACAAAGTGGATCCCCATAAAACCTATGATCTTGATGAGGCCATTGAAGTAACAGGTGAGTTTGAGTGGGCATGTTTTGAGTTACTGCTTCCTGCACTTTCCTAAGAAAAAGTAAAGTGGAACGATTTGTAAAATTAAAACTGTCAATAAAAGAAAGAAAGAAATATACTTTACTTAACGAATTGAATGAATCCTGATTCAATAGGTCGCCATGACATGCTAAAAAATTCTCATTGAGCCGTTTTATAGAAAAACCCACAGTGTCTGAATGGTTGCACAACACATTTGAGATGGTCCTGGTAAAAATTACTTTGAGAAGGAAACGTTTATTGATCAGTATTTAACAATTAAAGCAACATGTGACATTTTTAGGACATGGATCGTATAACTTCGGGTTGTTATCAACACTGAGTTTGTCGCTTTTATCGATGGGCATAGATATGTTTGGATTCTCGGTGGTTGTTGCCGGATGCCATTGTGACTTTCAACTGGACCAGAAACAGAAAAGTATTCTTGTCTCTATGCCTTTTCTAGGTTAGTATAATTTTAAAATATTCTATTTGATTCTACAGACTATTCTACACTTATTTTAAAATTTCTTCCAACATTTTAAATTTTATAGGTGCAATTGTCATGTCCTATTTCTGGGGCTACATGTCGGACACCAAAGGTAGACAGAAATCTCTTTTCATCGCAATGTTGGGCGCCTACATTACATCAACAGTCAGCGCCTTTTCCCCAAACTGGATCTATTTAGCTGTCTTTAAGTTTATCAGCACAAGTTTGTAAGATAAATTTATTTCTTATTGAAATCTAATAATATTTTGATCTATTTTGTCTAAACACTTTGTATATTCAACAGTTGCACGTGCTCTCAGTCAGCTACGTATGCTCTTCTTGGCGAATCCTGTAAACTCGAGAAAAGAAGTACATACATGATTATAATGACTAGTATACTTATGCTTTCTCCCACTGCATACTTTGGTTGGTATCTCTATAATGAGATTATATTTCACATTCAAAAAATGTTCTATCTTCGATATAATTTATTTCAGTATCTGGTTATTTAATTTTAAACCTTGAGTTTTCTTACGACTTGGGTCTCCTGGTGTTTCTGCCGTGGCGACTGTATGTGCTAATTTTGGCGTTGCCATTAGGCATCAGCGCTTTTTTTCTCACGCACTACTGTGAGAGTCCCAAGTTTCTTCTCAATGCTGGTAGAGAAAAAGAAGCACTAGAAAGTTTAAATAAAATTTATAAAAGAAACGGTGGAAAAGATGACTACCCTGTAAGTATTGACGTTTACCTTTTTAATAATTATACCAAAATCTAGGCCCCATAGCTTAGATTTGCAAGCATAATTTTCTAAAGTACGATACCTAATAAATAAATTTCCACTTTTATGGCACATATAAAAATTATTTCTATACCGTTGATACCGTCGCCTATTCAGACAAGTAACATCACAAGTGCTGCAAGTGCGTTGCAGATCTTAATAAAATTAAAGATAAGAGATCAGGAAGAGCTACAAAAATAGGCTCTGGCATTTTTCATCTGTGATTTATTTTGCTGTCATCATTTCCTGTCCCCTATTATTTATTCAAAGATTATTGAATTTCTTTTAATCTAAGAAATTCATACATAAAAGTTTATTTAGATAACAATAGTAGAGACAAGATAAGAAAGATGTTTCAAATATTTGAAATGAACTGATAAAACAAATATGTACAGAGAGAGGCCCATAGCAAATAGTGTATGTGGTGAAAAAACCAAGTGTCTATAGAATCAGGAGTTGCGTCACTTGACACATTCAATACTTTCCATATCCAGACCAGAGCCAACTATAAAGCATTTGATATTTTCTGAAATTGACATAGTAACAATATGATGTTTCTGTTGTAGGTGAAGAAAGTAGTTCTCAACGAGGTGGGCAACACTCAAGTCAAAGATGTTCCTCTCTTGAAGTCCCTGTGGCAACAGACCGCTCCTCTGTTTAAGCCGCCACTGCTTTGGAGGACTCTTCAGCTCTATTACATTATTGGTGTCATGTATAGCATGTTAGTATCATACATTTATATTTATACTATCGATCTGATTTCGGCTTTGCGTGGATGAATTTGTTCTGAAGGTTTCTGTGGGACTTTAAAAAAACTGCAGCACGTATGAAGTCGCACGTATGAATTTTTATAGAGCCTGATGGTTTTATGTAATTTCTGGTATGTTTTATAACAAAGTCACTATTACGTCTGTCACTATATACGGTACACTTTTGTTTTCAGAAATAATGGTTACTTGATGTGGTACCCGTTTATAGCCGACACATTCTTCTCCAGCGTCAGCTCCTCGGATAGTACGAAGTCACAAGGATTGTGCAACATGATTGCGAATGCTCAGGACAATAGAATTCTTGAAACAGATTTGGTACGATTTTTTATTTAAAAAATTATGTCATACACTATCTGGTGCCTTCGACTTCGTTCGCATTGAAAAAGAAATAGTAGCCTATTCTGTGTTCCGTACGTCTAAATATTTATTTACCAAGTTTCATGAAAATTAGATAATTCGTTTAAGAGTTATGGAGGAACATACATACATACAATACCTACATTTATAGATTTATAATTAGTATTGATTGACATTGTTTTTGTTACGAGTATTTAATTTTTCTATAGTATTTCATTTATCACAATTATCACTGAATTCGTCATAATCTTGTTTGTTTCAGGCATGTTCATCAAAGGTTGAAATCAGAACTGCGTCGTCCAGTATTGCACACTCTATGGTTTTTTTATGTACAAATCTGTGCTTATCCCAATTCGCTTCAAGGAGGAAGACAATCATTATGGGATTAATGGTATTGTCAGCAGCCGCTGGGATTGGGGCGAATTTAGTTCCGAGCAACATAGCAAGCTTCGCTATGTTCATAGCCTTCTTGCTTGTAGTATTAAGTATTGGACCGACGTTCAGTTATTTCATCGATTTATATCCAACATCGTACCGGTAACTTTAATTTTTCATTATTATTTATTATCCTTTAAAAGATTTAAAGATATTATTTGGATAAGAACAACTTCGATAAAAGGGGCCATTGTTGTTTCGCCCCAGTTGTTGATTTGCCACACTTTTGTATTTCCCATACATTGAAAGTTGTTTCGCCACAGTCGTTAAAAAAATATGTAAATTCACAACAGTCTATTAGACTAAGCGCCTGTTTCACCAACATTAAGTAAAGTGTTGATTAGTTACTTTTAGAAATCATTTTCTGTTTTATTGAATTATTCACTCGATTTAGTGCATCCATCGATAGCCGATATTTTTTAATTATTTTCTATTCAATTTTTGGGACGTTTACCGTACAAACAAAGGTATACTAGCTCAATTATCCCCGGTTACCGGTGACTTTAAATGACAGTTACATGTTAATGACAGTTTTAATGTTGTTGTGAAACAGGCGCTAATAATAATTTTTGAGAAACAGAATATATTATACTCGTAAATTTTTCGCTAATAACTAATTTACTAGTAAACTAATACTTTTGAGAAACTAGCTGGCGCCCGCGACTTCGTCCGCGTTGAACGATGAAAGGTCTTTCTGTCTTTATGTCCTTTGCGTCCCAGACAACGTGTTTGCAAAATTTCATGAAAGCGTAATTAATACAAACTCACATCACATTTATAATATTACTTAGTATGGATTTGAGAAAGTGGTGTCAGCAAACAACATTCCACTTATTAGCATCTGAAAATAATAATATAGATATTGTTTTATATTATTACAAGGGCATAAAATACAATTGGGATCGTAAACTATATACTGTAATGTATCAATTTCTATACACAGTGGTATGGTTGCGTGTCTGGGATCTATGGTGGCTCGAGCGAGTGCCTTATGGGGCACCAATTTGGTCGGAGCCTACTTCATGCACTATTGCAGCACTACTATTTACGTTTCCTGTATTTACGTTGCAAGTAAGTAAAGTTTATAACGTTTTAACGACGATGGCGCCACCACGGCGACAGTATCGCCATTTTTTACGACCCCTTGGCAACCTGACACTTTTTCTAGGATAAAAAGTATCCTACATGTTAAGACAGATAATACCTAAACTATCTGTGAGACAAATTTCATACAAATCAGTTCAGTAGTTTTTACATGGAAGGTTTTTTACGTAACAAAAATCCATACATACATCCTCACAAACTTGAATTGAAAGATTTCTCTCTTAGAACACCCTAAAGTGTAATGGTGTGTTACACTTTAGGTTAATGGTGTGTTAATGTTAAAAATGTTAAAAAAACTAATGTTTGAATATGAAGCCTTTTACTTTTAAAATAAATGGAGTGTCAAACCGTGGTGTACAGTAGTTTTTTTTACAATTTTTGGCAATTTGGTATTGTGGGCAACAGTATGAAGAGCAATTCTTTGCATAAAAATTATTGCATAAGCAATAAAGAAATATTGCAAGATGTTTTACTTTAACTTTTTAAATTAACTGTTCGTAAAAATATAATTTAGTTTACAAGTAATCTAAATTAACTAAAAATTTAATGTGAGTAGCAAATATATTTTGAAAACTGTGTTAATTTTGTTTCAGGTGGGCTCTTGTTATCGTGTCTTCTTCCAGCGGATAGACCAAAAAAGAAGTGATATTTAGTCAATTTAGTTATAATGGATAAGATTAATTTTAGCCACAGAAATTGTGTCAAAATCATATTATTATTTCGCACGTTGATACAGCTTTACCTACTTAATAGAAAAAAAAAAAAATAAGGAAATCAATTCACAAGCAAATGAAATAAATATTATTGAGTCTACTTTTTATACCTTATTTATACGAGAACATCGGAATATTGCTGCAACAACTTTTTTGCTACCCCTGTCAAGATACACACAGCAAATTCGCAAGTGAGCGACTTATTGCACTCCGTGTTATAATTTTTTTATTAATCCCATTTTATTTAGAAACTAGCTGGCGCCCGCGACTTCGTCCTCGTTGAAAAAGAAAAAAGTGGTCTATCCTGTGTCCTGTACGTCTAAATGTTTATCTACCAAGTTTCATGAAAATCATTTAATTCGTTTAAGAGTTATGGAGGAATATACATACATACATACATACATACATACATACATACATACATACATACATACGTACATACAATACCTACAGTCCTACACTTACAGATTTATCATTAGTATGATGATGATGATGATGATGATTAGCTGTAAGATATTTTGGGGCAATGATGGCTGTGTCATTCCAAATGGTTCTAATGAAGGAAACATTCGGTTAGTACCTAAAACTACGAGTATATATAACAACTAGCTTTTGCTTTCACACTTTCAAGCTGGAGCTAACGAAGATTCTTAGGTTAGAGTGAACGAAAAGTCACACGTTTCTTTTATACATATATAAGTACTTATTACTACTTATAAGACCCCGCAAACGTTGTTTTGCCAAAAAAAAAATTGGGGTATAAAAAATAGTTTATGCCATATGTATACTGAATTTCATAAGAAATACTTAGGTCTAGCCGTTTCGGAGGAGTTTTGTTAAACGGCAGTCACACCATACAATTTGAACGTTTCCTATTTAGGAATCTAAGTAGAGAGCTTGTGATCACACTACGCTAAATTGATTTCTAAATCGAAGGTATAGAGTTGAAAATGGATAAACTCTCAATTGAATCCAATCTGTTCTAACTGCGATCATACCTTTCGATTTCCTAAATTGGATACGTTCAAATTGTATGGTGTGGTAGCCCTTTTACAAACACTGTGACACGAGAATTTTATATATACCTAAGATAGATTGATAGCCTGTGAATATGGGAACTTCTTGATTAAGTAAGTATAACTGTGATTTTCTATGAGCACCCATAGTGGTTACTGCTGCTAAACTGTTCATTTTCAAAGTTTATCCTAACGAGAATCGAAGCCGGGGCCCTTGAGACAGAGCGCTAAGATTGACGCCGTAACCAATGCACTCATCCAACGATCTCGCTTATATCTTATATCTATATCTTTGTAAGTAATTGACTGGTATTTTATTAGAAACTAGCTGGCGCCCGCGACTTCGTCCTCGTTGAAAAAGAAAAAAGTGGTCTATCCTGTGTCCTGTACGTCTAAATGTTTATCTACCAAGTTTCATGAAAATCATTTAATTCGTTTAAGAGTTATGGAGGAATATACATACATACATACATACATACATACATACATACATACATACATACATACGTACATACAATACCTACAGTCCTACACTTACAGATTTATCATTAGTATGATGATGATGATGATGATGATTAGCTGTAAGATATTTTGGGGCAATGATGGCTGTGTCATTCCAAATGGTTCTAATGAAGGAAACATTCGGTTAGTACCTAAAACTACGAGTATATATAACAACTAGCTTTTGCTTTCACACTTTCAAGCTGGAGCTAACGAAGATTCTTAGGTTAGAGTGAACGAAAAGTCACACGTTTCTTTTATACATATATAAGTACTTATTACTACTTATAAGACCCCGCAAACGTTGTTTTGCCAAAAAAAAAATTGGGGTATAAAAAATAGTTTATGCCATATGTATACTGAATTTCATAAGAAATACTTAGGTCTAGCCGTTTCGGAGGAGTTTTGTTAAACGGCAGTCACACCATACAATTTGAACGTTTCCTATTTAGGAATCTAAGTAGAGAGCTTGTGATCACACTACGCTAAATTGATTTCTAAATCGAAGGTATAGAGTTGAAAATGGATAAACTCTCAATTGAATCCAATCTGTTCTAACTGCGATCATACCTTTCGATTTCCTAAATTGGATACGTTCAAATTGTATGGTGTGGTAGCCCTTTTACAAACACTGTGACACGAGAATTTTATATATACCTAAGATAGATTGATAGCCTGTGAATATGGGAACTTCTTGATTAAGTAAGTATAACTGTGATTTTCTATGAGCACCCATAGTGGTTACTGCTGCTAAACTGTTCATTTTCAAAGTTTATCCTAACGAGAATCGAAGCCGGGGCCCTTGAGACAGAGCGCTAAGATTGACGCCGTAACCAATGCACTCATCCAACGATCTCGCTTATATCTTATATCTATATCTTTGTAAGTAATTGACTGGTATTTTATTAGAAACTAGCTGGCGCCCGCGACTTCGTCCTCGTTGAAAAAGAAAAAAGTGGTCTATCCTGTGTCCTGTACGTCTAAATGTTTATCTACCAAGTTTCATGAAAATCATTTAATTCGTTTAAGAGTTATGGAGGAATATACATACATACATACATACATACATACATACATACATACATACATACGTACATACAATACCTACAGTCCTACACTTACAGATTTATCATTAGTATGATGATGATGATGATGATGATTAGCTGTAAGATATTTTGGGGCAATGATGGCTGTGTCATTCCAAATGGTTCTAATGAAGGAAACATTCGGTTAGTACCTAAAACTACGAGTATATATAACAACTAGCTTTTGCTTTCACACTTTCAAGCTGGAGCTAACGAAGATTCTTAGGTTAGAGTGAACGAAAAGTCACACGTTTCTTTTATACATATATAAGTACTTATTACTACTTATAAGACCCCGCAAACGTTGTTTTGCCAAAAAAAAAATTGGGGTATAAAAAATAGTTTATGCCATATGTATACTGAATTTCATAAGAAATACTTAGGTCTAGCCGTTTCGGAGGAGTTTTGTTAAACGGCAGTCACACCATACAATTTGAACGTTTCCTATTTAGGAATCTAAGTAGAGAGCTTGTGATCACACTACGCTAAATTGATTTCTAAATCGAAGGTATAGAGTTGAAAATGGATAAACTCTCAATTGAATCCAATCTGTTCTAACTGCGATCATACCTTTCGATTTCCTAAATTGGATACGTTCAAATTGTATGGTGTGGTAGCCCTTTTACAAACACTGTGACACGAGAATTTTATATATACCTAAGATAGATTGATAGCCTGTGAATATGGGAACTTCTTGAATAAGTAAGTATAACTGTGATTTTCTATGAGCACCCATAGTGGTTACTGCTGCTAAACTGTTCATTTTCAAAGTTTATCCTAACGAGAATCGAAGCCGGGGCCCTTGAGACAGAGCGCTAAGATTGACGCCGTAACCAATGCACTCATCCAACGATCTCGCTTATATCTTATATCTATATCTTTGTAAGTAATTGACTGGTATTTTATTAGAAACTAGCTGGTGCCCGCGACTTCGTCCACGTAATACGGTGTAATTATGTGATAATATTTTTAGATGACTCCTTTCGTCACCGAAAACAATGTAAACGCCTGATGTATTGTTGCTATAACGCTTTCGCCAGGCGTATGTTTTTTTTATTTTATTATTCTTGATCCCTCGGGAACAGTGCCTACTTTTTTTCTGGATGAAAAGTACCCTATGTCCTTTCCCAGGCTCTAGACTACCTGTATACCAAATTTCATTTAAATCGGTTCATTAGTTTTGGCGTGAAAGCGAGACAGACATACAGAGTTACTTTCTCATTTATAATATTATTAAGGATAGCTGCTGCCCGCGACTTCGCTTGCGTAACTTTATAAATTTTATAGTAAAATCTCCCTCAGAACCACTCTATCCATTGGTGAAAACAGCATGAAAATCGGTGCAGTAATTTTTGAGTTTATCGCGAACAGACAGACGCGGCGAAAGACTTTATATAATGTAAGGATGGGTTTGCCAAAGAGTAGCTGACTATTAGTTATATGAGCCAATCGTTATATGCTATATTAAGAAATTAGATTATGATGAATATACAAAAAAAGATTGTTAATGTAATGGGATACTAATGTTTATCCTATATAATATCTTAAAACACATGAAATTGTTACCATGCGGAAGATAAAATGGATGCCTCGACTGCTTACATCATTAGCAAAATTGATGGCTTGAGATTTTTTCTGAATGTGTTGTTCAGCAATAAAAACTTGACTTTGTCGAAGACTTTGCTTGTTATTACTAATAGAAAAACATAGACACTTAGTAGAGAGATTAACTTTAAGTAATGCAAGCATTGTTTTAAGTTTTTTAGGGACGTATCACTACGTAAGTAGTATAAAACAAAGTCGCTTCCCGTCTGTCCGTCCCTATGTATGCTAAGATCTTTAAAACTACGCAACGGATTTTGATGCGAATAGATAGAGTGATTCAAGAGGAAGGTTTAAGTATATAATTTTCAACGCGGGCGAAGTCTCGGTCACCAGCTATCGTAAAAATAAAGATACAACACTTGAAAATTTTATAACAGCGAAGATGTCAGGCGTTATATTGCTTTACACATTTAGTCAGGCGTTACACATCTCTATTTTTAATGCGGGCGAAGTCGCGGGCACCAGCTAGCTTAGACTATTGGTTCTTTCTTGTATCCCTGACAACGTGTATGCAAATTTTGAGTAGTTAAGGCGTGAAAAGATATCAGACAGACAGAGTTACTTTCGCATTTATAATATTAGTATGCATATGGACAATCTATACTAATAATAAATTTGTAAGTGTAGGTATTGTATGTATGTATGTTCCTCCATAACTATTAAACGAATTAACTGATTTTCATGAAACTTGGTAGATAAATATTTAGACGGACAGGACACAGCATAGGTTATTTTTTTCTTTTTCAACACGGACGAAGACGCGGGCGTCAGCTAGTAATGAAATAATTCAAATCAAAAAATTAGGTTTCTACAAGAAACTCTTGTGATCGTCATTAGGGTTTCTTGTACAAAGTGTACAATGTGTACAATTTATTTATTTATTTACTATCGAACACATAAATTCTACAAAATATGATAACAATGTCTGTAAACCTTTATTAGGTTTGTCTAGACATTTTAATTCACGCCATGACATTACATGAATTGTGTACAATGTTGACACTATAATAACAAATAGAGTAGCACATCTGAGCCCTTCAGATTACTAGCTCTGCCCAATCTAGTGCTGCAAAGATTTACAAGATAATATACTTAATTGTGGCAGATAGGAATATATATATATAGAATCTGATTTTCGCTTATCGCTTTATATCAAACGGATATCGTTAGTCATATGATAATCATAGCAATGTTTTATTTACCTTTGTTGTTTGGAATTAGCCTACAGAAACATTCTAGATAGGCACTGATAAAAGGCCACATATTATTATTACCTATATAAGTTAGGAATAGGGAAATAGACTCTGATATTCCTTAATTACTGGCGAAACATAACTGTACATAATGTTATGCTGTTTCTTAACTTTTGTCCGAAAATTTTCAAAAAGGAGATCTGCCATTTTGTCACGTTTTGTCACAATGGCAATCCAGTAATTTAAATTAATTAAACGCGTTAATCTCAGGAACTATTGGTACTAATTGGAAATATATTTTTGGTTCGATACTTACTCCATTTAGTCTCGGACAACAGCCAGTTATGTTATGCATAATTTAAAACAAATACACAATTTCCTTACATGAAAATCAAATTAGGATTTACAGAAACAATACTCATAGTAAGTAGGTATGTGTTGAATGCCGATAAAAACACCTATTAGAGCAGATAGCATCCGTATCGTAAATTAGATAACCTTACATCTCGAAATAAAACGGTCAGTCGTATTAATTTTTTTATGTAAGATGGACCGGTTATTGCAAACATTTTGATTGGAACATACACAACGAAATGATAAAATACAGTGGAAAGTGTGTTAAACATTTATTCTTCAAGTAATAAAATTGAATTCGAGTGATTGTACGTAGAAATGTCTTCAATTAATAAAAGTTATGTGAAAACAGAAGACGTGGAAGATATAGAATTGAGTGATAGAACCGCAAAAAGAATAAGTGAGGTCAGATGTTACGCATACGAGGAAGCTTTGCAATTGACAGGTTAGTTAGGTATTACGATTACAGACCTACATTATTATTATTATTATGTTGAGTGTCTACTCTTAATAATTTATTTATTTATTTAAAACTAGCTGGTGCCCGCGACTTCGTACGCGATGATAAATTAAAAATATAAAAGCAATTACAACGCTTGACAACTTGTTGCTCTAACACATTGGCCAGGCGTTAGTTACAGTTTTATATTTTAGATAATCCCTCGGGAACATTACTTTTTTCTTGGATGAAAGGTATCCTATGTCCTTTCTGGTGTTCCAGACAACGTGTATGTAAAATTTCATGGTGATCGGTTCAGTAGTTTTGGCTTGAAAGCGAGACAGACAGACAGAGTTACTTTCGCATTTATAATATTAGTATAGATAGTAAGGATTCACAACTCTTTAATATAGGGACTTTGTATAAAGTGGCAAAAATGTACAATAATAATTAATTTAGATAAGTACATTCATATAGGTATTATATATAAATCTATACATGTATATGCATACATGTATACGCACAAATATATACACATATAAAGCTTATTTTATTACATACAACTAAATACAACTGCTGTCAGTTCTCGTTGTCTCAAAAATAATAACATAAACAATGTAATTTATCATTATTATCATCATAATAAAGAAGAATTCTTTTACTTTAAAGTACCCAAATGTTTATTTATGATTTTATTTTTCTGAATCCAAAAAATTGTTCCGCATCATTCTTTACGTATTTTTTGCTTGTTTGGCGCCGACTCAAAATTACTTAGGTAAAAATAATAAGATTATTTTATGCTTTTCACTTTTTTCGGCGGTTTTATTTTTTGTTAAAAAGTTTTATTTTATATTTTTTTGTGGCTATAATCCAATATTTACTACATGCTTAATTTTTAATTTTCCCATCCCCATTTTCCCACCCTTAGGGGTAGGATTTTTTTTTTCAAATTCATACGAGACTAACTTCGAGGTATACCACCCTATCCATTAAAAAAAGAATTATCAAAATCGGACTACTCTGTAAAAAGTTATGCGTGGTTATACGCTACAATCGGTGAGTGAGCAATCAATTATCCCCTGTTTTCCTACCCTTAGGATTGGAATTTTTTTTCCAAATTAAAATGGGACCCTCTTTGGGGGTGCACCCTTTCAAATAAAAAAGAATTATCAAAATCGGACCACCCTGTCAAAAGTTATCGTTATACATAAAAAAATAATAATTATAATAAAAAACAAATATACGCGTCGAATTGAGAACCTCCTACGTTACGTTTCTCGGTACATATTACTTAAGTTCAGGGTGCAACTAATTTACAAGGTATTTGAGACAACACAATCTCAATTACTATCTCATTTAGAACGTTTTGTCTTAAATAAGTTTAGTGTATATGTATTTGTATTTATGTATTTTTGTAATAAATAAAATCAAAAACTACTGGGCCGATTTAAAAAGAAATCACATATTGAAAGCTATATTATCCGCGAGCAACATTAGGCTATCTACATCTACACTATTATATAAACAGGAAAGATTCGATTATTTGTTTGTTTGTATAGAATAGGCTCCGAAACTACTGGACCGATTTGAAAAATTCTTTTACCATTAGAAGCCTACATTATCTGTGATGAACATAGGACACTTTTTACCGCGGGAAAATGCTTCATTCCTACGGGAAATCTAATTTTGGCCCGGAAGATAGCGCCATCTATCTAAAATACGGTAGGTGGCGTTTTATATTTTTCTACGCGGACGAAGTCGCGAGCACCAGCTAGTATTTTATAAAGTTACGCGGACGAAGTCGCGTGCAACAGCTAGTATCTAAGTAATAAAAGAAAGACTACGTAGCTTAACTAACGTAACTGGTACTAAGTCATATTTGGATCATTATTAATATGTTTATGTTATCTCAAATATCCTATTAATAATTATAGGTTGTGAATTGATATTAATTATCACTTTTTGTCTATTTTAATTCTATGGTAACGGTATTGGTTGTACAATTATTACTACTATTTACATTTTACTAGTACTTACGTGTTAATAATATAAGTAGACATTTTTAACTGTGCTTTGTCATTGTACAACAATGTTTCTTTTTTATACTGATTAAAATAAAACAAAATAATATTATAACACCTCGTTTAACAGAAAACAAAACTTAATTAACAGATAATTATGTTAATCCCAAATTAAGCTGCAAATGGAGTAAATACTGGTGTCATCCAGGGTTAGTATAAGACAACATTTTAACTAATTGGAGTGTACTTTTTAAGAATCGATTTATATAACTAGCTGGTGCCCGCGACTTCGTCCGCGTTCTCTATAGGCTTCCTCGATAAATGGACTTTGAAACACAAAAAGAATTTTTCAATTCGAACCATTAGTTCCTGAGATACAACCAAACAAACAAACAAATTCTTTAGCTTTACATTCTATATGTTGGTATAGATAGATACGCCCGTGATATGAAAATGTATGGGAGTAAAATCAAAATTGTTACACGAATGTAAGTTGTAGTTAAGTTCAATTTTTTTAATATTTTACAATATCTGGAGTTTTATAGATAATTTTATAGTTTTATAGTTATGCGCCATCTATACAAAATTATTTAAAAAAATATATAATGTTGTTCATTCGGCGTGTTCGAATTATTGTTAAAATTTAAATTTTATCTCCGTTCGTAAGGAGTATGTCACCTTATTCCTATAAAGGTTATTATTATTTCCTAAAGGTAACGGCAAATACAACATCGGATTGCTGATCGCCTGCTTCATGATAATAACTGCTATGGGCATAGATATCTTCGGGTTGGGCATAATCGTTACAGCAGCTACATGCGACCTCGGCATGAACCTACAGGAAATTGGAATACTGTCTTCAATGCCGTTTGCAGGTCTGTCTCTGTGTCCATATTAATAATTGTAATATTTAAACTAAATGTTAATAATTTTATGTTATTAGCACGGGACTGCGTCCAGTTTTACAAAATTAATTATTACTTCGTCCGCGTTGAAAAAAAAATGCAAAAACTCGTTGCTATAACACTTTGGCAAGACGTTAGATTTTTATTTTATCTTAGATGATCCCTCGGGAATAGTCCTTTTGTTCTGGATGAAAGGTACGTTTTCCTTCCTGGTGTTCCAGACAACGTGTATGCAAAATTTTATTGTAATCGGTTCAGTAGTTTTCACGTGAAAGCATAACAAACAAACTCACATTCACATTTATTATTAAGTATATAGAGGTTATTATAAGTAAAGATTATTATAAGATATAAAGATTATTATAAGTAAATTAACAGGCAATAAATAAGTAAGGATAAGGACTAGGTACTATTAAAACTAGACTGCACTGCACTGTAACAAAGTTTACCTACCTTTACCTTTATTCAATTTCAGGTATAATAATGATGTCGTACCCATGGGGTTACCTGTCGGACACGCGGGGGAGGAAGCTGGTGCTGATGTGGGCGATGGGAGGCAGCTTCATCAGCTCAGCAATGAGCAGCATGGCTCCCAATTGGCAGGTACTTGCTGCCTTGCGCTTCGTTTCTTCAGCTTTGTAAGTAATTTACGGCTCAATTGTCAAAATAAACTAAAAAAATATTATTTCAATATATATAAGAACTAGCTGTGCCCGCGACTTCGTCCGCGTGAAATAGTGACTATGGGTAGCATTTTTAATTATTTAGGCTATTTATTTTACATATTATACTTATTAACTCTAAAAAGAACATTCTAAAGCCGACAATAGTCGTATGTCATCTGTGACACTAATCATCTTTCAAAACCCCGAGCGCAAAGAGTTTTCATACAAATGACGATACTTCCATACAAACTTTTATCTCCTTTTTCAACCCCTTACAACCCTTTTTCCGCATTAAAAAGTAACCTATGTCCTTTCTGAGGTTCTGGACTACCTGTGTACCAAATTTCGTTTAAATCAGTTCAGTAGTTTTGGCGTGAAAGCGAGACAGACAGACAGAGTTACTTTCGCATTTATAATATTAGTAAGGAAGTAAGGATTGAAGAATTATGTAAGTCCATAATAAATGTATCCACAATTGAGCAGAAAGTCATAATAAGTGATAGAAATAAAGTTGAAAAAAGAACAAATAATATGGTGTTCTTAAAAAAAAATGTTAAAAAAAATTTTCTTCATTCTTACTCTCGATTTCAGATCGAGTGCTGCTGAGTCAGCGACGTATGCTCTGCTTGGTGAATGCTGTACAGCCAGAGTCAGGGCTAAATACATGCTGCTGATGACGAGTGCCCTAATGCTTACACCGACACTATATTATGGTAATAATCTTTCCCATAAATTAGCTTCCATTTTTTTAATTTTATTTATTTTACAATTTTATTATTATTAGCATTGATATACTATAAATTCTTGGCCAACATCCAGCTATGTAGCGAAGGTGAGGTCTAAAGCTCACCCAGGAGATGCCTATTCACTTGAACCTTGAAAAGATTTGGGTTATATGAGCTGGGAAATACAGTCGCTGGCAGTTCCAAAGCTAGGCTGGTAAGAAAAAGAAGGATTTCGACAAAATGCGGATGGTAACCAGCCATACCTGTATGTCCGATGGAAGAAAGGGGAAAATGCCCAAGCAACACAGAATGGCTGAATATTCTTTGAATAAATGCATTTATACAGCCGTTATTCAAGCAGTTTGGGCACAAAATAAATTGCTTTAAGCTGTATAGTAGCAACATAATAGCTGAATAGTAGCTGAATAAGCAACAAGAAGCCCATAATAGCCCATAGTGTTATAATTGCCAAAAATCATTCAATACAGCATTTGCCTATCTTGTCAGCTCTAATACCCTTATAAACTGAATAATTTGTTAATTTCATACTGTTATCTGGCCTATGTGTTGCCTGGGCGGTATAAGCTCATGCAGCTTCTGACCACACTCTCTAAATTACGGACCCAGGACAAGAACTTCAAAAACCCTGGACATTTGGGTGAATTTTCCCCGAACTCTCGAAAAATTTACAATTGCCGGTCTATGAATAAAAGACACATTGCTTTAAATTCATTCATAAAGTGATATAGGCGTCGAATAATCTATATAGAATCATCTTTATATCTTGTATATTTATATAAATTTTATTACTATAGCAGTTTTCTTCTACAGTTTGGGCATATTTAATAATGAAAATGGACTTCTCTGTCCCGTTTCTGGTCATTGAGTACAGACCCTGGCGTCTCTTGACGCTCGTGATGGCTCTTCCCCTCGGAGTAGGTGCGCTAATGCTGTCCTTCTTCAGCGAAAGCCCCAAATTTCTCGCAAATGTCAGACGCAAAAACGAAGCTATGAAGGTCCTCAAGAGAATATATGCTGTCAATGGAGGCCAAGCTGAAGACTATCCTGTGAGTTAACATAATTATTCATAGTTATGATCATGTGAAGAAAAAATATATATCCTGTACAGGAATACAGGGAAGAACATAGGGTACCTTTCATACAGAAAAAGACTGTTTTCGAAATTGGGCTCTCGAGTTATCTAGGATCTGTGATTGGCTAATTGAATTGATGTTGTCTGAACACCGAGGTTATAAGAAATATAAGCAATATAATATTATATGGCTCTTTTATTTGTAAATTATTAATATAACACATTGCTATGTGTATAGGTGAAAGAAATCTTTTTGGAAGACGGATCCACGGAGGGAGTTGGTGTGTTCTCCTTGAAGTCGCTTTGGACACAAATCGCGCCATTGTTCAAACCGCCTCTTCTCTGGAGAACATTGCTTCTTTATTATTTGACTTTCGTCATTTACATAGCGTGAGTATTTCGCACTATTCCAAGAAAGTATATTCAACTAATATTTGTATGAACTAACACTTAACTATATCATTTCAGGAACAACTCCTTCGCTATAATGTTGCCCACGATATTTAATGTATTTTTCACTTCATACGCTCAAAGCGCGAAAGGAGTAGGATTTTGCGATCTTTTCGCTTTAGACGTCGGAAACGGAACTTCCATCGATGAGACCACTCAGGTATTTTTTTTTAACCAAAGAAAACGAAAAACGGAGACGGTTCATGTTAGGCGGCTACTGTCGCCAATTTTCTTACGTGTTAAAACATTTTCTCAATCTCAGATCTATTCTGAAGAAGAATAGAAACTAATAGAGGCTTTTATAGTGTCAAAATGATTTGTAGGAGGTGTCCTCTTGTCAAGGGACGATAGTGGACAACACGATATGGGCAGGTTGCGCTCATGGAATATCTTTCTTCCTACTAAACGCATTGATCTCACTGTGTGCTGGAAAAAGAAAGGTAATTTCATTATATCTAACTTACAGAAATTAGCAGAGTGTAAATGGATTGCTTGGTTATTGTTTTTGTTAAAGTTATGTAACACTAACAGTAACATTAACAATGGTGATAGATTCTAATGTATGTGTGTTGCACTATCCTATTATTTGTCACTTTCATCGTCAGGAGAACTGGATTCCTGTAGTGCCTATATAACAAGTTAAAAGTTAAAAGATAGAAAGTAACTGACTGAAATCGAGTAGATCAACTGAAGCATAAATGTACTACTATAATTTTAACTAACTCCAAACAATTTTAGGCGCTTACTATTGGGATTCTGGTGATAGCAGCAGCGGCAGCCTTGGGCATAGATAATACGGGAGAGCCGATTTCCGGTCTGGTGCTATTTTACGTGTTCCTCACAACTGCTATGATATTTGGAATAGTCTCTTCCTATTTCGTTGATTTATACCCCACATCCTACAGGTGAGAACAACAATTGCCCAAAGAGAATTATATTACTTAGCTTTATTCCGGCTCTTTGAGCTTTGAAAAATCTTTATTACCGAATGTGAGCACCAGAGGGCGCCACCTTGCGTGTGCGGTGCGTCAGGTGCAGTGTATGCATGTTTGTTGGCGTGGATTCGAGGAATAGGGAACGCACCATAGACAATTAATTATTTGGCGCCACCATGATAATATGGCAATTGTTTGTTTTCCCAAATAAATGAACATAAACTTTCAGAGGAATGGTGGCTTGTCTTGGCATGATGGTGGCTAGGCTGAGCGCTTTCACTGGCACCAATATAGTGGGTGGCGCTATGACAGAACATTGTTCTCTGGCCATGTATGGAGTAGCTGCAATAGTTTTGAGTAAGTTATTCATATTTTAAAGTTTCCTAATTTATTGTATAAAATTATTGTTTTAATTTTTTGTTACTAATTTATTTCGTTAAGTTTTTAAAGTTAGCTCTAGTTTGGATTTGACAAGTAAAGTCAGGGCACACAGGCACAAGTGCGTGCAGCAGTCTTTTGTACAATTAGTAATTTAATTATTTCTCTATTTCTTCTGCAAGTTGTATGAACTAAGAAAACCCAAGTAAGTTATTGAACAATGACAAAATAAATCTCGTTGAGCGGAGGTTAAAACCGCTAACCTTTTGATGTTAGCGGCGACAGGTTTTATATACATTTAGCATTCACTTGTTTTTTGTTCGTACATTGTTTTGTTTCAATGTGTAGGTAGATATGTGTACAGATTTTACGTATTTCTATAATCACTCTTATTTGTGAATATTTAGTTATGGCTCTATACGACGTCACTCAGCTTACTTTGAAAATACTTAATAGCAGAGTACAAAGGGAATTATACTGTCTATCCTAATTTTATCAGTTAGCAGTTACCAAACTTATGGAAGATCGCCGCGAAATAACAGCATATATGCTGTTTTTCAGAGTTAATGCAGTTTGCTCTTATGTAAAAGTTTTTAGACAGGCTGTCAGTCCACTAGATGGTAGGTGGCTACCGTCTCCTCTAAGTCTAATAACGCCACATATGTTGCAAGTGCGATGACGACCATTTTTCTCATGTTTGTAATTTTACTTTTACAGGTGGAGCTGTTGTCGCTTCGTTTTTACCTTCCGACAATATAAAACACAATTTAAAATAATATACAATAAATCATTTAAAAAAGGTACTTGTTTGAATTTTTCTACAATTGGAGCTCTTTTGGGATTTTTCACAGTGTATATTGTCTATATGCATCTACGTGATTTACTACTAAACGGATTTTGATGTGGTTTCATCCTTCTACAGAGTGATTCCGGAGGAAGGTATAGGTTTATAATTCGTTGAGGTTCCAATATGACAATGATTGTTAAAGATGTCGGAAACAATCAATCAATCGGAACAAAGCCTTCATATGTCTGGGAGCTTTCATCGAAGATGTTGCCTAATCCGTTTGAGATATAACAAAACAATGTATGGTAGGATGGTTTCTCTTTTATAGGTCTACCAAAAAGTTTGCCATGGCATATAATGTCTATCTTTTAAGGGTAGCTTAGGTACAGTCGGCCGCATATGTCGATTAACACATTCAAAAGTCCAAAACACTCAACTTACTTACTTATTTACTTACTTACTGAAGCTTTTTACGATCGTTTGTACGTGAAGTTTATTTTGTTAAGCGTAGCTTAGGTAATATACCCAATTCTTACTTTAAAAAAAATCTTATATAATGTGACATTTGGAAAAACTTTTAGACGGATACATTATTAATCATTATCAAATTAAATACTAATCTTAAGAGTTATCGTAAATTAAAAACTACACGCGAGAAAATTAATTCAAGTGGTCTCGCACCAACGCGACCTGACGACGGGACTCTTGATGCAACTGCACCACCCACTATCGTGCAAAACCGGAAGCTGGTCGCTAGTATATTATGAAAATAATGAAATTTCAAAAAATTCCAAATGGCAAAATTGTCATAAATAAATTGGTCGTGTTACTCTTTTAATAGACTCACAATTTTACGTTCAAAAGGTGAAGTGAAGATGTATAGTAGCCAAGATGAGATCGTTCACGATCTAATTTGAGTTAATAATGTAAATGAACGTCTTCCGTTTTTCTGGAGCAAACAGCACATAGTGCAGCCTCTAACAAGTGTCAACACTGTTGTGTACCTATTTTTTTGTAGTTTTTAAATATTTTTTTCGGATTAAGGCAACATACATAATATATTAATTTTTAATATATATTAAACGGTAAGAAAACCGTTTCTACTGGTAATGTCATTACTTGCTGCATGTTGTAGACGAAAGTCATTTATTTTGTGTATTTGTTTCATAAATCTTTTGATTTTAAACTACTTTTATAACCTGGGCGACATTTTTATGAAATTGAGTAGAATTTATGCATGTAAAGTCTTCAAATGTTCAATATAAGTATTTATATTACTTATTCATTTGAAACAAATGATAAGAAAGATAGGAGCAAATACGTCTTTCTTTTTCTGATTAGAATATTTATATTTATATGATTTATAAGTAAATGTAAAATGTAACGTAGTATCATTTTTACACGTGGTCTTTTTTTTAAATATAATAGGTACTACATTTTATTATTTAATATGTACATGCTAATAAACGCAAGACTGTGGAGTTTGGGCATACTAATTCTCGTTAAAATTTACGTAATCATTATATTTATTCGTTTGTTAAGGAAGCGAGTGTAAATATATTTACAATTTTTTTTAACTTGTGAAACAAATATTTATAACTTTAGACAAAAATTATACCTATGTAAGAACAACAGTGTTTTTTTTTCATGTAAAGTTCGTCATGCTCGTTGAAGGTTCTTTTGAACCTACTGTGCAAGTGCGTTACCGACCTTAGGACTAAGGATAAGTTTAATTATGTTAAAGATTAGATTTCCCGTAGGAATGAAGCATTTTCCCGCGGTAAAAAGTATCCTATGTTCATCACAGATAATGTCGGCTTCTAATGGTGAAAGAATTTTTCAAATCGGTCCAGTAGTTTCGGAGCCTATTCTATACAAACAAACAATCAAATCTTTGCTCTTTATAATATTAGTATAGATAAGAGAATTAGTTCTCAAACCCCTTACTATCACTGCGAACCATACCATACCCTTACCCATACCAGAGCCAATTTTGAAAGTTAAGATCGAGAAACGAACCCGGGACCCTCTGAGTCAGAGCGCTACCGACTGAGTGATCTTAACCATACGACTAACGGGATAGTCAGACTTCAGAGACAAAGTGTTCGTGTAATACAGTAATAAACTGAGGTATTAATTTTAACGACAAATATCTAATTGTAATATAATTAATGCGTAGGTATTCATAATTCATTTTGACGAATAGTACGTCAACATAGCAAAAAGTATGACGTAAAAGTTTATGAGTATGGAAAGGTATGTTTTGTTGTTCCATTGTATTAATGCCTCATTACTAAGAGCGAACGTTTTAAAATTTTTTTTTTTTTTATTGACTGTGACGCAGATTTAAGAAAGGGAATTCCGTAAATTAATTAAAAAAAAATTATATTAAATAATTAAATGGAAATTACAATCAATATTTGAAAATGAATGTTAAAAATATTTTTAAGATTTTAGTAGACAACACTATTGGCCACATTATGTGCCTTTTAAGTTATTATAAAGAATTACTAGTATTACATAATTGTAATAATGAATACTTTAGTTTCAGTAATATAGAATGCATGTGTCGCGAACTGCATGATTTTAGGACGGTTTAATCAAGCAGTAGCGAATTACTAATATGATTATTTACCTGTACATATCGTACACACGGATCTGCTTCGCTGATTTACTGGTAGTACCGCTTTACACAAGCGAACCATCCTGATATCTGTTGATCCACTGATCAACTGATGTCTGAATAGGCGAGTCCGAAGACAAGCTCAACTGATAACTGAATAGGCGAGTCCACAGACAAGCTCAACTGATAACTGAATAGGCGAGTCCACAGACAAGCTCAACTGATAACTGAATAGGCGAGTCCACAGACAAGCTCAACTGATAACTGAATAGGCGAGTCCACAGACAAGCTCAACTGATAACTGAATAGGCGAGTCCACAGACAAGCTCAACTGAATTGACGGGTCCACCGACCCTGTAAAAAAGGCCTCCAACCTCCCCTTATAGCCTTCCCATTCTCTCAACATAGTCTGATTTCTGGTACTGATTTCTGATACTGATTTCTGATACTGATTTCTGATACTGATTTCTGACACTGATTTCTGATACTGATTTCTGATACTGATTTCTGATACTGATTTCTGACACTGATTTCTGATACTGATTTCTGATACTGATTTCTGATACTGATTTCTGACACTGATTTCTGATCCTGATTTCTGATACTGATTTCTGATACTGATTTCTGATACTGATTTCTGACACTGATTTCTGACACTGATTTCTGTGATTACTGATACTAATTGCTTATACTGATTACTGATACTGATTACTGATACTGATTACTGATACTGATTACTGATACTGATTACTGATACTGATTACTGATACTGATTACTGATACTGATTACTGATACTGATTACTGATACTGATTACTGATACTGATTACTGATACTGATACTGATACTGATACTGATTACTGATACTGATTACTGATACTGATTACTGATAATGATTACTGATACTGATTACTGATACTGATTACTGATACTGTTTACTGATACTGATTACTGATACTGATTCTGATTCTGATTACTGATGTTTAATATTTTTAACTTCAGGTAGTGTGAGGTGTGGATTAAGGTAGGCTTAATCCACACCTCACAAATTTGAGTCTTATCGCGTAGGTAAAACGCGATACGTTTAAAATGAATTGCGGAGGCTTTTTATTTGCAAACCTTGTCGCGCTTAGGGAATTTCCCACGGCGACACTGACTAAATTAGTGATGGAAAAACTATCTTTAAAAATAATATGTTGGGCGCCAGTGTAGCCTACCAGGAAAGTAAAACAAGCGTGATCAGTAACAATAAAAATATATATTTTAAATGCGTTACTTACTTTAGTTTTTCAATTACCTTATTTTTTAATTTTATTTATTTATCAATTTATTAATTCTAATTTGAACCATGTAACGCTTCGTTACAACCTACCCAACTTCAACTATCACATTTGACTTTGAATTGTGACTTTGACTTTGACAGTTTAATTTGTTTGAATTGTAGACGTTTTAATAATTTTCATTACATTTAACCTGTCAGTCCTTCAATCCGCACACTCACGAATTTGACTCTTATCGTGTACTTAATATGCGATACGTTTGAATGAAGTTGACTCTTCGCGTACGTAATACGCGACAGCATGGTCACCCGTTCTGATATTCCCCTTCATAATAATATATTCGTAGACCAACCCGCCCCTATATATATGTATATATTTAGTTCCTACGTCAGGTTTCACGTACAGCGAGCTTTTTCGAAAAAGCTTAAAACTTAATTTTAAATTATTTAGAAAATACTAAAAATACTACTTAAAAAGTATAATAAATGTGTTCAGCTGGTAAAGTTGTCAAGTTTAGCCATAATTTTCAACCGACTGTATTTTTTTATATTTGTTACCTCATAACTTTTGACTGGGTGAAACAATTTTTTTATTTGACATCCGTGGTGCTTCCCGTGTGGTCCCATTTCAATTTATTCCAGTTCTGACAATGGCATCCATGAGACGGTTTATTATTTGTTAAAAAGAGTTATTTTTAGTTGCAAAACCGCATCAAAAGCAGTTGCGTCCTTTAAATTTGTCCAGCATTTTTTTTATAAAAACTCACCAAAATCATAGCCATAGTAACTTGCACTTAAAATCACTATATATTTCTTTTGTTAGGTATATTTAACTGAAGTCTACCTAAAACGGTTGGACCGATTCAGATAAAAAAAGTCGAGAACTCTGTAGTTTATTCAGATTTTTATGTTTTGGCTTTTTTCAAGAACTTTTTGTACATTATTTTATGTAATTTGCAGAGCAATATAAAGAGACGCAAATACTTTATGAACTATTATGAAGTAAGTAAGTACATTTAGTTAAATTTGAACTCTTGTACGTTTTACGTGATGAGAATGAAGTAAAAAAGAAAGATGCAAATTTCCTCATTGACGCAATCGTATGATAAACAGTAAAATGGCGCGATATTACGCCTAATAACGGCAAGTACAGTCGGCGGAAAATATCTCTCATTCCTAATCAATATTAATAATAAATCTGTAAGTATAGGTATGTTGTGGGTATGTATGTTTCTCCATAACTCTTAAACGAATTAACTGATTTTCATAAAACTTGGTAGATAAATATTTAGACATATACGGGACACAGGTCAGGCGACTTTTTTCTTTTTCAACGCGGACGAAGTCGCAGGCACCAGCTAGTATATAGGTTATAAATTTATACTAACTATAGCGACCCGTTCCAAGCTTCTCCCGGGGTGCTCCTGTACATTTTATATTTTTCCATTGTTTCGGGTCAGAAAGACAATAAAAAATCAATTAATACTAGAGAAGATGTAAGCATATAAGTTACTTTTGTACTGTGAATATATTATTATGAAGGGGAATATCAGAACGGGTGACCATACATTCTAATATATTACTTTAAAGAGTAATAAAAATAATTATTTTCCTTTTAACAACACTCAGTAATAAAAAGAGTGTTAATTTTCTTGTGTTGATGTTTACATTCTGGTAGTTTCCATAATTTTTTTTTTCTTTGTGAATATTTAAGCAATGTTTTATTATTAGATACATTAGGTACATTAGGTATAGTCTTATTTTTTATTAAGTAGCTTTTATTTGAGACTGGACACTTCTTCAAGCCGTCTTCGTTTCAGATTTTACCAAAATCGAAACAGTCGTCTATCGCGACTGATTATTGAATCTTAATTAATAATTCACCTGTACTTAAGTCCGTTATGACAACAATGACGTTGGGATTAGTATAGAATTTTCTTGACATTGCTTGAATATTTTTATTTAAAACATGAATCATCATGTTGATTTGCAGCCAACTCTAACCACAAATGACAAATATTATCGAACAGACTGTACTGAAATCACATTAACAAGTTATAGACAAAAATAATTTTTCATTCTCTTAAGGGCAGGCACATCTGCACCGTTATTTCTTTGACTGACAATGGCAATTGTAGAGTTACGAGAAATACGATGTTCTTAAGAGTTCTTCCAGTTTTATTCCTTCCTAGCGTTTTTAATAATTGCAACAAGTGTAAAGGCAGCAGAATGTATATGATTAGAAAGGGATGCAAGGGCCCCTAATGTTATTTCATGTGGTCACGTAAGGGGGTTGTTTGGGGTGGTTACATGGTCACAACTGCGAAGGGCTGTGTGCCCTATTATCAGAAAAAAAGGTTTTACCTGACTCACTATCAAATCGCAGCCAAAACTACTAAGTTACAGCTTTCTAAGCTATTAAAAAAAATTATGAATAAGGTTAATATTTAAGGATTTTGAAGATTAGATGGTAGGAAGAAAAAAAGTAAGCGTCTACAGGTTTTCAAAAGTTTGTAGACGCTGTATTAAGAAAAATCCTCCAAATAATCGTCAGATTAAGAATCAGCACGTGGACAAAGTCGTCATTGTAATAGATAAGAGATATGTATTTAGATATAGACATAATTTTTCTGACCAAGCTTTAATGGCTAAGCTCTAGAAGTTTTCGAGTGATTTTACTTATCACTAAATAAAGAAAATAATTATACGTATAAAATATATGCACATATAAATGCCCGATGCTTAGCCTAACGTCCAAAATACCTTGAAAGTGAAGTCAAGTGAAGCATTTCACATTAAACATATGCATAAAACGAGTTTTGTGTGTTTGTTTATGTTAAGGCAACCAATAATCCGTGCGAACGGGCATTATGATTTGATAGATTTCTCAGATAGCAGACTTGGCCTTAACATTGTGCCAAAAAAATTGACTATTTGAGGACAAGTAAGTTTAAGTTTAAAAATGACTGCTTATTAATTTGCCTTTTAGTTACAAATGTGAAGTGATAGAACACTTAACACTTTCCTGCAAATTTATTTTTAATTAATTTTTTTTTATAATTAGTCTCTACGGTAATTTTTTTTTAAAAGTGCATTTTAAAAGTATATTGTGAAATTTATGTATTTTGTCACAAGTTGGATTGATTTATATTAAATTTTGTCTGGTGAGTGCACGCTATATTAAATAAGAAGTAGGATCTATCTTTTAACTATTGATAAATCGTCAAACACATTAAAATTTAATTAAGATTAATTAAATTTTGATGTGTTTGACGATTTTAGACCCTTTTCGGTATCTACCGAAAAGGGTCTAAAAGCTGTAAACAGCTTTTCGGTCAACGTACTGTTTTACAGTCGGACCCCTTACTGATTTAAACTTTTCAAAAAAATATTCAATAAGCAAAAAATATATACTTAACTAGTTGCTGTGCATCTTTTTTTTTTTTAAAAAGTGATCTTTTAAAAAATACATATTTCAAGCAGCCTGAACAGAAAAACGAGTTATTTTTTATGTTTAAATTGTAGAAGTCAGTATTTTACAAAATTCTTATGAACGTGCATTAGATTTAATATGTGATAATATTGATGTCTTAAATTTATTCCTAAATGACTCCTTTTATAGACATTTTTCAGGAACTCGCTTCTGTAGCCTAAATATTGAATTTCCAATTGTATTCTAAAAAATGAATTCTCTAAACATATTATGTTTAATTAATATTAGGGCCTCTTTCAAGTAGGCTAACCGCCATTTAAAGTCACTGGGGATTATGGTGCTGATATACCTTTGTTTGTACGATAAAAGTCCCAAAAATTAAAAAGAAAATAATAAAAATTAATTGCCTATCGAAAGATGCACTAAACCGAGTGCATAATTTAATAAAATATAAAATATCATAGAGTAAATAGTTACTTAATTAAGTAACTATTTACTCTATGAAAAAATACAAAATGAAGGGCAGATTTGTATGAAAATGTTGTACCGCAAACACATCTTGCAAATCATAATCAAATAATTAGTAAATTTAGTAGGCTAAGGGCCTCTTTCACCAACTACAAGTGAAGTGTTGATTAGTTAGTTTTAGAAATAATTTTATATTTTTTTAAATTATGCACTCGGTTTAGTGCATCCTTCGATAGGCGATTTTTGTATAATTTTCTATTTAATGTTTGGGACTTTTACTTTGTAAAAGTCTGTACGGTAAAAGCTCATATTATGAGCTAAATTATTCCCTGGTGACCGGTGACTTTAAATGACGGTTAGCCTACTTGACAAATGAAGACGCCCTAAGTAAAACGTATAAGTAAAATCAGTTGAGTCTGGAACTTAGCTTTACAAGACTCCTAGTTAAGAACGCTAACTGTAACAGTTAAGGATAGATGTAAACTTAATTATTTCTTGTTCTAACAAACCATTTTCAGATTAAGTGACGCTTTCGTACATTTTCAGATAGTTCAAGTGAACGAAAGCGTAATGAGATTGTCGGTGGCGAGCATACCCATTGGTATCATCAATGTAACACAACCAAACAGACCGCCAACTCCTAATTCAGGTAATTTATTCCCTACTAGCAAGTTTACACCTGAAAAAAATTATCTATGCTAATATTATAAAGAGGAAAGATTTCATTGTTTGTTTGTATAGAATAGGCTCCGAAACAACTGGACCGACCATTAGCAGCCGACGTTATCCGTGATGAACATAGGCTACTTTTTACAGCGGGAAAATGCTTCATTCCTACGGGAAAACGGGTAATAGGACAACGGGTAGTAAAAATTATTATCCTTCCGTACTTATCGTTTTCACATAACTTCTAAACGGCTGAACCGATTGGGTTGAAATTTTATATGGGTATTTCGATGATTTCCGGGATGATTTAAAAATACAATTGGATCCGGTAGGTGGCGCTGCTGTCGGTATGTCAACTACTAAACGGCTTGACCAATTGGTTTGAAATTTTGTATGTGTTCACAGACACGAATGTATTATATTTTATAAAGTTACGCGGACGAAGTCGCGTGCAACAGCTAGTGACTAATAAAATGCCTGACATCTTTATTGCTGTGACGACAGTGGCGCCACCCAACGGATGATCTCTCGAAGACAGACTTTTTCTGGATAAAAGGTATCTTAATTATGTCCTTGCCTGTATCCCTGACAAGGATACAGGAAGTTAAGGAAACAAGTAGTTAAGACGTTAAAAGGAAACAGACAGAAAGACGGTTACTTTCACATTTATTGTTTTAGTATGGATTTTATGAATTATTTTATCTTTTATTGTCACCAAGTTTGACAAGTTTACCATAAATAATTATTTTGTTTCAGGAAAATTAATAGCAGCACTATGTGTGGGCGTGACATCACTCACTGTGGCAATAGTCATCAGTGTCATAGATCTTGTACAAATTATAGCCAGATTTGTAAGTTTTATAAGATTTTTTGTAAGTTAGAACAGCAGACGAGATAGAGGTTCACTAGATGGGGCATGGAAACCATCGCTATGGTATATTCTGTATTATTCACGAACTGAAACTCAACAGCAAATATGCAGTTAGTTAGTTAATCAACGAGACGGCTGCCCAGTTTAAACAGTGAGGGCCTCTTTCACCATCTATAAAGTAGTCTAACCGTCATTTAAAGTCACCGGTAACCGGAGATAATGGAGACGATACATCTACCTTTGTTTGTACGGTAAAAGTCTCAAACATTAAATAGAAAATTATACAAAATCGCCTATCGAAGGATGCACTAAACCGAGTGCATAATTTAAAAAAATATAAAATTATTTCTAAAACTAACTAATCAACACTTCACTTGTAGTTGGTGAAAGAGGCCCTTAGCCTACTAAATTTACTAATTATTTGATTATGATTTGCAAGATTTATTATTAAGTGGAAATTTTTTATTAGGTTTAAGTTATTTATAAACACTATTATTATGTAATTGTACCTGTAAATTTTCCTACAATAAAATAAATAAATAAATAAATAATAAATAAGATGTGTTTGCGGTACAACATTTTCATACAAATCTGCCCTTCACTTTTTTAAAATGTAACCGAATTTTACCAAACTTATATCATTAAAACGAGTTGTTATGACGCGTGACGATTGCACAACCCCCTCAAAGGTCGACGGGTCGCGTATCCACTTCTGCAGCTCTAACACTGCTACGACAAGGTCTAAACAAACGTACCTATTTAGTTCACGATCATCATTCAGTGTCAAGGTCTCGATCTTTTATTGAAATCAGCATACTACGATATACATATAAGTACTTATCAAGCTATAAAAAATATATGATTTATTTTAATAACAATCTTTGTTTTTAATAGTGAAAGGGCACAAAGCGTTTCTCTGGGAACCCATCTGAGTACAGTAATTACTCCCATACAGAAGACCACAATAATAACAGCATGTGTGCTATTGTGTTTCATTGAGGAAGTAGGTAATGCTGAAACCCATTTGCCTATCCCCTCTGCATCTTTTACTGTGCCCACTAAAGGCGGTAACACACGTGAAGCTCTTTGCATCAAGACAACTGGTCCGTTAGCCTTAAATGCCGAATTTATTCTGCCGAAATTTACATAAAAATGTAAACATACCTTATGAGGTACAGATGTGAATTAAATAATATTTTTTGTGTGTTCTAGCAATCGAGCGTAACTCAAGGCTCTCATATAATGGAATTGTTCCACGAGGACATCGAAATGGTTCATATGTCCACTTTCATCTACAACGTGACGAACGCTGAACGTTTCCTCAAGGGTTATGACCACAAACTCAAGCTGGAGGAAGTTGGCCCATTCACTTACAAGTAAATTATAATGATTTTATGAGAAAACACTTAGTACTAGCTGTTGACTTCGCCCGTGTAACTTTAGAAAATATAACCTACGTTACTCACTGATTATGTAGCTATCTATAGGTGAAAGAAATTTCAAAATCGGTGCAGCAGTTTTTGAGTTTATTCATTACAAATATACAGAACTTCTCTCTTTATAATATTAGTATATATTAGCAGATTCTTTATGTAAAGATAGTTAATAGCCGATGGTCCACTTAAAAGTCACAACCGTCGGTCGTCTATAACACAAGCAACGCCATAAGTGCTGCAAGGAAGGAATGGGGAAATGAGCTCTGGAATCCTCTATACACACAGCGAAACACAAAAGCGCACTTGCTGTTCAATTTAACGGTGGTTTTCGATAATGGGGTGATAACCACAAGGAGGCGGACTGCCCAGATGACTACGATACGCAGTGTAGGACACTACTTGCCAGGTCCACATGAGAGAAATCTTTGAAAGGGTCATTTACAAAGTCGAGAGTTGAGACTCTATAGCTAACATTTTGTTTGTAACCAGGGAAATACGATCACATATGGACATAGAATTGGATTCCCAAGAGTCGGTATTACGTTATACTCCAAAAATGCATATGGTTTTTGTTCCCGAAGAGTCCGTAGCCAATCCTAAGGATATCAATATCGTCGTACCCAACCTCGCTTTACTCGTAAGTAATGTTTGGAACATAATAGCTGAATTTGTTAAAGATCTAGCTTAGATACTCAAAATGACATACATGGTTTATTGACTAATTATGTAATATTTGCAGGCTTTTGCATCGAAGTTGTCTGGGTACAGCATGTGGCTTCACATGGGTCTCAACATGCTCGCCTTGAGATTCAACACTCAAAGTATTTTGAAAATGACAGCTCAAGATTTCCTTTGGGGGTTCGATGAACCTCTCGTCAAATTTGGCAATTCTTTGTTACCTGGATGGATCGATTTTGATTCTATGGGACTTTTAGATAGGGTAAGAGGTTTTTGAATACTAAATTAATTTTTTTAGATTAGACCTTAGACCCTAAAATATAACATAATTTCGTTTCGTTTTTACCTATTTATGGGCACCAGTTAACCCTATTGTGTAATTTAATTATGAAAATAGTCAATAATATTTATCTAAAACTCATATTTACATTTCCTAATCTCTTTCAGATTTGTAACAAAACTCAATTGAGCCGTTTCGAAGTAAGCGTTAAGAATTCGCATAAGTTTGAAATTGAAACTTTCGATGGATCTAGAGGTCTAAGGAATCGAGGTTACGATGATCCCGACAAAAGGTAAATAATACCTAATATTATCGTCATACAGACGAACCTAGGACCTACCTACTATATACAGAGGGATATATTTTTTTTATACTATTTAAAGATGTTTATATTATTATACTAAATCTGCAGCACTATTAATTAATGTGTAGGTACTATTATCTATGGACAAGACATATAATATGTACTAACTCGGCAATTCACGACATTCCTAATATATTTACTTGTCAACTAATAAGTAAACACGTAAATCTAGTTCGTTTAACGGTACTGGACAATTAATGTGTGAAATATGTGTAAAACACCTGTGTATTTTACACCTTTTTTGCGTTTTGATGATTATTTTTGAATACGTTTAAATAAAAAAAAACTAGGGTGTTGCTGTGTCATGGACACGGCCATGCGTTGTACGGGAATACGTTTATGTAACGGGTTATATTTTTTAAATAAAATAAAACAAATCATTATTATGTTACAATATAAATTCTTTGATCCTTTAGCTATCGAGTGGTATAATTTAATTTTTGATGTAGGGCACAGATTCGAAACTACAACGCCAAACTGTATCCGCCGATTTTGTTATCATTAGATTTTTTGGATTGCCCCCGTATTATAGCAAGTTTAAAGTCAAATTGACGTAGTTTTTATTTTTCAGATCCACCTGTAATACATTTGTTAATACTTATGAAGGGTTCGGTTACCCAGCAGCCATGACACCCGCTACTCCAATTCGAGTCTTCCGCAGCAACTTGTGTAGGATAATGGACGTTGAGTTTAAGGAGAAGAGGATTTTGGACGGATACGTCGAAGCGTACGTCTATAAAATGAGTCATAATACTTTCAAAAAGAATCCGGAAAATAAATGTTTGTGTGAAAACGGTATTACATGCATCGAAGGCATGTCCGATTTATCTGCTTGTTTATATGGTAAGCTGAAACAAAATTTCAATAGTTTACTCATTTTTATCGAACTTTCTTTTCGGTGGTATAAAACTTGATACATAAAAAACATGAAGATACTCACTTTTCCACTGTCTTAATTGTCTTTATTTACACATATTACATAAAGAAGTCTTTTAGCAACACAAATAAATAATTTTAACCCCAAAAGCTGACGCTCGATAAAGAAGCCTTATTATGTAGTTCTTCATGCAAATTTAACCCAAAATCACTGTTGCAAAGTGAAATCGTCCATGTATTAAGAATTCTTTTTGTTTCAGATCTACCTTTTACGTTGTCACCACCGTTTATGATAGACGACAGGCCAGAATTTAAACGTATTTCATATTTGTCTTCAAAAACCGCGAAATCCAGCAACGAAGTCCTCATAGAACCGGTAAGCGTTGAATTCACTATCGACTCTAACGGAAGACCAGCATTTGTTTTTTCTTTCTATATAATATGTTATCTATGTACGAGTATGTTTCTATATTAGTATTTATTTATTTTTCAGATGGTCGGAATGCCTCTATCATCAGACGTCGCCTTGCAGGTGAATTTAAAAATTGGCGATGTCAATTACAACAGCGCATCAAAACCTTTTACGAATATGATTTTACCGATAGCATATTTCAAATTAGTAAGTTTTCCTTTTTGAATTTTATTGAGAACATTCAATAAGAATAATATATATTTTTTTAATTATACTTAATTATTTTATTTTATTTTTAGATTCAACCGAAGCTATTGGAAGAACAAATTCAGATATTGCATAAGATATATCATTTGGCACCGAAAATGCTCCTGGCGCTTATCATAATATTCTACTCGACCAGTTTAATTTCCCTCTCGTACGCTTTCTGGAGACTTTATTGGAATTGGATATGTTCTGATGGCAGAGGGATGGCGTTCCATGTGCCTTTAGAGGGGAAAAGTAATCCGCTGATGAGTGCGGATATACCTTTAATGGAATATGAAAAATCAGACAATTTTTCGTCGCGATTAACTTTAAGTACAGGAATTGACGATATGGACAGATGATCAGAAGTTCAAATTTGAACTTTAAACTATCAAAGGCTGTGTAAGGATGCTTGTTGACAAACAAACCATTGTTTACAATATTCATCCATTACCATTAATTTTTTAATTGTAATATTTAAGACGTAATATAGTTAAAAACATACGACGTGTTGTGATATTAAAACATTTATTTAAGAATATTATGAAAGGTTGAGGACTTACATGATTACAAAGTACGATAATATAAAAAGGCCTTTTTTTTCATTGCAAAAAATATATCTTATAGAGATTATTATTTCACTCTTTATAAAAATAATCTGTTTCGTCCGAACTACTTGAAGTATAGGAGTTGTCGTGAGAGCTTGAATAATCACTGTGATCTGATGAATCTCCATATTTCTTAGAAAAGTACTTCCGCTTGACATACTTCTTCTTCGCTTTTAATATTTTTCTTATCTTTTTCAATGAAGGGTGATCATGTTTTATGCTTTCGTAAACTGTCATGCCAGGTGCTACCATTGGCATAGGCGGCATAGCAGGAAACATAGGCATAGGCATACCAATGTTAGGAAACGGACAGGGGTTGAAACACCCCATTGCTGTACAACATGGTCCTGGGGAAGCTTTTATCGTGGTAGTTGATTTCTCATCTGGACTCGACGTTGTATTGTTTACAACGCTGTCGACTTCATTGTCTTTATCGTTGCCTTGCCTTAATTTCAGATTGACATCGTAATTATCTTTCGTCGGCCTGAACATGTTTTCAAAAGGTTGTATAAAATTCATAAAAGGATTCTGGTAGTTACCTTCTAAACCGTTAGCGGGAAACTTGTTTCTTAGGTCACCAATGTTGAAAAAACAAATAGCTTCCGAAATGGAAACTAATGCGAAAATTACTTTGCAAATAAATGTCATGATTGTAGTAGTTCGACGACGAATCCAATTTTAATGGGAAAAGTTCTTTAATAAGAGCGAGTTATGGTCAACTATTGTTACGTGTTCGTACATATGAGTGTATTGTTTAACAGATATCTTTGTTTAAACTTTGTATGAAAAAATGAACAGGTGTTTATTACATAAACGTGGTCATTACGTCTGATACTTATGTAGTCTGTGTAGTTCTATACAGAAATTAAGCAAAAGGAATTTTCCTATTAACCACATGATGCTTATGTGTTAAACTTTATTGGAATATTTGATAATCTCCAATAAATAATTTTAAAAACTACTAGACCGATTTTGAAAATTCTGTCACCTATAGAAAGCTACGGTTTCCTTTCATTTAATGTATAAAGTTTGTTAGAGAGATTTCATCCTTATAATTGACCCTAACGATCGATGCAATAAAAGTGAAGGCTGTAAACTTTTACAGATTTTAGCCGGTTCGATTCCCGGGTGTGGCAAGCGAAATTACGAAAATATTTGAATGCAGTTTTCTTTCTATTCAAAAATAAAGGAATGTTTTATTTGAGTAAAATTTTCTATCTACAGTATTAAGAGTACTTTCCCTTCAGGTGGCATTACAAAATTCCAACCTGTATAACAGTATATTATAATATGTGGCAATTAGTAAGGTTAATACTATAGTATCTTTTCTTCAGATTATTGGGCATGTATCAAATATTTTCCATTAAAAGTGTGACATCATAATAGGACAGGGAAACCAGCGAATGGCTGTATCGCAGGATAAAGGGGGATTGGTACAAATCTTGGCAATTCCCTCTCTGTCGTGGTGGTGCTGTGTTGTGGTATCCTTACCGGTATAGGCGGCACTTGAATAGCTATCGGTATACGCAATGGTTTTCGTACAATTTGCTGTACAAGAATTGGCACACTCGGTTGAGGAAAGGCTACATGTCCCGGCACATAATATGGTATCGACGGTGGTAAGTAGGGACCGAATTGAGAATTGACGAGAGAAATTGTGAAAATCACCAGCAACGCCATCAGTTGTCTTTCCATAATCTGAAAATAAAAAATACAGGAAACAACTTTAAATAACCAATGCCTAGTTGTTGCCTATGTTACTCGTTGGTCCAGTAGATCTTGAGTTTATTCATCACAATCAAAAATGCAATTTTCTCTTTATATAATTAGAATAGATTTATTTATTTATTAGAGTTTTCGGAGGGATCCCTAACTACACTTGAGCCTATGTTACTCAGTGATAATGTAGCTTTCATTACAAATAAAAATACAAAAACATATCAGGATATCACAAATGCAAAATAATAAATATAAACCCAAATTCACAATTCTCCATTATAACTATTATATCCCTCTCCGAAGTCCAGATATAAATATAACCATGTCTTCTCTGTCTCACCTCTACAACCATGTTGTCTCTGAGACCACAATTGTGATAACGATTATTAGGCAAGTAGCTTTTTTTTATTAGAAATGGGTTTGCTCTTGGCCAACAACCAGCTGTGTAGCAAGGATGAGGCCTATGATGAAGTGGGCTCACCTAGAAGGTGCCTATTCACTCCAACTTTGAAAATATTTGGGTTGTATGAGCTCGGAAATACAGACGCCAGCAGGAAGGAAGTGGCAGGAAACCTTGCCAGTGCACATTAGGATGTTTTAAAACGCTTCTATGAAAGTTGCAAGTGCCAATTATATGGAAGGATTGTATAAGGGATAAGGAAGGACGGGTGACAAAGTCGCGAGCAACGACTGTAGTATTTAATAAGACTTAAATAACTGTAACTATTGTACTGCTTTGAATATTTAACCTTTATTTTGAGTTTCGATACTCTTAATACAAAATGTTTGCAAGCTCTATCTATGGCAGGTTATTCATCCTTGCCAGAATATAATTTGTGTATACTTGTATCCTTGCAATGAATGTTCTTGGTTTTAGCGTTAAATTGACATTATGAATGGAAGTTTTGACTATTCGATGTTATTCAGGCTTAATCGTTCTTTTTTCTTGCTTCCTAAGGATCGAAGTATTGTTAACTAGCCTATAGCCTTCCTCAATATTATCAAATTTATTTCAAAGTTTATAAAATTTGGCTTACCTTTGTTCAACGGTGCTGTTCAATCCGCAGTAAAGTAAGGAATAAGTTAAAGTTTAACAATCGATACCTACATTGTAAAAACAGCACACGTGCTCAATTATGCCTATAGTTGCATAAGTAGGTTTTCTTTTTGGGCTTAATATTCAATTTATTTTTAATCAAATTTTCCCTTGCTTAATGGAACACAATACAGGAGTTTATTTTCACTTAAATTAAAATAATTCTCAATAAAGAAATAAATACATATAATTGAAAAGTAGTTAAAAAAATATATATTTTACAATGTTTTTATAAAAATAAAAAATGTTATTTATATTTGTTATAATATATTATACAAAACACTCGCTGAATAAGTCCAACAGCTAGCTTACTTGAAAGGAAAGTGATAAGTTGCTAATCCTTTTATTATTTGTTGGTTTAAATACTAATTCGTGGTTTCTGCTGTCCATTGAAATCAGCTTATTTTCATTTCTATTGTTAGAATTCGCAGATTTCCTAGAGCTCAACACCAATTGGTTCCTCCTGTTTGGGTCTTCCAAAGCCTTCACATTAATACTCTGCACATAATTATTATAATCATTACTTCTATCGCTAACCTCCTTTTTAAATAAAGTCTCCACATCATCCTTTGTTAACCTCTTTTCAAATTTCACGTCTCCATCGTTAGAAATATAAGAGAGTATTGGCTGTACATTTTTTCTCGCTACATTATCAACTCTTCTAAAATTATTGCTCCTTCTAAAATTTTTTTGTCTCCTGTAATTTTTCCTTCTATTAGAGTTTCTTCTTCTCATACGAAAACGTCTTCTCATGTCGGATGAACTATCGAAATCTATTGAACTATCGCTACTATCAGATGAAGTAGAAGAATCGCGGCGAACAATCGTCGGTGGCTGGACGGGTGGGAAAGGCACTATAAGTAACGGTGATGGAGCAGCCGGTAGAGGCATAGGTGCCATAGGTGGAGGCATAGGTGGAGGCATATATGGTGGCATAGGTACTGGAGCATTAGCCCCATTGACACACCTGCATTTCTTGTGGCATGGAGAACAATATGAAAAGAACGATGGAGTGCAAAGCGGAGAGCACACACACGGTGGGCAAGGGGGACACTTTTTAAGTTTTGGGTTGTTTATACAGAAGGCGGGAATTGGATGCGGTGGTGCTGCGAATTGAATGGGCATAGGTATAGGATACGCAAATGATAATTCATCTGGGGCCTCGGTGGTGGTTGTTTTTCGTCGTATTTCGAATGCTATCGGCATTGGGACCGGATGCGGAACCGGCACAGGTTGCGGTACTGGCTGAGGAACTGGTACTGGCACCGGTACATGCTGCACAATAGGCGGCGATGGAGGCCCGAAGAATGGAGCAAATTGAAAATTTGTTGCTCTGATCAAAGCTGCCAATAAGACTACGAACGTCCATTTTCGTGTCATATCCTACAGACAAAAAAGTGCATTTATTTATCTAAAATATCACTTAGTATCCAAATTAAGTGTATATTCTTAGTCTTAGGGCCTCTTTCACCAACTAATTGATAGGAGATTTTTTCTTATTATTTTCTTTTTAACGTTTGGGACTTTTACTGTACAAACACGGTAACCGGGGATAATGGAGCTGATATACTCGTACCTTTGTTTGTACAGTAAAAGTCCCAAACATTAAAAAGAAAATAATAATAATAATAAATCGCCTATAGAAGGATGCACTAAACCGAATACATAATTTAATAAAACATAAAATTATTTCTAAAATTCTCTTACTTTTAGTTGGTGAAAGAGGCCCTTAGTATACTTACTTGACGTGCTACATGTACAGTACCTACAATAGACTAAATTCTCGCTTTAAAATATTTTCTGTTACTGAATTCTTTACATAACATTTCATTGTGCTTACAACAAGAGAGAAACAAAACATATGCCTCTTGCTTTCAAGGAAGGTTTAGCTCTATATTTCTTTGGTACATTTGTTGTTGATAAGGAACCAATAAAATCACTACCATAACTCATTCATATTATATAAGCATATATTTATGTATTTTTTATATTTTAAAGTGCATTATAAGTGTTGTTTGTTGAAAAATAAGAAACGAAATAACCAAATTGCTAAATGATAGGAACCATTATCTATAGAAAATATTTCACTTACTAAGTATCTTTCTAAGATGCTTTCAATAATGTTTAGCAAAAAAAAGCTACCGTAAGGTTAAATAGATTTAAAGAAATACTTATTGTATTTGATGAACTTATATATATTATTATATTAACTCATAGATTTGGCACTCATAGAACTAATATAAACGCCTACTATCTAATGCAAGGTTTAATCAAAAAGTTCTTTAGAATTGAATCTATACTAATATTATAAAGAGGAAAGATTTGATTGTTTGTTTGTTTGTATAGTATAGGCTCCGAAACTACTGGACCGATTTGAAAAATTCTTTTACCATTAGAAGCCGACATTATCCGTGATGGACATAGGCTACTTTTTACCGCGAGAAAATGCTTCATTCCTACGGGAAATCTAAAATAAAAGTAAATACTAGCGGCTTGGCCCGGTAGATAGCGCCATCTATTCAAAATACAGTAGTACTTAATAAAAGAACATCGGTTTATTTAATTTTTTATTTTTCAACATTACATTGTCCTTCGATACATTTTTTCATTTTTTTTTTAAAAGTCCTTAACAAAAGAAGTTTTCTTCTTGAATATCGAAAAACTCCTCTACGCCAGCCATGACTGCGGTTTCATCGTCAAATTTGGTTCCACGGACATGGTCTTTCAATTTTGGGAATAAGTGGAAATCACTAGCATCAAGTTGAGTCAATTGAGATCGATGAGCAAGAGAGTTGGTATGGTCGAAGAATGCACCAACCACAATTTTCCTCGGCTTTTCTCAGTGGGGTGTAAATGGTCGATTAAAAGC
Organism: Synanthedon vespiformis; assembly: GCA_918317495.1. Classification (NCBI taxonomy): domain Eukaryota; kingdom Metazoa; phylum Arthropoda; class Insecta; order Lepidoptera; family Sesiidae; genus Synanthedon; species Synanthedon vespiformis. The sequence continues at coordinate 231,645 of OU906954.1, read as the reverse complement.
AGTCCTTCCGCAATTCAAAAACCAGAGGCTACTTTACTTTCTGTCGGAGAAACTCTTACTTACTGGCAGTGAAGATGGGCATACTTATTTTTTGTTTCTAGTTGAAATTGAACGTGGGTCTCCACGTTTCGTTCATTGTTATGAAACACCGATAAAGTTCATCTGGATTAAGCTCGTTGATTTCGAGATTCCCCTTTGAAACATTTTTCTTACACTATTTGATAGTATATAATTATTATTCCTACTATAATATTTATTGATACTAGACGCATAAAATGTATGTCAAAATCTTTTGGTGAGTTGATAAGTTTGTTGTTACCCCTCATCTCTTTGATTCAAGGGCTAAGAGGCATATTGTTAGTTAGATAAGAACCCAGAATTGTTGTTAATTCGCCACAAGTCTCAATTTTTTAATAATACTAGCTGGCGCCCGCGACTTCGTCCGCGTTGAAAAAGAAAAAAGCCTCTATCCTGTGTCCTGTACGTCTAAATGTTTATCTACCAAGTTTCATGAAAATCAGTAAATTCGTTTAAGAAATATGGAGGAATATACATACATACATACAATACCTACACTTCAGAAAGTATTGTAAGATTTCAGAAAGTAGTGTCAGCAAACAACATTTTACTTATTAGCATCTAAAAATAATAATATTTTTTATACTATTACTAGTGGCCCGCTCCCGGCTTCGCCCATATTCCGTCTATTTTTTTTTTATATACAGGTGGTAGACCATTAATATGAGAAATAAGTTAAAACATTTCTCAAGTAAGTAAGGGTCTAGTAAATGGCTACTGTCGCCTAACTAACACAAGCATCTCCTTACGAATCAGAAACCAGGAGGTATATGGAAGTGAACTTGCAACATATTTGCAACATAAGTGCAACATATTTACAAAAAAATCAACAATTTTTATGAAAGCTATTTTTATTAAGTATTTGATATTTAAAACGAATTCGCTATTATCATTGCTTGTATAAAAGTACAAAAATATCGAATTATATTAAGTTAGTATTTTGACTAAACCTTTTTCTTGTGCACCACTGGTAACCGATTGGTCAATTTATGTTTAATGTTTTTGTTTAAAAACTGTATTCTTTTCTCATTTTTCTTATCCTCTTTAATGGCGGTTTTGTGTGTGGTTACTTCTACATCTTCCGTTTCGTCCATTTCACCGGAGTCGTTTGCCTCTTCTTTACTTGAATTTATTTGATTATTCTGCTTCTCAACAATCATTTCTTTATTCTTCACTTTATTCTCTTTGTTTTCTTTGTTAACACTCAACCAGTCTTTGGCTTCGTTCTTTGATATCTTCTTCTCGAATATAACATAACCGTCTTTCGTAACATATTGCAGTACTGGAGTTAAAATATTGCTTGGACTCGGACCTTTTCCTTTCCTCCTTTTAGAATTCCTGCTTTTGCGCTTCGTGTTAAAGCGCCTTGTTCGTCTTGCACCTCTCAATGACTTCCACACGTCGCTACTAGTGTCACTTGACGAGGATATATCGATGTCAGAACTGTCGGTATCGATGTCAGTATCAGAATCAGTATCTGAGAACACTGGTCTTCTACGTCTTTTAGCTCTACGTCTCCGTTTCAGATTCTTCTTCTTCGACTTCTTCGGCTCCTTATAAGAAGGATCAGGCGAGTAGAATGGCATCACTATGACTGGCAACTTGCTTCCTGGTGATCCCGACATGACCGGCATGGGCATGGGTGGTCCAACTGGAGATCCAGGTATCGACGGGGGGGCTCCTGGCATTAGCGGCATAGGCATAGGAACAGCCCCCGGTGGCATGGCACCTGCTCCAGGTGGGAATGGAAACGGAGAGCGTTGTAGCCGTTTTATGTTTTGTAGGTTTGGTGCATTTTCACCATTTGCCAGCATTGGCATTCGACAGTGCATCGGAAGATCTTGAGGGAGGAAATCCATTAAATTTGTTGGACATAATGGCAGTACGGGTTCTTTAGACAGAGCTCTCTTGGAGAAAAGCAAAATTATTAATCGGAACACCGACAACGTCCAGCTGGTTAGCGAATTCATTTCTATGGCCTGTTTGTGAATTATTCGATCTGCTTATATGTATATGAATTTTCGGACATTCTGTTCGAATAAAACAAAGAAACTAACACACTTTTGCGCAATTATTTTCATTGTTCGCTCACAAGTGCAGTTTATGTAATAGACTAATTATGCATTTGAATTTTTAAAGGTCGAGTCACACATAGGGGCAAGAATGAAGAAAATTTGCTCACTTTTGACACTTATGCCTATTTTACTTTTACATTATTGGTTTTATTAGATTTAAATTGCTTCTTTACTAAAGTTTGGAGACTTAACAAGAAATTGAAGTTACCTGATCATATACAAACACATCGTATTCAGCCATTGATATGAGAAAATATATTAATAATTTGTATGAAAAGTATGTTCATCTGTCCATCATCTATAAACAAATAAAAACTTATACAAAAGGAAAGACGGAGTCAAATCAAATGCGATAAGTCTTCAAAATAATTGTCGTTGTACACTGCACCTAATGTTATTGCTTTAAACAGTATTTAAGAATCGATTTCGTAGATTTTGTTGCACTTCCACCACAAACCGACTTATATTAGTATTTCCAGCCAATGTACAGTCACGGTGCAGGTAAAATTAATTTAGTCTAATCATTCGATATTTATTTAATTACAAGTATTTAAAAATCGTCAATCTCTATATAAATTATTATAATAAATTAATTTACCACCGGTTTGGGAACTAACCGGATAGAAACCTTTTAAAAAAAAAAAAAAAAATGTGAAATTTTCTATTAAATTGGTAATGTTTTTGCATTTTGTCTTCATTCATATTAAATATTATTTAAATATTTTGATTTCTTATCAATTCACGACTAAATAATATTAATATATATTTTTTTATTATTTCTAATTGGAAATAATTTTATTATTGACTTAGCTATTGCTATTGCACGCGACTTCGTCCGCGTAACTTTATATAATATAGCCTAATAATTTATTCATGTTATTCGCTGACAATATAAATAACTTCCCAACAGTGAAAGAATTTTTCAAATCGGTCTAGTAGTTTCGAAACCTATTCAATGTAAACAAACATATAGGACTACTTGCTAAACATGGCTCGGTGTATTGTTTTAGATGAATTCTGTAACAGTAATATGCATTCTCCTCACGATGCAACAAGTTCTTCAAGCTGCATCGCAATATATGTCACCGAATATTATGTCTTCCCTGTCTGCAATGCCTGGAATGTCTGGAATGATGCCTTCGCAAATGATGCCGCAACAAAGCTTCATATCTATGCCGTATAATTCTATAAATAAACGCAAAAATTCGCATAAGAAAAGACGCAAGAGGAGACGACGACGCAAGAAATATTTGACGAGCTCGAGCGAATCGTCAACGGACGACAGTTCTCAGGAATACGGAAAGATGAACAGGAAAAATGAAAATTTCAAAGGAAAGAAACGAAGACAGGTGTTGACACCTGTTGTTTCCTACGTTACGAGGAATGGTTATGTGGTATATGAGAAGAAAATTAAAAATGAAAAAGCTAAAGATTGGCTGGAAAATAGAAAGGGGGATTTCGAAAACAGCGATGAAATATATTAGATTTTATTTCCAATGTAATATTATTACAAATTTTATTTAAATTTTAATATCTACTTTTGCATATTTTGTTTTGTACATTTTATAAAATAATAAATAACCAAGAACCCATTCAAATTTTTTTTATTGCTTGCCACTTTCAAAAATATTCACCTAGATAAATATATTGTAATATTTAATACATGAAACTATTTTTTTTAAATGTGCACTTACATTGAAATCTAGAAAATAATCTAGGTTTTATTTTCAAAAGATCGTTTTGAGTTTTAGTATGATGTGCATAAAAATATCACCTTCAGTTTCGAAAACGACATAATAATATGTAATTTTTGCTATTTTGTATTCCCAGGCACTTGTTGACGAAGGATAACTTAAAGATGGGCTATGAGTCTCATTTAGTTTATCTATAGTAGTAATATTATAAAGAGAGAATATTCGTATTTTTGTATTATTGTTTGTAAATAAATAAATACAAAAAATACTTGGTCGATTTTTAAAAACCTATGTGTAGAAAGCTATATTATCAGCGAGTAACATTACATAAAATTACGCGGACGAAGTCGCGTGCAAAAGCTAGTAATACATAAACTGTTAATGCTCCTCATCAGATCTCGATAAAAATAATATAATGTACTACAAATCCTGAAAATTTTATGCGTGTTTATGCGTCAGACGTAGATTCTTTATTTGGGTCATTGTTTTGGTTTTATTCGAAAGTGCCTTTTTTGTATCTCTGACCTTTTTTTGTATCTAATAAATAATTAATATTATAGATTGGTTATGATTGAATTTGCGTACTGGTAGGAAATCATTTATAACCAATGTATCTAACGATTACATTATTATGTAGACATTCTACATTTTCAATAGGAACAATAGGCATTATTTCCGATTGTTCTATTTAAACGAACTAATAGTACATTCTCAAAGAAATTAACATCTACTACGCCTACGAAGCACTACAGTTCAGATAATATCTCAAACTCGAATATTGACGTCTTTTAAAATAACGTGAGAATAATTAATATATTTTTTACATTAATTACGGAACTAGCAAATTGACAATCCATGTGATGGTATATGGTTACTGTCGTTCCCTTAAAGTGTAAATCATATTCTTAGTCAGCTGATGATGATGGCAAAGTCTTTGGAAAGAGAAAAGTTGAGAGAAGAAAGAAGTCTTGGTTGAAGAACATCAGGAAGTGTATAAACATCGCAAAAGTTGATGCACTCTGGCGATGTGACGTCAAATATGCGCAGTAACCGAATTTTGGGACTGTTTGTGAGGTATAACATGGGTATAACGACGCAGGGACGGGCCAGGGAATGAGCGAGACGCAATGATAACATTTTATACGAGAGAAAGCAGGTCCGCCGTATTGTTCGCAATTCTACAAGTGCAAACGAAAGATACCCGTCAAGGGCAGAGTCCATCAAGTTTTGCGATGATTATACCAGGATAGTAAAGTTGTTCAGAAGAACTTTAGTTCGTCTTTTTGTCTTTCTTATAAGGAGGACTCTTCCAGGCTGATCGGATTTTATTTTTCAGATGCAGTTTTCCAAATATATCGTTTCATTTTTAAGCATGTCACAAGTAGATAGTTGGGATAATTGTGATTACCCGAAGCAAACCGATATACAGGGGACAAACCCAAGCAAATACTATTGGCCCTGGTCTCCGGGATACAAATTGGGAGACCGAATGTTACCCTTGTATTTTGTCAGAGGTTGAAGTGATAATGTATATTTAGATATTATTACTAAGTATATTAAAACAGTGACAATATAAATAATGCTTAAGAACATTTTGATAAATCTGAATTATTTTTAAGAAGTGTTTTAATTTTTAAAATTGACAACTTTATTACCCCGTCCCATTTCATCAATACTAATAATAAATCAGTAAGTGTAGGTATTAAGTATTAAGTAACATAAGTAACTGATTTTCACGCTTCTGCCGCTTTGGTTAGAAAATTGATTTATTTTACTTTTTTGGAAACCTGGTTTCGAATGAAGAAAAATAATTCTGTTGTCTAAACTGGTTTCCAACCTTTGGTTTCCAAAGCGGCTGAAGCGGATTTTCATGAAACTTGGTAGATGATGTGATATTAACCCTCCATGGTCCATGCTCTGACCATAGAAATATTGTATTGTATGTTTATTGTAGTGACTTAACATGTCACATTGTAAATCTATTTTCTATTTGTCTGTCTTATTACCATGTACACTTTTATGTTGAATAAAACCTAATATATCTAGGTTTTGCTGTCTTATTTCAATTTATTCAACATAATGGAAAAGTATTTAAGACCAGAAAGGTTCGACGGGGACCCATCGGTGAAATTCACGGCAAAGGAATGGAGCCATTGGAAAATGACATTCCTAAATTTTCTGGCTGCACAAACAATGCCTCCCGTTATGGCTGGCAAAGGAAATGTTGCTGCACCACCCCTAGACATGAATATCATCAAGCTTCAACTGTTAGTAAATCATATATCACCACGAGTATATTCTTACATCAGTGAATGTGAACATTACGACGACGCCATTAAAACGCTTGACAAGCTTTACGTCAAACCACATAATATTATTCATGCTCGTCACATGCTCACGACTAGAAGACAACAGGCAGACGAGACGGTAGATGATTACATGCAATCTTTGAAACAGTTGGCAAAAGACTGTAATTTTACTAGCATAGATGCCGAAACCAACAAGAATGATACAATCCGAGGAGCATTCATAGCCGGAATGACATCTTCAAAGATACGATCAAGATTGTTGGAGAGCTTAACGTTAACCCTAGAGGAAACTTACAATATAGCAGTTTCTATGGAAATGGCAGAACTAAATTCGCAAATTTATGTCAGTCAAAACCTAACAGTTAGTGCTCTACATGGCAATTCTAAATTAGAATTACAAAACGCGCCCACTAATGTTGGAGACATCAATGTTGCAGCTGCTACCAGTTCTAATGCTACTTCTTCTGGACGTAAATGTTTCTTCTGCGGGGGGTCAATACACCCAAGAAAGTACTGCCCCGCTCGTGAATCCATCTGCAAATCCTGCGATAAAAAAGGACATTTTGCGAAGGTGTGCCGCTCCAAATACTCTAGTGCGTCTACCACTCTATCTAAGGGCTGCGATCACTGCACAGCTTGTATTATCGCTGCCACACCAGCTTCACTACGTAAGGCTATAGTTACTGCATTCATAAAAGGCGTTCGTGCTGACGCTCTCATAGACACAGGGAGCTCAGTTAGTTTCGTGAATGAGGACTTCGCCAACCTATCCAATCTTAAGAAGACACCTTGCATGCAAACTGTTTCTATGGCTTCGCTATCTCATACCTCACAAGTTAAAGGCATAACCTGCCAGAACATTAAAATTGGCGATCACTGTTACAACAGCATAAACTTATTCATTGTCAAAAATCTTTGTGCTGACTTGATAATTGGCCACGATTTACTCTCAAACCACTCGAGTCTTGAGTTCGCATTTGGGGGACCCAAAGAGGTATTTAAGGTATGCTGTGTCGTAGAGGCTTCTGTTCCTGCCGTACCTTTGTTTTCTAATCTGATTTCGGACTGTAAACCGATTGCTGTAAAGTCACGCAGGCACAGTACTGAAGATAAGATATTTATTGAAAATGAGGTGAAGAAATTACTAGAAGACGGTATCATTGAAGAAAGTCAATCTCCTTGGAGGGCTCAAGTCCTTATTACTAAAAGTGAAACTCACAAGAAGCGTCTCGTGATCGATTATTCACAGACGATCAATCGATTCACTCAACTTGACGCCTACCCCCTTCCAAATATTGAGGAAACGGTGTCTAAAATATCGCAATATTCAATTTTCAGTGCTATAGACCTCCAAAGCGCGTACCATCAGGTTCCCATACTTGTAAAAGAGAAGCCATATACAGCTTTTGAAGCAACAGGAAATCTATATCAATTTCGTCGCATCCCGTTTGGCGTAACTAATGGTGTAGCCAGTTTTCAACGGACGATAGACTGGTTGATACGAACGGAAAACCTGAAAGGAACCTACGCTTACCTTGATGACATAACGGTTTGTGGTAACACGCAGGAAGAGCACGATATTAACTTGGAAAGATTCCTTAAAGCTGCCGACAAATACGGCCTCACAATTAATAATTCTAAAAGCAAATTTGATCAGAGAATAATTAATCTACTCGGTTATACTATAGGGCCAAAACACATTATAAAACCAGATAGTGATAGACTGCAACCCTTATTGAAGATGCCTCCACCTAACGATACAGCATCTCTTAGAAGGGCGTTGGGTATGTATGCCCATTACTCAAAATGGATACCCAATTTTTCTGAAAGAATTCATCCACTAGCTCATGTCGATAAATTCCCATTGAATGAGGCCGCCCTATCATGTTTCGAAAATTTAAAATCCACAATTGCAAAATCATCTGTTCGTGCTATCGACGAGAAGCTGCCTTTTGTTGTTGAAACTGATGCTTCGGAACATTCGATCGCCGCAACGTTGTGTCAAGATTCGAGGCCCGTAGCTTTCTTTTCACGATCATTAAATGCTAGCGAATTAAATCATTCTGCTGTGGAAAAAGAGGCGTACGCGATTGTTGAATCTTTGAAAAAGTGGCGACATTTTCTTATAGGAAAGCCATTTACTGTCGTCACTGATCAAAAGTCAGTTTCATTCATGTTCGATAACAAGCACTCGAGTAAGATCAAAAATGAAAAAATCCAAAGATGGAGACTTGAATTAGCACCGTTCAAGTACGACATAGTGTATCGACCAGGCAAAGATAATCGAGCTGCAGACGCCTTATCACGCGTGTGTTCATGCGCTACGATTACAACGAACACATCTAAGCTTAAATCGTTACACACAGCACTTTGCCACCCAGGAGTAACACGAATGTATCACTGGATAAAGTCAAAGAATCTACCGTATTCTCTCGATGAAGTTAAAACAATGACTCGTAACTGCCAAATTTGTGCAAAAATTAAGCCAAGGTATTATAAAAATGATGAACCATTACCGAAACTTATAAAAGCTACATCTCCCTTCGAACGGCTCAGCGTTGATTTTAAAGGACCAGTGCCGTCGAATACTAACAACCGTTACATTCTTACGGTGATAGATGAATACTCCAGGTTTCCATTCGCATTCCCATGTAGCGACATCAGTTCTAAGACTGTCATAAAAAATTTGAACAATTTATTCATGATGTTTGGAATGCCAGCATATGTTCATTCGGATAGAGGGACTCAATTTCTCTCTTCAGAAGTTAAAGAGTTTCTCAACTCCAGAGGAATAGCGACCAGTAGAACAACCGCTCACAATCCTCAAGGGAATGGTCAAGTGGAGAAATTAAACTCTACTGTTTGGAAAGCGTTACAGCTGGCCTGTGAATCACACGACACACCTATTGAGAGATGGGAACAATACCTTCCAGTAGCACTGCACTCTATACGATCCTTGCTATGTACTGCTACTAATTGTACTCCTCACGAAAGGATGTTTTTACATAGACGCCGTTCTCCTAATGGCAGTACGATACCTACCTGGTTGAATGAATCTGGTCACGTTCTAATAAAACGATTCGATCGCAAAAACAAATACCAGCCGCTCGTAGAAGAAGTAGAAGTATTACAGGCAAACCCCGAGTACTCTTTTGTAAAACTCAAAGACGGGAGAGAGACTACAGTGTCCAATCGCCATCTTGCGCCTATTGGACAACAAGGTGAAGGTGAAATCATAGATCTGCCTACTCTAGAATCAGTGTTGGAAGAGGAACCAGATATAAGCTTTAGTGATACTGCATCAAATTATAATACTCCGCTAAACACGCCTCCCAGAACAGAAGCTTTGATCTCTTCTCCTCCAACAGATTTGCCACTTCTTTGTGAAGATCCTTCAACTTCTATATCTCCCCAGCAAAATTTGTCACCTATTGCAGAGGCTCCTGTTCCTAGGAGATCTGGAAGAATCCGCTCTTTACCACGGTACCTGAAAGACTATAGTGTGGGAGAATGATGTGATATTAACCCTCCATGGTCCATGCTCTGACCATAGAAATATTGTATTGTATGTTTATTGTAGTGACTTAACATGTCACATTGTAAATCTATTTTCTATTTGTCTGTCTTATTACCATGTACACTTTTATGTTGAATAAAACCTAATATATCTAGGTTTTGCTGTCTTATTTCAGTAGATAAACAGTTAGACGTACAGGACAATTTGACAGCAGCCTGTCCAGTGGTATATATAGATCAGTGCTAATCGCTGGCTGTTTCGCTGTCAAGCAAGTGTCACAGGTTGGCTGTCACTTGTCAGTCAGCTGAGCAACAGTCATCATGTATGTAAATTAAATTGCCGCCGCTTGCTTGTGCCCACTGCCTGCAGTCGGCGGCTGATACTGTTTTTTTATTTGTTTTAAATTTTTATTAAAAGATATTTTATAACGGTCTCAGTGATCATGTTCTGCGTGCGTTTCGTTTTAAATTAGTTGTTGAGTTGATTTGAGTGTTTCTTTTGATCAGAACAGTGGATTCACCTGAAGTAATTAAAAAAATAAAGCCTTTGCCTTATCAAAGCCATCGGGAAATTTTCAAGGGTGATCATTTGATCAACACCGGATAATGTTTACATGAACATAATATATTTTAAACTGTGGCAATAAATACAATGGATTCGAATGACAAAAGTTGGAAAACTAAAGTCGGATTTGCTATCAATTATGATTCCGATCAAAGTTCCGAGGAAGATGTGTAAGTACGTCTTTTTTAAAAATATCTCCTACACAACAGACAGTTCAAGGTTAAAGTTATTAACACTAAATACAGTTTGCTGAAAACCACATAATTTACGGCACAAATTGCTGGTTTATTATGTATTTACATATACGAGGTACACTTGCAGTTAAAATACCTATATTTTAGAAATTATTTCATTTTCTACTAGTTGTGCCCGTGAGGTCGCACGCGCTTTACTTCGTTTTTTGAAAATACCACAACAATCTAATATTTTTCCAGGATAAAAAGTATCCTATAAGTTAATCCAGCTTTTAAACTACCTGTGTGCCAAATTTCATCCAAATATGTTTAGCCGTTTTTGTTTGAGCAACGTCCAAACATAACAAACTACCATTTACCTACTTAAAACTCAAATTTTAACCTTACTTCATGTATTGCTATAAGATATACTGAAGTAATTAGCATAAATGTATATTTAAATCCTGCACAATTATATAATTTATCATGCACAAACATTACGATACATAGCAATTGTATTGTTATCAGTAAATAAGGCTTTAAGTGTTGATAACGAAAATAAACAAAACCCACTGAAAATCTACCAAATTGGTGCTGGTAATAAGTAGATTAGATAAAAACCTAACTTAGTCCAATATACCTACATTAGGTATATTAAATGACCCTATTATTTCATAATTTTTAAATTAAGCATACCTTTTAAGGAACAAGTACTTTTTAAGATCACTTATAAGAAATATATAGTTATTATTAATGGCCAATTTTTTCATGGAACTCAAACGTCTGTGTTTGGTTTTGGAAATCACTTAGCATCTACCAGGATCTGTATTTCCTAGCTTGTTTATTCTGAATCTTTTGAAAGTCGGAGTGAATAGGCATCGTCTAGATGATCTCGCTCCGTCATAGGCTTCATTGCTACACAGCTGGTTGTTGCCCATGTCACACTGATCGGTCTCTTTAATTTAGCCGAACTATCCGAATGAACGTGTTGGTGACATGTTTCAGTGACACTACAGACGTTGTAGTGAGACACGGTAGACTGTCAGCGTCATATTTACTTGCTGACGGTGGGGACGGGTCGGAAGCCGATCTTCTTGGTACAACACCACCACGCACCAGGATAAGGTCTAAGGAGAGAAAGAAGTGAGTACAGTTGGAAGGTGCTTACACGGAGACAAAACACTCGGTGCAATATTTGTTTAGAATATTTTAAATATTTTTATCCATTTGTAAGTGAATTATGAAAAAGCAAAACCATTTAATTCCCGGTACATCACCTAACTAAATTATGTTTATTTATTCATTTGTATATTTAAAAAAAAAAAACCTGTGAAGTAATTCCCAGTAAATTACCTCGATAAATGTACATAATATTATAGATTGCACATCTGTAAACAAATATTGCACACATATACAAATAGTTAGTCTTGATTTGATGTCTTTATATTGTCTGTCCTTTGATTTATTATGTGTATGTTTTAAATTCGCACATCAGAGTGCCTTTTGTATTATTTCATGGTGGCCTTTTGTAAGCAAATATGTTAGGGCAGTTAATAAATAAATGAAAATGTTTATTAACAATTGGAAAAATCGTTTTTACAATGACCGCTTGTTAACCAATAACTTAGCCTTCGCTCTTCTATAAAAGCTAGTAACAATATATATATATATATTTTAAATAGAACTAAAGGTAAAAACAGAATAGTAAAGTCCAAAATTTGTACAGGTTAAAGTGCTTTTATGTTTGTTTAAACTAACGGGAATGTATAACTATGTATTTTTATGTAATTGAGCACAGATACAATGGCTATCTTATCTAAATACCCACAACATGGCTATTATACTATCAGGACCTGCATAATCCATAATGAATGGTACTTGGATTTTTTGTAATATTGACTAAGTAAAGTGTATTTGTTACTTTTTTATTTTTTGACTTTGTTCTAGCTAGATAATTTGCCAAAATACTTCTAAGATCTTGTTAAGATTAATTAGTTAATAAGAACTTATTAACTAATTAATCTTAACAATTAAATCTTAATCTTAATTAATTAGTTAAATAGCAATTTAACCAATGTTTAATAATGAAAAAATTACAACAAACATTAGTCTTTAAAATAGTTATGGTGTTTATTTTATATTTGATATTTAAAGAGATTAGAAATATTATATTTGTCACACTGGTTGTCATGCAAAGTTAGGTCGTTAGTGTATATATAAATATATACGGCACCACTATAGTGTCACATGATTATTTAAAAATAATTCCAGAGCAATATTTGACGCCATCGGTGGACAAAGCCGTATGCTAAAAGATCGAAGAAACTCTGACTACTTTCCAATGAGTGTTCCACAGGCACCTACGTCAGGTAATTACGAATTTGAGTCGAAATTACTTAAATAGTTTTGAAAATTCTTTCACCTATAGAAGGCTATATTATCAGTGTATTTTATTTTAAATAATAAATAAATTATCTCTACAAAAATTACAATAATTTAATCTAATTTGTCAAAGTTTTTAATACAGTCAATATCGAACTAGGATTATTTTTATTTTAATTAAAGATTTTTTTAATAAAAATATATTTTTCCAGCGACCCGTCCCCGGTTTCACACAGTGTTTTAAAAATATATATACTTTCTTAGCAGATGCTCACATTTTAAAAGAAAACTGTGTTCCTAATTTTAAAAGAAACAGCCTCTAGATCTAAATCTAATCTAAATCAGTCAAGAATATCAGTAAATACAAAATATTAATTTCAGAGCGTCTAAAGCGTCGCTCAACATTGAAATTGCTGCGATCTAAGGAGAGGGATTTTAAGCAAAACATGAGTCAAAGTGAGAACAAGGCGGATTCGATGCCGCTCAGCAACGCGCTTCCAGCCATACCCACCTTGGTAAGTGCAATTCTCGACCTTAACCCAGCACACATATGGTTCAAAGTTGCATTTCAACACATCCTTATCTCGGTATTTCATGAAGCCACTTTATTTTTAAACGTATGATAGATGATTGTGTGCAGTTACAGACAGATATGAATGTTACTAATAAAATATATAGTAAATTGTAAATTTTCAATGTTATATGGCATGTCGTCATTATTGTCTTAGTGAATGCATCATGTCACACAATAAATAAACAAAATGTGTGCCTAAAAAGTCTGAACAGTGATAAGATAATTATGTTATATTACTACTCAAAACATTTTTAATTTAAATGGAACATATTTTTTACTATGACTTATCTCAAACTGTTTAAATATCTCTTAATATTTTTCTGGAGGATAACCTATTTGTACTCATTTCTTTTAAAAGTTACTATTGAAAATGTTATTCATCGCATCATGTAAATATTACGTAAAAGTCATATGTAAAGATCGGCAAAGAAGCCATATTATTTAACCTAATATGGTGTTATTATATAACTAGCTAATGCCTGTGACTTCCTTCGCGTTGAAAAAGAAAAAAGTAGCCTATCATGTGTTCCGTATGTCTAAATGTTTATCTACCAAGTTTCATGAAAATCAGTTAATTCGTTTAAGAGTTATGGAGGAACATACGCGTACATACATACAATACCTACACTTATATTTATTGTTAAGGAGCATTATGTGAGGTGGACTGTAATGGACTGTAGTCATTAATATAAACTTTAGGACAATATTCAAAGAAAATGTAGTCAGCAAGAAGATTATATGAGTAAATTATGGAAAAGCTTTTTATGATGACAATAAATCCTAAATTCTCATATTCTAAAACGTCAGGTGGAGTCATGCAACCGGTTTATGTCACTGACGTCGCGGCTCAAGTGCCGCTCGGCGGGCGGAGAGGGGGAGCGTGGGGACGGAGGTGAGGGGGAGGAGGCGGGCGAAGGGCGGGAGGAAGTGCCGCAGTCGCGCGTCGACTTCCACAACACGTTCTCGATGCTGATCAAGATGGGCAGCGCGGAGAAGGGCGCGCGACGCGCCATCAGCCGCGAGGAGCAAGTGTGGCAGAACGAGCTCAAGGACCTGATCTGGCTGGGGCTGCAGGCGCGCGTGGCGGGCCGCTCGCTAGCGCAACAGGATGCGTGGCTGTGCGCAGCGCGCGGCGGATTGCCCTCGCTGCTGCAACGGCTGCAGCGCTTCAGCGTGGCGCGCGAATGCCAGTGCGCAGCGCTGCAGTGCGGACGCTGCAGCCGCGCGGTAGGCTCGACGGCGCGGCGGCTGCGCTCGCTGCTGGGAGAGGTGCACGCGGCGCGCGCTCTGTACCCGTCGCGCGCCGCGCTGGCGGCCGAGCACCCGGCGTTCGCGGGTGCGCAGCTGGACGACCGCCTGAAGGCCATGTGCCTCTGGTACAACATGGTGATCCACATGCGCATGACCATCCTCTCGCTGCGGCGACTGCTGCGCGGCATCGCCGACAAGCGCCACCGCGCGGACGACCCCGCCTTCGCGTGAGCATATTACTAACGTTATCCCTTTTGCGAAAATTAATGCGTCACATTGCGGAAGATTTAACTGAAGTTAACTTAAAAGCTAATCCATTAGTTAACGATTAACAGTCTTGTCTCCAGCTATGGTTATAGCTGATGTAATGTCTTCTCTTTCTTCTCTGTTTTCCTGCATACACAGACGAATGATTTTAAGTGGTAATATTTTAGGCAAACGGCAACCGAGTGTGCCTCTGAGGTTAGATTTGACATGGAAACATTGAGCACCACGCCCACCGACTCGAACAACAGCAACTGCAGCTCCGACGGGAGGGATGGAACCACAGCCGACCTACACAACGCGGACACTCAGACTACTAAATGTAACGGTAAGTTACTAATGTATCTTTACCCCCAAAAAGAATGGCACCCCAGTTGTGACACTACGAGGATAGGACACGGTGCTATCTCGTTTACATTTTGTTCTTGCTAATACTATACTATTATCTATGTTAACTTGTAACTAGATATTATGGCACTAACACGCAAACATACGCGCGAACGTTTGTTCATTGTTTTTGTTCGTATTCTGATTTTTGAGCGCAATTATACATGGTCCTTCGAGCCGGACAATTGCGCTCAAAAATAACCAAACGAGAGATCGAGGGTTTAACTCAAAATATAAAGAATACAGAATGGGTAAATCAATCTTTATTAAATAAATAAACATTTCGAATGATTAAAAGTCTCAATGAAACAATCTTTCGCGCATATGTTGCGTATTGTAGTTACAAATGGTACACATAATTAAATTTAATCAACCGTCAACGGTCGAGGGTCTTACTAAGTACTTTTGACCGGCTCCTAAGTACTGGTGCTTCCACGAGTAGCGCCAAAATAAAACAGCTGAGGGTAGTTGCAGCAGAGAGGCGCGAGGCGGAGTCGGCGCACAGCACGGCGGACGAGAGCGGCTACAGCTCGGAGGACGCGAGGGACGACGTGTACGAGCTGGGCGACCTCGCGGACCTCACCCGGCTCAGGCTGCTCGGCAACTGTGACGTCTCGCCCTACAGGTTACGTATATAGTACTCGCAACTCGCCAACTTTTCCATAAATCAACCTGATTGTAGCATATTTTATTTATTTAACTTAACAAATATGCAAATACTTTTGACTTTTGCAAATCTGTACAATTAGCTTGGCTCAATTAGAGATAATTTATTGTATTTTTTTTTTTCATTTCTAAGAATATATTTTAATAAGTAAAAGAATGCTTTTATATTTAGGCTAACGTGTCTGATTGCAGATCATACCACAACGAGATATTGAAGACCCAAGGGGTGAGGCGCTCTATGGTCTTCATAGAGAAGATGAAGGAACGTCTCCTCGGGAAAGTCTACTACACATTTGAGAAGCTCGAAGTGAGTCTTCCAAGACCGTATTTTTTTCATAGTAGTCTGTTAAAAGATACAACAGGTCGCTATACTTTATGTCCGGCTCGAAGGACCACGTAAAGTTTTGCATATTGAAGATTTATTATTTACTCGTAAGTATTGTTTCACAGAGTCCCCAACCGGACGACGCGTACAGAAAAAACGGTTCCATCGAAGTCTTTGAAGACTCTAAACAAGATGAAGAGAACGCCGACAATGTTAAGGACGAGGAGACATCAAAAATTTATGAATTGAAAAGGTAGGGGTTTCAAGTAATAATTAACAGAACCTTTATCCTTTATCCTTGTGTCGCAATGATCAATGTTTGTTGTGCAGATACGGTTGCTGGTCAGAGGAGAGCCTGTCGATGGGTCTGCCCTCGTACAGGAATCACTTCCTGCTGCTGAATTGCATCTGCATGGAGGTGGTCCACGACTACTTGGAGCTAAGGCTGGAGGGCAAGCCCGAGAACCCTTCGTGTCTCACAATCAAACAGTTGATCCACGAGCTGAAGGAGGGGCTCGACATAGCGACGGAGATGCGCGCGCGCTTCGTGGCGAACGTGGGGGCGGCGCAGCGCGGGTGGGGCGAGGCGGCGCAGGCGCGGCTGGCGTTGCGCGCCTTCGACCGCTCCGTGCGTCTGGCGCTGCAGCAGTTCCTGGGCTACGTGCGCGCCATTTCGCTCACGGAGGCGTTGCCGCGCGCCGCGCTCGACGCCGAGTGGGCGTTCGCCGCGCGACTCGCGCAACGCCATCGCGCCGTCGCCGCGCTCGCGCCGCCCGTGTTCGCGTGAGTACCGTCAATGTACTACATGTATGCATTTCGCACGCCATACAATACACTAAGAACTTTGTAGACGACACGTTTGGTCTAGTGGCTAGTAACCCTAGCTGTTAACCAAACGGTCGCGCTAGGATTACGTGTTAATATTTACCTTTGTACCCGAGTCATGGATGTTTTGTATTTATAATATGTATGTATTTAAAAAAAAGTAATCTATGTAGTATATCACATAGTATAACTAGATGGTGCTGTGTTAAATAACTCTATAGATCATATCTTGTGTAAACTTTGTTCATCTTGATAATGAATGGTTATTAAAGGTTAATACTATCATAGTGAAATCTTGCTATACTCGGAAAGTTAAAACAAACGAACACTTTAACGAATTGTTATGATGGCTTTCTCAATTATGATTTAAATTTATGGTCCTACGACGGTTATGCTTCTCTAGACAGATTGAAAATACTGTATGAAGACATGAACGCTCATAGAAGTTCTCTTTTTGTTAATTAATTGACATTTGTATTTTCAGGGAGATCGCCTGCAACCAAATGAGTCGAATATTGCAACAGTTTCAAAAAGACTTCGAGGAGTTATCGGTAATGGACAAGAGAGAGGAGGAATTGGACAGGTGTGTATATCGTACTTTAAAAAAAAAACATATACACCTAAAATTATAAATATAAATACGATATAAAGTTAGAAAATAAATATTTATAAAACAAACAAAAAAAGCCAATTAAGTAAACAACAAACACAATTTCAAAGGAACAGACGCGTTTGCACTTGTGTGTGTGTTCGTGTGCGTGTGTGTGTGTGTGTGTGTTAGAATTTTGTTCGTAACTACGAACAAAACTCAAACTTGGAGGGGTGCCAACATTAGGTTATTTTACCCTATATAAGACATACAGACATGAAATAAAATATATGTGATTGTACACTATTAAAGCCTATTTTAATCTGAATGATTGTAGACCGAAGAAGTTGACGGTGTACGGGCTTTGCCGAGCGGCGCAGCAGATGTATTCGGCGCAACGCGAGCGCACGTTGCAGTCCGCGCAGTGGGCGAGAGTGTTGGCCGCGAGACTTGCGCGTGCGCCGGGCGCAGTCTTCCTGCGACAGCGCGACGACATATTCGTGAGACTGTTTTTCTTTTCTCATAGAGGCGGATCACTTGATATGCCAGGTGGCCACCGTCGCTTTCTGAACAATACTTTTGTTTGATAAAGGATAAGGAGAAT
Organism: Synanthedon vespiformis; assembly: GCA_918317495.1. Taxonomy (NCBI): domain Eukaryota; kingdom Metazoa; phylum Arthropoda; class Insecta; order Lepidoptera; family Sesiidae; genus Synanthedon; species Synanthedon vespiformis. The sequence continues at coordinate 213,368 of OU906954.1, read as the reverse complement.
GGGGGTGATTTATGATTTGCGAAAACACGCAGTCAATTAGAGATCGAATTCTTTTATGTGATGATGAAGGGACGAGGACAAGAAATATGTAATACCACACGGTCTATCCAATCCGTGACTGCAATATTAAGTGTGGTGTGATCATAAATTACTATACTTTTTTAGCTCATTGCATTGCCTTGCTTCAAAAACATTGAATTTTGTGATTACACTCATGGAAATATGTATATAGCCACTTAATTAATTTATTTATTTTTCAAAGTTACACCAACAGCACAACAAAAAAACTTATAATAGGTTTAGGTAATACAAGACAATTTTAAGGTATACACAGATAAATTACAAAATAGAAATTAATGGGATTCAAATCGCACATGATATGTTGCATTTTATTAACTGTTTGACTGTCGATTTTAAACCACAATCGGGGTGTGGTCGCAGTGCACGCTGATGGCTTTGCGCGATTGCATCGTGCGGCAGACGACACTAGTGCTGGAACGCAGCAGCGCGCCGGTCCTTGCAGCCGACGATCCGACGCTGCCGCGCGTGCGAGAGCTTCTGCTTCAGATCTACAAGCTCGGCTTCGAGGTAATAGCTCTCTCTCTCTCTCTTGCACACTCTCACTCTCTTGCAACTCTGTCCGAGCACGCAACGCGCACGCGATTTTGTTCGCAGCTGCACAAGCACTTGTACTCGTTCGTCCACTCGCCCGCCAAGGCGGCCGAGACTCAGTCGCGTCGGCCCGTCTCGCTGCAGCCTGCGCGCGCGCACACGCCGCTCAGACGCCGAAGACCAGAGACGATGATCGTTCACGAGTCTATCAATCCTCTGGTACGAGTTTGTGTGTGACTCGTGTTTGTTTTCGTGCTTTTTGACGTGTCTGCTTCGTATTTCGTACGGTGTCGCATGAAATATTTGGAAAGGGGTGTCTAAATGTCTGTCGATGTGGTTATTGAAACCACATCGATCGTTTATATTGTTTGTTTAATTTTATTGTTGTTTGTTTAATTATTTATTGTTCGATTCGCAAGCCAAGGGAGATAGTGTATAAAAAAACATTTAAACATCAAAAGTAGCCATAAATTTCTCATAGATTATTTCAAAATTTGTTATTGTTTTTGGATTTCTTGCAATATTGATGTGTATATGTGTGTATATTTCAGCTACAAGGGAAATATTTATAATCTGCTTATCAAATTTTTATTTCAATTTTCATTTGATTCAGTTGTGAATTTTCCCATATAAATAAACATTTTGATGATATTCAGATCCACAAGGAACTGCACCGGTTCGTGAAGGAATCGTCCCCGAGTCCGGTGAGCGGGTCGCAGCGTCCGCGGTTGGGTCGCGCCGATAGCATCGCCGAGGACGACACCATGTTCCAGTACAGCGAGCAAGCGGACGAGGAGGCGGACGCGGACGCGGAGGCGGAAGCGGAGGTGGAGATGCGCGAGGGCGCGGTGGAGCGGCGCTGGGCGAAGGAGGTTGCCCACGGGGTGGTGGCCTTCGCTCGCTGCTGGATGAAGTTCGTCAAGGAGCGATGCGACCGCGGCCGTGGACTTAGGCCCAGGTACTGTCACTCTGTAAATTGTTGTCTATAACCACCAATGTCAATGGTCGCTGCAGTCGAATATCATTAAAGTGTATTTTTCTCAAGTCGGGTTTGGTAAACCACAAAATTAAAGTCTGGTAATAATAGTAATGTTGTCCGACAGATGGGCGAGTCAGGGTCTGGAGTTCCTGATGTTGGCGTGCGATCCGCACAACACGAAACACCTCACCGACGAAGAGTTCGAGGTGAGTGATAGTGTTTGCATCGCGTCCGCTCACTTGTACGTCATTGAATCATCGACTCATTGACGCGCTCGATGTGTTGCAGGAGCTGAAGCAGCTTATGGACGAGTGCATCTCGCACGTGGTGGGCTCCAAGAGAGCGCCGGACGCGACGGCGGCGCCGCCTCGCGCTATTCGCACGATACACGTTAGTATACACGAACAGCGCCATTTACGTACGCACTTAAACACTGTTTTTAAATTTGCGTACGTTGCAGAGTCCCCTGTCGAGCGCCGCCTCCAGTCCCGTCCCGAAGGAGCCATCCTCGCCATCGACGCCGTCCGGTAACGACGCGCCACCCAACTTCCAAGAGTATCACGATCCGAGTAAGATTACTTATATCAAATTTGGTCCGGCTTAGCAAATTTTCACTTAACATACCCTGCACTTCCTTAAATGCAGGTCACGAGAAACGCGTCATGGACGCCATCAAGGAGCTGGAGCTCAAGCGCGAGGCGAAGCTGAGGTCGCTGCAGGCCATCGGGCGCGCGCTGCCGTCGCACGCGACGCACGTGACGCACGACGGCTACGAGCCTCGCCTGCGCCAGGTCACCTTCAGCTGGCAACGCGGGCTCAAGATCGGCCAGGGCACGTACGGCAAAGTGTACACGGTGGTCAACTCGGACACGGGGCAGCTGCTGGCCATGAAGGAGCTGAGCGCGGCGGGCGGCGACCGGCGCGCCTTGCAGCGAGCGGCGCACGAGCTGCGCTTGCTGGAGGGCGTGCTGCACCCGCACCTGGTGCGCTACTACGGCGCCGAGCTGCACCGCGAGGAGCTGCTGCTGTTCATGGAGCTGTGCGTCGAGGGCTCGCTGGAGGCGCTGCTGGCGCGCAACGGCGCGCTGCCCGAGCGCAGCGTGCGCGCCTACGCCAAGCAGCTCGTCAGCGCCGTGCGCGAGCTACACGCGCGCAACATCGTGCATCGCGACATCAAGAGCGGCAACGTGTTCCTCACGAACGAGGGCCGTTGTTTAAAACTAGGCGACTTTGGGTGCGCGGTGCGCATGCGCGGCACGCGCACTGCGGCGGGCGAGCTGCGCGGCTACGTGGGCACGCAGGCGTACATGGCGCCGGAGGTGTTCATGGCGGCGGGGCACGGGCGCGCGGCGGACGTGTGGTCGCTGGGCTGCGTTGTGGTGGAGATGGCGTCGGGCGAGCGGCCCTTCCGCAACTACGACGCCGCCTACCAGATCATGTTCCTGGTGGGCAGCGGCGCGCGTCCGCAGCCGCCCGACTCGCTGTCGCACGAGGGCCGCGAGTTCTGCGACGCGTGCCTGCAGCACGATCCCGCGCTGCGCCCGCGCGCCGACAGCCTCGCGCTGCACTCCTTCCTCATGCTGCAGCCGGAGGACGAGTGCGAGTGCGAGCCGGGCCGCCTGCTCGTCTCCTCCAGCGCGGCGGACTAGCGTTCTGCTTTTCTGATATAACATGTTCAGACTGTGTTACAGCTGCAATTGTGTTACAATTGCTTCAAACGCACGTTTATATCAATAAACGTGAAAAAGGGGGGGGGGAGGAGTGCATATTGCATGAAATGCTGCTTATGAAAAATGAGGATTTCAAAGTGTACCACACTGCGGTTTAAAAAAATGTCAAAATAGTCCTCATGTCGCATTTATTTTTCCAATTGTACAAATTATTTTGTATAAATGTTGAGATAATTCTTTTGGGTCTACACAGTGAAAATTATAAAGAGCAACTGAACAATCACCAAGGAGTTTGTGATCCATAGATATTGTTTTTTCACAGATTCGCCATTCCCTATGTACAAACTTAAATTTTGAGAACAAAGTTACACTATAAACTAAGTACTTAATGACAGCTTTAAAAACAATGTTATTTCATTATATTGTAAGAGTATATTATATACAGTGTGTATATTTTAAAATGTATTCTTAGTTTTACACGAATGTTGAAATGTAAAAATAAAATATTTTACTGTACACAATTGATTTTTAAAATTCCCACCTCAATCAAAAAATCCTCCTTAGAGTTACATGGGAAGTTATTTACAAAGTAATGAACTTTTTGTAAAATTATTAACTCTCTCTTGATTTAATTTGCATTAAAAAACAAGATGTATAAAAATATTTCAAAATGTTCAAATTCAATTATGTATAAAAGTATTTCAAATTCAATTATGTCTAAAAGTATTTCAAAATGTTCAAATTAAATTATGTCTAAAAGTATTTCAAAATTTTCAAATTCAATTATGTCTAAAAGTATTTCAAAATGTTCAAATTCAATTATGTCTAAAAGTACTTCAAAATTTTCAAATTCAATTATGTTTAAAAGTATTTCAAAATGTTCAAATTCAATTATGTCGTAAAAGTATTTCAAAGTATTCAAATTTAATTATGCCTAGAAATATTTCAAAATGTTCAAATTCAATTTTAGGTGAATTTGAATATCGAAACAATTTTAACTTGGGATTTCCTTTTATTTTCAAAAGTTCAAAATTTCCAAAATGAGAAATTTGGCCATTGACCAATATCTCTCATAACTTGTAATTTTGTAAAGATTCATATGGTAAAGGAAAAAAAAACACCCAATTTATTTCTGTTATAATTTATTTCGAATATAATATAACATTGAATTGACATTTACTTACGAACTACTGATATGTTCATATACCACATACAGTCCGAAACTGACTTGCCATCTCGTCTCTTTTGAACAATCCATAGTAGGTTATTTTTTTTCAAAATGGCACATCAAAATTCGGATGTCACTAAAAGTAGATACTACATAATGAGTGACATATAAAACCCAATTAATTTTCTTACTTTCTAAATATTACACAACAAACTACATTGTTTAATGCGATAGTTCTAAAAAAATTACAAACTCAAAAAGAAAATGGAAAAACTATACGCTTGTGAGAAGTTATACTTCTTTGGTATCAATGAAGAATATATACTTTAAAAAAATCTTTATAAAAACAATTTTAACAATCAAGTATTATATTAAACACAATATTAACAGCGTAAAATATCAGTCATGTAACTTAACTATAACTTACTTGAGTAACATATTAACTAAAAGAAAAAAGCGTAAAAAATATACTATTTCATTAAACTAACGCTCCCATAAATATAGGTAAGGAGGTCTAAATAATTCATAAAATAAAGTAATTTAATACTTAAGTAAGTAATTAAATAGGTGGCGCTGTAGTAGCATTTTATTTAGAGCGATTTTTTAACTACACAACCAACCTTAAAGGCCATTTGGCACGGGCACTCCATTTGGCAGCGCTCAACTCCATAACTCCAAATTCATGCATTATCTCATCGTGAATGTAAAAACCCAAAGGTTTAAATCGAAAGATGCGCCCTACGATTTCGTAGGGCGCGAAAAGATTAGGGCGCATCTTACACAAGTGTATTTACACTCCGAAAATTGTTCAACTGCAGTTGCACGTTAGCTACAGTGAGTGACGGTCTCTTGAAGTAAGTAATGTGTTGTCTGTGTTTAAAAGTGTGTTTAGACAAAAGTATATGTAAGTATTTTATACTTTTGTCTTCAGTATAATGTATTATGTAGGAATTTGTAACACAGTTTCGCTAGTAAGGGCGCATCTCTCGATTTAAATCTTTGTGAAAACCACGTGATTTTTGTATTCACGTGTGTGGAGCGCTGCTAAATGGAGTGCCCGTGAATGGTGGCCTTTGAACGTCACGTCATCACAAGACTAGGACCAACTGGTCCTTTTGGCGCCTATTCAATGGTTATAACTTGACAGTTTCACACCCTAATAAATTAGACCTCGTTACCGTTTTTCTACATGAACTTAACCAAAACAAATATAACTTCAATAAAGTTTAATTATTTATTGTAAATCTTTGTTTCAAAAGGCAGTAAGTAGATATGTGGTTGATTTTAATAGTAAGTATATTATATTCTTATTAATATATAATATGCGAATAACAACAATTTAATAATTAAAAATAAAGTTACTACTAAAGACACAAATTTTAAGAACATTTAATAATTTCATGTCATACTTTTTCTTGTAAATAAAACGTATAAATTATAAATGAAACTTGGTTTCATAAATAATCATATATGTAGGAGAAATTTCTTCAATTTGAAAGTTCAAACCCTTTCATCGTTAGATGGCGCTGAACCAAATAAAGTGTTACTTTAACGATAATCGTAATTTATGCATATATATTTTTAGGCGTGTAACAAACGGCTGTTTTGTCTTTCTTTTGTATAAATATTTAACAATTCCAGACTCACTCAGAGTCGATTTATTTTGGAAATCAAAAACCAATAGAGAGTCGACACTTTTTACTTATAATTTTATGATTTTCAATATAATTTCATTACATCAAACAATTTTCCATTCCTATTGGAATTAAATATGTAGGTATCCCATTTATAATATAAATATTTGAATTACCGTGCAATGCTACGCAATATTTTACAACAAACATACATATAACTACCCAATTACTAAATGTTTTTAACATTTTCTAAATGATTACTTAATCTACTGTAGCGACAGCATTTGTGTAGTGTCAGCGGTTAGCAGTCCCAAGCCAAACCGAGTCAGTGTGTGGCAGGTATCGCCCGTGTTAGACGCGCCACCAGTAGCGCCGTGTACGTAATTAAATCAATAATAAATGGAGTCAGATAATATCATTTCTCTCACCCTCACACAGACCTAACAGTGGTGAACCCGACGTTCACTGTAATACGTGACTTTTGGTGTGAAAGTGAAAAAAACTGGAGTGAAATGTGGACAATTATTTGTAGGGCGTGAACTTTGTACCACGTGCAGCAATGTGCACCAAGCAACAGCGCGCGCGCCGTGTGCAATTTTTGCTGACGAGGTGACGCGCACCTACAATATGGATATAAAGTTATGGTCTGAGTGAAGGCGTGACGAACTCTTGTAAATAATGTGTAGTCTGTAGATAAATACTAAAGAAACATGAATCCTAACCTGTTAGTAACTGCTCCGGCACCGTCATCGATGGCCAGAAACAGTGACAATAGCGATCTGGCAGCAGTGACGGTCGCGTCCCGTATACCAGAGTTTTGGGCAGATCAGCCGAGACTTTGGTTTGTTCAGGCGGATGCAGTGTTAGCGCCGCAAAAGCTAGGTGACGAAGCCAAATATAACCTCATTGTCACCAAGCTGGGACGGGAAGTGATACAGCAGGTGAGTGACATACTGCTGACACCACCGGACAATAATAAGTACGACACATTGAAAAACAGACTGCTGGAGGTTTACGAGGAATCCGAGAATAGGCAGTTGCAAAAATTACTGTCGGAATCGGAATTAGGGGACCAGAAAACTTCACAACTTCTGAGAAAGATGAAGGAATTAGCGAGGGGTAAAATCCCCAATGACACACTGCAGATGTTGTGGGTACAACATCTGCCGGCATCGGTGAGGGCAGTATTGACCGTCACTGAAAGTAAGAGTATTGACAATCTAGCGGTCATAGCAGATAAAGTAATGGAGACTACCAGGCCGGTGGATGTTGCAGCAGTAGAACAACAGAGTGCAACAGAGTTAATAAAGGAAATAAAGCGCCTGACGAACCGAATAGAACAGCTGGAGCTGAGGGACCGTAGGCTGAGATCGCCTTGGAGATCGGGCAGCCTAGCGCGAGGACGCTCGGCAGGTCGGTCACGCTCCCGTGAAAAAGCATGGAACGGCCAACGCAAGAAACATGATAAAGGATGGTTATGTTTCTACCATTTTCGGTTTAAAGATGACGCGAAGAAATGTATCCAGCCATGCGATTGGGACAATGTGACATCGAAGCCCGCAAATGCGGGAAACTAGCGTCGGCACAGACAGGGGCGGAATTCTGTGTCAACCAACAGTCGTACCGCCTTAGTGTTTTTGACAGGAAAAGTGGTCTCAGTTTTTTAGTGGATACGGGGGCCAATATTTCCGTAGTGCCAAGGTCGGTAACTAGTGTTAGTGTTAATAAGTGCGCGGACTATAAATTATATGCTGCTAACGGGACAGTGATAGATACCTTTGGAACGCAGCGTATGTGTTTAGACTTTGGGTTACGCAGACCGTTTCAATGGACTTTTGTGATAGCGTCGGTTAAACAACCCATTCTTGGGGCAGATTTTTTAAATCGTTATGGACTTTTAGTGGACCTTAGAGCTAAGAAATTAATAGACAATGAAACTAGGATAAGTAGTGTAGCTAGTATTATTAGGACTAGTGAGTCATCTGTCAAAACTGTAGATGAGAAACATCCTTTTTATAGTTTGCTAGAAGAGTACCCCGAAATAACTAAGCCTGTGTCATTTAAAGAATCTAAAGTAAAGCACAATGTGTTCCACCACATTGAGACGAGCGGACCTCCGGTGTTTGCTCGAGCCCGTCCTCTGCCACCGAATCGGTATAACAAGGTAAGAGATGAATTTAGAGTTATGATGGAGATGGGCATTTGTCGTCCTTCTAAAAGCGCATGGGCGAGCCCTTTACATGTAGTACCAAAAAAGAACGGTGAAATACGTCCTGTAGGGGATTATCGGAAACTCAATGCTATTACAAAACCCGATCGATATCCCATACCGCGGTTGCAAGATTTTACTTACCTATTAAATGGGAAGAAAATTTTTAGCCGAATTGATGTGAATCGCGCTTACCATTTTATTCCGATTGCGGAAGAGGACGTGGAAAAAACAGCAATTATAACACCATTTGGTTTATTCGAGTTTCCACGATTAAACTTTGGTTTGAGAAATGCAGCGCAAACTTTTCAGAGATTCATGAACCACACAGTTTTACAAGGGTTAGACTTTCTGTTCTCTTATATAGACGATGTAATTATTGCGTCAGAAACGATGACAGAGCACAGAGAACATTTACGTAAGGTTTTTGAAAGGTTTAATGAAGTAGGTTTAACTATAAATATCTCTAAGTCTTGTTTTGGTCAATCTAAGGTAGAATTTTTAGGTTACGAAGTTTCAACGGAAGGGCTTAGGCCTTTACCGGAAAAAGTTAAGGCTATAACGGAATTTCCAAAGCCAAAAACAGTAGAAGAATTACGTAGGTTTTTAGGAATGGTGAACTTTTACCGTCCACATGTACCTAGCGCAGCAGAAATACATTCATTACTGAACGATTATCTGCATAATTCAAAAAAACATGATAAAACACCAATCGAGTGGACAGAAAACGCAGTTAGTGCTTTCGAACGGTGTAAACAGAGCTTGCAGGAGGCAGTCACTTTGATGTTTCCTGACACGAATTCGCCGTTAGCTATAATGACTGACTGTTCAGGAACCTGTGCTGGAGCTGTTCTTCAGCAGAAGGTTGGTAACGAATGGAAACCTCTTGGGTATTTTTCGAAAAGGCTTACCGAAACACAACAGAAATATTCTACTTATGATAGGGAACTACTAGCTATTTACATGGCAATAGTTCACTTTCGGAAATATGTTGAAGGAAGGGATCTCGTGATATATACGGATCATAAACCGTTGCAGTTCGCCTTTACGAAAGTTAATTCAGAAAAAGAAACGCCAATGCGTACTAGACAGTTAGCTTTTATTAGTGAATTTACTACTGCTATTAAGCATGTTAGTGGTAGGGATAATGTAGTCGCAGACGCATTAAGTAGGATATCTAGTATATATTGTCCAACGTCTTTAGATTACGAGCAAGTTTCTCATGCTCAGGAAACAGATGAGTACCTTAGTAATGTTTTAAGGTCAGGGAATGTTAGAAAAATTAAAAAGGTAACTTTGCCCTCAGGAAATAAGGCTGTATATTGCGAAGTTTCAGAGGACAAAGTAAGACCATATATACCTGAACCTTTAAGGTACAATGCTTTTCTAACAGTTCATAGCTTGAGTCACCCTAGCATTCGTACGACACGCAGGATGATTCAGGATAGGTTTTATTGGCCAGATATGAATAAAGATATTAGTAAGTGGACTAAAGCTTGTATTCAGTGTCAAAAGGTCAAAGTAAATAGACACACAGTATCCGGGTTACAAGAATTCGCTGATTGTGGACGATTTGAACATGTACACGTTGATATCATCGGTCCATTACCCATTACAGCGGACGGTTACAGATACTGTGTCACCTTAATCGACAGAGCCACACGGTGGCCAGAGGCATTTCCAGTTAAGGATATAACAGCAGAAACAGTGTCCAGAGTTATTTATGAAGGTTGGATCGCAAGATTTGGGTGTCCGCTTAAGTTGACGAGCGATCAGGGCCGTCAATTTGAGAGTAGTTTGTTTACCCAACTCATGAGCACCTTAGGTATTAAGAAACTGAGAACCACCGCGTATCACCCGCAAAGTAATGGGTTAGTGGAGCGATGGAATAAATCACTTAAAATTGCATTAGCCACACGAATGCAATCGACGAATTCTTGGACACAGGAACTACCATCAACTTTACTCGGATTGCGTGCAGCTCTTAAAAGCGATTCGGGAGTTAGTGTTGCTGAACTTGTGTATGGTACCACATTGCGATTACCAAGTGATTTTTATAGTACAAATAAGGTAGTAATTAAGGATGAGAATACATTCGTCAAGAATTTACATGACACTATTGTAAAACTTAGGTCTGTTAAGTCGGAACAAAAAACAAATAGAACCATTTTTGTTCATAAGGATCTTGACGAATGTTCTCATGTATTTTTAAGAGATGATGTAGTGCACAGACCTTTGCGACCAGTGTACAAAGGGCCTTACAAAGTCTTAGAGAGAGGGCCTAAAGTATATGTAATTCTGGTAGATAGTAAGGAAATGCGCGTTTCAATAGATAGGTTGAAGCCAGCCTATTTATTAAACGAAAGCAATGACGACGACAAAAGGGTGGTAACTAAGGAGAACCATCGCGAGGAAAGCACCAAGGATATCGCAGAGGATAGCGGTATTCTGAAAAAAACAAGGAGCGGGCGCGTAATAAAAAGACCAGTACGATTTTGTATGTGAACTATGGTCACAGTAATACGCCCAAGTCGATCGCTCATATAGGAACCATACCTTTTGTTGTTGCATAGTAATAAATGCGCTTACACTAAGAAATTTTGACCGCGTTAATAATGCGTCATAATTGAAAGATGTCGCAACACCTTACAATGTTTAGTCATATAAGTGTTCATAATAAGGTGTAAGTAAATGTAATGTAAGCAGATTTTTTTCATAATGTTTGTAACGTAACTTTAAGTAAATGTATTTCGTTGATTGATTGAGTGATGTATTTCATGTATTAATGTATTTTATTTTTCATAGATAATGTTAAATTTGAAGTTAATTTTGGGAAAAAAATTTTTTCATGGGGGGACTACTGTAGCGACAGCATTTGTGTAGTGTCAGCGGTTAGCAGTCCCAAGCCAAACCGAGTCAGTGTGTGGCAGGTATCGCCCGTGTTAGACGCGCCACCAGTAGCGCCGTGTACGTAATTAAATCAATAATAAATGGAGTCAGATAATATCATTTCTCTCACCCTCACACAGACCTAACACTACTAAGCACAATAATTGGCTACGATTTCAACAACGATTTTATAAATATAATATTAGACCTATGAGAAAAAATATATACTAAAATTATCTTTTATATTAATTCAAAATGCGTGATAAATTAATAATTTTAATGCGATTGGACGTTACGCGATGATCAAATAATATACTCATATATTTTATATAGATAGACGTTAACTACCTGTTACCTACCTGTCTGTCTGTATGTTCGCGATAAACTCAAAAACTACTGTACATATTTGCATGCTTTTTTCACCAATCGATAGAGTGGTTCTCGAGCAAGGTTTTGATATGTCGTTTACAAAGATACGCGGGCGAAGTCGCGGACAGCAGCTAGTTTTAAAATAATACAAAAAATGTATAGAAACATGCTTGAACTCATTAGAAGAGATTAGATCATTATGTTGTAAGTAGACACCTATATCTCCTTGGGGACTGAATTTTCACAGTAATACAAATGTTATTTTAATAAAATTGAAGTGTGTTGGTTTTTTAAATGTCATATTATTATTATTTTGCACGATTTTTTAAAAAAAAAGTGTCAACCGTATGAAAAAATATGGAGTGTAGATATTTCTTCCTAAAAAAACTAGATATTATTTGTGATTTGAACATTTCATACAAATTTTCTTGACCTGTATTGGATTTTTTTAAATTAAATATCGTCAATGCCAGTTTATTTTATTGCTTTTTTAATAGGTAAACTGAATCACGGCTAAAAAAGCCAAAAAGCACGTTGTCACGTGACGATCGCGGAGCTTTTTAGTTGAACCATTTTTGAACTTATGAAAATATATAAAAATGTCACAAAACAAAAAATTTGTATAAAATAAAAAATATATATAATTTTACAGCACTTATTTTCTATTGATTAAATACTTCATCTTAATAAAGACAAGGACATTTAATTGATATGTGATTTTTATCGATACAACACTTAACAATTCTAGTTACCTACAACCACTACCAGACACGCTAATACGCCATCGAAAAAACCTTTCTTTTATACCATTTTCCTAAGCATTTTCAACATTTTCCTAACCAATTTCAACATTTTCTTAAGCCATTTCAATATTATCCTAAGGAAAATGTTGAATAGAAGTTGTTGAAATTGGAAAATGTTGACCGATATACCATTTTTCGGTCATTTTTTTATACCTAGATATACTGTCATGTTTTATATAGACCCTTTTCTATGTGCTAAAGTACATTTCTCAAATATATCTTCCTTACATAATGTAAGAAAGGTATTATTTTTAATTGTGTGCGTTTCCATGCATTCTAGAACATGAACTAGCCTTTCAAATGAAAGACACGATTCTAAATTCACAAATGGGCTAGCATTTTCAATTATATCTATCATCCATCAATTATTTTGAAATATTTGATCATTCATATTGATGCTAGCTTCTCTCCTCTGCAAGTCAATTACAAATTACCTAATTGACTTGGTGAAGAATAGTTTATTTACCACATAGTAAATTATCAACTCAATATTATTAATTTATTTCGTATTTTCAAATGCGGATAACAACAAACGTCCTATAGGACAATCCCATTTTCGGTTTGAATTTTTTAAAGTTTCCCGGTGTAATTTTGCATACCAGATAATTATGTACTTTCTTAAAAACGTTCGTCACATTAAAATTTACATTTGCTAATTTTATTTTAATTTCATTAGTTTACTTCCAAAACGTATACGAAACGAAGTAGCTAGTTTTGTTGTGTTTGTTTATCGATTTTCTATAGAATATTGAATAATATAGACATTAACTTTCATTCCGAATGCGAACACAGAATAAAGGGCATCATATCATATAGCTCACTTGTACCTACCTTTATCTAGACTTTTAACAGCTAGTGTGCCATCCCAAACAAGCTCTACGTAACATTCAAAATCTACACATGTAGATATACATATAATGTATTTATTACTTAATTTTAGAACGACAAATGTGTCCTTAAAACTATAAATTTATAATAATCTTAATATAGATCCATTTTGACTGATATGTCTCGATATTCTTGGTCATGCTAACATGAGCATTCACAATTTGATATGTATAAGTTGCCTTAAAATTATGTTACGATCTAATTAAGTATACTGTTTTTAAGCGAACAGTTAAATATATATTTAAAAAAGCAAATAAATTTCATGTTTACACTACTAATAATATAATTACAACAATCAGTATTTTACACGTCTATATATTTTGTTATCACCACAGCATTGACTTTTTTTCTTAATTTTTTTTACCTAATTATCACTACACTAATAAAATTTTTGAATTCGATATGTATCTCATACTAATAGGTATCTAAAATTACATCAAATCTTAAATTATTTGATTTTTTTTATAGCAAAACCGATTAAAATACGTAGCAATACAATAAGGTATATATTTGAAATAGATTTTATAGACCGTTTGGTAAAGCATCAATAACAAAGAGCATTGAATGCAATGTATAAGTAATGATATTTATCAACGAATGTATAAATATAATTAACTCTGATATTAAGTATATGTGTAAATAAAACTCTATATAAGTATAATACTTGCTCTGAATTTCAATATACATATAAGTAATATATATAAGCGTACTTACAATCTAGGATATCTATCAAAAGTAAAGTATTGGCAATATTTTTGAGTAGCTCAAACTTGCTTTGTTGTGCATTAATTTTTTTGAATAGGTATAGTGTACACATAATTTTAAAATATACTTAATTTGTGCCAAAAAGTTGACCTATCCTACGTTATAGGTTTAAGTACTTTATTCAAGAACCTATTTGCTACGTGTGTTGATCGTTCCAAAGGTATAAAACTACAGAAAAACTCAACAAAAATCCATTTAACGATGTTTTAAACATTATAATGGTATAGGTAATTTTTTAAAACCACAAAACATTAGTAAATCATTTATTTCCTTTTGGGGCTGGATTTTTTTAAACCAAGCTGAATTTGTAGTCAGTACACAATTTTTATGCAAGTGTCAACAACCTCCCATATTTTAAGTCGAATGTCCATTAAAAAATATTAGCCATTGGAATTTTATGAGCTTTAAGAGCTTACAAATTAATCATTTAAATTTATACCTAAACCGTCATGGAGATCCATAAAATATACTAAAGAAAGCATAATAAGAGACGACTTGGTCGTATTACTTTGCAACTAATTCAGCATAAGACTCATAAAACACGGCGACAAATTCAATAAACATCTTCTAAATATATTAACAACATACATTCCTACTCGAATACTATAATATCTACTTATTTAAAAGTACTAATTCAGTTGCTTTGATATGCATTTTTACATTAGTCAAACATGCTTACTTAATTAATATATCTTTATGTATAGATCTCGTATAATTTTTAAGCGTTACTATATATTTTTTTTATCTTAGCATTTCACGATTGATATGTTTCAAGTTCCCCTAAATCTAAATACGAATATTTATGTTTTTTTTTTTATCTAAGTAATAGAATTTCAACACCAAAATATACTTAGAATAAATTTTGCGCTTCTAAAGCAATTAGAAAACAAATTTGTATAAATATCTATCGATTACATAAATAAAAAATATCTGTAAATATTTTGTAAATAGGACACTTGAATTTGGCAAAATAATTTCCGCCTAGTTATCTGTTTTTCTATTTTGAAACATTAGTTTCATGGAGTCGAGAGCCTCTTCCAGGGACTGTCTGAACGCTTCCGTGTTGGTGACGCTCGAAGACGTGAAAGAAGATATGCAGAAGATTACCGATTCTTTCTTGGGGTTGTAACTGCAACCGTAACCGTCGGGAACGACCGCCCCGTAACCCATGAACGTTCCGTCCGTCGTCGTAGCCACCTGCTCGTATAACAGCTCGTTATTATGAGTTCCTAACGACACGTTTGGTCTAGCTAGTGGTTATTGACCAAACAGTCGCGGGTTCGAATCCCGCTAGGGGCATATGTTTGTGTTAACATTTTATCTTTGTACAATCGGCCGCACAAGTCGATTAACACATTCAAAAGTGCAAAACAACTGAACACTCATATCATGTGCGTTATTGTAAATAGGTAATTAAAAAAAAACTGTGGCATCCATAATACAAGCATTAATTACTTCAGTGGAACTAGATGGTGGGGTGTGGAATGTGTGAAGATATTATTATTTGGAATAATTCATTTTTATTTATAGATAATATGTATTATGAATATGAAAGTATCTCTGTCTGTTATATTTTTACGTCAACGTGAAATCTTGCATACACATTGTCAGAAAGTAGTATAACTTTTATCAAAACTAGAATACAATTCTCGAAGGAAAAATAAAAATCCAACGCCTTGAGTATTTATATTTTTGCGACGAAGTTGTCTTAAACTAGCAACTGACCTGACTGGTGCTAAGCTTGAACTCGATCATTTGCTGGTAAGTGGCGTCGGTGAAGAGAGCCGGCAGCTCTCCGAGGGTCTCCCTGGCGGCCTCCCGCAGCCCCAGCAGGTGGTTGTCGATGCCCAGTCCGAGGATATTCGCCTCCATTATCCCGGTTTGTTTGCGTGCCGCTTCCTCGAATAACTCCAACTTCTTTTGCTCCTGGTGACAATCAATATTCAGTCAATTTTACTAGGACATTAATTTGACCGGGCACATGACGTGTGTCATTTATTTTTATTTATTCTTGTAATGGTTGGGTGGCTTGCTGGTTTCTTAAGATAGTCCATAGCTTCACATGGATGCAATTTGCCAAGCAAATTTTCCAATTTTTCCCCTGCACAAGAATCTTTTTCGGACTTTAACGAATATTTGTAATAGAAATTCATATTTTAGATATGCGAAGTCGACAATTGACTTGGTAACGGTGGAATAGCAGAATAGTTAAGTAGAATAATATCCCTCACCCCGTATAGATTAAAGGAAACCTTCTTGTGGCCTTCATCAGAGGAGTCATTGAGTGGTGGCGTCTCTGCGGTGCACATGGCGGCCGCCCACGCGTGGGCCGCCGAGTGGGCCGAACGGATGTTGTCCACTCGCCCATTCCGGAAACGACGAAGCGAAGCAGACTCGTATGTGGACACTAGATACCCGTACATTCTGAACAAAATTATTAGCAATTTAGTAGATCACCGTTTCACTAAATGTATAGTTCTTCTTTCACCATCGCTAAATAAAGTGTCAAAGTAGGCTAACCGCCATTTAAAGTCACCGATAAGAAAGCATACGAGTTTCACCATTTTCGAGTAGCATTGTTCAAAGATACTCGATGAATTTAACTCACTTGTAATAAGCATACTGCAGAGCGAGCTGGATGTAGACGTCTGGGCTGGTGCGACAGCTTTTCATGAACTCGCGGCCGTACCCTTTGTACGTATACACTTTCAAATCCAAATCGGATATTTGACTGGAACAAGAAAATTGCTTTTATCATTCGACGGATGGATGCTTCTTTATGTCGATTGAGATGAACTCACCGGTCGATATCTCTGGCAGCTCCGTCTATAGTTCTCTGCAGGTCTGCTGTTAAATTCCACTTCATAGCTTGAGGAGCAGGTAAGAGAGGTGGGGGAGGTGACGGTCTGTCGGCGACTTCGGCTCTGGCGAGAGCTCTCTCTGCTAACCTGATTACTGCGACGCCTTCCGCTGCGCTGTGCTCGTAACACATGCCCACAATGCCGTCGGAAGAGATGATCAGCTGGACGTTAAATATATTTTGTCTTAGTCAACAAAAATGGATATTATAAAACCAAATTCCTCTGCTTTATTCCATCGAGAAATTTAAATATAACTAAAAATAAAAATAATTGGTTAAGTTTTAAACCGTTTAAAAATTTCGTGTCACGTCATGTTTGACGCCAATGAACTCCGAAACTACTGCGAACTACTTTGTTTTTGAACCCGGGCGAAGTCAATAGTGTACTATCTAATGGTTGTAATCTACTTACAAGTAAATTACTATTTAATAATAATCTAATATGTTGTTGATAATTATGCTCTATTCTACTCGTATTTAGATAGTCATAACATAATAACTTGTGATCGACAGAGTACCTGTACGGTTTTATCGAACCAGCGGTTTGCGGAATGGTAACGAGTGCCACCACCGTGCATGGCACGTAGCAAGGCGTTCGTGTCGGCATCGGCATCAGCTCGGTCCCCACCGGCCTCGTCCAAGCACAAAACGCACAGTGCACGCGACAGCAGCTCCAAGTTATTTCGATTGTTCTCGTCTGGAAGGTACGTTTTATTAAACCTTACATTTAGTGAGTAGCTATTTGGCAGAAGTCGACGGTAGCCACCTTTCATCAAGAGGACCATGAAATTACCTGAGGTCTTGCTCTCGGCCAACAACCAGCTGTGTAGCAAAGATGAGGCCTATGATGGAGGAGCTCACCCAGAACTTCACTCTATTCATTCGAACTTTGAAAATATTTGGGTTATATGAGCTCGGAAATACAGATACCGGAAGGGAGTTCCAAACCTTGGCAGTGCTCATTATTAATGATGTAAACATTAAAGCGCATGGTCCGAAAAAGAGGGATATCGACAAGATGAGGATGGTAACCAGCCGTACGTCTGTTTGTCCGATGGAATAAAGGGGAAGGCGGTATGCGCTCATGCAGCTTCTGAACACACTCTCCGAAGCCTCCGAAATCGTCTTTAATTTGATTTTTTTTTTATTACAAGGGTGCCTAACATTTTTTTCCTAAGGACATAAGCAACATCAGGAGCTAAGAAATAATGTGGATGAACTCCACATCTGCAGTGCATAATTTTAACCATTAATTGGAACAACTGGTCCCTTATACATCCGATAGAAAACACAAGACTATTACCTTTTATAAGAAGTTCCCTAGCCTTAGCCCACTGATCCCTATTCATGGAAGTGAGAAGACCGACTCTGGGGGCAGGCGGTGCCCCGGCTGCGTCCACCATGACATGCAACAGTTGTCCCTGAATCTCTCCAGCATTTAGACGCCCACGATCCACCGCTTTTATTGGTATCGGATAGAACTGCAACAAAAGTTGGTCACAATCCCTATTTATTACGTTTTACTACTGTGTGCCAGATAGGTCTTTGGGAGGATGTGTGGGTTAATTATCTACTAAGCTTGCCTATGCAAATTGGCAGGATTTTTCAAGATTCAAGATAAATGTAGTATAATATAATCAACGTTTCAATTACCAATTCGAAAAGATTCAGAGATGAGGGCTCAGAAGTTCAAAAAATCCACAAGAATATATTTTGATGAGTTCTTTAAGTAGAATTTTCAAAACGAAAATAATGTAAGTAATATAATGTACTCAGACAGAAGGTTTATAGACAACTAAATGTCTATCTATCTAAAGTAATAAAGCGTGTCGAGGGAAAGTTATTAAGTTCTAACTTAGTTAACCCCCAGTCACAACTACTTAAGTAACGAGTTTGTGGCGATTTAGTGGACGTTGAATTGGGGGAGTGTTTTGAAAGTTTTGCTTATGAATAGGTAAAGAAAAGTTACTGCATTTTTTTATGAGATTCAAGTTTTTTCGTAATATTAATGTTTACATAGCAATTATTGTTAGCTTTAGATAAATATCTAAACATTATGAAATACGTACATAATTTCTGCAAGCCACGATTATTAACTCCTCCTTTTCGACGTCATCTGCCTGGAACTTAGGCAATTCCAGACGATCTTTACCAACTTCTGGTATTCGACATACACCCAGAAGAAGATAGAACTGCTTCATACAAAGAGGCTGACCTTTTTCACGGCTTGTGGCTCGCTCGAGCGGCAATTCACCTCTGCCATTATAGACAACATGATATTAAAAAAGTTTGTTTGTCCATTTATTTGTCCATTTTATTAATTAAAAATATTAATGTATTATACCTGTCTAACATCTCTTTGTAGTCTAGTAGGTCGTCAATGAACAGGGCCCCCAAGTCGGCGACTTCCTCCATTTTAACAAAGTGTCGTTTTGGAAACACCATGCCAGGGTTCGAATTGATCGGCAAAGGCAAACGAATCTTAAAGTACATGTCGTCCAACCACCAGTCCGTCACCTAAAGTCAGATAATCTAGATGAGAGCTTATATCTAAAAATCTGGAACTGTTTGGGCAAAAGAATCTAGTACCTACTAGAAGATATCTATCTTAGATAAACAAATCGAACGCTCCTTGTATGAGTATACCTACTTTTGTATTGTTATATATAATATATTAAATACTAGCTGGTGCTCGCGACTTCGTCCGCGTAGAAAAGTATAAAACGCCATATACCGTATTTTGGATAGATGGCGGTATCTCCCGGGCTAAGCCGCTAGTATTTACTAGATTTCCCGTAGGAATGAAGCATTTTCCCGCGGTAAAAAGTATCCTTTGTTCATCACGGATAATGTCGGCTTCTAATGGTAAAAGAATTTTTCAAATCGGTCCAGTAGTTTCGGAGTCAATTCTATACAAACAAACAATCAAATATTTCCTCTTTATAATATTAGTATAGACAAAATATCTTCCATTAAGTATAGTCATTTATAGATCACAATTAGTCTGTTCCAGTAGATTGAATGGCAACGAAATCAACATACTACGTTATATAGTTATAGTGTTGTATAATAACTGCAAATAGGTCAGTGTTTCTTCCACTGAATAGCCGAAGTTGCGCCCCGGCCGCGCTAGAAAGTCATTAGCTGATTTGAGGATCCCCGAACTCTTAAAGGAGTAGGTACATGATAACGAAATTATATATATAATAAGAATAAATAATAAGAAATATTATTTATAAAAACGTAATAACGGAATTTTATTGAATACTAGACAGAAGTTTGCAATTGGGAGCTAGCGTGTAATATATCTGAAAAATAATGAACATTTCAAATAAATTATATAATTTGCAATATAATTGATAGCTGAATACAGGTTTGCATTTAGTTAAGAATTTTTGTCATGTTCTTGTACAGTCGGCTGCATAAGTCGATTAACACATTCAAAAGTGCAAATCAACTGAACACTCAACGCGCCATAAGTCGTTGTGAACATAATAAACTTCACGTACAAACGATCGTAAAAAGCTTCAGTAAGTAAGTAAGTAAATTGAGCGTTCAGTTGTTTTGCACTTTTGAATGAGTTAATCGACTTATGCGGCCGACTGTACATTACAAAGCTCAAGCAGGCATTTCAGCTGGCATGTATATATAAAAAAAAATAACAAAACAAAATCACTTCATTTATTCAATCAAAATTTATCCTAGAAGTATCGATTGTACGGGACTGTTGGACTTAAAAAAAATATAGTCCGCCTAGATCTTCTTGTCGGTGGCCTTCTTGTGGTGCTCGTAACGTACTCGTTTATTCTATGTCGAATACGAACCGGTGGAGACTCGTAACCTTCGATCTCTTCAGAATCTCTGAAGAAGGAAGACATCACATATTTGTTTTCATTTGCATCTCTTATCGGTTGAACAGTGTCTGAGTTGTCCCATAGCGATTTCCTCACAGAGACGATTCTATCTCTCAGAACACTTGGCTTCGACTCGGGCTTTAAAGGTATTGGAACTTGAAAATTTATTTGCGGTTCTTGCGTGTGAGTTTCTTTATATTTTTCAAACGTTTGGCGAATTATATCTAATCCGTCTCGCCATGATAAACTGGGTTTATGGTGAACGTTTTCTCTGTAGAAGTCAAATTCATTGTTTATATTTGTTAATCCCACATTCAATGGTTTTTTACCGGTGCATGGTAAATTATCCGCGAACGGTCCATCTCTAATCCATGAAGCTTTTTTTACTGTATCAAACTTCGGTCGTAGAATTACTGGTTTATTAGTTTTTAATTTCATCGGAGCAATATTGTGATTAGGTTCAAAAAATTGATGTAAAGATTGTTTCTTTTTCTTTATTACTTCATTCATATTATCCTCATTTTCATTCCCAAACGGTTGCAAATATTTTGTTTTATTTTTGATTGGATATAAATTAGTTTTTTCATATGTTTTTTTCTTTATATCTTTATTTTCGTATAAAATACTTTTTGTTGTCTTCTTTTTGAAATAGGATTTAGCAGCACTATTATACGTGATTTTTTTCTTTTTTATTTTATCATTGATTATACGTTTGGTACTTTGTACGAGTTTTTTATCTAAAGGCGAAGTCTTGTAATATAATGTTTTCGGTGTAGTACCGCCAGGTTTCTGTTTTATAGGTTTTCTTGTCTTAATCCTGGTATTTTTATGAACTATTGATTTAATGTCATTATGTTTCTTTTTTCCAGTGGCTAACCTTGAAATAGTTTTATTATTATTCATTTCCGGCCATATGGACAGATTTAAATCTTCATCAGGAGTTGGTTCGTAAGTATTATATTTTATACGTTTTGTTGTTGTCATTGTTTCTAAGATTTTGAGAGTAGAGTAAGGCATTTTTACTGATCGTGATTTTGTGTTAATATTTTCCAATATATCATCAGGAGTTGTTTTGTCGATATTAGCATCAACTCCTAGATTGATGCTTTTAGTTGTCAATTTTAGTACAAACATTGGTCTTTTGGAAACATTAACATTAACTTTTGAGTTTATATTATTCAAAGTTGCTTTTGTTATACCATTATCCATTCCGTTGCTGACATTACTATCGAATAATTGTTTGATATTCGACTGGATATTTTTTTTTGAGTCATGAATGTTTTCAAGCCCGTTTATGTTATTTTTATTTTTCTGGGTAACTATTTTGGATGCGTTATTGTTTTGATTATTTCTATTATAAAACAAATACGGTTTAGAATTGGAACCGTTTTGATTTGTAGGCAGTAATTTATTGATTTTCACTTTCGGTCTGAAAATTGTTCTGTTTCGTTCGACCAATTGTTTATTGATCGAACTTATTGGCATTGATGACATGACGTTGGTAAGATTCTTGTTTGTAGTCATTGAAATTAAAGTTTCTTTTGAAGTTTTATTATAAAATCGCTTATTTGATTTTTCATTCGCTTTTTCAATAATTGATTGCGTCCAGAAATCTTCTGTAGTGTTTTTGTGGAATAAAGAATTAATTTTATTGTTACTTTCGGTTGGTTTCACTGGTTTTTGTAGTTTACCAACATTAGTATTTCGTTCTCCCATAGCTACTAGAGTCATTTCCGTGTTGGCAAATTTGATAGGAGTTGAGCCCGTATAGTAATTTGTTTGACTTTTTGAGAAAATAGTCGTGTACATCTCGTTTTCTTTTATAGAATTTTTGCGTTTTGGTTTAGTTTTAATTGATTCTCTGTCACAACTTACATTACCTGATAATTCAATTTCTGGCAACATTGATGTTATTCCTTGTGTTGTATTAATACTGTGTGTCAGATTAACATTAGGTTTCTCAATATTAGTCTCATTTGATAGATTTAGAATATTGTTACTAGGATCGGAAAATAAATTAAGGTTAAAGCCGGTTGAGCGTTCTACTGTCTTTGCGGTATTAGAATTTGGTACATATGGTGCATATGAGAAGTTTTTTGATAATGTTACTTTATTATGTCTGACTTCAAAGTTATTTAATAAATTATAATCATCACTAATTTTACTTGCTGACTCTGTTGTCTTCTTATTTTGTATTGGAGTAGTTAATAAAGAGAAATTTGTAAAAATACTATTATGAAAATGAGTTTCTTGAACTAGAGTTTTGAAAGTGACGGTGGTACTATTTTTGGTAAGAGAATTATCTAAATTAATGTTCACATCATTTGTTAATATATTCAGATGCTGTAGATTGTCAAATCCTAAAATTGTAGTACTTTTCACTGCATCTAATTTATACGGAGATGTATCATATTTTATATTTTGAATTGTACTTTTAGGTATTTGACTTGTGTTGTAAGTAGGAGTCCTAGTCTTCAAAATTCCTGTCAATTTACCAGAGCTTAAGTGATTTTTAGTCAATAATTTTATTTGTTCAGTAACACCATCCAAAGTCTTTTCTTTTGGTTTATTGTTTGCAAAAAGTTTTACGTCAAAATATTTTAAAGTATTCCTTTTCATATCATTTTCTGTACCATTGGAGATGCTTCTTTGTATGTGTGTGGATGTTTGTATATTTTCCAAAAGTTCACTTACATTTATTTGTTTTCCTTTTTGTTCCCATCTATTTATATTTGTATAAATAGCTTCGTTTTCAGTAACGTTTTTCAAATGAAATATTCCTTTATCTTTAAATAACTTTAATGATGGTATCGATTCCTTTTCATTAAAATTAAAGCTAGAAGTTGTGCAATTACTTCTAGTTTCCTGTAAGTATTCTCCTATCACTGGGTCCATAAAAGTAGTATGCTTCAATGTAGGTGAGAAAGTTGTAATCGAAACTCCACTTTCTTGGCCATTTACTTTTGCCCTTGAATTATTAATGACTTCGTTTTTTTCTGTTTTAGTAAAAAGTGAATCTTTAATTTCATTACTTTTCTCAAATTTTTTCTGAAATACCACTTTATTTTTAATTGTTTCTAATACCTTCTTAGTTGTATTATTTTTATTAAAAATGCTAGAATTATTTTTATTATTTTCAATTGTACTAACGATTGAATCCAATACTTTGGAATTAACTGATCTAACATCACTTGGCTCGTTTACCAAATACCATGTACTATATTGGTTACTTATGTTGTCTGATTTGTTTGAAGGAGTCTTTGTAAACCAGTCAAAATCCGAGTTTTCATTATTTGAAAAAACATCTGTCCTAGTACTTGGTGCATACAGATTTTCGTAAGGCTGTACTGTATTTTGGTAACTTGTTGCAACAGAATTAAGTTTAACATTTTCTACATTTAAAATGTTAACTTTACTCCCATCTGATTCATAAGAAGTATGATTTGTCGAAAACTTATTCTTCGTAGTAATGACGTTATCCTCTATATTATTAAAAATTAATTCGTTCGCCCTATTACTTATTTCAGGAATTTCACTAAATAATGTATTTGACGATACAGTTACTGCTGTCATTGGTATCTGTGAAACGCTGACAGAAGTAGACAATTTAGTAGGTTCCGATGTAGAAGATATATCACTAGTGTAATTTAAAAACTTATTTTTTACTTGTTTTGGCTTTAGGGATACATATTTGTTATTATCATTGAACATGTCATTGCTTAAGGTTTTAATTTCAATTATATTATTTGCTGTTGTCTTGATCGCCCTATTTAATATATTTTGTTTTGTATTTTCTCTCACTTTAGTTTTCAAATTGTCATTAGTGGTGTTGAGTCTGTGCTGTACAGGCGATTGTATTACTGATTCTATTGTGTCATCTATTGATTTTTTTAATAAATAGTTATTGTGAAGTTGGTTTTGAGGATCTACTTGTGCATCATTCATAAGTTTTTCAGTGTGTAAAGAATTTAAAGTGATGCCATTTGTAGTCAGGGTAGCAATGGTGGTTGGTAAGATATTGTTTGAAACTTGGTCTGTTAGAGTAGTCGTTTCACCGATATTTGTATAACTAAATGTATTTAATAATTTATTAGTTTTATTCGATAGTTCTAATTGTTTTGAGATATAGTTATTGATAGCTTTAGGTTTTAATTTAATATTCTCTTCATATGGATTCTTATTCCTCCAATTCGGTTCAATTTGATTCTCTGTTATAATATCTGATTTCTTTTCTTTAAATACGATACTTCTATTTAAAATTGGTGAGTTGGAATCATTTTTTGTAAAAATTTTCGTGTATATTTTTTGAAATCCTTTTTCATATACGTAATTAGTAAGTGCATTATTTTGTTTAGTGTTGCTTTTTTCATTTACTGAACTATCGGTATGTATATTTGGTTCTATAAAAGTCATAGGATTGACGTAGGAGGAATTCAATTTTCTTATTAAAATTACATCTACATTTTCTTTATCAGTCTCATACGAAAATTTATCTGTAGTGTATTGACTAAAGTTAGGCACTAACGAATTTTTTGTTACGATAGATACTAATGTTTTTGGTTTTGGTATTTTTTTCTTATTTCCAATTATTTGTTTTGAAGTCAAAGACTCTGTAGAAGCGGGTAAATTATTACGTCCATCAAAATATTCAATGTCATTTGTAACTATTTTACTGTCTTTCTCGTCAGATATCGACATCTGTATTGAATTATTGTTATAATTTACATTTGAACCTGAATTTCCTGTATCAGAATCTTTCGAGGTGGTGTACATTGATGTTTGTGTTATTAGATTTTTCTTCACATTTCCACTTAAAGATTTTGACTGCGTAGTGTTCACCATCGTAGTAGCTCCTTTTAAATTTTTGACATCTTCGTCACTTATTACTAAGTTGTCATTTGTCACTATTTTACTTAATTTTTCGTCTCCTATTGACGTACTTTCTAAATTTTTGTTATTATTTATCTCCAAATCTAAGGTTTCTGTCACTGGAATAGCGAAGGAGAATTGATTATTTTTAGTATAATTCTTTGAAGTACTTAATTTTGATATTTCTTCCAATTTTAATTGCGTGTTCATTGGATAATCTTCTTCGTTTCTCTTATTGGGCTCAGTTTGAGTAACTGAACCACTTTCGTACTTTTTTGTTTCAAGCACAACATTGAGGTCCGAAAATGGAGAACCGTAATAATTTTTAGTAAAATTTGCTTGTTTAATTTCATCATCTAAATTACTTTCTAGAATAATCTTCTTTGATTCATGATTAGTATGAGAGTTGTTAGTATTGTTGTAGTTATTTCCCGGGTTTAAGGTTTGCGTGGTTTTGTCTAGTTCTGATGATAAATCGTCGAAAGGCGTTATTGTTTTCAGTAAAGTTACTGGAGTAACGTAAGAAAAATCAAGTTTTGTTAATTCGGATTCATCTGTATCGATTACGAGATTGTCCATTGTGTCATTGATAAAGTTAAGTGGTGATAAGTCTTTCGAGACAGTGGGCAGTAATATGTCTGTATGAAGTATTTTTTTCACATCTCCAATGTAAGGTTTTGATCGCGTAGAAGACACCGTCGTAGCTCCTCTTAAACTGTTAACATCGCTTAGTACTTTTCTTTCACTAATTAATAAACTATCATTTGTCACTATTTTGCTCACTTTTTTGTATCCTATCGACATACTTGTTATAGTTTTGTCGTTATTTCTCTCTGAACCTAACGTTTCTGTTGCAGGAATAGTGAAAAATCCTTGAATTGCCTTTGTATAATTCTTTGAAGTACTTAATTTGGATGTTTCTTCAAATTTTAATTGTGTGTTCATTAGATAATCTTCTTCATTTTTCATATTAGGCTCAGTTTGTGCCAATGAACCACTTTGGTACTTTTTTGTTTCAAGCACAACATTGAGATCCAAAAAGGGAGAACCATAATAGTTGTTAGTAAGATTTACTTGTTTAATTTCATCATCTAAGTTAGTTTCTAGGATAATCTTCTTTAATTCATGATTAGTATGGGAGTTGTTTGTATTGTTGTAGTTATTTCCCGAGTTTATGGTTTGTTTGGTGTTGGCCAGTTCTGATGATAAGCCCTCGAAAGGCGTTTTCATTAAATTCGCTGGAGTTACGTAAGAAAAATCAAGTTTTGTTATTGCGGATTCATTTGTATTAATTACGAGATTGTCCATTGTGTTATTGATAAAGTTAAGTGATAATAAGTCTTTCGAGACATTGTTAACGTAATAGAAATCAAGTTTTGTTGTCAACATTCCGGATTCATTTCTTCTTTCACTCTCAATTGAAGGATTATCCAGTGTGTCATTAATAAATTTAGGCGATAGTAAATCATTCGAGGCAGTGGACATTGATATTTCTGTTTGTAGTATCTTTTTTATATTTCCGGTGAAATGTTTGGATTGCGTAGAAGCTCCCCTTGAATTATTGACATCATTGGGTATATTTCCTTCATTTATAGCTGTACTATTTGTAACTTTCTCGTCCGTAATCGACGTATTTTTCAAGGTGTTGTAATTTCTCTCTGAACCTACCGTTTCTATTGCAGGTATAACAGAAACTTGTTGAGTTTCTTTAGTGAACTTTTTTGAGTTTATAGTTAATTTTGGAATGCCTTCAAACTTTATATGTGTGTTCTCAAGATAATCTTCTTTATTTCTACTATTGAGTTCAGTTTGATTTACTGGATCACCTTTGTACTGTTTTGTTCCAAGTGTTGTGTTAGGGTTCAAAAGTGGTAAATCGTAATATTTATTATTAGTAGAATTACCTCGTTTGATATTATCACTTGTATTAGTATCTAGAATTATCTTTTTAAACACGTGGTCAGTATTTGTTTTATTATCTAATAAATCTTGTGTTTTACTCCTATTAATATTATCATTTGAGTTACTTTCGCCAAATATTTTTTTAAATCTATTACCACCTTGTGATTTGTTAATGTTGTCGTTGTTACCCACCGCGTTTATGGTTTGTCTGGTGTTTAGTTCTGGTGCTAAATCATTAGATGATGTTATTATATTTAGTAATGTTGTTGGATGTAAATAAGATAAATTAAATTTTGTTTTGGACATTCTGGCGTCATTTCTTTTATCAACTTCACTTGTATTTTGTTTCTGAGTATCATTAATATAGTTAAATGGTAATAAGCCTTTTGAGACAGAGGATAGTAATGTCTCTGTTTGTAGTATATTTTTCACATGTCCAGTGGAAGGTTTTGATAGTGTAGGATACATCGTGGTAGTGGTAGTTTCTTTTAAATTGTTGAGATCATTTACATTTCCTTCACTGATTACTATACTATCATTTGTTACTAACTTGCTCACCTTTTCGTCTTGTGTCGACGTACTTTCTATAGTTTTGTTGTTATTTCTTTCTGAACCTAACGTTTCAGTTTGTTGAGGTTGTTGTTGAGTCTCAGTCATGTTGAGATCATTTATTACATTTCCTTCACTGATTAATGTACTATCATTTGTCACTAATTTGCTCACTTTTTCATCTTTTATCGTCGTACTTTTTAAGGTTTTGTTTCTCTTAGAACGTGGATTTTCTGTTACGAGAATTCCTTGAATTTCTTTAGTATAATTGTTAGAGTTATTACTTAATTTTAAAATGTCTTCTTCTTTCAATTTTATATTGGTTTCAATTTTATCTTTTTTTATCTTATCGGGTTCAGTATATTCCACTGGATCACTTGTGTACATTTTTGTTTTAAATGCAACATTAATATCCAATTGTGGTGAATTGAAGTAATTATTTGTAGATTTCTTTTGATTAATATTATCTTTGGTGTGAGTTTTTAAAATTGTTGTTCCAAATATATGATTAATATGTGTTTTATTTCTGTTTTCTAAATTACTAACTGCATCTATATTTGGTATGATCTTCATCTTCTCAGTCGTTGAAATGTTAAAAAGATTTACTGAGGATGATTTCAATTTAGGCGTCTTACTGATACCCTTATTTTGCTTGTTCGCAAAGTAAGTAACTTTTTTTAATAATTTTGATTTCTGTATATTTTCTTCTATGTTGGTTACTTTCTCTACTTTAGTAAAATATGAATTAATACTCCGTTCTGTACTTGACACATATTGTACAGTTCTAGACACATTTTGATAAGTCAAATCATTTTCCAAAGGAAGCGAAACGGTCGTTGGTTTCTTTAAATTTGTTTCATTATCTAGACTCACATTTGATATTATTTCATTGGATCCGAATGACATCGCTTCCGTGTTGAATCTACTTGTTGAATCTATTTTATCAAACTGTCGATTAGAATCTGTAATAGAAAATTGATGTATATATGATAACCCCTTCGGCTGCACTGTGTTCTTTGAATTCTCTTTGCTTAATTTACCTATTTGTTGTACATTGTATTTCTGTGTGAAAATATTCTCAAAATCAAATTTTATACCATTTGTATGATTTATGGCGGTTAATGACGGCTTAACATTTATTGTACTATCGTTCGAAATCAAAATATCTCTTGGTTTATTCTTTTCAGACATACGTTTTACATTATTGTTATAAAATAATTTTGGAACATTATCAGGTGTAGTAACAGAATAATCCATTAGTATATCTGTTTTATTTCTGAAAACATTATGATTGAAAAGACTTTCATCTGTTCTAATTACAGGGAATAAAGTAGCTTTATCATTATCATTAGCACTTTCATTCAAAACTTCGTTTAAAGACAAGTATTTGATTCTATTTGTATTTTTGGAATATGTAGTAGGTTTCAACATTTCAATGTTTGATGTAAGTATGTTTTCGCTGTGACCCATTTTGGTTAGAATTTCATTTTCTGTGGTCGCATTTTCTTCTGATAAATGATTAGTTTTTAATTCTTTATATGGTTTGTTTTTATAACTGTCACGGTTCGTAGTTGTGTTATTATTGTTCATTGCTTCCGTAGAAATTTCTTTCATTTCATGCTGATTATCTTTTATCAAAGTCGAAGAATTTAGGTGTTCTAAATTTCCTGATACTATATTAACACTATCACCGTAAGTTTTCCTTTTCAATACATCGTCATACAATTTAACTAAGGATTTTATTTTCGAAAGAGTGTCATTGTAGTTTGTATCGCCCGTAATCAATTGACTTTCGACATTATTTCTGCACAGAGATGCGAATGAACCATTACCGCAACATATATCACTATAATCGACATGATTGCTTTCAGAAATTAAATCAAAATATAATTTTATAGTTCCGTATTTCCGCAACAATTTCGATGTCTTAATTAAATTCATCTTTTCACTTCTCATTATAAATGCGTAAATTGATTGTATTGTGCATTCCGAAACTTTATCATTTTTCAATTTTTCTTTTAAACTATGATATTTTGTATCAATAATGTCAATATCTATTGCGCTATTCGTATTCAGTATATAATAGATTTCACTTTCATCGATCTCATTAATGCTGTCATTTCGAATATCAATACTTTTATTTGCTACCGGTTGTAATGTTATAATTATAATTACACTGTGTTTCTTCGGCGGTTTGTGATTAGATTTATCAAATAAATTATATTTCCTTATAGAATATTTGTGTATATCGCGCGTCTGTACGAAAACCTTATATAAAACGTTTTTCATGTCGAAATTTTCATCTTTGAAAGCGAAAGATCGAGAAGGTATAACTGTTGTTGCTTCACGTTCACATTTAATATTTTTTAACGTAACTTCATCTTCGGCAATAGATTTTTTCAATTGTGCTTTGCTTAATCCGTCTAATTTATTTTTCACATTTCTTTGTATGTCAACACACGAGTCATTGTAGACTTTGTTATAAAAATCAAGCGTAGATTTGTTTCCATTTTTACGGTGTTTGATGTCTTGCAAATCATCCCAGCCCTCGTTGAATTCCGTGCTTCTTTCTCCATAGTTTAAACTTTCACGTAAACAGCCACAGATATTTTTTAACAATTTAACTGTCACATGAAGTAAATCCTCGTCGTTAATTGCTACGTCTACTGAATTTAAAATGTCGTTCACGTCGGGACGAATATCACTTAGCGAAGATTTGCTTATTTCGGATAGAGCGTTTTGTACCGGCGCTTTTAAAATGATATAATACAGCAAGTAGAACTGATTAATTTTCATTTTAGTTTACTATCGCCAATCGACATGTTGCTTGTTTTGAGCTGACGAAATGGCGGCAAGTATTGTTTGGAAATTTGTTTTTCGTATTGTTTCTAAAACGAAACTTACGCGTGCTGATAACATCGACCTACTTTAAGGCATAACAAACCGCAATAAACACAATTAAACATGTGTCTTAACATGTTGGCAATAAGAACTTAATTTCAATGTAAAAATATACCGAAAATTATAAATACCGGATACTATGTATGTTGCAATATATTGAGTGAGCCATTGTTAATATCCTCACCCAATTTTCCATTTCCTTCTGTCTATCGAGAAGCATTTCCTGCAACCTCGGGCCCAGCTCTTCCATGAAGCCTCTTACAAGACCCCTGGAGTGTTCCAGCTGTTGCTGACCAACTATAACTCCGGCGAACTCCAGGTAAGAGTCCATCGTAGCTTGTAGATCTGGTACGGGAAGTTTCGGTAGCTGGACATTCTGTAATAATTTCTGGAATTAGTTATTCGTTGCCTTTGTAAAACTTTAAAATGCATCCATTTTTAAAATATATTTTTTAAAATGTAGTTTAATAATAAAATATATAAACTCATTGTGTGACCTATATTACCTGAAACTCTTGATCTTCGGATCCATAGCCCTGGCTTAACCAGCGCTTGGGCAGCGAAAGAAGTGACTCGCCCCATGCTATAACAACAATGATACCTGTTTAATTAATATTATCATTTTAAGAAATAACGCAAATAGTAGCAACTATGTTGCAAAGAGGTCTTGATACTGAATATAAACATATATTTTTTTTCATAATTTATATTTATTGACGGAGAGCAATTTGATTTTGATTAATTTTGTTTTACAAGTTAATAGTAGTAAAAGGAAATATTAAATTTCCTCATTCATTTAATAATATGTTATAAACATTCCTCCCTTGAATCAGTTTTGTAATTCTTATAGTCTCAAGTGTATAGGAGATCGTATAAGAGAGGATTAGATGAAGGCGATTATTCTCAATCTTCCTAAACAAACAAACAAACAGTTGGATCGAGCCTTTAGTGTCTGCTAAGGGCTAGGGGTAATGCGTGGGAAGGGAATAAGTAAAGATTGTTTAAAAGCTTTAACATCAATATCCTGTGAGAGGAAATTGCGATTAAGTTCGCGCAGAATAAAACGGAGTAGTCTAATTATTGGTATTGATTCGGAGATCGCTTGTACACAAAACACAAGTTTATATAATATAGGTATATCTTCTTATATATAAAATTTTCATGTCACAGTGTTTGTAACAAATTTTTAGGTATCTTTTTGTGTATATTCGGTAGGTCTGAGAATAAGTTGTAAAGGTAATGCAGCCAACATGCTTGAGACCCTGCCAAAGGGACCGATGCTTTATATTACACTAGCTGACGCCCCCGACTTCGTCCGCGTCCTATTTTAAAAATAGCCTATCCTGTGTCCTGTACGTCTAAATGTTTATGTACCAAGTTTCATGAAAATCAGTTAATTCGTTTAAGAGTTATGGAGGAACATACATACATACATTACAGATGTATTATTAGTATTGATGATAATGTGTAAATCTATTAGGATTAGATTTTATTTTAAATAAGCTTATTTTTAGTTTATATTAGCTTAGTTAGCATAAGAATTAATATAATATATTAGTATAATATTATATTAATTCTATTATATTAGTATTATTATACACGTAACGTGTGATATGTGATATTTGATTTACTCCCATAAATTTTCTAAGTAACTCTATGTATTTCTATGTAAACTCCGAAAATATATATTAAGTCTAGTTTGAGTATGGATTCGTGTTATAAGGAAAAAACTTCTCAAACATTGCTTTGTTTCAGAGAAAATCAATATGATTTGTGTGGCAGATGGTAGCCACACGATTTCGTTAGTGACCCACAAGTCGAAGTGATTGTGGGCGAGACCTCAATCGATCAATGTCCGACATCGTTTGTCTCCAAGGACGTCCCTTTTACGAATTCTGCCAATTATATATTTCATGTAACGTTACCTAAACTATGTTCGGTTGCTGGGAGTAAAACCTATTACGGCTCAGTGAAGTAAGGAATAAAACGAACGTATTATTCGAACGAATCGAATTCTCAAATTGAATTCAGTTTAAACTCTTGCACACCTGAGTGCTCATGTTGAGAGAACACATGTTTTCAAATTTCTATTTAGAAAATTTACAATAGAGTTGACCTATCAGCGTCTCTGTTGCAAAAATGCTTTTACATTAAAGTCGATAGATTCAAAAACCAGGTACAATATTTTCCAACATTTAACCGATTTTGGAAATCAAGTGTCAGAAGTAATATATAACTTGGTATTAGAGAAGTCAGCGGTCATTTACAGAAACTATAATAAATTGTTCTAATAACTAAATAATAGTAATACAGAATATATTTACGTATGCTGCTATAATAAACTTCTATTTATGCTATTATGATCGAAAGTGTGTATAGAGTCGAAGGGCCAGGTGGATTGAAAACGATAAATCATTTTATATAAGTGTCCATGAAATACTCGTATTAACATAACACTCGTTCGGCTGTAATTTTTAAAGATACGCGGGCAAAGTCGTAATAAGTAAGTAAGTAAGTAGTATTTTGAATTCTTTGTGCAAATATGAGGCACAAATTTGTGTTCAACCGATCTCGGTGTACTTAGGAAAATCGATTTAAAAGTTTGTCGAGCTGTTCCAACAAAGTGTCAGATGGTGGCTCCCACGGGCCCCACCTTATTCTACGTTCGGCATATTAACATCAACTTGTGCTGTTTCGTTTATATCATATAGCTTTTCATGTGAACCGGGGTTAAGGTGAGTAGGGAGGCGTGCGGGGCGCGTTGCCATGGCAACTCAGGTGGGCGCGATCGATCCCCAAACAGTTGGGCCCCAGAATGCACCATCGCACCAAGCAGCGGCGCCACGACACATATGTTCTCTCTGCACATTCTCATTTTAACAATAGACCAAAAGCCAAAAGACGGTATTGTATGAACATGGGATGCAAATGTGCTGTCGACCCAGACAATATAAAGGATAACTGAATGAATAAGTGAAGGGGCATTCCATGTGGAAGCAAAGGAAAAATAATAAAAACATGCATTGTTTAAGCATGTTTTTAGTAGTAAAGAATTTACAAGAAATGAAAAAAATATATATTATACTTAAACATGTGAAAAATAAATAAACATATTTTTTAGAATTCCGTAGATTCATTTCCAATGTGTGAGGCACGAAATCTGTAAAAAAAATTTTCAAAGCAATTGTGTCTATTTCTTATAAATTCTTCATGAAGTAATACATATTTTTAGTATTTACAGTATGTTTTCATTTCACCTTAATTAAGCTACTTGTCACGAGCTAACAAATCGATTGCTACGCGGCTACGGCGTAGCAAAACAATTAGTGCTACGCCGCGATTTCGTAACCGCTACGGAATTCAATACATTATCGTAGCACAACGGTTGGGTTTTCAAATATTCATGTGTCTCTTCCCGAAGACAGCCCATGTCTTCTCTTCCCATACTTACTGCCAAAGAAACCGTGTCCAGTGTCCACTAGATTGAATAAATGTAACAGTCAAAGTTCAGACGGATTCGTCTGTGAGCCGACCCTTTTTGAATCGAGCCGTGTAAAGGTGAGTGTGGGCTTGTTAAATTTTCATGGGTGTTTGGTCTCCCCACGGGGGGGTCTCCCTCTCGCACTCCCACTCTGGGGGGACCCCGCAGCCCGGAGAAAACTGAGCGCAAGGTGAGCTAGTTAAGCATATTCGTCATAGTTAATTATTTGTTGACCTCTTCATAATTGGGAAATTTGTTATACGTCACGTCAGCATATGTTATTAAAGATTTATTTATATAAGATCATAATATACTAGTTAATACATAGATAAAGTACAATCCGTAATTACATAATCATTATATCATTGAAAAGTTTGTTATATATATTTATATTTTTATACTTTAAACATGTGTTAAACTTTTTGACACATATTTTTTGTTTTTTTTTTTGTTGTTGTCAGGGTTTCAAATAAGGACCTTACATTCCGCGCGGATGAAGTCGTGAGCAAAAGTTAGTATATAAAATATGAGGCCCTATATCTCAATGGAAATCAGCCTGTCGCCTCACCTGAATACGTGAAAAAACAGATCTCATTGAAATGTTATCTTTCGCTATAACATTTTGATAAACAATGCACCCTTTTCTAATTTGACTACTGCTAGCAACAACTGTACCGCACCCTCACATAGCATCACCCCTTACACTCGATACGCAATTTCGCAATTATGACCTCTAAAATAAAGTTCATTGAGTATATATTTCTTTGTTTCGATTTCTATTCCTTTGCACGCCGTCACTTAAGTACTCGTTCCAAATATAGACACGTACATTTCTCAATCCAAATCTATTGCAACGCCATAAAGTTTATATTTGTTTGTGTATATCTGCACGGATTCGATAATTGGACGATTTACATTCCATTCACAAACGAGATGTTGTCAATGCTCGGGAAATGTTTCCCAACAGTCTTCCTATGAAAGTCACGGGATAAATTCTTTTTGTGGTTTTTATTACTACGGTACTATACTGACGTTAACCAACTAAAAAAATAAATAAAAAATTCAGGTTTGGTGTAACAATTTTATTCGATCACTGATTTTTGACCACTTTACATACAACTAGATAGAATATATTCTTACAATAATTAGATAATTTTATGAGTTCGTTTATCTGATTCTAATGAAAAACAGTCAGCTGCACAGTCTCGAACTAAATGCGGCGGACTGTATTGTAATATCTTCAGCTACTTAGTTGAATGAAATGTCTTGAAATTAATTAGCTTTGTGATTAAAGACACATTATCAGTGGTTAAACATCAAATTTCGAAGAGATAAACATTTTAAATAACTTCAAGATATTTTTTCATTCATTTAGAAACGACCAACCATTATATTACAGTATTGAAAGCTATAACATTTATAACAAATGGAGTTAAAACGAAAACTAGAGATTCAACAGTCAACTCTACGTTCTACGCGTTAAAGTTTATTTTACATCAATATTTTAAGAAATATTCTAATTACATAAGATTAATATTTAAGATTACATGCATAGGTTTACACATTATGTATATATAGTGCGTTAGTATGATCTACGCTACTACGTATTTCGAACTATTATAATAAGCACTTTTTAACTAAATTATCCTATGCCTTGGTGCTTCGTTAATTTTTAATCAATTTATATTGTTGTGAAAATAAGTTATTTTAAGTAAAAAACAATGTGTCAAGTGACTTAGTTAAAACAAACTCTATTTAATTTAAGTTAAAATTAGTAACTTCATAGTTGTAAATGTAATGTAACTTAAATGTTAAAAATAACCAAAAAAAGTGCAATATTATATCAACTAATAAGCTAATTCTACAGTATAATATAATTTTTATATAAAATAATTACTATGAATAGAGTGTATTTTTGATGAGGAGAACTTATGAGGTATTCGACATTATACAAAAGAAAGAAACATAATAATAAATCATAATTTATTATTTTTTTATATTTTAAATATAATTAGTACCTATTTACTTGATTAATGTTTGAATTCTAAGTATGTACAAGGAACTCAGTTGAATACAAATTCAGTATTTGTATTTAACTGTTATTACACTAGAAGGTATAAGAAAAAATACATGACTTTTAGATTCAATAAAAAGTTGAAAATAATTTGTCTAGAATTTTCTTTAAAACGTGGATGGTATTAGAGTTAGAGTTATATATCTAGTTATCACATATAGACCATATTTAAAGTCCAAATATAGTGATAACTAATTTTACATTTTTTTAAAGAGAGACAGAGGGAGACAGTGGGAGAGTGAAACTTTACCTATCTATTACTCGTCACTTGTTTGGGCGCCAATATTCGATATGTACATCAATAATATATTATGTAGTTGTAGATTATATACCTATTAATACGATTAAAGGCCTCTTTCACCAATTACAAGCAAAATGTTGTGTAGTTATGTTTCAAGTAACGCTAATTGTCGAGTAAATGTTACTAGTTTCTTGTGTCAATTTCATTGAAATTACCCTACGCTTTCTTACCGGTGACTTAAAATGGCGGTTTACTTGACACTTTCCTCAGAGATGGTGTAAGGGGCCCTTAATATTATGATTTAATTATAGTACGTGTAAGATAATATCCACTAGTTCTATTTTTAATTACTTATATATAGTTTAATATCTAATTAAATTAGAAAAGGACACTGATGGAACCAATTAATAGTCAATGTTGTATAGAAACTAAAATAATTATTTTCTTAATATTGATATATATATGTAGTTTCAGATATGTGAAATAAAATTTGAAGAACATGTTGACCTTTTCTAACAGTTAGTCTACTTTAATTATTTAGTCTAATTTATGATATTAGAATACTTAGTTTAGAAGAAAACTTACGAAAGTCCGCTAAAACTAAACTAAAACGTATACTCTAAGCATGGTAAACTAAGAAAACTAATTTTCAATGAAAAGAGTCAATCAAGAAACGAACCTAAACATGAGACCTCTCTCATTCTCTTCATGACTTATTCATTTGTATATAAGTCTTCGTAAACATACGAGTATAATTTGTACAAACCGCCAGTTGAGGTTCTCTTCTTTATTGGTGCGAATTATAACTATGACTTGATATTACACCTTTAGTGACATAATAGTATCAGGTTTAATAAAAAATATATAATTGATATTAAATGTTAGTATATAATTGATATTAAATTGTGTTTTATATTTAAAATCTAAATTAATGATAAAATATTTTAATTTCATTGACCGTTTATATTAAACCTATCAAATAATGTATATTGTAGCGTTTATTTGATATTTTTATATTGATTTCACAAAAAGATATTGCAATACCTTAGGTATTAATAATAATTTCAAATTGATATATAAAATATAAATATTATAAAGTATTTTTGTGACAATTGACATAAACGGTAAATTAGTTTATCATATGATGGAGTTTAATGTTTAGTTAATGGAAAAAGATTAGTTTTAGGGCCTCTTACACCAAATAAGAGTAAATGTTACAAGTATCTAGTTTCAAATTCATTAAAAATACCCGTGAGTAACTACTCGAAGAAGATGAAACTCGTACGCTTTCTTACCGGTGACTTTAAAGGTTAGCCTACTTGACACTACTCAGAAATGGTGAAAGAGACCCTTAAACTTAATCCTCTGTCAGCACTAACTAAAGCACTAACTAAATGGTTTTATTATAGAACTAACGGACGGGTGCATTGATCTAATTGTAAAATGACAAACAAACATGACACCCAAAATTCTCCATATTATTATGACGATCGCATAATAGTCTCTTTCAAACAAGCGAAAGATTAATGACGTTCAAGAGGCTATATATTATTGAGTAACATTTTAGGAGACAAGTAACAAAAGATGGTTTTCCATACGAATGTTAAGTTTTTTAATAATAAAAGAATTATGTTTCTTCTAAAAGATTGCTGTTGTTAACTTTTTTTTGGGGAAATGTTTAAAAAAAATTATATGTACCTGCCTTTTTAAGGTTTCAGACAAAGATATTTGATTGTCGCGCTGCGCTTTACTAGATACAGCCTTGACAAATGCGACAACAAACGTACCCGAGCTAATCACACTGCAAACTGTCTATGATGAGTACGTGCCGAATGTTATATTAAATTTTGGGCATGATTACATGTTTTACACACATTATAATAAAAAGTTGCCGCATTCACTATTGCTATTGCTTTTAGATAGGGCCGTATCTAGTCGAGTGCAGCGAGACCAATTACTTATATCTATGGTTTCAGAATTATCGTTCTCAGTGGACTAATAATTGATAACGCTCCATGCATTTAATATTGAATACAAATGTGACTAACCACTTATAAATTTGATACAATAATTTCATGTAGACAATAATAATATATGTAGTAGTTAATATAATATATATAATATAATTACAAAAGTAGTGTATATCGATCCTTACTTCTAATGATATGTATGCGATATCGGTTGCTTTATTGCTAATATGATATAAGATACACAATACATAATTGCACACGTCAAGTAGAAAATTGCCTTACAACACAACACTAGACATTATGTTCGTGCTTAGAATTAATGGTCCCTAAGCCAGGCACTAATTTCGTCAATGATTTCCTCTCAGTCCATAATTTGTAAAATGCCTGAGAGAGTTGTATCATGATTCATGATGCGTTGTGAACGTCAGCTGCGGCTCCGATGGTGGGTTGAGCAGTGGTAGCCCGTTACACTTTCAGAGCATCAGCTGACAAGATATAGCCAGCTGACTTTTTTATTTATTAACAATAATACATAAACTATCGTCTGATAAATTTTCTATTGGGAGGTAATCACTGAACACGTATATATTCGTGTGACCTGCAGACGCATAATCCACCATTTTATAAATAGCTGACAATTTTGTTTCTTCAAAATATTAGGCTAACTATAATTTGATGAATTTTTAATCGGAAATAAATGATTAATTTTTTTTTTATTATATGCGTGGGCGGCTACCACTCTACTGCTCAACCCACAATCGGAGCCGCAGCTGACGTTCACAATGCTTCATAATACAACTCTCTCAGTCATTTTACGAGTTATCGACTGGGAGGAAATTGGTCATGAAAATCTGTCGCTGGCTCACGGACCATAACTTATTAACGTGAAATTATATAATTTTCAAATATTTTTACACACACGAACCGAATGCCTGTCTAATAAGTTTATCTACAAATTTAATTGAATTTCGGGAGAATTTAAGACGAAAATCCTTGCTAACTTACATAGAATAAATATACAGTAACCGGTGAATTGTCATTGTTCTAAAACTATTAATTTAGTGCAGAAAGGTGGACACCGGACAAGGGTGGATGTGGGGTGGATGTGGGGTGGAAAATGTTCTACCGACGCTATTGTACTTTTGCAGGTTAGGTTCTAAACGCTCCCGGAAATGTCGAACGCAAAGAAAAGCTTCCGAAGCCTTCTGAAAGCTTCGCGAATTACAATAATATGTAAGTTTATTCACAATAATCACAATGTTAAACTTTATACACTCATTCAATTGACATGTCGGGCTCGTCGCTTTTTCTTGTACAATTTAACTTTAATTTTGAATCATTTTAATTAATCAGTCATCTGCAAAATAATGTTCGTTGGCCGTTTGGA
The DNA here is from genome assembly GCA_918317495.1 of Synanthedon vespiformis. NCBI lineage: Eukaryota > Metazoa > Arthropoda > Insecta > Lepidoptera > Sesiidae > Synanthedon > Synanthedon vespiformis. The sequence continues at coordinate 173,294 of OU906954.1, read as the reverse complement.
GTATTTTGTTCCCCAAACTTCTTACGATGGTGCATAACCGCTAAGTAATCTACGACACATTTCGATACGACTGAATCATCCTCTAAGTATGTATAATATAGTTTTTTTTATCCTTATCCTACGTGAATCAAAAGATTCTGATATGTTTCGTTACCTTGGTTGCAACTCTTATCACAAGTTGTCTACAACTAACTTAGTTTTAACAGCTAATTGATATTATAATTGATATTAGTTATGACGACGAATTGAAGCGATTATTTTAATTATCTTACACTAGTATTGCTCACGTATAAGTATAGCAAATATTCTACTCACAAAATAGTTATAAAATTATGTAAATCCTTCATTTGATATAATGGAAACATCTTCGCGAATTAAGATTCCATTTTAGAATTTAATCATGAAGAATGACTGATTAAAATATTAATTTTCCTAAATAATTAATAAATTATTGAACAGTAAAATTATAAAATACTATTTTAGATTTTAAAACGTTTTTTGTAGCGTACATATTATTTAAAATTTAATAGATCATATAACGTGTAGCGCCAAAAGATTTTTTTTAATAAATACACATCTTAGGCCCTTAACTCAAAGGTTTTTGCACATTTATCAACACCGCTACAGAATTTATTACTTAGAATTAGTTTCTAATAGTCCATTTACGGTAATCTCGTACGAACCGGAAGATAATACATTTATAACATCGATTGTACGCTATTAGAATACGCCTTTATATGAATTTCATATCGCAATAGTGCGCCTATATTAAGTAAGATGTGTTGATTACATTGAGTATGATTTCTTACAATAATATTGGTACCTTTTAGCTTTTATCGAAATATCTCTATACAGTAGAAGGCATAATTAACAGTCACTAATGGTGATCAACAAGGGAACAGCTGAGCGCATATGCGCATGTGCGCACGGCATATGCACTCGATACAACTAGTACAAGCAAAAATATAATTACAGACGTCTAGTCGGACACTAAAATATGAATTCGCCGATGTTCTGCGCCTCAGTGATCGAAGATACTCACATTTATAATTACACAACAAGTAAATTCAAAATAGACAACAACATTGAAGGAGCTTTAGAAGCCTTGCCTAAAAGGGTTCTTGACGGCGGGGCCGGGTGTGGGCGCTTGGCTTGCACCTTGGGCCGGCGCCGCACCTGCCCTGAAGGGATTACTCGCAGGCTGCGCTGGCAACTGCCTTGGCTGGCTCTGCTGGCTGTATCCTTGATCCTGCTGATAATCCTGCTGCTGGTAACCTTGCTGTTGCTCATACCCCTGGCTGTAACTCTGACCGCCCTGATATCCACCCTGGTATGATTGTTCGTAACTGTATCCTCCGGCATCCACGCTAGTCTCCTGAACACCGGCGACTTGTCCGGACACGTTGGAGTACTCCAAGTGGTTTTTGTGCTCTCCACTCACAGGCCTCTGGTCTTGCAAGGTGTATGTTTGATATTCTTTATCGGGTGGGTCGGCCATTAATATGTTAGCCTCGTTCTCGAATGGCTTAAAGTCGTAAATGTGCCTGAGATACATGAGCACAGGTGCGTATAAAAGGTTACTGAACGCTATTAGCAAATTCAAGGCCGTGAAGCCTATCGCTTCTACAATTTCGCCTGCAATGATAGGGCCTACAGCGTAGGCGAAAGAATATGATATATCTGCGATAGCGTAAATGCTTCCGTAAACTGAAACGTATCGTACGTCCACCAAATACCCGAGAGTCGGTAGTAGAGCCGTGTCAATAAGAGCGATCCCAAAACAAATCCCGCAAATAGGTATCATGAGCATCTTGTACGAGTTCGCGAATGGAATGATGAAGCAGCACAGGCCTTCCAATGCCAGACCGCCGGCTGCCATCAGCCACTGTTGCTGAGGATACTTCTTTGCCATTTTCACCGTTATTATTACGCCCAGCACATGGGGGAAAAAAGCGGGCAACCATATCATGCCAATCTTCCAATTGTCTTTAGTTAAATTGTCTTCCATCCAGAGAGAGATCGTTGGTTCCAGAAAAGCGAGCGCAACATTAGACATCATCAGAGCTCCGGCGCAAACAGCAATGTAGGGGTCCATTAGCAATTTCCAAATTGGTGTACTCGTCGGCTTTGGTTGACTCGCTTCTAGCATCTGAGTTTTCAACGGCTTCATTACGAGCAATAACATAAATCCGTCTATTAGCGATATCAATGCGAGGATTAGAAATGGGACTTCTTTGCCGGCAAACTGATACAACGCTCCGCCAAATGGAGGCGCCACGAGACAACCGAAGCTTATAAAAGCTAGAGCGATACCTAAAGCTTTCGACCGTTCATTCTCTTCTGTAAACCTATCCGCGATCATCGCCAACCCCGAAGTGTCAGCAAACGCAGACCCAACTCCTTGGAGGCTTCTCGCAAAGAATAACATACCGTAACTCCGTCCGCAGGCGAATACAGACGTGGAGAGGAACATTATAATAAGTCCGATCATCATGGGTATGTCGTACCCGATGCGGTCAATTAAGGCACCTGAGAATGGATTGACCATCAGCTGAACGATGGCTTTCGAGGCGAAAAGTACGCCCGTCGCAGACTCCTGTCCCTCGTGAGTGGCGGGAATGATCTTTGTCGGTGTTATAGTTCTATTGCCCTCTTTGTACGGCGCCAGAGTCACTACGTGATCGTAGGCTTCCTCGCCCCATGCTCCAATGTACCTCAAGTAATCCGGAATAATCGGTACTATGACCATGTACAACATATTGTCTAATAGAAGGGCAATAGAAACTATCACTAAGATGATCTTCCTCTGAGAGGTTGGCTCTTGTATTTTGTCCCATAGTACCTCCCGCACCTCCCTCACCTCTAGATTTACCACTGGAATAGTGGAGCTGTCGATCTTCTTCCATATCGATTGCGGTTCTTCCGCCATCTTTACGTCTTTGAAATGTCTGCCTACGTCTCACGAGAGCTCATAATCATTATCAGAGTTGCGCCACGTTCAGTATACATTGGCCACGCCGGCGCCGCCGCGATGCTCGAGTGGGACTTCGGAACCTGACAACAAACAGAAATGATCATTTTATTATCATTTCCTCACATAATCGAGAGGGCTCCGCGTCAAAAGAATGAGGAAATAAGTGGATTCAAAAGGATTTTGAGTCGATCTTTGTTTCTGTTAGTTGAAATGGTTCCAAAGTCCCGAGCGATAACTTTGTATTATATATCTTCAATTACCAAAGACGATTCAAGAGTCCTTTTGAACACAGCACGTTAATATGTAAGCGTACAAGCCGACGCCATCTGGAAGTGTAAACACCAACTAAACAAACACATTTTAGAGAACATGATTCCGAAATTCACGCCAACAGACACTAATTCTAACGACTTGTTTAGCGAAAATCCAATTTGAGCCGTCAACTCGTCGACAAGAAGCCAATGTCATTATCCAGGTTCTAAAGAGGGGACCTCTTTTTCCTTTGCACTCTTATAGAAATGAAAATGGCGCCTCTTTCATGGATAATTCGATCTTTACGTTCGCTTTTTTTTTACGAATAGGTACAGATTTATTATTCGAAGATTTTCCTTCAGAGGCGGATCATTCTTAATGAGGAATGAAGGCGCATTATGACTCTTTATATTTTAAGCATTTATAAAAGTTTTATCGGGTTTTACCATTTACCTGCCGAGTTCAATTCCCGGGAGGGCCAACTTTGGAAAAGGACTTTTCGTAGTCATTTGGGCAACCTGTGTGCTGTAGTGTTTCTACTGTGATAAGGATTACTAAATTAACTAAATGGAAATATTAAAACATGTTGCCTTAGTGACACAATCCACATATTTTAAAAACCAAATTAAGGGTTCAGTGATTTTTTTTCTTATAAGAACAGTAAAGTCGTCTACAGTTCAGTGGTTTGAAAAATGAAGTGAAATGCACTATAAAAGTGGTGTCTTGTGAAGTAGGAGCGATCTTTACCTTCAGGCTTAGACGCTCTGAATTTCAATGAGCGTCTGTAGAAAAAGCTCACTAACGAGCTTCTCTCCGGGAAGGGTACAGTTTCACGGTTAATGAACCAGATAAATGTATTTTTTTCTCCCATTAAATTGCATAATTCAGAATACATTGAGGATTTTTCCTTTTTATTTCTGTCGCAATATAATAAATTTGCGGTCATACAAATGTATACTATCTCTATATACTGATATTATAAACGTTAAAGTGACTCTGTCTGTTACCTTTTCACGCCTTAATTATACTCAACCGATCACCATAAAATTTTTGCATACACATTGTCGGGAATACAGAAAAGGACCTAAATCATCCAAAAGAAGTACTGTTACCAATTAAATGGATCATTACATAAAAATAAAAATCCAACGCCTGGCAAAATTATAACACTTGTAAAGATTGAATAAATTATTACTCGTATATTTTGTCAGGCGTTATATTTTTTTCAATTGTTTAACGTGGACTAAGTCGCGGCCAAATGTTAGCTTAAAATAATACTATGTACCCACTTGGCATGTAAAATGTATGGACGTCATTTCGAAATATTTAGGTTTGCGTTACAAAAAAAAACCCACATATGCGTTTTTTATTACTCTTCCTAAAGGAATAATATCTTAAGACTAATGGAACCGCGCCAGAATAGGATATACTTATAAAAACCGAGAACATGAAATTGTTATGCTATGCAAATGAAGCTGAAGGGAAAATGTTTTTATATGCCTTGCTCGGTTGGCATAAATTTAAATTCATTGTGTGAAATATATATATGAACTGTACCGAGCTTTTATGTTATGTTATGGTAGACGGGCTGACGGTCCACTTGATGGTAGATGGCTATCATCGCCTATAATACAAGCAACGCCACACGTATTGCGAGTGCGTTACGCAGAAATGAAATTTTTTTACTAACTTCTATAGGTTTGCCTGTTACTTGAGTGGTATTTCCATTACAAAAAAATTATGACCTGTTTCTGCAGCATTAAGTATCAAATGTCAGCAACTTACAGCAGATATAGCATGTTTGGGCTCAAAAGAAATAGCTTCTTAATTCCTACTTTGTAGTTTATCTGTGTATGCCTTAATATTGCCTTATATTACTATTGTAAGTTTTTGCTTATGCTGTTGCTATACCTTTTGAAAAAATAAATAAATAATAAAAGTAAATCGCTAACAAGTTCAAAGTACCAGTGTCACAGCGGGAAGTGTGTTCAAAGCTCCGACGAGATGCGATTACTTCCCGAGGCGTTTAGTGGAAACAGGAGACGCTCTGAGACTAAATTAAATTGCTCGGGGGTCGTAGGTACAGCCACATAAAATCATTATTCATTTCATAGTCGTTCTTTACTTACAAGGTTTTACAAACAAATTATCACAAATAAGAAATTCCGTAGATCGCGAATTATAGCGGCTATATGATGAACAAATAGCCTACAATTCTTATTCTTATACAAAGCTCATGTAATACACGTCGTTATTGAAAAAGTATATGTATATATAGGTAACTGTAAACTTTATTTTTAATTTCATGATTGTGAGCCGGCTTCTCAAGAATAATTTTTCCAATTTTCCTCTTCATAAAAGCTTCAAAGAACATTTGAAAAATAAATAAGCCCAGTCTTACTCGAGTTTTGCGCTTAGCAACACAATTTTCAAGATTGAAAATTCTCAATTTATTACATCACAGTCATGTTAAATTGTAATTTGAAACCTCCAATTTGTAATAAGACTTGATAATTAATATGATTTTTCAAACTAAATGTGCTATAGTTTAACTATTAGAGTCCAAACATTTTAAGTGATTAAGTGACCCAAAGTAGACGTCATAGCCCAAAGAATTGGTCAGCTGAAATAAGAATGGACGAGACATATTATTATGTTGAAATGCCTATATCCAGTAGTAATTATTTACTCTATGCTATATAACAGATCACAGTGGACGCTTATGGGCTGATGATTAAATATTTTAATATAAAAAGAACGCTTCAACATTACTAAAATTGCCGTCTCGACTTTCATGTGGGTGCATCTCATTGCATTTGAAATTGACATGGACATAACTCTCTTGTGTATACTGTGTATACATACAACATACAATATACAAGCGCCGACAAAGCACGTGAAGCAAATATTTAATTAGAAATCACCCCAGAAGCAGAAAACGAGGTGGGCCCCTAACTGGATTATATTGGAGGTAAACAGTCGCATTAGAATGAAATGAAATTGCAATTTCGATAAAGGGGACCCCCCTCGTGTGGCGGGGAATTACCAACATTTAGTTTATTACCGCACCGGCAACCGCGCTCTTGTTTTACTTCACATATGAGAGCCATATGACAATAGTGGCAGGGCAGTCGTAAATTGGGCAGAATTTGACTACAGACTATCGTGAAAATTTTCTTTTCTTAGGTAAAGAATGCCAACATTATCGTACTTGCACCTTGCACAGCACTTGTAGCGTCGCTTGCGTTAATAATAGACTACGGTAGCCAGCCACTTACCATCAAGTGGATTGTCTAATAATGGATAAAAAACATCAAAATATATGGATCGGTGTTTCTCCTTATTTAAAATAGTATGTCGCTTAGTTACCAGTCGTTACTGTGGTTTTCCAAAGCAAATGATTGTGGAGAAAATGATTCTAAAGCAAATGAAAAATGATGCACTACAATCTACGATGCGAAATTTACTTGTAATAATCGATGAGTGTGAATATCAAAATGTTATAAGCCTTGAATTATTTCTTAAAAGGCAATGGAAGTAATAAAAAGCATAATCAATCAATCAGTACTAATAATAATAATCTGTAAGGGTTGGTCATGGAGTAAGTTATACTTTGTTAAGAGATATCGTGTTTAGAAACTAAACTGACCATTTTTAATTATTTTTTTCTGTATGTATGTACTTGGTATTGTATTGTACTGGAAACTTGATAGATAAACATTTAGACGTACAGGCCACAGGATAGACTAACTATATTCATATATTTCGTCATCTTGTTGTTGAATTGACCCTTTCATTGCATGGCGCGTGACACCATTTAAAAATATTTTAAAATGAAAATTGGAATTCCAAAAATGTAATACGAATGTACCAGCGTAGCGACGAGTTATGAAAGGGCAGGTAAGCGGAGCGAGGGAGAGTTAATTTTGAGGGGAGAGTAGGGAGAGTTGCGGCTTGTCCCTGAGCCAGGAGGGCAGGAGGGCTGTATGACCGAGACGGCGGGGACTCCTACAACAACACTACCAGCCGAGTTCTGTCTCTACAAAAATGTTTATTTCAAATCATATAAAGTTAATAAAAAATGTTTATTAGAGTAGGTACCAACAAAGCGACAGTTTACATAAGTTTAGTCCTAACTTCTAAACCAGGTAACTCGTTTTCTATAACATCATATTTATATGATCTATGATTACATATATTTCTAATTGCATAATTCTTATATATTACAAAGAGAGATGATTTGATGTAATTGATTGTGTTTAACTTTACCGTAAGTTTATAATAAGTGTGAATCACATTTTAATGTATAATTAACATTTTTACATTGCTTAGAGTGAAGTAATTATGTTGGTTAAAATCATCAATTCATTTCTCAAATTCAATACAAAGTAAAAATTAAATTTAAAAAAATCAGTTAAATATTCCGTTCGTGGAGTGGACCAAATGAAAGAAAAAATAAACTTGATTAATATTTCACACCGATTGTTTTGTGCAGTGTGCAGCTTACAAAGGCATATCCCGAGGGGAACGTAGTACATACTCGTATACTTTTTGAGAACAACCTTTTGCCTTTGTCTGAGAGCGAAGGGTGAAAAATACAAATGGAAACATTGAAAAATTGATGAGTTGTTCGGAGTACCTACCAATATTTATTTTTATATGTATTTAATTAATGAACATTGTCTTAGTTCAGTAATATTTTGTCCTCTATCAACCATCGGTAATCAGTAACCATCTTCTGTCATATTTTGGCAAATGAGTGAGTGAAAATTTGGAGGCTATCACTTCCAAATTTATCCTACTAAAATAGGCTTTGCACTTACAGTATCTAGTACTTGTTATCCACCTACTATCGTGTCAGCCTGAATTTATACTAGCTTTACAAAACCTTCTTTTTTTATATAAATGTAGATTGACGAGTTAACGTGACGTATAACGTATAAAAAATGGAAACTGTTCCTTCGAAATTATTAATATTAACGACTGAATAGCATATATATACAATATACATATATGTATAGTAAAATAATATATTATTTAATATCTACATCAATTATGAAAATCCATTTTTTAAAACTATATAATTGTTAAATGAATAGTTACATGAATGTGGTGAGTAATGTGCGTTCGTATGAATTATGTGTTATTAAGAACTAGTTGTTCTATGAAATACACCACAGGACGTTTAGAAGTAAGTATTTTGTTTGCGACTCTATCTGCCACATTCAGATGTTGCCGTCACACGCACGGGGCTCGGGGCTTACCCTCAGTAAGGGCGAGGAGAGGGAACAAAGACCGCGGGGACTCCCCGCAGCGGCTCAACACTTTGATCATGCACAACACGGTTCATTAGTGGATGAACCATTCTGTTTGTTTAATCTTAACATGTTTACGGCTTGGTACACCCTGTTCAACTCCAAGTAAAAGTAAGTACTCATTGCAATTATAAAAAATTTAATAATTTATTTTTTCTAAAACGTTCCAAAACTTTTTCAAGTAATCGTTAGCCAGTGCACGAATAAATCATAATAATAAATTTTCATTGCGTTTTCGTGAGAGCTAATAAAGCACTGAAACTTGATGGAAACATTACTTTGGTTACACTATTTGGATTATGTAATAGTTTGCAGTGAAAAGGTCTTAGCTAACGTGTAAGTGATACAATACCGCCTACAGAAGATCACACCGTATCGATATCAAACACTTGAAAATACAAAGCGAGCCCCTCCAGGTCACGGAACAAAGGTCAAGCGCGATGGAGGGCCCTCGAGATGACGTGTCGTGTCGTGCCGTATCGCAGCCCGTAAACCCTTCTAGTACTCGTTAAAACAAGAGAACACTTCAAAAGCTCCCACCGCGTTCCAATTTTCGATTTGTCTCCACATTATATCGTTTTTATTCTTTATTTTTTTATTAAGGTTGGCAATAATTTTTGTCAACGTATCACCGGTAGCCGTACAGCTTTAGGGGATTCTTCGACACCCTCTCTGCGATGCTCTCTAGAGCTGACTCTGGTCGGAGTGAAAAATCAATATGAAAAAACGCACAAGAAAAGTGTTGTTTCATGGTGTTACATTTAAAGAGAATATTATAAAACAAAAGTGAAATGTTTGTTCCAAGGAAAGACATGAAAGACTCCTATTTTTTATCATCTAAATTTCTATAGAATCAATTGAGACATTGCCACTGTAGCACTACTAACGCCTGCTACTGAGTCTTGATGATTATTTTTTTAGAAATATTAATAAAATGAAGGATTTCCCTTTTAAAATTTACACAAAAACACAAATAACGAAATCCAATTTTGCAATCCTCCTCTGCAAATGAGAAACAAAAACGAAAAACGAGCCATTTCCTTTCAAACAACTCTGAACCCATCAGACTTTTGCGCCTCTAAAAAAAGTATATCCAAGCACGTTTCCTCGCATTCGGGATAATCACGGTAAATAGTCCCTTACGGGTGAAGGAATAGGAGCTGTTTGGATGAAGTTAACAGTAGAAATAAATTGTTGCTCGGGGCTTTCCATTTGGAGGAGGGAGAATAGACGAAACTGGATTACAGCGCTAGGGTCCCCCGGGAGAGTCTACCGGCGGCGATGTAGGAAAATAGGGCAGCCGTGGAAAGTTGGCTAAACTCGGATGTAATCTTGTTGGAAAAGTGCTACATTGCACACATTTTACATTTTCCTATTTATTCTATATTTACTTATTCATTGCGGGCTCACACTTTGGAGTCAATAGGTATTTAACCACCATATCAATACAACGTTAAATAAAAGAGAAACACATACTACATAATATTATATAAAGGAAAGAATTATTGTATTTTTGTTAGTAACTCAAAAACTACTAATCCGATTTAAAAAATTCTTTCACCTCTAGAAAGCTACATTATCAGCGAGTAATATAGACCATAACATTAGGTTGTACAACTGTGATAACTGTGTGTTTATTTTTTAAAACAGTGTATTGTCGCGCATGTTCGTAATTAGATGCAGTAGTTAAATATTTAAATATTTCTATCCCAAAATTCACGACCATTTTACGCCCATAGTAAAATATAAAATAACCCATAATAGTATAGTTTTGGTTGTGTATTTACTCGTTAGTTTGCAAGAACCGCGAAACAAGAGCCCGAGATAATTGCTCGAGCCGGTTACACAACACATACCTGAGGGGAGACTCGCCAAATGAAGCCATCTCTCTTACGAGCTCGCTGGGGAACTCGGGCAAATCTCGTTCTGCTACTACAAAAAACGACTATAGTCCTAAACGCGTTCACATAACAACTGTTTTCAATGCACTTGTACACTTGCAAGGGAAATAAGATGTGACGTCCGAGGAGTAATGTTTCAAGCAGAGTGTAGTTCCCGTAAATAACGGTCGTTTTCTATATCATCCCGTAAAAATTTCTACTTTTTTTTTGTTTGCAATAAACTTTGTGTAAAAAAAACTTCTATGTATTGATTAAACTAACATTATTGTAGACTAAGAAACCGCAGTAACACGCAACCTATGTCCAATATTTACCGAAATTGGAGTCACACTTAAACGAAATTGGGGTCACACAATGCAATCCTTACTTAATATTATTAATGTGAATGTGAGTTTGTTTGTTTGTAACACTTTTACGCATAAACTACTGAACCTATCACCATGAAATTGTCTGGGATACCAGAAAGGACATACCTTTCATCGTTCAACGCGGATGAAGTCGCGAGCACCAACTAGTAATAAATAAAATTGATGCAGAACGCACAGGTTAAGATTCTTGAGTACTTATGAATCCATATGTATATGACAGTCATATAAATCCATGTGAAAACATATTGAAGATATTTGAAAATTGGATGCGGTTATGATACAACAATGCAAGTGGTGCGATATGGTATCGGCCAATCGTAACAAATCATGAGCGCGCATTACCCACGGACAATTTGGCAAACGACGAATTACTTGGGGGAGTTGGTTAAGGCTTACTACACACGATCGTATTATTTTACACATTCTCGTTTTTTGATTAGTTATCAAACTAAAATATATCAACACTAGTTATGTAACTATTTGAGAATAAATAATAAGACAATATTATTATAATGTCTGTAAACCACTAATGGTTTGTCAACAACAATACATTTACATTACATTTTACTATGACAAATAAATTATATTACAATATTATTTAATACGAGCTGGTGCCCGCGACTTCGTCCGCTTTGAATAAGAACAAAGTAGTCAGTGTCATGTACTTATAATTGGATTGAAGGATGGAATTGTGAGCAGCCTAACCATTATTTAGCACCATGGGTTTGGATGGTGAGTGTCCCGCAAATATTACTCTATCATAATAGTCGTACAAGCTGCCTCGCATTTTTATGTTTCACGTCTCATTTACTCTCAAATGGGATATTGAAAACTCTCCTATTGTTGGAGTATATTGTATGAAGACTTTTTACTGACCTTAAAGTCTTTTATTTTTATTTCTTTAATTATTGCTTTAAAATTAAATAAAAAACTAAAACTATCTTCGGCTAAAAGTCACATAAATTTTAAAAATATTATGTGCTCTTTACTAATATTATAACATATCTTTAAAAAAAAATTCTGTGTATCAGTAAAACTATAGTATTTCCATTACTTTAAATAGGTATTCATTTCTTTATTTACTCGATAGAATGGTTTAATCTATGTATTTTTAGAGTTAAAATAAATATTTTTATATTAGATACCTAACTAATATTTTAACGTTATATATTTTTTCATTGCTGAAATATACATATATGAATTATTGAACAATTCACCAATTTATACAAATATCTAAAATTGTATAAATTAGTGAAATTTTTGAACACGTCACTATACAATGAGAAAGATATTCGTAATTATTCTTTATCGCGCCTCTAATAAACTGTTCTACGAAATTACCCCTCGACCTAACATTAATATTTGTTACGGAATAGCAACCGGCTACAATGCGAACAAAATCTATGGGACATAGATAATAATGGTACATTGTTCGGCAGTACCCCTGCCTCCCGGGCATCACCGTCACACCCCCGACTCTCTTCTAGCTGGGGGAGTTCGGCTAAAATGGCATGTGGTGTGAAATGGGTAATCTACAAACCAAGTTAGCGTCACAATCAGTATAACCAATTTTTTTTTGTCATAAAAGCAATGCCAACGAGATGCAACAATCAATTCTTGATTTTTATTACATCTTGTACCCAGGCAAAGCCGGGAGCGTGTAGCCAGTAAAAATATATATTCAAAAACTAAATCTGTGGGAACGCAAACATGAAATGTGTTTATATGCTTAAATGCACCAAGGTAAAAAAAATCTCCAATCTACTCACTATTAGCATTTCATTCATACTTGATTTTCATTTATATCTATCTATGTTTATTTTCATTTATAGCTATCTACTTATATGCCTACACTTGTACAGGTAAATAATTAAATTAAATTAATCTACAACCTATTCGGAAGGCTGTTGAAAAAGGCTACAAGACTCAGTAGTTGCTGGTTTCAAATAAATCCTTCATAAATTTCAAATTCTCATTTTTTTCAGCAAGATAATTTTTGCTATCGCAACCCTTAGATAATTTATTCAAAAGTTGCTTCGTTTGGCTATTTAAAAAAGTCATTGTAGTGCCTTGTTTTATGTAGCCTGGAAGTAGGAATGAATTGTATGACCGCGGGCGTTGCGGTCGGTTGTCGGTGGGGTGGCGGGGAGGCTGGGGCGAAACGAACCATCTCGGAAACTGTTAGTCACGGTTGCGATAAATAGGCCCGATACACTCACACGTACGGGCTTGTGATCGGAATAGCGAAGATGTTCGGTCGTTAGTAATCTCGTAACTCGGCCTGTCGTAGTAATCCCATAAAATAGCCAATCCGCGCCGCTATTGAGGGTACACATTTAGAATTGAACATTATGTGAATGAGGAAACCCTATAAAATCTTTTATAGACGTTACAGTCAGCCATGTGATTGCAACATAAATTCGTTTGCCATTAAATCACTTATTTTAAAAGGGAAAAAATTACTTTTATTTTATTTTATAATTTACTAGCTGCTGCCCGCGATTTTGCTCGCGTAACTATGTAAATTATATACTAAAAGCTTCCTCGAGAACCACTCTATCTATTGGTGAAAACAGCATGAAAATCGGTGCAGTAGTTTTTGAGTTTATCGCGAATAGACAGACACACAGACAGACAGACGCGGCGGAGGACTTTGTTTTATAATATATAAGGATTAAACAAATAATCTACACATAGTCTCATAAAACTGCACAACAGTTTCACTGTTGTATAAAATGATCTCGCTTATTACAGTTACAAGTATTTTAAGATTGCATTATTATCCAAGAAACTAAGTCATCTTTCACCGTCAGTCAAGTAAGCTAACCGTTATTTAAAGTCACCGGTCACCGAGTATAATAGAGCTGGTATACCTACCTCTATTTTTTCGGTAATAGTCCCAAATATTAAAAAGACAATAATAAAAAAATCGCCTATCGAAAGATGCACTAAACTGAGTGCATAATTTAATAAAACATAAAATTATTTCTAAAAGAAACTATGGTGAAAGAGGCCCTAAGTAATCTAAATTTCATATGATCATGAAGTAATATTTCATTCATTAATCTAAACATTTAAAATTGACATACATATTTTTAAGGTATTTAATAGTTATTTGATTTAATGAGTCCCTCAATTTGTCGATGGTCCGTCGCCTTTTATGCGATAAGGAAGCTGTGCGTAGCGAATATTATGGGGAGCAATTATGTTTGCGGTCGGGTACAGTTCGTTATCGCGTAATCCATTTGTCACACGTTGTCATAGCAAGTGGGAAAGTGGGATACAAGTTGGGGAGCGACCGGGCACGCGCCAGGCGCCACTTTAACAACCGCTCCACTTTTAACATTTTTTTTGTTATGTTAACAGAAAAAAATTGAGAAGATGTTTTGATTTATTGCATTAGATTAAGATACTGTACTTATAAAATTGTTTATCCTGACTGACAATCTACGCAAAGCCAAAACTAAAGTAACGTAAACATTCTAAAGTAATTCTAACGTTTTTTTTTTTTTGAAAATTTCATCTCCGTGCAAATCCGAGGGCGGGTCGCTAGTTTTATTATAAGGTTATACGTTTTCCACCTTAATTACTGCTGTGTCTCTACGAGTATTGTGCTTCAAAAATAAATTGGAAATCAAATGTTAAATATTACTCAGATTATATATTACTCTAATAGCATCGTTATAGAAAATCAATTCGAACAGTATGAATGTATAACTTGATTGACTTAATATTGTTATTACCATTTGGAAAATATAGAAAACTTGACTCTCTTGTACGGAAAGGAGTAGAATATTTCGAGAACTGCTTAATAATTCAATATTTTCCATTAGGAGAAACGCCCACGGGTCTGAACCGCGTGCGGTATCAACGGATGTATAGCACATTGGTTTTTTTTATTTATTTTTATAAGAAACGTTTTAAAACCTATTGGGACAGCTGCGGAGATTTACAATAATACAGTGTATTACAATAACAGTAATTTAATAATCTCAATAATCTATGACTCAGTATAATTATTTTAAAACTAACTAGGTCCAGTACGTACCAAGTTTAAGTTATGGAGGAACATACATACAATGCGTACAATTACAGATTTATTATTAGTATTGAGTATTGATAACTTTAGAGCTGACATTGTAAATGCGTTCACTGCGTAGTAGCAGACATTGTAGTCTGGTAATGTAGTTTGTATAGGACACAAGTGTAGACTTACCCAGAGCTCCCCTGGGAGCTAGCGACATCGAATATTCATTATTCATAAAAGGAGGCCCATCCCCTCTCGTGTGGATCACATTCAAATATTTTACTTGGAAAACACATCTTGTTTTATGTAAATACTAGCTGCGGTCTGCGACTTCGTCCGCGTTGAAAAAAAGTAGTTTATCCTGTGTCCTGTACGTCTAAACGTTTATCTACCAAGTTTCACGAAAATCATACATACATACAATACCTACACTGATTCATTCCAGATCTAAGACTTTTTTTTATATAATAAACTAAGCTACACGCTCCCGGATTCGCACAGGTTCAAAATAAGAACTATCCTATCTGGCGTCAAACATGTGACACGAAATTTATATATATATATATATATATAGGACTAACTACTACTACTAAAAGCTAAAAGCCTCCCCTGATTATCTCTCTATACATGAGTGAAGACAGAATTAAAATCGGTCAAGCCATTCTCGAGTTTTGCGCTTAGCAACACATTTAGGGATTCGTTTTTATTTATATTCATTATTATTATTATAAATTATTGAATAAAATTCCGTTTTATATACGAAACGGGTTTATGTTATATTTCACAGCCTATTTGCTATTAAATAACTTTACAACGACTGTTAGAAGGGTATTCCTAATTAGGTTAACAATCAACTTGTGTTTCGGCAAAGGGAAATTTTCTTATTTACTCATAGAGTCGACGACTTAATGAGGGTCTTGATGCTGCCCTGTTTCGAACATGACTCGTTAATTGACGCAATTAATACAGGTTGGGAGGGAACTCAGAATGGGGTTTAGCCTTTTATATATTGAACTAAAGTCAATCTTATACGCTGAAAGTATGTTTGTAATTAATTTTGGTTAATTTATAAACCTATCAATAGAAACTTCTACTAATAATATTATTCTATATCAAAAAAGTACTGGGGAATCGGTCAAATACACACAAAATATGTACCTATTACTTATTCATTCAAATATCGCCTTCAAAGTAAGACCCTTCCGATATAATACACTTTTGCCAAAGAATAATTTAATCATCGAAATATGTTTAACGCATTTTCAGAAAACGACTTCAATACACGCGACGAACTCTCTTTTATGTCTTCTGTCGACTGTTTGCGGGTGCCTCAAAGTCATTTGAGTTTTGGAATGAAAAAAATGTCAGCCAAATATTGCCACATCAGCTGCGATTGACGATTATCTATATATATAGATAAATAAACAAATTGAATTAGTTAATTGAATTTCATCAACATTGCCACCGGATGTCGAATCGGCCCTTCCTATTTTAATTTCCTATCGGTTGCTCCTCTGTTTATCGGAGCTTTGAGTGTAAACATGACGACGCGACCCTTGTTTAACTAGAGCAAACACAGAGATGGCTCACCTGAGTCTCGGAGCTGCAGCGAGCCCACCTTGTGGCTGAGGTAGCCCTTGATGGAGCTGGCCACGCGCGAGGGGGAGGCGCCACTTCCCCTCAGCACCCCCTGCAGCCTCCCGAACAGAGCTCCCCCTTGCTCCTCCACGGTCGAAGCCGAGGGGCGCGGAAAGCTGCCCCACGCACCAGATATTCACAACAAAGAGCGAACCGAGCGGACACGCAGACAAATCCACTCGCAATTTTATTATATTCTTCTTACTATAATTAATTATAAATAGATCAGTGCATTGTTTGATATGTAACCGTTGCGATTGTTGGGGGTTCAGTGTTCAACCATGGTGCGCCCAGCAGTCTGCACGTCTGTAACAAAAAAATGTACTATATGATACTTTCTGTAGTTTTAAATAGTAAACATGACAATGAAATAATTTTATTGCACACCATACAATTTTTTTTTAAAGTTACAATTGACAAGTTTTTATACTTCATGATGATAAGTGGTTGTCGTCAAACAACGACACAGGTGCTGCAACTTTTAACAAAATAAGAATAATAATAATAACGCATGTATATATTATGAGCTTTGGAAATTAATTGTAATTGAGGGAAACGGTTAATGCAAGAGAGGATATTTTCCTCAACATTGGAAAACCCGACACTCGTGGCAGCAACTTTTCTCGAGAGCTTTCCACGTCGGATGTGTACTTGCGGAAACCTCCACTCAAAACGATTCCGGCCGCCATCTTGGACCGGATGTAACGCGCTTTATAACTTCCGTTTCTCGACATAAGCAAATGTATTCCGAAAACTCTCTTAGTACAATTGTCGACTGCATTATCGCATTTCTAAATCGTTTTATAAATTTATTTTAATTAAAATATTTTCTCATTGTTCGCATGTTGTCTCAACAATTTATATTATAGTTAAGTAAGTAATATAAATAGGTTTATTTTAATTAGGTTACATATGTTTTTGTTTTAGTATTTTTCATAATTTATGTAAGTAATTGATTTGTGTAATATAAATAATGTTTATTTTAACTTAGATTAGGAATAGATTCAATAATTAGGATTACTCCTGTAATGATGCATCATGTGTTGTAAATAAATAAATTTATGCTAATCCATAATCCTTTATTATAGTAAGGTTGCAGCACCTAGACCTATACCATTGCTGGCTACGGTAGCCAACTAGTTTTCAGTCTGCCTGTCTATCTTTTTGTTAATATTTTCCTTGCTGACAAATACACACGTTGGACAAAGCGAGCTTACGAATATTATCACTTAAATTAGACTAAGTTCTGTTTAAGTAAAAATTGCGGTTAGGTTTACATTTACTGACACAGTTCACGGCATGCTATTATAAATGCAGTTTGAAAACTAAATTACATTATTCGACGTAACAGATAATTAAAAAATTAAATAACTTAAATTTTAAAAATAAATCATGGGATGAAAACCAATATAATAATATATTTTCTCAAAGTTTTCATTGCTTTAGCAACTTTAAAATTGATTTAACGAGGCAATCTTCAGATTGCGTAGCCTTTTTAGTAACCCTACTTAACAATTCTTAAATTATACATTTACAAAGTTGACTTAGGTATTGTAATTCAAAATTATTATCAAATTTATTGGAATTTAGTTTATTATTCGCTTGAACGGTTTGAACAAAATTTCAAACTTGAGAAATTATCTAATCACTTGTTTTGTTTTCCTAAAGTAAAAAGGTTAGATAGGAAAGAACTTTGAGGACAATTTCTTTCTATTAATAAACATACGGACAATAATAGTTTTGTCACAATTATATTTCTTGAATGAATAAAACGCTATGCTTTGAATTGTTACTGTATTTCTCGCATTTGTACGTTATAGAACATCTACGTTTACAGTTTGTGATGATTAAAACTAACCGTATATAAAAACTGTGGGTTATTATTTTTTTAAATAAAGATAGGCAAACAGGTATATTGACGGATAGTGACTCAATTCTAATATAACTTGACTTTAACAAGAAAAATCAGTTTGCTTAAGCCTGTAAAAAGTTAGAGCCCTCTATGATTACATTCATCATTCAATATTCAATAAAATTTCATAATTACAGAATTAATCTCATTGGAAAAAAATATTGAAAATTTAGATTCGATTTTCGTATTGAAAAGAATTTAATGAAAAATAATTTAAAATGAATTACATAACATGGATACTCAAAAATTTAATAAATTATATGAAACCAAAAAAATATGGAATTAAATTAAATTAAACTTTATAAGCACATGGATTAAAGTAAATTAAAAATAAATATTAATATTTGTAATAAGACTGTTTGAATTTCTTTTTATCGCGTGTTGTAAGTTTCATTTTAACTCCAACGACCTTCACTGAAAAATCACTACTCAAGTATTTATTTCTCTCTCTCTCGCACCCGCACACTAAACCATCATATCTCTCACTCTAACAACACCACACACAGATAACATCTTACTGTTACGTAAACTCTTTTCAAAATTATGTAACACTAACTTTATTTTATCGCGCAATAAATCATTAAACGAGTTTAACTTTTTTTTACAAATTTTATACACACACATACATTACACATGCATCTTACACATTTAATTACATACATAGTAAATGCACTTATTTAAAATTCACTCATTTTGATTACACCAAAATTGAAAATTAACTACTACAAAGTATCTGTGATTATTTGAATTGTATATAAAAAAAAATTAAAATGGCCGCCACTACAATAAAAGAATAAAATATTGACCTTTGGTAGTTATCGACGCGAGCTTAGCACACCTGGGATCACCTCGCCCAGACTGGCCCCATTCGCTAGTCCCTCTGAAGAAGCTCCGTTGGCATGCGCACTTCTTCCAGCCCCTATTGGCCGAGGGAGCTTCGTGACGTCATCGGAGGCTGCCCAATGGGGCGCTCCTGAAATTCACGTAGGTATGAGGAGCAGATTATTCGATCGCTAAAAATAGGCTGCCTTTGGTTGGACCACCGAAGCTAGAGCGCATAGGTCGATATCAACCCTATGTCGATATTGTCGCTTCGTTATTGCTATAGCACGCCGTCGCTAAATACAACTGGCTGGCCTTGTTACACTAACTGTTGCCCGCGACTTCGTTTGCGTTCAAAATGTTATATATAGCCTGAAGACTTTCTCGATAAATGGACTAAATTCAATTCGAACCTGAGATTAATGCGTCCAACCAAAATAACTCATCAGCTTAGTCTAAAAATATTATGAACTAGCTGGCGCCCGCGACTTCGTCCGCGTTGACAATCTTTTTTCGTAATTGTAATTTAAAAAAAATGTAACTGTAACCGTAATTTTTTTATAATTTAAATGTAATACAGAATTGTGGGGGTGGCGTAACATCTGTGGGGAAACCTTTTTTTTTTAAAAGAGATAGGGTCAGGATATTTATTTTTCTTACTAAAACATAATTATAATATAGTGAATTCATTTAAAAATTATCATATTAACACATGTATTGCCCATAAAATTGTTTGCATCAACGTTACTTACTGCTGTATTGAGATCGTCATATGCAGCTATTAAAATACTTATGAACATAAATTTCACATTTTGATTAGGTCTGCAAGCTCATTTACATAATAATGGGGCGAGCTTATACACCATAAAAAAGATTATAATATCCATAGTAAAATGGGACATTAATGTATGAAAAAAGGCACACAACACATGGTCAGAATGTTTTTTCAATTTCATCTTTCACTTTTAATAGGTGTAACCTACTTTGTCTATTATTTCTATATCAAACGATAATTTTTTTTATCTACACTTTTTAACGAGATTGGAAAAAGCTACTAATAATATTTCTATTATAAACCTGATAGACATATAATTCAGACATTATATTTCTATTATATAAGGTACTAACATTGTTTCAAATAACAACTCCGGCTCGAATTGCTCGCAGTCCCATGACACAAACAAATGGTAAACAACAAATTCCAATTTCAAAACTAATCATATTTACCTCACTTTTGGTAATGATATTCATTGGTAAGGTACGCGTAATCTACATTATTAATTAATTTTTATTTGAGTTATAATACGTAGCGATTAAAGTTTTAACGAAAGAAATAATAACTGTGAGTCAACCGTAACATACGAGTATATCCTATCGTAGAGTTTTCTTTAGGATTTTGGAAAAACTACAATCCTCTAGTACCTACGTAAAAAACGTAAATCTCTTAAGGTCTTAAGGTTAAGCCTATGTAAAAATTTGCTTAAGAAATTATCTAACCGATGGTGAAAACCGCATCAAATTCCATCACACCAGACAGACGTGGAAAGCGACTTCAATTTATACTTTCTAATCCTTTTGAAATATTTCAGCGAAATTATTTATACTAATATAAGTAATTGAAATATTCATGCTCTCACTCTCGACATACTTAATTTCTTCGTCCTCTTGCCTTTCTGCAAAATTAATATTTCACGTAATTATTGTTAATCACTTTACCCTTTGTGGTATACTCAAGAATATTATATCACTCAAAGGGTTACTCCAACAACACTCGTACTTCATAAGTTACCAGTATAATATATGTATAGTGTAAATATTTATTAATTACTAGCTGGTGCCCGCGACTTCGTCCGCGTTGGACGATGAAAGATACCCTATGTCCTTTCTGGTGTCCCAGACAACATGTATGCAAAATTTCATTCTTAAGTAGTTTTTGCGTGAAAGCGTAACAAACAAACAAACTCACATTTACACTTATAATATTAGTAAGGAAGCTGATTTATATTTATGATAGGATGGCTTTTTGAATTTTGGCTTGTCACTTCAACTTAGATTTCAACTTTCAACTTAGAAATTAATTAATTAATATGCTACAAAGATTCTTAGAAGTCTAGGTTACATTAAGAGTCTAATTTTGTTGGCATACAGTGTAGTTTTGTATTTTTAGTTTTGTTTGGAACTGTCTATTAAATTTGTAGCTATAAAGATAAATATGTTGAAATCTTTATATTTCAAAAGATATTTTACATAAAGATTTTCACATGTATTTTCAATGAATGAATGAAATGTGCGTTTGCCATCGTTGTGGTTCCAAATCACATTTCTGTCTGTCTGTTGGACTGACGGACACACGGACTATAAAGTGCTATAAATATGGCGGGTCGATGTGGGGACGCATGCGCACTTAGCAACAACTAAAGGTCACATTAACAACTTCTTACAAACTTTTTCATCCGTCCACCTGCGAATCGAGTTAAGTACCAATAAGTAGTTTTTCACGACGTGTTTCGTTCTTGGAATATCAAAGTAGCTTTTAAATTATTTCACTATGGAACGTCTGCAGGAAAACTGTTTTAAAAAACTTTTATATATGTTATTATTATTTATTTATTATTTTTATTTGAACATAGTCACACAGCACTCATACGACAATAATATAAGAGTAAATACATATGTATACTTAAGACCTACTGCCAATAACGGACTACATTTTTTAACATTAGAAAACTATGAACACATTAAAAAAATAAAAATTAAAAACAATAAAAGCAACCAAAAGAAAACCAAGTAAGAAAGGAAGAGACGCGTGTACATTGGTGTGTGTGTGTGTGTGTGTGTGTGTGTGTTTATTGTTAATAAGCTTTATTAGTTGACTCTTAAACACTGCCTTTTTTAAGTAAAATAAATCTAATGATGAATATAATTTATTGTAATTTCTGTGTATCCTGCAAACAACAGAATTTTGTGCATAGTTAGTGTATGAAATTATTATTATGTAATATAAATTTATTTTAAAAATAGAAAAAAATACAAAAAAAGAGAACCTACTTAAAGAATTATATGTAGAATTTTAATACTGTAATATTTATTTTCTAGCTTATTATATAGTTTGATTATATTCGTACATCGTGTGTAACAAAACTCTAATTAAATTAATACCTAAACTAGCGAAAAGTGTTTTGTGACGTAATTATTTCCGTAGTGACGTCACACGTCAACCGCGGCCGACTATATAAACAAAGTCAGGCGATGCTCGGAAATCCTCTGCGGAACATTTGTAATCCCTTTTTGTTGGCCTGGGAACACTCGTGTTTCCTCTCTTTAATAAAACCAACCTCATTCAATTTACAACTCTAATCACGTGAAAATACAGTTCAGAATTCATCTGGAATAGCATCGCGACTTGTGTCCTTTCCGAAGTGCTCAGTACAATGTCTTAATACACCGACTTCAATAAAATATAAACCTTATCGCTGAGAAGTAAGGGACACATTTGATGAATCCGAATATGAGATTAATGTAACCTTTTTTCTTAGATCCGCTTTCTAGGTCTGTCGCTAATGAAAATATACGCAGGCCATATAACGGATCAAGTAAATTAGGATTGCCCTGAAAGATTTCATTATCTATGTTATAAAATAGTTTTATATACATATTTCGGTGTTAGAATTTTTTTTTTTTTTCAAATCTTTAAGCAAGTGAAGATTCCCATTGAGGATAGAACAAAAACTTGGAAACAGATGAGTAACGTTATTCCTTGAAATGGTTTTATCTTTAACTAACTGGTGTTAGCGACTGCGTAAGCGTTGAAAAATAAAAAACCTGGTTTTTTCCAAGCGTTGGATGTTTATTTTTAGACAGCACTAGTGTACTATTGGAATTTATTTATTTATTACACAACATTTAAAATCATTATAGACCCTTGACAATGCAGAAAGTTATTTACGGAATATTTAGCGTAAGTATATTTATTCATCGTGAAATTCTATTGGTGAAAGAATTTTCTAAATCCGATATGTAGTTTAAAAGATTACTTACCTCCTACATAAATATCACGCTACATAATATACAAATTAATGTAATTTTCTACTGACATTGTGTACATTATGTCGATCGAAAAATCCCTCACTAACACAATAAGTATACAAATATTTTGATAAAGAAATAAGGCATTAGAGGAAATGTATTCATGTCACGGACGTGCCCTCATTTGCAAACTGGAATAAGATGGAGGACTTCTCGACATTGACGACACGTCCTCCAGAAAATATGAGCGACCACCGCACCCACATATTATTATGATAGGGACCCCGACAATGAGCTTAAAAAGCTTTATGAATGAAAAACAATCTACAAACAGAATACACTTTCCACTTTAAAAGTGTGTATTTCTGATTAAAAAAATGCACCATAAATAAATGTATTAATTACACAATGAAATTATAATAATTCGATATTTATTAATATTGCTATGTAAGCACTATGTGTGTTTGCTGTAACAATTTAGATGAATTGTGATATGAAAATAGATGGCAAAAGACATCTAAGGCTATTCTTAGTCCCAAAACCAAAACTTATACAGGGGTTGAAATAGGAGATGAAAATTTGTACATATGAGAAACCAATCATTAAATTTAATCATTTAAAATTAGTATTTACAATTTAATATATTACTAGCTGTTGCGCGCGACTTCGTGCGCGTAACTTTATAAAATATTGCCTATGTTACTCGTTGATAATGTAGCTTTCAATAGGTGAAAGAATTTTTAAAATTCGTCCAATGGTTTTTGAGTTTATTCATTACAAGCATACAAATCTTTTCTCTTTATTATTTATATTAGTATAGACTAGTATAGATAAGGCTGGGAGACGGTCCACTTGATGGTATGTGGTTACCGTTGCACGCATGAAGATAGGTGGAGAAGACTCTTAAGACTACTTGAAATCCTAGTCTCGGACACCAACTACGTAGTTTAACGCTAAAAATGTTATTAAGTTTTTCCTATTTTCAATCTGATACTCGTATGGGGATTTTTCAAGTCGAAAGAAAGTCGTCACTTGTATCCGCTCGAGCCTCCGCTCGATGGCCGCAGATAAGTGTTAATACGAGTATTCGCACACCGACCTCGGGCCATTTCGGTTTTTATCTTGCTCCTATTTCAGCATTCAGCACGTTTATCGACCGAGGCA
The DNA here is from genome assembly GCA_918317495.1 of Synanthedon vespiformis. Classification (NCBI taxonomy): domain Eukaryota; kingdom Metazoa; phylum Arthropoda; class Insecta; order Lepidoptera; family Sesiidae; genus Synanthedon; species Synanthedon vespiformis. Next base: position 148,895 of record OU906954.1, on the reverse strand, counting down.
CGCCCACCGCCCCCTCCCGCCTGCGCCCCCTCCCCCGACAACCCCCTTGCGCCCCTCAGCACATCGCCACTTCCACAGTCGCAGTGGTCAACAGACAGAACCACACACAGGACCATCATCCTCAGACTAATCTAATTGGAAGACGTTCTTTGGACCACATTCAACTTATGTTAGTGGAATTTCAAGCCTGAATAAATACTTTTTACACTTACAAGGCACATTGTTGCACTCTTACTCGTATTCATTTACAAACATAAAACAAAAATTATAGGGTATATAAGGTTAAGACTAAAGTGATTATTTGACTGGTGGAACTACTTGGAATTTATGGTTGATTGCTACTTAAGTATTATTGATGTTAAAAAAACAAGTATGAGGTTTCTTTCTTGTTAATTCTTTCTAATAGAATTCGCATTCAGAATCGGTGGTGAATCCAAAATAATTGAGTATTGTAAGAGACTTAAGTGCAATAATGAATGTTTCTAATTATTTATTTTTATTCCATTCTCTGAGACTTTTAAATGCATGGAAATTATTGAGAATTTATCGGCATAGATTTGAGATAATTATCACATTATGCTTATATGCTCTAAAGGAACATTGTAAGAAAACTTACAACTGACCAACAGACAAAGACAGTCAGTATATAACATAAATTACATTGAGTAATAATAGTTTTTTAATACAAATATGCCAGTGTACCGTGTCATCACAATACAGATTTCTCAGCGATAGAATTATAACAAAAGATTGCGAATATGTTGATGCTCTCTTATAAGTAACTCCCAATTAGCTTAATTTGCAAGGACACCTTACAAGACAGATAACATTCATCTGGACAGTGAAAAGCCCATGAACTTTTTCAATGAAAGGAAGGTCAGAACTATTTCTTGGCACTCACAGCAGAACGTGCCACTCCCATGCCAAATGCTAGCAAATAATTGTCGCCCGAAAGATAACAAGTTTCTGAAAGAGTTGCCAACAGTCGAAAGGTTGTTAAATTAAGTACATGAAAGCTTCGGTGCATTGCTAATAAGCTCGCCTGGTTCCACAATCACCGATATGAACAGGAAGCTAAAATATATGCATTATGCAAAAACCCGAGTCATTTCTTGAATTAGACCTGTGGTATCTTCAGATCTTATATTGCGATTTACAGGAATATAGAGTTGAATAACATTGAGAATTCTGTGAATGCTTTTAAGTGTCCCGTTAGACAGTTTATCCAAGTACGTGCAAGTATGTTTTTATACCACGTTTAAACTTTTAACTGAATTTAGACTAGTTATGACTGTATCTTATATGCAAAAGTATCTAAAAATACAATGTATAAGACGGTTATTTAATTGTTCCGTGGTAAACATGCAGCAGACGTCTCCTTTCCAAAGTCTATTTGCAAGGATCTATACTAATCTCTTTTAGTATAGATCCTTGCAAATAAATTTTCACAATTTTTACTTGGTGTGAATGCCCTTCGGAGGCCACTAAATACAATAACTCGTTCAACTTGTAATTCTACTATGCGAAAGTTTGTAAGAATGAATGTATGGATGATTCACAAGAACATCTCAACAGATTTACATTTAATCTGGCACACAGTTAACATAATTAACATAAGTATAAGATGATTTTTATCCTGAAAAATAAATCTCTTAAAAATATAAAAAAATACAGCAATAAAATATCAGATATTTTCTCATGTGTTATATTATTCAATTTTAAACGGAGGCATTGAAATTTCGGTTTTCGAAATGGAAGAGGAGATATCAAACAAATTATGACCAGTAGCTGTTAAGGTGAAGAAAGAAAAGCGAGAAAACCAGCGTGTCAAAGTAGACTAGCGACTCTTGTGGCAGAGAAGTCTTACAAAAGAACCATAATATAACAAAATTTGCCATGCATAATATATTATGTGTAGGTACGTCAATACATTTATTACCTACATTGCATCACTTTTTCATGTAACACAATGTATCTTCTTCTTTACGAAATTATACAATTAGTTATGCTAGTTGTTAAGGAAGATTCTTTCTTAATTAAAACAATTTTATTAAGTATATTAAAATGAAAGATTTTAGTGCGCCTCTGTCTGAGATTATGCAATCTCTTGTTAAACGCAGTCGCTGCTGCTAAGTAAATGAACATTATGAAGGTCATTACTGCTTTCTAATTTTATCACTTATTAGTGACCCGCTTCCGGCTTTATTATTATTATTATATACACAATTATACCCTTCCTCGTTTATACCCGGAGAATACCGAATTAAAACAGGTTAAGTGGTTTTAAACAAACGTACTGTACTTGCATTGAGTTTTATTTATAAAATATAGACTAACTGTTGCTGTGGCTCTGTTCGCACCATCTGTTGAGTAAGTTCATAACTAAAGTGTGAACGAATTTTTTAAACGAAAATTACCTTGTTGTTTGACCCTTAATTAAAATGTTTCAGTAATGAATAATAAAATAGTAGTTTCTAAGTCAAAAGTGTTCTTACGTGTTTTTATATGATTAGTGATTCTTACGTATTTTTTTTTTATGTTACCACTTGATGGTAGGTGGCTATCGTTGCCTATCATTGCCTATTAACAAAAGTAATGCCACAGATGTGCTGATTAAGATTTTTAAGAACAGTTAGAGAAATAGACTCTGGTTTCCCTTACTCACTCGCCTAAACATAACAGCACATTTGCTATCACTTTACTGTTGGAAGAATGGAAGCAGTATGGAAGTATGGAGAAGATCCAACAGTGGAGCCTTGTAGGCTGATGACGATAATGGTGAATATTTATTTTACTGACACGCGATATAAACGTTACCTACTTTTTGACCTTGATGTGTAGTTTCATTCCTTTAATAATCTATTCAAGCAGGTGTGTAAGTCAATATGCGGCTATAAAAATAGTTAGGTATGTGTATGTTTAAGGTGACGTAAGAAATGGCAATTAATGTAATAAACCATAACTCAGAGTAGGTCATTAAACATTCGGATACAATAAATGGGCACGCATTCGTGCGTAAACTAATCTCACTTTAGGGTTGTGGCGCATCGTACCGCTACGCCGAGCGAGCATACTACAACTAAACTACAAACGAACGAAGATCTAGCAAGTGAATAAGTGTCCAGTTAAGCTTAATAATCACTTTATTTATTTTATTTTTTTATTAAGGCAAAGACACACAACTTAGTTTACAAAAAAAGAAACAATAAGACCATAGATTAATACAAACATTTACAAGCGGTTGTACAAATCGAATCTTCAAAAGAATACTTATGTTTATAATGAAAAATTATATTATTCCGACAATATATTATTTTTTATTTATTTATAAAGTTATTTATATTAAGGATAGCCAACCTAATAGTGTACAGATTATATAAAATTAACAAATCATTATGGTAACTTCATAATAGAACATTTAAAATGAGTTAGATACCGGCAGTCAAACCTGTGATGAGTATGTAACTGGAGCTGATAGGCACATCGTCTTCTCATAGTTATTGAATAGAAGTAGTCCCACCTTCGATTCAGCGAAAATGCCCGACGTACTGTAGAATCTTGGCAGTCCTAACGACACACCTAAAATATTCAAAAACAAAAGGTATGATGAGCCTGATAATGTACAGTGCGCGTGAACCTTTATATACGTAAATAACTTGACCATTCTTTGCAATCGGTATAATATGTTCCTAATCGAATTACATTGTTAGGTAACATAACAAAATATTATATTTTTTTATAATTAATTTTTACCAACCTATGAGTATTGACTAAACCTTAGATCACTGCTACTTTGAAGGTTGTTTGTCTCTTCCTCGCCATTAATCATTAATGGTTTTTTCTTAAAGAATTGACATGTATGATGTCTCTATGTTTATAGTTATTGCTATCCGTTAAAATTTGTTTAAAAATGTATAATATTTAAAGTTATAACCTCTAAAGTTATAAATCGTATAAGTAACTAATACAAACGTGTAATTAACGTACAGCTGTTAACAAAAAAAAATCGTCACGCATTAATTTTCTTAAGGAACAAAATTCCAGAGAAGATTGATGAATCGATGAGCAATAATTAACTATACAGCTTCCGTAACTATGTATGTAAGTAGCGAATGCATTTAGGTCAATGTTGCGTCGAAAGGCTCGTTATTGGACATTATCACAGCATCATGATGGAAGCCTGTGGACTAATTAAATATATTAATACAAATTCGTGACTGCGATCATAATCATAGCACATTAACAATCACATCGCAAGCACGCATCAGCGGCTTATTGCAAAATGTAAACAGATTCTATTAGAGTTGTGAATTTTGGGTTTAAACTAAGCCTTTTGTTGAGGTCGAAAATATGTGAAAAAGCTCTAGGTCGCAGTTTGTAGGTCGATCTCGATCTTGACGAGGTCCATCTCTTCACATCACGTTTATGTTTGGATTCTAACAACTTGAGATCGTCTTCATTCATTGGAACGACATTGGAGTTGAGTAAACAAAATTGGAGTGTTCATTTGATTGTCAGTTCATTGAAAACATAATTCCATATGATCACTGAATAATGACAGGTCGAGGGTCCACTTGATAGTCCGTCACCTTGGACAAGCAACACTAGAAGGATGCAAGGGAGAAGAGAATTAAAAAAGTACTATGGGAGGCAAAGGGTAATAGAATTATCTTAGAATCCCATTGGCTCCTAGACATATAGGCCTATAAGGTAAAAGTAAACCTTATGAGGTGGACTCTAGCATCAGTTATAAAAAGGTAATCCCTGCAAACAAACACGACTGTTTCTGCAATTTTCTTTTTTTGTTGAAGTCCGAAGAAGGTTTTATGAAGAGAAAACTTAGGAAAAATTTGAAAATTTTCACAATCGTACGAAACAGGGGAGGTTCGCTTATCCTTATAAATATTATAAAACAAAGTCCTCAAAAACTACTGCACCGATTTTCATGCGGTTTTCACCAATGGATAGAGTGGTTCTCGAGGAACTTTGTAGTATATAATTTACAAAGTTACGCTGGCGAAGTCGCGGGCAGTAGCTAGTTTTAAATAAAAAAAAATTATATATCAAACGATATTAGTCGTATCAATAAGTACCTTTAAATACGGATGTAGGTAAGTATGTAATATAAGTCTCATTAAGTAATTCTAAATGTTATCGATATCTTTTGTAGTGTAATGTAAGTATGACATAAGTAACAGTTGTGAAGTTACGTTTTATTGTTTGGCATAGTGCTACTTTTTAAGTCTTAGACAAGTCTTAGACCATTTTAAATCAATATGATATTGATCATAATAGCAAAATGTTCAACTTTCATCGTTTTAACAATCGTGCTGATTCTTTTCTTTCTTTTTTTTTTTAAATTGGCTAACCACAAAATTTACAGTACCTAATAATGAAACACAGCACATCCATATTCTAATTGTTAAACTTTGTCTATTTTTTAAATATAGATAATACGCTATATAAACGTTAGAATTTATCTCGAAGTATTTTTTTTTAAATTAAATACAAAACTGCGATTAATAAAATATATATATATTAATTCGTATTTAATTAATTCCACGCAAGCGTTTGTGTTGCACGCGACTTCGTCCGCGTAACTTTATAAAATACTAGCTGGCGCCCGCGACTTCATCCGCGTTGAAAAAGAAAGTACCCTATTCTGTGTCCCGTACGTCTAAATATTTATCTAGCAAGTTTCATGAAAATCTGTTAATTCGTATAAGAGTTATGGTGGAACATACACAACACCTACCCTTACATATTTTTATTTTGTTAATATTGATATCTTAGGTTACTCGTTGATAATATAAATTCCTAACAGTGACAGAATTTTTCAAATCGGTCCAGTAGTTTCGGGAGTTTATTCAAACAAACAAACAATAGAAATCTTTTCTCTTTATAATATTAGTATAGATATGCTGGATTTAATATAACGGCGCAAACGGTCACCGCATTCAACCAACTTCATTTACGACAAGCATCAGATAATCAGATTACAAAACCATTCTACTTCCGAAAATAGTTTATTTTTAATGTGGTACGTTATGCGGCCTTATGGCATCATTACATCAAAAGTCTGGGTTCATTTATTGTGTAGTAGTTTGAGTTAAAATCCGAGTCTCATTAGAAAGTATTTCCTCTCTCTCGCATCGATCTCTGGAAAGGCGACACTCGTACACTCTCGTATGTAAATCCATATTAATAAAGGCCTTGGGAGAGTATGGGATTCATAAATCTCTAATTCACACACAGAAACACAAGTGGCACTAGTGCTATTTTTCAAATATTTTTCAAAATATCCAAATCCAATACAAAAACGTAAATGCTTTTGAGAAACGTTATGAAAGATAAAACTGAAAATGCGAGGCAAGTTGGTTCTAAAAATATGTATTTTTTTTTTAATTTAAACAGGCTGAAGTATGTACACTGATCGCTATCGTCACATAATTATGTATATAACACACTTTTTTATATTATAAACTATAATTATAACCAGATGTAGGAACTCTAGCATCATTATCTTTGTTATTATTAGAATAAGTCTGTAATCTATAAGTGGATTTTTTTATTAGGTCTAAGTTATTATTTCAAATTGTTATTATGTAATATTAACCTGTACATTTCCCTAAAATAAAGTAAATAAATAAATAAATAAATAATGGTGATTTCAGAGTTCGAAGCGTTCTCGCGATAAAGTTTGCATTACGACAGAAAAACTATAGGTATTATTTCATTTCATTATATTACCTAAGTTTTATCTTAAAATATTAATGTGGTGTCAGCGAACAATACAATATTGTGTTTGTTAACCAAATAGTTATCGTTTTTCGTATGCATGAATTATCTTACATTAGTTTTCCTATAAACTTAACACTTGTGAATAAACTTAACTTATATAGTCTCAAAACATTATTCAGCATTAGTAGACATTAGTTACGATGAAATCGCATATATTTGTTTTAATTTAAAGATGTCTTTCTTTCTCCTGTTTTTCCTCCAATTTACTCATCTAAGCGCCTCTTTCACCGTCTGTCAAGTAGCTAACTGTCATTTAAAGTCACCGGTAACCGGGGATAATGGAGCTGATATTCGTTTGTTTGTACAGTCAAAGTCCCAAATATTGAAAAGAAAATAATAATAAAAAAATTCGCCTATCGAATGATATGTATAACCGAGTGCATAAGTAATTCAATAAAACAGAAAATTATTTTTAAAAGTAACTATTCAACACTGTAGTTGGTGAAAGAGGTCCTAAGTGAAGAGAAGCTTACGTCGCTTCTCATAATTAAAAATAAATTTGCAAAGCTGTATCAAAAATTATAACTTTTGACAAGCAATGAATAAACAATTAGCGTGGCAATGACAACAAAATGAGGTTAACAGATAAAATGTATATAAAATATCAGTCGACTCAGAAATATCTAATGAAAGTACTTACCTACTTTGTTTTTATATATTCTAAGGTTTTAAGGTTGTTATTTTATTCTGGTATACTAACTTGGTAGGTATATACTTACTTATACGTATTGTATAATATACTAATATATTGTATAAACTAATATAAACATAACTTTAATTAGGCAGTGAATCATCCAATTGGAATTATATGTGTAACTGGTAACATATACTTATATATATTAAAGATTCAGTTTATTTTATCTTGTTCAACTTAAATTTAAGTTAAAATAATTATGAGTAGATGTCGCTGCAGAAAAAAAATCGTCGACTAAAAATATAATAACTCTTTTTAACAAAAAATAAAACGACTTCAAACTGTTTTCTCATGGATGCCATTTTCAGAACTGGACCAAATTTAAATGGGACCACAAGGGAAGCACCAGATTTCAAATAAAAATGAATCATCAAAATCGTTTCAACCAGTCGAAAGTTATGACGTAACAAACATAAAAAAAATACAGTCGAATTGAGAGCTCCTTTTCTGGATGTCGGTTGAAAAATGAATTGTGTTTCGTTTCGCTAAATGGAATATAAAAAGCGAATAGGAAATGGGGCTTTATAGGTTTTTATTACATAAAGTGCAGAACGTCAAACAATTCCTCGTAATTGTTTGCGAAGCGCACCGTCTCGTGCGTAGGTAATCAATTACCGGCCGAACTCACATTGACTGGCAAACACGCATTCTTTCATTTCAACACTCATCGCTTTTCTTCTAAGTACAGTCCTACGATCACACAAAGTCGGAATTACTATGTAATACTTAGTAATACTTAAGAATAAATCACCTATTCAACATAAAGACCAATATTTTTAAGATGGAAAACAAGAGAAGAGGGGAAATATACTTATTTTATTAACAAAATTAACTTTCCCAGATAATTTTATGTAATACAATTTCTTTTGCAATGAACAAATGATCAAAAAGTATATATAAAAAGTTTGTACCAAAATATAATACAAATAAAAGGTATAGATACATTAGCCGTTAACACTACAGTTTTCTTTTTATATTAGCACCTGTCTACTGAGCTTGTTTAATTCAGTAACAAATACGTAATGTTTGTATTCTTTACAGATTGCAATATTAAATGTTTTGATAGCATCTACAAATTCATTGCGGACAGGTAAACAAACAATACACTCACATAGCACCAGTTATGTCATAATGAGAGAGGCATGCCTCAACAAAGCCGGCCAACTTGTTTGCGTCCCATGTCACATTGCTGCCTATTCAAGATCCACAACCTAAATCTGACAAAGTATTTGTAGTTGAAGCAATATTTCAATATTTAGTAAGATGGCTCGTGGAAGGACGCGGCGCGACCTTAGCATTGCAGTAAAAACGCTCGTCAACTCGAATATATCTGGTGCCATGCATCTAACGGCGATTTCGTGACAGCTAATGGCTCAACCTTCAACTTGGTGTCAAAGGTACTGCATGTGCAATTACACGTAAGCGCAAATTACTAGGTCACGAACCGCCTAACTCCAATTTGGAATAATCTGCGACCTCGGTACACTTCTTAGCTTTACGAAAATGACTCCTAGAACAGCACCTAGTGTAGCATTTAGAAATAGGATTGCATGCTCTGAATCCCCTCCATAAATCAGGTTTATCTAAGCGGCATCATAATTTATGGGCACTGACAAGGCAAATATTGACACAGCACTTTCCTTCAGGAGGCTTCTCACTTGACACCCCATAACAGCAGCAAACTTAGTTTAAATTTTATATGATATTTAATATTTATATTTAAAACAAAAATAAGAAACTAAATATATATGTGCTCTGCCGATTTTAGTAGGATTCTAGTGAGACAGGGAAATTTTATTAAGCAACTAGCTGGTGCCCGCGACTACGTCCGTGTTGTGTTCTCTATAGCCCATAGCCTTCCTCGATAAATGGACTATCCAAGTTCCTGGGATTAGCGCGTACAACCAAACAAAGAAACAAACTCTTCAGCCTTATATATCTGTGTTTTTATTTATGGCTATCCTCATTCAGTGATTTTGGATAGGACACTCATCTCTTTTGCATTCCTATTGTAAATTATCATCTGGAAACTGTCTGTACGTTCTTCCGCAACCATCCTGAAAGCATTAGGCAAGGATTGTTCTTTCCCCTATTCAAGATCATAGTTCTTTTTCCTATCCCTAATGTTTTGTTATTATTATAAAAGCATGGCAAAAAAGCTCTCTTATTCGATGAAAACCGCAAAACTATTTCAGAATGTAATCATACCCGTAAGTGGAGTTTTTCATTAAATTCTGCTTCTCTGAATTCAGCAACTGTAAATTTACTTAAATGTATGAGAACTTTATGAGATTTGTGTTTCATTTCGTTGCCAATGCAGCCATTATTCCAAGGCATTCTGAGAGTGTTATGTAGCAAGTGCGACTGTCCCATATTATCTTTTTGGGTCAAATTAGTTATAGGGATTATTAAATAGGATAATGTGTAATAATTTTATTTCTAATGTGTGTTGTACTTACTAACATAGTTTTAAGTTTGTTACTAACCATGATGGATCTGTGTAATCTGAATATGAATAAATTATTATTATTATTATTATTATTATTATTATTATTATTATTATTATTATTATTATTATTATTATTATTCTGTGGGAATAGTTGGAATGTTTTGTGGTTTTATTCTCTTGATATTTTTGTAATAATACAAAATATTACATAGATTTTTAGCGATTTTAGAGTTATCGGGATATTTAGCAATCAAACACTGAAACTAATGTTGAAATTATTTTATTAATTGACCTTGAAGTACAAGATAGTAGGTTCTCTTTTACTTAAAAACTAAGTTTTGCCCCTGACTTTGTCCGTGCCCTTAGTTTTTAATCGCTAAAATGAAGAAATCAACGCCTAACAAAAATCTATGTAGAAATAGCTGACATAAAAATGAAAAAAGTTATTGTTTAGCGTTTTTTTTAAATGAAAACATAAAATTATATGTGTATTTGTTGCTACCGCTATTTTTTTATTTTTTGTCGAATGAGTTATTTTTTTATATTCTTAGCTTTTATCTTGTGCCTTATTATTACTTCTTATTACTATTATAATATAAAAAAATGCTTATACTTATATGTTTTATTATGTATAGAAAACTGTATAGAATAATTAATATACAATAAAGTAATGAATATTAATTTAATTTATTTTATTTAACTTATAATAATCTATGTTGAAGAAAACCTTGAAAGCGCTTTTTTTAATTACTTACTTGTTTCTTTTAATATCTAGTGATTTTCTAAATATATTTTATAACTTTATCAATATCGTAAAATCAATACTTTCATGTTCAAATCAAAGTATACATATTTAACGAAATAGTCAGAATAAAATGTTCTTTCCATTACGAATATTTCTTTTGCACACATGCAGGGAACCAAGAGTGGAACCCTGCTTCAAAGACCAGAAAACGGTGGCCTCCCTCGTCTGATGATGAGGCAGTTCCGCAGTAAGTAACGGCACGAAAGATGAGTGGGGCATCCCATATAAAGAGAAGATGCGCACGCGTCGACGAGTTACATTAGTTGCGCTCCTCTCTTACGGCTAACTCTGTGACCGATTTTATTAGTTTGTGTTAATTCGGATTCGTTTCTAATTCGGTAAGTTAACATAAAGTTCCTTCTGTAAATTTGTGTCCGAAAAATAATTGCAAAATGGTTTATTACAATCTATTTAAATACCATAATCGTTTTATTAAATAAAAAAAAATCTGTGATGTTTATTGGTGACAATTTTTAAAACGATTTAGAAATTGTTCAAATCTGAGTTACATACTTTACATCTATAGATACTTTTCGGGCTAGATATATTGGTTTCTCTGTTATATAACTAATTATTTATTATTTTAAATTTAGAAAACTTTTAAAACATATTTAAAAAGATTTTACAATTAACTATAATGATTACCTTAATTATTACATTAATAATATTCTAAAAACTGTAAACACTTACAAATGGGATAACTTATTTAAGTAAAATTAATAAAATGATAATTATCAAATTTAATTTAATTTACAGTTTAGAAATGTTTAAAAAAAATATCATTGTTCAAATTTTGTTAACAAAGTGAAACAATGAAGAGATGACAAAATAATTCCCTATTCGAAATGTCGATAAAAGTCATACGAGTACCAAAGATTCGAAATTAATAATTGTAACATTGTTTCACAGAAGGAGTTCGTGGGAAGTTTATTGTCAACATGTTGCTTCCAAACTATGTGGTGAGTAATTCTGAAGAAACTCAGTATAATTCATTCTTTGATTTGTACTATAATATTCAAAATATAATTATATAGTAGACAGTGTTTTAAAGTGTACGTCCCTCGTCTATTTCAATGAATATTGTTCTTATGTCGCGTATCAGTCCTAATGGAAGGATATTTATGAGGAAGTTATCGCTCGTTGCCTTACAGACAACCCCGCACTCATTTTAATTTATAATACACCAATCTATCTCAAAAACATACTATAATTAATGCAAGTCAATATACTATATGAGGATTTTTTATAAATATATAATGTTTGATACTTCTATTATTGCTTTCCTTCATAAATAAAATAAAAAATAAATAATAATAATAAATACATAATGGAAATTAAATAAAAAGATAAAAAAGAAGCTTAAAAAAACTAAAAAAATAATAAAAAAAAAACATTAAAATAAAGACTTAAAGTGTGAAATGTAAAAATCAAATGTAATTAAATTAAATAAAACTCCATCAATTAAATTAAAATATTTAATTGATTAATTATATAAAACTATATATGTATTAACATAGAAAACAGTTAAAGAGTGGAAAATACTCATATTAACAAAATAAACTTAAAAAATACGTGAAAAATTTAAGAACAAGTGTCGAATGTTAACGAAAATTTTAAAATGAAGTTCACTAAAAAGGCTGCGAAACAATACAAATGAAAAAGTTTGGTACCATTTAACAAAAACTTTATAAAATCCTTTTCGACATAAATAAGTAAGTAACACGACATTTTGAATTGTAAAAGTTTGATAAAACTATAGTTAAGCACCTACTTAAGTCATTAAATTCATTAGAATAAACGGAATAAAAGCGAGGAAAAGCATATTATTGGGTAACTAAAAAACCACAGCACCGTTGAGTTGAGAGGCGTGTGAAAGCGCATAATGTTCATTCCATTTACATAAATTTGTATTGTGTAATTGCCAATTACTTAATTAGTGAACACTGAGCAATACAAGTACTTGAACATAGAGATTATCGGTTTTATTAAGATTAGACAAAGCAGCGATGAATTGCCCAAGAAAATGTTGAATGAAGTTGCCTCACGAGAGAATTTGTGCGACCGCAGTATTGCGCCGCACTACACAGTATGTTTTATTTGCTACGATCCGCAAATCTTTGTAGTTATACCTCACTTTGTTAACAACTAGCCGCTGCCCGCGACTTCGCCCGCGTAACTTTGTAAATTATATACTGAAACCTTCATCGAGAACCACTCTATCCATTGGTGAAAACAGCATGAAAATCGGTGCAATAGTTTTTGAGTTTATCGCGAACAGACAGATAAAACAATCGCGGCAGAGGACTTTATTTTATGCTCGTATATTATCTCAACAATAGTGTTCAGTGCAACATATTTCTAGTTCATATCTAGGTATAGTTTTGACAATCCCATTCATGTTATATTCACGTTGTTTGACTCCTAATAAGAGATTGGATATTTTTTATTTTGATCCTGAGCGAAGCCGGAAGCGTGTAGCTAGTATTTATTATTTACTAGCTGACCCACCAGTCGTTGCCTGTCATTTTCATATAAAAATATAATTTAAATTTTAAAATTTTCTCATGAATTTTCTTACATGGAAAACCTCGTCCTGACAATTACGAAAAAATCAGTAAAATCATTCGTGTCGTTCTTAAATTATACTTCCTGGTACATGTGGCAATTGATTTTTATATATTTTATATAGTTACAAACACGCTTTTGACATGCATTTTAGACTTACGATTTTAACTAGCTGGTGCCCGCAACTTCGTCCACGTTGAAAAAGAAAAAAGTAGCTTATCTTGTGTCCTGTACGTCTAAATGTTTATCTACCAAGTTTCATGAAAATCAGTTAATTCGTTTACGAGCTATGGAGGAGCATACATACATACATACAGAAAAAAATCTACAAAATTTTCAATTTATTTCAGTAATGAGTATAGAGCCTATAAATAAACGCGATATCTCTGAAAACAAAGTAGGTAACTTACTCCGTGGCCAACCCTTACAGATTGGTATGAGAGTTGTGATAAAGCAGTGTTAAAATTAAAATCCGGAGTCTAAATTGGTCAATATGAACAGGGAATGGGTATGTAGAATGCAAGCAGAGGCAGGTGGTACTCCTATAGTGCAGGTGCACGCGATGCTCCACAATACAAATGTAAATTCAAGTGAAAGTGCAAAGAAGGTCAATGTCGACCGTCTTCCGGTTGCGTCACAAACAAAACACACTCGGGTTTCCTGTCGAAGCCTTCGCTCTGTATATCCAACCCAAAAAAATCTATTTGGCCGACAAAAGAGAGAATCATGTTTTACCCATACGAGAGACTAGCTGACTTCTAAAAAAAATAAAGACCTGCGATAAGAAAAATGAACTCGTTACACACAGTTTAAATGATTCGAAACGATTGTTCCAATAAAGTGTCGACAGAATGAGAGCACTTAATGAGCACTGCTTTCGAGATGTAGACAAATCTAGGCTTAAGCATTTTGTAGGCCGCGCAATGACTTCGCGAGTACATTGTCAATACGTAGACGAAGTTATATAATCTGATCATTGGGTCATTGACACCTGCTGTCGCGGGAAAATACACTTCTATTATTATTCACGCTCGATAACACCTCGCAATGCTCTCAACCTGCATATACCAGCCCATGCCAAAGAAAATATAATATGTACCTAATTTGCTATAGAAAATGTATCTCACATTTCAGTCTTTCTTGAAGTCAGCGTCATGGCAAATAAGAATATTTCAATATTTTTTTCAATTTATTGCAATATTCTTATTTGAACCTTTCAAATAAATTTCAGAATGAAGCGCTGCCTTGATTACATAAAAAAAAAAAAAAAAAAACTTAAGACATAGCAAATTTCATTAAAATGTATTTATTTTTTCAATAAAAAAAATTAAAAATTAAATAATAATAATATAAATTAAATTTAAAAATAACTTGAACAATATAAACACTTTAGAATTAAAGTTGCTTGAGTAATGGAATAATTAAAATGCACTAATTATTATTATAGGATTTAAAAATGTATTTTTTTTCTATGGACTTAAAATTTGCATAAAATAAATTAAAAAAATTTTCAACACATAGGCAACACAAAAACGCGCGATCAGGTCATGACATAGAACCACGACACACTTTTGGCGTGTACCTAGCAAAGGTAAAGTACATCTCATCTCTCGCGTATAAGTAGAAACGAAATAAAAAATTCACTAAGAACCAGCGTTAGATGACGTTCTTGTCTGAACATGTGTCACATGGAGGTTAACTTTTACTTTCTCCATACTCCATTGGAACTCACGTGCTGTGGACTCGTGACGTCGTTATGTCATCTTCATCTTCGCCTATTACTTTCCTACATCACAGTTAGTGCCCGAAGCCTAATAGTGCAGAGTGTTACGCAACTAAGCGCCTTCTTATCTTTTGTAACTACCGATAACCACATCATTCAAAACACTAATAGGTTTAGAGGCTCTTTATTTATTTATTTAAAACAGCAACAGTCTAGTGCCTAGCACACTTAACAGTCTTACCATTACGCTCAACATCTAGGTCCAGTGTGCAAGCCAATTAGAGCTGAAAACAAAACTCAATTTGGTACACAAACTGAAAGAAATAAATTTTAAAATTAATTAGAATACAATGTCAAATGTTAAAAGAAAAAATGTCAAATTTAAAAATCAAAAGTTAAAGAAATCAAAAGCAAAACCATAAACACTTGCAAACGAATTCGCAATTTCACTTCATGCATGGGAGTGAGTATGGGATGCCGGAGCCAATAAATTTCCCTATCTCTTATTGTATCCTGTGTTGTTTGTGCTTTCGTGTTTTACTGTCAAGTAGCCACCTACCATCAAGTGGACTTGCCTGTCTATCGACGTTGTGTTGTGTTGACGATATACAAATAAAAATTAACGTCGTATTTAATAATGATCAAGATACTGCATGCAAACTCGACGCGCGCTTTTCTCGAGCAGATGGCGGGTGCATTGTGCATTGTGATTGGAATTGTTCACTCTCTTTCAACCATTATACTGTCGTTATATTCACTTCCTTTCTCGCTTTGAAAAACTTAATATCGCTTAGAACAATGACGCGCTTGTCGTCACGCGAATCTTCCATTTTTTACCTTACCTTAGAACTTACCTTAGACTCGAATATTCAGCAATTATCATTATTTACTGTTTTTAGGTGTAATGTTTCCGAAAACAAGACCATAACTGTAACAATAACTCGAGGATAATATGTATAACAGGAGCATACTACTGCTGGCTACAGGTGCAGAGTGAAGATTCCCTGACAATCGTTCGAAAGGAATCTATTGGGAAAATCAAATACATGCAATCAAATGACCTTTAAATGTAGTTTACTTTTGCTGACGTTCACAAGATTGTTACCAATGCGTTAGATAAAGTGAAGAACGCAATTACAAGTTATATTTTGCCAGTTTTGGCACAAGTGAGCGCGACTCTGTTGCGCAGTGCCATTGTTAGGGTTCCCATTGCGCGACTGTTCCCGTGAGACACGTTTCAAATGATACATCTCCGAACCTTAGAATATGTGTGTCAAAAATAAATGTCTAGAAAGAGCTTAGCTTTTGTCTGCTCGAACGCATCTTCTAATAGAACAAAACATACTAATATAATACGTGAAGTTATAAGTAATATACTCGGTACAGCTCATTAGAAAAAGAAATCAGTAACAGGAGATTTTAATTTTAATAATATTTCTCAATTCTAGCTGGGAATATAATAGCCATTAATAGCCGAAAATTTTCATATGACATTTTCTTTACAATAAATTTCTTTACAAAAATATATCCCATATACCATAGGACCACAAAAACGTCTGTGAGATCTGCAAATAAAAACTGATTTTCTTCGTGCAATTTCACTATAGAATACAGAAAGGATTTTATTCAATTTCATTTCCAAAAGATGTCAAGTGCTTTCACACATTTCTAAGTGGCTGTTGTGTTTTCTATGTTGTAATGCATTGCAAAGCAATTGATAGAAACTTCTACCGTCATCAACACAGTCATCAACTGCTGGACTAATAAACCCCTTCCAAAGGTGTAAGATGTGACCTGTACCAGCAAGTAGCTACCGGTCACTACGAATCTCGGCACGTAGAGAAACCGCGAGTATTGACCTTTCCATAGCGCACCGATTTGCCTCAATCTTGTTTACATGGCTCGTTGGACTTATATAGCTTTATGTTGCATTTCATTCAAAGCAATAAACATCTGCTCAGAATTCTACACCACGTTTGTGATCCTCCATCGATAATAACCCTTCAAAACATAAGTTTTCATTAAATGTTCTTTTCATTTATAGTAACATCTTACCAAAAATTAGAACTTACTAGGGAAAATTATAAAACTGTTAGAGAATAACTGTAATCAAAGTTGAAACGCTTCCAAAAATTAAACCGTTGAATATGATAAGATCGTACAGATCCGCGAAAGTGTACATAACACGCGTTCAAATGACGCCAGTGGACGCAATCCGACTCCACAAGCAGATCACTCGCTAGATAAGGACATAAACAAAGAATTTCTCTGTCCATCTGTCTGATCTGTTTATGGCTGCGTGACTTGATTTTCATTTTAATTTAAACGTCCATCGTTTCTTTTGGTAACGTATTTTGCTACTCGCTTCTTTTGTTAACTTATTTTTGAACATTTAGTTCATTTAGCAACACCAAACGTTACACCCACGTTGTAAGCCTCCACGCATTCAATTCACTGATCATTTACCGCCGAAGGATAATGTTGGCTTTGATTACAACCATCACGCCACAACATTACCTTGGGCCATGTAAAAATGTGTTTCGTAAATGCGTACGGTAGGTACCCTCTCGGTTACCCATTTGCCCGTGGTGGGCAAATGACGAAGCTGTGGCGTAACGAAGTCGTTAGCCGGACAATTATCTCGCGATGCACGTGCATTAGCCGAGAGACGAATTCACTAATAGTCTCTCGCTTGTGAAACTGTGACATGGTCAAGGTGGCGATTCCAAGTCATTCTTAAAACGAACTTCTACAACCCGCACCAATATTAGCGTCTACTGTTCTTTGTTGTTCAGCACTGTTTGCATTATTTTTTTAAACTCAGGTTGGACTTATATTTCTTACAGTTAATCAATAAACCTAAATAATCATAATAATTAAATTATGAATTTTAATGAAGTTCAAAATGACACACCTCAAATTGGATCTGAACTCTGTAAATGTTTTTTCATTCCTTTTTATCTGACGATGAGGGCGCTTTCTCACTCACTATATTTTTACCAAATGGGGTTCAAACTTTTTGTTTGCTCGTCTAGTACATGTGTAGTATTTGTATTAAATGGTGTTATGCTCATCAGTTTCATTTCTTTATATTGTTGTTGGGCATAATAATTTCTTTTTGACTGTGGTTCTCTCGTGTTTGAAATAAATAACAAGTAATCTGTATTGTTTCAGCTGGTTCCGATACTGATGGTGGTGTCCGCGGTCGCTGCGACGGCTCCTCGCAAACATTACAAGCGAGATGGTCAGTAACGTGTATTTGCTTAAACACTCGACACATTTCGACACACAATTATTTGCCTTCTGGACACACAGAGGTCAACCGTTTACGTAACTTGGTGGAAATGTTTGCTATTAGTCAAATTTTCACAACCTATTGAATAATTATTTAACAATGTCATATAAAAAGTAAGACTATTGCTATTGCATCGCCTCCGACTACCTTGTTTTCTTCGCATGCGAACGTGACCCTTTCCGAATTATATAACTGTTCATTCATTGCTGTAGTAAAATTTACTTTGTATTTATTTATCATTTTGCAATAGCACACACGCGTACTCGGTTTCGAGCTAACATAATGAAAAAGTTTTCTAGACTAACCCTGAAATCACAGTTACAACTTCACCCAGATAATGATGGACATGTTTGTTTATTTCAGCACCACTGAGCAACTCCTACCTTCCACCTTCAAGACCTTCATCATCATACGGAGCTCCTCGTCCTTCTAGCAGCTACGGAGCACCTAGACCTTCTTCTAGTTACGGAGCACCCAGGCCATCCAGCAGTTATGGTGCACCTTCATCCAGCTACGGTGCTCCCGCTCCGTCCTCGAGTTACGGCGCTCCGGCTCCGTCCAGTTCGTATGGTGCTCCAGCACCGTCCAGCTCATATGGTGCTCCAGCGCCATCCAGCTCATATGGTGCCCCAGCACCATCCAGCTCATATGGTGCCCCAGCACCATCCAGCTCCTATGGTGCCCCAGCGCCATCCAGCTCGTATGGAGCACCCGCCCCACGTCCATCCAGCTCTTATGGAGCCCCAGCAAGACCTCCGGCTACAAGCTACGGAATTCCGACCGGCCCATCGAAAACCTACAGCGCGCCTAGACCTTCAAACAGTTACGGTGCCCCTAAACCATCTAGTTCATATGGTGCTCCAGCTCCATCGAACTCCTACGGAGCTCCAGCTCCGTCTAGCTCTTACGGTGCACCAGCTCCATCAAGTTCATATGGAGCTCCAGCCCCGTCGTCCTCCTACGGCGCACCGTCGTCTTCTTTCGGAGGACACAGCAGCGGCGGATCGTCATTCAGTAGCAGTGCATCATTCGGTGGAAGCGGTTTCGGTGGAGGCAGCAGCTTCGGAAGCAGTGCCCCGTCATCGAGCTACGGTGCCCCGTCAGCTCCATCGAGCAGCTACGGTGCTCCATCTCCGTCTAGCTCGTATGGCGCCCCAGCTCCATCGAGCAGTTACGGCGCTCCGAGCGCCGGCGGCTTTTCTTCTGGCGGCTCTTCTGGTGGTTACTCCGCTGGCGGTTCCGGCGGATACTCATCGGGCGGTTCGGGTGGATTCTCGTCAGGCGGACACGGATCCGGCAGTTTTGGCGGTGTGCCGGCGACTATTGGTCAGAATTACGACTCCAACGGCGGCTACGTATACTAAACTGTTTTCGAGACTCCTCGTCTTCTGAGTCCTTCCAACCACAGCCTACCGTCTCGACTTTGCGTTCCATTCAAGATGGAACGTTTCTCTCTCTCTCTCTCTATTTATTTAGTCATAACTGATGGTCGCTACAACTCTGAAAGTATTATTTAATAATTGTATTAAAGGAATGTACAAAAATTAGTTTAAGTACAAACATACATTTTGTATTAAATTAAATTAAATATTTTGTAAATATCTTTTGTTTTTTTTCTTGCTTTTTAGACATTATTCCGGATTCAACCGCACATATTTTAGGAGCATTATCAAGAATTAAAACCAATTTGAACTTGTGAACTAGACCACCAAATATATTTAAATAGTTTGGTTTTTTGTTCTGAATTCAATTTCGCGTGCTACGCACTAATAATAAACATTGAAAATCGTTTTGTATATTTCCTCGGTAAATACACAAATGTGGGGAAATGAAACAGTCCCATTAACATACTATATTTTTATTCGGCTACACGATACAGCCTCAGAACTCACAACGGTACACATATATTTTTTTACACTTTTTTTTCTTCAAATATTCAACAAGAACTAGAAATAAGTCAATAGTAATCTACTAGCTAACAGAGGACGTTTCTAATATTTTCGCAAAACGCCATCCAAATTAATGGTCAAATTTAGACAAAAATATTAGATGGACACGTCGAAGAAACAACAACGAACGCCTATGTACTAAGTACTCTTACAAAGTTTGATATGTTTTATTTCAGACTAACTTTTATACAACATCATATACCCTTAAACATATAACATATTATATTTGATATGTATTTGGTGAGGTGAAGTCTTAGCAAAGGGTCTCGCACACGTTTCTATATCACATTAATTTAATAATAACAACATATTGTTAGCATTCCAGTTAGCACACCTATCGAGTGATACATCTATAAAAAACTATCACACTTAACTTAACTGATATGTCTCGATACAGTTCAAATGAAATAGTTCAAACGCCACCTTAACAACTCGTCACAGGTTACAGTTAAACCACATTCATTCAAACTTTCCTTTATACAACTATGTGTAAAGTGTATAATATATTAATATGAAAAAGAAAACTTACGACTTTTAAGTAGTTAGATAACTAAACAATAATAAACTTTTATAAACTAATATCAAAATAAGAATATATTTGTTACTATTTAAGGTATAATCATGTGGCCACTACTATACAGTGTATATAAATGTTATTAAGATATAATTTTCATTAATTTTAAATAATACTTAGGGATTAGGGCCGTATTTTCACACTAAGCTTAAATATTACCATTTATTAATTATATATTTATTTCAGATGTAGAATCAAATGTTTCTCAAAAATGTTTGACAAACATTACAAGCAAAAATCAAAATGGATTATTGAAAATATATTAGCACATTAAGGGCCTCTTTCACCATGTCCGAGTAAAGTGTCAAATAGGCTAACCACCATTTAACCAGTAAGAAAGCTTACGAGTTTCACCATCTTCGAGTAGCATTACTCAAGAGTAATTTCAATGAAATTGAAACTAGATACTCGTAACATTTACTCGCCATAGCTATCGTTACTTGAAAAGTAACTAATCAAAACTTTTTATTGTAGTTGGTCAAAGAAGACCTAAATATATTGTTTACTTGCCAAGATATACCTAAACGATTAAAATCTTATATATTCTGATAATAATTATATTTTAGAATATATTTATGCTCTCATAAAAATTAAACTTCTATAAAAACCTTGTGCTGATCAATGAGCTTTGCCTTTGTGTATCTATATATAATAATATAAAAATTATAGTGTAAATAATATATTTATATAATAAATGCGACCTAGAAGCAAAAATAGCTACCTTCGATGCATCATGTTTTAAATTTGATACACTTCGCATACATAATAATAACAAGCTAATAAAGCTAAATCTGTACGTTTGCTTTTGAAGCGATATGTCATTTTTAATCGGGTACACTTATTAGTAAATATATCTTTATAGATTTCAACGTATAGTGAGTCACACAAGACGTGCTTAAACGTTTCTATACATTAATTGACTTAAATAAGGAATCTCCATCGATATATTGTAAATTCTCTTCTAAACAAGTTAAAGTTCACTTTTTGATATGTATGAGTTTCACTATAATAATAATTCCATTAAGTATCTACGAGTTACGTTAAACATCTGCGCTCGAGTTTCGATGTAAGCATCCACATTGTTAAGAGGGTTCTATTCAAATATGTATAAGTCAGCTCACTCATCGAAGTTGGGGTCGTCTCAGAAAGCCGTCTGCTTGCCCAGGGGCTGCACGGGTGGAGGGGCGTTGCTGGTGCCGAAGAGCGGAGTCGGTCCGTCATTCGGGTCGTCCAGATCGTCGTCGTCCGGCTCGAGAGCTGGGTTGATGCGACCAGACTTCTCGTCGGAGCCGACGAGAGTGGAGGCTGCGCCGTACAGTCTGCCCGGTACTCCGCCCAGAACAGACATCTGCTCGCCGGCCTCCGAGGGCTCGTCCACGCGCCGGATGTCCTCCGGGATGTTTACCACGCAGTTGAAGTAGTCGGACTCGGGGCTCAGGTAGCCAGCGTTGAACAAGTACCTGCCACCATACCACACATCTTATTGTCAACCATAGACTAGGCGATGTAGGTAAGCAGACTGATCGTTTCTACCACAAATTGGTACAAACCAGTGTTATTGCGGAGTTTCGCATCCGCATCCACAATATTCAATGCTAATATTTTGAGGATTCGGATATTGAGCTAATTAAAAAATCAGGCAGATTTCCCCAATGTGGATTTTAATAAATTGTTTCAGATATTGTTTTAATTTTCATTAAACTTTTAAAAAGAGTTGAAATCCGCGAGAAGAGTTGAAATCTGTATTCGCATCCACGGATATTAAAAATTCTACTTCTACAAAAATCCGAGAACGAACAAACGGTCTCTAACGAGAGTTTCTTAGTTAAGTAATTTTTTGTTTGTATAAAACATCCAAAATATTTTCTTTTTCAGCTAAGATAAATATTGTGCACAAAGAAGGAACACTATAGGAATTATAATGTAGCTTAATAATAACGATATACCAGTTTATTCATGGGTGGCACCTACCAATTATGTATTAGCTAATATAATATGCGACGAGCTCTATACTCCTTTATTATTAAACAGTCGTTAAAACTCAATTAAACTCTGTCCTGCGCCCCTATGTTCTTACAGCCATGTTGTAACTGTCGCTTTCAAAACCAGCGAATAAATTAATTTAATCGATCCCAAGTTGTGTAACATTATCATCTCGAAGTCAATAACTTAATGCTCAATATCAATGAGCACTTGAGCAGCTCCGAAATACCTCGTGGACACTCCATCAATGTGTGCTTTATTTACTAAAATACCATAATATAAGTAAGCGTCTACATAATCCGTTAGTAGTTCTAAGATTGAAGATTAGTTTCATCCCAGTAAATCTGCACAAATCTCTCGAATATACCTCCAATCAAAATCTAAAAAGATGTTGCAGGTACGAAGTGTAAGTGATTAAATTGTATTGTATTACTTACACCGATAGCCAAGATATGAACGCGAGAGTGAAGAGCGACATAACCATTGCCATCGTCCTGAAGGGGAACAGCTGCACTTCGTTCTCTGCGTCCCAGCCGGGGTAGTGTATGAGCGCCGGCAAGCCCAACATCTTCTCACCTCCCGACAGCCGCACCAACAGAGCTACGATGTACGCTGACAGCGACCCATAGGTGTTGCAATGTCTCTTAAAATGCACCACCATCAGCAGTTGCGGGAAGAGTATCACGTACACCAGGTCTGAACACATGGACCTATAGGAATACAAATGGAATGGCAGCAGCATGTCTTACTCAAACACTCTACAAGAGTTGTAACTCAGTAGGACGACCTTGACGAAGTACGCTTCACAATCGATTGAACTCTAAAATTAGGTCAGAATCGACAATGTTCACTTGAAGCCTTTTCCTTGAATCTTTCGCCTCTTTGAGCAATTCATGTATTCACTGAGAATCCCTATTAAATCCATGTTGAGAAATTGCGTTGATAAATCTTTCAACAGAATTACTAACGTAATTGTTTCTAATTTTAACTGGTAGTATTTTGTGACTGATCGTAACCTATGACAATTTATTGTAAAGGGCGCTGAGGAGCCTAAAAATTGATTCAAAACGCAAAAAAAAAACTAACATAAAAGGTGTATAAATAATAGCAATAAAAATGTGTATCATGGTTATCTAAACCTTTGCCCAATTTCAAGGATAAGTACTAATGGCAATCAAATCAGTAACAGAAAAGATAGTGCAAGAGATATCAGATTTAAATCTACGACAACTTATCGAGGCAATCACGTCTAAGTCTATTTGCATATCGTATACCGACTGACTAATCTGCCGCAGTCGTAATTTCAGTCTTAAGGAAGATCCAAATCGAATCTAACTTCTTGAGACAAATTTGAAGATTATTTTTGCTGACCCTAACTTTGTTTTTCGCAGAAAATAAAATATAAATTCATACATTATGATGCTAAGTTAGTACTTTTGCTTCGACACAGAACCGCTACGAAATTGAAGAGTTCCATTTGCACTCACTTTTAACAGAGGATTTTACAGTGACGTAATAAAAAAATGATTTATCCTCAGCATTTTTTGTGCAGTATTAAGTAAGTGTAGTTTACTCAAGGTATGTGTATGGTTCGTAAATTTGGTTTTGACAGAAAATTCGAATGTTGCACCTGGATGAGAAGAGGCCGTTCACGCCGTTAGAATGATTGTAAGCGATCGGCCTCGACGCTCTCGCGAATCGTGCCATACAAACGACGCACCTGCTCCATTCACCCAAAACTAATCATGTCCATTTTAATAATATCGGTTACAACGCCACTCAAAGCAAAGCTCTCACTAACATTTATAAATTGACAATCAATGAAATTAACTGCTTTGGTTCAATTTATAGATATTCAAGTCATTCAATTTTACCACTTGATTTTAGAATAACAGCACTCCTGCTGTCGTTCGTTCTGATCCTTATCTTTTATCCCATAAAAAATATGAAATTAAAAACAAATAAAAAGTATAAATTTGAAGCGCCACCGAAGTTCTATTATCGATTTAATTATACTTATAAAAGAACTTTCCAAAAATAACATCGCGTGTTAAGGGACGCTTAAAACTATCTAATTGAACGATGATAAATGTTGTAGCATGTGAAACTAGAATCCTTCGACTAAAATATGTTGCATACTAGGAACAAGACACAAATACTGCGATAGCCCAGATCGACCAAAGCTCATCTGCTGATACGTTAGAATAGCAGTCAAAACCGCATCTTAGTTTTTTTAGCTTTTATGTGTAAATCAGAAATAACGGTGACTTTCTTTAATATTGGAGGGAAAAGAAATAATCTTTTAAAACAAGTCTTACCAGTCTTCACTGACACTGAGAGATACCTATGACCAGCAAGCGAAAAGTACCTAATCTAACCGGATATTGTAGGTCTTGAAAGACTAGTTGGAAAAAAGATCGACAAGAAATATATTTATTTGTAGTGGAAATCTCCCAATTTGCTAAACATAGTTTCAAATAAGGATGAAACAATTTAAGCAATAGGATAAAAATTTATAGTAATTGTACAAGGCTTATAAAGGAAATTAATTTGTTATATGAAATCAAGCTCCTACACCATTTAATAGACCATCTTAAATACTAACACGCTAAAGTTACAAAAGGGACAAAGCCGCCGAGGCTCAGTAATCTAATATATTCTGTGAAAATTCTTTATCTATACATTTACTATTAAAAAATAAATAAATGGCAGAATCACATTTTATATAGAAGATTAATATAATTAATATTCAGAATATAGTGCAACAGATATGACAAAACATGACGTGCTTATGGCCGTTGCCGCAATGATTTCGACATCGTCATGAATGCACGCGTTTTGGCAAACCATCACTCATCCGCTCCTATAATTGCATACTGAGCTGCCGTCACAATATAATCGCATCAACATAAACCTCATTCTCAATAGTGCGTGCGTGCGTCCTTACTCCTCGGAGAACGACACTTCAGCTGTTGCGAAATAGAAGGTATAGTTACCATAATCCGTATATGGATGGTATTGTCAGCGCCATCACCGTTGACAGAACGCCCACCACCAGGATTGATACTCTCATCACCCATATTATCTCCATCTCGGATGCGTTTTGACGGAATATCAACTTGTACACGTTTCTACACGGAGGGAGAAAGATCACACGTTAGCTTAATTTGGGAGATGCGATTAAAATTCATGTTAACGAAAAAAAAACGTTCAAACCTTGCGAACATCGAAGAAGCACTCAAGACGCTGGAATCGGCGGACGACATGACAGCTGCAGACACGGCTCCCAGTCCGAAAAACGAGACGAAGTCCGGCGTGAGATGTTGCAGGACGAGTGGCAGAATCATGGATGTCTGATCGGAGGTCAATTCGCCGTCAGGGGTCAATTTGCCTTTGAAGTCCGTCTGGTTCCACGCTATTAACAAAATATACCAAGTACAATAACCTAGAACGTAATGATTGGTAAATCAGCAGAACTTCTAGTGCGGACTGACCTGTACTCTTCGCAATAGCTCCGATCAGAACCGGCGGTAAAGCCATGATTATACACCCGAATGCTGCCACATACGATAGCACCTGAGCTCGTCCTGCTGTCTTGCTACTGAGCACGCGTTGGAAGTACACCTGTTTCAAGAATTCATTTCAGTGAAGAGTGAAGCCTGTGAGGTATCAAAGCTTATCTCTTAACTAAACGCACCTGCCACGGAATGCCTCCGAAGATGAGCAAAAGTCCGTAATCCAAGTAGAACCAATAGTATTCCGGGTCAACTTTTCCAATCCAGTCCACGTCCATGGAACTGAGAGGCTTAACGTTCGGATTAGCCCAGGCAAACGGGATGCACATCCAGAGGCCGATGAAGATGCAGAACAATTGGATGACGTCAGTGTACGCGACGGAGTAGAGGCCTCCGAACAGAGTGTAGAACACTGCGACACACGCGCTGAAGATCACGGACGTGCGGTGATCCATGTCTATGATCACAGCGAGAGTCGCGCCTGCCAACCGACCAAACTACTTAAAATATATGACCAAGTCTGCGGAACAAGCCACATTTAGATATTTATTACGATAAGATGCATCTGCATTCCTTCTGGTATTGCTTGGTCCTCAGCGACGGTCTACCTGACGCTACCATCAAGTGATCCGTCGCGTTCGCATTGTGATGATCAATACTTTTACCTAACTGAAAATAATTCTTACTAAAATTGAAACAGATGGCTTTCTTTTTAAGCTTGAGTTTATTTTATAATCATTATAAATTTATTGCGTTTAATGTATCAAAAATATTATTGGCAAATTCGATTCGCGAATAATTTAAAAATAAGGCGAGTAAGTACGTTAAGAAGGTCGTGGGAATAATGTTCAGGGCGTGAGGCTGATATTAAACGACTTCTGGCCAATTTTCATGATGATAATGACGTAACTTGGTAATTTTATAACTTTTCATCAATGATATATTAATGTATTACAATTTACAATGATCATTACTCATTACATTGTCAATTATTAAAATTTAGTAAATTATAAATACTTTTGCTGTCCAATTCGGTCTAATTAGTGACATTCTTAGAGAGGAAGGGATGTGAGATACCATACTTTTATCTTCACATAAGACTTATTAGTTAGATATTTTTAGCACTTTGATAAATATAAAATGATGTTCAGAATAAAGATTATTTATTTTGATATTTATTTTGATTGAGCTTAAAATGATGTTGAATTCGTTTCATTTGATTGATTTATTTAAGTAGATGTAGATCGCATATACGGAAACTCCTAGCACGGCTCCGAAATGTGACCGCACGTGTGCGGTTATGATTTAGGCGAGGCAAACCGAACAGGGTTTGATTGATAAGGGCAGAGGTAAAAGCGGTCTGATACCGACATTGTATATTTACGCGGCCGAAAGTGTTTCCATTAGGGGAATTAAAGTGGAAATATTATTCCCATCGTACATAAAATAACATTTAGTTTTCTGAATTGAATTATTTACGGGGCGTATTCAAGTTATTAATTCTATTGCATAGTTACTTAGTTATGACCAAAGTTATTCAAATTACAGTAATGGTTATGAAGAAATCTTTAATGGTTTAATTTACAAATATCCTTACTAATATTATAAATGTGAATGTGAGTTTGTTTGTTTGTTACGCTTTCACTCAAAAACTACTGAACCGATCACCATGAAATATTGCATACACGTTCTCTGGAACACCGGGAAGGACATAGGGTAACTTTCATCCAGAACGCGGACGGACGGGCACTAGCTCTAGTGATAAAATAAAATAGATCGTTGACAGTTCTCACCTAGAGCCGCAAGAATTCCAGCAGCCCAGAACACCTCTCCACAGAGCGCTGGCAAAAAGAGTAGCCCGCCCATTCGGCTGCCGAACGAATCTTGCAGAGGGTCTAACATCGTCACGTAGCCCTGCTTGCGCATGGGATTCGCGAAGAATATTCCTCCTGCGTTAGAACACCGCTTTCCATTACGAACAGGCGATTGGCAACAGACGAAATAAGGCAAAGACTGAATGTTATGAAAATGAAACTCACCGAAGACGAGAGACAGCGCGTACCCGAACGGAGCTTGGCACCAGACCAGACCGGATGTGTAAATGGCTTCGGCGGTTCCGTTGATGTAGCCGCCTCCGACCCACGTCGCTGCAACATCACACTCACTTGTTCTACCAGGAAGAACTATTCAAATATTCCATTGTTAGAAGATCCACGTCATCTTCTTGCAAGTGTAGCAAAAATAACGAATTCTATCTTGGGTGGACTCTAACAAGGGAGATAGAAGTGTGGCCTTCAGATAGAAAACGCGTTGAATGCTCACTCGAGACAAAGGTCAAATGTCACATCTTTCTTTCAGATGTTTCATCTATGAAAACAAGTTTGATGGTACAAAAAATACAAAAATAAAACCAAGTTATTATTAAGAATATTACGAATAAAAATTGAAAATGGATTTAGTAAAGTATTGAATTTCCTAATTAAAATAATTACCGCCAGTGCGAACCTAACTTTTGATTTAACTCGTTTAGGAAACTTCTCACCTTTCAATAAATGCTTATTTAAAATGTTGTCCAACCTATTTTATTATTAACGAATCAAATCATCATAAGTAGTGTGTAAAAAAATATTTAGATGAAAGATTAAAGAATTTTATTTTATTAGTAAACATAGCCTCTAAATAATTAGAATTTCACAACTTTATTGTAACTAGCGAACCAGAAGACGTTCTGTCTGTCTATTAGGGGTTCAACATTATAATTGTTTTAACCTGAACGCAGCGCCACCTACCGGGTCCAATTTGTTAATCTAAAACATCTAAAATAGAGATCCACCCAAACACACAAAAATATCATTGAAATAGGTTCAGCTCTTTTGAAAGAGATCCTTTACATATAGAATGATGTGAATATAAATTGTGTATTCAACCGAATTATATATGTTTAGTAAATAGATCACTGTTACAAAGTTTTCAAATAGATATGACTGAGTTCTGAGTTGAATATAAAAAAAACTGATCACTGGTCATCGAAGTGACCTGCAGATCACACGGCTGTTTTCTGTTTTTTTATGTAATAAAGACAATGCGTTTCCTCAATTGAGTAACGTAAATCCTCAATTTAATATTCGCAAATTTCATTCTGAAGGAAAGCATGAAAATGAGGTTTACCTGTCATTGTAAATATTCCGACGAAGAGACCTATCGACCTGCCCGCCAACATCACCTCCTCTTCGGAGTCATTCCCCGGCGGCTTCTTCCTGGCGGCCCAAATGCCCACGCCCAGGATCAGCACGTAGAACAGTATGATGGAGATCACTCCCGCGATGTTGATCATCTTTGCGCTTTCGATGTACCTGAGCGAGTAGGTCTTACATCTTATCTTATCTTATCTTACATAACACCAAAAGCGCCATCGTTACAAAGCCACTTACCACCACCAAGTGTAAGCTCTGCTCAAAGCACTGACGACTGAAATCAATCGAATGTAGCAGAATCAAACAAACGGAACTCTTATACAATGCACACTATAGCCATCCACTCTTCACTAGTTTACACGATCGACGATCGTTCGGCGAGGACTCCGTGAGCCTGGCAGCTGTCGCCCCATCGGAGTGACGTCTTCTGAGAAGGGCTGTTCCTGGTCCTAAAGCTTAGCCCGCACATGAGCGCGTGTGCCCCTCACCTCGGACATCAAACTCGTGTCCTCGGCCGCCTCTCGGAATACGTTCATGGGTTCACGTGCTTTAAATGTGACAGCTCATAACGGCAGCTTCGGTCTGGTCGCGAGGTGGCACGAGGTGCGCCGGGCGGGCGGCGGGAGGCCCGATCGATGACGCCAACGTCATTGGCCAACGGCGCACATGCGCTCCTGAAACTACACCTCCCTGGCGACGGAGCTTTCTTGGAGCACACCGTTCATTGCTAGTTCCAAAGGCCGAACGACTCGAAAGCACACTCCGCGAAAAGGCATTTATATATGACACTTCCTCTTGACCGAACATAGTAAAAGTTGAAAATAATCGTAACCGCACGCTCTAGGCTCCTATTCCCATTGACTATAATTGATTGATGGAATTTCAGATGAGACGTATGACACACCATACACACATAAACACATTTATAAAAAAAAACTAATTATACAAACTCTTTCATGAAATACTTTTTATATTTTATTTCTTTATCTGACATTTTATCAGAATTTTAACATTGTCAAATTTATCTGACATTTCTATATACACATCACATAACAAAAAGCATTTGCTTTTTTCCAAATTTTTTGACAATGTATAATGCTTAATATTCTACTCAAATTTTGAGAAGAAGGTATTCCTTGTTCCTATGTCTAATTTTCGACTCTACGCTTTCTAAATAAATTAGAAGGATGCATGACACGGTAAAGTATTTTAAGTAGTTGAATTGGAAAGATCAGAATTTGAGAGCGGATAAGAGAATGGAATAGGTATTTGGTTCCAGATAATCCGCTTGGCCGACGTATGGAAGACGTGCAACAAAATCCGCGCGGCCGCCTTCCGCGTTGGCCTCAATCTATGGGACTTTTACAGGCCACTGGACCCTGAGGGCAACTCGCTCATATCCGGTAATCAGTCATTACCTAATTTGAGAGGAATGGATTTAATTTTCAATTTGAAGTGATTTTGAATATTGCTAATGCTTTACTACAAACCGACAGAATCAAAGTTCGTCTCGGTCCTCGCCGGGCCACTGCGATCTGTGATCGGTCTGTCCGATGCGGAGATCGCCCAAGTGGCAGATTACTTCCGCGCGCAGGACGGACGCATCTTCTACCATCAGCTCTGTCAGGTTATTCACGGTGAAGGTAATATTTAATTCTTTATTTACAAAACCTTATTTGGACAAAATATAAAAATATTTATAAGACAACCGTATTGTCTATACCTATATTATTTTTAAAACTTAATAATATTACTTCAAATAAATGTGTATGATTGGCTAAGTAAATAATTATACCTAACTAATTATATCAAATAAAAATATTAAGAAAGATTTCATTGTTTTATTTTTAGGGGCTCGCGGGTTAGGGTTAGATTATGACAGGATTCCGCCCCGGGAAAGACATCGTGAGACCGTTTTTAATAAGTAGGAACGATAGAAATGGAGAGTTTTACAGATGCCGGTGGAAGAGACAAGACTTCGGCAGACTGCCTCTTGGAGGCCTGTCCTCCGCCTCCGGAACCGGCCTGCCACTCTCTCGACCAGTGGCAGATGCTTCGGCTGTGTTGTCTTCTCGCCACCATCGCGCAGAGGGAAATCCCGCTTAAACCGTACTTCCAGGATTATGAACTGGTCAATATCTTCTGTATTTTGCATAGACGGCCATACTCCAAACCTATGTTGTAGAGTACTTAAAAGCTTGTTCCATCCGTAGGTGGCTAAAAATGACGGACGCATCACTTTTGCCCATTTTGCCCGCATCCTTAATTACCTTGGCATCATCCTTTCGCCGGAAGATTTCAACTTGTTGGTGAGAAAGTTCATCAAGGATTCGTACACCATCGATTATGTGGATTTCCTGAAAGCCGTAGAAGCAGTAAAGAAGGAAGGGATCAAAGGTCTCGGAGCGGTGAGTGCAGTGTCTAAAAGAAAATCTGATTACTCATCGCCAGGCAGTCGGCGTCAAATATAGATTTATATTAATTGCAATGGTTCTCCGTGTAGCAATAGTCAAGTTTCAGACTTGATACTAAAAGAAGTGATACTTACTATTACCAAAAGTAATAGCAGTAAAAGGGTAGGCACTAATAAAGTTAAGATTCGTGCACATTCTAACTCAAACCACACGCTGATAAATTGTGAAAACTATTAAAATAATAATTGCCTAAGATTTGCGACAGGAATACTTGAACCCAAACGTTGTGATCGACACGACGCTGCCGAAACTGTCGCGACCGGAAGTGGAAGCCGGACTGTCGACTGCGCCGCTCGGTGCCTCTGATGTGTTCCATCCGGCGTTGACGCCTCCGAGGCCCTCGCGACGACTCATCGAAGTAATGCTTAGAGTCCAGGAATACGTGTTGCAGAGACGCATCAGGGTGTCTGAGTTCTTCAGGGTAAATGCCAATAGACACTAGCTATAAGCTTTAATTTGCACAATGACCGTCTTCTATAAAATATACATGGCGTGTGTAGGATTACGATCCGTTGAACTGCGGTCGTATAGCGCCGCAGCAGTTCCGACGAGCGGTGGACGCCATCGGCCTGGGGGCCGTCATCTCGCAGGACGAGGTGGAATGCGTGATGCGTCACTACCTGGACCCCAATGACTCCCAGCGCATCTGCTGGAGAACCTTCGAGGACGATTGCGATCAAGGTTACATTCAGTAGACTGCTCTCGGAACAGATTTATAGTTATAGCCATCGCTCACTGTGGCCTTTTGCATGATGCTGCAATTAAATACAGACTAGACAGAGTAGACAGTCGTACATAAAACATCACTACTTTTCTACAAGCTGTGAATATGTATGGCTATTATCATTAATATTTACCTATATTCATTATGAAGTCACTGTTTTTCATTTTTATACGACTTTTAATAATTGAAAGAACGGTAAATTGAAGAAGGTTTGATTGGTGAAAAAATTATGCATACGCGCTAAGACAAGAACGGCGCATGTTATTAATCTTGTTTTTACTAACACATACACATAAACTAATTAAAGAACACATGGTCGACAGTGTTCACCATAAAAGAGTTGGAGAAGCACCCTGAGGTGGTGCCCGGTGCGGCCGCGGAGGCAGTGTCAGCGTTGCCGGCCCGAGGCTCTGCCGACGAGCGCGGCGGCCAGAACGCGGAAGAGCTCGACCTCGCCACCTCGGCACTGCTGCGCATCAGGGCCATGTGCAAGGAGCGCGCTCTCGACCTCAGACCGGCCTTCAGGGATCACGACGAGTAATGACCACCGAATGTTTCCATCGGCCTTTTTTTAAGGTCAGCACACACGCTGACGGCCACTTGTACGCATGTGCTTCAAATGTGCTACTGATGGGCTCTAGCATCCCTGTATTCTAAAGTCCCGGTTTACTTCTAAAGTTGGGCCTGCCAGGACTCAAACCTCTGCGACAGAGCGTGAAGGCAAAGAGGCTAACCACTTATCCAATGCAGATCGAGCAACGGCCACGTGCCGCGGGCCGCGCTGCGTCGAGTGTTGGCGCGTACCGGCATCCTGGTAAATGCTGCCCCGCTGCGCGCACTGGAAGCGCGCCACCTGGACGACTGCGGTTTCAACTACATCAGTCTACTAGAGGAGGTACTTGTTCCAATCGGCTTTTGTTATAATGCAAACGGATAGTGGACAGGCAATACAAACGGATGGTGTTTGTAACTGTAACAGTTGGACGAGAAGCCCGCGGAGAGCGCCGTGATCGCAAGTCCGGCGCAAGCGCACACGCGGCAATCTCGAGGACTGGCTGTCAACGACCCGCTCCAGACGGATATTGTGCAGATACTCGCTAAAATCAAGGGAAAGGTTATTAAAATAATTTACTAAATAATAATCATAAATAATCTTAGAAGAAAAATCATTTTAAAATTTAGACTATTTTTAACTTACACCACTTACTAAAGGGATAACTAATAGGTAATAGGCACAGTAGAAAACACTCACCTGTTATATCTTGCACTATTAATATTAACATAATCAAGCGATTGCGTCGATTCAATGTTTTCTAACCTCGTAGCGACATCTAGTCTCAAACCGCATGATTAACTTCTTACAAACACAACAACTTGACAACTATGCCGATATAGTTGTTAAAGTGGTTCTTCTTACCACTGATGATTTTACAAGAAAGGACCCCCTGCAACAAACCTTTCAGAACTATTGACAATAATCACGATACATTGGCACCAGTACTGGTTGTTATTATTATTTAAAGAAATTCTAGAAAATTTGCATTTAGCTTTCACCATCTCGCAGGTATCACTAATAAAGTTTTACCAGTTTAACTCATTTCTACATTCCCATTCGAACCCCTCGAATGGTGTGTAGTGGTAGCGCTATAGATGACAGGCTGTGTGAAATGAAAACGTTGCAGATGGTCCGCGAGGGAGTTCGGCCGAACCCGTTCCTAAAGCAGTTCGACCCTCGCAACGAACTGGTGATTCCGCGCGCCGACTTCTACCGCGGCCTCGCCTCCTCCGGTCTGTCGCTGACGCCGCTCGAAATGGACACCCTTATGGAAGTGTTCTGTGCGCCCGGTCGCCGCCGGTTCATCGAGTACCAGCGATTCTCGGACACTCTCGGGGAGGCGCTCACTCAGGGCTCGCTGGAGAGGGCGCCACTGCTGGAGCCCATTCCGCACGTGCCCACTCGCGACTCGCCGCGCAACTACCTCAACTTCGAGGAGAGGAATATCGTCTCGAAGGCCCTGAGCAAGCTGGCCAAGCATCCGGACCAGCTGTCCAACATAATGGAGGTGTTCAAGGACATGGACCGGGAACGATGCGGCACCATCCCGCGGGTGTCCGTGGAGCGGGCTCTGTGCCAGCGCGGGCTGCTGGCGCTGGTGTCTGCGCGCGAGCGTGATCTAGTGTACAAGTGCTTCGGCTACCAGCGCGGTTGCGCCGACGAGGTTGACTATCGGGCTCTGAGCAACGCCCTGGACGTGATCCACGCGACAGCCAGCTCGCAACCTTGCTGAAGTCTATTATTTTTTTTTCATTTAACGTTCTTTAAATGCCCATGAACTTTTACCTACTGTTCATACGGAGACATGTTTGTTTAATCATGTTAAAAAAAATTGTGTGTACCTATGAGTGAAGTTATATCACAGTATTCAATATAGAATTTTATATTTTTATGTCTCTTGTGGTGTGGAAATATAGCTTTTTATCTTGAAAACTTGGTTTATTTAATCTTATTTAACTTGGTGATTTTGAAAACTTAATCAAAATCTCTATCTAATGTATAAAATTATCGTGTCACATATTTGTTCCCAATGAACTCCGAAACTATTGAACCCATAGATGTAGAATTACTACCGTTCCGTTTGAACCGGTTTTGATAAAACGTCGTAAATATTCTATTTGGTCCAATTTAAAAGATAGGATATATAAATTGCACCCCGGGAAAAGCCGGGAGTGGGTCACTAGTTTTGAATAATTATGTAAACTTATCGTTGTCGAACGGTTTGTTCATGTTTTATTTGTAGGCAATATTGATTAAATCAAATAGTTACATGGCGAACCCGGAATTTTTTCTATGAAGAAAGCGCAC
Organism: Synanthedon vespiformis; assembly: GCA_918317495.1. Taxonomy (NCBI): domain Eukaryota; kingdom Metazoa; phylum Arthropoda; class Insecta; order Lepidoptera; family Sesiidae; genus Synanthedon; species Synanthedon vespiformis. The sequence continues at coordinate 113,287 of OU906954.1, read as the reverse complement.
GTTTCTAATTATTATCTATTAATATTATAAAGAAGTAAAGTTTTCAAGTTTGTATCTACGAGCTACGGGGTAATCTTTGAAACTAGTTACTCATCACCATTGATTAGAATTCAGGATAGATAGACATAGACACCAGCTAGTCTATACTATGCCTAGCTGGTACCACAATATGGTTCCAAATATATCTTTAGAATAAGCTCATGGAGCCCTTTTGATGACCCACTCGACAGATTTATGAAGAAATTTCTTATTTCATACAACAAATTGATGACATCATAACTTGGAAAATGTATCAGGTGGCAAATATCCATCCAAGTCTAAAATACTTACTATATAAGACTCCTACTAAACTTTCCTGAAAAAATTCCCAACCCCCGGGACTACAGCCACTATATATCATTGCCCGTGGTTCACCTGTTCACCTAGACTAGATGATGTAACCTACTATGGGAAATTTCTGTTTATCGGTGCTTTACTTCCAAAGAAAATGCCCTAACACCGGTTGTTTATTATACATATGTATATAATTCATTGTATATTATAGTATTGGCAAGTGTTCTCTCTATAACATTCTCTCTATAAGTGGCATACAAAGTTTAGAGATACACTTATTGCCCCGGTTGCCACTGTTGCCCCACGATTAAAATCACCATGGACCTTCTAGTCTGACACAAATGACACAAATCCTATGTGCCAGTGAACGACCTAGACACTTGGCCAATATAGTAAGTTCAAATGTAGTTTGGGTTTCATTTAATGTTTGGAATAAAGCAGCTCAGAAATAGGAATGATTAAATTTATTGTAAAATAGTTGGGTGTTGTAGTGCGACACAGTTAGACGGTGGTGGGGTCGAGGAGACATCCGGCGTCCTGGGGGTAAGTGCAGACGCGCTCGGCGGGGTCGAAGTGCAGTCCGGCGGGGCATTGGCGGCACACGGGCGGACTGTTTTGCTGGACGCAGTAATAGAACAGCTGGCAGTCGTCCGGGTGCGGTTGCAGCACCTCCAGCGGGTCGCTCACGTTCACCGCCTGACACGACACCGCCGTTACCGTCTTGTTCAAGCACACCTCGACCTCGCTCTCATATTGATAGCTACCAAAAAATCCAAATCGTTTATTCGGGCGAACCTACTTTTCCACAATATTGCCACTTGTGGAGGGAGTCGACTATCGTTTCACGCCTTAACTACCAACTCAACCCATCATCGTGAAATTTTCTATACACAATACATTGCTAGGGACAGAAAGATCTTTTATCCGGAAAAAATGTAGGATCATCTATAAATAAATATCCAACGCCTAGCTAAAGTATTAAAGCAATAAAGATGACAGGCGTTACATATTCTTTTTATTTTTCAACGTGGACAAAATTGCGAAAACCACTTATAGATAAAATAAATATTTTGAAGTGTGGAGTTTTGAAATCACATCTTGAAGTAGATATTATAGTTTTGTTTTTTAGAACGTATCCGCTATGTTAACTCGAAAAAAATATTGTGTTGTTTAAAAAAAACGAAATAATGTTTTTTATGCAACTTTATAAATACATTGTGAAATTTAAAATTGAAAAAAAAAACTTCTCAATCAATACCTATTTATAAATTTTATTATGATTTCTTCAGTCGATTAGGTATGCAGTTACTACTTTACAGTAACGAAAGTGCTACGGAGATAAGTAACTTAAATATGATTTTATATGTAAGGTGAAAGTAATAAGTAATAGGAAAGTACTTAGTTACTTACAAGAGAGGGATTCCCAAAAATCGGGCGGACACGACGTAGCTGGTGACCGCCACCACCACCAAGTGCAACAGAAGATTGTTACGGTGGAAGGCCATCTTTACCACTTAATATCGAATGCATCGGAATCTAACATTTATATACTTACTCGAGTATATCATACACTTGACACAAGAGTGTCTTATCTTGGTCCGCTAATTAATAATTTGTGTTGCGATGAAATCATCGACTCTTCAGCTTTCATTTGCCAGATTGCCAGGATGATTAATTCAGTGTGAAATTAACTATAGTATTAGTAAGGACAACGCCTGTGTTGCCGTTATAGGCGTCGATATCGAAATCTTACGTCAGTTTACTTCTGTCGATAACGAACCTTTCACCCTTCAATGTGCTAGTGAATGATTTAACTACTAACGTTACGGTATTTCTCGAGAGCATCAGTCAAATTTGTAACTCATGGTACCGATTTTGTATAGAAATGTCAATTTAAACGTTAGTCGCTAATGGTCGCTAGCGACTATATTCGATAGGTTTTTCACTTATGCAACTCATGTTACCGGTTTTAGTTCTTTGAGCGACCGCTAGAAGCGCTGTACAATTTTTCATACAAATATTTTACGTTCTCACTCATCTCTCGCTAGCGATTTCGGTCGTCATAAACTCATGGTAGTGCTACTGGACATATGCGGCTTTTCTTTGTGATCGCCGCGTTAACCTTCACCATCAAAATATTCATAGTAATGTCAATTATTTTCATTATATAACATTTTATTAAACATGTTTCTTCTAAATTATTGTTTTCTTTAGACTCTGATTGTGAATAAAGTTTATACGTATTTATTATATTACTAGCTGTTGCCCGAGACTTCGTCCACGTTAAAAAAGATAGAAAGTCGCCTACCACGTGTCCCGTACTTCTAAATGTTTATCTACCAAGTTTCATGAAAATCAGTTAATTCGTTTAAGAGTGATGAAGGTACATACATATAGAAAAAAATTCTAAAAATCGTCAATTCAGTTTTAGTATCATGTATAGAGCCTATATACACGATATTTCTGAAAACAAAGTAAATTACTCCAAGACCAACCCCTAGATTTATTATTAGTATTGATATTATATATGACCATTTAGGATCACGTAACGAGCGACATCTAGTGTCGCAAGGATCCTTTAGCACGCAGCAATATTGATAACATTATCAGTTTAAATATTGTTCAGATATGAAGGAGTTTATCACAATACTAGCTGGTGCCCGCGACTTCGTCCGCGTTCTCTATAGCCTATAGCCTGCCGCGATAAATGGACTATCCAACATAAAAAGAATTTTTTAATTCAAACCAGTAGTTCCAGAGATAGCGTACAACCAAACAAACTTCAGCTTTATATAATGGTATAGATTTTTTTTGTTGAGTCAAGCGATCACAGCGCCACCTATTACTTTTTTTTATTAACTGGTACCTTTCCTTCCTTCCCGTCTTCAGCGAATGATCCTTGTGCACAGAACACTATATACTTACACGTCCTTGTACAGCGAAGTGCCAAACAGACAACGCCTGACGTTGACAGCTAATCTAACATTTTGACGCTTTTTGTAGAGGTAAAGTTTGTACCTATATTTGCAGAAGAACTTCATCCGATTCAAAGTATTTCACAAATAGAATAGAATTCATTTATAATAGAGTGTTGATAAGATGTTTCCCCACTGACCAGTGACCAATTACTTAGTTGGTCCATGGGTCACGGGACTCATGGGTCAGACTACACCCAGGATGTGCCACACACGGTGCGATAAGCGAGACGAGGCGGAGGTGTACGGAAGCTCGTGTCAGATTGTACCAACTTGTAGCCACATATATTTAAGAGTTTACTTTGTGTTGCAAACCACCTAATATTAAATTCCTAAACAGTAGACCCCAAGAAAGGAATTCAACGTTCAGCATAATACGTGTGTGGACGGTTAGTTAGACTTCGATTAGGTCGAGGAAGGTATAGTTGCACTAAAAATACTTCATTAGATATATATACAACGTCCTTTATTCAAGTGAACGCTAAGATCAAGGTCTACTTTTGCATTCCAAATATTAAAGGGAATAATCTGCACTAGCCAGTGAGCCACACACACGTTTAGGGAATAAACTATACAAAGCCATTTTTATCCAAATAATTAAGATTTATTTATTTCAATTTGATTCATTGCTTCCTTACAGTAAGTACTTCGTTAAGATTCTAATTTGAGAAGTCACTAAACAAAACAAAGTTATAATATTTACACATTTGTTTATTTCGATCGACATACACACGTATATCCGTGGAAACTTTCCAATCAGTAGAAAAATGATCTCTCTCCCGAGGGAAGAGGCGCGCCCGGACTCGAACCTCTAGCGCACAGTAATACTCAGTGAATTCTAATAATCTAATGTTGTTATATAATAATAACGACGAGATACGCGCCATTGTACATTGTTATCCTTAAAATGCTTACGAGTAGTGGCTTAACTTATGTGGAATGGAGCTCGCGAGCGACCGGTGACTAAGCGTAGTGAGACGTCGCCAGGTGGCGCGGCGCGAGCTAGTAGGGCTGATGCCTCTGGTTGGCCCTGCCGCCGCCGCCGCCCCCGCGCTGCTTGCCGCCCTGGTACCCCGCTGCAACACCACGCACTCCACTCAACATCCGCTCCCCACTCAACACTACGCTACCGACTACCGAGCAAAGCGGTCATTAAGGCCAGACAAGCGAGCGAACTACGGGCCGGTACCTTTCCCGCGAGGAGCCGCGCGTCCGCCGTACCCGCCCTCGTACCCTCCGTACCCGCCGTAGTCTGCCGTAACGCAAGCCATCGTTAGCCACCGATCGGACTCCGCTCGCCACCCGTTACCTCGCTATGTCTACCTCGGCTCTCCTCTCATCGCGTGTGGCTCGGGGGGACGGGAAAGGGTTATATGGAAACACATTGAGAATTTTTGTAACAGTGCTTTATTAAAAGCTTTCATCAGAGCTATCACTTCACAATGTCTCTCCATATATTACCCCATTTCCCAAATGTAGCATGTGGCGAGAGTGGTGAGGTTAAATAAAATAAAAAACTCCAGCGACATGGTACAGATGTCAAAAGTGGTATTACAAAATAAACTTATAAAACATAAGGCAGTAACATATGTACAGAATAGTACGCAGTGATACAATGACAAAGAGCGAAAGCCAATATCGACATGTTCCGACACATTATCTCGATGACCACTAATGTAAATATGAGAGTTATATAATAGAAAAATAAATATTTTCTACACACTAAGCCGTATGCTAATCTCCGCGCGGCGTCGACTCGTCCGATAACTAGCGCTTACACTACATTTACATCCTAAGTTCAGGTAACATCAGTCGAGGTAATGTGTGTGGCGAGCGGGCCGGGACGCTCACTACAACTGCTTGCCGCGTTTACCGTAATTGGGATATCCGCTGTAATCGTATCCGCCGTAGCCGCTATAGCCGTCGTAGCCGTAGCCGCCGTAACCGTAGCTGTCGTAGCCGCCGCCGTAGCCGCCCTGGCCGTAGCCGTAGCCACCGTAGCCCTGGTTGCCCCACGGCCCGCCCTGGCCGCCGTAGCCGCCGCGGCCGCCGCGTCCACCGCGCGTCCCTCGTCCGCCGCGTCCGCCCCGCGCTCCCGCACCTCCGGGACCGTCCGGCTTCGGCGTGGCGCGCTTCACGTCCACCTGCAACACGACCACACCGTCACGCTCCGACCCAGCACCCCGCACTCTCCTCACCCCGTCCCCTCGCGCCCCCACTCACGTCCTTGCCGGCGATCGTCTGTTTGGGTGTCTTAAGCAGCTCGTTGACCACCTGCTCAGACTCGAACGTGATGAAGCAGAAGCCCTTCCTCTGGTTCTTCGTCTTGTCGAACGGCATCTCCACCTCCACGATCTGTGAAATGTCACACCTCATTACAAACGCGCCTTCCTCCAGCTAACCGCCCTTCGTCTGACGCTCGTCTTAATTCAGTGGCCCGGATTCCTCTTCACTGGGATCGAGAATACTTTTATCTCACCAAAACCGGTTCTTTCATCATTAGCTATCACATAACAACTGTAGCCGAGGGGTGAAAGACCAATCACTTTATTGTGTTATTTTATAGTCCTTGTATTTTTTATTTTATTTTAAAATAAAATATGTGTGATGTTAATGTTAATTATGTTAATGACAAGATTGACAATTGACTTGAGATAGATTCCCTCTCAGCTATAGATAAATAAAAGTTACACAAGTCTTGTGAAACCCTCTTACGCAAAAGCCCTTGCCAATTTTTATCTATTAAAAACATTCATCATTAATGGCAAATGCCTTCAGGAGTGGTCGGTCACCTCACCTACAGAAAAACAACATTTAGAAATGTGTTTCAGTCCTTTATCCTACTAAAGCCCAGCTAAGTACAGCACTCCATGGCATTGCTTGTGTCAATGATGACTACCTGTAAACAAGTAAACAACAAATTGTCTCACCGTTCCAAAGTTACCAAAGAAACTTTTGATTTCATCATCTGATATTTCACTGCTGAGGCCCCCGACGAATATTTTCCCGTGTCTCGCTTTAGCTTTCTTTGGGTCTACTTTCTTATTGTTGATTGTGTGTTCGCCAGCAGCCATCACCTTGTCTATGGACTCTGGAGATTTGAACACTATGAAAGCGAACCCTCTGGACCGGCCCGTGTTGGGGTCCGTCTTTACGTTTATGCTCTCGATGTCGCCGTATGCGCTGAAGTGGTCACGTAATTCCTCTGAACAGACAAACAGACACATTTCAATGACTATTTCTTGTGAGACACCTTGCAGAGTGTCCGTTCAGGCAATCAGAATCTTGGGTATAGTTTCTTCAAAGATACTCAGAAGCAGAACTGAATGAACATCATTTTAAGTATATACAGGGCGAGTTGTAAATATAACAATAAGTTGGACTTACTGTCTGTGGTCTCCCAGCTCAAGCCACCGACAAATAGTTTTCTGCAAAGCGACATACGGGCCAAATTAGTGAGGGGAAGATCGTCAAGGGGACATGTCTCGAACAAGAAACTGACTTAAATTACAATTTAACATTAACACTATGCAGTACTTGTTTACAGTACTTTACAGCTACATTTTAGTACAAAATCAAACTCCAAGCACTGCAGCAAAACAAAGTGAGAACCTGTAAGTTACACAAATTGCAGTTTTTACATTATCCAATGTGACAACCAAAAAATGATACAAGAATGTTACAGTGATAATGCAAGATTTGAAATTGGCTAGTGCGAACGAGGCCCAAAGTTAAATTTAAGGTGGCCGCAATCTAGTCAGTTCGTCGAAGAATTACTTTAGTGTGAGCCCAACGGGTAAATACCATGGCGTCCTCCGGCGGCTGCTGCGGCGGCGTCGCAGGCTCACACCTGCAGAGAGACACAGCGTTAGTGCGCCCCCAAACTGACCCCTACTACCGACATTCGACATCAATGCCAACGACAAATCGCTAATCGATAACGGGACTCGAGTGCCGCGTGCAAAACAACGCGAGTGACGCCAGCGAGCGCCATTTTATCTCATGCGCCTCGCCGATTTACTTTTTTTTTAAAAATTATTACCTGCAACTCGACTGAAATCAAAACTACCAATTCTAACGCTAAATTTGCTTCGCGTGGAACACACTGTGAACACAAACGAGTGAAATTTTGAATAACTCTCGTGGATTCGAACAGATTTAAATTCCGATAATAATAATGCCGGAACGCCGCCATTGCGGTGGGCAAAGATCATAGCACTGTGAAAAGAATTTTGTCAAGCTAAGTATAGTTAATGAGCTAGAGATAGTAACTTCAACATTTATTTTATGTGAAATGCAAAAATATTTACATGTAAGACGATTTAAGTAAACTTTTACCTGTCGTCGTCGCGACCCGGGGCTTCGGCACTGTTTTCTTGATTGTCACCGCCACCGTTTTCCGCGTTGCCGTTTAATTGTTCGGTCACATCTTGTGCAAAATTATCGTTATTTGCCATGATTAAAAGTTATATTTTACTCTAAAATTAATAACTACAACTAAGGTCTACACGCGCGACCTTCAACACTGAACGCCAAATGCAGAAGAGGGACGAAGGAAGCCGAGGGAAGGAAATGATGCGCGATGAGTCGGCGCGAAATGGTTCGTTATGTTGGTGACTTGCCGAGAGACGCCGGTTTTTTTGCAAACAATTGTCCCGTCGGCCAATCACAATTCACGGCGTTGTATTGTGTGGGGTCAATGGCATTTTCTTTCTAGTCACGAAATATACGATCCCATGTGATAGAAAGAGAGAAAACACAATCAATAACTCTACAAACAAATACAAGCGCTTTACCAACCTACAGAATTTTTGCCGCCTTTCTTGAGGCACGTTCGTAAAAAGTGTTTTAAATAAAATTTTTACTTGTTATGGCCACAGAGTACTAGATGTTAAATTATTTTATATTATGGACATTAAGATTACAAATATTGTTTTAATATAACTATTATAATATATCAATATTAATGGTAATGTAATAATATTATATCTTTTTTTTTGTAATTATTATATAGGTAATAACTAAAAATAGTTACATCAGAAGTTAAAATTTTGTTACTTTGGTTATTTAGTGCTTAGTGCTTTTAAGTGTACTTAATACTTATGCAAAACTCCGTAAATCTCTTTCTACTCGTTTGTGTAATAAAATAAGCCTCTCAAATTTTATCAAGATGATTTTAACTTTTTTAACTTTATTTTTTGTACAGATTTTGATCAAACCTTTCAGTACTTAAATATTCAATTGTTTCTTTTTTTTTTTAATCTCATTTGTTTTTTTATTATTGATTGATTATGATTAGGTATATGTATTTTTGATCTCATTGGCATTTTGTTGATTCATTTATAATTTAATTAGTCTCAAATAATGTTGTGCTTTCCAATAATTTAAATTCATACTTGTAATGTTCCTTTCTGTGAGTGTTCTATATTGTGATTAAGTATGTCTTTAGTTGGTAAACATTTTCAAATAAGTAAATAAATTATAAATAAAAATATCACAAAATCAATATGTACCTAATTTATAAAGATACTCAGGCGAAGTGTTGGGTAAAAGCTAGTACTTACCTATATGAAAATACTGAATTATTTTATATTGTGTGTGATTACCTATGAACTTAAAAAAAACTGAAATTTAAACCATAAATAATTTTTGTCTGGCTACGAGACAAAGACTATATCTTGATTAATTATACTGTCAACACTGTTCATAGACTCGAAGTCTACAATTTTCAAGTATGGTAACACAGTAACTTAAAAAAAATATTTGACATCAGAATAAGGTGAGGTAGGCAGGCAGACTTTTTTCTGTTTTCAATCAAGTTTTCCTGTTAAAATTACACAAAATTCGTGTCGACTACTAGAAGACCATACCATTTTCATGCCTAAATATTACTGAGGTAAGAATCAATTCAATTACTTTATTGCAATGTTACTACATAAGTATTATTTTGATTGTCGCCGGAGATCCCTTTCGTGAAGATTAATCTCTTTAGTACTTTGTGAATTTTAAGTTTAGAGCATAAATTATAAGAATTTTACAATATCATTACAAGTTGCAGAGGAATTGACCACTAGCAGTTTTTTATTGAAAGGTATTAATTGATGAAGAATCGCCATGCGTGCTTGACAATAGTCCCAAACTTGATTCGTTTGTCCTGTCATGTCACTATAGTAATTCAGTGTGTATCAGTTCGTAAAATAAACATAGGTATGCAATGCCGGGATTAAGGATCTTGTAACACATTTCAAACATTTTATTATATTTACCTATTGTATTATTATTCTTTGTGCCTTTGTGTTTTTTAACATAAGTGACATGAGAGCAACAAATAAATAATACCTATAATAATTTGATCTTATCTTATTGTAGTTGATTGACATTTCAAATTTCTATCTTTTTTTAACATTGAAACAGTAATTCGTTCAATATTAGTATGCTTATCACTTGTTAACAACAGTTTAAAAGATGGCAGTGTTAAGTATTATCATATAATATAGTTTACTTATTCATTCCTCTTTTTTATCTATACAAATAATCATTAAAAAGATAGTGAATTTTCTAAGTTTGGATAATCTCTGGAACCTCTGCATCTATTTTAAAAATTCATTTGCTGTTTCAAATGTACTTACTCCAGATAAACATAGGCTATTTAAAATTGTTGAGGTAATATTTACTTCTACCATTGCACCTTTAGAGAAGCTGGTGTGCCTTTTTGTAATATTTATTATTGGCATCTACAGTCAAATTTTAAAACTTGGGTTATTTCAAAATCAGCTGGACATTACCTACTAAATTGATTTTTTTTTTTTCATCATCATGAATAGAAACATCCTATTTTTGTTAGCATGAAACAGAATTAATATGAATTAAGTATGTTTTATGTAATTAGCTAAATATTATTGAACATTTAGTCTTTCCTGGGTGGAATTTTTTAATGATTTAGTGATCAATTTATTAATGGTGTATAATGAGGTAATTGATTCAGGGCAACATATAGCAGAGGGCTGTATTGGCGCAGTGTAAACGAGAGCAATGGTAATGGAGGCGTCCCCGTCCCCACAGAGCGTCGGCCGTGAGTTCGTCCGCCAGTATTACACGCTGCTCAACAAGGCGCCTGCCCATCTGCATAGGTATTTCAGTTTTATTTTTTTCATTATTTTTGTGTTCTATTATTGAACTTTTTTCTATTCTCTTAATAAATTTTAAAAAAAAATGTGGGGAAAAAACTAGGTAGCTACTTTTATGTTTGCATACACAAAAGAGCTTTAAGAAAGAAAAATAAATAAGTACTATTTTTAATATGAAAACATTCTTTATTGCTTAGGATTAAATTCCAGTCTGTTACAATAGTCTATTTTTTTTTGCATTTCAACTGCTAAGAAACTCATAGTTCCTTTCAATGTCAATTTGTTATACAATTAACAAATACTCCGCCATATCAGTTCAATAATTATTATTTGAATTGGGACCTTATTATAGTAGCGAATATTACATGAAATTGTATGCAATAGATTTTACAACAACTACTCGTCGTTTGTGCACGGCGGCCTGGACGCACCCAACCGGGAGACTCTGCCCGTCGTTGGCCAAAAGCAAATCCACAGTCGCATCCAGCAGCTCAACTTCCGAGACTGCCATGCCAAGATTAGCCAGGTATGGAATGTCAATCTAATATGGCTCAGCTTTACAACATTTCCTTCCCTTGCAAAATTCAACAATACCCCTTGGCAGGGCACTCTACTCTCACCATTAAAAAATGTGTGGAATTTGGAGAAATGAGGTGATTTTATTACAGTCAAATATTTGTTTGTGTTTAATACTAATACTCATTGTTGTTCAAAAAGGGCTCAAAATAAAATATTAGCATAAATAAACAAATATAAAAGGAACATCTTTTTGTTAAGCCTCCTTTTGTTGTAGCATAAGTTTATGGTGTAATGAATTTATCCATTTATTGTTTAGTTAATATTCCACAAAAAAATACATACAATTGTTGCTATTATTTATGAATAATAGTAATTGTATGTATTTTTTCCTATTACATATTTTTTTTATAATTGCAAGAATTTTTTTATACTTAAAATTATTGGGACAAAAATCAAATTAATTTCAATTCTGTCTTAATAAATTACAATAATAAGTTTCAAACATGAACTCAATACACTAGTCAGGAGCCAACTCGAATCAACAATTTGGGCATCAATAGATACATGTCACATGTAATGCTAATGTTCTGGAATAAGCAGCTCTTTATGTTCCCAAGTAATACATGCACAACTGGCGACGACTACCACTACTGATCGTCTTGGTAGTAAGTGGCTACCGTCGCCTGTAACACAAGCTAGGCCACAGGTGCTGCAAGATAGGCTCTGACATCCCATACTCTCTCAGCGAAACACAATTACTTCAAGGTGGTCTTTGGTAAGCCGTTGGTTACTGCTCTAGGCGAGCTACCACTTCTTCACAGATTCAGTCATTCCCAAAGTTGATCCCGCCAGGAATCGAATCTGGTGACCCCGGAACAGAGTGTTAAGGCTCGTCAAAATAAGTACCTGATAAAAGAGTAAATTATTTGTTTTTTCTAAATGTACATGCACATATATGACACATTGTGTTTTTGTAATTTGATGATTATAATAATGAAACTTCATAACTTGAGTTACGCTGTCAACATTATTCTGTATGGAGACCTTTCTCATTGTAGTGTGGGGTTGAATTTAGCACACAAGAAAAGTTGAAGGATTATGAGTTACAATAAATATTCATGTTTATTTGATGATACAATGAATAGATGACAATGATAGATACAAAATTCATGTTATTGTTTCATAACATAAATCACCACAATATGAATTCTGGTGATTTATGTTATTTGTGAAAATAAATGTTGCTTCATATTCACAATTAGTGACAATGATGATTGTAAGCTAAACTAGACTGATGATACGCTAGTATTCAATTTTGAAAGTTTTCTTTGATCTTGAAATTTCACTTATATAATATTACATTGATGTGGGTATTTGTAGAAATAATAAGTTTTGTGTCAGGTGGACTCGCAGGCAACGCTGGGCAACGGCGTGGTGGTGCAGGTGACGGGCGAGCTGTCGAACGGCGGAGCGCCCATGAGGCGGTTCACGCAGACCTTCGTGCTGGCCGCGCAGTCGCCCAAGAAGTACTACGTGCACAACGACATATTCCGCTACCAGGACCTCGTCTTCTCCGACGAGGACTCCGGCTCGCGCTCCGAGGCCGACGACGACGAGCCCGCGCCCTCCCCCTACCTGTCGCCGCCCGCCGCCGCCGCGCCCCTCAACGGCCACGAGCTCGCGCCGCCCGAGCCCGAGCCGCAACCTGCGCCTGCACCCGTGCCTGCGCCGCCCATGCAGCCCGCGCCCGCCACCGTGCCAGCGCCCGCGCCCGCTCTGTCGCCCGAGCCCGAGCCAGAGCCCAAGCCGTGCTCGCCGGAGCCGGAGCCGCCCGCGACGCCAGCGGCACCCGTGACTCCAGCGGCCGCGCCCGAGCCGAAGACCTACGCGAACCTGCTCAAGTCGGGCGGATCGCACGCTACGCAGCCCGTCTGCGCGCCGCCGGCTGCACCCGCGCCTGCCTCCGCCGCCGCGCCGCAGGAGACGCGGACGCGCGCGCCGCGGGCGACGGCGGCAGCGTCGGGCGGAGACGGCGGGCGCCGCTACTCGGACTCGCAGCAGCTGTTCCTGGGCAACCTGCCGCACTCGGCCACGGAGGAGGAGCTACGCGCGCTGTTCGCGCGCTTCGGGCCCGTGGCGGAGCTGCGCGTGCACACGAAGCCGTTGGCCGCCGGCGCGCCGCGCCACCCCAACTACGGGTTCATCACGTACGAGACTGCGCACGCCGCCGCCGCCTGTCTGCACGCCGCGCCGCTCTACTTCCCCGCGGACGCGGCCGACGGCGCTGGCGTCAAGCTCAACGTGGAGGAGAAGAAGGCGCGCCGCGCCCCCCGCCGGCCCCCCTCCGCGCCCTCCGCCCACGCGCCCCCCTACCCGCTGCGCGCCCTCTACCGCCGCTAGGCCCCCTCTGTAAATACTAGACACATGTACATAACGTTACCCTCCCTCTCTCTAATAGAGACTTACTTTTTCTAACGCTCGCTTGTTTCATTTCACCCCCATCCCCGATCCCATCCGGCCTTTTGTAAATATTTTTTTATGAACAAACGAGAGCGGGGAGGCGATGATGCAGGACTCTTTTGACTCTTTGCTATGAATCGATTTTTGTGATTCCCGAATCGAATTGTACGCTCTTGTATCGATTCAAACACTTGCATATTTAATAAATAAATAAAGCGATTCTCTTTATAATTATATGATTTTATTTTTTCTATTCGTTATCTTCCTCTGAAGCTTTGGAACTCATTCATAAATAACGTAATCCCAGATATGGGCAACGGTCTATCTAAAATGCTAAAACTACTACGAATGATGAAACATAAATTTTTCTACAGTTGAGTAAGGTGTTCTAAAAAAGTAAAACAGTGTTTTTAAAAACCATGTCAATATTCCTATGATCTATTTCGTTTTGCATTACATGAGTGATTTGACCTACATGAGAACTTATTTTTAATTAATCTTTATGCATACCATTTCGATTCGCAAAGTTGAAAATTGCACAAATTTAATTCGATGTTGATGATCGAATCGTAATATATAGTACAGTACATCCCTATTATACGTCAGTTTCGATTCGATAGACGGGGTCGCGTATAATATGTGTTGCGTATAATAGAGTGGCAAGTGGCAGTGGTTGCGCGTGCGCATCTCTCGCTCTGTACTTAACGTAAGTCGCATTTTTATTACATTTAATCATTCATTTTCTTTTGGAGAGGATTTCATGTCAATGCATTACTGAAATTTCAATGTCCTGTCGTATTTTAACTGACTCGTGCGTACTCTTGGGAATATATTTTTTGTTATAAATAAGAAATACTTACTCGGTATTTTTGAAGTCTATGAAATAAAATTTATATTATGGTTCCTTAAAGATAAAAGCTAAAATTATGAATCTGTATTTAAGTATTTCTATTTAATTTCCAGTTTATTAGTTCTTAAAATACAGTTTCTTTAAATAGAAAATTAACTTGATCGCACACATTTTTCGTTAGTAAAGTGCAAACTTAATGCAACTCCACGTGTAGCAATTCAGCTTATTCAGCTTTCCCAGTAGCCGCGAAGTTGCGATGACCTCATTGTTTTATACATTCTGATATTCTCACTTCGACAAAAGTATTAAGTATTAGCTGGTGCCTGCGACTTCGACTGCTTTGAAAAAGAAAAAAATAGCCTATCCTGTGTCCTGTACGTCTAAATGTTCATCTACCATGTTTCATGAAAATCAGACATACAAAATTGTAAAAATGGTCAATTTAGTTTCAGTATCATGTATGGAGCCTGTAAACACGATATATCTGATAACAAACTAACTTACTCCATGACCAACCCTTACAGATTTATTATTCTATTTTCCTATAAAGATTTTGCTGATATATGAAACATACTTAAAATATCGGTATCTAATTAGGACACAGCGTTCGCTTTAATGTGCCCAATTAAATGTGAAAACATTTTTTTATCTAAACAAGGAGGTCATTCAGCTATCTGCGGGTTCGCTTCGGACGCTATTGGATGCGATAAACCAACTTCCGTTGTAAACTTGTAACCGTGGCTTGCTATAAAAAACTTTGCTAAATTATAACACGACCGAGTCCACCGGCTAACATATGAACCGTTGAAACAGTAAAAAGCTGTAGTTCCGAAAATAACCATTATTTGTTAGAGCAATCGTAAAATTGTTGTAAACGGCACAAACGGATACGATACAATACGATACGATGTTCGTGTTCCCGTGTTCCCGTGTGGTTTGGAAGTGCAACAAGCAATAAGTAAAATAGGACGCCTCCGTATCTCGCATCAATAAAGTTCAATGAATCCAATGCCACACAAATAATTCATAAGGGTCAGCTCAGCTATTTTTCTTTGAATTTAGACCTCCCAACGAATAACCTACTAATATGTACGAGTTGTAAATTTTGCTATAGGATGACGGTCCATTTTATGGTAGGTAGAGCTACAACATCGCCTATAACACAAGCAACAGCACAAGTGCTGCAAGTGCGCTGCCGACCATAGTGAGATTAAGCTGATTAAGGATATAGATAGGGAAAGAAATGCGCTCTATAAGAAAAAAAAGAAAACATATATATGAGGAAGTTTAACCTAATGAAACCACCTCGTTGAGTGATCTCTTAATTCTCTTGACACTGTCTTTTTTGAAAAATTTGCGCTTTTATGTATGTAAATGTAACTACTATAGGTATTTATGACTAATACAAATAGGAAACGGAAATGGACTGACCCACATAAACTACCGCTGTACCTATATTACTGACTGTATGTATACTAAATTACTTACTAATATAATAATGTAGTAATTAATAATGAGATTTCATCCTCTCCCTTCATTTTGAGCTCGCGTCCCTTGGTTGCAAATGCGACCTAGTGATTTTTTTCCCGGATTTACCGGTAATGAAACGGCGTGTGAGTAAGAGTTGGGCTCTGGTACTGGTACACATGCAACACCTAACATCTAGTCCGTCAGCCTGTGGTGAAAAATAGTAGAAATTGATCAGAAATGGCTATCAATCTTCGTAAGCATGTACAGTACAGAGTAGGCATCATTAAACAGTAGGTCAATGGAGCAAATAATAATAAAATCTAGTTCGCTGTGAGGAACGTCCAATGTTCCATATATAACAGCAACGGTCGGTTCATCAAACATAACAAACTGAAGATGGTTAGTTAATGATTTGAACAGAAGCTGGTATGAAGTCATCGACACAACGCGACTCTGATGTCACGTTTCGATAAATGGAGCACGGTTCACATTTTGCTACTTGTATAAAATTTTGCCATGTCGCTTTCGACATTACATTGAGTTGAGTCACTGCTGGTGCTGGGATCATGTTACCTACTTATTGTAACTAACTTGTGTCTCAGCTCAGAAATACGCTCAACTGAATTTTCATTTTAGGTAGATACCTATAAAACGTATTGTTCCTATTTCCAAAAAATCATTGTCTTTTAAAATATCCTTATCTACATATCCTTACAAAAAACTACTGCACCGATTTTCATGCTGTTTTCCCCAATGGATAGAGTTGTTCTCGAGGAAGGTTTTTATTATATAATGTTCAATGTGGGCGAAGCATGGGTGAAGTCGCGGGCACCAGCTAGTTTATAATAACCAAACTATTTGCCAAAAATATAAAATAGATAGAGTAGGTACTATACCCGTCACTTGCAGCACCTGTCTTAGGCTATGGATGGTAGCCACCTACAGAGGCTGTTTTTGAAATGTGGAATTCGCTTCGTGGCGGTGTGCAGGAGTTTGGCAGGAGTCAATACCCCGAGCGGCTCAATAATTAACCTACTCTCTTTTATAAATTCTTCGTGTGACATTTGACGCCTAAATATTGGATAGATTACAAATCGACTCGGCTGTCGTGGGAACGCACCAGGTCCAAATGTTTATAAATCACTCTTCCTTTCAACTAGTTGACTATTAATTTGTTTGTTTTTTTTTACATACATACACACAGTAATTAGTGTGGGAAGATGAGGGTCCGGTTGGTGTTGTTGGCCCTGCTGGTGGCTGCGATGTGCACCGTCGACGCACAGGTGAGTTCACCTTTTGTTTATTCAAACTGACGCCACACTGAACAGTGCCCTATAATTTAGTAAGTATTTTCGTTGTGGTGCAGAAGCAGCGTCGCCGGCACCGACGCATCCGCACCACCACCACCACCGAGGCGCCGGCGGCGGTCGAGGCGAAGGACGGTCGAGGCGACTCGGAGGCCGAACACCTCGAACGAGGCGTGGACGAGAGGCTCGATGAGGCGCGGTTCCAAGAGGCGGAGAGGGCGCGTGCGAACGCCGTCCTCGGCGAGGGGGCGGCGGAGCCCGAGTTGGCCGAGGACCCGTGCCTCGCGGTGCACTGCAGCGCCGGCCGCGTCTGCGAGATCGACGAGCACGGCGAGGCCGTGTGCAACTGCATCAAGGAGTGCCCCTACGAGACGGACTCGCGCCGCAAGGTGTGCACCAACCACAACGAGACGTGGACCTCCGACTGCGACGTGTACCGCCAGCGCTGCCTCTGCCTGGACGGCGCGGACTCGTGCCGCGGCCCGCAGTACCACCACGTGCAGATCGAGTACTACGGCGCCTGCCGCGAGATGCCCCAGTGCAGCGAGAGCGAGATGGCCGACTTCCCGCGGCGCATGCGCGACTGGCTCTTCAACATCATGCGTGACATGGCCGAGCGGCGCGAGCTGTCGCCGCACTACTTGCGCATGCAGCGCGAGGCGGAGGCCGACCTGGCGCGCCGCTGGGCCAACGCGGCCGTGTGGAAGTGGTGCGACCTGGACGCGCACGACAACGACCGCGCCGTGTCGCGCCACGAGCTGTTCCCCATCCGCGCGCCGCTCATGGCGCTCGAGCACTGCATCGCGCCCTTCCTCGATGGCTGCGACGCCGACGACAGCCACTCCATCACGCTGGCCGAGTGGGCGGCCTGTCTCCAGCTCGACCGCTTCGACCTCGAGGACCGCTGCGACCAGTTCGTGGGCGACGACTCCGCCGACGCCGCCGACGACTGACCCATCTCGCACTTGTGCCACCTTGTGCCACCTTGTGCTCTCTATCTCTACTCTAAAATACTTCAAACTAAATCCATTGTTTTTTATTGACAACACTAATAAAGCTCATCAATCTTTTACTTAACGTAAAAGAAACTGTCTTTTTGTCCATATGAACCTACTTTCCTACTAGAACATATTTTTAAAGAAATAGATTTACTTATGTTAACTATAACATAAGTATGGACACCAGTATCTACTATTTAGTTTGTGATGGACACTAAAAAAAATGCTAGGTAAGTATTGAACAAAAAAGACCCGAAATAGGTAAAAATCATCGATGTAAAAATATTATTAATTCATTACATTTATATGAATTAATCTTAAAGAGGAATCGATCTTAAAAAAGCTTCATTATAACTCAGTGATAATGTAGCTTTCTATTTATTTATTATACACGGGGGCAGGCATCTAACCAAGGAATATATTACTCTCTAGCGTGAGCATCTATCTAACCATAAAGGTATAATTCCAAGTATCTAACTATAAAACACAAGGTTCTATATTACATTATTATTATTACAAATAACATCTTCGCTCTTTAAAATATAGATTATAGATCTTTGTGATGAGTGAGTCTCGTTGGATTGGTTGGATTTGGACGAGTGAGAGTATATTTTATATGTTTTTAATTATTTTTACATGATTTTTAAGGAGTATGTATATATATATAGTAGGTAGGATAGGATAGTATTCTGTGAACAAAAGGCAAGGATTTGAAGCTGATATACGGAAATGAAAAACTAAATATAGAAAAAAGCTAGAAATATTTGAAAAGAAAAATGTCAGAAATAAAAGCTTTATTTATTTAGGCTATTTATATTTCTATAAAAAAGGCTATTTATAGAAACTAATTATTCTAAAAATTCCTTCCTTTATCGTTCCATGTATCATTACAATAAAGTTTTAAATGATATCGAAATATTCTCAAACAATTTGAATTTGTATAAAAAGAAAATTGACGAATTACTTTTAAATAATTAATTTTTCTTTTTTCTCATAGAATATTCTATTCTTTTTCGTTTTTGTTTTATATTAATTTGTTTTTTAAATTAATAGATAAATGTAATATATTTTCATGATACTTTAGGCCTATTTGTATTTAATTTATATAGATATTAGATAAATAATGGCTGTATGAAATCTTAATAAATAAATAATGGCTGTATGAAATCTTAAATAAATAAATTATTCTGTGACCGGTCTGCCTAGAGCTATGGCCTAGCTAGTCTGTGTTTGTCACTGTCACATTTATCACAAATCACAATCAATCCATTATCAAAAAAAAAAAACCGAATCGAAAACGCGATTCGGGAATTCTATTCTAAGTTTCTAACCTCAAACCTTATTATCAAACAAAACAAATGAGTATTTAATTTCAATGCAAATTTAAATGATTCGTTTTTCATTTTCACCTAAAGAAAGAGTGATCTTCTAAAATTTTATAATGTCCCATGCGTCCTATCCATTTAAAAAGCCTAATAAGGCAATTTATAGAAAACCTTCGTCTTTGGTAACTGACGATAACATTTATTGGAACAAATTGGGCGTAAGTTCTTTTATAATTATTCTCATTTACTTCGTTATATGACCCTTTTAATATTTTGATGTTGTTTTAGTTACCTGTATTAGTGAAGGAGTTTGGAGCTATAGACTACTTGGATTTTAGCCCTGTGAAACCATACAACTTCGCTGCGACGTGTTCCGTGAGGGTACAGGTTAGTTGGCAATGGCAATGAATAAACAACATCCCAATAGCAACGAATGACATATAACATGCCATGTTTATTATGATATTGTTTCAGGTGTACGACCCTATAACTAAAGTTGTATCAAAGAATATCTCCAAGTTTGTGGAAGCAGCATACGGTGGAAGTTTCAGAAGCGATGGTAAACTGCTAGTGGCCGGTAGTGAAGAAAAACTGATTAAATTATTTGATGTTCACTCCAAGAATCTCCTTAGAGTGTTCACTGGCCACACAGGGCCTGTCCATAGAACATTCTTTTCAAAGGACCAGTTGAAGGTGCTTAGTTTTTCTGATGACAAGTCGGTGGGCGTTTGGGACATCGCCACCGAAGAGATGATCACAAGTTTTGCCGATCATACAGATTATGTGAGAGCTGGTGCAGCGAGTCCCGTCTCTCCAGACATGGTTCTGTCTGGAGGTTACGACAATGCCATTAAATTGTATGACTGCAGATCTAATGAAACAGTGTTGACTGTTAATCACGGGTCTCCAGTGGAATCTGTGCTATGTTTGCCTTCTGGTGGTATATTTGTAAGTGCTGGAGGCACTGACATTAAGCTGTGGGATATATACAATGGAGGAAAACTCCTAGCAAACATTTCTAAACATCACAAAACTGTCACCACATTGAGGCTCGCCAGCAACAACAGTAGATTGATGTCTGCATCATTGGATCGGCATGTCAAAATTTATGATTTGTCCACATTTAAAGTCGTCCATAACATTGATTTTCCTAACGCAATACTTAGCATGGCTATATCTGAGGATGATGATGTGTTGGCCGTCGGAATGGTAGATGGTGTAATATCAGTCAGAAGTAGAGAGCAGCTAGAGCCTAATTCCACTCAAAAGAGGAGGTCATTTAAATTTGTTCCTGACAATATACTTGTAAAGAAAACATCATCTGCAGCAACAAATAAACAGAAGGAAGCAGATGAACCACAAGACATATTACTGAGGAAAACTGAGTACACCCAATCGTTATCTACGGTACTCGTACCTAGAAACATGTTTAAAATTCCGGAAAAAATTGCTGCAATAGTACAGGAGCTGCTCAGAAGAAAAGTTTTACATAGTGCCATGAATGGTTTGTCTGTAAAAAAAAGAGGCTTTCTACTGAAATATTTCAAACAATATTTAGGTGTGGCACAATTCACGAGAACTATTATAGATGCAACGAATGTCTTCATAGATGTATTTGAAGATCAAACTAGTTTCTTTTCGGAAGACAATTTACACTTGTACAATGCGCTGAAAGCAGAAATTGCAAAGGAAATAAAACTTTGCATGAAGATATGTGAATTGGAAGGTGCGATAGCTTTATTACTTTCAGGGGCTGTAGCGACTAGTGGTAATAATTCATTGGAGTTCAATGAAAATCTCATTCCTTCCGCTAGAGCAAAGGAAGACTTTGTTATTGATGTATGAAGAGGTTGTCTTAATAATAATTGTAAATAAATTATAAGCATAAAAAGAGAGTTTTTATTCTATAGTCTATAGTACAAAATTTATGTCTGTACCGGCAGACTGACAACAACAAACACTAACTAATAATACATATTAACTGCGCGCAAATAATACATACGACTTAAGAACTACTGCTTACATCGTCCCACATCTTATCAACAGCCTACCTTCAGATCTATGTAACAATATATCAATTATGAATATTAAAGCAATATTTTTTAAATTGTAACCTAGTCTAAACCTCAGTGGTTTTTAGTATTATCATTTAAATGTTATATATTAGCCCTTAAAATTGTAAATAAATAATAATAACTCTAGTAACAAAATTTTATTTATATGGTCACACGATTTTAGGTGTAAACAATGAAATAGAAAATTGAAAGCCTAAATAAATGCTCATATTTTTTATTTAAAGTAATCTCTAAAATGTAGTTTTGCTTAAATTGGAACGTAACGTTAGTTTAAACTCGAACAGGGTGATGGCAGCACTATAGCGTCCCGTCAATTCGCACGAGAGAAGCGTCTCTATTGGTCAATTGACAGACGCCACTTCCGCTACGGACTGTTGGCTGTGGTTGGCTGCACTGATTGTAGCTGTGATAGCGCTGCCATCTTTGTATTCGATTATAGTCGATTTGGCGCCTTTCCTGTGTTGGTTGTTCCGTTGTGGTGTTAGTGCGTTACACGTTTGAAAATGGTGAGTTTTGCAAGATTACGTGCAAATTAATGAGTGTAACCGTGATTTTATTGTGTGTTTCGGTGGAGTGCAATGTTATCTACCTTCTGGCGTAGTTTCAACTTCGTACGACGAAAAATAATGAGATTTTTCACAATTTTTAGGCTGGTGGTAAAGCTGGTAAAGACTCTGGCAAAGCCAAGGCGAAAGCGGTGTCTAGATCGGCGAGGGCGGGTCTTCAGGTATGTATATAAGTCGTTATAATTTACAATATGAATTTTGGTGTTTACATAAACGGCTATATCGTCGTCTATCAATATTTGTAGAAATTAAATATTACTTATGACCCCCAGTATGGCCGCCATTGGCGGCACTTCGCGCAGCAGTCAATCAATAGAATATAAATATCAATATTTTTTTTACAGTTTCCAGTGGGAAGAATCCATAGGCATCTGAAAAACAGAACAACAAGCCACGGTCGCGTCGGAGCGACGGCGGCCGTTTACTCGGCCGCTATTTTGGAATACCTCACAGCCGAGGTGAGCTAACGCGACGCTTTGTCAACATGGCGACTGCGTTTGTTGTGTTTTTTAAACAAATCATCCACTATTTATATCAATCGATACTTTTAAAGTGTTTATTTCCACTTTGTTTACCTGTGTGCTCTTTAAAACAACAGTAAAGTGCTCCGTTGACTCGAGATATTGTTGGAATGTTGTTTTGGCGGGAAAGTGGTCAAAGCGAATGAATTGTGCAGGTGCTGGAGTTGGCCGGAAACGCGTCCAAGGATCTGAAAGTGAAACGCATCACCCCCCGGCACTTGCAGCTGGCCATCCGAGGAGACGAGGAGTTGGACAGCCTCATCAAAGCCACCATCGCCGGAGGAGGAGTCATCCCCCACATACACAAGTCCCTCATCGGCAAGAAGGGAGGTCCGGGAGCACCCGTTTAATTGACGTCTCACTAACTTGTATTGCATTTGACTAGACGACTCCTGCGCAGTGACGGGTTTGTTTCTATTGTCTGGACTATTCTTATAGCTTAAGTAATGTTAGTTATAGCTAGAGTTAAGAATATTCAATATCATATTGTAATAGGTTTAAGTTTAAATTTTTTCACCCAATTGTTAACCTGACTATTATTATTGCCCTCCGGTGAACCCGTGACTACTATTTGTTTACAGTTTTAAACGGTTTGATTTGGAGAGACTCACTCAACATTTATTTTTCAACTTACTTCTCACTTAATATTGAATTTTGTAATAGAGTAATGATAAAATAAACATTGTTTGAAATTGTAAAATTGTGTATGATTGAACTGTTGAAAGTTGTAAGAAATGTATCTTGTTCTTTTTTAAATAATATAATTGATAGAAAAATGTGTGCACTTGTTTTTTATTGATCTACCCGACTGATTTTAAATATCAACCTTTTTCAAATCTCTATAGTAAGAAAATCGCAATTATTTTTATTAGTAGTCATAACATAATGAATAAATTAACTGTATGATAAACAGAATTATCTATAACTTTATTTATTGGCAAAATAATTTCATTTTTTTAATCTTTTAAAATTAGCTACCGCAATTTTAAATTTAATATTGGTATGATTACGGAGATTTAATCAGGTTTGATTCCTAGTTGCGTGGGCGTAATAATAAGTTCTATTCTGTTGGTGAAACAATTTTTTTATTTGGATGAATAGTTTCGAAAATTGCATATAAGAACAACATTTTACCTCTTTATAATATTAGTATAGATAAATATTTCTCTATTTGATCACCCCTTTACAGAAGACCTTGAAATAACAACATATGTGCTGTTGTGTTCCAGTGAGGGAGTAACGGATGCCAGAGCCCATTTCCCTATCCCTTTATTCTGTACTGTAGCCACCCTTAAAATGAAAACAAAACTATACAAAGTTCAACCAAGTCAAGTATAAAACGCTACAGTTCTGCGATGATCATATTTTTTTACGCTTTCCACGCCCTTCCTTTGTGCAGTAGGGAATTGCTAGGGAAAGATTAGATTACTGAAATATTCTTCAAATCAAATGTTGGCGGTTGAAAGGTGCCGCTGACTGAACTGAAATGTATGGAGCCGACGGAGTGAGTACTTATTGCAGTATGAAAAAAGGAGGAAGTCCGTGTCTGTATTGGTCTGTATATATTATATGTTACTCTATCTATGTATAACAGTTATTTGATGAAAATCTTCGAAATTACGGTCGGTCTGTCAACTTGCGAGTATATAGTGTTCTGTGTTATTAACCTACAGACCAAGGAATAATAGTACTCTTCACCGAGTGCTACAGTACACATATATATTACTATACTCTTTGCAGTACACAGTACCATTGGTACGTACCACAAACTATATAGTAGATACTAACGTATCAGACGGGCATCTGCAGTACAAATGCTCTGGACATGGGAAAGCTCACCTGATTTGTCATAGCAAGATAGAACATGACATTTGAGTTCCCCGCCCCTCTCACCCCTTTGTTTTTTTACGGGCTTTAGGGATTCTTGAATTTATTTTTAAATGGATATCATCACATAATTAAAACACAGTTAAATAATAGGTACATATTTATTTTTGAGGATATAAACAAACATAACATGGACTTAATATACGACTTAAATACAAACTAGAATTGAAATACACCATAAAACATATTATATTGTTTTAATGATAAACATTTATAGGCATGTATAACAAAAACACAAACACTAAGTACCACTCTTCTCCGATTCTTGAAACAGCGATGGATATGCTGTTAAGATTTCTTTGGAGTCACAAAGCGAGTTGTGGCAGATGGGAGAATTCACTTTTTCTATTCCGTAAAGAATCATCATTTTTCGAGTCTTTTTTTGCACATTGTATATTATCCTGGTACACAGCACTTGTAATAAATACTTAGTATGTATGTATCCAAAGATTATTGTTTATAAATGATTATAAAAATGCGGAAATTAATATACGCAACAATAAACAACAATCATGTTGCAAAACAAAATGGCTTCTCTCTCTTATTAGAAGGGTGAGAGACAAGGTCAAATGTCATGTTCTATTTTGCTATTACCACAGGCCAATCAATTCATATGTCTAGTGATTTTTCCTTGAAGATTACCAGCCGTGGGTACGTACCACAAACTATATAGTAGATAGTACGTACAGACTGAATGCTGATTGATAGCAGCTTGGCATATTATAAATCATAGACACTTATAAATGATAGCAGCCGTAGAGTGATTATTAGTAGGTACAGAGCGCTACTATCGCTCCGATCGCTTAGTGAGCGTCGTAGACAAGAGGCCCTAGACAAAGTGACACGACGAAGACGATAACGAAGTTCGAAAACAACAAAATGTATGGAAGTATCACGTGACTTAACGAAAGCATATGTCAATCCCATACATTTTATTGTTTTCGAACTTCGTTATCCTCTTCGTTATGTCACTTTGTCTAGGGCCCAAGTGAGCTATAGATAGTTATATCGAACGATTGAGTCACATCCCTATTCCTCACACATTCTTCGATATAACTATATATAGCTCACTTGTCTACGACGCTCACTAAGCGATAGGAGCGAGAGTAGCGTTCTGTACCTACTAATGATCACTCTACGCCTTTATGATAGCAGTATTCAGTCTATCTATTATATTATAAATTACTCTATGCATTCAGTTCAGTTCAGTCAGCGTTGCAAATGTGTGATTGATAAATTTGATAATAAAAATTGTAGTTTGTGGTTGTGGATTGTGAATATAATATTGAAATACGTGTACGCTTTGGTTTTTAATATTGTCTATTTACATAAGTAATGTAGCATTTCTGAGACAAATTTTAACCACAAATTTAACGAAGTGTTTGTGCGGTTGTCTTGTAGTATTTTGTTTCGGAAAATATGAGTTCCCGTCATAGGAGCCGTTCGCGTTCCCGAGAACGCGATCGGCACAAGGAACGCGAGCGCGATAAACCCAGGGATCGCGACAGGGACAAGGAGCGAGACCGGGATAGGGACCGAGGCAGAGACCGCGACAGAGACCGACATCGCTCCAAGAGGTACGACATCCAAGTTCCAACGTCAACGGGGATTGATATAGTTTGAATTTTGTTTTCATCGTTATCTCCTCTTCAGAGACAAGGGCAGGGACCGTAGTCGCAGTCGAGATAGGCACAAGGACAAGCGACGAAGCCGCTCGCGCAGTAGAAGTCGCGGCAGGAAGTCCAAAGACAGGTACATGTGTTATGTGCATAATTAATGTTGGTAAAAGATGAAGTTTGACTGATGAAATTGGTTTGCACAGAGATGGCACGATCGCCCTTTTGGATCAGATGGTGGGGACTACGACGAAGGCGACGGCGCGCGCCGTCACCACCAGCACCATCGTCAACCCCGCCACGCAGGCCGCTATTTTGGCTGCCGCTGCAGTGGCACAGGTTCACCTTTCTCATTGATACTCATTTTGCTTTTCTTGACAGTTCTGTATCGCAAAACAGATAGGCGCCCGTGTGAAGAGCCTTTGCGATCCAGTTCAACTATCTGTTCTTAATACACATTCTAGATTCTAAAAGTGGAACAGTTTGGGTAAACTAGAAGCAAATATAAATGTCATTTGTAATTGATAAATCATAGTCATCTATTTGTTGAAATAAATAATAATAATGAGTATATTATGTCACATTGTTTGAGGCCAATAAACTCCTAAACTACTGAACCGATTTTAATAAAACTTTGTAACTATGTGTAATTTGGTCTAAACTTGAACGATAGGATAGTTTTTATTTTGAACCCGGTCCAAGGCGGGAGCGTGTAGCTTACTCAAAAAGAAACTTTCAATTTTATATTTGTTTAGTAAATTTAAGATTCCCTAATAAATTGTTGTATCTTTTATAAAAAGATAAATTACAGGTAATTTAGCTTTCAACCTTATGGAAAATTATTCTGAGGGCATTCAGGCAGAAATAAGAAAAGTTACTGTTGTTGAGTAGTTGGCATTACTGTTTTAAATAAGTGCGATGATAAGACTTGAATATGAGTTGGGTTGGGATTGTATCTTATTAGAAGTGTATATAAAACGTCAGACGTTCGTGGCGTCACGGCGCATGACGGCGCCGGTACAGCCGGCCGCCGCCGCCGCGGCTGCGCTCTCCGCGGCCACGGCCATCCCGCCGCCCACCTCCGTGCAGCAGAAGCTGGAGCAGCTGCAGGCGCGCACCGAGTCGCGCTACCGCGACAAGCACCACGACCACCACGAGCACCACGACCACCATGAGGACCATCACGAGGCGCACGAGGAGGAGGACGACGGCCAGGGCCCGCCCGGCGAGACGGCGGCCGAGCGGCGCGCGCGACGGCGCCGCACGCGCTGGACGGGCTCCGAGCACGACAAGACCTTCATCCCGGGCCTGCCCACCGTGCTGCCGTCGACGCTGACGCGCGACCAGGAGGAGCAGTACCTGCGTGAGTATCCCGCGCGCCCCCCACCCCCTCCCGCGGCCCCGCTCAATATTCTAATGCGTTGTTGTGGCCGCGCTGGCTAACCGGTTCCCTTGCAGTGCAGCTGCAGATCGAGGAGGTGAGCCGCAAGCTGCGCTCCGGCGACCTCGGCATCCCGGCCAACGTCGACGAGAGGTTCGCTCCACTTGCCACTAATTAATTGCGGTATTCTTGATGTTCGCAGGTGACACCTTTGCTAATTAAACTATTAACTTTCAGCCCGACTAGCCGGACGCTCTGCGACACACCCTCGTACCGCTCTCTAAAAAGTATCCGGACTTCCTACCGGAATAGGAGACCGCCCCAGTCTGTAAAACATTTACGTTTTCGCGTACTTCTTAAAATAAATAACATTGTCATTGTTGTCGGCCAAGCACCACACTTACCTGACTAAAATCAAATCTGGGAAAGACATAAAAGATACTTCCGGATACTTTTTACATTGAATGTGTATGAGCACAAAACTATGTTTCTGTCACATTATCTCCGTTATTTATTATCTTCATAAAGAATATAATTTAATTTTATGGACATTCTTTCTAATATAAATTTATTTACAGACGGATTTTCTTTCGTTAATAAACTAATAAACTCTTGTACTTTTACAGATAAATATTAATTTGTAGGATAATTGATTGACTTCATTGCAAACTCTCAGTAGCATAACGTACAAAAAGCAAAATGAATTATGTAAGTTTTAACATTTTTTTCGGCGACTTCTACGTTTCTAGTATGCAGTTGTTCAAAAGTTTTTTGAACAAATAGAAGGAGATATTATGTAGCTTTTTATAAAAATTAGTAAAGTTTAAAAATAATGAAATTTATAAGATTTCCATTTTAGTGGTATATAAATTTATTTTACATATGAATGGTATACGAGTATGAGTAAAAGTTGTAGGCAAGGGCGAATTGCCGTCACAAGCTAGTGTGAATGTAAGACCGTTTTGTAAATTATGCTACTGATCACTAGGCACTAGGGAAGGGAAGGGAAGGGAACGGAACAGAAACACGGCATTCACTCGAGTAAAAATGATTATAATTATAATAGAAATAAAATAAATAGCTAACGATAAGTATGTACAAGGAGAGATCGACGACAGGTCCCCGTCGCCGGAGCCGATCTACTCGACGGACGGGAAGCGGCTGAACACGCGCGAGTACCGCACGAGGCGCAAGCTCGAGGAGGAGCGCCATCGCCTCGTGCAGCGGATGCACCTCATCAACCCCGACTTCAAGCCTCCGCCCGACTACAAGCCTCCCGTCGTGCGCGTCCACGACAAGGTCATGATCCCGCAGGAGGAGCATCCCGACATCAACTTCGTCGGCCTGCTCATCGGCCCGCGCGGCAACACGCTTAAGGCCATGGAGAAGGAGACCGGCGCCAAGATCATCATCCGCGGCAAGGGCTCCGTCAAGGAGGGCAAGGTGGGCCGCAAGGACGGCCAGCCGCTGCCCGGCGAGGACGAGCCGCTGCACGCCTACATCACCGCCACCAACGCCGAGTGCGTCAAGAAGGCCGTCGAGAAGATCAAGGAGGTGATCCGCCAGGGCGTCGAGGTGCCCGAGGGCCAGAACGACCTGCGCCGCATGCAGCTGCGCGAGCTGGCGCAGCTCAACGGGACGCTGCGCGAGAACGACGGCCCGCGCTGCGCCAACTGCTCCGCCACCGACCACAAGACGTGGCTCTGCCCCGACAAGCCCAACGTCACCGGCAGCATCGTGTGCTCCTCGTGCGGCGGCGCGGGCCACATCGCGCGCGACTGTCGCGCCAAGCGGCCCGGCCAGGCGCCGCCGCAGCCCACCAAGATCGACGAGGAGTACCTCTCGCTCATGGCCGAGCTGGGCGAGGCGCCGCCGCACGCGCCCCACGCCCACGCGCATTACGCGCACCGCGCGCCACGCTACGGCGCCGCGCCGCACCCGCAGCGCGCGCTCGCCGCGCCACCGCCGCCGCCCGCCGCGCCGCCCGCGCCCTGGCTCGGCGCGCAGCCGCCGCCTCCCGGCGCCTTCCCGCCGCCGCCGCCGCCCGACAAGCTGCCCCCGCCGCCGCCCGCGGCGCCCTTCAATCCGGTGTGGCGCGCGCCCTTCAACCCGCCGCCCTGGGCCGCGCCGCCGCCCGCCTTCCTGGCGCCGCCGCCGCCGCCGCCGCCCGTCTCCGGCGCGTGACCTATCGGCCCTCCTTGGCCGTGAGCTTGTCGATGAGCTCCTGCAGCGGCGCGAGTTCGCGTCGCTCGATCAAGTTGAACTCCTGCACGAAGAAGATGAAGTGCTTGAAGGAGGTGTTGAGATGAGCCTCCTCGCCCAGCTGCACCACCTCCGGGAAGTGCTGGTGGTAGATGTGCGCGTACACGCGGAACAGCCGCTTCAGGATCGTCTTCGCCATCGACAGGAAGTTCTTCGGAAAAGGCACGCCTGCAAACAGTTATATCCCTTAGTTCCAGGTGGCACATTATTGTATTAATAAACTTGGTCCATTGGTTACCTACACATTTCATTTCATTTCATTTACTATTTTGACACGATTTTTATTAATGAAAGAGGTATAAACAAGAAAGGTTATAAAAAAAATTGCATTAAATTCTAGAGTGGGGTGCTAATAATAAATGCGAAAGTGTGTATGGATGTAATGTTACTCAATCACGCCAAAACAGCTGAATGGATTTGGATGAAACGTGGCACACAGATAATTTATTGTCTAGAATCTAGATTAACAATTTTTGGTATGAAGTGACAGGCACAGCCTTGTATCATAACGTCATGTATTATTATTTTTCTTCTATGTGTGTGTATGTCACTTAACTCCTAAATGGCTATATCGATTTTAATTCTGTCCACTTATGGATAGAGGGATAATCAGGAATGGTTTGTATGAAAAAAAAAATTGGTCCTGGACACCCACTAGTATATATTTATAAAAATATATTGAAGCTAGTAAAAAGAAAGCAAAACAAGAGAAGAGAACTTTTTAGTTTAGGCTATTAGAAAGCCATAAAAAAATGATTTAAATCCACCCATTAAACTGGATTCAGAGTTAGGTTTTATACTTGGGACTAGTAACCCTCTACTTAGCTGTAAATGTGTGCTAATGTCTACAAATGATTACACAGTTAAGTAAGTATGGGATAGTGTACTAAAATGTAAGTATCCCATAAATCATATAGAAAGTAGCAGAGATTTCATTATTTTCAGGCTTTCCTAATATTTTGTTGTATTTTTTATACAAAGCTACAAAGCATACAAAGCTTTCAACCTCGGAAAGGAATTTAACTCTGGGCATTCAGGCAGAATTCAATAGAGTATTCATTCTACCATTGTTAAGTTAAAAAAATAAGCACCTATTTTAGAAGGGAAGAGTGTTTCATCGTCCAGCTGATCCTGGGCCCAAGTCATCAGGTAATCGATGTACTTGGGTGCAGAGCACTTGATGGGCTTCTTGACCGTGTGTCCGTCTGCCCAGTGGTATTCGTACTTGGGCCCTGCAGACATGACTGCGCACGATTCTTCCGTACAGAACTCCGTTATTGTCCCGTACAACATGTTGATCTGATTGAAGAAGTCCACGGCTGCAACAAACAAACACCCTTAGATGATGCGCGTTCGGATATTGCACTGTTGAAGACCTAGTGTTGGATACTGACTGTTGACGGCGATCCACTCGTTTTGGTCTTCTCCTTCGGGTAACATGACTGCCAGTCTCAAATTGCCCGATCCGAGGGTTGCAGCCGCGTGCCTCATTAGGTCATATTGATGAGTGCCCTCCGGTATGTTCTTCTTCGGTTTGAAGGTCTTATTGGACCTACTTCCACTGAAATCACCAACATTATTACCTACTTCAATAGTTCGTGATCTATATTATAAAGAGGAAAGATTTTATTGTTTGTTTGCATTGAATAGGCCCCGAAACTACTGGATCGATTTGAAAAATTCTATATGAAAAGCTATCAGCGAGTAAGATGGGTTATATTTTATAAAGTTACGCAGACGAAGTCGCGTGCAACAGCTAGTGCCATAATTTAAAAAAAATCGTCAAACGCGAACACATAACAAGGATAATGTGTAGCACCAATTACACTTATCTAATTTGTTCAGTATTACTCTAATAAATAATATTTCCTCTTACCGAAAACAAAGTGTTAACAAAATGAATGTCTATTTAAAGATATAAATAGCCAAATCCATATTGAATTTGGTGAAATACTCACAATAAAAAACTCATCACGTTTATTTTAAGGGGCTTAGTTTACACTTAAAGTATTTTTTTAAGGTTTTACTTTAAATAGCACCAATTCATTAAAATAAAACGATTTATATACTTAAATAAAATTATTTCATTATTTGTTGTTTGTCACCATGTCAATATCGCCTTCGCCACAGATCCGACGACGGACGGACGATCAGATGGCACAGAACAGAATACTATCGATTGAATCACCCTCCCTACCGATTTATACTTTGTTACACTTTTTCTGTGGTAAAGGGGCAGACAAGTGCGCAATTAATAAAAAAAAAATAAAAATAAATAAAAACCCTTTTTAGACACAATTATATTGTTTATTTACAAAAAAGGACTTTATACAATTTAAATGCAGTTTTATAAAAAAGCTAAACAGTTTTTGATAAAGTTTGTACCATAAAATTAGAGACTAAATTACAGTACATTAAACAGGGACTTTTGGGAAGCTTGAGTTAATGAAACAGTAAGAACCAGAACCACCTGGAGGAAAGCCGTCGACTGATCTTAATAATTTAAACGATACCGTATTACTATAGGAATCTAAAATAAATGCTAATCGGAGGCTACTGCTACGCGCACGAAATATAAAAAGGAAACCGACAAACTTGTACGTGCGGTCCCTCCGCACGGATGGTGACCGTCGATGACCGTCGGCTACCACGTCGACAGCGAATACACGGAGTGCGTATTGCTCGGCTTCGCCCGTCGCTGGGGCGGCGGCGAATCGTCGGACCAATTCGTAGGCAGATTGAAACGTAGGACGTCCCGCAAAACGTAGGACGCCTCGTACAAAACGTAGCCGTACAAACAGATGTCCCGTACAAGCAGGAAACACCGTACAAACAGATGTCCCGTACAGGCAGATGTCCCGTACAAACAGATGTCCCGTACAAGCAGGATGCCCCGTACAAACACCTCCTGGAACCGTACAGTCGAACGTCTAAGTAGGCTGACCGTGGTTCTTCCAGGTTATATATAATTTTAGATGCAATAATTAATTTATTTAGCATTAACATGTTAAGGTCGGGTCTAGGTCACTCACGTCATTGGATAAACCAAAATAAGAAATTAACTACAAGTGGTGCCTAGATTAATAAATCTAGCAAAATAATATGGAAATCAATGAAAGGTCAATCAAGGTTCCGCAGCAATTGGTAATAAAAAATATGAAATCTACACGTGGCTCCTTTCAGGGAAACACACAAAAGAACTAGGCGGATTATCCGTTTAAATAATAATAAATCAATGGCGATCGGCCTAAACGAAATAAATATCAAAAAGGGTACATGGCCGACGCCATGATAAAATATACAATTACCAATTTATGCACTAAAAAGAGGAAAGGCGGAACTATAAAAAATATGAAAATAATACCTTTCACTAACCCACATAAGAAACGATTGGATTTTCATGAAAATCGTCTATTACAAAAAAAACCACGACACTGAATAAAGGCATGTTATGCGTATCACTAAAAAAATCTAAATTCATGAAGAATATTTACAAAAAACACTTACCGATGCTTCGCAAGGGAGGTAATTATATTATTGGACTATTTAATAACCAAAATTGTCTAACGATGCGTTAGATACGATAGGATAAAGTAATTAAAAATGGCCAAAACAGCTTGAAGACCGGTGCGACTTCCCTCCACGGCTGCTCGTGAAAAATGAACGAGAAAATGGCGGCCTGTGCACCTCGAGGCAATGACTATGTGAACCCCGCTACCATTTCAACTACCAATAGGAATGCAGCACCGAACTCCAATCAATCGATCGGAAAATCGACGACGGATTTAGATATACAATGCAACCTCTGTTGCGCGCGAAATTTTGAATAGCAAGTTAATAGAAAGCTGGACGACCGGCACAATTAACTATACTAAAGGACACGTTAAAAATATATATGTGACAACTTTGACAATGGTACGTGTTAATCTCAGGCTGCAACGCCATAATAAAGTGATTTATGCTAAAGCTATTTTTGGTGAGATCGATGACTAAGAAAAAAGAATTATATTGTGGAAACTAAGTATTCCAAAAACATGTTGTGCATATTAAGAAACAAATTGTTGCGGCTCCTAATGAACTCAAAGCCGCGATCACCAGCTAGTCTCTTATAATACGGTGTCACATCACTAGATTTACTCTAAAGGTGGAAACAACCGTGGAACACTTAATAACTAACCGCGGCTGTGCACGGTCGTTCACATCCAGATGCGCCAGATTTCTATCGAACGTCCGAACGCTCAAGGACGATCCAAACTTACGTCCGATAATTTACACAGCGGTTTCAGTACTTTCAGTGCTCTCCTGATGTTCATACTTGACGACACGCACGACCAACCGCGGTAGCAATACGCGTGCGTACGGTCAGGCGAGCTCTGTAAAGATTTGTGAATTTTCATACAAATGACAAGAGCATCCGTCGCACGGTCAGGAGTGCGTATCGTCAGTACTGACCGTCAGGAGAGCACTGAAACCAGCCTTAGTATATTCGTACTTTCGTACTATCTAGATACCAGTGAGCCGCGGCTATCGGATCGGATGCATCCGATAGTTTGCTTGGACCTTAATACAGTCAGTCATTACATACCATAGAGGTATAATTCCAACAAGTAGGTATACAGTGCCAACGTTCAAGTGGGAACAGGACACACGGGTGAGAACATACAACTTGATCTCGTCTAGTTCAGTATCAGAGCAGTATTAGTTCAGTATCAGTTAAGTAACAGAGCAGTATCAGAGCAGTATCAGTAATCAGTATAAGTAATCAGTATCAGTAATCAGTATCAGTAATCGGAATCAGTAATCAGTATCAGTAATCGGTAACAGTAATCAGTAATCAGTATCAGAATCAGTAACAGTAATCAGTATCAGTAATCAGTATAAGTAATCGGTAGCAGTAATCAGTATCAGTAATCAGTATAAGTAATCTTAATCAGTATCAGTAATCAGTATCAGGAACCAGAATCAGAATCAGTAATCAGAATCAGTATCAGTAATCGGTAACAGTAATCAGTATCAGTAATCGGTATCAGTAATCGGTAACAGTAATCAGTATCAGTAATCAGTATCAGTATCAGTATCAGTAATCATTAAGCAGAAATTCAGTATCAGAAATCAGTATCAGTAATCAGTATCAGTATCAGTAATCATTAAGCAGAAATTCAGTATCAGAAATCAGTGTCAGATATCAGTATCAGAAATCAGTATCAGAAATCAGTATCAGAAATCAGTGCCAGAAATCAGTATCTGATATCAGTATCAGATATCAGTATCAGAAATCAGTATCAGTAATCGGTAACAGTAATCAGTAATCAGAATCAGAATCAGTAATCAGAATCAGTATCAGTAATCAGTAATCGGTAACAGTAATCAGTATCAGTAATCAGAATCAGTATCAGTATCAGTAATCAGTATCAGTATCAGTATCAGTAATCATTAATCAGATATTCAGTATCAGAAATCAGTGTCAGATATCAGTATCAGAAATCAGTATCAGAAATCAGTGTCAGAAATCAGTATCAGAAATCAGTGTCAGAAATCAGTATCAGAAATCAGTATCAGAAATCAGTATCAGAAATCAGTATCAGAAATCAGAGTCAGAAATCAGTATCAGAAATCAGTATCAGAAATCAGTATCAGAAATCAGAGTCAGAATCAGTAGCAGTAATCAGAATCAGTATCAGTAATCAGTATCAGTAATCAGTATCAGTAATCAGTATCAGTAACCAGAATCAGAATCAGTAACCAGAATCAGTAACCAGTAATCAGAATCAGAATCAGTAACCAGAATCAGTAACCAGTAATCAGAATCAGAATCAGTAACCAGTAATCAGAATCAGTATCAGTATCAGTAATCAGAATCAGTATCAGTAATCAGGATCAGTATCAGAAATCAGTATCAGTAATCAGTATCAGTATCAGTAATCAGAATCAGTATCAGTAATCAGTATCAGTATCAGAAATCAGTGTCAGAAATCAGTATCAGTAACCAGAATCAGTAACCAGTAATCAGAATCAGTAACCAGAATCAGTAACCAGTAATCAGTATCAGTAACCAGAATCAGTAACCAGTAATCAGAATCAGAATCAGTAACCAGAATCAGTAACCAGTAATCAGAATCAGTATCAGAATCAGTATCAGTAATCAGGATCAGTATCAGAAATCAGTATCAGTAATCAGTATCAGTATCAGTAATCAGAATCAGTATCAGTAATCAGTATCAGTATCAGAAAGTAATCAGTATCAGAAATCAGTGTCAGAAATCAGTGTCAGAAATCAGTATCAGAAATCAGTGTCAGAAATCAGTATCAGAAATCAGTTTCAGAAATCAGTGTCAGAAATCAGGATCACTATTAGAAATCAGTATCAGAAATCAGTATCAGAAATCTGTATCAGAAATCAGTGTCAGAAATCAGTATCAGTAATCAGTAATCGGTAACAGTAATCAGTATCAGTATCAGAAATGATGTGTCAGAAATCAGGATCAGTATTAGAAATCAGTATCAGAAATCAGTATCAGAAATCAGTGTCAGAAATCAGTATCAGTAATCGGTAACAGTAATCAGTATTAGTATCAGAAATGATGTGTCAGAAATCAGTATCAGAAATCAGTATCAGAAATCAGTATCAGTAATCAGTATCACTAATCGGTAACAGTAATCAGTATCAGTAATCAGAATCAGTATCAGAAATCAGTGTCAGAAATCAGTATCAGAAATCAGTTTCAGAAATCAGTATCAGAAATCAGTATCAGAAATCAGGATCAGTATTAGAAATCAGTATCAGAAATCAGTGTCAGAAATCAGTATCAGAAATCAGTATCAGAAATCAGTATCAGAAATCAGTATCAGAAATCAGTATCGGAAATCAGTATCGGAAATCAGTATCAGAAATCAGTATCAGAAATCAGTATCGGAAATCAGTATCAGAAATCAGTACCAGAAATCAGACTATGTTGAGAGGACTGGGAAGGCTATAAGGGGAGGTTGGAGGCCTTTTTTACAGGGTCGGTGGACCCGTCAATTCAGTTGAGCTTGTCTGAAGACTCGCCTATTCAGTTATCAGTTGAGCTTGTCTTCGGACTCGCCTATTCAGACATCAGTTGATCAGTGGATCAACAGATATCAGGATGGTTCGCTTGTGTAAAGCGGTACTACCAGTAAATCAGCGAAGCAGATACGTGTGTACGATATGCACAGATAAATAATCATATTAGTAATTCGCTACTGCTTGATTAAACCGTCCTAAAATCATGCAGTTCGCGACACTAATGGTCTAACTCGGATTTTACAAGGAAATGCTAAATGTATCGCTATTCAGGGTATCGCAGTAACATCAGCATATCGATAACACATCGGTTGTGTCAAAAGATTGATTCACATCCCTATTCCTCACACATTCACTAAGCGATCGGAGCGATATTAGCGCTCTGTACCTAATAATCCCTCTACGTCACATACCTTCTAAAATTAATAGGTCTCAATTTTGAACACAGAGTATAAGATAACAGATTACTCTGTGTTCCCCGTTAGTTCGCCACTGTTGTCTGACGTTTCCCTCCCTCGCCCTCCGCCTGCCCGCGGCTGCTGAAGAAAAGACAATTGGTGAAGTGCTTACTTTTGTAATTTCGCGTTCTTATTAAAACAAAGTTTTAAGGTTTAGTTATCGGTGTCACGGTAGTAGTAAGCAAATAAAATGCAGGGACTCAGTCTTCAAAGTTTAAAAAAGCACAAAGCTGTAAGTATTATCGATTAAAAATGTCTCGCTATTCTTACATAACTATTTATCACTCTCTTGTCAAAAATATTTTCTCACATTCATTTGGCAGATACCTACATAAGTCCGTTTTAATTTTAATAATATGCGTTTTGTACTTAGTAAGTATTCTTATAAAATCGTTCTTAATTTATATTTTGATACATGATTCAAATACCTTTTCAATATTGTTGTCATAGTCCCGATATCAATATTTTCTTTTGAGGTATTTCTGCAAATCTGCATTTCAAAGAACGTAGAAGTAATTTCGTCTATATATTTCGTGTCATACGCTTGTACGTAACTTTAATATACTAAAGCTAAAGCTTCTGTATCTTAAGAGATATATGTTCCTAGTGATAGTAATGAGATATATGTGTGCAGTTGATTCCGCTGTACGTTTGCACGGCTCTGGGGTGCGGTGGCGCAGTGTTCTACCTGCTTCGTCTGGCCACTCGCTCCCCCGATGTCTCATGGAACAAGCGCACCAACCCTGAGCCCTGGGAGGAGTACAGGGCAAAGCAGTACAAAGTAAGTCTAATCCTCCCTTAACTATTTGTCCACCTACACCTTGCTTATACCTTCATTCAAAAAATCTTTTTTCTTTATCAATACTAATAATAATCTGTAGGGGTTGTTATGGAGTAATTTACTTTGTTTTCAGAAATATCGTGTATATAGGCTCTATACATGATACTGAAACTAAATTGACCATTTTTAGAATTTTTTTCTGTATGTATGTATGTTCCATTAAGAATTCCTCCATTAACTCCATTCCGAATAAACTGATTTTCATGAAACTTCATGAATGGTAAACATTTAGAAGTACGAGACACGTGATAGGCTACTTTTTATCTCTATTTTAATGCGGACGAAGTCGCGGACAACAGCATATAAATATACATAAATTGTTATCCTTATTAAGCGGACACCACTTTCAATTCAGTATACCACTAAAGTAAATAAGGCCTTAAAAAACTAACAATTTTGGGGCAGAGTGAGAATAAGGCTCCAAAATACTTTTTTTTAAATAGATGTTTAAAAATGCATCTATATTAAAAAAATCAACCTATTGATTGTAGTAATGCACAACAATCAAGAGTGAAGAGAAAGAGAGCTATCTATTGTAATAAAATATTTTCGTTTTCAGTTCTACTCGCCCATCAGAGACTACTCGAAGGAGGAGTCTCCTGCACCCAAATATTGAACTCTTGACGGCATTCAGTTTCTTATTAAATACGCCTGTTATCATTTAGATGTTTTAATTTAATAAATAGACATTATGTGACTTATTATTTCTTTTATTTGTGGACTATGTATCTCTATCCTTGTTACACCTTTTCCGTTGTATATTGGACCCACATACATAATGTATGCAATTAAAATAAAAAGTACACAGAAGAAATGATATAACTTTAGACTGAAATTATATGAATAAACATTAAACCTGTGGATATTCAATACATAGTAGAGCAACTACACCAATGATTTGCCAGATTGCCCCTTGGAGAAGACCACAGTGAAACAACGGATGTGCTGCTCATGTTTCGGTGAGTGATTAGATATCAAATTTCTGCTCTTGCAACTGGTTATGTAATTTCAGTTACGAATATTATCTTACAATGATTGTTCACCTTAACTCTCTGTTACAATCCAGCATAACCCTACAGTGTCCCTTGCACTGCCGGGTATCCAACATTTCCCAATGTTACAAAAAGGGGTTCCAGATTCAGTATAATCGATGGAGCAGTTTCGTTCTCGAGGATACCATAATTAGTTCAAGTAAAAGGCAATCTCCTCTAAAAGTAATTTATTAGCGGAAAAGGCGTTAGGGCTTCCAGAGCTTGAGCAGGCCGTCCTCGCTGTAGGTGGCGAGCAGGTTCTGGTGGGGATGGTGCGCGATGCCGATGACGGCCTGCTCGTGGACGGTGATGGTGCGCTCGAGCTTGCCCGTGGCCGTGCAGAAGGCGTAGAGTACGCGGTCCTCGCCCGCAGCGAACACCAGTCGCCCGCGAGCGCCCAGCGCCGCGCACGTGAGCGCGCCGCCTTCCTCCGCGCGCCGCCCGCTCGAGAAGGAGCGCACGATCTGACCCGCCATGTTCATGATCGCCACCGTGTTGGTGCGGTTGCACACCACGAAGTGCTCCGGCTGCTTGGGCACCAGCAGCAGCGAGTTGACGGGCGGCTCGCCCGCGCCCAGCGGCTTGAGCGTGGCCACGCACTCGCCCGAGCGCAGCGCCCACAGCCGCACCGTGCCGTCCGACGAACCGCTCAGCACGCCGTGGCCGTCGGGCGTGAACACGGCCTCGTTCACGAAGGACGTGTGGCCGCGGAACTCCTTGAGCAGCTTGCCCGACTTGAGACCGTGGATGCGCACCGTGCGGTCGAACGACGCCGACAGCAGCTGCGCGTTGTCGCGGCTGAACTGCAGGCACGTGACGCCCTTCGCGTGCGCGCGCTCCAGCTTGCGCTGCACCTGCCCCGTCGACACCTTCCACACCTTGACGGCGCCGTCGTTGGCGCCCGCCGCCAGCGTGTCGCTGTCGCGCCCGAACGCCAGCGACAGCACGGCCTCCTCCATGCTCATGTACTCCTCGTGCGCCTGGTAGCGCAGGTCCTTGCGCACCTTGCCCGTGGTGAAGTTCCACACCTCCACCAGCCCGTCCACCGAGCCGGTCACCAGGTACTGGCCGTCGGGTGAGAAGCGCGCGCACTCCACGTGCGCCTTGCGCCCGAAGCGGATCGTCTTGGAGAGCTGCGCGGGGCAGCGGTCGTCCTCCTCGTCGCGGATGGCCGCCTTGCCGCGGAACAGGTCGATGGTAGTGCCGGGCGGCAGCAGGCCCTGGTGCTGCTGCCACTTGAGCGCCTGGCCGAGCAGCGCGAGCAGGCGCGAGCTGGGCACGACGGAAACCTCGCCAGCGAGCGCGGCGGCGACGGCGGCGCGCCGGCGCTCCTTGCCGCCGCCGCTGCCGTACGCCTCGCGCGGGTCGAAGTAGGAGCGCGCCAGCAGGCTCT
This sequence comes from Synanthedon vespiformis, assembly GCA_918317495.1. Taxonomy (NCBI): domain Eukaryota; kingdom Metazoa; phylum Arthropoda; class Insecta; order Lepidoptera; family Sesiidae; genus Synanthedon; species Synanthedon vespiformis. The sequence continues at coordinate 72,847 of OU906954.1, read as the reverse complement.
CCAGGTGTACGTAGCGGTCTGTCTCGTGGCGCTTCATCAACAGGCACGGGTGCGACTGGCGCAGCAGCGAGCGCGCCGCGCCCAACTCGCGCAGCTCGATCAGCTCCAGCACCACCTGCTCGTACAGCTCCATCAGCTTTGCGTCCGGCAGCTTGAGCGACGCGGTCGCCTTCAGCACCGTGTCCCAGTGGCCATTGTTTATGTCTGCGCAGAACCCATCCACGCTCTCCACCGTGTTCAGCGACACACCCGTCTCCTCCTGTAGGGTTTACCAATTTCTCAAAACAAATTATCATTTCATGAGATGGTTTATTAAAATTATAAAAGAGTTTGCCTACTTGGATGAATATCACTTTTATACCAGAGAAGATTTTTTACTAAAATTAATAATAAAGGTTTCCCAAATCTATCAAAATGCGAGTGAAGTGATTGCACTCAGAATACCTTTAGTTTTATTTACTTACATACAATTAAAAGTTTTAAAACTAAAATGCACCCAATTATTTACTTATCCCCAGCAATCAAAATAACTACAATTTTAAAAGTTTTTTTTTTCATTTTATATTTTGCAATTTGACCATAAGCAAATGTGTTACAAGATTTAAAAGTTAATGTAATAATGCATTCCAAAATATACATGATCATTATGCAAAATTCTTGTGTATTTTGTGACTGTGTAGTTGCAGTCATTGTAATTAGTTGAATATTGGTAAACTGAAATATACAAAAGATTCCACTATAGGATCATAATAGTATCATATATTAGGAAAATATGCTGGAGTACATAATAGTACCGAGAATTCACTGGCATTTGGGAATTGAATGTGAAAGACATGTTAAGAATAGGTCTTAAAGGTTATTGGAGTTGAATGGAGAAAATGCAAAATGCAAATAGGAATTTACCTGTAATGTTTGCAATGTCCTTGTGAGATTGGATTCCTTCAGGTACTGTTGGATGAGCCGGATCACACTGCAATCAATTTTCATTACTGTTCGTGTTCACAATGTAAATTAAATGCAACCTAAATACTATTGACACATATAGTTTTATACATATTTCGTACTGAAGCCTAGTTTTGATAAATAGGTAAGGTACCCAGTTTAAATGATAAACGGCAAGTAAAATTGTCAACAATAACAAAAAATACTTACTCCGCAGATTCGATTTCAATAGACATTTTTACGTGGATTGCGAATAACTTTTGTTCTAAAAATTATTTTCACAATTACATATTACTCATTATATGATAATATTAAATAAGCACATATAATAGTTTGTGAAGACATTAAATAATTAAAAAGAAGGGAAAAACGTGTATTTGTAGTTGTAATTTGTTTGTTATCAACTCTACTCTATCTATAATAATTTATGTAATTGACTTAATTTACTCTATGTAACTGACATTGACAGATAGGCGATCCTTGGACAATGGACGTTCCATGCTATATCTTCTATTTAGTTTGTGGCATAGACACTAGTATACTACGTAATAGACGCACAGACTCCCCGTTTTCCGCGTGACGAAAACTGAAATTTCTACGAGTGCGTGATTATATAAGTGTGTGAGTGAGTTTTAGAGATGTCCCTTCGTTATCGACAAGTAACAAAGAGCTAATGGGCGAGTTATAATGTATTTTTATTTATACATATCTATTATTTCACTAGACAACTCGTTCACAATAGGTAATTCTGTTCAGTTGAACATAAAAACTTAAAGTTGAAACTAGATATTGCTTTGAAATGAAACAAGTTGTTGGTATAAATTGCTTTATTAAAAATCAATAACATTTATATTAACAAAAATGAAATATCACATTAGACAAATATTACTTATGCCACCTACGGGATTTAAAAATTGAAATTTTGATAAGTACTATCTAAGCCACAACATTAGTATTGGTACACAAATGATCTGGTTTACCGTTTAAGTTATTAGGCGCCATTCATTTATCACGTTAGATGATTTTTGACAAGTATATACCACGCCATATTTATTACGCCAGTCTAAAGTAAAAAAACATTTACACGTTTGGATTGTTTTAATTTTTATGTTTCTAAGAAACAATTTTAGGAACGTTTATTTGTACAAAGGTACTGGTGATTTTTATTTTTTGGTAATAATTAAATTATTATTGAATAACAATTTAAATCTACTTGTCAAAGCTAAAAGAAAATAAACTAAAACGCTATAAGTTTTGTTCTCTATAAAACAGCTAAACCAAGCATTAATCAACGACATTATAGTAAATCATCTGAGCTACGTTTATATATTAAAATTTTAAGAGATATAATTTTAGTGCGAATAATTTTATTACCTATTAATTTAATCGATATCGATGATTCAAATACTCAATCACTACGTAAATTATGGCAATTTTCACAGACACAATATCTTTTTTTTTATTTATGAAAGTGAGAAATATATATAAAACACAAAACTACGTGATATCTTACATTTATTACACAATTTACCATATTCCTTAAACCTAATTTTCATTGAAAATAAGGCGTTTAAAATTGATAGTATGTGGATCATATTTGACTGTGAAATGTCTCATTATTTGGATTATTCCTGTTATTCACTTCACAACCAGGCACTGAACAACACCCCATGTTGATTTTAACAATAATTTTAGGAAATTTAAAAGGATTTCTTGAGAAATTACACAAAAACTGAAGGACGCTATCCGCAGCGTTCTTATATGTTACTCTAGCTCTCTCAAAACCAGTCATATTTTCTCATTGTTTCCTGTCTCTTTCGCACTCGTATTCGTGTCATAAGAGACTGCCTTCTCGCTTGCACGCTCTGTTGGTCTATTACGTAGTATATTAGTGTCTATGGTTTGTGGTTCCAGCAGCATTTTGCATTTGCTTACAAGGATGATAGATATAAATTGTATTTAATCCTGATTTAATCTCTGTTTACCTGTCAATACCTATCTCATAGAATAAACCTATCTAAAAATGTCTATGCGAGTGTAAATCTCTTCCGAATTTGCGCATAATATCTCTTCACCTCACCCCTGGGATTATTTTATTTTATTTTCCGACCACGACGAGCTATATGACTGATTCCACTTGTTATAAAAATATAAAGTGCTTCTGTGGCTTGGGTGGGCCGTGGGATAAAATTTAGTAGTGTAGACCACAGATTATTATGTTATTATACAGGTGTAGACCTAGACTAGTGTAGACTTGTAGAGCAGAGCAAGGAGTCCGAAGATTTTAATAGATATAAATCATAATATATATAAATGAAAATTTTAAAATTCACTTGGTTATATTTATAGGGTGTAATGTAATGGCATTTGTCGCTAACGGCATCAGCTATAGCCTAAAATTTTGTCAAACAATTCTGTCAAAACGAACTATAAGAGGTATTAGTATGACTTCAATTAATTTAGATAAAGCTATGGAGAATTTGCAAAAGAACCCTTACTACGAGAAGTATGCAGAACGTATTGCACAACTGCAAAAAACATCACCCGAAGAATTTCTTAAAAGAGCAGAACAACATCAGGAAGCAAAAGAGAACAGGAAGAAATTTTCGTCTGTAGACACTAGGTAAGTCATCACAATACATTTTAGATTGGAAGGAACGGTAGTAATACTATGTTTTAGTTTAGATAGACTTAAGGTTTGGTATAAGAGGTTAGATAGGTAGAAGTTTTTGTTGATTGTTTTAGACAATTTTCTTCCGTGCTGAATCCAAAAGAACCTAAGAGAGAAGATACCACCGTGGAGGATAGCAAACTGGATAAAATATTTAAAGTAGATCTGGTCAAAGATAAAGAGGCTTCCGAGATCAAGTCTATTTGGGAAGAGTATCATAAAAATAAAAATGTCATATCTGCAACGATTCCCTTGCCCTTGTATGTTGACATTCAGGAAACGTTGAAAAGATTTCCGACATTTTTGTTTCCACTGCCACGTTCAGAGGGCTACGAGTTCATCCTGTGCCAAAGCTTCGGCAACTCCTCTCACTTCACACCACTTCTCGCTTATCAGGTGAGAAATAATTTAAACTGAATTAAATTAGGAACTATAATATCAATTTATTATTATCTATACTAATATTGTATAATGAAGTGATTATATACTCTTTGATATTGTAAAGAGCTGAAGTTTGTATGTAGGAGGGAATCTTTGAAATGACTTTAGAATAGAATTTCAGAATGAACATAGGCTAAATATTCCACGTCGGCACCAGCTATCTAGCATAAATTAAACTTACTACATGTATGTTATTGCGCTTAGGAATTTTTCTACGGCATGACGGCGGCAGGTTGATTAAAATTATTTAATGCGCTCTGTGGTAGGCAACACAAAGTGTAGGTGGTGTTGTGTGTCCAGCAACCAGCAACCGGATCTAGCCCAATCTGGGTGGTAGTTGGCCCTGGGGATACTTAGCCCGGAGGATGCTCCTGGAATCGATAGTAACATGGGATACCACAGTACCATGGACCTATTTTGTTATGTTTAGCAGTATGTGATTAACAAATCAATATTTTCAGGTGCACAAGGAGAATGCACCGGAATGTTTAACTATGGTACATTATTCGGAGCTCAGTGACAAGGGAATTGTGCTAATGCGAGGGGAATTCGACAAGAACGTGCTCAACGCGAAAGAGGCCCAGTGTCTGGCTAATCAGTTCCAATTGTACTACAACGGCAAAGATGAAGCAAAGTTGCAACTCCTCGACAAGTTTACAAAAACTCCAGACGCTTTTAAGTACATGGACCTAATATCCCAATTAGAGAGTATCAAATTGTAAACTTGTTGTAATTTTTATTTATTGTAGTAATAAAAGAATTAGTTATCTGAGATACAGGGTTTTTAATTAAGTTTATGTGGATAGTAAATGTACTCTGGCGAGTCACCCACGATGTCCCTCCTAAAGGTAGGGGAGTCCTCTGGGTTGTATCCCAATGTGGACATTCCAATAGGGTCCTCGTTATTGAAACAGGAAGTCTCACTGCTCCAAACCTCTTCACTAATTGGATTTTCATCTATATACTCGTGTGTTGGACTGCTGGTAAATTCTTCCTTGTTGGCAATTTGATCCAGGTACTGAGACATATTATCCATGATTTCTGTACAACTATTTTCTTGAGAACTTGAAAATTGGTCAGTGCCAACACAATTCTGTGACTCGGATTGAGGACTATTTGAAAGAGTACTATTTTTAACCCATGGAGATAGTTGTTCTAAATCGCTACACCTTTCAACTATACTGCAATTTTCATCAGAAGTTAAAATCACCTCTGCCAATGGATCATAATAAGATTTGGTTACAATATTGCTAGACAAATTCACATCATTTTCTGATTCTTCAGAAATATCTGCTTTCAAAGATCGCGTAACAGTTTCAGAACGAATAACTTTGGGCAATATTGCCAACGTTAACCGATCAGTTGTCACGAGACTGCTCTCCGAGCTTCTGTGATTACAGTCCGATTGTCTCTCCTTATTTGGATACTTGGAGCTGTTTACGTTAATTGATTTTATGCAATTGTGTGAATGCTTCCGTAACTCATTTAGATGTTTGCGAGTTTTTCTTTTCTTTCGTTTATTAGTGTTTTTGAATTCCATGTTTTCAATACTGCAAAAAAAGAGTAACATAACTTTTAGTTTTGTACATGAGTACTTATAAATATTTGCTTATAAGTCCAGCGTATTGACCATTATTGATGATGACACTTTGACTTATGACTGATGCTGGCCTGGATCATGCACTAGGGTCTTCAACTTGAAGATTTTGTTTACTTTGGTATTAAAAATAATTATCATTTTGTCAATAAAATAACGGTTTTCCAACATTTGAGATACTTTAAATCATAAGCTACAATCCGTTCCATAATTTAATAGTGTAATTTAACATTTTCTTCCTGGGTTGCAGGTTTTTGATCATACAAAAATAGTGATGTGACCTAATCGAACTTATTGAAAAACTTGATTATAAAACTGTAAGCAATGTTTTATAGGACACGATGAAAGGTACCCTATGTCCTTTCTGGTTTCTGGTGTCCCAGACAACGTATATGCAAAATACCAATAAAAAAATGCTTCAAAATACCACCTCGAAGTCATGTGACACCTTCTTTAAATAAACATGCAATTTTGAAAATGCAGTCTAGACAGAACAGCGCTGTGTGTGTGTGATTTGTAGCACACACGGCATATGCTGAGTTGGATGCCTAACAGCCTAATTAGCTTGAGGCACTGGCAAGTATGGTACTATTACATACGATTAAGATTGTTCGAATTCAACTTGTATTGCATGTACTATTTTGTGTTGACCTAATAAATTTTATTTTCTTTCAAAATTTTCAGTATTGGTTCAGTAGTTTTTGCGTGAATTATACTAGCTGCAGGCTGCAACTTCGTCCACGTTTCTTCGCTGACTTCATCTAAACTACAAAGGATTTGACAAAAATGTGTACCTAGCTAGCCTAAACCTAACCTGATTTGCAAAAAAAAAACCGCACATTAATTAACCACAACAAAACAATAAAATTAGCCACTAGCTAGATTAATAAGTATACAATACCTAGGAGGTATCCAATCTTTCCGAATCTTTCAATATTCAGTTCAATATGGTTTGTATTGGTATGATTGGTTTGGTGTACAAATAAACAACACTACGTACAGTCGTACACACCTTGAATTCAACAGAGCTGACTGGATCTGACCGTTATCACGGTTATTTGTTATCGTATTTTGAGGATATTTATTTTGTTTGAAGTTTGACAGTATGACTGGACCAAGACTAATGACTAGACCAAAGAAATTGAAGTAAAGTACTGGACCTGGACTGACCACCCCTTTTGGATGAATAATAATAATAATTTTTTGCAAAAGTTTTTACGGCATAAACAATCAAAGAGTATATAATCACTACGTTACTACAATGACAATTTGACAGTATTGAGAATGACAATAGCGACAGACAGGCGCATGACAGGCGTTTGTGATAAACAGAGACCGCGACTCCGAGTAAAAGTTTTTTTAGTTTTTATGTAGAAGACAATAGGAATGAATAGGAATTAGGATTCCGAAAATCGATATCAAAGTAAATATTGAGGTTTGCTGCAAATTTATATATTTGCTTTTTACTATGTTCTGCCGTTCCACCCATTTATGCGTAGTGATCATTATTCATTAGTAGGTACAGAGCGCTACTATCGCTCCTTTGTCGCTCCCTAGGACGATGTATCTTATACTTGATCCTAGATCGCTCCAATCGTTTAGTGAGCGTCGTAGACAAGTGAGCTATAGATAGTTATATCGAAGAATGTGTGAGGAATAGGGATGTGAATCAATCGTTCGACACAACCCGTGTGTTATCGATATGCTGATGTTAATGCGAATGTATGAGGTATGATTGATTATAATAATAAAATTATGTTTATTCAAGCAGCTAAATTTGTGAAATTAAATTTGATTACTAAGCGATTCGAGTTTCCTATAACTTTGTAAATAATAGTTATGCTGGCCGCTACTTCTACAATAAACTACTACCAAATAAAATCTAATAATAAGACAATTCATGACGCTAATTCAGGTGTCATAAAATATTAATCCAAAACGACTGATTCAAAACATGATTCTCACTTGAAAATATAAATTGAATATCTAATGATCCAAAAATATCGACTCCTGCGCCGAACGTGTCTATCACTAGTATCGTAGCGTAGGTGCGGGGCAGTGCGGTGTCACTTCCATCCGCGCCCGTCCTATTTCTACTTCACCTCACCTCACCTACTTCACCCCCGCGAAGTGTACTTTTAATTCGGCTCAAAAATATAATTAGCGGCTTACCGATGAAATGTGATGCCGGAATTCTGTTTATTATCTTTCCTAGTATCATTAGTATAAGATTTTATGGCACATTTAACCATCATTGTTTGAAAACAAAGCGATTATTCAGTGGGAACACGCTCGTCATAAGCGTTCGGTTATGACTGGCGAGGGCTAGACGAGATCAAGTTGTATGTTCCCACCCGCGTATCCTGTTCCCACTTGAACGCTAGCGCTCTATACCTACTTGTTGGAATGATACCTTTATGCATTTATGCTTTTATTTTGCCAGCTTCACTCTGCCGTCCATAGGATCTCCGTGACCCTAGCCGGATGAAGTTACAAATAATGCAATGGCATAAATCGATGTAAACTTAATTGCATCATTAGTTATGAATTTGCAAAAAATACTCCAGCTTATAAATAATGATATTCGCAAAAAACAAACTGGGCCGTTGCAACGCATATATATTAAGAAATACATGTTATTTCTTTATATAAATTGGGCGAAAAAACTGCTCCAATGTTGAAAAAAAATCCTCCAACATTATTATTTAAAAACAAGCAATGATTAATGAAATTAAATAGTGATAAAAATAATTTGACAGCAGACATTTTACCTGAGCCACAGATAAACTGAAACTGAAATCTGATGTCATTCATTCATCAAAAATCCAGATATAGGGTACTATCAAAGTTAATTTTTTTTATCCCTACATTTACAAGTATAAAAATTATCAATTATTATATATACTGCTTCTTATTCTTAAACATTACAAAAATTAATAAGTTTTTCAAAATTAGTGTCTGGGTCATTAATATTTATGGGTTATATTTTCTGAAGCAATTATTGTTAATGTACGGTCAATAACCGTAAATTACCTTACTAATTTTGATCACCTTCCTAAAACTACTGCAATGCAATGGTTCATTCAAAATCCTATTCTTTAGTTCAATTCAAAATACTCGAATTGTCAAAATATGGTAAAAAAAGGGTTAAATTATTTATAATAGGATGAATTAGATAGTGTAGGCAAAAGATGTGAGATAAAGAAAATAGTGCCCATTCTAAGTTTTTAGGCGTAATGAATGAACTGTAAATAATAATTAAAAATGTCTTTGATAAAATCCTGTGATACTGCAAAGCTTACAGTGGCTTTATTTATGTTACGTGTGTTGGCATATTAGCAATGTTTACAATTAATTTATTGGCAATATAGTCACTGATATTTATGCTCAGGTAAATATATCATTATTTGGTTTTGTGACAATTACAATAACAAGCCTGCATAGATTTAATGCTTGATTTGGTTTCATTTTCAATGCATTCGGATCACAGCAGTAGCGACCTGGCAGTGGCGACTAGCTGCCGCGGCCCATTATCACTGCTGTGCGGGCAGCGACTGCCAAGCGCATTCTAGTGGCAGCATTGTGCATTATGTCTATGTCTGACAATATAACGAAAGCGAGATCTCGTGAAAAGAGTGATAGAGGACGAAGAAGAGGATGATGAAATAAAGTTACTCTTACTTTCATCAAAGAGGAATAAAATCGATTCATTATACACATCCAGAATCGATGAAGGCAGCTATCACATCCTGATAAAACGGCACTTAAATCTAAAGCATCAGAAATTCAGGAAGTACTGCAGACTAGCGGGCAGTGGACCATACTGCTTCCGGAGCGGCTCGGCGGCGCTGTCAGTCGCGCAAAGGCCACGCCCCCAACTGTGCTGCTCGGTCTATTGCATCGGAAACTATAGCATACAAATCCCTACAAAGGGGTGTGCCTTTGTAGGCTGCCGTGATCCGAATCACATCATAGCTACTATTATTTAGCAATTATTATAATTGTAACCATACTATTTATCTACCAATTTAAGCCAACTAGAGGGTGTTTTTGTAGTGTAGTGTGTAGCTTGCCTTAGATGCTCCTAAATATCATTGGCCTCTGTTTCAAATTTTGTTGTGGCCCTTCTACCTGACTGGCGAGGCCCTAATGGAGGGTAAACACTGCATTTAAACTCTTCATTTGTAGGCCGTACACTAAACCCTGAAATCTCAACTTTATGGTTTAGCATATAGCGTAAAAATTTAAGTGATAAATTTTTACAAATTACGTTCCAGCTTAATTGAGGAATGTGAAATCAATGGAGGCGTATGGAGAGAGGTCAGTGAGGTGAGAGAGAGCAGGTGCGATGTCGGAGGGCGAGGGGGCGAGTGGGGCTGCAGGGCCGGGGTCAGGAGTGGGGCAGTGCGATGCAGTATTGCTGGCACCACTCACCGAAGACACCTTTCTACACAACCTGCATGTGCGCTACAAACGAGACATCATTTATGTATGTATCTCCTTTATTGTACATTATTAGCACCTGAAAGATTGGTAATACTACTAAGGCTTTTTAAAATAAAGCAGATTAATGTTGTGCACTGCAACTCTTCTCTATATTTTCATTTGGCTTTTCTTTATTTTATTTATTAGGAAGCCAACAAAGTATACAACAATCCATACACTTATACACATTTAAACAGTCTTTCATTATATTGTACACTCCACTTATAGGCTAACTCATTCTGCATTAAAAACGAACATTTTCCGTTTTTTTTTTATAAAAAAACTAATAAAAAAAAAAACAAAAAACCAAATTATACAAAACAAGAAAAAATATTATAATAATAGTATAAATATATATAATAGTGCCATATAATTAACAAAACACAAACTCTAAAAACGACTATCAAGCAGTACTTGATGACAAAACTTTCTGACATCTCTTTTAAAGGATTTATTAATTTTTTTGACAAATCTATGTTAACATTGCAATGATTATTGTATATACCCATACCCATTATAGTATATACCCATTGTATATACCCATTATAGCTATTTTACATTGTTTTATATGTAAACGATATATCTCAATGGGAGTTGATCTCAATAGAACTCTTCAAGTGAAAATTTATATTATATAAGTGGACATTCTGTGATGCAGCAGAACAACTTGAAAATGGCGGTGTCTCCTTCACTGTAAGTTCAGGTCTCTATATTACTATGGAAGTCAGAAGCAGACATTATTGTGCAGACGTATGTGGGCAACGCGCTGGTGTCGGTGAACCCATGCCGGCCGCTGCCGCTGTACTCTGCGGAGCTGGCGCGGGCGTACCTCGGCCGCGCGCCTCACCAGCTGCCGCCGCACCTCTACGCCGTCGCCGCGGCGGCCTACCGCGGCGTGCGCGACCGCCGCGAGAGCCAGTGCGTCGTCATCACGGGCGAGAGCGGCGCCGGCAAGACGGAGGCGGCGCGCGTCTGCTTGCAGTGCGCCGTGCTGGCCGGCGCGGGCGGCGCGCCCGGCGCCTCGCTGGCTGCCGCTGGCACGCTGCTCGAGGCCTTCGGCAACGCCGCCACTGCGCGCAACCACAACGCCAGCCGCTTCGGCAAGTTGCTCGACGTCGAGTTCGACTTCAAAGGTGATCCCGTCGGAGGCCACATCGCTCACTGTGAGTAGCGCCCTTATCCGTCCGCCGTCCTCTCTTCCCGTTGTCGCTAATCGCGTTCCTCTGTTGCACGCAGACCTACTGGAAAAGGTAAGGCGTGACCGCCGGTCGCTCTCTTTCGCGAGAGGGCGTCGGTGACCACAGCGGCGGTGTTGCAGGAGCGGGCGTGCGGCGTGCGCGAGGGCGAGCGCAACTTCCACGTGCTGTACCAGCTGCTGGCCGGCGCCGACGTGCCGCTGCTCAAGCGCCTCAAGCTACAGCGCTCGTGGGAGCACTACCGCATCCTGCGCGGCGAGGCGGAGCCCGAGGCGGCCACTGCGTCGCCGCGGCGATCGGCCCCCGCCCCCGCCGGCCCGCGCGCTGCGCACACGGACCGCGACCACTTCGCCTTCACCGCAGCGGCCGCCGCCCAACTGGGCTTCGGCGCGGCCGAGTGGGGCGCCGTGCTGCGCGTGTTGGCCTTCGTGCTCAAGCTGGGCAACGTGCAGTTCGAGCCGGAGCACAACATCGACGGCAGCATCGGCGCGAGCATGCGTCGCGAGCACGAGCTGCGCGAGGCTTGCGCGCTGCTCGGCGTGGACGCGGACGCGCTGGCCCGCGCGCTGGGCGCAGACGCGGCGCCCGCGGACGACTCGGCTTCGGAAGCGGGCTCCGAGACGGCGGAGGCGTGGGCGGAGGAGGCGGCGTGGGCGAGTGCGCGTCGAGACCGGCTGCTGTGCGCCGTTTACGCGCGCCTCTTCACGTGGCTGGTGGGCGGCGCCAACGAGGCGTTGAAGGCGACGGGCGGCGGGCGGCGCTCGCTGGGCATCCTGGACGTGTATGGCTTCGAGTGCCTGGCTCACAACGGGCTGGAGCGCCTGGCTATCAACTACGCGGCGGAGCGCGTGCAGGCTGCCGTGACGGCGGCCACGCTGCGGCGCGAACAGGAGGAGTACGCACGCGAGGGTCTGCCGTGGACGCCGCTGGAGTACCGCGACCACGAGCCGGGCGCCGAGCTGCTGGACGCGGGGCCGGACAGCGTGCTGGGCTGCCTGCGCGAGTGCACAATACGCGGCGCGTCCGACGCGTCGTTCGTCGCGCGACTGCAGCGGCGGCGCCACCCGCGGCTGCTGGCGCTACCGCCCGAGCATTTCCAGGTGGTGCACTTCGCGGGGCCCGTGGTGTACAGCGCGCGCGGCATCGTGCAGCAGAACCGCGACGCGTTGTGCCCGCGCGCAGCGGCCGTGTTGGGCGCCGCGCGCGAGCCGCTGCTGGGCGCGCTGTTCGGCACGGGCGCGGCGTGCGCGGTGGGCGGGTCGCCACGGCGGCCGGCGGCGCTGTTGTGTCGCCAGCGTGCTCTGGTGGGCGCGCTGGTGCGGCGCCTGAGCGCGTCTCCGGCGCCGCGGCTCGTGCGCTGCCTTAGAGCCGACCCCGCGCTTCGTCCGCACCGCTTCGACGCGCCGCTTCTCAGGGAGCAGATCCGAACTCAGGGGTGAGTTTTGTGACTAGTGGAAGAAAGCAATAACTTTTGACCTAAGTATATATAAAAAGGTATGATTGAAGGTTCTAAGTTCTAAGCGTTCACATCGACACCGCAGCAAATTTGCCAAATCAGTGCAACACGTACTGCTTTTTCATTTTAAATACTTTGTGAGACAGACCTCAGTCAGTAGTGTTCTTTGGTAACCTATCAGAACCCTATGTTCCTATGATATCGTGCTCACCTATATCTGGAGTGTTGCAGGCTGCAGGGTGAAAGGGAATCTTATTTGATGGACCAATTATGCAAGGGTCGTAAGTCCTCACACATTGACCATCCGGTTTCCGTTTAACTAACCGTTATCCACATTCCCGTGTTCACATTGCATCAACTTGACTGCAATGTGAACACTAAAGTGTAATGTAAATGAATTACATTATATACATATGCTTTGCTTTCTTTACTGTCACGTTTCGACGTTTCGACCATGAAATTTATAATAAAAGTTTTTTGGTTCAAGTCAGCAAAACACACCTACATGTATGTTTGAAACCGATGCAATACTTCAGTTCATATTTGCTATTTTTATTCTTTGACACGACTTAAACATGGTGGGTAGGGTTAAAATTATGTTCGTGTAATGCATACGTAACCGTAGGGTAGCATGTAGTTTGTATTGAGAGTTGAAAGCGATCGAGACGCACGGCGGGTTTGAGCTCGATAATAATTTTGGTTAATCTTCTTGAAAATATCTTTGAAAATACTTCTGTGCTTTGGTGAACCGCGTGTGACGCGAGCCTTTGTTTGTGACTGGGAGTTTTGCTACGGTATTTCCCAACCTGTATTCCCGACTCCCTACCTACTTATATATATAGTATTTCCCTGCCGTGGGCCGTCTGTGCGCTGACGCGAAACGTTTGACGAACGAGGACCCAGGACTAGGGTAAGTAACTTGCTTTTATCCTGGACTCTTGGCTGTCGCCATAGGCTGATAGCCAGGCGTCCAAAACCCCCCCCAGATCCGCGTAACGCGGACATTGTCGTAGCCGTGGTCTCCATTGGGGAACATTTTCCGCTTCCACTGCATTTCCTGCTGGGAGGCCTACGGTGGCGTACACTATGTTACCATGGATTAAATGCAATTATTTAAAAGCGGTGGTACAAATCGACACTTTAAAAAGAATACAACAATAGCATTACATTTATCAAAGCGCCTAGAGGAGAAACATGTCTATTTTTTGTATTTTAAGATCAGCGAAGATAAGTGAAGATTATGAATATAAAACCTTTTTGAAATCCCAGATGTCATTTTTAAAATTTCCATTTCAGTACTTAATTACCTCATAATTTTTTATATTTCGTTTGTGCCGGGGCTGGTTTTTTTTAGCATTGTCATTCCTAATTGCGTAAAAACATACCTACACAGGTGGCGGTATTGTCCAACTTCAAAGATGTCGGCCTACTGTAGGAAATTTAATATACTGTGCCTATACTGTGATGGCGACACGGTGAGAGAGAGCAAAAGGAAAGAGTTTAGTACTTATTCCCTTTCAGAATAATGGATATGGCGCTGCTGCGACGCGCCGGCTGGTGCGAGGGAATGTGCGCGCGTGCCCTGCTGGCGCGCTACGGCGTGCTGGCAGCCGGTGGCGGGGGCGCCGCTGGGGCCGTCGCTGGGAGCGAAGATCCAGTACGCGCTGCCAGGGCGCTGCTGCGCTCGCTGCCCATTCCGAGCGCCGAGTTCGCCTACGGACGCACCAAGGTGTTCATCCGCAGCCCGCGTACCGTGTGGGAGCTCGAGGCATTGCGCGGTGCGCGCGTTCAGCGCCTCGTGCGAGCTGCGCAACGTGCGTGGCGGGCGCATCGGGCGCGTCGTCGCCGCCGCGCGCAGTGTGTAATCGCGCGCGCCTGGCGGGCCCACAGGGCGGAGCGTGCGATGCCGGCTGCCGAGCGGCGGGCGCGGGCGGCTCGCGTGCTCTGGCGCGCGTGGGCCGTCGCCGCTCGGCGTCGTTACCTACTCGGTTTGTGGCGGCGGCTGCCGCCGCGGCACGCGTCGCCGTTGTGCGCTGCGTGGCCACCGTGCCCGCAGCCGCGGCTGCTGGGACGCGCGGATGCGCTGCTGCGGCGGCTGCATCACCGCTGGCGCTGCCAGCGCTACCGGCTGGCGTTCGACCAGACAGCGCGCAACCGAATGCGCGAGAAGGTGACGGCGAGCGTGCTGTTCAAGGAGCGCAAGCTGAACTACGCGTGCAGCGTGGCACATCCGTTCGTTGGCGACTACGTGCGGCTGCGCGCGTCGGCGGCGTGGAGGCGCGGACTGGGCGCGGCAGGCGGCGACCGCTACGTGGTGTTCGCGGACGTGGTGGGCAAGGTGGCGCGCTCCAGCGGCCGCGTGTCTCGCTGCCTCGCCGTACTTTCGACGGGCGCGCTGTTGCTGTTGGAAGCGCGCTCGCTGCGGCTGAAGCGGCGCGTGCCGGCGCACCAGGTGTACCGGCTGTCGCTGTCGCCGCACGCGGACGACCTGCTGGTGGTGCACGTGCGCGCGGCGGGCGGCGCGGCCGCGGAGGGTTCCGGCGACGAGGTGTCGCAGTGCTCCTCGCGCGACGCGGCGGACGCGCCTGGCTGCCTGTTCGGCGGCGAGGCGGCGTGGCGGCGCCGCGGCGACGTGGTGGTGCGCACGTGCCACGTACTGGAGCTGGCCACCAAGCTTTTCCTGGTAGTGCAGAACGCGGTGGGCGCTCCGCCGCACGTGAACGTGTCCACCGAGTTCGAGGCCAACTTCGGCCAGCAGACGGTGACGGTGGCCTTCCACGCCGTGGGCGCGGAGGGCGGCGGCGCGCGTCTGCTGCGCCGCGGCAGCCGCATGGACGTATTGCTCTGACCGCCACCGCCCGCGCCGCTCGCGGCACTAGCGCCGCCGAGGTGACGTCTCGGGAAATCGACGGCAGAACTGCTCGACGTCCCCTCCCTTGACATGCTGCGACGGTGGCGTTTTGCCTTTTCATTGATTTCGTTGTTCACCTCACTGCGGCTCTTGACGCAGAGTGTATCGCGAAAAGAAGTGCCGAGTGCATAGTCACACAAAATGTGAAATTTGTTGGATGAATATGACATGTGTTTGTGAGTTTTGTTCGATGACCTGTTGCTATAATCTTGCTCTTATATCCTCTTTATAGCCGCCGAAACGGTTCAGACTGATGATGATCTTCGTAAGTTGTTCTCGTAACTTTGTCCATATGATTTATCTACTTGAAAACTACTCGGGCGAGTTGACGAGTCTCTTTCGGTGAGCTCGTGTGCCAACTAAATTTTGTATTGTATTTTTTTGTGCCAAATACTTACGATTGTTGTGACCGCCCTCGAGATCCACTATGGAATGAAAGGCAATTGGCAATAACTTTGAAATAAAGTGTTGGAAATGAAACCCAGGCTCAGTAATGTTAAACCTAGTATTAAGTAGAGGCGTCCACTGGTTGGTTCGTTATAGTAAGATGCTATAATGTCTGTTGTACGTGTTTCCTCGTGTTTTGAGTAATATTTGACATCTCCCGCGAGGACTGAAAGAACAGGTGGCCTTCGGAATATTGTTAATGTGCATTTCGATGAACGCACACGTCGTCATGTGTTTCTTCTTTACAACACAAATTAAAATAGCTATAACGATTATAATTATATGTAAATATAATAAGGGAATCATATAAGGAATATCTTCCAGTCGACTTTTCAAAGACTGAGAACGTTTTTCTTTTAGTTTTGTTAAAGAATCGTCGAAGAAAGCTCTGTCGTTTATTCATATTTATAATTAGGGAGTAGACAAGTAGAGAACTTTCCCTCGAGATAGAATAATCGTATTTAGCCCCGAGTCGTGTCCTCACTCCTCACTCCTCACTCCTCCTCACTCCTCCTCACTCCTCACTACAGAACTCGAGAACCATGAAAATGTTACGTTTTAACAGACTGCTATTACGAAGAAGTTTTATCGTTTTCAATAAAATTTAACAAAGTTGCAATTTGTTTCTTTGCTTTACACTTTAGAAGGTTTAGCGCCTGTTTCACAAACGTCAAGTACGGCCTACTTGACGTAACTGTCATTTTAAGTCACCGGTAACCGGGAATAATGGACCTTTGTTTGTACGGTAAACGTCCCAAACATTAAATAGAAAGTAATAAAAAATGCATTAAAACGAGTGCAACACTTTACATGACGTTGGTGAAAGAGGCGCTTAGTGATTAGTGAGTGTCCTAGTTTGGGACACGCACTCAATGAAAACACACTTTCCACACCAATACTTTTTTTATTCACAACAATATATTAACATCCGATTAACAGCTAAACTATTCCCTATATTTTGACCAAATATTAGGCAAAGGAACCATTTTGTCACCACGTCTGTACCCTTTCACCTGGCTTAGGAGCACTTTTAGGAACAGAATTGGCCCTAAGCTAACACAAGTATGGGAGGACAAACGAGAAACGCTAACATTAAACTAATCAATGGACAAAAAGTTTTTTCCTTAACGAACTAACTACTGAATAGTAATTTGTAATGTAATAGAAAAATATAAAACACGAAGCGACTAGTGGTTTGTTCGACTTATTTACATTAGGCCTGACGCGACGGGTGGTTAGACGGCAGCTCACTTGATGGAGCAGGTGAAGTGCGCCCGCAGACGGCGCAGCGAGTCGGTGCCGGCGGCGTTGTCGTGGAGGGCGTTGTCGTTGAGGTCGTCGTCGGTGAGGCGCGTGGGGTTGCCGTTGTCGTCGGCGTCGCTCTCCCAGCAGCCGGAGCCGTCCGTGTTGTCGGTGCGGCGACTGAGCGACACGCTGGCCGACGATTGCGACGGCGCCAGCACCTCCGACGAGTCAAGCTCCAGCGACGACTGCGACGCGCACGAGCCTCCCTCACCCTCACCTTCGCCCTCAACGTCGCCATCGCCCTCTCCCTCACCATCCCCCTCGCTCGACGAGTCCGCCTCCTGCTCCATCACCTCCTCCTGGCGGAGAGACAGTAGTGAGACAACATCGTGTGTGCGAGTCAGTAAGGCTTAATCCGATGATATAGTGGACCGTCAGCCTGTTTGTCTAAGTGGATTAATGTGGATGCAAATGAATGATTGTAAACAATGATAGTTAGACTCACTCGTCGCAAATGCTGCAAAGGCGGGGCGCTCACTTCTTCGCTCGAACTGTCGCACTTGTCGCCTCCGCTCTCTGAAATAGTGCAACGAAAGGCATCGTACAGTGGTCCGCGGGAGGGCGCTAAGGCCTCCGTCGACTGCAGTCACCTGCTCGGTCCACCTTCAGCTGCAGCAGCGGGTAGAAGCCGCGCGCCGTCGCGTTGTGCGGCTCGTACTGCAGGATCAGCAGACAGTACTTGAGCGCCTCAGAGTACTGACGGCGCATGATCGCCGACAGAAACTCCGCGAGGAACTCGCTCGGCGCCGACGTCGGCTCGTTGCCCTCCGAGTAGTCGTCGGGGCTGGTGGAGTTGCGGTTGGCGTCCATGGCGGGCAGCGTCACGCGCAGGCGCCGCACCGGCGACGACGGACGCGGTGCCGCCGTCGCCTCCGCCGGCGCGTGGCGGCGCTCGGCGACGCGCAGGGCGGCGCGCGACGCCGACTCCAGCGCTCGCGAAGCGCTCGGCGCGGGCCACGCGGTGCGCGGGGACGTCGCCGGAGGTCGAGCTTGAGTCGCGGGCCGCGGGGGCACCGGCCGGTACAGCCGCGCGTTCGGCACCGGGTTGCGGAACGTGCTCTTGCGCTTTCGCCCCTGTCTCTCGCTCGAAATGAAGCTTCTCAATTTGGAGTGACGTCTCTGCTGCGGCCCGGGATATCTAGTGAAAGAGGTATCATTACAAAGTGGGTCGTCGAAGGAGGAAGACACGAGCGCGAGTAGAGTAACTGACAATCGCGGATTGGGCGTGTAAACCGAGTGATGTCTGTGCGCACGTTTGGGGCCGCCGAGGTCGATCACGTCTGCTCGTGCGCCGCTCGAGCAGACTCGAGCAGAGCAGCCGGATTTCTTCACGGACCGAAAGTCGGCCTGTTGCGCCTTCGAGTCGGGCTGCACGACTATAACTTCCTCGTTCGCTTTTATCCTGCTTCCGGAACTGTAACAAAATTACCACTCCGGTGAGCCAGACGATGAGATGCCTAAATATTCCTAACATAGGAAATGCTGGACAGAAGCGAACAATCGAAATGTAATCAAAACTTTCACTGAACTTCACTTTATATTTCCATAAAAATCAACTTTACCTAAAACGGTGACATGAGTTCGTTTGGCTAATGTTTAACGTGTTCGTTTTAATGCAACTATAATTTAGTCCCGTTTGGCTGGCCTAGGTACGCATTATCTACGTAGCAATAAGCAGAAAACAAATTTTCAAGGATTACACGATCTGTCTTTGACTTATCGAGGCTAAATTACCTTAAAAATAGCTCCACCTTCTACTACGCACGTGAGATGTGGCGTCGAATTGAATACGCAGTTGTCCTTCGCCAACAAGTAGCGATAACAAAACAAGAGCACATTTTTGTGGAGAATATCGATTGGGAGCAACAGTTTGTTCGCGATGTTCGATTCGTGTCAGGCGTTACTTACCACTATTGGAAGTGCTCCTTGGGACAAAAGCCATATACACTGCCGCCAGCAACTCAGCACCCACCACAACGTAAACGCGCTTACAGTATCGATGCCAAGTCACTGTCCTTTGCCAACATTGCAACCACATTGCAACTGAATGCGCAGGGCGCATGCTCCGTGACTCCCTGCCTATGCTATAACAAGTTCCCTCCTCACCTAGCCTATGCCTATGCCCGCTCGTTATAATAATAATAATAAATCATTTATTCGACGTAAGTTTTTACAAAACATTTGTCTTCGTCAACATTCTTTACAAGCTACCACCGGTTCGGAAAGCTGTTTCTAGGGGGAAGAACTCGGCAAGAAACCCCCTAGTTGCTCTTTTCATAAATTAATTACAAGGTAATACGTAACAATACATAGCAATCTACAAACACAATAATCAACTATATTTGACTCCAAGGACAGTCATCATTTATGTAATCTAATATCCTATAATAACCCTTTTTGCACAGGGTTTTCTTAATATAAACTTTAAATTTATTTATAGATAATTGTTGTATATTAGCTGGAAGCCTGTTGTAGAAGCGCACACATTGTCCCATAAAGGAGTTGCTAACCCTGTGGAGACGAGTTTTATTTGGTTGAAGTCTATGCTTGTTTCTAGTATTTAAATTATGAACATCACTATTTCTACTAAAAGTGCTAATATTTTTGTGAGCAAACAAAAGATTTTCAAAAATGTATTGTGATGCTACAGTAAGTATATTTATTTCTTTAAATTGATCTTTTAGCGAGACTCTGGGACCGAGCTTGTAGATGGCACGAATAGCCCTTTTCTGTAACACAAATATAGTGTTTATATCCGCAGCATTACCCCAAAGTAAAATACCGTACGTCATTACACTATGGAAATAGCTAAAATATACTATCCTCGCGGTATTTACGTCAGTTAGCTCGCGAATTCTTTTAACAGCGTAAGCAGCCGAACTTAATTTAATGGCTAGTTTATTAATGTGTGGTCCCCATTGTAGCTTAGAATCTACATTTATACCTAGGAATACAGTCGACTCAACCAGCTCAATGTCTTCACCATTTACGTGAACATTATGATCAATTTGTTTGACATTAGGTAAAGTGAATTTAATACATTTTGTCTTTTTATTGTTCAACAAAAGATTATTAACATTAAACCAATCAATAACCTTAGACATCGCCGAGTTAACATGATCATGATTACTTCTACGGTTAACTTTAAAAAGCAATGACGTATCATCTGCGAATAAAACAATATCATGATCATTAATATGGTAAGGAAGGTCATTTATATAAACAAGGAAGAGAAACGGACCCAAAATAGAGCCCTGTGGGACACCCATAGTCACTAATGATCCCTGTGATCTAGTCCCACCTACATCTACACTCTGAATTCTATCACTCAAATATGATTTCAAGAGATCCAAAGCTATACCTCTAATACCGTAGTGGGAAAGTTTTCCGAATAAATTATCATATTTAACACAGTCAAAAGCTTTGGACAGGTCGCAAAAAATACCCAGAGCATCCTGTCTATCCTCCCAAGCTTCATAAATAAACTTAAGCAATTTTACTCCAGCATCAATAGTGGAGCGACCCCTTGTGAAACCGAATTGCTTATTACACATAAGGTTATTCGTTGAAAAGTGAGAGTACATTTGATTAAACAGGATTTTTTCGAATATTTTACTAAGAACCGGTAACACTGAAATCGGGCGAAAATTTGAGGGGTCCGTAGTACTACCAGACTTAAATAGAGGTATCACTCTGCTCAATTTCATCTGATTAGGGAATATGCCTGTAGTAATACAACAATTAAACACAGCCGCTAAATGAGGAGCTATAATATTAATTACTGAACTTATTGTTTTAACAGATAGTCCCCATAGATCTGTCGTATTTTTCTGTTTTAAAGATTTAAATGCACTTACTATATCAATGGGCCCTATAGTTTTAAATTTAAAATCAGTAGTACATTCCGGTACACTCGCTTTTAAGAACGATAATGCGACACCAGGGGAGGAGTTAAGGTGCCTTGTAGTAACCAACGGTACAGAAGTAAAGTAATTTTCAAATGCCGTGGCTACCTCCACCTCTGTTTGTAACCTACACCCATTCACAATTAGTTCCAAATCCTGTTTGCTTTTTACTGACTTTCCCGTTTCACTATTAATGATACTCCAAATAGTTTTAATCTTGTTTGAGGACATTATTATTTTATGTTTCAAATAGATCGATTTTGCATCGATACATACTCGTCTAAATAATTTTGAATATGTTTTAACAAATTCATGAAAGTCTGCACTTTTATTATAATTTCTTTCTTCGTACAGTTCAAATAAGCGTCGTCTACTTTTATTTATACCTGTAGTAGCCCAATCACTAAAATTCATACGACCCTTTAAAACTACTTTTTTTGGTGTGAAAATTTTCTTAAATTCTGCAATAAGTATGTCAAAAACTTGGTTAAACATATTATTCGCTTCCTCATCCAGACTAGCTGTAGAAAGTTTATCATATAAACTATTTTTAAAAGTATTTAGTCTTTTTTTAGTAACCGGTACTAACGTCAGTTCATTTTTACTATGGGTAATCATGTACCTTTCAAAAGTTACTAATTGACCAGAGTGATCCGAATCCAAATTATTAATTATTGATTTATTAACTGGAATCATGTTAGAAAAGATGTTATCAATACAAGTAGCACTAGATGCAGCAATCCTAGTCGGCTCACAAAATATATTATTCAAATTATATGATTTAAATAAAGCAAGCAACCTAGTAGATTGACTAGTGCTTTCCAGGATATTTATATTAAAGTCTCCACAAAAAATAACAGTTTTGTTCAATCTGCATACTTTGCTTAGCACAACATCTACAACTCCTTCAAAGCAATCATATATAGCACAGGGCGGTTTGTATACACTTACAACAACAAAACCTTCCAGCTCCACACAGGCCAGCTCAGCAATCCGCTCAACAGAGAGACTCACAATGTCTTTTCGTTCCTTATATTTTAAGTGTTTACTAACTAAAATTAGAGAGCCACCTCGAATACCATTAACTCTGCTGAAAGAACTGCCTACTAGGTGGTTATTGAAATTAAACATAAACTGGTGACTTTGCAACCAATGTTCTGTAATACAAAAAATGTCAATATTATTATAGTTCATGAACAATTCAATCTCCAACTCTTTGTGTGACATACCCTGAATATTTTGGTGTACTACTTGAAGTAAATTAGTTTCATTGTGATATTTATTGGTACTGTTACAATTTTTGTTACACATTTGATCATGATTAACAATATTTTTTTCTATTAAATCTGAATATAAATTGCCAGAGGCGTACTCTGTTGTCTCAATATTTAATTTAAATTATTGCATGTCAACACCTTAATTGGTGATTTGTCAATAAAAGAATTCTTTGCTAAATTTTTAGCAGTCACATTAAAATAAAAGTATAGCATAACAGCTAATTGTCTCTTAAAAGAGAAAGGAATTAAAAATTGTCCTTTATAAAAATATGTTTTTCTAACAAAACTGTTAGTGTCAATGACATGTACATTATTATTGTAGCATGACCAAGTATGTAAGCACATATTTAACTTATATCGAATATTATTTTCTTGAACTGACAACTTGCTACTATAGGGGAGTGTATAAAACACAATTTGTTTGATTTTGAAAGAAAGCAATGTATCATAGAAATGCAATAATTCTTTTTTATTTAAATTGCCCCTATTACCAACAAAAATTATAATAGTCATATTAGGATTTAATTTTGAAGTATTTATTTTTGTCATGACATCGAAATATGAAGCATTAGGCATACAATGATTTATAAATGGGTGTCCCAACTGAGTATTTAATAGCGGGCCCATGTCCTTTCCTATCTCGTCACAAAACATTACTACACTTTCCCCATCAGTAGTTTTGCAATTTGTGTTTACACAATGTTTTTGGGAAATATTGGTTTGAATTGTCTTGTTTGTTTCTGACAGTGACTGATATTGAATAGGTGTGTCAAATGTGGACTGTGAAGCTGAAGGCTCACATTCCGGGTGGTAGCTTGAGTATTCCTCCACATTTTTTTGAGAAACCTCATACATTTGAGTCATCATCTGAAGCTGTGACTCCAAATGTGCAATATTACTATTTAATAAGTGAATATCACTTTCATATTTTAATATAATATTTTCCAAATCTGTATTATATTTATTTAATTGGTCTAATATATTTAACTTTTTATTATTATTATTTATATTTTTAATCATACTTTTTTGTTTTGTTAATAATTTTTGTTTCTTATGAATATACCTATTAATTCTAACAAGTTTTTTAAGCTGATTTTTGCTATATCCAGATAGTCTTTGTGAAGGTTTGTGTGGTTTATCAACTGTGAGGTCTACAGGAGATGTATTACATTTACATGACTGTGTTTCCAACAGGGTTATGTAGTCCTGAGCCTCATGCAGTTGTTTCTCTAATAAAGTAATAGACTTAAGGGCTACCTCATACTCTTCACAGCATTTATCAAATTTTTGTATTACATTTTTACAACTGTCACACTCATCCCTTAATGTTATATTTTGTAAGTGTAATTGGGACAGCTCTTGTTTTAGTAATTTATTTTTTTCAAGAACATCCAACATTTCCCTTTCATTTTCGTCCCTTTCGCGTAGCAAACTGTCACACTTTTCCTCTGCAATCTTAAGTTCCCGTAATGTTAATTGGAGTTTTGATTCCTGGAGAGCATGTGCTTTACGTGTTAGCATTTTTGTATCTATTTATTTAAATAATTTATAAGAATTTGACAAGAATTGAAAACAATGTTATTGTGAACTTAAGAATGCAGTACACAGAGTTACTATCTAAATAATAATATCAATATATATTATATTATCAATTAATAATAGAAATTCAAACAATTTTTACTTTTCTTACAGAGGATTCAAAGTATCTTTTTTTTTTTTTTTTTTTTTATGTAGTGCCAAGTTTGTATCTCTTTTTATTGACAAGGCAATTTAATAACTTTTGTAGGGTACATTTAAAATTTGTATTACAACTTTGTATTTATTATTATTTTAATTTGAATTTCCATTATCTGTTTTAGTTTTAAAAATGTACTGTCTGTATTTATTTATTTATTTATTTATTTATTTATTTCTCACAACTTCACTATATTATGTATCTTTGCACAATACATAATTGTTATCGTTGTTATTGTTATTGTTCTAACCACTTTCGTTAGACACCAGTGCAACAAAATTCGCAATTTAATAAGAGTAACTAATTATATATAGATTCTTATTTGGTATTTCACTTTTGTATTGTAAATGCACAGTATTTTATATTTTTCTGACTAAATTATACACTATAACCAATTAATAATTAATTAAAAATACAGAAATTCATTACTATCAACTTATCTGTCGACTACCCTGTCGACATCTTCGTTCCCCAGTTTGTTTTTTTATTGATATTATCACTTGTATGATAATAGGTCGATCACTACAACTTGTCGGTACTTACTTGGAGGTAGCCTTTCGTTTAACCACCATTTCGAATTACAAATGATTTAAGTAAACGTTTTACTAAAAACTAAAATTTTTCAATTTTTTCTAAATTTTTTTGACGAATTATACTTATGTCAAGTTCATGGCATAACAAACGATGTCCTGGTATAATTTCAATTGTTTGAAAAAAGTTTTCTTCGCGAAGTTCTACTTCTATTGCTGAATTTTCGTGAAGATTTTAGCTTTAACTGAAAATTTTTTTTGTGGCTAATTTTCGTACATTGTTATAATTTATAAAAGTAAGTAGGTGTAGGTGTCCCCTGAAGATATATTTGGTTTGAGCCAAACCGTATTTGTGTAGGAGGTATACCACCTATCATTCGCGAACATACCTGCCACATAAAGAAAGATAACTTATCCGACGGTGGATGAAATGGAGGCTATTTACTTAAGGTAATACAAGTCAGCTTTCCTCCACACAAACGTAGAATTACTATTACTCCGCTGTTTTATGTTTAATTTACAAAAGTAAGCATGATACCGATTTATCTTGTCGTTAACTAGGTTCGTATGCATACCAACTTTAAAAAAGAGTGTACAAAAACTTAAAAATACTTTCCATACACAAATTTATTAGTTATTCAAGAATATATCCAGTAGTTTTGTCAAAAAGAGTATAGGTATGCCCAAGTGTCTGTTTATGATTTTATTTTTGGTATGAATGATTGTGCATCTCAGTCGACTGCTCTTCCCGCGCTTTGTTGTGTGAGACAGGACGCATTTTAGCCATGAGACAATATTTTAAAAGATTTATAGGTATGTAATGAATTGGTCAATGTACCTATATTATATTGCGAAGAAATAAACAGATAATAATATACAGTAATAGTATAATTTTATTTCTTTTTAAAGAACATTGTCTTCATAAACTGTCTAAACTTTAGACTATTAACTTTACACATATTTAACACAACACAATCTCAACATTGTGTGGTGTTGCCGCTTTTTTATTTCGTTTTCCCCATTGTGAGTATTGTGGGTTCAGATTGTTTCTTCTGTGATTGTCGTCTGTCATTCAACACCACTGTCAATGTCATCCACCCTGTCCCTTTCATTTCATACCGTCAACCGTCAATGTCATTTTGACATGTTTTTGTTCAAACATTGAAGAGTGAGAATTTATTTGTGATTGTCCATAATTCATTTTATTCATTTCGTAGAGATGGCCGAGTTGTTAAGTGTACCGTTGAAAAAATCATCAGACGTAGATATAGTAAAGCCATTGAAAAATCTTCTACAAGCGACGTACAATTCGGCCGATAATAACGAAGATTACAGTGAGGCACTCGCGGAACTCGCCAGACTTCGCACGAACGCGATATGGAAGGTTTTCGAGAAGTCTTCTCTCGACGGAATATACAGGTTTGTTGTAATACCACGGTATGACTCATGAACAAATTACCTACTTGATTCATAGCAACATCATTATTTGTCACTTGTACAGGCCGTTTCTAGGATTTGTAGAAAGGACCAAAACTAAACAACGTTATCTTTATTTACTTTCGTTTGTAATCAGTAACTTTATTGTTCTATTGCCGCTTTATTCTGAAATAATTTGTTATTTTACAGCTACTATGATCAATTGGTTTGCCTGCAAAAGAAAATACCACCCCAAGAGGTGCAGATACCCTTCAAGTGGAAGGATGCATTTGACAAAGGGTCCATTTTTGGAGGCCGAATGAGTCTCAGTAAGTTTTATTTCGATGTCACAAGCGACACATTGTGCAATATAATATCCTCTGCCACTGGATTTGTCACATTAATAAGCACCTTTTTGGCCTTTCGAACATTTGTTTACATTTTTAAGAGATTTGCTATATTGATTCAGTTATTGTGTTTAATAATGTCTTTATTAGATTTGAATGAGCCTTCTGAGAACATCTTTATTATTTTTATTATTTAATACCTATATTTAATTAGAATTACTTAATGCAAATTTAAATGAAATGGTCAAAGATTTAAATTACAGATGCACCCTTGCCATTTTTGCTGTGCTGTAATTATGTACTGTGCCAATTTTCTTATTTCTACTGGAACTAATAGTCTTTTTATGTATACTTGTGTTTTTAGCGATAAGCTCGTTGGCGTACGAGCAGGTGTGCATCCTGTTCAACATGGCGGCGATGCAGAGCGTAATGGCGGCGCAGCAGCCGCTCGACACGGAGGACTCGCTCAAGCTGGCCGCCAAGCTGCTGCAGCAGGCCGCCGGCATCTTCGCGCACCTCAAGGCCAACGTCATGATGGCCGTGCACCAGGAGACCACGCCCGACCTCAACCCCGAGACGCTCGCCGCGCTCTCGCAGCTGATGCTCGCGCAGGCGCAGGAGGCCATCGCCTACAAGTGCATCCGCGACGAGATGAAGGAGAGTATGGTGGCCAAGGTGTGCGCGCACGCCGACGAGCTCTACACGGACGCCCTGCGCGCCATGGGCAAGGACACGCTCAAGTCGCTCTGGGAGCGCGAGTGGCTGCCCGCGCTCGCCGCCAAGCAGGCGCTCTTCCGCGGCCTGGCGCAGTTCTACCAGAGCCTCGTGTGCCGCGCCAACAAGGCCGTCGGCGAGGAGATCGCGCGCCTGCAGCTGGCCGCCGAGCAGCTCAAGTCCGCGGGCGGCGCGGGCGGCGAGGCCGTGCGCGAGGTGGCGGCGCGCGCGCAGCGCCATCTCGCCGAGGCGCTCAAGGACAACGACTTCATCTACCACGAGCGCGTGCCCGACGCCAAGTTGCTGGAGCCGATCGCGCGCGCGCCGGTGGCCAAGCCGCTGCCGCTCGCCGAGCGCTGGGCGCCCGCCTCGCGGGACCTCTTCGAGCGACTGGTGCCGCTGGCGGTGCACCAGGCGCTGCAGGCGAGCGCCGCGCGCCGCGACGAGCTCGTGTCGGCCGAGATCAACCGGCTGCGCGACGCCACGCAGCTGCTCAACAGCATAATGGCGTCGCTCAACCTGCCCGCGTGCATCGAGGGCGCCGCCGGCGGCGGGCTGCCCGACTCCATACGCGAGAAGGCGGCGGCCGTGCGCGCCGCGGGCGGCACGCCGGCGCTGCGCCGCCTCGCCGCCGAACTGCCTGAGCTGCTGCAGCGCAACAAGGACATCTTGGACGAGGCGAAGCGCATGCTGCGCGAGGAGGCGGAGGCGGACGCGGCGCTGCGCTCGCAGTTCGGCGCCCGATGGACGCGCACCGAGTCCGCCAAGCTCACGGAGGCGTTCCACGCGAACGCCGACAAGTACGCGCAGATCGTGGACAACGCGATGCGCGCCGACGACATCGTGCAGAACAAATTGCGGCAGCACGAGCGCGGCATCGAGCTGCTGAGCGGCAGCGAGGGCGCGCTGGCGGCGGGCGTGCCCGAGGCGGCAGAGGGGGAGGGCGCGGGCGCGGGCGGCGCGGCCGAGGCGACGCTGCGCTCGCTGGTGGCCGAGGTGGAGGCGCTGAAGGCGGAGCGCGACGCACTCGAGGCGGAGCTGCGCGACGCGACGCTTGACCTGCGCGCGCGCTTCGAGGAGGCGCTGGCGGCGGACGGCGCCCTGGACGAGCCGGCGCTGTCGGCGGGCGCGCTCGGGGCGGCGCTGGCGCCCCTGCAGCGGCGCGTGACCGCGTCGCTGGAGCGCCAGGAGGCGCTGGCGGCGCGGCTGCAGCAGGCGCACGCGGCGCTGGCGTCGTCGCGCGGCGGCGCATCGGGGCGCGATGCGGCGCTCGGTCAGCTGTGCTCGGCGCACGACGCCTACCTCGACCTCACCGCCAACCTCAAGGAGGGCGTCAAATTCTACAACGACCTCACTCAGGTGCCACTCCTCATTCTGTTCAAATGTCTAACATGTTAATGTCTAACTCGATTTAATGTTGAATCGTTCGGCAGCTACTGGTGGCGTTCCAGAACAAGGTGTCGGACTTCTGCTTCGCCCGCAAGACGGAGAAGGATGAGCTGCTCAAAGACCTGACGCAGGAGGCGTCGCGCAACCGAGAGCCTCCGCCGCGCCCCGCGCCTCCCGTCCCCGCCCCCAACCCCACCTCCGCCCCCGCGCCCGCCGTCTCGCAGCCGCAGCAGCCCCCCACGGCGCTGCCGTACCCCGCGCAGCCGCAGGGCATGCCGCTGCCGTACGCGGCCGCAGGCACCGCGCCCTACCCGTACTACGCGCCGCTGCCCGCCGGGTACAACCCGTACGCGACGCTACCCTACCCGCACCACGCGCCGCGCGCTCCCTACCCCGCGCCCTACGCCTACCCGCCTCCCGCCGGCTACAACCCGTACCCGCCGCCTCAGTAGTTCGCCTCAGTCCAACTCAATCGCTTGTATATTTATTGTATATGAGATATTACTGCAATAAACCTATTTAAAACCAACCTCCTTTTATTTACAACCCTTTATCACTTACAAAATCATCAATGCCTTTAAAATCAGCTGACATTGAACAAACTTTCATCTTGATTGTATCTTAAATTTGGTTACGTTATAACTACGACAAAGGTATGGAAAGCTCTGAGGAATAAATGTGGCCATCTTTTTCTCTTGATATTCCCACGTTTGGTATTTTGCGTGGCGTGGGGATATTGTTTTATTTCTTAGGTCGCCTTTTAGAATTTTTTGTCGCCGATTTTCATTCCGAGTAGCCTAAATGGCGAATACATATGTTTAATATTGTAGGGTTTATATGTATGTGTATAGTATATACGTGTGTAATGAGTTGCATACGATGTTAGCAGTGTCACCGCGGGAGTGAACTCGATCACTCGCCGCGCATTTTAACGGGTTCGTACTAAATAATGCGAGAAACTTAGACCTTTTATTGGTATTATCACCACAAGAACATGTAAGTATTAGTTTACCTAAAATGTAAGAAGATATCGAGCACATTGGAAATGAATCTACTAATTCTGAATTGTTGACTTCTTTCAAAAAGGTTGAGGTAAACAGGGCAAACGCTTAACCCGATCGGCTTTATTTTAGTCTCAAATTGTAGCCGACTAAATTGTCCAAAGGAGTTTTTCTCAAATTTTTGATATCATTTTTTAAGAGTTAAACGCATTAATGTTTATGATAATTGTATTTCAATCAGATCAGACAGTGTTTCGTTAGGAAACCTTCGTTAAAACAGTGCACACACGCGTTCAATTGCCGCTCCGTTGATTGCGAGCTAGCTGCGCCCTGACGGGGGGCGGTGGTACTACTCGCCGTAACACATTCTTCGTTTCCAAAATATCGAACACCAAAATCAAAAATTCAATTCAATTCTTTTGCATCTTACAGCTCTCATGAATACGCGTCTTTGAGCCCTTTTTGAATATCATATATTCACAACTCTCCGAGATATAAGGGTATCGCACTTTTTCGTGACATCGGGGCCTAACTGAAGAGAACGAAAAGACATCGACTGGGCAACGCGAGTAGCAGTGCCATGACAATTATCTATTTACATACTTGTCCTACTCATTGCCCTGCGCACTTTCCAGTTCACTATGCTTTTCACTTTTCAGTTCCACTATTTTTTTTTTTTTTTTTTTTTTTTTTTTTTTTTTTTTTTTAAGTGTCAAGGTCACGCTTTTTTTCGGAAAAATTCCAACGGGGTTGTATAGAGGGCACCTCAAGGCACAAATAAGCCCCAGTACGTTAAAGTGAAAAAGCCAAGAAATATATTGGCGACGGTTGCCACACAAGACGCCACAAAGTTAAGATGGATTAGGTTAGGTCAGTGTATAGCATGATCAATACAGACTAGATCGGGTGGTTTTTTTTTTTTTTTTTTTTTTTTTTTTTTTTTTTTTTTTTTTCTTTCTTTCTAGGTTAGGTTAGGTTAGGTTAGGTTAGGTTAGGTTAGGTTAGGTTAGGTTAGGTTAGGTTAGGTTAGGTTAGGTTAGGTTAGGTTAGGTTAGGTTAGGTTTTTTTTTTTTTTTTTTTTTTTTTTTTTTTTTTTTTTTTTTTTTTTTTTTTTTATGCGAAACCCTCCGACACGAAGTCGAAGCCTATATTTACACATTCATTCCAGTTCTATCACTTATGCTTCTCGTACTTTCATGCTGCATACTTTTTCTTTCTTATATTCATCCACATTCATTCTATACGGGTGGGATTCCCGTCTTTAGCTAATTATTTATACTTAGTTTCTAGTAGTTTCTTTATTATTTGTAGGGTAAAATAATTGTGAACAGTGTTCTTATAATTTGTAGTAAATTGCTAAAAGAAAATGATAAAATTAAAAATTTTTAACATACATTAAGATAAAATTAACAATAAAATAATTAACAATAAAATAATTAACAACAAAAATAATTAACAATAAAATAATTCACAATAAAATAATTTAAAACAGCACACAAATTCTTACAATAATTACCACAATAAAATTTTAAAAACATTCCATAAAATTTAAAATAATAAATTTGAAAACTTTATACATTACAAACAATATTAAATTAAAACTATCTACAAATTATTCACTGTGTTTTATTTCTTTCAATGACCCTACTTACTATTTTTATACAATATTTTATGAATTTATCATTTAGGCTACTAGTAATTAACGCGTTTAGGTTGGCTGGGCACACTTCCATATCCATCTCATATTCCAGCTGCATTCTTTCCCTGGCGAAGACCGGGCACTCCAGCAGAACGTGCGGGACATCCTCGCTGTCACTGGAACAAATGCACGATGGGCTCTCCTTGCGCTTGAACCGATGCAAGTACTCGGAGAACCCACCGTGCCCCGTCAAGACCTGGGTCATCACACCTTCAAGTGTCACCTTCCTCAGGGTCTTATAGGCATCTATGGCTCTAGGGAAGAACAGCTTAGTAACTCCAGCCGTCGCACCGTCCCTGTATCTTTGGTCCCATTCGTCAAGCGAGCGCATTCGAATGCACCGTTTGACAAATGAGACCGGACACAGGTCGTACGCCGGCCTTCGTTTACTCTTCAGTGCGGCCTCCCTCGCGAGGCAGTCCGCCCTCTCGTTCCCCTCTAGACCAGCGTGGGCTTTAATCCAGAATAGTTTAATTATTCTTTCTTGTTTACTGATGTTGGTTAAATTAATTCTCGTTTCAGCTGCTAGAGGGTGCGAGCATTTACTCGCCGCGACGGACTGCAATGCGGCCCTCGAATCGCTGTATATTGCAACGGATGTTTCGCTGCGCCCGAGGGCAACCCTCGTCGCCTCACATAGCGCCAAGAGCTCTGCCTGGTAGACGGTGCAATACGACGGCAGACCAAGCTTGACGGCCCTGGTTTCGGCGTCGCCCTTCCATAAGGATAGAGCGGCGCCAACCCGACCGTCAATCTTGCTGCCGTCCGTAAAGATGCGAAGGTGGTAATCGCTATTAGCATTTAGCTCGTTCTCGTCCACCAGACTTCCGAACTCAAGGTTAGCCAGTTCGGCGGGGTGGGGAGCCTCGGTCGCAAGAACCCCCCGCTCGATGACCCTGTCCCCGAGCCCAGGCTGTGGTACTCCCCTCTTGGCCTCGTATAATGAGGCAGCCTCGCGCACTCGCAAGTCAAGGGGGAGTATCCCAGCCAGTAATAAAGCTGAGTTCAGGGACACCGTTCGGTAGGCTCTGCAGATCTTCTGCGCGAAACCCCGTTGCACAGCGTTCAGGGACCGCATAATCCCCACTCTGCGGGTCGCAGGTGCCCACGCACTCGCAGAGTAGGTGATTATTGGTTCCACCGCGGCGATATAAATGGAGCGAACGACCTCGGGATGGAGACCCCAACTGACTTTAGCTGCCCTCCCGAGCTGCTTATAGACCCCGAGGGCCTTCTTGGTCACATTTTTAACGTGATCCTTGAAGGTGAGACCCCTGTCTATGGTCAATCCCAGCAATTTGATTTTGTCCCTCATGGCAATGTCAATCCCGCCCATGGTAAGGCGTGGCGTGTCAAACTTAAGCTTTCTGGTCAGCACCATGGCATTGGTTTTGCCTGGTGCGAACCTCAGCTTATTTCTGACACCCCACTCCAGAACATGCGCGAGAGTGGCATTGGCATTCTGCTCTATCTGGAGCGCCCTGTCTCCATCAAAGACGAGGACCACGTCGTCCGCGAAGGCTTGGCAGTAGACGCCTCTACCGCCAAGACTCCGCAGCAACGGATCGAGGGTCAAGTTCCAGAGCAAGGGTCCGGCTATTGACCCTTGGATGCAGCCCCTGCTTGGCTCAGCATTATGAACCTCGCCGCAGTACCTGACGTTGACCGTCCTGTCGGCGAGGTAGCTGTCAAAGACTCGCCTCAAGTTTACCGGGCATCCCGCTTCCGCCAGCCTGACTCTGACCATGGGCCACCAGACGCTGTCGAAGGCCCCCTCTATGTCCAATGACACCAATGTTACTATTTTCTTTTCATCAAGCTTTTCGTAAATTCGCGACATTAGGTCATAGAGGGCGCCCTCGGTGCTCTTCTGGGGCACAAAGCCATACTGGCGGTCGCTTAACCCCGGCAAAAGATGGTATTTGAGGCGAGCCACCAGCATTTTCTCATATACTTTTCCAAGCACGGGCAGCAATCCAATTGGTCGGAATGACTTGGGGACGGTGTAACTATCCCTCCCCGGTTTCCGAAGAACGATCACTGCCGCTTCTTTCCATATCTTTGGAAAGATATGGTGGGCCATACAGCTGTTAAGTAACCCCAAAAATGCTTTGGGGTTACAGCCGATGGCCCTGGCGCAGATGTCGGCAGTGAGCCCGTCGGATCCGGGGGCCTTCTTCGGATTGAAGGACTTCACCGCCATCTCCAGCTCGGTCAGCGTGAACGGAGGGTCGCAGGGCGAGTCTTGCTCCCCCACGTTCACCCCGTCCGCTTCCGCTCTGATCTGGCGGTGAATGCCTTCATCCGAAGTTGCGTGGTCTTTCGGGTAGAACACCTCCGCAAGCCACTCCGCCGATTCCCTCGCATCGAGAGCCCTTCCATCTCGAACCAGCGGCGGGTCCTCCTCCCTGACTGCCGTTCTTCCAATCACTCTGTAAATGCCATCCCATACGCTTTCGCCACTCTGCCGCTCGCAGAAGGACTTCCAGGAGTCTGTCTGAGCCTGCCTCACGGCCTGCTCATACTCCGCCTTCTTCTGAACGTACTGCTCTACGACCCACGACCGTCGGACGGGTGCGGCGTTCCTGATTCTATTTTTCCTGGTGGCGACCTCCTTCTTCAAGATTTCCAGGTCCTGCGACCACCACGGCAGCGCTAGCTTTTCCCTTGTCCCCTTCCTCGGGATGGCGTGGTCAGACGCCTCAATTACTAATTTAGTATAATTTTGGACAGCCGAAATTGTTTGTTCCCTATCTGGTACAACATCCTCTTTTATCCCATATTTCCCAATAAGTTCTAAAATTTTGGATCTAAATTTTTCCCAATCTGCTTTACGGGTGTTGTACCTTCTGGTCGATCTGACCACGTCCATTCCTCGGGAGGGTCCAAGGTTCAGCCTAAATGCGATACCGTTGTGGTCGGAACCCGTCAAATCATTGAGAACTTTCCAGTCCTCCACCAGGTCCAATAGGTCATGTGAACATGCAGTGATGTCCACATGACTACAGAAGCGCCGCCCCCCTCGGACCGTGTCGAAGGTCGGAGCGTCTCCGACGTTCAGAATTTCGAGGCCAAGCTCCTCCAAACTACCTGAAAGTTCTTCCCCCTTTTGGTCGATCTTGTCACTGCCCCACCATGGACTCTTTGCATTTGCATCTCCACCGACCAGCCACCTCCCAGCCCCCAGCTTGGCCTCCACTCTCTTCAGGAGCCCAATGTAGGGTTCGATTGGCTGGTCCGGCTCGAAATAGAAGGAGGTAAGCGTTGTCATCCAGCGCCCCGTCCGTATCCCCACCACAACGACATTGTTTGTGGTGAGTTCTGGGTACTGTATAACTTTAAGGCTGCTATCGAAGACTACTATAGCAGCCTTAACAGTACCCTCTTCTGGAGTGGGGTTCTGAAAGACCCGCATCCCCCTCCGACCCCGAACCGTGCCGGCCGCCCCCACATAGGGCTCCTGGAGGAGCGCTATGGCCGTTCCCCTATTCCCTGCTTCCACTAGGAGCTCGGAGGTAGCTAGCCGGCTTCGCTGCAAATTGACCTGCAAGAGCCCATAGATGGGGCCCCCGCCAGGGGTGCCCTTAGCAATACTGAGTGGCTGAGCGCGCGATGGCATCCCATTTCAATCTCACGGGGCACGCCGGACTGAGTGCGTTGTGCCCGCGATTTCCGAGCCTGGCCACAGCACAGTTGTGGCAGGTCGGCGGAGTTCCCGCCCTCCATTCGGGGCACTCCATCTTCAGATGGTGCCCCCCGCAATGGCTACACAGGTCCTCCACCCCCGTACAGAACCGTTTGCTGTGGCCATAGCCCAGACACCTCGAACACTGCACCAAGGGCGACTGATCCGCGACCCTAACACGTTGCAGATCAATGTGCAGGGTCCCGAGTTCTGTCGCCCTTTTCCACACCTCCGGAGATGTGCTCAGGACGATGTGTCCCGTGAGCGGGTTCCTGGCATTCCTTCTGTACTTTACTCTCATTCTCGACTTCTTCTCGTCGAGGCCGTTGAACAGGGACCTATTCTGGTTTCTGATCGCCTTTAGGACGTCCTCGTCGTTATTCAACAACAGGACGTCCCAAAGGATCAGCAGAGGATCCCTGTTCTCGACCTCGCCGCAAAGGAGTCGCTTCCCCGATTTTTCGATCTTGTCTTTAATCTTTCTTCTGTCCTCCTCTGTGCTACAGCTCATCACTATTTTTCGATCTTTGGCTTTCCGCACTCTTTCCACCCTTACGCAGCCATCCTTTGCGTTGACCGCTTCCCTGATTTTGTCTAGTACCTGCTCCCCGGTGTCCGTGACATCCTCCGATGTAACGACCACCGAGTGCAGGGTTGGTTTTTCCGGTGCGTTACGTGCTGCGGCCTCTGCATAGGATTTTACGGGACCAACTGTTTTTACTGCCTTCATATTTTCCTCAAGTTGTTTGATCATTTTTGTGTGGTCCCTTAATGCAGTTTCGTTAGCTTTCAGCAAGACCGCATGCTTTTCTAAGGCCTCAAGTAAATTTGTGTCTGTTTGAGCGGTGTGGGCCGGGGAAGGGGGAGGTTTGGTCTCCTCCTTTCCCAACCCTGCCTTTTTAGTTCGTTTCCCTTCAGCCCCCGCCCCCGCCTCTTTAACTAAAGCAAAGAGCCGGTCGAGGGCCTGGAGTATATTGTTTTTGATCTCCGTTTTAGTATTTCTGGAGGCACTGAGGCTGAGCTTTGCCCTATTCAGGCACGCCCTCGCCTCAGTGACTCGGTCTGGGTAGTCTATTTTTTGCGTGGCCCTCGCCGTGCACGCCGCCGGGGGCAGAGGAGAGATGGAGACCCTACCGGTCTCCCACTCCCCTATGCTCCTCCTGACGTTCGAGAGAGGAGGCGGAGAATTCTGGGTCTTCTCGGTCTGAGCAGGTTTCGCTCGATCCGCCGCTGGAGACCGCAGCATGTTGTGGAGGGTTTCTTGTCGATAAAATTAAAATCGGCTGTATAGTGGCCTCGTTCTATGTTTTGCTAGCTAAGTTGTAAAGGGACTTGCTAACAATCTTAAAACTAAGTAGCTGTATAGAGGCTATTAAAACTTATAGTTGACCTGTAGGCCAACCAACCCAGCGATGCCCGCAACCAAGTGTAGGTGGCCCAAAAATGTGGGACCCAAAAAGTTGGGGACCAAAAGTTGGACCACAAAAATGTGGGACCCAAAAGGTTGCGGACCAAAAGTTGGACCACAAAAATGTGGGACCCAAAAAGTCGGGGACCAAAAGTTGGACCACAAAAATGTGGGACCCAAAAAGTTGGGGACCAAAAGTTGGTGTCCCAAAAATGTGGGACCCAAAATGTGGGACCCAAGAAGTTGGGGACCAAAAATCGGACCACAAAAATGTGGGACCCAAAAAGTTGGGGACCAAAAGTTGGTGTCCCAAAAATGTGCGGCCCAAAAAGTTGGGGACCAAAAGTTGGACCCAAGATGTGGGACCCAAAAAGTTGGGGACCAAAAGTTGGCGCCCCAAAAATGTGGGACCCAAAAAGTTGGGGACCAAAAATCGGACCACAAAAATGTGGGACCCAAAAAGTTGGGGACCAAAAGTTGGTGTCCCAAAAATGTGGGACCCAAAAAGTTGGGGACCAAAAGTTGGACCCAAAATGTGGGACCCAAGAAGTTGGGGACCAAAAATCGGACCACAAAAATGTGGGACCCAAAAAGTTGGGGACCAAAAGTTGGTGTCCCAAAAATGTGCGGCCCAAAAAGTTGGGGACCAAAAGTTGGACCCAAGATGTGGGACCCAAAAAGTTGGGGACCAAAAGTTGGCGTCCCAAAAATGTGGGACCCAAAAAGTTGGGGACCAAAAGTTGGACCCAAAAATGTGGGACCCAAAAAGTTGGGGACCAAAAGTTGGTGTCCCAAAAATGTGGGACCCAAAAAGTTGCGGACCAAAAATCGGACCACAAAAATGTGGGACCCAAAAAGTTAGGGACCAAAAGTCGGTGTCCCAAAAATGTGGGACCCAAAAAGTTGCGGACCAAAAGTTGGACCACAAAAATGTGGGACCCAAAAAGTTGGGGACCAAAACTCGGACCACAAAAAATGTGGGACCCAAAAAGTTGGGGACCAAAACTCGGACCACAAAAATGTGGGACCCAAAAAGTTGGGGACCAAAACTCGGACCACAAAAATGTGGGACCCAAAAAGATGGGGACCAAAACTCGGACCACAAAAATGTGGGACCCAAAAAGTTGGGGACCAAAAACCGGTGACCCAAAAATGTGGGACCCAAAGATCCGGAAACCGAAACCTGCTACTAACTTGGGCTACTATTTAATAAGACTAAATTTGTTCCAATTTCTATTATATAATAATTGTCAATTTTAAATCTAATATAAAGTAAAGTTAAAAGGAACAGAGAAAACAAGGTGTATATGGCCGGTCGACTAGGTCAGTTATTAAAACAAACAGATACCGCAGGCTGTATATAGGCCGGACGGTTAGGTCAATTCTTAAAAACTAACAGATACCACAAGCTGTATACGGGCCGGTCGGGTAGGTCAGCTCCTAAGGACTAACAGATACGACAGGCTGTATAGGGGCCGGTCGATTAGGTCGATTTTATCTGTTTGATCAACTTACAATACTAACTTACAATACTAATTTACAATACTATTAATTGAATACTATAATTGAATAATTAAAACAATTTACAAATAATTAACGGTTGAAATAATTAAATTAAAAATAACAATCAAGGAATAAATTTTAAAATAACAATAAATAATCAATTAAATACACAGTGATGTCAAATCGATAATATAATAATAAGTTTAAAATTGAGAGCTGTAACTAGGCTCTGTCGAACACAAATAAAATACAATATAATATACAATTAATAATACCCAAGAACATACACAGAGTGAGCTGTATATTGGCTCAGTCACAATTATTATTAAAAGTCAACAATAAAATCATTAAAATAAAATCAATAACAATAAAATAATCAAATTAAATATACACAGAGATGATATCAAATCAATAATAATAATAATATGTCAAAGTTAAAATTGGAGCTGTAAAAGGGCTCTTGTCAATTTGTTAAAATAGGTCTGCTTGCAATTAGTTAAAATAACTAACTGAACAGACCTAATAAAACTTAATCCAACTTAAACTAACTTATAATATCTTAACCTAAGCCTCTGTTTTTGGTCAGTACCTGAGATCAGACTCCCGGTCACCGAGACACCCCAGAGGGAGTTCCTAGGAAGGGAGGGGGTAGCCAAATATGTGTGGGGGGAGGGTCTTGGGGGAGGGGTATCGGCTAAGGAAAGAATTTAGAAGAAATTTTGAAGAATTATATAATTATAGCCAAAAATAAATTTATAAAAATTTTCAAACGCAGCCGGGTGCAGCACTAGTCAAGCGCGATAGGTCCCAGGACAGGCCCCGTTGAGGCCTATCAAACGACGTATCGCACGACCACTTACTACAAGGAACAAGGGAATTATTAGGATTTTTAAATTTTTACAGGCAAAACCAGGTGAGGAAATAGTATTGTCCACCAGGTCGGGAAAAAAGGTGGCAATTTTCCGAATCTATTGACGTGTCTCGTCAGATTTTGGCGCTTCCGGTTGCAAAGATATGAGCGTTTAAAGATGTTAAATTTAAATCGGGCGGACACGTCCGTATGCAGGCAATAGTATGCCGCTGATCGACCCGGATCGACCAAACTAGTTGTTTTTCTGGGTTTTCCCGGCTTCCGTTGAGTCCGATCCTGGAGCTGCTTGTGTTATCTAGTCCAGTTTTTTGCGAGGAATCCAATGGTGTGCTTCTCTCTTCGATCGGACGCTCCTGGATACCGGGATAAAGAACGGCAGTTGTGCGGTTTGGAAAAACTTTAACGGCTTATGGCGTTATGACCGTAAGCCCGATTTTTATAGTTTTTTCAGATTTCCCGTTTTTTCACGATTGCGCGTCGACCGGTATATTTACCCAATTGAATTTCCAAAATTTGAATAAACTCAATTTAATTTTGAAATTACGTTTCCGAAAAATAGCACTTTTTAAGTATGTTTTGATTTATGCTGTAACTTTGTTGTTTATGGGCCTAAAAATCTGATTTTTTCACCAAAAAATAGAGCGTGAGACACTGCACTGGACAATAAAAACCGTTACCTCGCGCTTTTCCTAGTTTAGGAAAAATTGCGTTCCAAAAACACTGAACTTTTCCGGAAAAAGGAATTTTACGATTTCTCCGGAATTAGTGGGCCGATTTTCACAATTCTTTCACTAGAACACTCGTCGAGTTTATCCGCTCCTTACTGACACTGTCGCGAATTTTTCCGGTACCCGCGAGGGGGACCCGACTGTGGGGACCCGGGGAATTCCGGTTGTATCTCCGCTTCCAGGGCCGGAAAAAATCCGGGATTTTTTGATCAAGTAAGGGCAAAGTACCCGTTACTTCGTGGCACTTTTCGTTACACAATTTCCCACACAAAAACTCGCGGCGTAAGCGCGCAAAGTTTTTGGGGGTAAAATTTTTCCGGTTTTTCCTCTATATCTTCCTCAATTTCCAGCGGATTTCCAAGCGGAAAACAGCGTTAGCTTCCTCGCGTCTTTCTGCGTCGTTTGATGTATTGAAACTGTTTTTTGCACTTAAATTGCACGCACGGTGATTTTTTAACGATTTTTCGCCACGCGGAGCTCTTTACAGGGCTTTTGCTTGCGTACGTTCACTGCGAGCGTTCAACAGAGACTGGTTAGGTTAGGTTAGGTTAGGTTAGGTTAGGTTAGGTTAGGTTAGGTTAGGTTAGGTTAGGTTAGGTTAGGTTAGGTTAGGTTAGGTTAGGTTAGGTTAGGTTAGGTTAGGTTAGGTTAGGTTAGGTTAGGTTAGGTTAGGTTGGCTCGATTTTGGCGAAAATTCGGAAATTTTGAGGACTGATATCTTCGGTGTCTGTAGGAGTTTCTCGGCGTGGTGCAGCTTGTTAGTAGCCTTTTTGAAGGCTCTATCGAACTGCCCATACCTGTTGTTGTTGTTGTTTACGGTTAAGTTTTTGTTGTTGTTTTTTTGTTTTTCTCACTCAAGTGGAAACCTCAAATCTCGCGATAACTTTTTTCCGTGTGAACGGATTTTGTCGCGGTCTTTGGACAAAAGTTGCCCCTTCGGGGGACCCTTCGGTCAGCCCATAGCAGCTGTTGCTGACATTTGTTATTTAGTTGTAATAAGTGTTTTTGTTGTTAGTTTTTTAAGAAAAATTGTTGTTTTTGTTATTAACTTCGGCGGTTGCTTCCGGATTTTGTCGTGGGCTGGCTCGGAAGAAGCCTCTTCGGAAGCTCTTTCAGTCAGCTCCGGACAACTTTTCGGTGGCACTTGCCGTTAAGCCGTAGTTTATGTTTATATTTTAAGTTTATAGGAAAATTTTTATTTTTCCTTGTTATTGTTATAGTACCGCTACCATACGGTAGTGACGGACTCATCACTACCGCGGGGGGCCGACAGGGCCACTACTGGCCATGTCGGACTCCACCGAAACTAGCGGAACCAGCCTAAGGGAGGACTCGGGGGGGCGCAAACTGTTAGCTAGCGTCCTCACTCGTTCGGCGGCCCGTAAGCGGCACGCCGCTATGGAGTCAACCGAGCAGACATTGTCGGAGGTCTCTCAGTCCTCCAGTAGGTATTTTGGACTTGTGTCCGATTCGGAGGCGGACGTGGGCGTGGAACCAGCGGTCCCGCCAAAAGTCCAGAAGTTCAAAAAAGGCCGCGGTGGAAAACTGTTCGGTCACGACGTAGGCATCTCGCGAGCTCGTCGCGAGCTTCGGGAGATGTCAGACTCCGACTCTGTAGTGTCCGTGAGGTCCTTCAGGTCGGCCAAATCGTCGGCAGGTTCCTTAGAGGAACTTACAAAAAAGGCGGAGGCTAATGCCACGGCAATTTTTGAGGTCGTCCGCAAATCGGGCAACCTAAAAGGCACATCTCAAAAAGAGATAAAGGAGAACACCCAGTCCATCCTCGATCTGATGGAGGCCGTTGCAGAGCGTAAGTCGTCCAGCGAAATGCGGCGACTGCGGGCTGACAACAAACGCCTCAGCGGCCTAGTCGCCGCCCTCACGGAGGAAGTGACGGCGCTCCGCAGGGCCTTCTCTGAAAAGCCCGGCAAGAAAAAGGCCCAACAACATTCTGCTGACGAGACAGAAATGGCTGTCTCGCAGCCACCGAGAGAGGTGTCTGAAACAGTGGCTGCTAGCCAGTCGCTGTCTCGGGCAGAATTCCTTGAGGCCTTCTCTTCGTTCCAAGCGGAGATCATGAGTCACATAGGCGGCATGGTAAATGCGCGCCTAGAAGGGTTAGAGGTAGACGGGAGGCTGCTCCCGGCGCAGCCGATTCGGCCACCGTTGATGGCGGATCGCAGAGCGAAGAGTCGCTCTGCGGCCGCTCAATCGAGCTCGGTGGCAACCCTCACTCCCCCGGCCAATCTGCCTAAAAAGGCGAGGGAGGTGAAGGCGGCAAAGCCTCTAACAAGCAAGACTCCCGTGCCGGAGGCCGGGCCCTCGGCTGAGACAGGTGGAGCTACCGGAGGCTGGACCGAGGTCGTCAAGCGGAAGAAGCGTCCCCCTGTCGCCCCAGCACCAAAGGCGCCTAAAGTTAGCGCCCCCAAGCTCCCAAAGGAGCCCAAGTCTCTGGCCGTAGTGGTCGCCTTGAAGCCAGAGGCATTGAAGAACGGCGCCACATACAATGAGGCGATCACGCGGACCAAGGCCTCGGTGTCCTTAGAGGAGCTGGGAATTGGTGCTGCCAAATTCCGCACTGGCGTCACGGGGGCTCGAATCCTCGAGCTCCCCAAGGAGACCACCGCTGCGCAGGCAGATACTCTGGCAGCCAGAATTAGTGCTGTTCTGGGCGACTCTGCAAAAGTGACCCGCCCAACGAAGTCGGTCGACATCCGAGTCAACGGTCTCGATGACTCGGTGTCGGCCGAAGATGTAAAGGCAGCTCTGGCCCGCAGCACAGGCTGCACCGCCGAATTGTTTAGGGTGGGTAGGGTGCACCCGGGTCTCCGCGGCATGGGCTCGGCTTTCGCCTCCTGCCCGATCGAGGCAGCTAAAAAGCTGGCAGCGGTCGGCCGACTGACGGTGGGGTGGAGCTCTGCCTCCGTTCACCTCATTGAGCAGCGGCCGATGCGCTGCTTCAGATGTATGGGGCTGGGTCACCCAGTGGCTCGATGCCCATCAAAAAAGGACCGCAGTGGTCTTTGTTACCGCTGCGGTTCAGACGGGCATACCGCCACCAACTGCGAGGCGGCTCACAAATGCGCTGTTTGTACGGATGCCGGGCTCCCGGCCAGTCACCGCATGGGGGGCATCAATTGTTCCCCACCTGCGATAAGGGGCCGTCTTATAACAGATCGCAAAGGCGTTGAAACAGGGGTCACCCCTGTTGCAAGAGAGGAGCCAATGGAGACCGCCAATGTCCAGTAGGCCCAACACAAAGTTCCTCCAGGTGAATGTAAACCACTCCGCTGGGGCACAAGACCTTCTGTGCCAGGCCATGGCGGAGTGGGGAATTCATCTGGCGGTGGTGGCGGAGCCATATTACGTCCCCCAGAACCACCGCTGGTTGGGGGACCTGGATGGCTCCGCTGCCGTTGTGGTGATGGCTGGCGGTGAGGCTCCTCCTCTCTCGCTCAGAGAGAGAGGCTCCGGATTTGTGGCAGCGAACTGGGGGAGAATGGTGGTCGTGTCCACCTACTTCTCCCCCAACCGCGGTCGGGCGGACTTTGAAGTCTTCCTGGCTGCGGTGGAAGGAGTGGTGAGGCGTGCGGCCCCACTCCCAGTTTTGGTGGCGGGGGATCTAAATGCCAAATCCACGGCTTGGGGGTCCCCTAGTACGGACGTGAGGGGGAGGTTGGTGGAGGCTTGGGCGTTGGGCCTGGGGCTTCAGGTCCTCAACCAGGGCACCTCCCCCACGTGCGTACGGTGGCAGGGTACGTCCATAGTCGACGTAACCTTCGCCACCGCTGCCCTCGCTGCCCAAATCCGGGACTGGAAGGTAGAGGAAGACGTGGAGACCCTATCGGACCACCTCTATGTCCGATACGAGGTCTCCACGCTGGCCGCTAGGGCCCCACAGCGTCGGGATGCCACGGCAGGTGCCGCCTTTCCCAGGTGGGCACTTGCCAAGCTCCGCCCGGAAGTGGCGGAGGAGGCCGCGATGGTGAGGGATTGGTCTCCCCTTCCCCCTCACCTCGCAGGGGATCCCGACGGCATGGCCGACTACTTCGCAGACGACCTTCGCGAAGTATGCAATGCGGCCATGCCACTGTGGCGCCCTCCTCCTCGTTGGAGGAGGGTGTACTGGTGGGCGCAGGAGATCGCCTCCCTGCGCTCAGAGTGCCTAGCGGCCAGACGGGCGCTACTTCGTTGCCGGAGAAGGCGTTCCAGGAGGACGCCTGACGAGGAGGTCCTCCTTCGGCAGGCGTACAGGGAGGCTCACAAAGCCCTGCAGAAGGGTATCTGCAGGGCCAAAGAAGAGGCCCATGAGCGCTTCCTGGCCCTCCTGGACGCTGACCCCTGGGGTCGTCCGTACAGGACTGTGAGGGGGAAGTTCGCATCTACCTCCCCCTCCACGGCTAACCTCGATCCGCAGCTGCTCGACAAGGTCGTGGGGTCTCTTTTCCCAAACCCCGGCCCTTTCGAGCCCCCCTTGATGGAGCCTCCAGGACCACTCCCGGAGGCGCCGCTACAGGGCCCTCCCGTCTCGGACGTCGAGTTTGAGGCGGTGAGGGAGCGGATCGGGAGGAAGAGGACGGCCCCGGGGCCCGACGGAGTCCCAGCCAAGGCCCTGGCGATTGCGCTGGGGCCACTGGAGGTCAGGTTCCGGGCGTTACTTGACGCGTGCATCGCCCGGGGCAAATTCCCGGGGAGGTGGAAGGTGGGGCGGCTCTGTCTTCTCCGCAAGGAGGGTCGCCCTGCCGACTCCCCGGCGGGGTACCGACCGGTGGTCTTGCTCGACGATTCCGGCAAAGCCTTTGAAAGGATCATGGCCCGTCGGATCGTCGAGCACCTAGAGACGGAGGGGCCGAACCTGGACGATCACCAGTTCGGCTTCCGCACCGGTCGGTCCACCATGGACGCAGTGGGCCTCCTCAAGAGCTGGACCGAGGAGGCCGCCACTAAGGGGGAGGTTGTTGTTGCGGTGTCGCTTGACATCCGCAACGCCTTCAACAGCCTCCCCCACGAATGCATTAAGGCGGCACTCCGATACCATCGAGTGCCGTCCTACCTTTGCGCCCTCGTCGATGACTACCTCGCTGAGCGGGTAGTGTTGTATGAGGGCGCGGACGGGAGAGTTCTCCACAGACCGATGGCGGTAGGGGTGCCTCAGGGGGCCGTGCTCGGCCCTTTTCTTTGGAATTTGGGGTACAATTGGGTCCTGCGAGGCAATCTCCTTCCCAAAATG
Organism: Synanthedon vespiformis; assembly: GCA_918317495.1. Taxonomy (NCBI): domain Eukaryota; kingdom Metazoa; phylum Arthropoda; class Insecta; order Lepidoptera; family Sesiidae; genus Synanthedon; species Synanthedon vespiformis. The sequence goes on along the minus strand of OU906954.1, from coordinate 27,958 downwards.
GAGATTGCCTGCTTTGCCGACGACACCTTAGTCGCGGCAAGAGCGCAGTCGTGGGAGAAGGCAGCTCACTTAGCGTCGGCCGGCACCTCGTTGGTCGTCCGGCGCATCCAGCTGCTCGGGTTGGAGGTGGCCCTAGATAAAACTAGGGCCATGGGTTTCCACCCCCCACGCCGCAGGATCCCTCCGGGGCTCCGCGTCCGAGTGGAGGGGGTCCGGATCGAGGTCGAGAGGCACTTCAAGTACCTCGGCCTCACACTGGACCCTCGCTGGAGTTTCGAGGAGCACTTCAAGCTCCTCGCTCCACGGCTGATCGCAGCCGCGGCCGCACTCGGACGGCTCCTCCCAAATCAGGGAGGACCGAACTCGGCGTGCCGTCGGCTTTATCACGGGGTGATAAGGTCGATGGCACTTTACGGAGCCCCGGTCTGGGCGGAGTGTCTCGCCCCGCGCACCCGGGCTCTCCTGCGACAACCTCAAAGGGTCATGGCGACCCGGGCCGTGCGGGCCTACCGCACGGTCAGTCATGGGGCTGCCTGCGTGTTAGCAGGCACCCTCCCGTGGGATGTCGATGCCCTGGTTCTGTCCCAGGTGCATCGGCATCGGGTCGCCGCCAGGGCCCTCGGAGGAAGACCCGTTGCCGAGGACGTGCAACGGGTCCGCGCAGAGGCGCAGGAGAGAGCCTTGGACGACTGGGGCGAGATACTCCGCAACCCTACCGCCGGTCACCGGACGATCATTGCGATCCGTCCGGTACTCGAGGAATGGGTGAGGCGTCGACATGGCAGCCTCACCTTCCACATGGTGCAGATAATGACCGGGCACGGCTGCTTCGGTCATTATCTGCACCGCATCCATAGGGAGGACTCGCCGCAGTGTCATCACTGCGGCGATCCCGATGACACGGCCGAGCATACGCTCCAGGTATGCTCGGCCTGGGGTCCCCAGCGCCGGGAGTTAAGAGCGGCGCTGGGCGGTGGGGACGTCTCGCTGTCAAGTATGGTAGAAGCCATGCTTGACGGCGAGGCCACCTGGAGAGCTGTATCCTCCTTCTGTGACACTGTAATGTCGCAGAAGGAGGAGGCTGAGAGGGAGCGAGAGGAAGCGGCTGGTCTCGCTTCCCTCAGACGCAGACGGCTGGGCAGGAGAAGGCGGGCATTCCAAGCCCGTCTTTAAATGTCCATTGGGGACCTGCACACATGGTTGGCTAACTGTGTGTGCCTGCACAAGGTCCCCCCGTCTGGGGATTGCCTGGGTGTCTCCGGGCAATCCTCCGTTGGCGTTAGCCTAGCCAACAATGGCTAGGCGGCCCTGGGGTGGATCGGAGTTGTTGCTTCGGCAGAGCCCGGTCCACCCCGCTCAAAGGGCAAGGAGGCACCGGGGAGTTTTAGTGGGTAGGGGCCAGCATCGCTATGATTAGCATAGCGAACCGCTGGTCGACCCCCACATACCCCTGCCGCCTAGCCAGCGGCAGGAAATCTGTAAAAGGATTTCTCCTCGTCAAAAAAAAAAAAAAAAAAAAAAAAAAAAAAAAAAGGTTAGGTTAGGTTAGGTTAGGTTAGGTTAGGTTAGGTTAGGTTAGGTTAGGTTAGGTTAGGTTAGGTTAGGTTAGGTTAGGTTAGGTTAGGTTAGGTTAGGTTAGGTTAGGTTAGGTTAGGTTAGGTTAGGTTGAGGTTAGGTTTCACGGGGGTGGTGCGCTCCATGGCGCTCTACGGCGCGCCTGTGTGGGCGGACGCCCTGGATCGCCACAACGTCACGCTCCTGAGAAGATCTCAGCGCGTGATGGCAACCAGGGTGATACGCGGATACCGCACGATATCGTGCGATGCCGCGTGCGTTATGGCGGGTACCCCCCCGTGGGACCTGGAGGCCGAGGTTCTGTCCTCGGTCTACGAAAGTCGAGCGGCAGCTCGCAGTCGGGGCGTTGCTGGTCCCCTACCGGAGGAAGTGCGTCGCACGGCGCAGCGAGTCGCACTGGCGCGGTGGGCCGAGAGGCTCGCCGAGCCTACCGCTGGCGTTCTCACCATCCAGGCCATCAGACCGGTCCTGGAGCAGTGGTGCAGACGCAAGAGGGGTACAATTACATTTAGGCTTGCACAGATTCTGTCGGGGCATGGTTGCTTCGGCAGATATCTGTGCAACATCGCCAGACGAGAGGCGACACCCTCTTGCCACCACTGCGGTGGCCTGGAGGATACCGCCCAGCACACGCTGCAAGAATGCCCGGCATGGGACCGGCAACGGGGCGACCTAACGTCCGTTTTAGGAGAAGACCTCTCGCTGGCGGCCGTGGTTCTGTCCATGGTCGGCAGCAAAGAGGCCTGGCAGGCTATGGTCTCCTTCAGCGAGGAAGTTCTCTTGCTGAAGGAGGCGGCGGAGCGAACGAGGGAGGATGCCGCCCTCGCTGACGACATCCGTCGTAAACGACCCGGGAGGCGGAGGAGGCTGTACGGCCGACTCCAAGCGCTCCCGTGATCAGCCGGAGGGTGGGTGGATATGGGGATCCGCTCGCCTACCAACCTGGCCCTGGTGAAAGACGTGCTCGTGTTCCGGCACGTCTTCCCATACACCCGGGGAGGAGGGAGCCTACCATCCCTCCTCCTACCGATGACCTCATTGAGGTGCCCGATCTGGGCTAACGCAGGCGGGAGAGCAGGACGAAATACTCGCGTTGACACCTCTCTCCCGCCCCACATGCGTGCGTGGCCAAGGAACACCGTGGGGTTTTAGCGGGTAGAAATCCCGCATATCCTGCCAGCACCCCATTGCTGGCAGTGAATCAGGATCGCTGATTTCCCCACGTAAAAAAAAAAAAAAAAAAAAAAGGTTGAGGTTAGGTTGAGGTTAGGTTGAAAAATTCGGTATTTTTGAGGACTGATATCTTCGGTGTCTGTAGGAGTTTCTCGGCGTGGTGCAGCTTGTTAGTAGCCTTTTTGAAGGCTCTATCGAACTGCCCATACCAGTTGTTGTTATTGTTTACGGTTAAGTTTTTGTTGTTGTTTTTTTGTTTTTCTCACTCAATTTGAAACCTCAAATCTCGCGATAACTTTTTTCCGTGTGAACGGATTTTGTCGCGGTCTTTGGACAAAAGTTGCCCCTTCGGGGGACCCTTCGGTCAGCCCATAGCAGCTGTTGCTGACATTTGTTGTTTAGTTGTAATAAGTGTTTTTGTTGTTAGTTTTTTAAGTAAAATTGTTGTTTTTGTTATTTACTTCGGCGGTTGCTTCCGGATTTTGTCGTGGGCTGGCTCGGAAGAAGCCTCTTCGGAAGCTCTTTCAGTCAGCTCCAGACAACTTTTCGGTGGCACTTGCCGTTAAGCGGTAGTTTATGTTTATATTGTTAGTTTATAGGAAAATTTTGATTTTCCTTTGTTATTGTTGTAGCACCGCTACCATACGGTAGTGACGGACTCATTACTACCGCGGGGGGCCGACAGGGCCACTACTGGCCATGTCGGACTCCACCGAAACTAGCGGAACCAGCCTAAGGGAGGACTCGGGGGGGCGCAAACTGTTAGCTAGCGTCCTCACTCGCTCGGCGGCCCGTAAGCGGCACGCCGCTAAGGAGTCAACCGAGCAGGCATTGTCGGAGGTCTCTCAGTCCTCCAGTAGGTATTTCGGACTGGGGTCCGATTCGGAGGCGGACGTGGGCGTGGAACCAGCGGTCCCGCCTAAAGTCCAGAAGTTTAAGAAAGGCCGTGGTGGAAAACTGTTCGGTCACGACGTAGGCATCTCGCGAGCTCGTCGTGAGCTTCGGGAGATGTCAGACTCCGACTCCGTAGTGTCCGTGAGGTCCTTCAGGTCGGCCAAATCGTCGGCAGGTTCCTTAGAGGAACTTACGAAAAAGGCGGAGGCTAATGCCACGGCAATTTTTGAGGTCGTTCGCAAATCGGGCAACCTAAAAGGCACATCTCAAAAAGAAATAAAGGAGAACACCCAGTCCATCCTCGATCTGATGGAGGCCGTTGCAGAGCGTAAGTCGTCGAGCGAAATTCGGCGACTGCGGGCCGACAACAAACGCCTCAGCGGCCTAGTCGCCGCCCTCACGGAGGAAGTGACGGCGCTCCGCAGGGCCTTCTCTGAAAAGCCCGGCAAGAAAAAGGCCCAACAACATTCTGCTGATGAGATGGAATCATTGGCTATCTCGCAACCACCGAGGGAGGTGCCTGAAACAGTGGCTGCTAGCCAGTCGCTGTCTCGGGCAGAATTCCTCGATGCCTTCTCCTCGCTCCAAGCGGAGATCATGAGCCAAATAGGCGTCATGGTGAATGCGCGCCTAGACGGGTTGGAGGTAGACGGGAGGCTGCTCCCGGCGCAGCCGATTCGGCCACCGTTGATGGCGGATCGCAAAGCGAAGAGTCGCTCTGCGGCCGCTCAGTCGAGCTCGGTGGCAACCCTCACCCCCCCGGCCAATCTGCCTAAAAAGGCGAGGGAGGTGAAGGCAGCAAAGCCTCTGACAAGCAAGACTCCCGTGCCGGAGGCCGGGCCCTCGGCTGAGTCAGGTGGAGCTACCGGAGGCTGGACCGAGGTCGTAAAGCGGAAGAAGCGTCCCCCTGTCGCCCCAGCACCAAAGGCGTCTAAAGCTAGCGCCCCCAAGCTCCCAAAGGAGCCCAAGTCTCTGGCCGTAGTGGTCGCCTTGAAGCCAGAGGCATTGAAGAAGGGCGCCACATACAATGAGGCGATCACGCGGACCAAGGCCTCGGTGTCCTTAGAGGAGCTGGGAATTGGTGCTGCCAAATTCCGCACTGGCGTCACGGGGGCTCGAATCCTCGAGCTCCCCAAGGAGACCACCGCTGCGCAAGCGGATACTCTGGCAGCCAGAATTAGTGCCGTTCTGGGCGACTCTGCAAAAGTGACCCGCCCAACGAAGTCGGTCGACATCCGAGTCAACGGTCTCGATGACTCGGTGTCGGCCGAAGATGTAAAGGCAGCTCTGGCCCGCAGCACAGGCTGCACCGCCGAATTGTTTAGGGTGGGTAGGGTGCACCCGGGTCTCCGCGGCATGGGCTCGGCTTTCGCCTCCTGCCCGATCGAGGCAGCTAAAAAGCTGGCAGCGGTCGGCCGACTGACGGTGGGGTGGAGCTCTGCCTCCGTTCACCTCATTGAGCAGCGGCCGATGCGCTGCTTCAGATGTATGGGGCTGGGTCACCCAGTGGCTCGATGCCCATCGAAAAAGGACCGCAGTGGTCTTTGTTACCGCTGCGGTTCTGACGGGCATACCGCCACCAACTGCGAGGCGGCTTACAAATGCGCTGTATGTACTGACGCCGGGCTCCCGGCCAGTCACCGCATGGGGGGGCTCAATTGTTCCCCTCCTGCGACAAGGGGCCGTCTTGTAACAGATCGCAAGGGCGCTAAAACAGGGGTCACCCCTGATGCTAGAGAGGAGCCAATGGAAACCGCCAATGTCCAGTAGGCCCACCACAAAGTTCCTCCAGGTGAATGCTAACCACTCCGCTGGGGCACAAGACCTTCTGTGCCAGGCCATGGCGGAGTGGGGAATTCATCTGGCGGTGGTGGCGGAGCCATATTACGTCCCCAAGAACCACCGCTGGTTGGGGGACCTGGATGGCTCCGCTGCCGTTGTGGTGACGGCCGGCGGTGAGGCTCCTCCTCTCTCGCTCAGAGAGAGAGGCTCCGGATTTGTGGCAGCGAACTGGGGGAGTATGGTGGTCGTATCCACCTACTTCTCCCCTAACCGCGGTCGGGCGGACTTTGAGGTCTTCCTGGCTGCGGTGGAAGGAGTGGTGAGGCGTGCGGCCCCACTCCCAGTTTTGGTGGCGGGGGACCTAAATGCCAAATCCACGGCTTGGGGGTCCCCTAGTACGGACGTGAGGGGGAGGTTGGTGGAGGCTTGGGCGTTGGGCCTGGGGCTTCAGGTCCTCAACCAGGGCACCTCCCCCACGTGCGTACGGTGGCAAGGTACGTCTATTGTCGACGTATCCTTCGCCACCGCTGCCCTCGCTGCCCAAATCCGGGACTGGAAGGTAGAGGAAGACGTGGAGACCCTATCGGACCACCTCTATGTCCGATACGAGGTCTCCACGCTGGCCGCTAGGGCCCCACAGCGTCGGGATGCCACGGCAGGTGCCGCCTTTCCCAGGTGGGCACTTGCCAAGCTCCGCCCGGAAGTGGCGGAGGAGGCCGCGATGGTGAGGGATTGGTCTCCCCTTCCCCCTCACCTCGCAGGGGATCCCGACGGCATGGCCGACTACTTCGCAGACGACCTTCGCGAAGTATGCAATGCGGCCATGCCACTGTGGCGCCCTCCTCCTCGTTGGAGGAGGGTGTACTGGTGGGCGCAGGAGATCGCCTCCCTGCGCTCAGAGTGCCTAGCGGCCAGACGGGCGCTACTTCGTTGCCGGAGAAGGCGTTCCAGGAGGACGCCTGACGAGGAGGTCCTCCTTCGGCAGGCGTACAGGGAGGCTCACAAAGCCCTGCAGAAGGGTATCTGCAGGGCCAAAGAAGAGGCCCATGAGCGCTTCCTGGCCCTCCTGGACGCTGACCCCTGGGGTCGTCCGTACAGGACTGTGAGGGGGAAGTTCGCATCTACCTCCCCCTCCACGGCTAACCTCGATCCGCAGCTGCTCGACAAGGTCGTGGGGTCTCTTTTCCCAAACCCCGGCCCTTTCGAGCCCCCCTTGATGGAGCCTCCAGGACCACTCCCGGAGGCGCCGCTACAGGGCCCTCCCGTCTCGGACGTCGAGTTTGAGGCGGTGAGGGAGCGGATCGGGAGGAAGAGGACGGCCCCGGGGCCCGACGGAGTCCCAGCCAAGGCCCTGGCGATTGCGCTGGGGCCACTGGAGGTCAGGTTCCGGGCGTTACTTGACGCGTGCATCGCCCGGGGCAAATTCCCGGGGAGGTGGAAGGTGGGGCGGCTCTGTCTTCTCCGCAAGGAGGGTCGCCCTGCCGACTCCCCGGCGGGGTACCGACCGGTGGTCTTGCTCGACGATTCCGGCAAAGCCTTTGAAAGGATCATGGCCCGTCGGATCGTCGAGCACCTAGAGACGGAGGGGCCGAACCTGGACGATCACCAGTTCGGCTTCCGCACCGGTCGGTCCACCATGGACGCAGTGGGCCTCCTCAAGAGCTGGACCGAGGAGGCCGCCACTAAGGGGGAGGTTGTTGTTGCGGTGTCGCTTGACATCCGCAACGCCTTCAACAGCCTCCCCCACGAATGCATTAAGGCGGCACTCCGATACCATCGAGTGCCGTCCTACCTTTGCGCCCTCGTCGATGACTACCTCGCTGAGCGGGTAGTGTTGTATGAGGGCGCGGACGGGAGAGTTCTCCACAGACCGATGGCGGTAGGGGTGCCTCAGGGGGCCGTGCTCGGCCCTTTTCTTTGGAATTTGGGGTACAATTGGGTCCTGCGAGGCAATCTCCTTCCCAAAATGGAGATTGCCTGCTTTGCCGACGACACCTTAGTCGCGGCAAGAGCGCAGTCGTGGGAGAAGGCAGCTCACTTAGCGTCGGCCGGCACCTCGTTGGTCGTCCGGCGCATCCAGCTGCTCGGGTTGGAGGTGGCCCTAGATAAAACTAGGGCCATGGGTTTCCACCCCCCACGCCGCAGGATCCCTCCGGGGCTCCGCGTCCGAGTGGAGGGGGTCCGGATCGAGGTCGAGAGGCACTTCAAGTACCTCGGCCTCACACTGGACCCTCGCTGGAGTTTCGAGGAGCACTTCAAGCTCCTCGCTCCACGGCTGATCGCAGCCGCGGCCGCACTCGGACGGCTCCTCCCAAATCAGGGAGGACCGAACTCGGCGTGCCGTCGGCTTTATCACGGGGTGATAAGGTCGATGGCACTTTACGGAGCCCCGGTCTGGGCGGAGTGTCTCGCCCCGCGCACCCGGGCTCTCCTGCGACAACCTCAAAGGGTCATGGCGACCCGGGCCGTGCGGGCCTACCGCACGGTCAGTCATGGGGCTGCCTGCGTGTTAGCAGGCACCCTCCCGTGGGATGTCGATGCCCTGGTTCTGTCCCAGGTGCATCGGCATCGGGTCGCCGCCAGGGCCCTCGGAGGAAGACCCGTTGCCGAGGACGTGCAACGGGTCCGCGCAGAGGCGCAGGAGAGAGCCTTGGACGACTGGGGCGAGATACTCCGCAACCCTACCGCCGGTCACCGGACGATCATTGCGATCCGTCCGGTACTCGAGGAATGGGTGAGGCGTCGACATGGCAGCCTCACCTTCCACATGGTGCAGATAATGACCGGGCACGGCTGCTTCGGTCATTATCTGCACCGCATCCATAGGGAGGACTCGCCGCAGTGTCATCACTGCGGCGATCCCGATGACACGGCCGAGCATACGCTCCAGGTATGCTCGGCCTGGGGTCCCCAGCGCCGGGAGTTAAGAGCGGCGCTGGGCGGTGGGGACGTCTCGCTGTCAAGTATGGTAGAAGCCATGCTTGACGGCGAGGCCACCTGGAGAGCTGTATCCTCCTTCTGTGACACTGTAATGTCGCAGAAGGAGGAGGCTGAGAGGGAGCGAGAGGAAGCGGCTGGTCTCGCTTCCCTCAGACGCAGACGGCTGGGCAGGAGAAGGCGGGCATTCCAAGCCCGTCTTTAAATGTCCATTGGGGACCTGCACACATGGTTGGCTAACTGTGTGTGCCTGCACAAGGTCCCCCCGTCTGGGGATTGCCTGGGTGTCTCCGGGCAATCCTCCGTTGGCGTTAGCCTAGCCAACAATGGCTAGGCGGCCCTGGGGTGGATCGGAGTTGTTGCTTCGGCAGAGCCCGGTCCACCCCGCTCAAAGGGCAAGGAGGCACCGGGGAGTTTTAGTGGGTAGGGGCCAGCATCGCTATGATTAGCATAGCGAACCGCTGGTCGACCCCCACATACCCCTGCCGCCTAGCCAGCGGCAGGAAATCTGTAAAAGGATTTCTCCTCGTCAAAAAAAAAAAAAAAAAAAAAAAAAAAAAAAAAAGGTTAGGTTAGGTTAGGTTAGGTTAGGTTAGGTTAGGTTAGGTTAGGTTAGGTTAGGTTAGGTTAGGTTAGGTTAGGTTAGGTTAGGTTAGGTTAGGTTAGGTTAGGTTAGGTTAGGTTAGGTTAGGTTAGGTTGAGGTTAGGTTTCACGGGGGTGGTGCGCTCCATGGCGCTCTACGGCGCGCCTGTGTGGGCGGACGCCCTGGATCGCCACAACGTCACGCTCCTGAGAAGATCTCAGCGCGTGATGGCAACCAGGGTGATACGCGGATACCGCACGATATCGTGCGATGCCGCGTGCGTTATGGCGGGTACCCCCCCGTGGGACCTGGAGGCCGAGGTTCTGTCCTCGGTCTACGAAAGTCGAGCGGCAGCTCGCAGTCGGGGCGTTGCTGGTCCCCTACCGGAGGAAGTGCGTCGCACGGCGCAGCGAGTCGCACTGGCGCGGTGGGCCGAGAGGCTCGCCGAGCCTACCGCTGGCGTTCTCACCATCCAGGCCATCAGACCGGTCCTGGAGCAGTGGTGCAGACGCAAGAGGGGTACAATTACATTTAGGCTTGCACAGATTCTGTCGGGGCATGGTTGCTTCGGCAGATATCTGTGCAACATCGCCAGACGAGAGGCGACACCCTCTTGCCACCACTGCGGTGGCCTGGAGGATACCGCCCAGCACACGCTGCAAGAATGCCCGGCATGGGACCGGCAACGGGGCGACCTAACGTCCGTTTTAGGAGAAGACCTCTCGCTGGCGGCCGTGGTTCTGTCCATGGTCGGCAGCAAAGAGGCCTGGCAGGCTATGGTCTCCTTCAGCGAGGAAGTTCTCTTGCTGAAGGAGGCGGCGGAGCGAACGAGGGAGGATGCCGCCCTCGCTGACGACATCCGTCGTAAACGACCCGGGAGGCGGAGGAGGCTGTACGGCCGACTCCAAGCGCTCCCGTGATCAGCCGGAGGGTGGGTGGATATGGGGATCCGCTCGCCTACCAACCTGGCCCTGGTGAAAGACGTGCTCGTGTTCCGGCACGTCTTCCCATACACCCGGGGAGGAGGGAGCCTACCATCCCTCCTCCTACCGATGACCTCATTGAGGTGCCCGATCTGGGCTAACGCAGGCGGGAGAGCAGGACGAAATACTCGCGTTGACACCTCTCTCCCGCCCCACATGCGTGCGTGGCCAAGGAACACCGTGGGGTTTTAGCGGGTAGAAATCCCGCATATCCTGCCAGCACCCCATTGCTGGCAGTGAATCAGGATCGCTGATTTCCCCACGTAAAAAAAAAAAAAAAAAAAAAAGGTTGAGGTTAGGTTGAGGTTAGGTTGAAAAATTCGGTATTTTTGAGGACTGATATCTTCGGTGTCTGTAGGAGTTTCTCGGCGTGGTGCAGCTTGTTAGTAGCCTTTTTGAAGGCTCTATCGAACTGCCCATACCAGTTGTTGTTATTGTTTACGGTTAAGTTTTTGTTGTTGTTTTTTTGTTTTTCTCACTCAATTTGAAACCTCAAATCTCGCGATAACTTTTTTCCGTGTGAACGGATTTTGTCGCGGTCTTTGGACAAAAGTTGCCCCTTCGGGGGACCCTTCGGTCAGCCCATAGCAGCTGTTGCTGACATTTGTTGTTTAGTTGTAATAAGTGTTTTTGTTGTTAGTTTTTTAAGTAAAATTGTTGTTTTTGTTATTTACTTCGGCGGTTGCTTCCGGATTTTGTCGTGGGCTGGCTCGGAAGAAGCCTCTTCGGAAGCTCTTTCAGTCAGCTCCAGACAACTTTTCGGTGGCACTTGCCGTTAAGCGGTAGTTTATGTTTATATTGTTAGTTTATAGGAAAATTTTGATTTTCCTTTGTTATTGTTGTAGCACCGCTACCATACGGTAGTGACGGACTCATTACTACCGCGGGGGGCCGACAGGGCCACTACTGGCCATGTCGGACTCCACCGAAACTAGCGGAACCAGCCTAAGGGAGGACTCGGGGGGGCGCAAACTGTTAGCTAGCGTCCTCACTCGCTCGGCGGCCCGTAAGCGGCACGCCGCTAAGGAGTCAACCGAGCAGGCATTGTCGGAGGTCTCTCAGTCCTCCAGTAGGTATTTCGGACTGGGGTCCGATTCGGAGGCGGACGTGGGCGTGGAACCAGCGGTCCCGCCTAAAGTCCAGAAGTTTAAGAAAGGCCGTGGTGGAAAACTGTTCGGTCACGACGTAGGCATCTCGCGAGCTCGTCGTGAGCTTCGGGAGATGTCAGACTCCGACTCCGTAGTGTCCGTGAGGTCCTTCAGGTCGGCCAAATCGTCGGCAGGTTCCTTAGAGGAACTTACGAAAAAGGCGGAGGCTAATGCCACGGCAATTTTTGAGGTCGTTCGCAAATCGGGCAACCTAAAAGGCACATCTCAAAAAGAAATAAAGGAGAACACCCAGTCCATCCTCGATCTGATGGAGGCCGTTGCAGAGCGTAAGTCGTCGAGCGAAATTCGGCGACTGCGGGCCGACAACAAACGCCTCAGCGGCCTAGTCGCCGCCCTCACGGAGGAAGTGACGGCGCTCCGCAGGGCCTTCTCTGAAAAGCCCGGCAAGAAAAAGGCCCAACAACATTCTGCTGATGAGATGGAATCATTGGCTATCTCGCAACCACCGAGGGAGGTGCCTGAAACAGTGGCTGCTAGCCAGTCGCTGTCTCGGGCAGAATTCCTCGATGCCTTCTCCTCGCTCCAAGCGGAGATCATGAGCCAAATAGGCGTCATGGTGAATGCGCGCCTAGACGGGTTGGAGGTAGACGGGAGGCTGCTCCCGGCGCAGCCGATTCGGCCACCGTTGATGGCGGATCGCAAAGCGAAGAGTCGCTCTGCGGCCGCTCAGTCGAGCTCGGTGGCAACCCTCACCCCCCCGGCCAATCTGCCTAAAAAGGCGAGGGAGGTGAAGGCAGCAAAGCCTCTGACAAGCAAGACTCCCGTGCCGGAGGCCGGGCCCTCGGCTGAGTCAGGTGGAGCTACCGGAGGCTGGACCGAGGTCGTAAAGCGGAAGAAGCGTCCCCCTGTCGCCCCAGCACCAAAGGCGTCTAAAGCTAGCGCCCCCAAGCTCCCAAAGGAGCCCAAGTCTCTGGCCGTAGTGGTCGCCTTGAAGCCAGAGGCATTGAAGAAGGGCGCCACATACAATGAGGCGATCACGCGGACCAAGGCCTCGGTGTCCTTAGAGGAGCTGGGAATTGGTGCTGCCAAATTCCGCACTGGCGTCACGGGGGCTCGAATCCTCGAGCTCCCCAAGGAGACCACCGCTGCGCAAGCGGATACTCTGGCAGCCAGAATTAGTGCCGTTCTGGGCGACTCTGCAAAAGTGACCCGCCCAACGAAGTCGGTCGACATCCGAGTCAACGGTCTCGATGACTCGGTGTCGGCCGAAGATGTAAAGGCAGCTCTGGCCCGCAGCACAGGCTGCACCGCCGAATTGTTTAGGGTGGGTAGGGTGCACCCGGGTCTCCGCGGCATGGGCTCGGCTTTCGCCTCCTGCCCGATCGAGGCAGCTAAAAAGCTGGCAGCGGTCGGCCGACTGACGGTGGGGTGGAGCTCTGCCTCCGTTCACCTCATTGAGCAGCGGCCGATGCGCTGCTTCAGATGTATGGGGCTGGGTCACCCAGTGGCTCGATGCCCATCGAAAAAGGACCGCAGTGGTCTTTGTTACCGCTGCGGTTCTGACGGGCATACCGCCACCAACTGCGAGGCGGCTTACAAATGCGCTGTATGTACTGACGCCGGGCTCCCGGCCAGTCACCGCATGGGGGGGCTCAATTGTTCCCCTCCTGCGACAAGGGGCCGTCTTGTAACAGATCGCAAGGGCGCTAAAACAGGGGTCACCCCTGATGCTAGAGAGGAGCCAATGGAAACCGCCAATGTCCAGTAGGCCCACCACAAAGTTCCTCCAGGTGAATGCTAACCACTCCGCTGGGGCACAAGACCTTCTGTGCCAGGCCATGGCGGAGTGGGGAATTCATCTGGCGGTGGTGGCGGAGCCATATTACGTCCCCAAGAACCACCGCTGGTTGGGGGACCTGGATGGCTCCGCTGCCGTTGTGGTGACGGCCGGCGGTGAGGCTCCTCCTCTCTCGCTCAGAGAGAGAGGCTCCGGATTTGTGGCAGCGAACTGGGGGAGTATGGTGGTCGTATCCACCTACTTCTCCCCTAACCGCGGTCGGGCGGACTTTGAGGTCTTCCTGGCTGCGGTGGAAGGAGTGGTGAGGCGTGCGGCCCCACTCCCAGTTTTGGTGGCGGGGGACCTAAATGCCAAATCCACGGCTTGGGGGTCCCCTAGTACGGACGTGAGGGGGAGGTTGGTGGAGGCTTGGGCGTTGGGCCTGGGGCTTCAGGTCCTCAACCAGGGCACCTCCCCCACGTGCGTACGGTGGCAAGGTACGTCTATTGTCGACGTATCCTTCGCCACCGCTGCCCTCGCTGCCCAAATCCGGGACTGGAAGGTAGAGGAAGACGTGGAGACCCTATCGGACCACCTCTATGTCCGATACGAGGTCTCCACGCTGGCCGCTAGGGCCCCACAGCGTCGGGATGCCACGGCAGGTGCCGCCTTTCCCAGGTGGGCACTTGCCAAGCTCCGCCCGGAAGTGGCGGAGGAGGCCGCGATGGTGAGGGATTGGTCTCCCCTTCCCCCTCACCTCGCAGGGGATCCCGACGGCATGGCCGACTACTTCGCAGACGACCTTCGCGAAGTATGCAATGCGGCCATGCCACTGTGGCGCCCTCCTCCTCGTTGGAGGAGGGTGTACTGGTGGGCGCAGGAGATCGCCTCCCTGCGCTCAGAGTGCCTAGCGGCCAGACGGGCGCTACTTCGTTGCCGGAGAAGGCGTTCCAGGAGGACGCCTGACGAGGAGGTCCTCCTTCGGCAGGCGTACAGGGAGGCTCACAAAGCCCTGCAGAAGGGTATCTGCAGGGCCAAAGAAGAGGCCCATGAGCGCTTCCTGGCCCTCCTGGACGCTGACCCCTGGGGTCGTCCGTACAGGACCGTGAGGGGGAAGTTCGCATCTACCTCCCCCTCCACGGCTAACCTCGATCCGCAGCTGCTCGACAAGGTCGTGGGGTCTCTTTTCCCAAACCCCGGCCCTTTCGAGCCCCCCTTGATGGAGCCCCCAGGACCACTCCCGGAGGCGCCGCTACAGGGCCCTCCCGTCTCGGACGTCGAGTTTGAGGCGGTGAGGGAGCGGATCGGGAGGAAGAGGACGGCCCCGGGGCCCGACGGAGTCCCAGCCAAGGCCCTGGCGATTGCGCTGGGGCCACTGGAAGTCAGGTTCCGGGCGATACTTGATGCGTGCATCGCCCGGGGCAAATTCCCGGGGAGGTGGAAGGTGGGGCGGCTCTGTCTTCTCCGCAAGGAGGGTCGCCCTGCCGACTCCCCGGCGGGGTACCGACCGGTGGTCTTGCTCGACGATTCCGGCAAAGCCTTTGAAAGGATCATGGCCCGTCGGATCGTCGAGCACCTAGAGACGGAGGGGCCGAACCTGGACGATCACCAGTTCGGCTTCCGCACCGGTCGGTCCACCATGGACGCAGTGGGCCTCCTCAAGAGCTGGACCGAGGAGGCCGCCACGAAGGGGGAGGTTGTTGTTGCGGTGTCGCTTGACATCCGCAACGCCTTCAACAGCCTCCCCCACGAATGCATTAAGGCGGCACTCCGATACCATCGAGTGCCGTCCTACCTTTGCGCCCTCGTCGATGACTACCTCGCTGAGCGGGTAGTGTTGTACGAGGGCGCGGACGGGAGAGTTCTCCACAGACCGATGGCGGTAGGGGTGCCTCAGGGGGCCGTGCTCGGCCCTCTTCTCTGGAATTTGGGGTACAATTGGGTCCTGCGAGGCAATCTCCTTCCCAAAATGGAGATTGCCTGCTTTGCCGACGACACCTTAGTCGCGGCAAGAGCGCAGTCGTGGGAGAAGGCAGCTCACTTAGCGTCGGCCGGCACCTCGTTGGTCGTACGGCGCATCCAGCTGCTCGGGTTGGAGGTGGCCCTAGATAAAACTAGGGCCATGGGTTTCCACCCCCCACGCCGCAGGATCCCTCCGGGGCTCCGCGTCCGAGTGGAGGGGGTCCGGATCGAGGTCGAGAGGCACTTCAAGTACCTCGGCCTCACACTGGACCCTCGCTGGAGTTTCGAGGAGCACTTTAAGCTCCTCGCTCCACGGCTGATCGCAGCCGCAGCCGCACTCGGACGGCTCCTCCCAAATCAGGGAGGACCAAACTCGGCGTGCCGTCGGCTTTATCACGGGGTGATAAGGTCGATGGCACTTTACGGAGCCCCGGTCTGGGCGGAGTGTCTCGCTCCGCGCACCCGGGCTCTCCTGCGACAACCTCAAAGGGTCATGGCGACCCGGGCCGTGCGGGCCTACCGCACGGTCAGCCACGGGGCTGCCTGCGTGTTAGCAGGCACCCTCCCGTGGGATGTCGATGCCCTGGTTCTGTCCCAGGTGCATCGGCATCGGGTCGCCGCTAGGGCCCTCGGAGGCAGACCCGTTGCCGAGGACGTGCAACGGGTCCGCGCAGAGGCGCAGGAGAGAGCCTTGGACGACTGGGGCGAGGTACTCCGCAACCCTACCGCCGGTCACCGGACGATCATTGCGATCCGTCCGGTACTCGAGGAATGGGTGAGGCGTCGACATGGCAGCCTCACCTTCCACATGGTGCAGATAATGACCGGGCACGGCTGCTTCGGTCATTATCTGCACCGCATCCAGAGGGAGGACTCGCCGCAGTGTCATCACTGCGGCGATCCCGATGACACGGCCGAGCATACGCTCCAGGTATGCTCGGCCTGGGGTCCCCAGCGCCGGGAGTTAAGAGCGGCGCTGGGCGGTGGGGACGTTTCGCTGTCAAGTATGGTAGGAGCCATGCTTGACAGCGAGGCCACCTGGAGAGCTGTATCCTCCTTCTGTGACACTGTAATGTCACAGAAGGAGGAGGCTGAGAGGGAGCGAGAGGAAGCGGCTGGTCTCGCTTCCCTCAGACGCAGACGGCTGGGCAGGAGAAGGCGGGCATTCCAAGCCCGTCTTTAAATGTCCATTGGGGACCTGCACACATGGTTGGCTAACCGTGTGTGCCTGCACAAGGTCCCCCCGTCTGGGGATTGCCTGGGTGTCTCCGGGCAATCCTCCGTTGGCGTCAGCCTAGCCAACAATGGCTAGGAGGCACCGGGGAGTTTTAGTGGGTAGGGGCCAGCATCGCTATGATTAGCATAGCGAACCGCTGGTCGACCCCCACATACCCCTGCCGCCTAGCCAGCGGCAGGAAATCTGTAAAAGGATTTCTCCTCGTCAAAAAAAAAACAAAAAAAAAAAAAAAAAAAAAAAAAAAAAAAAAAAAAAAAAAGGTTAGGTTAGGTTAGGTTAGGTTAGGTTAGGTTAGGTTAGGTTAGGTTAGGTTAGGTTAGGTTAGGTTAGGTTAGGTTACAGGTCGTGATGCGCATTCGGCGCTTGGGCCTGACGGTGGCCCTTGAGAAGTCCGAAGCAATCTGCTTCCGTGGACCTCGCAAGGCGCCACCGCCGGATGCCCACATAATAGTGAGCGGAGTTTCCATCGGCGTCGGGTCGACGCTGAAATATCTCGGCGTCGTACTCGATAGCCGGTGGAATTTTACGGAGCATTTTAGGAGCCTGGCTCCTAAACTCGCAAACGTATCGTTTGCCCTATGTAGACTAATGCCCAACCTGGGCGGACCGAACGTCGGGTGCCGCCGTCTCTTCGCGGGCGTGGTGCGCTCGATGGCCCTGTACGGGGCGCCCATCTGGGTCGACTCCCTGTCGGCCCAGAATTTGACAGTGCTGCGGCGCTCGCAGCGAGTCATGGCGTCCAGGGTCATCCGGGCGTATCGCACCACCTCGTGGAGGGCGGCGTGCGCGATCGCCGGCACGCTCCCCTGGGAGCTGGATGCCGAGGTCCTCGCAGCGGTCTATCGCAGGACCGCCGATGCGAGGGCCCGCGGCGCGAGTCCACTCCCAGAGGAAGTGGCGCGTTGGAGGCGGCAACTCCAGGAGGAGGCACTCGAGCGCTGGCGCGACGATTTGATGCAGACGGGGTGGGGTTCTCGCACCACGTCTGCGATCGCGCCAGTGCTGAAGGAGTGGGTGAGCAGGCGGACCGGCTCTCTCTCCTTCCGGCTTGTGCAGGTGCTGACGGGGCATGGTTGCTTCGGTCGGTACCTGTGCAACGTCGCGCGGAGGGAGCCGACCCCCGCCTGCCACGAGTGCGGAGCCGCCGAAGACACGGCGCAACATTTATTGGAGGTCTGCCCAGGTTGGGACCTGGAACGTGCGGCTCTGACGGCAGTCGTGGGACAGGACTTGTCCTTACCCGCTGTCGTCAGAGCAATGGTTGAGTCCTCTGACGGCTGGAAAGCCGTCAGATCTTTTTGTGAAGCGGCCCTGAGTGGGAAAGAGGCTAGGGAGCGGTCCCGCGAGGAGGACCCCCAGGCAGACCCACTCAGGCGCCGCCGAGTTGGAAGACGGCGCCGCGCCTACGCTGCGGCGCAGACTTGATAGTGACTACCGGGCGTCAGGTAGGACGACTGGCGCCCGGCCTACACTGATGAGACGGCGTGGCGGCCTAGAGATGCTCCCTAGGCCGCTACCACGAAGATGAGTCCGATGGACGAAGCGGTGTGCGGGGGCCGCAGACATGGCCTGGCTGTTATTCGGTCCCCGCACATCACCGCTGATGGTGGAGCATGGGGGGGTTTTAGTGGGTATTACCGGCACTCGGCCGGTCGAGTCCCACACTCTCCCCCGCCGGCGCGTCCTATGCCGACGGGGGAGGTCAGTCCGTAAATGTGATTTCCCCTCCTCAACAAAAAAAAAAAAAAAAAAAAAAAAAAGGTTAGGTTAGGTTAGGTTTTTTTTTTTTTTTTTTTTTTTTTTTTTTTTTTTTTTTTTTTTTTCCCGACGAATACAAATGAAAAACTCGCCACTATGCTGCGGCGCTTAATAGGATTTTTATTATATCCCTAATTTTTTAGAATGTTAACATATTTGCCTATTGACCCCAGTTCCTGCGGGAAGAGGAATTCTGGGGTCAGAAATTTCTTATAACTAATTGGAGTCGCTTTTATTAAAAATGTGATATATGTTTGCTTAATTTTAACTTATACTACTTAGATCTATATTTATATCCTTATATATTTACAATGCTCTAAATAGGCTCTTAGAGAGCTTAGTTGTTAGACTTTTGAGCCGTTTCTTCGGGCGACAAGAGAGACGATCTTGTCTGCGAACCCGAGGAAACGGCCCCGGGTGTCCTTGTGACCAATCAGTTCGGGAATGTGGGTTAGGTCCAGCCGACAGCCCAGCTCTATTTCTAAGTCCGCTCTGTCCGCCGCATGGATAGGGCAGTCTAAAAGGATGTGAAGAACCGTTTGTGAGGAAATGTCATCACATGGACAGACTGGGCTGTCAGCCAGGCCAAACCTGTGAAGGTAGTGTTTAAATCCTCCATGGCCCGTAAAAAGCTGTGCTCTCAAATTCGTGGCAGGTCGGATAGCCATTATGGTTTGATGAGCCTGACGCACGTCAGGGAAGAATGTGCGGGTAACCTCTCCAGTGGATGCAGTTGAAAATTTGAGTTGCCAATCGTTTATTGTTGAGTCTCTGATGAGGCGCTTAGCCATGGATAGTGGAAACCTGTCGTATCGCGGAAGTGTTTTGATACGAGTCGCAGCCTCCTTGGCCAAGGCGTCGGCGCGCTCGTTTCCCGCGTGACCTGCGTGTGCCTTGGATTTATTCTGTTGAAACAGGTTGGATAACAGGTTGCGTATTTCAAGCACAAGAGGGTTGAGTGACGTGCCTGAGCAGATTGCGTCCAAGGAAGATCTGGAGTCCGAGAGTATTTGGCATTTTGTGATTGTGATGGTTTTTTGTAGGGCCTCCCTGATAGCCAGGAGTTCAGCCTGATAAACGGAGCAATAATCGGCCAACTTCATTTTGTGGCCAGAGATTTCCGATTGGCCCTGCCAAATGGATACAGCTGCGCCCACTTTACCCTCTATTTTGCTGCCATCAGTGAAGGCCTGAGTGGCGTCGTGTTCAAGCAGTGAGCACATATCAGCTTCGGAATTTACTGTACTATATTCTATCTCTATTGTCTCAGCTGGGTGGCCCAAATCGGTAGGAGCGCCCACACCCTGGAGCTCTCTCGAGGGAAGTTCGTCCAATGTGTGACCGTGTTTGATCAGGAACAGGCGCCGAACCTCCCTGGCTCTGAGGTCCAGCGGTAAAAGTCCAGCCAGGAGTATAGCAGAGGTGCTCGGTATAGTCCTATGGGTTTTGGCAATTTTGATACTAAAGGTGCGGGTCAGACTAGTGAGGAGCTGTATGGCATATTTCCTGTGTGAGATGTCCGCCCAGACGTTGGATCCATAAAGAATGAGGGGCTCCACCGCAGCGACGTATATTGCTCTCAGTATCTCAGAGTTCAGCCCCCACTGTGCTCTGGCTGCCCTAGTCATTAATTTACTGATCGCAATGGCTTTTCCTTTGACGGACTCCAGGTGTGGTCGGTAATTTAAATGTTGGTCGAATGTAAGTCCTAGTATTTTTACTGTGTCACTTGGCTGGATAATCGTACCATCAAACACGATCTTGGGGCTATTATATTTAAGCTTTTTGGTGATGACTAGCAGTTGGGTTTTATTGGGTGCAAATCTGAGCTTATTCAACTCTCCCCATCGCTTCGCGGAGACCAAGCTATTATTCAGAATCTCCTCCACCTTCGCCCCGGTGTCACCCGCTGCAATTATCACGAGATCGTCGGCGAATGCCTGGGCATGCAGAGAGGGGCTGGAGCCCAGCTCATCCAGGATGGGGTCCACTAAAAGGTTCCAAAATAAAGGGCCACAGACTGAGCCCTGGATGCATCCCTTGTTTGTTGTCCCCGCATAGGTCTTGCCCGAGTACTTGATGTTGTATTGTCTCGGTGTGAGATAATTTGAGACCAGTTTTATAATTGATGGGTCAATATTTTTGACGACCATTTGGTGAAGGATGGCCGGCCACCAGGCATTGTCAAACGCGCCTTCAATGTCCAAAGAAACAAGGCCCACTATCTTTTTGTTTTTAACAGCACGCTGGACTCTGGAATGGATCTCATATAATGCCTCCTGAGTGCCACGCTGGGGCATGAATCCATATTGACGTGGACTTATGGATCCGTTTGTCTGGAGCTGCCATAGGATTCTTCGTGCCAGAACCTTCTCCAGAGCTTTGCCAAGTATGGGAATCAGTCCTATCGGTCTATATGATTTGGGGATGGTGTAGTCTCCGCGGCCCGGCTTAGTGAGAACCCTGATGACGGCGGTTTTCCACACTTTAGGAAAATGTGAGAGGCGCATACAACCATTAAATATCTCCAGCAGGGGCGCGGGAGCGATCCGGAACGCACTAGCACATATATCCGATGACAATCCGTCTATGCCCGGAGCTTTCTTGGGACACATGGACTTGAGCACCGAGTAGATCTCACCACGGGTTATCTTAGTATCAGACGTGACTCGATCCTTAAGAAGGGTTTCCAGATCGGCCAGCCCGTTGCGCAAATCCGTGTGTATTTGTTTGTCATTGGCTTCTGAGTCTTGAGGGAAGAAGACTTGGGCTAGAAGTTTAACAGAATCGGTGGAAGACAATATTTGTCCCGAGCTGTCTTTGAGTAAGATGTCGGGTTTCCTGGGTTCGTTCTTACGCAAGACCTTGTAAGCACTGGTCCATAGATCCTCGCGTCGTTGCTCAGTGCAAAAACGCCTCCAGCTCTCAGTAGAGGCCGTTTCAACCATTGTTTTGTATTTAAGTTGCTGTTCCAGGTATTCAGGAATTAAGGCATTCCTGCGCAATGGGTTGGCGTGCTGAATCCTTCTGCGCATACTGATGGTGAGTTTTTTCTCCTGTTCTAGTAGATCAGTCCACCACTCCGGTTTTCTAGGTTTAGTTGTTGATTTCTTTTTGGGAAATGTCTTTCGGGACGCGGCGGCCAGGGCCGAAGTATAGGCCACTGCAGCGGACTCGATGTCATCAGGGCAAGAAAATCCGGTCCCGTCCAGACTCATTAATCCCTTATCAGAAAGTGCTTTCCCCAGCGCAACACCATATTTGTCCCAATCGGCCCCCGTTGTGTTGAACCTCCACGTTGTGTCTGTGTTGTTCGTTGGGAGAGATCTGGAGGTAGAGATGGTAAATCGGATGGCTCGATGATCCGATAAAGTGAGCGCACCGGCATCCACACGCCAATTCACAACCATCGGCAACATGTTCTGTGAGCAAGCTGTTACGTCGACTATACTGGAGTATAGTTTGCCGCCCCGATAAATGTGGAAGGTGGGTGTTTGGCCAGTGTTCAGAATTTCACACCCAGCCTCGGCCAGGAAGTCAGCGCACGCACGTCCCCGACCATCCTCGGCCTTGCAACCCCACCAGGGACTCTTTGCGTTGATGTCGCCAGCAATGATGTAGTCAGGAGTATCAATCTGGTCAATGACTTGTTTCAAGGTGGTGAGCTGCTGTTCGGCGTCGCGGTCTCCTTCGAAGTATACATTAATGATACCAAAAGTTCTGCCATTTACCACAAACCTGAGAGCCACCACATTCTCATTGACTAAATTATTATTAATTGTTAACGAAAGGTGCTGATTGGCCACGAGGACAGCCGACTTGGTCGGGAAAGGTGAGGGAGCTGCCTGCACCACCCTATAACCCGCTGCCGCGACGCGTGTGTCGGATCCGATGTATGGTTCCTGCAACAATAAAATGTCGAACTGGTTATCCGAACAGAATGCCAAGCATTCCTTCATGGCTGCAAAGCCGCGTCCCAGATTGGCTTGGAGGACTTTTATATCTTGGTTTGCTACCATGTGGACGCCCTTAGCAATAACGCACCGACCTACGAGCAATCCTGTCCCATTTTTGCCATTCTGGGCAGCTGCTGCTGTAAGCTGGATGATTGGTTTCCCCGAGTTTGTTGGTCGTGCACCAATGGCACTTCGGGGAGTCCAAGCGAGCGCTGCATTCCTTGGTGTCATGTTCACCCGAGCAATATCCGCAGATAGGATTAGCACTGCAGTCTCGCGCTCTGTGGCCAAAACTGAGACATTTGTAACATTGTAGTATGGGCGATTGGTCTACAGCGGCTACCGACTGGTATCCCAGTCTGACTCTGTTACCATTCAGGCGTTGCCACACCGCCGGTGATACCTCTAGTATGAGGTTTTGCAGCGCGTCGCTTCTGCCTTTTACGCGTCGCAGAACCCTGATTTCTGGTTTTGCCACGCCCGAGAGCAGAGATGCGTTCTGTTTAGGAATGGCTGCCTCTACTTGTGCGTCCGTCAGGTCCTTCGCCACACCGACGAGGCGCAGCATAGGACTGCGCTGCTCGAGCGACCTGGCGGAGAAATGGGGCGAACCCTTCCGGACTGCCTCAGCGAACGTTTCCCTACTGTCCTCAGAGTCGCATGAGAAAGCCACCCTACAACCCCTCAGCTTACGCACCCCTCCGACCCCCACCCCGAGGGCTATGACATCAACGGAGTCTTTGACTCCCTTGACTACGTCGTCCCCAGAGTGCCTTGGGTCGTTGGATTCTACGACCACCGAGTAAGTTGGCCTAGCCGATGCCGCCATCGCGTAGCTCATAGGGGCTACGGCATTGCGGGGGCTTATCCCACTACCTTTGGGTGTTGGAGTCATTGTGAACTCACGACGATTGGGTTCCGGTCTAACGGCCATCCACTCCCCCCTGATCGCAGCCATCTCACCAAGCTTAGCCATTCCTGCGTCCATCTCTGATCGAAGGGTGGCCAGCTCGGACAGGATGTCGCGATAGGATGGGACCGGGTCGACCTTTTCCTTGATCTCCTGTATGACTTCAAAATTGAGGATTTGCCGAATGGCCTCGACCTCTGACTTTATTTCCCCCAGGGACTCCTTCAAGTTATGGCCCTTTGCGAGGTCCTCAAGGGCGTCGAACCTCTTTTGATTATGTTTTTCGGCAGTCAGGGTCTCTTGTAAGTGTTGGACTCTTAATCTGTCCACCCTAGCACCGAGTGTCCTGCGTGACTCATGTAGGCGTAATACTATTTCATACATGGAGGCCATGTTCTGGATCACTGTTTCTTTAATTGTTGTTTTGATATTGCCCGAGGCCTCGAGCTGTACTTTAGCTTCCTGCATGAGCCTGTTGGCAGCAGAGGGCAGGGTGTCTAGTGAAGAATAAGCTCCAGATGTAGACTTCTCGGAAGTCATTGAGGGGGTAGGGGAGAGCGCCGAGAAGAGGGGAGTTGTGTCAACTACTGCGACCGACTCCGCGGATCCAGACAAGTTGAAAGTCTTGTCTAGTCCCGCTGCTCCGCGAGCTATGGCCGCAATAGCTCCGTCCTCCGAATGTGCAGAGGTTACGGACGCCGCAGCGATGCCCGCCGCAGCCTTCCTAACGGCAGCCCTGCGAAGGTCGTCAGCGCTGGCCAAATGTTTGGCCGCGCGTTTAGACCTTGCAGGAGGGGTTCTCTCCATGTCGATCGTTCGAGGGGAACCTCGTGGCCCAAAGAGAAATCCGGGGGCCCAAAGGACTTACCCAAAAAATTTGGGGGCCCGAAAGACTCACCCAAACACCTGGTGACCCAAAAAAGTTTGGGGGCCCAAAGGACTCAGCCAAAGATTTGGGGGCCCAAAAGACTCACCCAAAAATTTGGTGACCCAAAAAAGTTTGGGGGCCCAAGGGACTCACCCAAAAATTTGGTGGCCCAAGAGACTCACCCAAAAATTTGGTGACTCAAAAAGTTTGGGGGCCCAAAGGACTCACCCAAAAATTTGGGGGCCCAAAAGACTCACCCAAAAATTTGGTGACCCAAAAGTTTGGGGGCCCAAAGGACTCAGCCAAAAATCTGGTGGCCCAAGAGACTCACCCAAAAAGTTTGGGGGCCCAAAGGACAGCCAAAAATTTGGTGGCCCAAAAGACTCACCCAAAAATCTGGTGACCCAAAAAGTTTGGGGGCCCAAAGGACTCAGCCAAAAATTTGGGGGCCCAAAAGACTCACCCAAAAATTTAATGACCCAAAAAGTTTGGCGGCCCAAAGGACTCAGCCAAAAATTTGGGGGCCCAAAAGACACCCAAAAATTTGGTGACCCAAAAAGTTTGGGGGCCCAAAGGACTCAGCCAAAAGTTTGGGGGCCCAGAGGACTCAGCCAAAAATTTGGGGGCCCAAAAGACTCACCCAAAAATTTGGTGACCCAAAAAGTTTGGGGGCCCAAAGGACTCAGCCAAAAATTTGGGGGCCCAAAAGACACCCAAAAATTTGGGGGCCCAAAAGACTCACCCAAAAATTTGGTGACCCAAAAAGTTTGGGGGCCCAAAGGACTCAGCCAAAAATTTGGGGGCCCAAAGACTCACCCAAAAATTTGGTGACCCAAAAAAGTTTGGGGGCCCAAAGGACTCAGCCAAAAAATTTGGGGGCCCAAAAGACTCACCCAAAAATTTGGTGACCCAAAAAGTTTGGGGGCCCAAAGGACTCAGCCAAAAATTTTGATGGCCCAAAAGACTCACCTAAAAATTTGGTGACCCAAAAAATTTGGAGGCCCAAAGGACTCAGCCAAAAATTTGGGGGCCCAAAAGACTCACCCAAAAATTTGGTGACCCAAAAAGTTTGGGGGCCCAAAGGACTCAGCCAAAAAATTTGGGGGCCCAAAAGACTCACCCAAAAATTTGGTGACCCAAAAAGTTTGGGGGCCCAAAGGACTCAGCCAAAAATTTGGGGGCCCAAAAGACTCACCCAAAAATTTGGTGACCCAAAAAGTTTGGGGGCCCAAAGGACTCAGCCAAAAATTTTGATGGCCCAAAAGACTCACCTAAAAATTTGGTGACCCAAAAAATTTGGAGGCCCAAAGGACTCAGCCAAAAATTTGGGGGCCCAAAAGACTCACCCAAAAATTTGGTGACCCAAAAAGTTAGGGGGCCCAAAGGACTCAGCCAAAAATTTGTTGGCCCTAAGGACTCAGCCAAAAATTGGTGGCCCAAAAGACTCACCCAAAAATTTGGTGACCCAAAAAGTTTGGGGGCCCAAAGGACTCAGCCAAAAATTTGTTGGCCCTAAGGACTCAGCCAAGAATTGGTGGCCCAAAAGACTCACCCAAAATTTGGTGACCCAAAAAGTTTGGGGGCCCAAAGGACTCAGCCAAAAATTTGGCGGCCCAAAGGACTCAGCCAAAAATTTGGGGGCCCAAAAGACTCACCCAAAAATTTGGTGACCCAAAAAGTTTGGGGGCCCAAAGGACTCAGCCAAAAATTTGGGGGCCCAAAAGACTCACCCAAAAATTTGGTGACCCAAAAAGTTTGGTGGCCCAAAGGACCCAGCCAAAAATTTGGTGGCCCAAAAGACTCACCCAAAAATCTGGTGACCCAAAAAGTTTGGGGGCCCAAAGGACTCAACCATAAATTTGGGGGCCCAAAAGACTCACCCAAAAATTTGGTGACCCAAGAAGTTTGTGGCCCAAAGCACTCACCCAAATTTGGCGGCCCAAAAAACCAGGCGAAGCAGACTTAGGTGAACCCAAAAAAAAATCACTGTAGTGCCGGAGACTTAGCCGGCTGGTTGATCGACGGAAGGTGCGGCGTCAGTTGAGTGCGCCCACAACAGGATGGGTGACCGAGGTCTACTTCAATCGGCTGGTCACCAAACGAGGTTCAGCGTCGGTCAAGTACACCCACAAGATGATGGGTGACCGGGGTCCCGATGAATTGGCTGGTCAATGCTAACAATGTAACGTGTCGTAGGTAAACGCAGGGAAAGCAACACTGTGCTCGGTTGAAAAGATGATGGGTAGCCGGCCAGTGAGAAAAGGTCCAGTTATACTGGTCATTGGTCGATTCGACTATACCGAGGACAAGTTGGATGCGCCGTTTGTAACCGGAAACCTCCCAAAGGGTCGAGGGAAACGGAAGCCGACACCTCCAGACGGTCGATCGAGTCCCCCCGATTCCGGTGCAGCAACACAAAAAATCCTCCGACCGCCAGCCGCCGAGCTGTGCCACAAATCAATCAATTCCGCGGACACCACCCCGCCGAGGAGCTTGTATAGCAAAAGGTCTTTATGTATTTGTTATCTGAAATTTTGTAAGTTAATTTTGTCTTTAAAAAAACTGAAATTCACGGCGGCTCACAACGGAAAATCACTTGTAACTCTTGAACCACAAAGTCAATATTTGATATTTTTAGCTCAAACGAAAGCCCAGGAAACGCCGGTATTTGTCATGCCATTTTCCGCCCGGCTTCAGGATCCCGTTTAGGCGCTGCAGGGCGGCGAAAAAGACCTATTTTTGAATGGTCGTAACTTCCTATCCCGCTGTCCGATTTGATTGGAGTTTTCGGTGGTGTGTAGTCCTCAATGAGGGGCTTCCAGGGGCCAAACTCTCCCCCCTCCCACGGGACCCCCAAGCGGAGCTGGACAGCTAGACTTGCAGAGTTTTGCCTATTCTGCAGCACTCACCAGAGACCGAAAAATGTTCAGTGGTGGAAAGTGATCCTGGTTAGCCAGAGCACTCGGCAATAATTTTTGAAATCCGGGGAGCCCAGCCAGACACCCACCATGACACTCCGAAATTGAATCACACACAATTTTCACTGATTTCGGTAAAAATTTTCCTCTTCCTGATGTCACAAAAATCCCGAAAAATCACCGGTAATAGCGATCACTGGTCCCTGTCCGTAGGTAAAATGTCCGGTAAAGTTATAAGACGGGAAACGGTTAATAAACGCACTTGACTGCTCCGGAGAATGCACTTAGGTTTTCATGGATTGTGCGTCCAGTGATTGTCCGAGAGTTCCAGTTCTTACGTCATTCGACGCGCAATTTAACGGCGCGTCGAATGAGGTGTGGCTTGATGTGATGCGTCGATGTCTTGATCAATAGCACTTTTTTCGCTGTAGCTCCGCCGCGGATAGGTTTATCAATACAATTTTTACACCGGGAGCGTTCGCGTGGATGCGTGCGTTCGGTGCGGGGTCTAGCGCGCGACTGGGTTAGGTTAGGTTAGGTTAGGTTAGGTTAGGTTAGGTTAGGTTAGGTTAGGTTAGGTTAGGTTAGGTTAGGTTAGGTTAGGTTAGGTTAGGTTAGGTTAGGTTAGGTTAGGTTAGGTTAGGTTAGGTTAGGTTAGGTTAGGTTAGGTTAGGTTAGGTTAGGTTAGGTTAGGTTAGGTTAGGTTAGGTTAGGTTAGGTTAGGTTAGGTTAGGTTAGGTTAGGTTAGGTTAGGTTAGGTTAGGTTAGGTTAGGTTAGGTTAGGTTAGGTTAGGTTAGGTTAGGTTAGGTTAGGTTTAGTGTAGGTTAGGTTAGGTTAGGTTTAGGTTAGGTTAGGTTAGGTTAGGTTAGGTTAGGTAGGTTAGGTTAGGTTAGGTTAGGTTAGGTTAGGTTAGGTTAGGTTAGGTTAGGTTAGGTTAGGTTAGGTTAGGTTAGGTTAGGTTAGGTTAGGTTAGGTTAGGTTAGGTTAGGTTAGGTTAGGTTAGGTTAGGTTAGGTTAGGTGTTAGGTTAGGTTAGGTTAGGTTAGGTTAGGTTAGGTTAGGTTAGGTTAGGTTAGGTTTAGGTTAGGTTAGGTTAGGTTTAGGTTAGGTTAGTTAGGTTAGGTTAGGTTAGGTTAGGTTAGGTTAGGTTAGGTTAGGTTAGGTTAGGTTAGGTTAGGTTAGGTTAGGTTAGTTAGGTTAGGTTAGGTTAGGTTAGGTTAGGTTAGGTTAGGTTAGGTTAGTTAGGTTAGGTTAGGTTAGGTTAGGTTAGGTTAGGTTAGGTTAGGTTAGGTTAGGTTAGGTTAGGTTAGTTAGGTTAGGTTAGGTTAGGTTAGGTTAGGTTAGGTTAGGTTAGGTTAGGTTAGGTTAGGTTAGGTTAGGTTAGGTTAGGTTAGTGTAGGTTAGGTTAGGTTAGGTTTAGTGTAGGTTAGGTTTAGTTAGGTTAGGTTAGGTTTGGTTAGGTTTAGGTGTTGGTGTAGGTTAGGTTAGGTTAGGTTAGGTTAGGTTAGGTTAAGGTTAGGTTAGGTTAGGTTAGG